>OZ023193.1:10831901-12231370 GCA_963995505.1 Hypericum androsaemum | reverse complement strand
TCACGGAGAAGCACTCTTTCTTGGCCTTAGGCCACTTTTGAAATGTGTCTTCTTCAATCAAAAATATACTTAAATCCTCATCTTCCTTTGTGATTGTGATACAAGAACTTGGACTTATTTCAATTGGCTTCCTATATCTAATCTATCTCCTCTATCCGATCTAAGTTGGACCCAACTCGATTTTTTTGTGACCATGTAAAAATTATTTTCGTATTTTGTCCTTGATTAGGGCCGTCCACCTAGCTCTTCTGTAAAATTAGGATCTGGTGCTTTTATATATGGTATAGTCGTTGTTGGAGAATTGGTGGACCATAAAAACCGTATTGAATTTGATTTTTTTATACCACATAATATTCGAACAATGACTAAATTGATTAATTCAAATTCGAGTATGGTAAAATTTCTGAAAATCGGCAAAAATTTACCGACAAATATTTAATAGTGATACATTTTTAAAAGTTCAAACTCAAAATCTCTTAATTCAACTACAACAATCAATATCGTTTGGTATTGAAGTTGGTGGTACATGGGATTATCATGTAAATTGGGATGTGTGTATCTAGTTTTCTTAGTATATTAATTTTTGAATTATTTGAGAAAATCGGTCAATATTGTTGACTTGAATATATATTTGTTTTTGGGCAAAGTTTACTGCAACGTGGAGAACAGTAACGACAAGTTTATTTGGATTTTTTCCTAACCATTGGAATTTACAAGTTTTATCACTTTGGGGTCCTTTTTCAAAAAAAAAATCATATTCTAGTATGTATCCAGAATATGAGAAAATTGCTCGTCAGCTTTTCCCGTTTGAGGAGATTTTTTCTCGTCACATGCCCGCTTGACGAGAAAAGATCTCGTAACCTCATTGCTTTACGAGTTTTTTTCATGTAAAGCGACTAACCCGAATTTACCAAATTAATTCATTCCTTCTAACCCTAACCCTAAACCACCCCATCTTAACACGAAAAAATCCGGGTAATTAACAAAGTCAATAATACCAAGAAATGATCTCTAGGTCAACATAACAGCAGAACATGAAAGAGTACATTAACAAAATACGCCGTGAAATGGAGAAAATCAATATAAAACAAACCATAAAATCACAACAACTCATATACGATTACATGGTTAAAGTTTTTGCAAACACTTTCAACACATTATTTTTAGTTATGTTAAGACAGAACACATGGTGGAACGGACAAAGCACTGCAACTTATTGAAAAATACACAAAAATATGTTTATTAGATATACACACATTTTATAATAATCCTATGTAAAATTGCATCGTTAATTAGATATACTCACATTTTTTTAATATTAATACAGATCAGAAAATAATAACAACATTTCTCTCGATGAATACTCCATGATGTATGCTAGCATTCATAGTAACAGTAAGGTCTTTCAAAAAAATCAAATCAATTAAATTAGTAAAAGATTTGATAATTGGGAAGTATTTTAAAATATTATCAAAATACCTTAAGAACTACTATGGCATCACCTAAACGATTGGAAGTGAAAGACTCGACAATCACAACTATCTAAAATAATAAAAATATATAAATGTTTCAAAATGTAAAATATGAGAAACAATCAGGTACATACATGTATAATAAATTTGGTGTACCCGCAAAAATTTAGCCGTGCGTGCTATTTTTTTAACCTCCATAATATTTATCATATTATTCTCTTCGTCCACCATACCTAATAAAATAACTTGATATCTTTAAAATTTCATAACGTCATGGAAAAATAATTAATAGACGAGTTATTTACACATAATATCTTTAGCCATAATATAAGAAATAACTTTTGTCCACGAATCTGTTTCAAAATTGTCGTCAGAGATTCGTCACCAACCTCAGGTCTAGTCGGAATATGCTGGGCTAATTCGAACTTTCGAAAGACCTGGTTAGGATAATGTCACTCTATATATATAGAAAGCATATTAACGTGACTTGTACCAACCAAAAGTCTCGATCCGAACGACATACAAACGGCAACCTCACAAGAATACCATCAGAATATGGCATCCAAACCACATGTAATGCCAAATATGCGACGCTAAATTCAACATACAAACTCAACAATATAAAATTAAATGATTCAAAAAAATTACTTAATAATCAAACATACAACATCAACAAATAATCTAATTCAACAACATTAGCTTGAATGCTTAGGGTGATATAATTCAACAAGATCTAGCTAATACTAGATATGCGATGACAAATTGATATAATTCATATAAATTCTTTGAAAAAAATATAATAAATTATTTACATCTGTGCCTCTTATTTCGTCAAGCATGCACCTCTTTACCGATATACTTGGTTTTTTTTTGTTACGTTCCAATTTATTGCACCAGTCCACCTGCAAAACACATATGTCGGGGCTCAAATGTTATTAAAAATTAGAGGGTATTAAATAGTGATTTGTAATGAGATATATACCTAATGCATAATGCCTCATCATCTTGTTGCACCCGCTGCTCGGTGAAAACAAGCCGAGCAAGGCGGTTGGGTGCTCGCGGATGCTCCGACTGGTGAGGTGAGGGTGAGGAGAGAGGAGGAGAAGTCGGGGTTGGACCAAGGCTGGGTGCTCATGTAAGGAGGAGAAGTCGGCGAGGTAAGGGCAGCGGCGACCGGGAAGGAGAAGGGGTTGGGATTTTTGTTTTAGGATTTGACGAAGTGAATTTCGTAAAGAGGAGTGGTATATGTCGGGTACCGCTTGACGATATTTTTTTTCGTCAAATGCCCGCTTGACGAGATCTTTTCTCGTCGATTAATGACGAGTGAGAAAAGACATTTAGAAAGTGGTAAAGTTTTTTAACAAATATTTAATATTATTATATTTTTAATGACTCTAACTTTAAATTTTTTGATTGCGTTAGAACATGATTTTTACTAAGTGGTTAGTTACAACTTAATAATTATTTAGACGGAGATGTATCAGGATCGGGCCGTACGATTTTGTAGATATTATAAGCCAAGAATGTATGAGGAGTATGTTTTGTTGCACATTAATGTATGTTATCCGATTTTATTTCCCCTTTGGTTTATTATTGCAGTTCTACTTTTGCGTGTTGTTTTTATTGTAATTATAATGCATAGCTTTAGAAGTATTTACCTTTTGTCTTAACGTTTTAAAAAATGTACTAGAGAGAGTGAACATGTCTGATCCGCAGACCCCGGTTCGACCGACTGTAATTACAATTAAGGACTTTCAACTCCATAAAATTAAGGATAAATTATTCTTAGGTCCGTGTGGTTTGGTAATATCGCCTCTCGCATTCATCAGTTTTCATAATAGATTTTTTTGTCTCTCGTGTTTAGTTTTATTGTACTCTCTGGTCTCTGTTACCGGCATGCGATTTTCTCCGGCGAACTCTACTTGAAAAGATAAAAATGCTCCTCCCACTTTAAAGATAATAAATCTCCCACTTTAAAGATAATAAATCCCTCTTCCCTTCTCCCTTCTTCTTCTTCCTCCTACTTCATCTTCTTCATTCAACCAAAACTCAAACTTTCTTAGTGAGAATCAAAGTGAAGCACAATTAAAAAAATTCTAATTTTGAAAACTCCAATTCGAATTAGAAATCTAAATTAGAAAATAAATAGTTACTGAAATAGATATTGCTAAATAAATAATCGTTAATCGGAAACATACTTTTGAGATAGAAAAGAGCATATTTAGATGGTTCGTTTTCTTACAGCAATCTACCGCTCTCCCCCGAGCTCCTGAGTTTGCTTCTTGTTCTTCCTTGAAGTTTATTCGACTTGTATTTTTTTTATGAATATCTAATTTCCTAGGTAAGGACGTCGTCGTTGCAGAACCCTCTTAAAAAGGATCCCCAAACCAAATTGGAGCCGTTGCTACTTATTAATCCCCCTAATCTTTCTTAAAAAAATACTAATCCCCCTAAATGGTCATCTCCATGTCCTCCAAATCTTGGAATATTAATACCACCATACGCCCTGCTAACAAAGGACCCAAAATGCTCAACCGCATGCCCAATTTCCATTCAGATTCTAATTTAGATTTTTAATTCGAATTAGAGTTTATAATTTTTCAAATTTTGATTTTTTCTTATTAGTTTTAATTCTCAATAAAATGTTTGAGTTTTAGTTTTGGTTGAGGGAAGAAGATGAAGTTGGAGGAAGAAGAAGGAAGAAGGAAAGAGGAATTTTTTATTTTTTAAGTAGACGGGACATTTTTATCTTTTCAATTAGGGGTTGCCGGAGAAAATCGCATATTCTGATAACAGTGATTCGAGAATATAATAAAAACAAACACGTAAGATGATAAAATCATTTTTTCAAGTTGAGGAACTCAAGAGACGACATTACAAAACTCCAAGAATCTCAAAATAATTTATCCTAAAAATAATGAGGGACCTGACTACCACTCAAAGTTATTTCTAGTCGTCGGTACACAGAAGACGGACACTTGGAAGCCCCAAGATGCTTTTCCTATCTCTAATTTTTTTTTTTTGAGAATTTTTTCCTGTCTCTATCGGAGAGACCAATTTTCTCGCTAATATCCGGCTAAGAAAATTGATTCCCCAGCAGGAATTTCTTCGAGAATATCGGGAAAATCAGGCAAACCACGTGACACAAAGTGATATAGGACAGGGATGGATTGAGCGTGGACAGTTGTGGTCCGGTTAGCATCATCCATATTAAAAGACTTTTTTTTAGAAAATTAGTAAGATCATAGTTTTTTTGAAAATCAGTAAGATTATAGTTTCGGTAATATAATTAGACCCAATTTTTATTTTAAATAATTGTAACTAAATAAGTATAATATTTTCTGTTTGAACTATTATACTATTATTACTTTACTTGTATATATTTTTTATAAGTTATTTTTTTTAAGCCAAATAGAATTTAAACTTTGTCACTCCACGCTTTATACCATTCATATCAATTCAGATCCTTTTGGTCCAGATGGTACTTCCTCGGTCCGACCTCCACCGAATCCTGGCCCGACCCGACAGAACCGAGCTGAAGTATGACTCTCTTTTTCTAGAAGTCCCGCTCCAATTGGATACTAGTGGTCCAGATGGGACTACTCCTTGGCTAGTGGCTATAGGTAAGCTAAGAATAATTTTACTCACAATATATCAAAGAGAATTTAATAAAAATTTAAGAGCTAGAAATATGAATTCTATAGGTTACATCTAAAATTTAAAAAATTGTAAAATTCTTACTGTAAAATACACTGAGTTAAATATATGTTGGAACTATAATAAAATTTTCAGTACTTAAAATGCGTTTGATATTTTGGATAA
This sequence comes from Hypericum androsaemum, assembly GCA_963995505.1. Lineage (NCBI taxonomy): Eukaryota > Viridiplantae > Streptophyta > Magnoliopsida > Malpighiales > Hypericaceae > Hypericum > Hypericum androsaemum. The sequence continues at coordinate 12,226,076 of OZ023193.1, read as the reverse complement.
ACTTGGAGAATATGACTACAAAGAACAATTTTGAACTTGTTATGATATCCATAGTTTGGTAATATTAGAACATTATTCAAAATTGAGTACCAAAAAAAGAATTTATGATGATGAATATAATTAAATTCAAAGAGAGATAGTGAAAAGATAAAATATATCATAGGAACTGAAAAATAATGTTTGATTCGATAAGGTCAATATAAAACAGGACAATGAGTGTGCATTATGATAATTTTTTCAGTACATAAAAGAATGTGCGACGATATTTCAGAGTAGAGTTTGAAAAAAATTCTTTTTGAACATTTTTTAATCAAACATAAGCCAAAAATTCTTATCTAGTATCGTCTAGAACAAATGAACCTCTTTGTATCAGAGGAAGGCACAAAAGTCGCTAAGTTAGTTGAGCAAATATGTATAGGCCCAATACACTTAAATTGAACTGGACTAATATCTTGTCGAATGTTCTTTTTGGGTTTACATGGACGAGGCTTATGTTTGTGGATTGCATATAGAGGGCCAATTGGTACTCTTTCTTCAACAAGTAAATAAATCTTTTAGAAAATTAAATAAAGGAAAACAACTAATTGAGTAGGTGAATGCCAATTCTGTAACACCTTAATTGATTTTGTTATGTTTTGATTAGTTGACTTAATTAAGAAAAATCCGCCAAACAATTTAGTTAGAATGAAATGAATTTAAAAAGAAAATTGTAAGAAACTTCTATCAACTGAATGCACCCTCCCACCAACAAATACTTAGATCAACCGGTGAGAAGGTTGTTCTAAATTAACCAGGTCTCGGATTCGAGTAATTGAAAATACAACAATGTTAAACACTTCTTGGGAGAGCTTTGCCGCCATTCAAAGATCTCACCTGACTCGAATCTGGATTAGTCTGCCAGTGAGTCCGGATACCAAATGGTATAAAAAACCTAATGCACCATCCGTACCAAAAAGTACTTAGATCAACTCGTGAGGGTGTGGTTCTAACTTAACCAACTCGTAGGAACACAACAATGTTGAGTATTTGTCAAGAGAGTTTTGCCGCCTTTCAACGATCTCACCCGACTTAAACTTGGATTAACTGTACAATGATGTCCAGATACTGGATGGTCTTAACGAAAAAGCCTAATGCATCATCTCTTACCAATGAGAGTTAATCCAGTGATAAAAAATTTAAATTACTTTCAAAATCATAGTTTAAAGCCTTATGAATGGAAATGACATCATTCACAGAAATAGGTAGGAGCAAGTAGATCTATATTAAAAAGGTCTTAGATGCGATCGACAGTTTCTCACGCATTTCATACTTTACTACGTTCGTTTGGGTAGACATTTCAAAGGAATTCTATAATCAAGACATGATCCTCTTCTTGGAATCAATTTTCAATTTTGGAGATCAAGCCTAGATAGAAGCAGGTAGTCATTAGGGAGTTTGGTACGCTATAAGTTAAGCATTTCTGGAGTTATTTTACCCCTGGAGCTTACAGGCGGGCTGTGACATGTCGAGGATCTCATTGAGGTTCTTAGGCTTTGTGCACTTTGGATGTATGTATTAAACATAAATTATAATGAAGTTTTATTTAGAGAAAAAGATATTATTTGAAGAGATATCTGTAAATAGGACTCGACAGTTGTAGAATTTAAGGCATGTTCTTTATTGAATGAGTAAAGGGCTATATATAGCCTACAAGAGAAGAAGCTAAAAACGTGATTCCTAATACAAGTTAGGAAGTAATTCATATCCTACTAGAAAAGTATCAAACGTAATAAGCTAATAAATAGGAAATAAGCTTGGTCTCCAAGTAATCTCCAACACTCCTTCTCAAGATGGCGCATAGAGATTCGTAATGCCCAACTTGCTAAGGAGATAATGAAAATGATGACGTCTCAATGCCTTAGTAAAAATATCAGCGAGCTGGCTAGCACTATCGATCTTGCAGGGATAAATCTCATTGGATTGAACTCATTCACGGACAAAGTAACTGTCTATTTCCATGTGCTTAGTGCATTCGTGGTAAACTGGATTGGCAGAGATATAGAGGGCGGCTTGATTATCACAGAACAGGGTCGTCGGGGCGACTTGTAGATTGTGCAGCTCCTGGAACAACCAATGAAGCCAAATGAGTTCACTGACGGTGGCTACCATGGCGCGATACTCAGCCTCTGCAGAAGACCGGGCAATCACATACTACTTTTTTGTACGCCAAGAAACTGGGGCACCGCCAAATAGGATGAAATACCCAGTTCATGATCGTCGTTTCATGGGGCAACTACCCCAATCTGCATCGCAGTAAGCTGTGAGCACAGGCTTGCCTATCGAAGGCAAGAAAATCCCTTGTACAGGTGTCTGCTTCAAGTAATAAAGGACTCGGTCAGCTGCATCAACATGTTCTTGCTGAGGGTTAGTGACAAACTGACTCAAGATGCTCACCAAATAAGTAATGTCTAGCCTAGTAACCGTTAGGCAACAAGATTAGTATCCGTCGTCACTGTAAGATGGTGATTCTGTTCAATCAGAAAAGAGGCTGGCTTGCCCCCCAATTTCTTACTGTCCTTGAGTATGTCGAAAGTGTATTTCTAACACCAACCCATCACCTAAGCGAGCGACTTCAAAGCCCAAAAAATACTTCAACGCTCCCAAATCCTTAATGCCAAATTTCGCGTCCAAGTAGGATGTGACCTACGTGATTTTTGCTTGAGCATTGCTAGCCAAGATAACATCGTCCACATATATGAGAGGACAAACCAGTATTTGACCTTCACAGAAGCGAAATAATGAAGTGTCAGAGTGGCACTGGGCAAAGTCGATATGCGAAAGTGCCTGAGTGAACTTGTGGTACCAATTACGTGAGGCTTGACGAAGTCCATAAATAGACTTTCTTACGTGACAGACGCGCGTATCATAGGCAGTTAAGTATCAGAGTGGCCACTTCATATAAACTGCTTCATCAAGGTCACCGTGTAAAAATGCATTGTTGATATCAAGCTGCGTAATGAACTAATTTTTCTGGACCGCAACCGCGAGGAGACAACAGACAGTAACCAGCATTGCCACGGGCGTAAATGTGTCATGGAAGTCGATACCCTCTATTTGAGTATATCCTTTTGCCACTAAACACGCCTTGTAGCGTTCAACTTCACCAGTGGGCTTGTACTTAATCTTGTACACCCACTTGGAATCAATTGCCCTTTTTCTAGCTGGCAGAGGTTCTAGAGTCCAAGTTCCATTGGCCTTAAGTGCTCGGAGTTTGCGTACCATGGCCTCCCTCCAGTGCTTGCTTTTAACTACCTAAAAATATGTCTTTGGCTCATCACCATAAGTAAGAAGGTATACCACCGAGTTCCCAGGTGAGGGGTCAGGCCGTGGGTGGTTGACTGAGGGTGGCATGCATGTTTCATAATCATCAAGTCGTCGAGGAGCCTATTTTGGTGTAGTACTCCGTCAAGCAACATGTAAGGCTTGATCGGTCTCCATATTTTCTAAAATATGATCCACGACTGTTACTGGATCCACTACTTCTTCTTCTGTACCAACTTCCTCATGTGCGAGTGGGGTTGGTTCAGGCTCTAAAACAGCCTCTGAGACACCAACGCAACTCAGATCAGCAGGTTTTGCTGCCTGTCGTGCCTCCACTTCTCACAAGGTATCGCCTTTGAAAGGGTGTGTATGCTTTACAAAGGTGACATCCCTCGTGTTGTAAATGCGTATGTCTTCAAGATCAAATACTCGATAGCCCTTTTGATCTTTAGGGTATCCGACAAACACACACTTTTTACTTCTTTCTTAAAATTTGTCTCCATGCAACCCCAGCACATGTGCATAAACAAGGCAGCCAAAAGATCGAAGGTGATCATAACTTGATTTTTTATCGAAGAGTACTTCATAAGGAGTTCTTGTTGTTGGTGGCTCTCGTAGGTAGGCGATTAATCAAATACACCACTGTGAGCACACTCTCGCCCCAGAAGTAGGCCGGCTTTCCTAAATGGAAGAGCAAAGCACTTGCTATCTCCAAAATATATCGGTGTTTACGTTTCACCACCCCATTTTGTTGAGGCGTATATGGGTAAGATGTCTGCAGCAATATTCCCTTCTCCCTGTAAAAATCCATCATAACATTGGACTGAAACTCTATTCCATTGTCTGTCTGCACTTATTGGATCTTCTTCCCAAATTGGGTTTCGACCATGTTGTAAAACATGACCAAGAAATGTGCGACTTGCGACTTACTTTACATAAGATAGACCCAAATATCTCGACTATGGTCATCCACAATTATGAGAAAGTAATGTGCCCCGGAGAGCAAGGCCGTCTTGTAAAGATCCCAAATATCACAGTGAATCAAAGCAAAACATGAATCACTTTTTATTCTACTATTTGAAAAAGAGGGTATAGTCTGTTTTGCCTGTAAACATGCATCACATACAAACTTGTTGTCTGACCGAACATTCGTACATAAAAGCTATAAATGCCCTAATTTCTCAACTGAAGGATGCCAAGCCTTTCATGTTATATGCTCACCGAAGCTTCTTTCCCAACATGCATGACCACCTCTGTCTTCGAAATGGACTCCAACAGGTACAAATCACCACGGTGCCTACCCACTCTAATCAGGATCCTCGAATGTAGGTCCTGCAATACACATAAGTCCGCAACAAAAATTAATGAACAGTTTAGATCCTTTGTCAAGCAATGAAGATAAATGAGGTTGCAGCGAAAGGTAAGGATGTATAAAACATCTTTCAGCACTATCCCATTCGGTAGCTCGACATCACCAATTCTCTCTAGTGGAACATCGTCACGAGTAGGTATTTTTACTGGCGTATTTTTAGTTTGCCTTATAGAACCTGTAAACAGGGAAGGATCATAAGTTATGTGTCCTATGATCCAGGAACGTTGCATCGGGGTCATACCAGCCATGTGCACTTTCGCGCTTGAGCCACGATCTACAAGTGTGCCACCTTCTCCTCCTGACTTTAATACTTCAAGAAGCCGTGCATACTGGTCTATGCTAAGCCCTGGAATCAGACTTGCTTCAACTTGCACAACACGCAGTGGCTGCCTTTGAACTCCAGTGGTCGCTGCTGGCTCTCGCTTTACACTGTCTCTTGCATCTTCTCCTTTTCACCAATCGGGATAACCAATTAACTGGAAACATTGGTCATTGATGTGCCATGTTTTTTGACAGTGATTGCACTTCATCCTCTCTTTCTCATTCTTTCCGATTTTTCATTGCATCGACTCAGCATCACCGCGTTTGTAGCTTATGATCTGGAAGGCTACCGCTTCAACAGTTGGTTGCATTGTTGCTGCGATGATGCGTGTTTGTTCATCTTCCAATATCAGATGGTAAGCTTCTCCTAGGGTTGGAGATGGCTTAGTGCTTAGGATTTGCGATTTCACGGTGCCACATATCTCGTCCAGCCTCATGAGAAATACGTACAACTGCTCTCGATCTCTTCCAGCCGTGTATTGGTGTTTTGTATCACAGGTGCATGTTGCCATAGGCGAGATCGACTCCATCTCATCCCAGAGAGACTTCAGCCTTGAAAAATAAGCAGAGACGAACATCTTGTCCTGGTGCAGTAACAACACCGAACGCCTCAAATCGTAAGCTCTTGGTGCACTCATTTTTCCATATCTCTCTTTTAGGTCGGCCCAAATTTCTCGAGCTATTTTTGCATAACGGACGCTGCCCCGAACTTCTTTGTTGATCGCTATGGCCAACCAGCCCTTGACCATGGCGTCTCATCGAAGCCAAATATTATAATCCACTGAGTTTGCTTCCTTTTTGGCCATGCTTCCGTCGACAAACCCTAGCTTATTTTTCGCCAAAAGGAAGTTGGTCATCTCGCCAACCCAATCGGTATAATTTCTTTCGTTGAGCAACTCACTCGCGTTGACCTGTCACAGATTATCTGAGGGATGTAGAAAGTACGGTGATGTCATGTCGGTTGCTGGGCCATTTTCAATTTTCGTCGACATGTTGTTTTTGGTTGGTTAGAGTTTATGCGACGGGTAGGTTTTGAGTTTGGTGGGCAGGGTTTATGTTTGGTGGGGTTTGATATCAGATTGCTGCTCTGATACTATGTAGAATTTAAGGTATGTTCTTTATTGAATGAGTAATGGGATAAATATAGCCTATAAGAGAAGAAGCTAGAAACGTGATTCATAATACAAATTAGGAAATAATTCATATCCTACTAGGAAAGTATCAAACGTAATAAACTAATAAATAGGAAACAAGTTTGGTCTCCAACAACAGTGTTCGAACCTAGATAGCATAGATTAAAGAACAAATGCATCCTCTCTTGTATAGCTGAATTATTCCGAACCAATATGTTACATGCTAACTAAACCAACCAGAGAGTCCACCCCAGGGCACTAAACTACATCAAATAACTAGGATCACATATGGCAAGATGAGATGAACTGTAAGGTGAAAATTCAAAGAGAGAGACATATACATGTTTAGGACTAAAGTATGGTTCCTAATACAAGCTGCCCCTAAGAAAACGCCAAGGTCCAGTTCCGGTTCCCATCCTGCCAACAGTAGTGAAAATATTTTAGACATTAATTTGGAACCGAAATAAGCTAATTTAAATTACTCCCTGACGAACCAACATATGATAGTTGTTATAGAGTAATCAACATGTGTTAAGAGTTTGAATTTTGGGAACTTGTGTTAAATACTCTCTAACGATACTAATCAATAATTTATTACAAGCGATACCTCCATACACCGGCAAATGTCCTTAGCCCCATGAAGATGGTCAGTGCGACCCATATACCAATGAATCCACCTGATTGTGAGAGAAGGAAAATGGCTGCTATGCTTGCTATTGCCACTAGGATCTGAAAGAATACAATAAAATATATGAACAAAACTAATGGGGTATCAAGAATTTTTTGTTTATGGGTGCAATAAAAATATATTTTTATTATTTAATTACATAAGATGAAATTTTGAAATGGATAAATTACTAACGTTAAGTAGTTAAAATCATCATATCTAATATGAAAATTTGACAATTATAAAATAACATTCGACAACTCATAGCTAAATATATCACCTCAAACAAAGTCTGTTGGGTCGTATCAAGCCCATTATCTTATATTGTATTAAAATGGGCTAATTATGAACGTACCATAGAATATGCAGAGTAGGCGAAATCTGATGCTCCAAAGTTGACGCCATCAAAGACAAAGGCCATAGAGTTGATAGGTTGTGTTGCTGCAACAAACTGACGTGCAAAATGACAGATAATCAGATTTTAGTGTTGGATTAAATAACAAAATATTTGAACTTTTAATTAATGTTCTATTTTTGAAGATACTTCAGATGATCGTGTACCGGTACGCCTATGCTTATAATGTGAAGGACGTGGGGATCCTTTGAGAAGATCCCATCTCCAAATTGCAGACCAACTCCTACAACCACAGCAAGTCCTATCCCAAGAAAGAAACTCATCTGCAGGACAAGGAAACAACGTTTGATCGTTAATCTCGGACGATAATAAGGCGTTCTCGATCATAATTGCCTTACTAATAAGGGTACGTACCTGTAGTACTCGGGTCGCAGCATTGGTTGCTTTCTGGTAATCTTTCTCCGCAAATGCAGACGCAATAATCGCCTGCGAATCGAAGACGAAACGAAATGATCTTTGTTAGTTCTGATCACTTGGTATAGCCTACGAATGGACGATGAAACTGGTTTTGTTCCGTTACCTGTCCAGCTACTGCCAAGCCGTCAGCGAGAAGCGATGAGGTCAACCATACTTGCAAGCAAACTTGGAACGCAGCCATCGGAGTTGCACCCAACCGCGTGGCCCTCGATGCGGCCAGCGTCACGCAGATTGTCGCTGCTATGACTTTGGCTAGCAACAGAAAGCCGTTCTTGAGGAATCGACCGAATTGAAGATCCTTAGCGCTTGGTGGCAAGAGATCTACTTCCTTCATCAACTTGACGATCAGGATCAGACAGATGAGATACCTGAACCAGACACCGCGGACGTTGGTTAAGAGTCTTAGCCTACATATGAAGATGTAGGCGAGCGACTGTGATGAGACTTACTGTGAAAGAACATGAGCAATCGCTGCACCACTGACACCTAGTCGGAACGCGAAAATGAAGATGGGATCCAAAATGATGTTCGCCCCGTCTCCGATCACTGTCATTGATCAATAGCCACAATGAGAAGAGGTAGGGATGAGAGAAATACCCACGGATCCTACCCTTATACCTCTTAAGTCTACGGTATATTTACTTTTATTGAGTCTAGGGTATGGGTATGAGTATGGGGTCCTTTTTTAGAGCACGGTCTAGGTCTAGGTAGGATATGAATCCTCTACCCACTCTTACCTTTTTATTTTATTTTAGACCATACCTTAGTTAGACCCTAATTAGATTCTTTTATCTTTATTTGTTACTTACATATTATAATAGAATTCTAAATTATTATGGAATATGCTTCATTATATCAACTTCGAAATTTGAGTTACATATAATTCTAATTTTTTTTATTGATATATTAGATATTTTATGATTAATTTATATATATTTATTATGATTTATTTGAATTATATATATAATTAAAATTTTATGTTTAAAAATTATTTAAAAATACCTTTTTAAAATACAAGAGTCGGAATTCTGAGGATAAAAGTATGAGTCTAGTAATAAAATTTTTCGAAAGTCCAGAGCAAAATATGAATCCAACTTTATAAAGTATAAGTATGTTCCTATTGATACCCCGTCTTACCTATCGCCTATCTCTAAGAAGAGGCGGATGGTGTCACCAGACAAATTAGTCATAATTTGGATAAGCAATACATAAGGAAAATGAGCTCTTACCAGTTGCATACAGAGGAGTTCTGGTATCTTTAAACCCTCTAAAAACACCTTGCATCGCTAGAGATAACAGAACAGCAGGGGAACCAAGTGATCTCAATGTTAAGTACTTCCTTGCCGGAATCATCATCGGCGAATCCTAACCGAACAATATTCAGAAAGTCATCTTCTAATAGAATCTCGACGCGTAACCGAGCTTTATGTCACACAGTAATCTGAAGAGGTAACTTACAGATTTCACGCCCATGATACTCAACAGAGGTTTTGCAGCAAATACAAGGACAATGGCCTGCAGAAGACCGAGAATCCCGCCTAGGATCAAAGCAGTCGACGCGGAGGGGATGTTGCGCCTTTCCTTTTTGGTCTCTTTCGGATCAGGAGACTTGCATTTTGCCATCTGACAATCTGATGAAGAAAAGCACATTTCCTTGCCTTCAGGATTACCCTTTTCCAAATTCTCAAGCATTTCATCTTCAGGCATTGTTTCCTTCATTTCCTCTGCTTCAGATGAGCCATCCTTCTTCTCAGAATCATTGCCATTCGACCCCGCCTCGTTGCCGATCCTCGCAATTGTATCCTCCTCAGCAACAAAAGAAGTGGTGATGCTGACCAAGGGGAATATGGTAACCTTTGATGCCTGGTTGAATATCGCAATGGCGACACCAACTGCTGCGATCTCGATCGATCCTGTAACAAAGAAAACGAACACGATCATGAAAACTCGTCCGATGTATCGATCACCATACGCTACAGACAGAGCTTCCATTTTCATTCTGAAGTGAGGGTACCAACCTAGATGACCAATGAAGGCTGTATCAATCAGAGAAGCAACTGGATCAGCAGCCAAGGCCATTGCTGCAGGTATAGCTATCCTTAGTATCTCCAGGCCAAGATCATCCAACTTGAAAAGAAGCCTACAATTTCATACAATCAAAGAAGCCGATCAGCCAAAATTTGTACGGATTTTGACTTCGCTAAATGGGCGATGAAATAAAACTCATGTTAAGACAACAATGGGCATCAGATCAATTCGATATGACACCATATTAGAATCTTCATACCGTGCATCTCTGAAGAAAACAAAAGCAGTTATGTTGCACTTCTTTTTAGTAGCCTGAAGAGCTCCATTTTCTGCCATTAAAATCTCCACTCTCTTGTCTATTTCTGTTGCTGCAACCAAGCTTAAATTTATACCTGCAGAATTTATGAGAGTACGATTTTCAGTGGACAAAAGACACCAAGTGTGATCTTGGAAAAATAATCGTTGCATGGAATATTGGTGCCAAGTGGGTGCCAAGTCGTTATATTGCAAAGTCAGAACGCAACTAATCTTAGTGGCCCTATTGGCAAAATGTCGCTCGAGTAGAGATATCCTACCAGTTGTAGAAAAATGAAGACAGCCGTACATATTCTAGGACTAATGGGTCGTGAATTTATACCTCTTGTCCTGACTCATTTCCTCGGATGAGCCTTCCTCAGTTACATGCAACCATGCAACAAGTAATTTCTAGGGTTTTAAAAAATATGGTCGAACTAGTCGGATAATTATCTGGTTTCCAAAGTAGGTTGTGTTATCCCAAAACAACGCGGTTGGCTTATGGTCAATCTGGTTGGACTAGTTGTTTCAAGGATAAAAAAATATTTTTTTAGAAAACAAAATTTTTAAATTTTGTTAAATTAAAGTTTTTATACTTGCAAATAAACCTCGTAACAACATTAAAAATTTTAAAAATTACTTGAGATTTTAGTTCTAAATATAATTAATGATATATTTTTTTAAATGATATGGTTTAACTAGTAGTTGGACGAATTAAACCGACACACGGAGAAGAGACTGGTTTGTAATCTCATATATTATTTTCCTTCAAAAAATATCTCATATACTTTTTAAAGTTTATGCAAACTTTTCCGAGATCCGAGACTTATATATTTCGGACCAAGTTCCAATGATTACTTCTCGGTCTTCAATTTTTTTTTGAGGAACTCGGTCTTCAAATTAACTTCTTTTTTTTTGCAGGAAAGGATGAATGGAACCGTACATCGTTATTATGAGATGGTTAATTGAGAAATTGTGTTAGTTGGATCCGTAACGTTGAGTTCAGACCTGACGGGAAAATTATTTTGCGAGGAATACAATATTCTGCCAAATGGGTTCAGACCAATGTGAAATTTTTACAAGTATTCTAAAATAAAAGCGCAACTCCAAGAAAAGAAGAGGGTAGTTTATTCAAAACAAATAAATGCTTCGTGGAGGAAAATTATTATGGTCAGAGTATTATTTTTGATAAGTTATTATGGTCAAAGTATACTTATGACTTGCTATGTATACGCGTCATCTCCAAGTCTACAACACTTTGTACGGTACTACGGTGGTCTACTATTTTAATGAACCTAGTACCATCGGGGCGTTCAAAAATACTTAAAAGCACCCATACTTGAATGAGTTATTCTGGTCATTATGCAGGATACACGAAAGATTTTTTTTCCTCTCTCTTTAGTAATGTGTCTCGAATTTGAATCATTTAAAAAATAATAGTATTAAATATTTATTGAGAAAATTTTGTCACATTTGAAATGTTCTACCCGACTCTAACTTCGATCAACTATGCGTTGGAAAATAGTATTCTCAGTCCAAGAACTAAGGGGCTCACTGGATGAATAATTAGTTAATTATGATAACCTGACTACCTTAACTCCCAAAGGACAGTTCACAAAAAAAAAAACCCCAAAGGACAACAAATAAACCTCCCTCGGTTCTGTTAGCCCTCTGATGCCTACGCAGGCTACAGAGATTACATTCCGGAAAAAAACATACGAACAAAACAAAATTGGGGACTCTCGTTTGGGCTTTCTCGTTATCTGTGAACCAATAAATAATTCAAAGTGCACGTAGGCGGGTTGAATCCAACTAATAGCACTTAGATTTAAATTAACAGTAAAAAAGAACTGTTTTAACTTAATAAAAAATTTCAGAGTTAGAGACTTGTAAATACAACATTGTTAAAATTTATTAAAAATATTTTTGCCACAATGTGTCTTGCTCGAACCTAGTTGTTCCGTGTGATACTAAGTGATTCTGACAAAAAAAGAGATAGGTGATACCAAGCAATTTTGACAAAAAAGAGAGAGATATGATTAGACAATAACGAGAGAGTATTTTTTAAAGGGACTTCCAGTCTTAAATTAGTCGTTGTTCCTTGCGATACTGTAGTACTCATAATGCAACGCGTCAATCTCTCTTTTACTGAATTGTCAATGTCAATACAAGAAAATTGGACCTCATGTCCACATCTTGATATACCTTTGTCTCTTGCATGTATGATTATTTCCGGTCACCTCCCTTAGATAGATGCTACCTTGGTGTTTAAAGAACACATGGGCGTTGATCCTTATTGACCATAGGCTCATGGGTTAAGATTTGGGCACATGGAGGCTTATTATATATGCAGTCTAGGGAAACTGATTTTTTTAGAATCTCGGTCACCGACCGAAAACATTAATTAGGACGTTAATTGAAATGACTATGTTTTCTGAATTTTTTGTTGAATATTTAAATTCTAGAACTATTGATCCAATGAATCGTTGTTGTTACTTGCAGGACCATACAGATACGGAGATCATATCATATCTCTCTTATGTCCATTTTATTTGCACCGCTATCCTAAATACTCATCTCTTCGCTTTCATGTTCTTTTTGTCCTAATTCTTCTGGTAAACTTCCATTTGATGCAAAGTAAAGGCGCAGAAATTCTGTCAGACTCGGACATAAATAAACAAGATCTGCATGAAATCTTAAAGTGGAATCATTTATGAAAGACCCTTAAACGACGAACCATTTATATTATCCCTAACGCCCACCGGTGTTAGCCAAGCTTTATATCTTTGACCATTAATTAGTGGATACTCGACGCAATTAAGCTGTATAGGTGCTGATTTCAAATCCTTTCATTTTTGGTGAATAATTGATTGACAAATTATTGCGCTTCATTAGTACTAAATCATAGTAGCTATTAGTTCTGACACCAAAAAAAAGTAGTTCGACTGTTTAGAAAATTACTAGAGAAACCAACCATTTAAATCAACTTACAAGGGTATTGTTCTAGTCGAGTTTGAATTTTTAGGTACACAATAATATTAAATATTTGTTGGAAGAATTTTACCGTATTTTAAAAGCGTAAAAAATAATGTTAGAAGTGTTATAAACAAAAACAATTACTAGAGAAAGAATAGGGAATGCAATTTTTCGTTTTATATAGTCCAGTTCACCGGTTGATGAGGTGCTAAAATAAACTTAAAATTAGAAGTGACCGACAACTAATAGTGAAGGATAATATTTTAGTTTGATTAAGAGGTCTCGAGTTTGAATAACATCGAAAAAAATATCAAGACAAGTTCGTCGATATGCATTGCTAAGAAAGGGACAGGAAACATGTAGATGCGCATTCCCTGTACTATTTGGTGTCCGTATACGATGAACAAATTCTACATGAAATCGACAAGAAAAACGAAAACTGGAATTGGACTGGAAGTAGTTGGCAGGGTACCTTAGAGACTCTTCTCTTTGTACTTGCTTGGGTCAATATTTGTTTTTTTGCCGGCTCACTCCAAAGCTTCCCCAGATAGAGCCGATTCTATTGCGTACCAACTAAGGATTGAGAGATAGAGAGAGGGCAGCAGATAAATGGAAATTTCTCGTGAAGGTGCCTATATGGAGCTATATATATATATTAGTGTTAATGGCTTCAACGTCGAGAAGAGAAACATTTATCACGTACTCCCCTTAATTAACGGCGACAGTAAAGAAACCTTTTCCGGTTGACCAATTGGGGGAAGACATTGATTCCTTACTTTTGGTATTTTTTGTGGCCCTTGTTCAGTAATGAAGATATTTATATTGTTCATCTTTTATAAAATTTATGAGAGAAAAATAAAATTTACCGGGTTCACCATATAATGGCAACTAGTAAAATCATACTTTGGAGTGCCAAGGACTTATAGCCTAACGAGAAAAGGTGTTGACAAATTTGATGAGGTCTAGGTTGAAGCACTAACAAATATAATTATGATCTAAAAATTTATTTTTTTAAAAATCATATTTAGGAAGTGAACATTATATTTTTTCCCAAAAAGACATTGAGATTCGTGGAAACAATATGCATGCATGCTTAGAGGTAGACTTCACCATTCTTATAATCTGATTCATGATTCGATTTGATTAGTTAAAAAAAATTTTATTCGTCAAAAATTTGAATTTAATTCGTCCGGAGACGAAGTGAATACAATTTAAGATTTATAAAATTTGTCAAACTGAAAAATTCGATTCGAGTTCATCCATAAAATATTAAAAAATTATTAGGAAGGATTCAAAAGAGGAAAAACAAGGGAAATATTGAAAAATATCCTTAGATTATAGTTATAAATTATGCTTCTAACATAATTTTTAATATAATCCACATACATTTGGATTAAGCCAAGCACCAAATATTAAATCATTCATTTTCAAAATGCAAGATATACAAATCTCATCTTGTTTTAGGATTGAAAGCATAATTTTTATCATACATTAAATCAACAAATTATGATTTGTCTAAGTTCAATTTACGATGTTGATTATTAAACAACAATTGAGATAAGAGGAATAAAATAAACAAAAATATTTCTTGTAATGTTATGGTAGTATAAACCCTAACCCTAAGGTCTAACCATAACCCTAATCCTAAGAAGATTTGATTTAAATTCGATTCGAATTCAGAATTCGTATTCGATTACGGTTCAAGATTTTGATGAATTCAAATTTGAACAAATTTGTTTCGAATTTGAACACTGGTCAGGTCTACTTAGAGGTGTAGCTAAATATTTATATTAATTAATGTTGCATTATAAGATATTTTAAATATGAAAGAAAATAATATTATCGAATGATATAATTATTATAAGCATATTTCAAAATTACTAAGAGCAACTCTATAAAATAAAAGCTTTCTTAACTGATTTATAATTCGAGGATAATTTTCCCCGGCATCGTGGCTACTGTTCATGCTCGTACACTTACTGCTACGTTATAACAAAGTTGCTCTTTTGAATTAACTTTAATTAGGATTACTATTCTGCAACTTTGTATGTGTGAGCTTAGTTACACTCAGCAATCGGCAAATTTAGTGACTAATTAGATAGCCACGAGGTCTAAGATGAGACTGTGTGTATCAAACTCCAAATTAGACACGACATTCTCGGCCGGAACTACAAACTTTATTATTTTTAGATTCTCCGATGTAATGTCCTAATATATTGTTGAGATTTTATTCGTAAAATCTAATACACCCAGGATTTAATATTTATCTTAATCTTATCCCAATATCAAAGAGAGAGTCTATTTAATTCTAAACTCACAACTACTTGATAACTTTGAAAGTTTAAAAGAAAATGAATTTTCTATTAAAGTGAGTGCCCGGTTTTTTCTTTTGGCTGTCTAAAAAAAGAGAAGGGAGACGCTTCTTCTTTTCTAAAATAAGGAACAGAAGCATGGTTTCTTGTCCCGATTAACAAATACAACTCTCTCAAAAAATCTCAAGTCGCTTTTATTCAGGTCAATCTCTAGTTCGATTTAGAGATCGTGAGTAGAGGCGGACCAATGACGAGTTTTCATTACAAAGAAGGATCGGTGAATACATAATTTACAACATATATTTTACGTTTAATGCATTTATGACTTTTGGTTCCTATTAATTATGAACATGTTCTTAACTGCATGGAACCCTCCATATATAAAAGGTGGTAAGTTATTGCTGTCAAATTTTAAAATATTCCTGTATCTTTTGTTTGTATCTGTTGTTTCGTTTGGTGGTTATTTTTTCATTGGGGGTACTAATGAGTGTTGCGTTGTGTTGTTTCTGCAGTGAGTTGAATTATCCTGTTGAGTTTGGCGAGGACAAAAGTAAAAGAGGAATTATTTTTCTCTTTTATTTCGGACTCCTAATTTGACCTAAATAGATTACTTGATGTACAAGGGTTTGCCTCTATATAAAGGCATGCTATCCAAGGGTTTTGTATGGCTTTGTGGTTTGGATCCATCAATAAAAGTTCTCCTTTCTCTCAGTGGACGTAGGCATTAGGCCGAACCATGTTATCTATTGTGCCCGTGTTCTTTGCGCGTATTGTTCTCTAAGTTGTTGAATTCCTAACAAGTGATATCAAGAGCTAAGGTTGGAGGATGTCGGATCACGGCGCGAAGTTTGCTCTTGTGAAGTTCGATGGTTCATCAAATTTTGGGTTATGGCAAAGGTGTGTCAAGGATCTCCTCGTGCAACAAGGAATGATCATCGCGCTCTCGGAGAAGAAGTCCGAGAAGATGGAGGAGCAAGAGTGGAAGGAGATGGAGGCCAAGGCAATGGCGACAATTCTCTTGTGCTTAGCGGACGATGTGATGTATCATATCATGGATGAGGAGTCACCAGCTGAGGTATGGAAGAAATTGGAGGCAAGGTATATGTCTAAGTCTTTGTAGAACAAACTTTATCTTAAGCAAAGATTGTACGGGCTCAAGATGGAGGAGGGCTCAGATTTGAGCCAACACATTAATATTTTCAGTCAACTTGTGAGCGACTTGAGAAAGGTGGATGTGAAGTTCGAGGAAGAAAATAAGGCATTGTTGCTCCTGAATTCTTTACCATGCTCCTACGAAAATTTGGTTACAACTCTAACATGGGGGAAGGAGTCCCTGATGTTGGAAGATATCACAAGTGCTCTGCTAGGGTTTCATCAAAGAAGAAAAATTGGCGATGAACAAGTAGAAGGGCTGGTTACGAGGGGTAGCCATGGTGGTCGTAGAGAAGATGGAAAAGGATCCAGGTCGAGGTCAAGGAGGTTCAAAAGAAATTACTTCGAGTGCGGAGAAAAAGAGCACGTAAAGAAAGATTGTCCGAGAAGAACTCGGGATCGCGAGGGAAAAAGATCAAGTTCTGTGAATGTGGCCTCATATTTGGACGGGTCGGATGGTGATGATCTTTCTATTTTATCAAGTCCAAAGCATTCTGATTCCTGGATTTTGGATAGCGCTTGTTCCTTTCACATGACGCCCAAGAAATGATAGTTCAACACCTATAAGTTCGTTGATTCAGGTATGGTGACCATGGGTGATGGTTCTACTTGTAGAATTGCTGGCATAAGAGACTTGAGAATCAAGATGTGGGATGGTGTTGAAAGAAAATTGTGTGAAGTTAGGCATGTTCTAAATTTGGAGAGAAATTTGATCTCATTAGGAGCGTTAGATTGTAGCGGGTACAGCTATGAGGTTGTAGGCGGGCTAATTGAGATGGAGAAGGTTGTCGAGGTGGTGATGAAGGATGAAAGGGATGCTAGGAACACCTACAGGTTAGTGGGGAACACAGTTGTAGGTGGAGTCACCTAGTTGGGTTCCGATGGAGGGGAGAAAAGCTCTTCTGTGATGGAGCGAAAGTTTGACATGAATGGTTTGAGTGAAGTTGGGATTCGCAGAGACAAAGTTAGCAAGTTCTCGCTATGGTTGTCTAAAGGGACGTGCACATCAAAAGTGTTGGGTAGGTTTTGCATGGGGAATGTGAAGCCATTGGTAGCACCACGGGCGAATCGGGTATTTCACTCAAGGTCGAACGGTGGAGTTTGGAATATATCGAGAGTTCTACTTGGTAGAATAAAAGGTTGCCCATTGTATGCTATAGCAATTAGCATTGGTTTGAGATAAGAAGGTCCAGCAAAAAAGTAGTTCGAGGTTGCGGAGCATAG
This sequence comes from Hypericum androsaemum, assembly GCA_963995505.1. Lineage (NCBI taxonomy): Eukaryota > Viridiplantae > Streptophyta > Magnoliopsida > Malpighiales > Hypericaceae > Hypericum > Hypericum androsaemum. The sequence goes on along the minus strand of OZ023193.1, from coordinate 12,208,465 downwards.
GGTTGACCAAAAAATAGAGAGCGCATCTATTGGTCACAAGTTTGCTTTAGCAGGTAGACTTGCTAGTTGGGGTTCGATGGAGATTGGAGGGAAGACGCTCGAGCTTGGGGGCTGGCTCTAAGTGATTGAACTAAGGTGGTGAGAAAGTTGAGATGGTCTTATTGATGGCGCTGTATCTATGGTCCGAGGTGGAATCGATGGAGTCAAATTGGTCTTGTAAGATCTCATCTCTTCATGGGGCAGTGTTTCATCAATGTGGAGTTTTGTTGAAGTTTGGATAGAGCTTCATGGTTTGTCCACGAGATGATTTCTCGCCAAGGTGGAGATTGTTGAGTTTGGCGAGGACAAAAGTAAAACAGAAATTATTTTCTTTTTTTGTTTCGGACTCCTAATTTGACCTAAATAGATTATTTGATGTACAAGAATTTGCCTCTATATAAAGGCATGTTACCCAAGACTTTTGTATGGCTTTGTGACTTGGATCCATCAATAAAAATTCTCCTTTCTCTCCGTGAATGTAGACATTGGCCGAACTACGTTATATCTTGTGTCCGTATTCTTTGCGCGTATTGTTCTCTAAGTTGCAGAATTCCTAACATATCCTACAGTTGAATCTGCTGTGTTTTGATCTATTCGAGAATTCTCGAGGATGCAAAGCTCATGAAGATATTAATAGAAGTTGGTTTTTTTTAAAAGAGAAATTTACAGGTGGTCAACGGACTAGTTCAATCACCCTAGTGTTTTGCTATATAAACAACACGGTCTCATACCTGGGTTACAGTCCGGCCGACATTTGGATCACAGTTTATAAAATAATGCAATTAGGATAATCACATTCGAAATAAGGCACGATAATGTTTGACTCTAAATATGAGAATGATGAGTTAAAAAATAGACAATAATGATTAGTTATTATCAGCTGTTTATCAGTTGGGCCATTTGTAGCAGGCACTATTTATTGATTGTCGGAGGTGATGTACTTGATTAGGATCTGGTTTAGTTGAGGCAAGAGTTTGTCTCTTTTTCTGTAAGACGAGATTGTCCCATATTCGGTGCTTACGGGCTGCGACAATCGTCCCTAAAATAAAATGACTAGGCTGCTTCCGAGTTCGTAGCACAACGACCCTCGAAGTTTCAGGCGAATCTTGGATATTCGGAACTTCCCGAGAGAGGGAGAGAGAGCCTACAATTGCTAACGAATACGTATACAAGTTGTAGTGGGGTGAGTTGCAAATGAGGGGGAGAGGCCTATTTATAGGCTGTGGAGGGCTGGAATCCGAGGGGCTGTCTGGCATCTCTGAAGGGACTCCATCCCTTCCGAAGAGGCATCTCAGGTCTGCCTGTAGTCCGAAGGGGCGCATGTTGTTGCTTTGCATCCCTTCGCCATTCAGTCCAGGTTTTGGTCGTGTTCCGTTGGATCTTTGCCTGGTCGCTGTCTTCGTGACTGTTCGGTAGTCAAGCCTTCGCTCGCACTCCTTCGGCCGTCTGGAAGTTTCTGGGATGTTTTGGATCTGTCCAGAATTTGCCAAAATTAAAGGCCCCTCAGCTCCTCGCGACGATGCGCACGTGCCAAGTGCGCCACAATGCGCCCATTGCGACCTGCGCACGCGTGCGTGCTCGTGCTCGGATAGTGCTACGCACCATCCTCGCCGTGGTCCGAGTTGGCTATCCAGGTGGTCAACTCATTTCCTAGTCAATAAGAAAAATCTCCTTATAAACAAAAAAATCTTCTTATTGTTTTCAATATAGTAATGCACTTTCCATTTTCACTTTAAACTTTTCACTTGGGCCTTCCACTGTAAACTTTGCATTGAACTTTCATTCAATTTTTTCCAACACTATTTCCTCACAGGAAACCATAGGTAAAAATGTCCAAAATGTAATACTGATCTACAATGTGTAGGTACTATTTATATAATATCGCAAAATAATATCATTATTTAGAAAAATAAAGCAGATCCTCAAAATAAAGCTGAACAGCGGCACGGAAATGAAAGATGCAATGGGGGCCTAGATTAATTACCGGTTGGCCAATTATTAGCTACATCAGAGGCAAGAAGCGGTGCGTAGTACGTCCTTAGCACTGTAATTTTCCCGCAGAAATATTTTGATTAGAGTTACAGAATATAGAGACGAAAAAGTGTATAAGTTGATATTGGATACGAGATTGCTGACTCTCATACACAAATCTAATTTTGATAATAAATGCACCCATCTAATCGTTCATGAAAATATAACGTTTGGGGATGAACAGATGACAAAGAATCGATATTCATCATCAACAATCCCTGGGCTTGGTCACATCTCTTTTACCGTCTCTCAATTTCCGGAAATAATTTTCACGTCCTCCGTGTTTGGTTTTATTATACTCTCAAGTCCCTCGCAGACATCAACAATCATTTTTTACATGGAAATTAATTACGTACCCTCACAAAAATAAATAAAAAATAAATAAATTTCATATCCACCAGCCCGCCTTCCATCCCTGAACTTGAAAAAAGGCGCCGACGAAGGAAGAGCAGGCTCCAGTTCTGGCCACCACAAAGTTCAAAACTTTACAATTCATGATGATAGACCATGACTACCGAAAAACCTCAAACATCGACTGCAGGAGTATGCATCATGTTCAGGATATCATTACAACTCTCAGAAGTCACGAGTTTACTTTGGGGAACACATGGCCAGAGGTGTGCGGAACCATTTGCACTCCCTCCTGGGAAAATCTGAGGTAAACTGCCTCTTACCTATCTGGGAATTCCTCAATTTTGCAGGACACCAAGGCGCAGGTACTTGCAAGATCTGGTAGATTCCTTAATTGCTAAATTCTGGCGATGGAAGGGTTCGTCACTTTCTATGGCTGGGCGTGTTTGTTTAGTGCAGTCAGTCATTCAGAGCTCACTCACTCATTCTATGATTGTTTACCAATGGCCAGTTCAGCTGCTTGAGCATATAGACACCTGCATTCGAAATTTTGTTTAGACAGGTGACATTCATAAGAGGGGCACCTGCACGGTGTCCTGGGAGAGGATTTGTGTCTCGAAGGAGGAAGGGGGATTGGGCATCAGATCGCTCTCTACTATGAACCTTTCCTTTTTGAGTAGGTTATTATGGGATATTTTGTACAGCTCTGTAGGTTACTTTGATATTCTCAGAGATCGCCTCTACCATGCTGCTTTGGATACTGTTCGAGATGTTCGCTCTTTAATCATTAAAGGATTCAGGCTCTATCACGTAGATATTAGTTCTTCCTCTGTTAAGGTGGTTGGTGAGGATTCTTCAGCCAATTTCTGGTTGGATAATTGGTTGGGTTATGTGATTGTAGACAGAGTTGGAGTTCCTGAGCATTTACGTTATCCTTGTCAGTATTCTATCTTAGATTACTGGTCGAATGGGAATTTGAGAGTTCACAGAGACTTTATGAATGCTTTTCCAGACATCGTCAATGATATGAGGAGGTATACAGTGGGCCCTGTGGGTTGTGACAAAATTGCCTGGTCCCACTCTTTGGATGGGAAGCTTACCTCTAAAACTGCATATCTATATTTGCGCAAGGGTTTTTCGAAGGTCCATTGCGGTTCTTAGATTTGGGCCTATATCACCCCTCCTCGCCGCTCTTTGTTAGTTTGGAGGGTGGTGCATAGTTTTCTACCCACAATGGATGCGCTACGACGGAGGGGGTTTACTGGCCCCTCGTTTTGCCTTTTCTATATTGCTGATGCAGAGTATATTGATCACTTACTGGTAACATGTGTTTTTTCTATGGCCATATGGCGTCAGGTATTTGGGTTTTTTGGCATTGCCTAGTGAGACTGTGCTAGTTATAATGAAGTTTTGGCCATGGTCATCCAGGTCTCTTTCAGTCCGCAAGTGAAAGCTCTATGGCGGGTTGCACTGGTTTCTTGCACCTGGGCACTGTCGAGGGAACGGAACGAAACCAACGCATTTTTCATGGGGAATAGCGTAGTGTTAAATCAATGATTGTGGTGATTCGTAATCTAGTGGCAGAAACAGATTTACTATAGGTGGGCTACTGTTTCCATTCGCATGAGGAGGCACGAACTCTGCAGGCGCTTCAGATTACTGGCCAACTGGGGCGTGCACCTATGATTAAGAAGGTCCATTGGCTTTGTCCTTTGCCGGGGTGGATTAAGTGCAACACGAATGGTAGTGCCAGTGGGGCACTAGGTCTTTCCTCAGCTGCAGGGGTCTTTCAAAATCACAGAGGTTTCGTACAGGGTTGCTTTGTGCGCCACTTGGGTATTGCTTATGCTTATGAGGCCGAGTTAGTTGCAGCGTCTTATGCGGTGAAGGCTGCACACTTTTGCGGCTGGCATCATCTATGGTTGGAGATTGATTTCATGCATGTTTTCCAATTATTTTGGTCTCAACAGATAGAGGTCCCGTGGCAATTTCGTAACCGTTGGTTGCAAGTACAGGGCATGTTGAAGGACATGCACTTCCAAGTATCCCATATTTTTTGTGAAGGTAATACTGTCGCTGATGCTTTGACAACGCTGTAGGAGAATGGATGGTGGTTGAACGTTCCTGATTCGCTGCTGAGGCACATTGGCAGGGACTTGTCCGGCCTTCCAGCTTACGATTTTGTTACAGGAGGTGGCAGATGCGGAGGTCAGACTGGCGGATAAGATGCAGATCTAGGAGCTTTAGGCACTTTGGTGCTGGCATGGTCTAGGTATGTTCTTGTTGATCTTTTTTGTAATTGGGACTCGCAACATCAACAGGTTTTTAGGCGCTCTTTTTTCTTGTTGTTAGGCGGCTGTAGGGTTTCTTACAGAGGCCCTCGGCTGCAACCGTTCATAACAGGTGTTCGAGATTCTGTTTTGCTTACTCCTTGAGGTGGGAGGGTGGGTGGCATCTCTTGTATGAGATATCTCAAGGCTAGTTTGATAGGTTCCCTATTCTCAGACTGTTGTTTGATAACTGGGCCCCGAGACTGCCGACTTGTGGATTCAGCTGGGTTAGTTGATAGACGACACTTTTCCAACCTATTGGCTGAGGGCGTCCCTCCGACTGCCCGGATTGTGGGATACATCAGAGTTGGGCTTAGAGTCTTCGAGCTCTCTCTTGTTCTATCGATCAAGGGACCCCACCCCTTTGGACCGGCCAAGTTGTGGGATCAACGGGGGTAGGTCGTAGGTTTTCCATGTGTGTCTTGTATGCTTTTTTCTTTTATTTATGACATCTCTTTTCCCAAAAAAAATGTATTCAATCACCATGATGGGTCGGGTTTCTTTCAATCGTACAAAACTCGCTCAATACGTTGAAGGAAGCTAGGAAACGTGGGCGCAGCGGTCCTTGTCGGGCAAGTCAAAGACGGTGTCGTCGTCGAAGGAAGAGTTGCTGTTGTTGAGGTGGAGAGGTTCGGGTGGAGGAGGCGAGGATGGCATAGTCCTTGGTGAGGGCGTGGACAGAGTTGCCGACATGCAATGAGGTGGGGACCCCGGGGTTGTGTCCGGCCATGAGGCAAACATCCGGGACAGGCAGTCCCGACAGACTGAGTAGCACAACACCTTCATCTCTCTCTCCTCGTTGTACCGTGTTTCGGGAGAGGAAGAACCCGTCCCGCATTTTTCAAGAGCTGACGCCGCTCATCTCAGACAGCCTCTTGCTTATGGGCTATAGGGTTTTGTTAAAAATTTCCCATTGTTTATTGCAAGAGTTGATTGCAAATTTATGAGTGTAGAAAATCTACCAACCCATTGTCTTAAACAATTTTCAATCTATTATTTAAATTTGAACTAGGTTTTGATGACTAAAAATTATAAGTTTTGAAGATACAATTTTTACTCTGGTCGAAATATTTTCCACAAAAAATCAAAATTTTATTTTCAGAAAAGAATTCGGAAAACTCTCCGAAATTCTAAAATGTTGGATTTTTTATCGATTTTTTTAATAATTGAGAGTAAGATACGAATTAGAAGTATAAATTCTAATTCGCGTAAATTTACGACCTCAAAGCGTAGTACAGAAAAATTGGACTTTGGAGGCCGCCATGTGGCACGGCCTCCTTTTTTACATTTATTCAAATTTTTTAAGAGTGACAATTTGGTGCTAAAGTGTTTCAATGTAAATTTTTTTAATTTTGCGTGTAGAGCTCGAAAGTTAGGTCAAAAAAAATAATTCGCATATCTAAATATCAATTTATCACCTTTTAAAAATTTAGACAAATTTGGTACATATGTGCACCACGTGGCAGCCACCCAAGGTTGCCGACCTGTACGAAGTTAATACCCATTTTTAAAATTTTTTAAACTATCTATTTTAGAAAATGTTGTAAGTTGTTATTCATTTTGTGAATTTTGATTTTTTTACCCGAAACAGAAAGAAAACCTTTTCGATGTGACATCTACCGAACTAAGTCAAATCAAAAGGAACTATTTACTAGCCGCTAGCTAATTTAACAAATTAATGATAACTGTCGTTTTGATGAAATTAGGTAGAACGTAGAAAGTATCACAGAGAAGTTAGCCCACTGAAATTATTAGCTTAAATTATATGCCATATTTTCCAACTGCTATGTGCTGAAAAGATGGGAGTCCCACTACCCATGTAAACAGTAAACGTTCTTAAAAAAATGTAAACAGTAAGCTAGAACCTAGTTTTATACGTTCGTGACCCTAGTTGTGTTGGTGTCTTTTTTTTTTGAGAAAATTGTGTTGGTGTCATTTGGGGGTTTTTGCCCAAAATGGTGTTGCAGTATTTTTTTATCTCCAAAATGGTGTTACTGTTAAAAATATTTCGAAAATGGTGTTGCTTTTCAAAATCAAAAATTTTTCCAACCTAGGGACCTCAAATCGAAATTTTTTTTCGACTTGGGACCAAAATCAAAAAAAATTTCGACTTCCGTGGTCGAACAAATCTTTTCGATTTGGACCCAGGTCAAAAAAAAATTTCGACCTAGGGACCCAGATCAAAAAATTTTTCGATTTAGGGTCATCTCCAACACCAACTGGTAAAATTGGATCTTGTCGCAGATTTATCCCAAGTCAAAAAAAAAATTTGACCTGGGTTGATCCAGATCGAAGAAAAATTTCGATCTGGGGTCATCCCCACAGCATCCGGCTTAAAGCTGGATTCCTGTCCGAAAAAGTCCCAAATTGAAATTTTTTTTTGACCTGAGTCGACCCAGATCGAAGAAAAATTTCGACCAGGGTCCTATATAACCCGCCAAGTTCTTCGCAGAACTACCAAAGTGCGAACAAATTCTTGGGTGCCCCCCTTCCTCAAGTACGTTACTTTTATTTATCAATTCAATTCAGTATATATTATTTTGCTATTTATTTTGTGAACTTATGATGATGGATTATGCCACCATGAAATATTATCATTAGTTCATAAGAAAAAAATCCAAGGAAATTTGATTAGTAATAATAAGTTCATTAGATACTAGAAAATTTTTCTATTTCATTTGAAAAGAACACGTGTCTTGTTTGGTTGTCTATTGAATTCATTTGCCAATATGTCAATAAAATTTTATGGATTATGCCACCTCTAATTATGTGTCAATTTATGTTTGCCATAAATTTCGTTTTAGTAGATCAATTTCTATAATTTTATTTTGTGAAGTTATGAATTAAGCTATTCTAATTATGTGTCAACTTCTTTTGTTATAGTGTTAAAAATAACTTTACGAAATGTACGAATAACTTTCAAATATGGTGGAGAAATGTACTACAACAGTGAAATCGGCTTTTATTACATGGGTGGATTAGAAAAAAAGTTCAAATGTTATGAAGATTTGTCCTATGATTTGTTATTGACAAAAGTATATGAAAAGACTATTGGTCATGGTGAAGAAGTTTGTAGGCTGCTATTTAGATATCCTATTGACAGAGAAAATTTTCATCAAATGCCTATTGACAATGATGGAGATGTTAGGAATATGGTTTACACAATGATCAGGTTTAAGAGTGTGATTTATTTGAAAATAATTGTGGAGAAGACGGTGTCGAGTAATTACCAAATGTTGGATGTTCATGAAAGCCAATTACTTAGTAGTTATGGAGCTGGTCCGTCAAGAGTGACGCCACTTGTAGTTCCGTCCATTAGGGATGGTCATGCAGCTGGTCCGTCAAGGATGATGTCTTTTGGTGACTCCTCCTGAACCAATCCATATAGCCATCATGATAATGGATATGCGGCGGTGCAGGAACTGTTGGAAACACGTAGCGTAATCGATCCTGCCATACTGTCACATGGCTGCTATAAAATTCTGCCCAATCTTGAGCAGTTTGGTTACGACGGTCTGAACAACCATGTGTCCCCTCATCGTTCTCAGGTTCTGCCAAAATATATTGCATCATTCTAAATTGTTGCAACACCCGCTCGGGATAATGCCACTCCACATGAAGAAAGCTTATCAACGGGACTCGTGCCAACCACAAAGCCTGATCCCGATGGCATATGGGGGGCAATTTAGCAATGATATCGTCAGTATACGGCATCCAAACCACCTACGATTCAGCTACGCGAACAAGATAAAAAAACTTTTATAATAATATGTCTAGATACGCAGAATAAAATACAATTTTGCAAAAGTTACTTACGTCTGAATCTTTTAACTCGTCGAACATGTGGCGGTAGTAGGAAACGTTGGTAATTTTTCTGGTCTGATGTCGATCTATAGGGCATGTCCGGACACCTGCGAAACTTAGTAATTATGCATTGGATACTAATACATCAACCCATTATTTAAAAATAAATGGTATTAAATAGTAATACGAGTACCTGATGCCCAGTGGCTCATCATCAGCTTGCCTTCGAGGCTCACAGAAAATGGGGCAAGTCGGGATTATCCTTTCGTAAGCCCACATACAAACCAGTTGCATAGCCCCGCAAACTAATGTCACTTTTGGACTTGTGGCTTTGCATAACTGGTGGTACACGTGTGCCAAACACGCATGCCAATTTTTGCAATATCAACAAGCAATGGCAACCAGCAGACGTGGACCAATCGGTCTGAGGACTCAGGAAAAAGTGTGCATCCGATAAGTCACATTATGTTTGTTCGAACATATCGCTGCACTAGCTCATCATCAGCATCATTTGGAAGAGCAGAAGGAAAAAAATTGGTGTCAAACCACTCCATTGCAATTCTATTGCCTATGAAAGCTCCTGGAGTATCCTGTGGGCTTATGCCAAATAGGCCATAACACATTTCCTTCCACTAGGAAGGTGTCTGTGATCCTATTGCTGATTTTCCATCGATTGGAAGACCGAGCAACACAGACACATCTTGGAGAGTAATGGTCATCTCCCCCTCAGACATATGAAAAGTGTGTGTTTCTGGCCTCCACCTCTCCACCAGGGCGGTAACCAGTGCAGTAGCGACAACGACATTGCCAATGCACCATACGTCCCAAAAACTGCATCCTTCATATACTCAATAAATTTCTGGTTTCTCACGCCTCCTGTTCTCAGGGTGCGACGACGAAAGCTCAACGGCTCATTGTTTGGACTTTTATTCTCAACCTACACAAAATAACTAATAATACAAATATAAACGGTTCAATTAAATCAAAAAATTAACTAACGGCGAGGACGAGCCAACGATCCAATTTAATTAACGGTTCAATTAATTAAATCAAAAAATTAACTGTTCAATTAACGTTATTAACGTTATAATTAAATTCAAATACATAATATATACCGTACGGCGACGAGGGCGGGGAAGCGACGGACACGGCGAGGCGGGGGGCGGAGACGGCGAGGCGGGGAAGCAAAGACGGGCGGAGATGGCGAGGAGGGGAAGCGGACACGGCGAGGACACGGTGATGATGACGAAACGGAGAGACGCGGCGAACGGTGGGGAGGACGGAAGAGACAGATTGGACGAAGGGGACGAACTTGAACGACGGGGGTCTAAATTTTTGTGGGTAGGTAGTTTTATTTGCCCCGTATTTGTAGTTGGGGATGACCCAGGTTGAAACTTTTTTTCGATCTGGGACCAATCTGCAACTTTCACAATCTGGATGGATGGGTTTTAGGATAAGGCAATCCCCAGATCGAAAATTTTTTTTGATCTGGGTCCCCAGGTCGAAAATGTTTTTTTGACCTGGGTCCAAATCGAAAAGATTCGTTCGACCACGGAAGTCGAATTTTTTTTTTGATTTTGGTCCCAAGTCGAATTTTTTTTTGATCTAAGGTACCTAGGTCGATTTTTTTTTTGATTTTGAAAAGTAACGCCATTTCTGAAATATTTTCAACAGTAATACCATTTTGGAGATAAAATGATATTGTAACACCATTTTGGGCAAAAACTCTCATTTGGTGAGCTATCATTTGGCTTAAACTAGATGATACTATTTGCTTAACAAATTAAATGAAAAGTATGAAAAAAAATGAGAAATGAAAAGTGTCTTTCCAATTTTATTTGGTGACCTTTAATGAAAAGTAGAATATTTGGAGATTGCCTTTGAATTTTGGGATCACATAGCCTTTTGAACTTATTCAACATGGCATTTGAGATCCTATAAATAGGAAGTCTTTTCATGCCATTTAATATATCCAATATTTAAAATTTCTTCTCCATTTCTTCATTCCCTCATAAAATATTATTGTTCTAATTGTAGATGAAGATTTTTAAGAGTTATTGCTTATAAATACTAGAATTCTTTAGCAATCCTATAAGTATACTTGCCAAAAATTGTTAGCAACAAATACTAGAATTCTTGAGCAATTCTATAAATATACTTGCCAAAAATCGTTAGCAACAAATAGGGCAAATAGTACTTTAAGGACAGTAATTTCTAATCACATCTCAAGAAAATAAATTTGAGAATCCATCAAATTAGTTTGAAGCATCGACAAGTCAATTACATGGTGATTTATTGGTGTCTCAAAATTTAGATTTGGATTTTCAAGTTCTGCTCGAAGATCATTCATGTCTCGTGATGCGTATCAAATCACATCTTTATTTGCTATATTATTTATATTATTTTTGGTCTGTTTAGTCTTCGTATGCTCGTATTTTATTTCAGTTGAGCTGTGAGAGTGGACGGTTACACTGTGTATTGTCTTGTAAGTAGTCAAAGTCAAAGAATCATGTTCAAGTGCAGAGCAAAGAAGTTCGGGATCGAAAGCAGTCAAAGGCTGGATATAGTTTTATTGGCATACGCTGGCACCATGCCACGTATGCCCAATTTTGCTATCGAGTACAGACACATACGCTGGCACTCCACCACATACGCTGGATTTTGCAATTCGGACAGAGCCACATACGCTGATCAACTACAACGTACACTCAGTCCCCAATTTTTGAAAGGGCGCATACGCTGACAAGGCTTCCACATACACGCAGCCTCCAGATTTCTAAAGAGCGTGTACGCTGACAAGACCTCCACGTATGCGTAGCTTCAGCTGCGTCAACAAAAGTCGCAGCCGCCAAGTCATTTCTGTTGCTTTACTAAGAAGGATCTAGAACTAGGATTTTTGACATCTTGGTGTTCTATATATACCCCGCTAGTTCTAGATTTTAGACATTCATCTTTCCCCACTTACATTTCTCTACACATTTCTCTTGTTTCTCTAGCTCGGGTTTGATTTCAATTCAGTATTCGTGAGATTTCTATTATTGATGATTCTTTCCTACTCTCTCTCTCATACTTCTCATGTTCTTTAATATGATTATGACAAGTATGATTGCCATAAATATAATTCGACCAACAAGATTTAGATCAACTTGTGAGACTGTTATTCTAATTTAATTAATAGTTATCGAGTTCTATTAAGGTTGCGCTTTTGCAACAATAAAAATAGATGGCGAGTACCTGATCCCATTGATTGAGTCATATAATGTAAGAACAAAGTTGTTAAATACTTGTTAGAAGAGTTGTCACCTTTCAAAAGTCTCACACGACACAAACGAGAGCGTTATTTTAATTTAATTAATAGATCTCGAGTTCTATTAAGGTTGCTATTTTGGAACAATAAAAATAGACGACGAGTACCTGATCGAATAAATCAGGTCATGTAATATAAGAAAAAAGTTGTTGAATACTTGTAAAAAGAGTCATCAGCTTCCAAAGGTCTCATCCGACTCAAATCTACAATAATCAAAACATCAGCTTTGTGATCTCTTCTAAATAAGACAACCATAAAATTAGTACCTTTATAATTTTAGTAATTTGTCGGATTTTTTTCTCGTCCAGAAAGGGAACAAAGCTTGATAATAAATGGTTGTCGTCCACTTTCAACTGCAGTTGATCGGGCATACAAGGATACTCGAGAGGACATGACCAACCTACTACTACTAACCCACCAGCAAGTTCAGAAATACTACTCTTGGATAAGCGATGTCACACCCTCCATCAGCTCTGAGGAGGACAACCTAGGGCATCCGTTCGGCATACCAGTCCCAATCTACAACATCAAAGAGGGAGATCTCTATAAACACTTTCTCAGTTGCTCTTATTCTTCTTACTTGCACTGCGATAGCACTAGCCTTGAGAAATTAGGAATTTATTTTGAACTTGCTAGGAGTATGGGTTAGAGAATTTTCCCTCAAGAACTTGTGTATGCTGATATGGGACTTGTTGCTAAATTCTTTGCGTCTTTGCAATTTATGCTGATATGAGAAGTTTTAATTTTTGTTGTGTTGGAAAAGAGCATGATGTGACCCACTATGAGCTTTATGATATGCTTGGATTCCCATATGGTGGCACCACTGATTTTGATAACTCGTTGGACATGCATAATGAATGGGCCAGGTTGACTGAAGTGTTCAAATTTGATAAATCGCATCCATCTTTTCCCACTTACATTCTTCACACATTTTTCTTGTTACTCTGGCTCGGGTTTGATTTTAATTCAGTATTCGTGAGACTTTCGTTATTGGTGACTTCTTTCCTACTCTCTCTCTCTCTCTCTCTAATACTTCTCATGTTCTTTAATATGATTATAACAAGTATGATTGCCAAGAGTAGGGAGTAGCTTCTTTTGAGTGCGGTGCCCGTACGACACACTTGATGAGTTAGACTATGGATGTGGTTATTGTTCGGTATACTTAATGCTTATTTTTACTTTCATATTGTTAAGATTGGACTCGGCCTATCCTATGAACCCTATGTCGTCGCCTCGCACCCTCGGGAAGAGTAGACATAAGTTATTAGTTCAAGCTTAATGATATGAAGTGTGGTATGATCTATAGCTAATTTACTATCTTAGCAGATGTAGAGAAGCCGAAATACCAAATAATATTTCTTGCAGTTTGGACGGATGAAACTCTCTGTAGGTGATTCACATGGAGGAACTTAATGAGTGATGAATCTAGATTTTTGCCTCGCACTTTAGGTTTATCGGTTATGCTATTAGTAGCATTGGTAGTTGCCTAGCACCCATCTGTTAGTAACAGTATCATAGGAAACTCATAATATTATTTCATAAGAAATCCATAATTGATCTTGTCAACGTGTTATGGTATCGTACTCTTCTTTATCATTATTGCATTTACGCTTTTACACACTCCGTATTTTCGTTCTCTTTATTTCAGTTTTGATTCACTCATTATACTGCTCTCATAATCATCATCTGTGAACCTCTTTTGCATCGATTCTTATGCAAATTTCTTAGTTCGAACCAACTTACTACTGTATTATTTACATAGGATTGGTAGATTAATCACTAAATTTATCCCTATCATCTCGCCGAATTTATTGGCACTCCAAAAATCAAGTTTTATCCCCACTTACTGCAACAAGTTGTAATGAGGTTCGTCACTCCAACCTCGTACTTAGTACGAGGAAATTAATCCTTAGTATATATGTACAAAATAGTATCATTAATAAACTTTACCTTAACTGTAAAAAAAATAAACTTTACCTTCAAAAAACTTAGATTGGTTTTATTGGTAAGATGAGAGCTTTTAACCACTACGCAAGATTTCTATTGCTCAAATCAAATTAAGATTACATGACCTAATTATTTCTCAATGTTAACCGTCCCACGGTAATCTAATTAGTTTGAGATATTTTGATATTACTACGTCGTTTATCACTGAGTGTAGTGAATTTGTTTGTAAGTGCTAAAAATTATATAAATAATATTTTATAGTTTTGAGTTAGATATTGAGATTGTGATATAATATCAAAGCGGGTTGATATCGTGTTGGTTGTTGTCCTCACATGATCTGACCCGATAAATTTTGTTCGAAGAAATATGTTGAGATTATAAGATTACGAGATAATTAAAAAGTACAAGTCTTATGAAGTTGCGTGCATGATCTTGTTCGGGGAGCGCTTAGTTTGATCAAAGCATATTTATATGAATCACGTAACACAAGCACATAGGAAATTAACTTATTTATTTGAGAGGCACATAGTTATTGACTAGATTCTTGTGGAGGTTATTGCTAGCTAGCTGTGAAGCTTTCATCGATTAGACAATATTCCACTATAGCGCACGAACAAAAGAAAGATGGTACAGACATCGTACGATCTCTAATTTCAACGGAAAGTTGAGATCCCATGATCTAAGAACTTGCCAAGTCTTAGGTGATAGATGTACTCACGGCACACCCACTGATTATGTGTTGAATGGTTGTTTTGTAAGATAAATGGTGACATGAACGTTTAACAAATCTTAAGAAATATGATTAAACATAAACTATTTTTACATAAGAGAATATTTAACTAATAATTATTTCAGATTAACCAAAGATCTCTAGATCAATATTCGCTCACGAAAGTTTTTTATGCAAATTCGAAGATGTTCACAGCTAACATGTAAAAGTTGAATAAGATTTTCTTTGAGAGCCCATTGTCGTAAATTATGATGACGAAAGAGAGGAGGAACTTATGGTGCCGCATGAAGTAGAAGGCCTACATGTCATAAACTTCTTTTTCCATAAAAGAAGCAATGCCGGCATCCATGGAATAAGCATCAACTAATTATGTACCTGCATTCGCGGAAGATAAAAAATGCAAGCGTTATGTGAAATGATTGAGCTTAAAATATTTGTAAGTGACTTTTTAAATCTACTGTAAAATATAAGGGCTCAATACTGGACTAACTGTGGAAAGTGTCATGCTGGAGTCCCGTGGACTAACTGTGGAAAATTTCTTATTATTTGCCAAATAGTTGAGTCAGCTGGTAAAGTTGAAGTACTTTCAAATTTTAATTGAAATTTAAGATATTCTATAAATAATTCTCTCTAACCATTATTCGAATTCGAACCAATTCGATTTGAATTCAAATTCATTTTTATATTTTTAGAGTTAGGATTAGGGTTAGAGTTTAGGGTTTAACATTTTTGGAAATTTTAATTAATATTTTTTTTATAATTGCACATAGTTTATTTCTGCCTTTTGATTGGTGTGACCATATTTGTACGTATAGTTAATTGAATTTCGATGTAAAACTTTTGTCCGATTTGATTAGTTTTAGATACACAGGGAGATGAAATTGTTGACAATAAGTTTGAGACACTGCTATAATACATGGAATGGAGAAATTTATCGTGCTCCGATGAATTAGTTCGATCCTGAATTAGTCGATATTATAAATATTTAAATACTTAAATAAAAATATTGCATATTTTTGTTTAGTTGGTAGATACTTATTTTTTCAATACCGGAGTGAGTCCAGTCCAGTCCGATTTGTGATATTTCAAAAAATCTGGTTCCGATTTGGTCCAAAATTTTCCAGTTCGGTTCGGTTCGGTCTGGATGCTCAGCCCTAGTTATGATACGTTAATTATACGAGAGAAAAAAATTATAAATGTTCTATACGTTTTAATTTAAATGTATGTTATGAATAATGTGACTATTATTTCAGAAAATTAAATATATCGTGAATATAATATGTTATTATTTTAAAATAAGAATATTTTATATAATTTATTTAAAAAACTTGGATTATGTTAATTCTACACCTTGCTATTTAGGCAAGTCTCATCATTAAACTAGACAATACATAACGAGAGTTGATTAAAGTAATAAAAAATTTAAATTCACTTAAAATTATTTTAATTTTTTAAATCTTACAAACGTAAAAAATATAATTAGATTAATCGACCCCTACTTAAATATCACAGATTTCCCAAAAGGAAAAAAAACTAGACTTCCGTGGTTATCCATCTTAATTAACTACTAATGGGCCTCTTAAGAAACTCATTTGGGACCTGGGGAGTACTTTTGAAACATCCCATCGTTACCAAACTTTTTCAACTCTAGGCTACTTGTGGGCCTCTTAGACTATATTTATTGGTGATTGAAACTAACCATTTATTAAATAATTAATTAATTTTTCTCTCATCATCATCTAACTTAATTTAACTTGACCGTAAAAAAAAATTCAATTCAATCTACCAAATCTTTTTACCATCTTTATTGATGATCTCATCCAATCTGCTCACTAAATAAATACTTAATTTTTCTCTCATCTACATATTATCTAAAATCAATTTATGTTTACATATAAATTGTAATGAATATATAAAAATTATGCGTCCATAATTAAAAAAAGAAAAAAATTACAATAAAGTAAAAAAATAAGATTACAAAAGTTAGAACACAAAATTAAAAGAAAATAAATTAAACTACAAATAGATGCTTGAAATGATAAATTACAAATATAAATAATAGAACTACAAAATATAAAGAAATTATGTAGTGAGAAAAGAGTGAAGTTTATATTGTGCATCAAAATATGTCAATATTGAATTCTATTTATAGAGAATTAAAAAATAATTATTTTTATTTTTATTAAAAGATAATTTTAATTTTTATAACTACATAAATAATATTCATTAATATCTATTTTAATGAATAATATTGTGTCATATATATCATTAGTATTGAATTAAGATTAAAAAAAGTTCGATCAACCGATCAGCCAAATTCCTCAATTTCTCAATTTTTTTTAATTTCTATTTTGTCTTTTTCTGGTGATCCATCGATCACCAATAATCTTAGTCTTAGGGCTCTCTTTGTTTTTGTTCTTTTTTCCACTCAAGTCAATTTCCTGAGCTATATGACCAACGTAAGTTTATTGATTACATTAAAAAAGAAAATATCTATTTTTTTCTACACTCACTTATTTATTAACCGGTGTTTCTTTTATGAACTTAAGATATTCAGAATCAAGTATTTTTAAATTTTTAGTATATGAATCGTCTATTAGAGACAAATCCAAGATCTGATTATTGAATCTTAATTCATAACCACTTGGACCACTAAAACAAATATTACCCCTAAATCAACATATATAAGATGAGCACTAAAGACAATCCAATCCGTAAGTCTTATTATAAGAAATTGTCGTGGATTTCAAATGCTATCCTAATCATTCCACTGACATGATGAGGTTAATCCTTACTTTCCCATCACTGTCTTCCATTCTCTATAATAAACAGATGTAATGGCATTAGACAATTCGGTTGGCGATCAACTTGGTGCAATTGAATCAGTTTTTTCTCCGGTGATGATTGAATCTGACATTCTGGTCGTGATAAACTTTATCAACAGATTGTCTGATTCAATAGATTAGCAACTACAGAATTTAGTGCTACTTGCTAGATTCGATCTTAGCCTATTGGCTCATGTAACTTTAGTTTTATTCCACATTCGGCTAATGAAGTTGTCAATTGGGTTGCGACCAAGATTCGTGCGAGATTTTATGCGCCTAATTAGATACTTCATCCGTCGTTGGAACTTCAAACCTTGTTCTACTCGGATTTTCCGACTTAAGAGTTTATTAATATTAGCAGGTTTCAACTCTAAAAAAATGGCATTAGACAATAGAAAGACCAACTTGGCACCATAAGGTTGCCAAATATGCACGGTACAATTAATTAACAAGTGCATGCAATTTGTTTTGCCTCAATTTGATTGAAACCAACAACTTAAACGACATTGACGTAATATGATTTGACGGAAGATCAAAGTTTTATTTTTGACATGTATAAAAATTACCGTTTTTATTGTGAGTTTGCCTGTGTTATTATGTTATTATACTATACTGAAGTTCCAATTGTTTCATCTCAGGCAATTGGACTTGAATGGAATATTTTGAGAGAATGTAATTAATTATGTATTCATCTTAATTTTTCGGATGAATACATAACTAATTACATTCTCTCAAAATAGTTATTCTAATTTAAATAGAGGTATATCGAGTTCGAATATTAAAAATGTACTAGTATTAAAATTTGGTAAGTAAAGTTTTATCACCAATTAAGGTTCTGTCCAACTCAGACATGAATTAACTTGTATAACAGATGTTCGGATGTCATGTGGTTTAGAAACAAATTTATAATTAATTACGTTAAATTGTATGAGTGCCAGTCAGCCAGAAGTTTTTAGAAGCTTTTCTGTCCATTGATGTTGGTTCCTCCAATCTCCAATTGATAAGTTTTTTAAATTAGTATCCCATTTTTATATAGACTTCATCTTATATAGCTGTCACTTATATATTGATTCATGGCTACAACTAATGTCATTGTCCATTTCCCAGATTCCAAGTGCTCCAAGTTCTTTACAAAGGTATCCTCTTTTTTTCCGAACAAGTACAAAGGTATCCATTGATGAACATGTCGGTCGTCTCTACCGGGACATAAAATAATTTGGATATGAATCTCTTTTCAACTACTATTATATGAACGGAGATTAAGCAATTGCGAAAAAATGATAATTATATTAATGCATTCCTAAGATTAAGTGTCATATAAAGTTAGGTTAACCATATAAATGCATTCGAATACTAATCCCACTATAATCGAAAGAGCACTATGCGTGTCTCGTTCATAGCTCTTATGTTGTTAATCGTGTGGACCATAATTAGGGGTGATCCGATCTTCCAAAAATTTGATTCAGAATCGATCTGATTCATACAAATCTAAATTTGTATTTAAATTAGTCGTTGGACGAATTGAAACGAAATCTACATATCATAAAATTTTCAATTTTTCGAATTATTTGGCGAATCGAATTAGAAAGAAAATCAATGTTCGAAATTGAAATCTCGTACCCATTTGCCCCCTTCAGGCCCGCGTCAGGCCCGTACACACCAGACCTCCTTTCAGGTTCAGGCCCGTTCCACCCATCAGTTAGGCCCATCTACTCCCATCAGTCAAGTCCGTCATAAAAAAACGTATTATTAAAAATATAAAAATTCGGATTTTGGATGAATTCAATTAGAATTCAACAGTTTATAATTGATATTCAAAATTTTTATTTGATAAATTAAATAAAAATTATCATTTTTATAATTCGAATTCAATTTGATTCGATTCATGAAGAGATGTAACCAGGATTTATATTTAATTAACGGAAACATGAAGGTAACTGTCATGTGGGAAGTCTGACCCTATTGGAATCGGGTAATTTTCTGGGAAGCAAGTTATTCTTCTCCGTGTTCAGAAATGGCTGAAATGGTCAACAGTCAACAAGCTTTAATAAAGTTTACTTATAGGGAAAAAAATAAGCTCAAGTTTTTTCTCTATTTTATCTTCTTTGACGCTATCCAAAATGTATCCGGGATTTAGCTTTATGCTTAGAGTTGCTTAGATAAACATTAATTTATTAAAAAAACTTTATTGGAGGATATGTTCTTGGTTTCAATCAAAATTTCGGTAGCTTTTGCCGATATTTTTCGAAAAATTGTATAAACTACGTTCCATGTGATAATGTAAAGAAATCGTCTGATACAAAAAAAATGTAAGGAAATCGTCTAAAGTCTAAACAACCAAACGAAGTTAGCGTATCAACTGAAAATGATAAATGGCCAAGTAATGAAAAGTACCCTTTCTTATTTTTTTTAAATAAATATTATTAACCAACATATATATTCTACTTAGTGTAGTATTTCCCTTGCCTTGTCAGCAACGCGAAATCCCTGCCATACAAAAACCTTTAGGAAAAAAGAAGAGGTGTATACCTAAAAATATATACATCCTACTATTTAGTGTGATATTCCTCTTGCAATGTATCCTATTTATTTTTGAATCGGGGATAAGTTTATTTTAGTACTAAATATTTCCAATTTTGGACGTTTAAGGGTTTGTCAATTAACTGATCGAGGTGGTATATGGTAAAATATTATATACTTTAAGACAAATTACATTTGAGTTTTTCTAGTTTGCCATATAGTAGAACCGAGTTGTGCGTGACACTTTTCTGAGTGAAATATTGAGCCTGGTAAGAATTTATATGATAACTAATATCCGCTATGATTTATGAAATTTTTAAAAGTAATTACGAGATCATGGAGCAGGAACACTTGGGTCCGATGCTCCTTATCATACGACTTTTTAAGGACCAAGAAATATTGAGCCTGGTAATAGAATTTGGGCCTGATAAGGTTCGAAACAACTAGAAAATGGGAGCTCGGTCTCACCCCAACAATTTGATGGAAATAAATGGTAGATCGTGTATGTTCACATACAATATAATATACAGACAAATTAGCAATAAGAAATAGTAAAGAATACTTACAATATTAATATTATTATAGAGTTGTGGAGTATCTAGGAACAAAAGAATTATGTGATTTTCTGGGCTACGAATTGTAATCTTGAACTTCTCTGACATTCTACTCTCTTGTGTGTTCGCGAGTGATTATTTTCGGACATGTCTAAGATTTTTGGCGGCCAAGATCCTACGATCTATTTGAAGAGTGTGTGTGTGCGCGTGTGCGCGTGCGCGTGTGTTTCAAAAGAGAGAATTCTATATTTTCTATCATTATGTGATATAATTAGTTTTGTATGACACGACAAAATGTACGATACATAATACCGTAAATTGGACCACCTCCTGGTCCGTATTTAAAAGTAGGGATAAAAATATTTTAGTATCCTGTATTATAAGAAATAGATATTTTGCACACTCTCTTTTAGAAATATTTAACAAAGTACCATGTATTTAGATGAATCTAACTTTTTAGTGACACGAGGATACATGGCAACGCTGACATGACAATAACTTGATGACATGGATAATTTAGTCAAAAAATTTTAAAAATCACATAAATTTTATAAGTAAACAATTTTTTTGACTTTTTTAAAAATAAATTAAAAAATACGTAATTTTTTTTGTTCCCTCTTCTAAACGGTGTGGAATTTCCTAAGAAAAAGAAAATATGGATGAGTTCTCGATGAAAGTCTTGATCTGTGTTTCAGGGCCTTGGATTTCGAACTCATTTTGAATCGTTTGGAGTGAAAATATACGGAATTTTTTTGCAAAAAAGTTTAAAACTAAAAAAAAGCCCGCACATGGGGCTGATGATCACCAAAATGCTGTTATTGCTAACTGCACTTGCCGGTATCGTAGTACGCGGGCCATTATCACTAACTGGATTTGTCAGTGTCGTAACCGTAACATACCAAGTATCGGTTCTTTAGTCCAAACAGTTCAGAATGTCTTTTTCACTCCAGACCCAATCCACTTTCATGTTTCATGTTTCAGAGGTCAAAATCCTCTTTCCAAGAGATCTAAATCTTCCCAAGAGGTCTAGATCTGTGTTTCCCTTTGCAAGCACGTCCTTGGAGATAAACGAAGGCGATCTAAATCTTCCTTGACAAGCACTTCTATTGGTCCAGTTTTTGGGTTTGGCCATGAACTTGCCATAAACAGGGGCAAAAGTCATTAACAAACACTTCTCTTCTTCCTTGACGGACTCGGCAAAGAAAGGAATACCAAACGTTTCTGTGAAAGAAAAAAAATTACATCATTTTTTAATTTATTTTTAAAAAGTCAAAAAAATTGTTTACTAATTTATGTTATTTTGACTAATTTATCCAAGTCATCAAGTTATTGCCATGTCAATGTTGCCATGTCAACTTCAGTTACCAAAAGGTTAAACTCATTTAAATACATGATACTTTATTGGATATTTCTAAAATAAAGGGTGTAAAGTATTTATTTCTTATAATACATGGTACTAAAGTGTCTTTATCCCTTAAAAATATTGTAAATTGGAACGACGCTACGTCAAAGGGCCGACGATTGTTTGCCAACGAGAGAGGAAGAAACATGAGAAGGAGAAGGTAGAGAAGAAAAGAGGAGAGAGTGAGATTAAAAAAAAGTTATTAACGTTCACCCCTTAAAAAAGTTCATGTATACAATACAAGAAAAAGATCATGTAGTAAGGATGATGATTCTTTAATATGAGTGCTCCAATGATTCATCTGATAGGAAAATTCAACTGTGTTGCTCCAATGATTCATCTGATAGGAAAATTCAACTGTGTTTTTCAACATTAACCCAGCTCCACATGATTGGGTAACTACGATGTCTAAGGTAATTATGTCTTAAAAAAACTCCACGTGATTGATAAGAAGGTTGTATTATGCTACTCTCTCAAAATAAAATGTATATCAAACATAATTGTTCTCTGGCTTACATGTCCGACGCTTTGGCCGAGTGGTTAAGGCGTGTGCCTGCTAAGTACATGGGGTTTCCCCGCGAGAGTTCGAATCTCTCAGGCGTCGGTGAAATTTTTTTAGAATACTTTTTCCCTTTTTTCTCTCTCATCAAGTTTAATTGATAATTCCATGTTTTCACAAAAATAAGAAATTCAAAGTTC
Organism: Hypericum androsaemum; assembly: GCA_963995505.1. Classification (NCBI taxonomy): domain Eukaryota; kingdom Viridiplantae; phylum Streptophyta; class Magnoliopsida; order Malpighiales; family Hypericaceae; genus Hypericum; species Hypericum androsaemum. Next base: position 12,185,926 of record OZ023193.1, on the reverse strand, counting down.
CTTTGGAATGTTATAACCAAATGATGAAAACTTACCAGAACACTCCTAACTTTTTTTTGAGCCATTTAATAGGAATGTTATGACCAAATAGATATTTGGCTTAACTCGGGTTCCTCACTAGATGAAAGTACTAAGAAAATGAAATACTCAATAGGTATGTTATGACCAAATAGGCATTTGGCGTAACTCGGGTCCTTCACTAGATGAAAGCACTAAGAAAGTGGAATACTCAATTTCTCAATCTCAATCCTTAATGGTCTATTATATATAATTAATTGTTAAAAATAATATTTTGTTGTTAGACGAAACATATAAATGTTCAATAATTTTGACAAGACGAAATTTGCCAAAAAAAAATTGCATAATTGCAACATTAGATTATTGATTTTTTTCATTCCCTTTTGTTAATCTTTAAGTCACATAGATTTGACCTCGTAGAATCTGGCCAATTTTCTTTTTCTCATTGAGCAAAGGATATGAAATAAATTAGATTAATTAGGCCAAATGCTATTTGTTCATAACATTCCTATTAAATGGGTCAAAAAAAAGTTAGGAGCGTTCTTGTAAGTTTTCATAATTTGGTCATAACATTCGAGAGGACCTTTGAATTCTTATTGTGAAAACATGGACTAAGCATTAAACTTGAAGAAAGAAAAAAGGAAACAGGCATAAAATGCACGATTGTTATAGAAACCTGAAAAACCAGAAAAAATAACTATAAAGTAGATAAAAAAAATTGAAAGCTAAAATAAAGCCCTTCTCCGTGAAGGCCATCTCCATTCCCCATCGACACCGGGACCCCACTCCCGAAATCTCGGTGATCGGATAAATAGATCGAAATGTGAATGTCAAGCTATGGGTCCGAACTTGCATATTATAAAAATAATAGACACACTTTAATTTATTGGTTAAGTTTATAGAATTTCACGTAATAAAATATATAATAGTATAGGTTTTAAATTAACGTACGCAATATTAAAAGACTCGCTGATGTTCTTTATCTCGTTATCATACTACGTAAATTGTACTATTTTTTACGTGGACAACGTAAGTTGTACCTCATGAGTTGTTTATATTGAGATTTTGGTGTAAGTGTAGAAAATTTATGAATTAGATGCAGGGGTGTGCACCAAATCCACAAATACCAGTAAAAAAAGTAAATTGATAAAACTGCACCAATTCCTGGAGTGATTTAGACAGAAACTGCACGAGCAGTTTCATTTTCGGTTTCATTTTTTATAAAACCGCCAAACAATAAAACTGATGCATCTATTAAAAATAACGTCATATATATATATATATATATATATATATATATATATATATATATATATATATATCATAATATAATGTATGAATTGACAAAGATACAAGATTCAATCTTTGAAGTATAATCAGGAGTAAGAATTTACCATTAAAAAATAAAGAGGAGAAAATTATAAAAAACTGAATTGAATCTGTGCTTTTTATTCATCAACTTTACATCAAAAGTAATCCTTCATAGATCTCATGCTGAATTATGAACAATCTCTATACCTGAAATCATTCTCTATTTTTTTCTTTTTCGTACATGATGTCGCAATTGAGCAACTAATCTTTATTTCACTCTCTAATTCTGTACCACTATTCACATTTCTCTTCATCGGAACGATGATTATTGCACCAAATCGTTCCATAGGAAATGAATCTCGATCGTGCCTAAAAAAATCACTTAAAAATGAAAAGACCTCTATCCACCCTTGTATGTTTACCCTAATCACTTCTCGTACAATAATAGGCTAGCAAGAAAGGTTGTACATCAAAAGAGTAAAAGAGCCATAGAGGAAGAATTTAAGGACCAATCTAAAACTAAAATGGGTATAAAAGGGCATATTTGAAAGGCTAGAAGTAGAAGGGAGGGAATCAATTGGTTTTTGGTTTATACCACATGCCTAGACATTTAATGGGTCGGCCAACTAATCGAGGTTCCGAATCAGGTAAGATTTTTGGAAGAGAGAGAATAAGTTGTTGCGGCTTGAGGTGACTTAATGAGAAAAATAGTTGTGAAGGGAAGTATGAGGAGAGACTATTAATGAGGGTGGAAGATTAGTGCTATTCAATGTGGAAATCAAGAATATTAGGGAAGGAAGGTAAGTTATCCATGAGACCATCAAAATCCCATTCTCCCACCCTCAAGTTTTCACCTTGCCAATGATTTTCCAAACCAACCATATGGCTCCCTCCTTTGAACCTATTAGTCCCATTTCCCAAAATATAATCATTCACTAAGTGGTTGGCCTCACTCATGCCTTTGATGCTAATCCCACCATTAGTACTCACAATGGGATTCTCCTCAACACTTGAACTACTCTCGAGTGGAGGGAGGGATAGTTCTCTTTCTAATACCGCCCCATTAGTAGTACTATTAGCTTCAAAGTTTCCAAACCCACCTTGGATTAGTCCATCTTCATTGAACCCCATTTGGGCTAAGCATGGAGGCATTTCGAAAAAACCTGCCACTGCGGCGCCATTGGCATCGTAGTGGTTAAGGTTATGCATGGAGAAAGGGTCCATCTGTTGAAGATTTCCAGACATCATGGCTTGCATGGACAAGGACATCAAGTCGTGATGATGATCATGCATATTGGAGATGATGTCTCCTTTCCTATGATCCATAATTTGATCCGAGGAATCGATGCTGCCCTTTGATGAGGATGAGGAGATGCTGTTTAGCTTCATTCTCTTCTTCAATGTGGAGTTCCAAAAATTCTTTATCTCGTTGTCAGTCCTCCCTGGGAGACGTGCAGCAATTTGAGACCACCTGTAACAAAATTTTGTAGGAACAAGAGACAATGCGTTATTTAAGGCATGTTAGAGAGTAGAAATAAGTTTTGGTTTGAATATTTAAAATTTTAACGATGTAACCTATAAACCATATATATCTGATTTATCCATAAATCAAAGTTCGCCATCAAATACCATAAGATTATGAAATTAACCAACCATGTCTATATGTACCTTCTCTATATATCTTACAAAGTGCAATGCATCATTTTTAACTAGTGAAATTTATTGCTTTTTTGAAAATATATTTACAAGAATGTCCACTATATATTGCAAAAGAAGAGCAATGTATGCAAATTGCAATTGTATGATTAACGTGTCACATATTATAACAAGAAATGCATGCATATATATTCTAGTGCACTGAGATCTACAAGCTCCAAGGCACAAATGGAGTTGGACCTGTTGCCAAGAATGGAGTGGAAGTGGACGATGAGCTCCTCCTCCTGTGGCGAGAAGGCGCCGCGCTTCAGGTCGGGCCTCAGGTAGTTGATCCACCGGAGACGGCAGCTCTTCCCGCACCTCTGAAGGCCGGCATTCCTCGCGATGTCGCTCCAGCAACCTTGCCCGTTGGTCAGCATGTACTTCATCAGCTTCTCGTCTTCCTCGGGCGACCACAACCCTTTTCTTAGCTTTGTGTTTAACATCTTGCTGTTGTTGCTATTGTTCCCTACTCTTTCCAATACTTTGTTGTGATTATTCCCTGTTGGGTACTGATCAGGCTTCCTCATTGTTCGCGGGTTCTTAGTTTAATATGCTCCTCCAATTCCTAGTTATTGATCAGAATCAGATCAGGGTGGTAGGGTATAGTACTGGAGGCTGATGGTTTTGGTTATAAGGGAGAGATATATAGGACATAGCTAGCTAGGTTCCTTACTCCTTAGGGAGAAGATATAATTAATGTTTTATTGGATGTGTGGAATTTTTGTCTCATGAGAAAGGAGGCTTCATGAGGTGGTAAGCGTGATGATGATTGAGACAGTTGTGGGGTTTGCTTAGAATAGGAACATCAAGAGAGAGGGTGAGAATTAACCGGGATATAAGTGATACGAGACTTAGATTCTGTTTAGTAATATTTTGAGTTCAAACTATGTGAACGAAGCAGATAAGTAGAGAATCGATTTTTTTTACATAGCTCCACGATATTTGGCTCTAGAATTAATTGTTACTCGTGGATATGATAAATGATATATAGTCATAAACTTTGTTTTATTTTTTATACTATTTGGTATTCGAAAATCACTGTGTTGGGTAATTCAAATTCGAGATAGGTGAGACCATAAAAAGGTGATAAACTCTTCCAACAAGTATTCAACACTGCATTCTCAATTACTCGAACGCAAATCGAAATAGTTTTGTTTTGTCATTAGTTATTTTTGTTTTTGTTGTGTGTATGTTATTGTTGTTGGTTGATAGGTAGAGTGGAAAACGGATTGGAAAGGGACGGGAGAGAGAGAGAGAGGGGGGAGAGAGGGAGAAGGTTGGTCTTCTTGTGTTTGACTCTATCGCGTCTTTTTCGCTCCATTTTTCTTCACTCACAAGGTAATCATCATGTGTTTTTGAGAAACAATTTTTGCTTCCACTTCACATAATCCCTCTCATCCTCGCCTCTCTCTCTCTCTCTCTCTCTCTCTCTCTCTCTCTCTGGAGGATTATACTTCAAAAACACGTGTGACCAGGAGAGAGAAGAGAGAGAGGTAATTATCTTTATTGAAATGGTGAAGTACAATTAAAACTTGGTCGTAATGGTATTGTTATGGGACGATTTACGTACTCATTCTTGCATGTCCCTTAAAGCAAGCAAACTGCTTTACTTTCATAACCAAATGTAGAATGTCCTTAGCTTTCAAATTAAATAATTATGCGCCTCTTATTTTAGAACTCATGGCCGGCTATATAGAGATATTATATCTTTAATAAAAAAAATACTTTTTTATTTAACCACGTAATATCCAGACATTCACTAAATCGACTAACCCACTCTCAAACTAGCTTAATTTTTTGTATAATTCAAATATATATATATATATATATATATATATATATATATTGACGTTTTCTTGCAAGCAATGTCCCTTTAATATTTATTTTTCCATTATACTACTCTTTGTTACCAGAGTTTTGAAGTCCTTTTTCCTTTTTATGGGGAGAGAGTTTCATAAATCTGATAAATTTTATATGAACATTCTAGCAATTGAAAGGGTTATTACGATGCGATTCCCCAAAATATGATGTTTTGAGTCGTATTCCTTGTAAGAATTGCAACCGCCATCCTCCCTTCCTTGCTTAAAACTTAAAACTCTCCTTGATCGTTCTGAGTATAATATTATCAACACTAGTACACCGGGTAGTTTTTCTACTTATTGATCGATCTGAATTATATCCTCCCACTGGCCTAAAATTTTGGACTGACATTACCATAATCAATCTTTCTCTTGAAAGGAGCACATAATGCCAATATCTCCAAAGTGATATTGTTAGGATCGGATAAAAATATGTTACTAAATAAGAGAAGTTTATATATTTTTCTTCAAATATATTAAAATCAAATTTTTGAACAATAAATACGTAAATATCAAAAATATTTTAAAGTCACATATAATCTCAGCTTATCGTGTTATTCAAATGCTACACTTGATTGAGATATTTTATTACAATAATACAGCAATCACAAGGACTATTTGAAGACAATTGAGAAGATGAATGATGATGTAAAATTAGTCAAAACAAACAAGTATGGCACAAACTAGTATTTTAAAATATTTTTTAACTTCGTAAAGTATGTAAAAATATATGTATTTATTAAATATATCACTTTATGTGAAAATTGGGACGAGATTTAATACTATTTTTTTTAAAATGTATTAGTTATTACGATAGAGGGGTATTAAATTTTAACACCGATTTCGACTCGGGACCATGACTTTTTTTATACTAAATATGAAACGTTATTACCAAATAAAAAAAAGTTACAAAATGGTGGTGAGAGAGGGGAGAAAAAAGACTAAAAATAGAGCCAATGCCTAAATGAGCAACAAAATCCGCTACCATATTAGTAACTCACCCAAGCAACCCACGAGTCGGGTAGTCAATGATGATATAAAATAGCCAGGACGCCTCAAAAGTCCATCTCATACTCTGACCAGTGGAGATCCTCACCAGTATAGGTAATCTCCAACCTCTTACTCGCTTGAGAGCAAGTGTTCCTGGCCGGCGGGTCTAAATCATCCAAATCTAACCTCAAATCTGCCTCATCCGCCCAGGAATCCTTTGCCATCTTCACCACGAAATCCATGAACCTCAATGAAGTCGGAACATCATCAGAATCTGAACAAGTAACCACCTCAGAACCTTCTTTGCCTGGAATAGGTATGGGCGTAGTCGAAGGCAATGCTGAAGTCCTCCCCAACACCGAAGGCCAAGAATCCTGTAACATTGAAATTCTCTTGTCGAGAAATTCCATCTTCAAACCCTTGCCCTTAGAGCCTTTAGGCTTCGAAGAGCGGCTAGGTGGACACCTCCCGTAGTGATATAAATTGCCTTCCAAGCTTCAACCTTCGCCAATTCGCTGTGTGTGACTAGGACTTTTTATTAATTTAGAGAGATTATCACTTTACAGAGGTTTTACTGTAGTACACATCAAGCTAAGAGCTACATATAAAGGACTTAGATCAACTTAATAAAACTTTGGGTTCAAATCATGCGAATGTAAAAGATGTCATTGGATATGTTGCTGTCTAAACAGAATTTAAAAGTACTCGACTATAAATTTGAGAGATTAAAAAAAAGAGCAGAATACTTTTTTGGTGAGAATAAGAGCAAACTACTTGACCAATACCGTTTGGGTTGCATTTGGGCAATGGAAGATGGAGAGTACCAATTCCAAAAATTACAAATGTCACCATCCATTGACCAACAACGATCTTCCAAGCCCTATCAAATTGAGACACCCTCCAGCCTCTCACTGTCTCATGAGCTGTCACAGTTGTGTTTTTACTCCCAAATCTCATTTTCCCCTACCTAATACCCAACTTCCCTACAAATTATGGCCTGGTGAACCCAGATTCATGCACCAATATAATAATAACAATAAACCCAATTCTCAGCCACCAATCAAAAAAATTAAATAAATATAATAAGCTACACAAGCCAGGCCAATCCTGGGTCAATCCTTGATTTGAAGGCCAAGTGTACACTTGTCCTCAGGGTTATCCTTGTCTTGACGAGGACTACTGGAACCCAGTTTCCATGGGAAACTCCCAAGTCACTCCACAGCTGTCGTTGAGAGATAATTGATATTAAAAAATATAGACAAGAATCCCATGCTTATGAAGCTGTCTCAGGCAAGATAACCTGGCTGCTGCTGCTTAGTTACGAAGACAAGAAATACCACGTTGCGCTTACTGGACCAATATCAAATATGTAAGGTTCCAGGACATTCGCATCCGTCTTTGTCTCTGCGAAATATATTTTTATCAGGTTGTTGAGCCTTTCTATATTATGATTTTTGAAGCAAAGAAAGCAACCCCTCAAAGGTTATAAGGGAATGCTGCTTAATTATATGCCTTTTTTGGTTTAAGTGGTGCCTCACGAGAAAGTTAACGAAATTATATGGACTAATTAATTGGCTTAGAAAATATCAGGAACTAAACAATGCTAAAACTTGTTTGATTAATCAATTTCTTTCATTATTATAAATAAGTTGGATTGGACGATAGACAAATTTCCATCATCAGGTAAGAGACCACCGCATTATTGCATTAAGGTTTTACCAATTCCAACCTCTCGCGGCCCCTCAAAAAAAAATCGAACCTCTCGCGCTTTTTTTTTTTAATAATGACACCACTTGCTCTCTCTTTCGATGTTTTCAAAACTCACCGAAAGGGATCCAAAATTTTTTAATTTTCCAATTCATCCGTTACCCGATCGGTATCGTGACATTTTTTCTTTTTTATTAATTATTATTAAATAAGATACAATAAGTTCAATTTAGCATAAAAATGAAGAAAAAAAATGTCAAATAAGTTCAATTTAGGGTTGCAAGATAGGGGATTTTCGTTTTCGGTTTTTCTGGATAGATTAGGATGTTTTGACTTTTTGTTATTTTGCTATTTGGTCATTTGTCCTTCTGAAATTTGATCATTAAGTCACTTGTTTGCGAATTTAGGTGGATGATAGGTCGTCTATTTTGTTGTACTCGTATGTGTCCGACCAGCCGATTTGACCAAATTTTGAATGGTCTAACCACACTTTGGATTTTTGGATGAAATACGATTCGGGATTACTCCCGAGTAACAGTCCGACCGGTTGGACCATCAGTTTTAAAACATTGATCTCCTCTACACAAAAGTTGCGCAAGTTCTCAATCGTTGATCATGCCTTATTATGTGACCCCTAAATACGAAGAATTGTAAGACTCTCGTCTTAGCCTCAACAGACTATTCCAACTTCACGGTTAACTTGACATTATATTAGCAATGTTATCAAAAACGGACTCGGACCGGAGGCTTCAGTAGTTGGACTGATTGAAACCTCCAAGCCACTAGCTACGGGAACGGGAATAAACATAATCGAAGTGCTTGCTCGGAAATGAAGAGGATAAAACGAAAAACCAATGTTGAAATTTTATCATTTACAGGAAATGCACATTTGTGCTTAGGAACACTCTCCAAATCCAAAGCAACAGTTAAAACAAGTCATGTCCCCCATAACTATAGAGCCAACAAAAACTCAGATGTAAAGGCGGGTCTGTTGCTAATGGCCTCGATGACGTCCTTATTCGATAAATGAAGTAACTCCGGAGTATCAAGAGGAAGATAAATGAAAGCAAACTGATTCCTTCGCAACCATGGAGTCAGTTGCCGCAGCGAACCTGGCGATAGGTGAGCGTACTTCTTCAAATACCAATATTCAGAGGCTCGCGTAGGAACCTCTCCATTTGCTGGGCTCTGGTCTTTATGGACATGTCAAACACCTTTTGGCCAAACTCCACAACAAGGCCCCCAAGAATATTTGGGTCAATCTGTCACAATTAAGAAAATATTATGCTTCAGGATACTTGTAAGGAAATTAAAGCCAGTAATAAAAGCAAGTACTTGTACCTTCTGCTCAAGCTTAACTGTCTTCCCTTGTCCAAGAATTTCCTGTAGTGTGTGTTTCAATTCGTTCTCCTCTTCTGTGGGTAGAGGCTGGCAAGAAAGAATCAGAGTGTTAATACTTATTAAAAAGACAGGTAAGAAACTAATAACTGTAAAGAGCCAAATCGATCAAGCAGGGAAATACGTGGAAATGTAGTTTTTTACATTACTATCTGAAGAGCCTAGTCACATTAAAATACAGGGTTCAGTCCAAAATAATGAAACTGGCCAACAGGTTCTTTTTATATGAAAACTCGGTAGGAAGAAAGCAGAAACAGGGAGTTACGAAAATGTACAATTTCAGAAAAACTTCCAGAGTATGAGCTAACAGAATACGAGTTCGGGAAAGGAAAAAAAGGGCAATGTTGCTCAAGTGCTAACAGGTGACAGTAAAAGAAGGAGGCTTACAATGGCAGTTGTGACAATGACTTTTATTTCTCCTCTGTCTGCCATAGACAGCTCCATATATCTCTTTGCTATGTGTTCTATGTGCCTTAACCTCCCATTCTCCGCCAACACAACTACAGCCAACACAACAAATAAGTTCTAAAGTTGCCAGTAGAAATTCACAAAAACTCAACAGGCAGTTCAAGCTAAACCAAAAGAAAAACATGCATACAGAAGCAAGTGAAACAATCCGGAAAACAGAAAAGAAACAAATAAATAAATTCTCTTGTGAGAAAAAGAACAGAAATCAGAGCGACCATATGAATTCTATGTGCCTCAACCTCCCATTCTCCGCCAACACAACTACAGCCAATGCAACAGATAAATTCTCTAGTTGCCAGTAGAAAATAACAAACACTCACCAGGCATTTCAAGCTAAACCAAAAAGAAAAGCGTGCATAGAGAAGCAAGTGAAAACAATCCGAAAAACAGTAAAGAAGCTATCATCTCTTGAGATAAAAAGAACATAAATCAGAAAAACCATATGACTTCCATATGCCTCAACCTCTCGGCAGAAAACCGACATTGTTCATATACACTCAAGTTCACCATCCCATTCTCTACCTCACCATCAACATTCAACGACCGAACAGAGACAAAACCGCAAGAAAACAGCTCCAAAACCGGTATCCTACCCAAGAAGTTGTTGGTGACATCAGAGAACTTAGCCTGGCCAGCAATCTCAGTGATGGCCTTGACTCTCGTATCAGCGGGAACCGACAAGTCCTTGGTGAACTGAGAGAACGTAACGCTCCTCTTGGAAGCCTCGACGAGGTCGCGGATCTCCACTTCCACCTTATCCACCGCGTTCGTTTTCTTGGCCGCGATGAACAACGCGGACGCGTAGTTCCCGGTCCCGCCAAACAGCGCCATAGGGAGCTACAAATATCCCAAACGCCACATAAAACCAAATCCCCCAATCCCAAACCCTAATCGAATCGGCAATAAACTCGCAACAAGAACAAATACCTTCACTTTCTTCTCCACGGCCGCCGAGGCGAAACTCCTCGAGAGCTGAAACAAAAACAAAAAAAATAAATAAATCATAAATCGAGGAGCTCGTGGCCTGTGCTTGAACAATAGAAGCGGGGGGTCATTACCTGGGCGGAATTGGAAGAGAGAGAATCGGCGGATCCGATGAGGCGACGGAGGAGAGGGACGCCGCCCGATCTGATTCTTCCTGCCATTGCCATTTCCCCCTTAAGCCTTGTTTCTTCCAAACTACACCACTCACTTTAGGGTTCTTACGCAAAAATTTCCCCCCTCTTTTATGATTCTCTCTTTTTGGGTGTCGCCGTTTAACGAGATTCCGAAAATTAACAACAGAAATTTGAATTCTATATGGTATAAATAAAATAGGGTAAATTATCCTCATGTCCCTGTTTTATAATTTTATTATTTGCAGGTCCCTGACTTTCGGAAATAGTGTATGAGGTCCCTGTTTTTTAAGAAAATATTGGTCTCAGATTCCTAGTCACCGGATCGGAGATTTTCTCCTGAGATTTTTAAGAAGGTCGATCCGGTGACTAGGGACCTCGGACCAATATTTTCTTAAAAAGCAGGGACCTCATACACTATTTCCAAAAACCAGGGACATGTGAATAATAAAATTATAAATTAAGAATCTGAGAATAATTTACCCATAAAACAATTAATAATGTTTATTTTTTTGTTTACCAATTTTTACTTCTGATTAATTTGGATCAGAGCTCTAAGTTACAAAAGGAGGTGACATTTTTTTGTACTGTTTGTGTTGATTTACGTGATTTAACCTTATGTTAGTAATTAGTAATGTTTTTAAAACTGATCGGAAGGCGACCCAGAATTCTTAAAATTTATGGTTCATTTGATTGGATCGCAGGTCAGACCCGTACTTAATATTCTTATATTAATATTATGGGCAAATTACCCCCTAGTCCTTGTTGGTCATCCTCCCCTTCGGGTCCCTGCATTTTAAAAACTGATTTTACTGTCCCCCGTGTTTCAATTCTTAAAATTTATGGTTCATCCGGTTGGATCGCAGGTCAGACCCGTACTTAATATTCTTATATTAATATTATGGGCAAATTACCCCCTAGTCCCTGTTGGTCATCTTCTCCCTCGGGTCCCTGCATTTTAAAAACTGATTTTACTGTCTCCCGTGTTTGATTTTATCAACTCTCGGGTCCCTGGTGCACGTTAGCCAATTTTTTTTCATTTTTGTCATTGAAAAGACCAAAATACCCTTATACAAAAATGAAAAAATTTTACTTTCTTCAACCTTTGACCAACAACACCAACAATCAAAAACCAACCCAAAAATAAGATCAAACTAAAAAAAATAAGAAAAAAAATACCATGAGAAGCCCTCCCTCCCCTTCATCTTCCCCGACGACACCGTCTGCTCCTTCGCCGCCCTTGGCTTTCTCGCCCTCGACACAGTCTGCTCCTTCGCCGCCCTCGGCTCTGTCTCCCTCTTCAAGGTCGGCGATACCGTCTGCTCCTTCGCCGCCCTTGGCTTTCTCGCCCTCGACGCAGTCTGCTCCTTCGCCGCCCTCGGCTCTGTCTCCCTCTTCAAGGTCGGCGATACCGTCTGCTCCTTTGCCGCCCTTGGCTCCCTCGCCCTCGACACCGTCTGCTCCTTCGCCGCCCTCGGCTCCGTCTCCCACTTCAAGGTCGGCGACACCGTCTGCTCCTTTGTCGCCCTCGGCTCCTCGGCGTCGTCCATACTGTGGTGTTGGGTTCGGCGGTGAGGATTAATCTGGTTGAGATAGATTTGTTTAATTAGATTTGGGTTCTAATGGTGTTGGGTGCGGCGGTGAGGATTAATTGGGTTGAGATAGATTTGTTTAATTAGATTTGGGTTCGAGTTGTTTAATTGGGTTTTTTTTCTTAATATTTTTGGTTGTATTCTTGATTTTTGTTAGTTCGATCTTATTTTTGGGTTGGTTCTTTATTGTTGGTGTTCTTGGTCAAAGGTTAAATAAGACATTTTTGTTTTTTGTTTAAGGGTATTTTGCTCATTTCAGTGACTAAAAATGAAAAAAAGAGTCGACGACGTCAGGCAGGGACCCGAGAGTTGATAAAATCAAACATGGGGATGGTAAAATCAGTTTTTAAAATGTAGGGACCCGAGAGGGAAGATGACCAAATACCAGGGACTAGAGGGTAATTTATCCTAATATTATTAATTACGGTTTAATAAATTTAATTTAGTATAAAAATAATAATATACCAAATAAGTTCAAATATTTAGCTATACAATTTATCCAAACAAAGTCTTCAAACATCAATTTAACAAGTTTAGAAGTAAAAGAAGATGATTATACAAGTTTTTTTGTTTAACATATTAGTCCAATTCATTTGACTTAGTTCACATATTATCGAGAATTGTTAAAAAGATAAGTTTGTTATGATCCAAAAGTGATGTAAACGCTCCGAGCATAGAAGTGGAGGTTTTGTTTCTAAATTAAATCCGATAAAATAGAAAAAAATAAATACTAATTTTTCTGATCCGGACGAACCGGGTCACCTGAAAGTATCTGACATAGCGGCCCAACCAGATTTTGACCGGTCAAACTGCTGGCTGAGTTTCAGGCAAAACTCAACCCGAATTTGATCATGGGTGGTGGACCGACCGGTCGGACCATCATTTTAAAAACATTGGTAATTAGCAATATATTCAGTTTAAAGCACTCTCTTGACTAATTAAGCTTTGGGCTAATTATTCTCAGATAGTTGGTATATGTCATAATTATAGTTAGATTCTATTTTATTCAAAAAATTATGTTGCGGTCTCCTACTCTTTTATTTAATGTTTATTAGGAGCCGCTGAGCTCCTTGTGTTGTACCGGTGGATTTGGCCTCCTCGAATCCTCGGGCTCCTGGGCTTCGGAGCCGTATTTGCGGGAAGGAGACGAAGACAAGAAGAAGACGAAGATAATAAAATCTCTTTTCTTTATTTCTTGATACCTTTACATGTGATAATTTGATTCCTTAATATAGGAAAAGGAATCCGAAAGGATTACAAATGGATACGAAAGGGCCATGTCTAGGTTCATGCCTAGAAACATGTTCAAATTATTTAATGACAGAAGACTGAAATTTATTGCGAACAATGCATCCGAAAATCCAGCGAATCACTCTTGGCGAACTCTTCATTTCTTGCGGTGGTACGAAGTTCCCCACGCAACATCACTCTCGCCGTTGAGAAATAACTCGTCCTCGAGCTGAAATGCCGGATAAAGGTGGCAGAACTCTTCTAAGGGCACCCACGAAGACTCGGACGCGGGGGCATCCTTCCAAGCGACCAAAATCTGCCAGCTATCACGACGACGAACAGCACGGAGAACCGAGGCCGGCATAGACAAAACACGCCCAGGGCAACCACGACAGCCATTCCTTTGGACAGTCGCCGGACAAACAACGGAGGTACATGGCAATCACTTTATTAACCACCTTTGACTGTCCATCCGACTGAGGGTGGAAAGCAGAACTAAGGTGTAGGCAAACACCAGACAATCGGAAAAGGTCCTGCCAAAAGTTGCTAGTAAAAACCGAATCACGGTCACTAACAATGGATTGCGGGAACCCGTGCAATCGAACCACCTCGTCAAAAAAAATGCGAGCAACTGAAGTAGCCGTATAAGGATGACCGAGAGGAATAAAAATGGGCATACTTGGAGAAACGATCAACTACTGTGAGTATGACGAACTTGTCGTGAACCTTGGGTAGACCCTCAATAAAGTCCATAGCGAGGTCGGACTAGATTTGAGATGGAACAATCAAGGGCTGGAGTAACCCGGCGGGATGAAGGTGGTCGATTTTATTCCGCTGGCAGACCGCACAAGCGCAAACATATTCCTGAACCAACTTTCGATCAGATGGGATGTGGAAATCGGAGCGAAGTCAGTGGAGTGTCTTCTGGACACCCTCGTGACCCATGGAGTGAGTAAACTGAAGCAGGGAGGGCACGAGGGTAGATGTGGAGGGAACGAACACCTTGTGGCCATACAGGATAAGCTCATCGAGGATTTTCCAAGGTGGCCCTAGCTGGCCAGTTGCAATCTGGTCCCGTAAGGCACGATAGTCGGGGCTACCAAATGCCTCCTTGCGTAAGTCCTCCAAGACGGTGAAGGTGGGGCCGGACAAGGCATGAAGAACTGTGCCATCGCTTTCGCGGCGGGAAAGTGCATCGGCCACAATATTCAGACGACCGGGATGATGTTCCACTGTAAAATCATACCCGAAGAGCTTACTAACCCACTGATGCTGGGGAATAGTGGAAAGTCGCTGATCCAGTAAAAATTTCAGGCTGTAGTGGTCTGTCCAGACTGAGAAGGACCGGCCCCATAAATAAGGACGCCAATGGCGTACTGCATGTACCAGGTCGATCAGCTCACGTTCATAGGTAGCGAGCTTGGCGTGTCTAGCGGCTATCGGACGGCTGAAATAGGCGAGTGAGCCCGCTCCCTGATTCAACACGGCTCCAAACCCAGTTCCTGAAGTGTCACAATCGACGATAAACGGTTGAGTAAAATCTGGCAAATACAAGACCGGCGCGGAGGAGAGAGCCTTCTTAAGAGCGAAGAAAGTGTTGTTAGCTTCGGTTGTCCATCGAAATGCTTCTTTCCGGAGCAGCTTGGTGAGAGGTGCGACAATAACCCCAAAGTTTTGAATGAACTTGCGATAGTAACACGCGAGTCCTAAGAATCCCCTCACGCCGCGGACAGAGATGGGGGTAGGCCACGATATCACCGAGTGGAATTTTCAGCGTTCATAGCAACCCCTTGAGCGGATATCACATGTCCGAGGTACGCCACAGACTCCTCGCCAAAGGATCACTTGGAGCATTTGACAAATAACTAATGCTGGCGTATCAAGGCGAACACTAGTCGGACATGCTGCAAATGCTCAGACCAGGAGGCACTATATATGAGGATATCGTTAAAGAATACGAGGACAAAACGACGGAGGAAAGGCCGTAGTATACTATTCATAAGAGACTGAAAGGTGGCCGGAGTATTTGTCAACCCGAACGGCATTACTAGGAACTCGAAATGAACATGGTGAGTTCGAAAAGCTGTCTTATGGATGTCATCTGGGTGCATGAGGACTTGATGGTAGCTCGAGCGTAAATCCAACTTGGTGAAGAATCGCGCCCCCTTTAGTTCATCGAGGAGCTCATCGACCACAGGAATCGGAAACTTATCCTTCATCATTTGTGCATTGAGGGCACGGTAGTCGACGCAAAAATGCCAAGATCCATCGTGTTTTTTAACGAGCAACACTGGAGAAGAGAAAGCAGAGTTGCTCTCACGGATCAAGCCCTGCTCCAACATGGCATAACATTGTCGCTCCAATTCATCCTTCTGCAGCTGAGGATAGCGGTATGGCCGAACTGCGATTGGGAGGGTTCCAGGGCAG
Source organism: Hypericum androsaemum (assembly GCA_963995505.1). Classification (NCBI taxonomy): domain Eukaryota; kingdom Viridiplantae; phylum Streptophyta; class Magnoliopsida; order Malpighiales; family Hypericaceae; genus Hypericum; species Hypericum androsaemum. Next base: position 12,170,113 of record OZ023193.1, on the reverse strand, counting down.
AGCTGGATCCGATGGTTGCGGACCCTATTGGGAGGCAACCCTATTGGTTCGGCAAACAAGTCATGAAACTATGCCAAGAGTGCCTCGAACAAGGGTCGGTCCACTCCTTAAACTACCTGCAGCGTCGGGGAAGGAGATGTGACACTAGTCCATTGAATCCACCTTCCATCCCGCCATAACGTCATGCGAAGGTTGTTGAAGTCCCACAAGATTGGACCCAAAGTCCGCAGCCATTGGTCCCCGACAACTGCATCCACCCCCCCCCCCCTAGTGGAAGAGTGTAGCAATCCACCAAAAATCCTTCCCTACCGATTTGCATGGGAACATCGCGACATCATCCGCCACTTGTAATCTGGTCACCGTTGGCCACGTAACCTTGAGGGCCTGATGTGTGTTCTCCTCTAGGACGGTTCGAGCCACCACCCCCTCATCGAGGAAATTATGGGTAGACCCCGAGTCGAGGAGAGTAAGGAGCCGAACCGAACTGACGTAGACGTACAACTGCATCGTGTCTCCAGTCTAAATTCCTGTGAGCGCATGGATGGAGACAACCGGGGGCACCAGAGGGTCGGTGTCTCTATTGTCGAGATTGCATGTTGCCTCCTCATCCTCAATATAGTCTCCTGCTTCAATATGAAAAAGACGTTGACACCGATGCCCGCGAACATATTGTTCATCATAGTTGAAACAAAGCCATTGTCTCCGACGTTCTGCCATCTCCGCTGGGGACAGACGTCGGACCGGAATGCTAGCAGAAGAACGGCCCGGTGGAGTGCTCATGTTGGACGAGTTGCCTGAAGGAGCAACGGTCGGCTTGGCAGGTACCGAAGTGGGATGCGAGGGCCGACTCCACCGTTGTGATGCATTGGTCAGTGATGGGGAATTTGAGCCACCCTCAGTGTGACGCTCGTAAGCCCGGGCCAGACTCATGGCCTCCTGAAAGTCAGAAGGGTACAGCAGCTCGCGTCCGTTCGGAGCGGGTTGGGTAGGTCCGCTGTGAATCTTCGCTGCCGCCCGACATGGTGGGCTGATAGAGCGGCTGTGATACCAAGTTATTAGGAGCCGCTGAGCTCCTTGTGTTGTACCGGTGGATTTGGCCTCCTCGAATCCTCGGGCTCCTGGGCTTCGGAGCCGTATTTGCGGGAAGGAGACGAAGACAAGAAGAAGACGAAGATAATAAAATCCCTTTTCTTTATTTATTTTGTTTGATACCTTTACATGTGATAATTTGATTCCTTAATATAAGAAAAGGAATCCGAAAGGATTACAAACAGATACGAAAGGGCCATGTCTAGGTTCATGCCTAGAAATATGTTCAAATTATTTAATGACAGAAGACTGAAATTTATTGTGAACAATGCATCTGAAAATCCAGTGAATCACTCTTGGTGAACTCTTCATTTCTTGCGGTGGTACGAAGTTCTCCACACAATAATGTTAGTCTCAGGTTCCTGGTTAACGTTAGTAGTCTTTTTTTTTAGTCATTTTGTGTTCCATGCTCTTTGATTTAATATTGGTTTGAAGTGTTTTAGTTGTTTAATTTGCTATTTCTAGGTTAGTGTGATTGGTATTCTTGCATTTGTAAAGATTGAAGAAGGTTTTTTTTAGGGTATACAGGTCATTTTTATGACAAAAATGAAAAAAAAGATTGATCGACGATAAACCCGAGACTGATATTGAATAAAAAATTGGTATGGCAAAATAATTTTTTGAATATCGATGATCCTATTAATAATTATGACATAGACTAGGATGTGAGGATAATTTGCTAAATTAATTGTTACAGGTAATAAAAAAATTGGATAACAATTTTGGATTCAAATCTCGCAGGCCGGATTCAGTGTTGCTAGGGATGCAGTAGCACGAATCTGACAACTAATATTAATAAGACTCCCCGCGCGTCCTTCTATCAAAGAAGCGTGTTTGGTTCGAGTATTAACATTCTCACCCTTCTTCTGTTCAAACGCAAGTTCGAATCCCACAACAAACATGTCATTTTTAACAAGTCCAAGCCCAATGGCAAACCTCAAGTTCAAACCGGCAAAAAAAAGAAGGGCAAATTACCCTCAGCCCCCTGGGATTTGTCAAAATTACCGTTTCAGCTCCTCCTGTTTCGAAATCGAAAATTTGGCCCCCTAGTTTGCTTTTATTGAATTCTAAGATCCCTCGCTGATGTCATCATTTATTTTATTTTATAAATAACAATTATACCCTTCAATAAAAAATAAAAAAGTAAAAACCCAAGCTCTGTCGCCGCTCCGTCCTCGCTCCCTCCCGTTGAACGACACCGCCACCACCTCCCACTGCTCTGACTTCACCTCGCTCCACCCCTTCTTCTCCTCCTCTGCCACCGTCCCACCTCAATCGACAGTGAGGCACTTGAATCGATGGCGAGGCACTGGAATCGATGGCAAGGTACTTGAATCGACGGAGAGATAATTGAATCGACGACGAATCGACGGAGAGATACTTGAATCGACGACGAATCTACGGCGAGGCACTTGAATCGACGGCAAGGTCTTGAATCGATCATCGACGTCGATGCCTGGAATGACGACGAGGACTTGAACCACCGTCGTTGATTGAACAACTGTCGCAAAGCCTTCTGAGAATGATGGCTTCGCTGAGCCGCTTGGGATGAGCCGCGAAGGCGTCGCTACTCAGCCTGCTCGGCACCATTCCATGGTCGTACGGAGCTGTGTAATTTTGACAGAGGAGGAGGAGTTGTGCGATGGAGCTGTCTTCTTCCGAGCATGAACAAGGGAAGAAGGTGTTTTTTTTGTTTTTTATTAGAGGGTATAACTATCATTTTCTTGATTAAAAAAATAAATGATGACATCAGCGAGGGACCTTAGAGTTCAATAAACGCTAACTAAGGGGGCCAAACTTTCAATTCCGAAATAGGAGGGGCTAAAACAGTAATTTTGGCAAATTCCATAGGGCTGAGGGCAATTTGCCAAAAAGAAAAAACATGTGGCATAAGCGCGCGGACCCGCAGAACCAGCAAATTAAGGCTACATGTGCATGGGCACCAAGTTCAACTGCCGCAAGGAGGATGCCGCAGGTGAGACATACCTCGGGATCCAGATTTTCCGGTTCTACATCAAGTGCGCCCGCTGCTCTGCCGAGATCACCATCAAGACCGACCCCTAGAACTCCGACTACACTGTCGAGGATGGCGCCACCCGCAACTTCAAGCCCTGGTGCGCTAAGGACGAGCAGGTCAACGCCGCCTGCCGCGCTCGCGAGATGGATGACATTGCCGCCCTAGACGAGATGCAGTCTAGGAATTCTAGGCGCGAAACTGTTAGCATGAATGCGGTGCTCGAGAACTTTCAGCGAACCGAGTCTGACAAGGAGAAGAAAATAGAAGAAGAAGATGAAGCTCTTATGAAGTCGATATGGCCTCAAGAACCAGTTCGAAGGATATGTGATGAGGACTCCGATGACGAGGAAGATACGAGTCCAAAAAAGAGAAAGACTACTGAAGGCGCTAGTACAGCAACAGGTAAAGATGGACAGTCAATTCCTAAGCAACAGTTTGTGAAAATTTCCGTGAAGAAATCCTCGGAGACTGCTAAGAAGGCGGTTGAGGCATCTGAGCTAATATTAAACAACAGCAAGCCAATTGCTAGTATCTCTTTGCAATCCTATCTTCAAAATTACAACAGTGATGATGGTTAGATCTTATTGTGATAAGAAGTTCTCACCTGAAGTAGCATTGTTTGTCTGAGGTCAATGGAAGGCTTTCTGTTGCCAACTGCCTTTTCTCAGACAAAAAAAAACAAAAAATAGTAAAAGACACAAGCTTATTATTGAGAAATAAGATCGAAACGAGTAAAACACGAGACACAAGAATTACGTGGAAACCTCAAGACGGGGAGAAAACCACGGGCAAAGGAGAGTCGTCCGCTATGTGAGTCCAATCGGTTACAAGGCCTCCGTGAGGGCTCTCTCTACCTCACAACTCTCAACTAGTACAAATAAGACCTAGGCATAGGCCGTATATATATAGGAGACTAGTACTCTATTCTGATCAGGAAATAGAGCCCTACTCTAATTAGGAATTTGGAACAATCCCTAACAAATCTCCACCTTGGACCAAATTCTATGACTCCAACTTCAACGTTTCTCCACCTTCACCACCAGCCCCTAAGGGCTATCAGCATCAAGCACGAACACCTACCAAGTCCAAGCAATGCTCGAACTTAGTACCAGAAAGCGGCTTCGTCAACATGTCTGCAGGGTTGTCCTTTGTACCCACCTTGATCACAACAATGTCACCTTGAGCAACATGCTCCCGAATGAAGTGGTACCTCACATTAATGTGCTTTGTCCTCTCATGATACATAACATCCCTCGTGAGATGGATAGCACTTTGACTATCACAGTTCACCGTACTAACCTACAGCTTCTCACAGATTTCACTGAAGAAACCTTTCAACCAGATAGCCTCCTTCACACCTTCAGTTATAGCCATGTACTCTGCCTCAGTGGTAGACAACGCCACTGTGGCCTGTAGACAAGCTCTCCAACTGATAGCACATCCTCCTAGAGTGAAGACATATCCAGATAAGGATCTGAACTTATCAAGATCTCCAGCATAATCTGAATCAACGAAACCAACAACTCCATCACTGGTGCGTCCAAACTGTAGACACACGCCCTTGGTACCCTTCAAGTACCTCATAATCTACTCCACTGCTCTCCAATGACCTTCTCCAGGATTTTCCATAAACCTGCTAACGACACTCACAGCATAGGCCAAATCTGGACGTGTGCAAACGATAGCATACATCATAGAACCAACAGCATTGGAGTATGGAACACCAGACATGTAATCGACCTCAGCAGCTGACTGTGGAGATAAAGTAGACGAAAGCTGAAAATGTGTACTAAGAGGAGTACTCACAGGATTACCAGTCACATCAAACCTGTCAAGAACCTTTTCAATGTAACTTTTCTGACTCAGAAATAATTTCCTTGCTCCTCTATCTCTGGCAATCTCCATACCAAGAATCTTCTTAGCAGGACCCAAATATTTCATCTCAAACTCGGTACTCAACAGAGCTTTGAGCTTCCTCACCTCTCCTTTGTCACTTGCAGCAATTAACATGTCATCCACATACAGGAGCAAATACACTTGGGAACCGTCGCGTAACCTTTTTAGATAAACACAACTATCATACTTGCTCCTCTCATAACTATGAGAAATCATAAAGGAATCAAACCTTTTATACCACTGCCTCGGAGACTGCTTAAGGCCATACAGGGACTTCTTCAACAAGCACACATGGTCTTCTTTGCCTTCAACATGAAAACTCTCAGGTTGTGCCATATAAATCCGCTCCTTAAGCTCTCCATTCAAGAAAGCTGTCTTCACATCAAGATGTTCAAGTTTCAAATCCTGCATAGCAACAATACCAAGAAGAGAACGAATCGAGGTATGCTTCACAACTGGTGAAAACACCTCATTAAAATCCACACCAGGAACCTGACTATATCCTCTAGCCACTAGCCTAGCCTTGTATCTAGGCTCTTCAATTTCAGGTATATCATCCTTCTACCTGAATACCCACTTGCAGCTGACAACCTTCTTATCCTTAGGCAACTTAGTAATCTCTCAAGTCTTGTTCTTGTGAAGAGATTCCATCTCTTCCTCCATAGCAACCAACCATCTAGCAGAGTCTTTCGACTTCACAACATCTGAGTAGCTAGATGGTTCATCACAGCTATCAACTTCTTCTGCCACATTCAGGGCAAAAGCAACAATGTCAGCCTCACCCAACTTCTGTGGAGGCCTGATAATTCTTCGGGGCCTGTCTCTAGCAATAAAATACGCTAGTTCCCTCTCAACTGTGCCAACATTCTCAGCTTCATCAGACAATCCACCATGAGTAGGACCATGGCAATCAACATCACGGAAAGAACTCGCTTCTGGATCAGCATCAAACTCTACCTGTACTTTTGACTTTTGCAAGTCCACACCTGGAGCACTCGGAACACCAGGTGAAGAAACATCCTCCCTCTTACTTAGCATATCTGTCTCTTTGAAAATAACATTCCTACTCAATAAGACCTAAGACAGCTTGGGACACCACAACTTGTATCCCTTCACTCCAGAAGCATAGCCAAAAAAGCAGTGGAAGCAGCCTCAGCCCAAAATGACTTAGGCAAACTAGCATTTGACAGCATACAATGAACTTTCTCCAACAAAGTTCTGTTCATTCTTTCAGCAAATCCATTCTGTTGAGGTGTACCCAGGATTATCTTATGCCTGAAAATACCCTCATTCTTGCAGAACTCATCAAACCAACTAGAGCAAAACTCCAATCTATTGTCTGTGCGGAGATGTTTGACATCTCTCCCAGTCTGCTTTTCAATCATAGTCTTCTACTGCCTGAAAGTGACAAAGACATGATCCTTGCTCTTCAAGAAGAACGCCCACACTTTCCTTGAATAATCATCAATAATAGTCAGCATATACTTGGAACCATTCTTTGTTGCAACTTGAGACGGTCCCCAAAGATCAGAATGAACATAGTCAAGTTTTTTCTTTGTAGTGTGCACACCTTTCTGAAAACTGCTTTCTTCTGCTTGCCAAACACACAGTGCTCACAAAATTCTAGCTTCCCAATACCCTGTCCACATAATAATGCTCTCCTATTTAGCGCGGTCATGCCTTTTTCGCTCATGTGACCAAGTCGCATATGCCACAATGAGGTATTCTCAGAATCTGTCAACGAGCCAGATGCAGCAGCAGCAGTCCATGTAACTGTAGAACCCTACAAAACATACAAATTTCTAACCTCTTTCTTGGCCTTCATATGCACTAATGAGTTCTTACTCACACGAAGAACTCCACCTTCTCCGGTATACTTGTACCCCAATGTATCAAGAGTACTCAGCGAAATCAAGTTCAACTTCAAATCAGGGATATGTCTCACATTCGTCAAGGTTCGAATGACACCATCATGCATCTTGATCTTCACTGTGTCAATATCAACAACCTTGCAGACAAAATTATTTCCCATGAGAACATTACCCTCCGCACGTTCATATGTTGAAAACCAGTCCCGGATGGGATACATATAAAACGTACAAGCAGAATCAAGGACCCAAGCAGCATCAACTTTAGACTTCCCATCAATCACAGACAAAAGGTCTCCATCAGATTCTTCTTTCTGAGTGGTGGTGGCAACACTAGCACTGCCGCTATCAGAATTTTCTCCTTTCGGAGCACTGGACTTTTCGCCCTTCTTCTTGTTCTTCAACTCCGGACAGAACCATTTAATATGCCCAACCTTATGACAATTGAAACAAGTCTTATCCTTGTGCCTTGACCTTGATTTACTTCTGCTCTTCTTCCTCGAACCAGACTTAGCATTCCTCTCCTCAGACCTCCCTCTCACAACCAAGCCAGTCCCATGGCTATTTTCAGAGGAACTCACAGTGTGCTTATCAATTCTCTCTTTCTCCAAGAGCGAATCATGAACATCATCCCAACTCAGAGTATCATGGCTGAACAACAGGAAAATCTCTGAATTCCTGATAAGAAGTAGGCAACGAGCACAATAACAATAAAGCAAGATCTTCATCATCATATTTCACACCCAGAGTTCTAAGATCAGCCACTATATCCTTAAATTCATTAAGGTGGTCGTGAGCAGACTTATCTTCTTGCATCCGGATAGAAAACAGTCGTTGCTTCAAGCACAGTTTGTTGGTCAAACTCTTGGGCATGCACAACTTTTCAAGCTTTGCCCATAATGAGGAAGCTATTGTCACCTTCAATACGTCCCGCAAAATATCATCTGACAGATGCAACTGGATCTGACTCACAGCCTTACGGTTCTTTAACGCCTTCATCGCAGCATCCCAACTCGAAGGCATCGACTTCTCATCAAGTAGAGTCTCATCCAGCTCTAAATGTGTCAGAATAGCGCGCATCTTGACCTGCCACAAAGAAAAATTAGTTTCCCTCGTCAACTAAGGAATCTCGTACTTCATCGAAGTCATCCTGAAACCACTCGAACCAAGAAAACTGCTCAAAAACAGGTTAGAAAACTAAAATCAGCAAAAACAGTTGACTTTTGGTCAACCAATCAAACTGTTGACCAAGTCAACTCGGGAATAGTTTTTTTTTTCAGCCCAAAATTCCCTCTTTCTCTCTCCCCATTTTTTTTGTTTCTTCTCCTCTCTTCGCAGCGACCGGAGGAACGACGGCGAGCAGAGGCGAGCGCGGGTTCGTTTCTTCTCCCCGAGCTCTCTCTCTCTCTCTCCGCCGAGCTCTCTCTCTCCTCGCTCTCTCTCTATCCTCGCGGTTCCTTCTTCTTTCCTCAGCGACGGACGGCGCGGCTGAACTCCTCCCGGCGCGGCGATGGTGCGCAGGGGCGGTCGCCTCCTCCAGGCGACGGTGGGGCGGTCGGACGTGGCGGCGGCAACTCCAAGGGTGTCAAAACCCTAAATCCCAATTTTCTCCCAAATCGGTTACTGTTCACGATTTTTTTTTGTCAATACTCGAATACTCGAAACTCAGATCTAGCTTTGATACCAATTGTTGAGAAATAAGATCGAAACGAGTAAAACACGAGACACAAGAATTACGTGGAAACCCCAAGACGGGGAGAAAACCACGGGCAAAGGAGAGTCGTCCACTATGTGAGTTCAATCGGTTACAAGGCCTCCGTGAGGGTTCTCTCTACCTCACAACTCTCAACTAGTACAAATAAGACCTAGGCATAGGCCGTATATATATAGGAGACTAGTACTCTATTCTGATCAGGAAATATAGCCCTACTCTAATTAGGAATTTGGAACAATCCCTAACACTTATAGAAGGATAAACTTCTACAGTTAAGAGTAACTGCGGAGGTTTAAGACAATGTGTGATCAGTAAACAATGATCGAATTTTTAGTAAGGTAATTCAAAAGATGTAATTTCGTTCAAAGCTGATGGACATCGTTGCAAAAAGGAAACAATCATATCTATTCAGGCCAATTATCCTAACCCGCATTGACTCTCGCAAATCACAATTCCGGTGGGTTCATAGCTACGAGTGTGCGGTATCAGAATGATGTATACTCTAAAAGCACGCAAGATGAGAACCGTTGATCCGATATGAAGTCTGCAGAAACACGTCCACGTCTTCCTGCTCACCGGAGTTTCTAACATGGTTCATCCTTCTAAAAATGCAAAATGCTGTACTTGCCAGGCGTTTGATATGTATCCTCAAGGTTCTGTTCATCTGGGCTAGTTCTTTAGCATTTTATGTAGAAATTTCTAGATGAGACAGTTTTGGCATCTAAACACTTCTCGGCAACTAGTCATAAAATCTAAGAATAATCAAACTGGATGATAGAAACATCATTTGTCTACGTCATGTTCGCCTTTCCTTTGACAGCTAGGTATAGGTCTAGTTACAGATAAATGCTAGAAAGAAGTTGCTAGTAAGTAATACGCATACCTGCAAGTAGGTCAATACTTGATCTTCCAGAGCACAGAGGAAAGGGAGCCATTGGTTGCATGCTACAGTTGAGCAGGCACATCTTTACTTATTCTATGACCCGACAGTTCTGAGGAAGTCATCGGTGAACCTTCGAAGCATGTAAGAAGGGAGTGATATTGATCTGTCTTTGTTGTGTTCCACAGGAGAAGCACTATGAGTATTATCTCTCAGCAACGGAAGAGCAGGTTTACTAGCTCTTACAAGATATGGAAAGATCACATTATTCTGCAAGTGTCCATAATATAGCGAGCAAAGCAGCGCGGAAACTATACTACCCTGAGCTATGCCAACGCCTTGCAGATAGAACTTCTTCTTCACATGCTCTTTTAAATTAAAGAGGAGGTCTTCTTTCCTCACAGACCGGCTGTGTTCCTCCAGCATCTCAGCAGAGAATCGGGATATTAATGCCACCTCTCGTATTAAGCCGAGTGGTACAATGCAAAAATTATCAGCAACTGAATGAGGACGACCATACCTGATCCACAAGCACGGTGTGCATTGAACCAAAAAGGGAAGCAGCAAATCTTCTACATTGGGGGGCATATTCTGCATTGGATAGCACCAAATTCTCGCGAGGCCACAAGTAGTTCTTAAGGCAGACAACTTGATAGGATCGCTCAAGAAGATAACAATCCCCCATCATAACATCATTCAGCACATCAATAAGCGACAACGATAAATACTTTGAGAATCTCAGTCGAACCACTCCTCAGAGAAATTATAAAAGGGCATAACTTCCTATAGACATCATTGTAGTCAGATGCCCCTAGTGTTTCTGTGGTTCCGTCTGCAGTATGCCTTTGAGTATGGCATGTGCATCGCGAAGAACATTATTCACAGACTCGAGTAGCTTTCCACTATAAGGAATCCGGTCAACATCCGCTCTTTTCCTCTGTCCATTTGACTTAACTTGTGAAAATATTGCTTGACCAGGCATTCTAGATGGCGCCTTGAGATTAGCTAATATGCGTATGCCATTTTCTTTGGGACGAAGTCTGAGTTTTGAGAAGCCAAACAATCTTTTACCTATTATGTTCTTGACATCAATCACGTCCAAAGGCTTGTAGTTCTGATCCGACATGTTGGAAATGGCCATACTCCTCAGCTTCCCCCAAGTTGACTTCGGATAGTAATAAATCTCTTGCTTCCCACTTTCACTCTCAGTTACATAGAAATTAGCTTGCACTAGCGGCACTACGAGTCTTGAAAATAACCAAAATATCCATTTCCGTAGAAGTTTGTGCTTCAACTGGCGAACAGCATCTTCCGAATTAGTGAAGGGTTTATTCGTGGCTCCACCTTTCAGCCATGTTTCTGAACAACATAAAGAATGCCTATCTGACAGAAAAGGGAATTTGGCTGCCTTCAATTTCAGCATGCACTGGTTTATCGAGAATTTTTCATATCTTCTCAGCCGAATAAACCTTGAGATGTTTTTCGTCAAGGTTCTCCAGTTGGATGGAGACCCCAGCAAATCTGGAGGAACTATACTTCTGCAAACCGACCATATAAATGACACCACCTGACTTTTTGAGCAATATGACTCTATGCCTTCAAAATTGGGAGCATAAGTTCCTGAATTGGGTTCTATCTCCTAACCAGATGAAGAGGATGAACTGCATGATTGTGAATAAATCGAACCTCGGATGCTGAGCTTGAAGTCGAAGCGCTCTTCTCATTCGACGATGATGCACGGCAGTGCCTATTAAATAATTTTGTAGGGTTTCAGGATCTGGCTTGGCGAATAAGAGCCATAGACAATTTGATGAGCAGATGGTAGCTGCAGAAGACAGACAATGATATCAAATTCTGCAGAATGCTTATAACTAGACTGACCACCATACTTTTTGCACCAGACATACTTTTCAATACGTTGATATGTGATTAATAATAAAAAATCAAAGATCTAACCAAACTTATGTTCGGAATGAATATAAGTTTAAGCGAAAATCGATATGTTATTTCCCTTTCAGTCCCTAACTTCTTCTATACCTTCATATGCATGACTTTTGGTACCTCAGTCACAGGTTTACTCGAGTTGCTAAGCCAAATCCCAATATTGAACAAATTGAAATCGTGGCTTAAAGGTTTGATCCAGAATGCATACAACATATTAATTATAATTCATGGATTCAAATATTAAAACTAAAGCAGAAATTGACAGCCCATGGAAGTTTGAACACACGCCTCAATCAGTGAAGGCAGGCTTGTTTGTAGCAGGAAAATGAACCATTGACTGAGTGGGAGAAAGTTCAAAACTTACATGCAAGGAGATCTTTTCTGACAACACTCGCTGCCGTGAGCACATGACTTCGACAGATTGATTACATCTGCACAAGGAAAGCCAAATATATCAACGTGATACAGGGATATGTTGGCGTCAAGGGATTCAACAAGAGACTCCGCACCAGGAGGGTTGGGCTTCAAGTGATACATTACATCTAAATATATAGGATTCCAGGTTTCTTATGCCGAAGTACTTGGGGAAAAGAACAGCAGAAAATACCAGTGTGGGGCATTTCTTTAGAGAAAACAACTGAAGCATTGATTGAGGGCGCACTAATATCATGTTCCATGTTTGAAGAATAATTAAGAATGCCAAACACATGAGACAGAGAAACAACAAGCACTGAAACTTGTAAAAAGGGTACGTTTTCCAGGAAGAACTGACGAGTATTCTCCCGCATTGTAAAAAATAGCTTGCCTAAGAATCAGAGCTCCTTTGCTAACTGAACTGGTCGCATAGAGCAGAAAACAACATGTGCATTGGCATTGTCCCTGCACATGGATAAGAATTATGACCACCATTTCTGTCTTTGCCTAAAGTCAAGAATCGGAGAAAAGGGATACCATACCTCTATTGATGCCTTCCTTTGCGCTTAGACGCCTACGCATTTCATCGCGCTGCCAGTTGCAAGGTCTTGACCGCTTTCTAGGATTCACCAAAGCCCGACTTAATTCTTGTAAATTTTCACTCGGATGTTCTTCATTGTTTTTAACATTACCCTCTGCAGTTGTTTTTGCTGCTCCGGAGAAACTCTCAACATATTCTGTAGTAGACTGGAGAGACCGGTATAGTAGCTACCGCAGCATCCAACACAAGTGAAAGAGCTCATGGTGCCAGCAAAAGAGGATGAACTAAGTTGCTGTTCCCCAGATCTGGGATTAACATGTCAAACCTTATCACTCTTCTTGTGTTGTCCTAACAAAAAGAACATCCATAATTTCACAGGACGTCGAATTACATAGTACATATGCAATGAAGAAAGAAATCCAAATTCAAACAACCTCTTCCCATTTTACCAGAATATGTGAGAGAAGGATTGCGATCTTTTGGGTCTGCTACATACTTTGGCAACTATATATACCCTTTCTAGTAGGCAACTCCAAGCTGAGGTAGTCAGAAGCTCAACAATAGGGCTTGCACAGTTCCACTGAAACAAAATGAGCCTCCATCATTCGACGACAAAGAATATAAGCGCACATCAAGAAGTCGCGTGATGATAACAATGAGTTTGTCGAAGGAACCATGACGACGAGAACACAGAGGGATGCTTGTAGCAAAAGTAATTTGTCGAAACCATGACGAGGCCTATTCTTAACCACATCCATGTAAATGCAGGTTGCCATCCAACTACAACAGCATCTACGTGAAGAGTGAAGATTGCTTGCCTTGTCATGAGAGGCTGCATAAAACATTGGATGACGTGGAACCTCTCGCAATCGTCATTTCAATAGTTCTAGTCACAATCTGAAACCACCACCACAACCCAAAAGCAAAGTAAGCCTTTCTTGAGATGGTCACTAGAAATTTTGGAATTTATTACTTGGACCTTTCATTGCATGAAAGTTATCACTCTAAATTAGCAACAGAAAATAAACGCAAATTATGGTATCTCACATAAAAGTTTGGCAATACAGTAGTATTAGAGGGGATTTCCACACTTGAATTAAAATGTATTGTAAAGTGAACCGTTTTGGCATGGAAGATGGAACCTTCCTTTTTCTTTTTCTTTTTCTTGCCGACCATTAAATAAATGTGCTGAATAAAATATTATGGAGTAGGACCCACAAAAACAATACTAAAATGGCCAGCCACTGTAGGAGGGGGGCGGATTTGGTGGGGACTGGGCTAGTCCCCAAATATGGGGACTAACTCAAACCAATATCACTACACATGCAAACCAATATCACTTCACATACAAACCAATATCACTTCATATGTAAACCAGTATCTTGTAAACCAATATCACTTCATATGCAAACCAATATCACTTCATATACAAACCAATATCACCTGATAGGTTATTAACCATCAGATTTAAAGATAATCAAATCCGACGGCCCAAAATGTTGTCCCCACCTATGGACAAATTTTCTTTAGTCCCCACTCAATTCGGTCTCCTGTAGGAGGTCGACTCGTTGTACACTTGTCCAGCACCAACCAGGCATGGAAACCGCAAAACATACGCCAATTTTATTTTATAACCGCCAATTTTAATCTGAAAATTCTAATACTAATCAAATGGTTGCAAGTAATGAAGAATTTATTGTTATTAAGTCGCAACAAAAAGAGAACGAGAAGATGCCTCCAATTCTTCAATAATCCGTATTTTTTTTAAGGAAAGTATTTTCCACCCTAATTAAACAATCATTTTCACTAAATAAAATGATTTCACATTTTTTTAATAACATTTGTTTGGCAAAATACCATAACTAAGCCCAAGCGCACGAGCGAAAACAGTTTAACCGTCCGATCCGATCCACATTTAAACAATAATATACAGAGCGAGAAAGAGGATCGCGTTAACTTAAAATAAGTAGAATATCACTAGGTCAGAGGAGGCGCGTCGGGGTTGACCACCACGTACGTCTGGTTGAGGAGCCTCCGGTAGTGTGGGCGGTCGTCGGGGCGGAGGAGGAACGACAGGTCGCCCGGGACGACGGAGGTGATCGTGTCCGACAGGGTCCGTCCCCGAACAGCTTCCACAGGACTTTCGGTACCTTTCTCCGTTTCCTAGCCATTTCGATTTTGTTACATTAATTAAAAAATAAAAAAAGGGAAAAAACGGACGTAAAAACAGGAGAAAATAGAAGGTGTTTGCTTTTCTCTCTCTCTTTTTGTTTTTTGTTTTTCTTTTTTAGTGTTGGGTTGTGGGGTCTGAGGTACCCTTTTAGGGATGATAATGGGTAGGGTAGGATATTGATAGGACTATATCCATACTCTAGTTTTTTTTTGGATGGATTCATACCCTATTCTTGACTCTACAAATTTTTTATTGTTAGATTCATACTACTCTCCAGGGTCTACAGGGTGTCCGACCTTTTAACGTTCTGCATTTTGATAATTTTTAATCAAAACTTAATTTTTATATAAAATTTAAATAAATTAAAGAAATTTACTACGTTACACATCAACATTCAATAGAAAATTGATCAAACATCAAATTTTGTAATTTAATTTCAATAGTCCAAGTTTTTTTGTGTGGAGAGTTTGAAGTACATAAACAATTCAACAAAAGAAAAATATAGCATGTAAGCTTCTAGTGATCCATCATTCACGATATCTTCTAAGCTAGTTGCGGAATAACATAATAAATATGTTAAAGTTAACTGTAAAGTATATTATATATATTATCAATACAGTCTAACAAGGGTCTAACTAGAGTCTAATTAGGGTAGAGTCTAAAATAAGATAAAAATGTAAGGGTAGAGTCCGACCCACAGGCTCTAGCTATGGATTCATACCATACCCTAGACCCTACCTCTAAACATAGACACATACCCATACCTTACCCTAGACCCAGTCAAAGTCAACATACTCTAGACCCGTAGGGTGAGGATAGGGTCTGATCCTCAGGGTATGAGTATTTCTGCCATCCCTATACTCTTCATAGCTTCGCGCCAATTGTTTTCGAGTGAATTTCGAGCTTTTTCTGGATATTTTGGGGATTGTTCGGTAATTTTGATGGTCGCCTGGTTTCATTTCATTTGGATCTCTTCCAATAATCTTGTCACTGAAGGGTTTTTTCATAAGTAATTTCTTATTAATCAAATTAGAAATGTTAAATGGAAACATATATGAAAAGAGGACAATTGGTTAACATTATTTAATTCCATGTCGAGCATTTCATATATTTTATTCAAGGAATTCCGATCTAGTTTACTCACCGTAAGGATGACTAATGAAATTACACAATGGTACTAAAACTAACAAAATGATACATCTGCATCATACACCCGGAGTTGGCTATCTTTCATTATTGGTTTAGTATGTGAATATAAATCAGCGTGGATATTTGTGTTCATCCCCCAACTTTAATTTCTGATAGTGACGGTCCCGCAAAAGGTCTAGGCGCCGGAGACGGTTGAGCTGGTCAGAGCACTTGCGGAAGATCGATGGCTGGGCGAGTTCTAGATTTGGCCGAATGGGAGGAAGGAGATGAATTTTTTTTAAGCGTATAATGGTCATTTCACATGGAAAAAAAGAAAAATGAGTGATGACATCAGTAAAGAACCTGAGATCAATATTTAACTAAAGAATGAGGATAATAAAATAATATTTCAAATAGTAGGGACCACAATTGTATTTGAGCATAGAGTAGGTGTAATGCTCAGTGATCCGACTGACTGGCTCCACAGACCAACACGGGTCTTTTCCAGCGTGTTTTGTCCTCACTTGCACGCACCCTAGAAAACTTCCCAGGAGGTCACCCATCCTGATCCTACTTTCGGCCAAACGCGTTTAACCTTGGAGTACCAGAAAAGAATGTGCACCTTGTTGATATGAATAGCCAAATCAAATCACTTAAGCGTTTCAGATAGAACAGATCGGGGTATCATAATTAGTCTATGGAAAACTTTGGAATAAATTTATTGCCGAAAAGATCTCCTAATCTCAGCCTTCCATACTCGATGGGTACGATTCTTTAATGCGACAAAAAATATATATGCAATGGAACAAAAACGATAAGGGACACGACAAATGCTTTTACAAGTTACAACCAAGTAGTTTTTACTTTTTACTTGAGTGATATAGAAACAACGGGTAAAGTACACATTTTGTATTCGGTAGTTTTGTATTTTGACACACAATTCTGACTTGTTGTCTGGGACCCAATGTGAATTAGTGATGTAAAAGGTAAATATTTTTATGTTGTAAAGATTTGAACCCTAAATTTTTTAAATATTTATAATATTTTATGCTATTAGGTTAGAAATTTTTTTCTAGTGATATAATATATTCTATAGGATTTGGCAATAATACATAACATAATTCAAATAATTAAAATTAATTGTATGACTTGGTGTGTTGAAGCATGAAATCACGAGAAAGTAAAGTAGACCTCAACCTAGAAAAAACGACAAATACTTTTTATATTGTTTTTCCTCCCGCTTCCACTTACATACAAATGCAAAAATCTAATAGATCTATTTAAAGTATTTATAATTATATCTACGAATCAATCTCAAATAAATTTTAGTTTCATACAAAACTTCTAATTTATTTATAACGAAGTCATCTGCTGTAAAGTTGACATAATAATAGAAATGTCGAATTGACTTCTAACTTTTGTTTTACCGCAAAAAAATTCAGTGGCACACGTTAACATAAATTTGTTTTAAAAAAGAAAATTTGGAAATTGACACTTAGCAGGATTTGCATTTTCCATTTGTTGTTTAAATTTGGATTTATTTTGGACACATAAATAAAACTATTTAGCCTTTATTTACAATTATAAATCTTATAAGATTCTATAATTTATTAATCTTAGTAGTTGTTTTATACAATTCAGATATTTGATGAACAGACACCGAACTCTTTTTTTTATATGACCTAGTATTTGATAATTGCACTTTGGAGGCTCGTTTCGGTTCTAACCTCGTGCCATAGTGGTATAAATTGGAAGGACGAAATGAAACGAAGAATGGCAGAATCTGAGTAGATCGTTGTAAGATCCCTGGCTTCGTGCCGCTCATGCATGGTTCACTGTCTTTCGAATCCCGACAAATATGCTCTCACTCGACTCCTCCCGAGAAGATCAAGGTTGATCGGCGGTGCACCTTACTAGGGATGCCACTAGTCAGCTTTTTAGTGCCTTACAAACTTACTCTCCCTTTAAAAAAAACTTACTCTCATTTTGACTCCCACTCATGTCAGATTCATTGATCGGTTAATTCAATTTTTAGTTAGGTGAAAAATTTAGCAGTGAAAAAAAAAATTCTAACAAATATTTAATTTTATTATATTTTTAATAATTCGAATTCAAAATCGTGCGACTCTCCTGCATGGAAAAATCGGCCAATTTAAGGGATGTCATAGAGACAGACATATCATGTGAATCTCCCGTTATTGGCACGTGAAGAGGAAAGGTTCTTGTGGGGATATTTATTGGGCATTTTTTTCTTTCTCCAAGTGCCCAAAATATCGGGAGTAATTTGTATATTCATTAAATATAATTTTACAAGTTGTCATATTTATGATTGGTCATGTAGTATATTTTGAACTCTTTAAATAGATTACAAAATTTATTAAATATTTACAAATTACACATGTACAATTATAGAATCGAATCGTAAAAGTGAGTAGGTGTAACGTCAAATATCCATCGGATAACCATAAAAAGAAAAGATCATTAGTTTTCAGGCAGACGGATAAAAATGTCCATTCGTGTTGTATAATCCGAAAACGTATTGACCTGCCATTAAAATACAAAAAAAAAACCCTCAAGTTCTATCCAAACTGGATAATACTATTTTAAAGCTGGGTGGGGAAGTTCCCAAGAAAAAAAGGTGGGTGGGGACGACTGTAATTAATCCAGGATTAGCAAGCTAGAATGTCCACGGCCCACACCCAACCGACGACCAGTCGTTTAATAACACACGTCCACTTCCCCACCACCAATTTATTTCTCTACTCATCGCTTTTCTTTTGGGCGCTCCGAAGTCCAAACCAAACCACACACAATTGAAAATTCCAATAATCAAACTTCTTCACAATTCTGGCATCTTCCAAATTCTATTAAGAATCCACCAAACCCGAGCACCAACTTATCGCCCTTGCTTTTTTTTATGATAATTAAATTTTTATTAATATTAGTCAAAAGAAAAACTCGCGAAGATGGTGTTGCAGCTATTCTTCACGGTGGCCTTCTCGGCGGTGCCGTTGACTCTGTATGTTCCACCCGTGAGGAGCTTGAACCTCTTCGTGGAGACCATGGAAGAGCTGTGGAGGGAGTCCAGAGTTCATACGGCTAGATTCTACCCTCGAGCCAGGCACGTTTGGTTCTTGATTAGGGATATTCTGCTTTGTAATTTCAGGTTAGAGTAAAAAAAAAATTTAATTAATGGGTTTTGGACTTGTAGTAGCTAGCCAGTGTACATTCTTAATTTTCTTCTCTATTTTTGGTTTTATCCGATTTTCTTGTGTTGATTATGTAATTGCCATGAGTGGATTGTTTTGGCTGAGCTCTGATTTTTTCTTTAATAATTCCCTTATAATAATAACTTAGTTAGAGAATTTGATTTGTTTGTTGTTTAGGATATTTTGTTTTCGTGAATATTAATATTTAAAATCGAATATTATTTCTCCCTGTGCCCTGATCTAAGATCCGGTGAGATAAAGACGATCCGACGACTGGGTTCTTCTTCGTCTTCTCCCGCCAAGATCGCCTGAGTAGGAGGTGGGTCGATGATGGTGATCCGGGGATGGTTGGGAGGAGTTTTTTTTTTTGGAATGTTAGGGGTATTTTTGGTATAAAACTGGTGACTTGATTTGAGTTGTCCAAAAACCATGTCAACCAATTTTTTTAACCAATTAGTATTCGGTCTATTAGACCGACTAATTTAATTTTGAGTCACGTAAGACATTTAAAAGATAGAAGAAAATTTTGCCATGTCAACCAGTTGAAAACATTTGATCAAAAATTTATAAAGCATACTTCTAATATAAATTAAATATTTTATAAGTAATTTTTCGCATATTTTATATTTTTTGAAACTAATTGATATTTGCATTATAGCACAATAAAACTCATTTTGGTCATTTATCTCAAATATTTTTTTTAAAGAAGTGGGTATTCTGTCGTTTTTTGTTAAATTAATTCTCAATTGAACGGAAACTAGACAACAATATGACAACGTTAATTAATTACGTGACAATAATCGGAAAAGGATAAAGATAAAGTCTTTTTTTTCTGTAGTTTTGGCAGATTTTGGCGCGGCTCAGTTTATCCCCAGAGTTCTCGACTTTTTGTTACTTTATAAACCATGTATATCAAAATTCAAGAATTTTGTTACTTTCCCTTGGTTCTTATCCAAATCCAAGCGCAAGGTATTGTTTAAATAAATATTTACATTAATGAGTAAAAAAGTTGTTCTGGTATAACAAAAGGGTTCAATTTTTTTAGAATATATCAAGATTAAATACCGTTAAAAGAATTATGCGATATTTAAAAAAAAATCGGTACAAGTTTAAATTCGTCCATGATAAATCGAATAACAAGATAAATCGGATAACAAGTGATGTAAAAAAGACACTATTGTCCGGGGAAATGGAATGTTGCCTATCTTTATCTGATGATCCATATTTTAATGATATAAATCTAGTGTGTGTAAGGGAAATGTATTGGGAAATAACTTGCCATTAAGATTTGGAACCATTTGTACAAAATTCAAAGGACCAGCTAACAAATTTGGCGACTGCCCAAAAAATAATGAATTCTGGTGATAAAATGGAAGAGAGATACAAAATTTGTGTGACGTGTACAATGTGTTTCCAACGAAGAATGATTTGAAGTACAATTTACTTGGTTGTGGAGTACAATATACTACTTAAGTTGTTCAATATACTTACTTGACCAAAAAAAAATACTAATTAGTTGTTCAACGGACGTGTCGTGTCATACATGGACATCAGTTGGAAAAAAAGTCAGGTTTATGAATATCACTAAAAATATCAATTTCAAAAACTTTTTCCCAATAAAAGAAATTAAATGATACTACTTGATTACAAATGAGTCAACTTATAGGGTCTCATATTATTTGTAATTGAACCTTTCTGTATTGAAAATGGATAGAAAGGTTAAGTATTCTAGTTTCTGAAAAAAAGTATTAGTAAAAGTTTCTGAAAAAAAAGAATCTAAATACCTTTCTCTCAAAAAAAAAGTATTCTAGTTTCTGAAAAGCAAGGGACGAAGGGAAATTATTTAGAAATCACCTGGAAGTTGTTTTTACCAAAATCACCGGGACATTATTAATCCAATTAACCAAACGTAATCCTAAAAAGTGGCCAAAAAATATTTAATATTATTAATATTAACTTCAAATAGCAATAGTTGATCTAATTCCATATAATTGACTATGTAGGTTGAATTCCAATGTTATCGAAAGTTTTTCGTTTTTTCTTTGAAAGATCATTGTATCTCCCCAACTAGTAAGCTATCAAACTCCTCCCTCTTATAGTTGATTTCATTATCACATTTCCTTCAGTAGCGACATACCAAATTTAATTTCCACCCAAAAAAAATACCAAATTTAATTGGCGACCTTCGATACAAACCAAAAGGACTATTTGCCGATTCTTGTTATGAGAAATTGTGTAAAGCAAGATAACACCAACAATAATATGGAACAATTTGTATGACAACCAACAAGCATTTAAATATAAAAAATATCATCCAAATATAACAAAAATTTCTCGAGTTCGAGCCATTGAGAATGTACCAATATTAAGATCCTATCCGACACAAACATAAATTAGTTGATCCGGTGAATTTTCGAATTGAAAGTGCATAAACCAAAAATGATTTAGGATTCATTGACTGGGTTTATTACAATTATATCTTATTGTCAAATGGATCAACTCGAATAAAGGCTTTAAAATAAGATGATTTGAACTTCTTCTAAGACTACAAACAAACGAAAGAATAAAAGAATTTTATCTTTATGGTTGGTCCATGGATTAATAATGAACAAGTATATGATTTTAGCTAGAAAGTGTGCAGGGCTTGAGGAACCAGAATACATCCAAAGACCTGGCTGCTTCTTTCCCTTCTGCAGCTAATAAACTCTTTTTGCCTCTCTCTTCAGCTTCCTCCTTCATAACTTCCTTCTTCTGCTTAAACTCTTCCTTGTGTTGCTTCACCTCCTGAAGGATTCCCCTCTCCTGCAAATGGTAGAAAAACCATATTAGAACTTCACTAAGCTGCTTGTGATGCTTTAACTTCACAATTTTGCCTTACTACAAGCTCCAAAACAAGATGTTCGGAGAGTAATCGGCTGTAAAGTTTGCGGTGTTCCCTACCATGAATCTGGATTTGGAGTCCTTCGGAGGCGTGGTTTTGATAGGAGCTCGGGCCGCCGAGAAGCATTGAGGAGATGGAGGGTTAGTCCGGATTCGCAAGCGATCCTCTTCCTTGCTCTTTACATTTGCTAAGTTCAGCGCGGCTGGAATGTTCTCCGCATCTTGTACTATTCTGCAAAAAGGTTGCAAATTCGAGTCATCAGCCGAGCTGGCATCTATCGCACTTGGTGATGATACTGATCTAGTTTCGCATTCGACATACCTTATCCTCGATGGCTTCTCTTTGACACAAGAAGCATTCTCATTTGCATTGGATTTTCCTCCACTCATTTCAAGCAATGGTCTCCTCTCTTTCTCTTGTGCATCCTCAACAACCTCGTCATTTCTCTCTGCTGTTTGATTCTCCTTTAAGCTCTCATCAGCTTCTCTCTCCCTGGCTCTCGATGTCATCTTCTTCAACTCGTTACAGAACTCGCTAATGTGAGTCAGTATATCCCTCCCCGCAAACAAGTTCCTCGCCGACAATGTGCTTTTCAGCCTTGCAGCTTCATTCTTCCGCGGCGCATCATCAGCTGGTTTCTTGCTTTCAGCACTCGATTTGATCATCTCTTTCATGGACTTGGCATGCTGGATTGGTGGCGTCGAGAAGTTCGGGTTCTGGTTTTCGCAATCTTCTGAAGGATAATTCTGCCCTCTTCTCTTCAATTTAGCATCTCTAATCGAATAAAAAGAAATCAAAGGACTAGCTTCAGATTTTAATTGTCAATTACTTATGATACCTAATCCAGGAAAGTGAAAGTTAAAAAAGGTAACAATAGAGGGTATTTAGTGTTTTCCCCTAAATTGGTACCTCAGATTCCAGCTTCCAAGAGGGCTCTTACTTCTATCCCCTGAAATTGAAAGCTGCAATACCAAAAATTGACACAAATACTAGCAATTTATCAGACCAATCCAACTTAAAAGAACAAAAACAAAGTCAAGAAACAAAAACAATATAAATAGGACAACTTCTTCAAGATCCATTCTCTCTCTCTCCAAATAGAAAATTCAGGTTATTAGAGATGTAAGAACATTACCTTGGATGTTGGAGTGGTCCTGAGGAAGTCCTCGGCTGTCTTTGGATGGTTGCAATCTGAAACACACCAAACAAGCACAAAATGAGATAAAGATCCAATCTTTGAAGAACCCAAAGAAAACCCACAAAGGATTTCCGCTCCAATTATGGTTGACCACTTGCCAGGCCTACAGAACCAGGACACGTCATCAATGGAGGCGTCATCGGGGGCAAGGAAATCGACCCACTTGGGTGCAGTGATGTTCTCGTATACCTTGTCTTCCACGAAGACTGACTCTACCGTGTCCCAGTCTATTCTCGCTGGTTCCATTTTTGTAGAGAGAGAGAGAGAGGAAATAGGGAGATTGGTTATTGATGAAGACCCAGAAATACAGGGGATTTAGAGAGAGGGTCAGGTATATGGAAAGACCCTGGAATTTGTTTAGAGGGGGAGAGAGAGGAAAGTGGTATTTGTTGGAATATGACCGTTGGTGGAGTTTGGCTAGCAAGAGTTATGTGACCGTTATGGTTCCATGTGCATTTTAAAAAGGGTAAAATAGTACGGATTTGTTTAAATTATTATTTTAATTTCTATTGTTTCGAAATTAAAATTTTGGTCTCTCTAATTTGTTTATATTGAGCTATCTCTTGCCGATCAACATATTTTTTATGAAATTTATGCCTTTAAAAAAATTAACAAAAATCAGCCTCGCTTCAACCTCTCTCGCACAACTTAATCCTCGGCTCGAAAAAAAATCCAATTGCTCCAACTACAAACAGATCAATCCTTAGTTGTGTATGGAATTGAAAGCTGGTTTAAATGAAATAATTCATTAATTGGAATTGGAAGCTATTTACAGAAACAACTGATAAGGTTCGACAGAAACACGGAAGAAGACGAAGATTGTGTGGTTTGACGAAGGGGATGCATGGAAGAAGACGAAGATGGTCTCGTTTTTAAGGGTAAAAATCTCATAAAAATTTAATTGACCGATGATATTACCGGTGAATCTGGTAGAAATCCGAGAGTTTAATAAAATTAAATTAGGGAGATCGAATTATGCTAAAATGTAATTGAAGGTAAATCAATCTTGCGAATTCGACGCTTGGTTTTTACCTCTTCGTTGTTGTCTCAGAGCATAAGCTGTGCCAATTTCAACTTCATGTCAATCGCTCAATTGAAGGTAACATGTAATTGTGAGGAATAAAATAGACGATATCGATTTGTTTAATAATCTAAATAGTATAACTTGGTATAATCAGAAAATGGGTCGGGCCAAGTTGTAAGTCAAGAGGAATCAGAAAATGGGCATGGAGACATTGGGTACCATGCCCAAAAAAACTAATCTCATGCTAAATGAAATCAAGATAGAGATAAACAAATTAATAGGAAGCTTGGTCCGCTCGGAAAATTTGCCTCATACGAATTGGCTAGGCGGCTTCGTACAAAACGCAAGATTATCATGAAGACATTCAGGGATTAATCAGGAATTAACTTTGAGATAGTTCTTATCTAATTAACGATGTTTTATTTAGACGATACGTGCTCGTAACTACTACCCGGTGTAATTAATAGCAATTTTAATTACTTGCTATTATGGCGATATTTTTCTTTGAATACATTAAATACAATTATTCCAAAAAGAATTTGGTATACATAGTAGGATCACGGTAAAATTGTCATCTTGAGCACAGACACTCTGAGTCTAGATCCAATCCTTATTAGCTTAGATTTTCAAAACCTGCTCTATTAGATACTTTGATTAATTCTAAATTAAGCGATTGAGTTAACGATTAAATTGATTAATTTAAGTTTAATCACATAAAAGAAAATTCTCTAAGAATTTTAATGCAACCGGTTACGTTCTTAGAGGTTGACGATCTTGGATTCACACGAGTCCTCTAGCTGTCTAACATTAAAAAAACTTAACTCGATCAATCGTTTTAAATATCATATATATATATATATACGACCATACCGTAGATTTTTCTCGTATATATATGAAACAATTCTATATAATTTCCCCTAATCTCACTATATTAAAGTCATAAAATGAAACAATTGACCCATAAAACAATTAAAACAAAGTGTTCTTTTCGACTAGACCTCCTCATCTGTAAACCAACGAAAACTGACTTTTAAAATAGGATCTGACATTATTCAGATTCTAGATATCCGAACTTTAAAAAAAATTAAACTTGATCTATAGGTGATGCAACATTATTATCAGCAACATTGTTGATAGAGTTCCAAAATCAATGCAATAATCCCAATGAACCCTACCACACCAATGTAGGCATCCATCCAGATTTTTGCAGCCTCAAGTATGTGGAACCTAGGAAGATATTCCGACACTGAGAAGAATAGTCGAGTAGCCGACAAAGTAATGGAACCAGTTGAAGTACTTCATCTTCTCGCTCCCCTTCTCAAGCCGAGCGAAAGCTCCAACTCCGACATGGGAAACCACGAGCAGGACGAGGGCAACGCCGATGCCCATATGGGCTCGCGCTGCGGCCAAAACGATGTCATACTTCGTCGCCATGACCGATCCAAACAGCTGGCAAACCAGGTGCGTAGAACCACACCGGGCCAGTGGCCTTCATGCACCTAGCAACAACGGCGCCAATAGGCATCATCAACCCCCAGCTCGCAACGTTCATGACGGGTGCGTGCAGTATACGCAATATCCACGAGCACGGTCTCCTTTGTCAAGGAAGAGGAAGCATATAGTTCCAGTAGAGGGAGACGTTGAAGTTGTGCAGATGGTTGCATGACAAAAACTGTTTGCCATTGGAAAACTTGTAGCTTGCAGAGGAAGGAAGAATGAAATTTTAGGCGATGTTGGTTGTTAGAGATATTACCAACAGATTGATCAGAAAGAAAAAAGAGAAGGACTTCATCGTTGTTAGTGCTTTGAGGGGAGAATTCGGCTTTTTTGGGCGTGGTTGTAGGGAGAATTTGTTTCTTTTGGCCCTAGCTAAAGAATTTGGATGGTGAAGTTGACATTAGTTTTGATCGATTAGGCAAATTCATAACAGCAAGTTACCAGGATTTTAGTAGGAGTTGGATTCAGAATTTGAGTTGGTTTAGGATTTAGGATTTTAGTAGGCAAATTGATTCTGAACTTAGATATATTATTATACCAATAAGAGTTAAAGTCTTATGAATAACAAAAATATTTTAAGAATAGTCATACTTAAATAGGACTTGACAATATCTGAAATTCGATGGTTTACTACCCTACCCCATTCATCTTGAAAAAGTGGTTCAAATACTTCGGTACTGGCTGAAAGATCTTTCTTCTTTGCATTTATTACGTCTCTTTCTTCACGAGTCTTAGAATTGGAATAGTCCTTTTTTTCCAAAGCAAAAAAGTTCTTTTTTTCAAAAAAGAAAAAGAATAGAAACTTGGATTATGCTAGATAGCTTCTTATTTATCTATCTAGTACCTTGGTGTTCGGGAGTTGTACGCGTAGTACATTTCGATGTAATTGCACTTGTAATTACCTTTTGGTGGATTCAATATAATTTACTTTTCAAAAAAAAGAATAGAAACAAATCTAAGATTCATTCTATTTTTATATAATTCTCTTGTATATGAATACAAATCCATTTTATTTTTTCTTTGTAGCCAATTCTTGCATTTACGATCCAACCATTTTCGGGTTCTTTTTTAGTGAATCTATTTCTATGGAAAAGTATAGAATTTTACAGAAGTTTTTGCTAAGAAGTTTATAGATATTTTCGCTAATAGTTTTCAAGTTACTACAGAGTTGTTCGACCCACAATTCTTTTTTGCTTTCAGGAGTACGCCACTTTTAATGAAAAAGTGAAAATACGTTTACAATTTTCAAATTGAATTGAAGATACGAATAGAATAGTTGGTTATTTTTTGAAGAAAAATGGCAAACATATCATTAGTTAGGCTCGAGATCATACAAAAGGAGTTGTACAAGCTCGGGTGGAGGATTGTCTACAAGATCCTCCAATACAAAAGGTGAATTAATGGCTTTCGCCACCCAATCGGCCTCTAAGTTGGCATTCCTTGGGATATAGACAAGCTTACATTGTGGTAAACTCAAAAGTAAAGATTGTATCTCTAAAGCGTAGTTTTTCAAGGTCCAATAGAAAGAGGTGGAGCTGTTGGTGAGGAAATCTACTACCACTTTGCAATATGACTCAATAACGGACTGGCCAAAAGGGTAGCACTGCTTGATCAAGGAAGCAGCCTCACCAATAGCGGACAATTCAACATCAGCAGCTGAAGAAGAGCGGGTTGTGTGTGTTCTGGCGTTGATGATATTACCCAGATGGTCCCGCACAATAACAGCAATACCAGCAGGGATAGAATCTGAAATCCATGAGGCATCCACGTTAATTTTCAGAGTATTAAGCTCGGGTGGACGCCAACATTCAGAGCTGGACATGACTGGTGAATGATCTGCATTCTTTAAGCTACTGAATTCCATAATCTTATGAGCGCATTTGGACCAGGTTGTGCAGGGATCCGGTGATATGCCCTAAAAAAGAAACCCATTCCTAGTAAGCCAAATTTGCCAGCAAGTGAAAGCAAGCTTAGGTAGTATATCGAGATGATCCGATTCTTCCAGGGCCTTAACGGTCAACATCAACCATGTTTTCATATCTGGAAAGGGGGAAACATCGGGAAGAACGCCAAGGGAGGATCTGAACCAGGTTGCTCTGGCATGGGGGCACGTGAATAAGACGTGTTCAGTGTCCTCAACCAAAGTATGACAAATCGCGCAGCTTTGATTCTCCTTAATCTGGCGCCTATACAGATTTTTCACAGTAGGTAGAGCATCGTTGATGGCTCGCCACATGAAAATCCTAATCTTTGGGAACACCTAGAGCTTCTACAATCTGTTCCAAAATTTCTTAGTCAGGGGATCAAGGCTAGTGAGGTTATGTTTAATCGAATGATAGCATTGTTTAACCGTGTACTTCCCTGAGATGGCAGGGACCAAATGATCCTGTCCCTTCCAATGCCTCTTCTGGGGTAAATCCTGGTGATCTGCTCAATCTCGTCACGGGTGAACAGATCTTGGAGGAGTTGCTGGTTCCATTGGTTGCTTTGGGGAAGCAAAAGATCAGCAACCACGTTGAGTTGCGAGGAGATAGATCTGGGAGAATGAATTCTTTTGTCTGGGAGGTCAAGTAACCAAGCATCATCCCAAATCCTGATATGCTCCCCGCCAGCAACTGTCCAAATCAGCTGGGATTTGATCTGTTGCAGGCCTCTGTGAAGGCTGCTCCAGGTCCAGGAAGGGTGTTGTCCAACCCTGGCCTGCAAAAAAGTTGAGTTAGGGAAGTATATACTTTTAATTAGGAGATGGCATAGAGAATCGGGGTCGTTAACAATCCTCCAAGCCTGTCGAACAAGGAGCGCAATGTTGAAATCTTCCATACTCCTGAAACCCATACCACCAGAACATTTAGGCACAGTAATACTTTCCCAACTTTTTCAATAAATTTTCCCAGAATTCACATCTCCTGACCACCAAAATCGGGCCATTAATCCATCAAGTTTCCTAAAAATGAACTTGAAAAATTTAACACAAAGCATCGCATATGTAGGAATAGAAGCAAGGACAGATTTTATCATCACTTCACGCCCAGAAATCAAGAGCATTTTTTGCTTCCAAGACTGAGTTTTATTCCACAAGGCCATATACATATAGTTAACAGCTTGGCCTTTTGATCTGCCCCAAAAAGATGGAAGGCCAAGATAACGATCTTGGTCATCCATCAATTTCATACCCAACACATCCAAAATCTGTCGTCTAAAGCACAACTCTAGAACAGATGACTTATCAAAGTTTATTTGTTGACCAGAAGCGAGAATAAAATAGGTAAGTAAATTCTTAAAAGCTCTAACTTCGTTCAAGGTAGCACAGTTAGTGAGAAGAGTGTCATCTGCAAACATAATGTTAGTGATCACAGGGCTGGTAGGCTTTTTTTTTTTTGGCAAAAAAGTACCCGAGATATATTAAGGACACAGGGCTGGTAGGCTTGATCAAAAGAATAGTTGGTTTACATTATGCAAGAAAGATATGTATATGGAATAGTAAACATTAACTAATTAGGTATGAGCTCCAGCTATCTCTAATATCACGTCCTACTATTGGTAATTTAGATAGAAATTTCAATCCAATAGAATTCAATATAGTCTAGTTTTGATGATTCTATAGTATTCTATTTCAATTAGCAGTTCTGAGTTCCTCTTAGTTACTTTAATTGAATGGAAACATTCATATTATCGATGGACGAACTAAGTCAGAATTTCTATTTATTGGTTGATTGTATCATTATCTATCCGAACAGTTAGACCCCGATCATCTGAATTTGTCCCTTTCTCCTGCATTCCCTTTACCCGTAACGAAAGCTGTGAAATTTGGACTTTGCAAGTAATCAACAAGTGATGTGTGAATTGGAAAAGGGTACATAGATACACCTGATTTATAGTTCATATATCCCACATGACTAATTCAGAATCCATACAGATGAAGATGAGTCTTGACAGGTAAGGCAGTAGCTGTTGAGGATATCTGCTCATTACCTAGAACATTAGGCGGTGTACCGAAACAATCCACGGTCCTTTCTGCAACTTACCAGGCTAGAGCACAGACTCTTCGGAGCTTGACCTCCACATCGACTCCGACAGGAAGGTCAAGATGCATCAACGAATCTGCATATTCCCAAGGCTGGTGTACACACCAGATCGAGACGCGGATTCGTCGCCAAAAAACTTTGATATCATAAGATTCTGTGCTCTGTTTCGAATCGAGTCGCGGAATTGAGAAGGGATTACAATAAAATA
Source organism: Hypericum androsaemum (assembly GCA_963995505.1). Lineage (NCBI taxonomy): Eukaryota > Viridiplantae > Streptophyta > Magnoliopsida > Malpighiales > Hypericaceae > Hypericum > Hypericum androsaemum. The sequence continues at coordinate 12,140,407 of OZ023193.1, read as the reverse complement.
TTACTTTTAGGAGGAGGAAGCAGTTCCAAAACATCAACGCCTTACGGGAATTTATTCTCACCCGCCTCCACGACTTTGTCCAGGCGGGTAGAAGAAGAACACATGCATGCTCGTCACGTGATCTAGCCATAATTTAATCAAACATGTGCATGCTTTTTATTAATTGAAAATATTTTTCTACTCTACTCTAAATGCATGCCAATTATACTTGGTCAATACAAGTATAATATAACAAGTGAGATATATACAAACCTATTATAGAAAAAGTGGGCATCATGTGACGAAGACGGTATAATAGAGATGGGTCCTCTCCAAAAATCTCCTTCTTGCGAATTGTCATAATGTATGGGCCTAAATCAGATGATTATTGCAGAAGATGTTCACGGTTTAATCTTAAGATAATTCTTATATATTTAGCTTGACTTGTTAGGTGGGTGATTATCTTTTGCTTAGGCAAAATGTGTTCATGAACAAGAAATAATAAGTTTAATTATTTACTATTTTGACATTAATTTTTAAGACACGTGCAGTAGTTTACAGAACAAACTATTGCTCATCTTCATCGATAAAACAAAAACTACTCGCGACACAAAGCAAGAAAACCGAAAAAAGAAATTGTGAGCATTCAACATAATTTGTTTTTGAAGAGTAGATTTCAACATAATTGACACTGAAGTTGGTCAAATTGAACACACGCCCCATAGAATTTGGTTACATTTTACTTGGTGGGTGCATTCCGACTGGTAACAAATTCTCCATTTAATTTTAAGAGTATCACTTTTTACCCTCTTCATTCGACTTCTTGACCCAACTAATCTGTAAGTTTCGTGTTCATTAGCATTTCGGTGCAACGCTTGGTGTCTTGCCTCTGCTTGATCCATCCTGATCAATAGTTCATCCATCTTGGTCCTTAGTTCTGCCTTGTACATGGACACTTGCTCCATCTCTCGCTCCAATCGTCCTTCGATCTTCTTAGATTGAATGTAATAATGAGCTTGCCAAACTTGCTTGATGTTTGTGACATCCACCGCTTTGGTTATAAGCATATGGTGCAGAACACATGTGATGAAAATCACAGCGCGCTTCTTCGAGTAGCTGAGATTGCACCCGTGACCGATGATGTTGTACATTCCGAAAAACTCTTCATATATCGGACCGAGAATTTCGGGTAGCGCATACTCTCCGGTGACAATAGATCCCTCGTATCGCCCCGTGAAATCTATGTCAAGATGAACAACTGAGAGAGTACGAAGAAGCTTTGCAAAGCGTGACAACGCCTTCCAAGAAAATGAATAGCTATCGACTTCCTTGTCTATTGGCTTATTTTCTTCTCCTAAAGTTTCAGCATCAAAAGTTTCTTCTTCCTTCATATCAAAGCCTAGAAGAGAATCAGTGAACTCTTTCATGGAGAAAACATGCTTCGTCTTTCGATTCCCATTTAGATCTTCCTCAATTGTAGAATCCAACATCGTATCTACAAAGTTTGAGTTGTTTCTGATTGAAATTAAAATAATTTTTATACCAATTAATCAGAACTCGCAGTATGCTATAACAATATTCGCAACAAGGTGCACCACTGCTTATTGTATGTTGTACCATTGCTTGCAACAATGTGTACTAGTGCTTGCAACAATGTGTACCACTCATCGCATCAAGGTTTTGATTGAGCAGAGGATAAAAGTGGAACAAATATAAATTTAGGAGTTGTTCTTGTGCTTAATATCAAAAATGTCTCTCGTCACCCGCATGAAGCTTTCCAGCCGTGCGATTTGCATAAAAAATGGTCTCCGTTTTGCTTGAGGACATGTTGATCCACCTATTAATGTCATCACTCAGATCTCAAATTTTACATAAACTATAAAATTGATGGAGTTTATTTATAAATAGATTAGGCTATTTATAATTCAATAATCTTATTTTTTGATAGATATGAATTTTCACGCAGTTTTATATTAGCGTATGAAAAGTAATTATGAAAGATAGCGGGTTTTTGGCCAATATGGTGCCTCTTTTAAAAAAAATTACCAAAAGGGGTCCATCTGATAAGTATTTACGAAGTAAGTATTTTTTTCCCGTGTTGTGCTTGCATATTACGGGTTTTTAACCCTTACTGTGCTTGACTCCATTTTTATAACCCGTAGCATACTGGTACAGAAGATTTTAATTTTTTTTTTACTCCGGGTTAAAAACCCGTACTGTCAATTTGAAGGACTAATTTCAGAATTTGAAGGAATGATTTGTAAATTTGCTAAAATAGTATGACTGGTTTGTGAATTTGCTTAAATGTGATGACTGATTTACAAAATTGCTTAAATATGAGGACTGATATGCGAATTTGCTTAAATGTGTATTAATTTACTTAGAGCATAGTTTTAAAAAATATGGTTTGGACTGGTAGTCGAACATGTCGGACCGTGAATCATTCAAAAGAGTGTGCGTTTTTAGGGGTAAAAATGGCTTCTGGTCAAACCAGGTGATTAGCACTAGTTTTTTACTCAGACTGCCCGGTCTGATCAGATTTTATCCAAATCAGCATAGTTTAAAAAAAATGCCCCAGAGGTCGAACAAAATTTTGGTCTAACTTCTGGGTCGATCGGTCTGATCGCCAGTCAGGAAAGATTTTCTTTAGATATTTTCATATTTTAAAATAATATATAGGCTAAATAATAGGTTTAAAAATCAATATTCTCGATATATTGGATATTATCTAGTATAATTTATTTTTGTGATTTAGTTTATTTCGTGCTAATTTGGGAAAAATGAGTGTATTTCTCAGGTCTGAATTAATTTTACACTAGTCGTTCGAATAGATTCAATAATAGATCCCACTTGAAATAAATTTAAAAAAAATTACTTTGAACACTATAACTGCTAGAATACGTTATTCGCAAAATTTTAAATAATGTTATTACCTAATTAGAAAAGGAAGAAAGCGTACGAAATTCTGGTCAGTTCACTAATTAATGCACCTTAATTTTATGCAACTGGATTTAGAAGATTCAATGAAGTTCATCAAAAAGTATAAATTCATTTAAACATGGGAAAAAATTAGAGACATTGAAAAATCACCAATTAGATAACTACACTTTGTAATTCAATCTAACTTAAATTTGGATTAATAAGATCATCGAATACCTTTCATTAAATATTTTTTAATAAAGAAGAAATTATAAATACGGTACTCAAAGAATGAAAAATGTGTATGTGTAAAATTTGGAAAATAATGCATCTAAATTACTTAAAAAGGATTGAATATGAATTTGGAAAATAAATTGGCAGAACTTTCTAATGTAATCAAAACCGGTTTCACTATTGTAGTATATTTCTCCATTGTACTTCAATGTTATTCTTATAATTCGCAAAGCCATTGTGAACACTACAACAAAAGAAACAATAACGCAGGTGAATATTATTTAAAGTTAACGAAATTGACACGTGACATATACTTAGAGCATAGTTTAAAAAATGCGGTCTGGACCGGTGATCGGACCAGTCAGACCGTGAATCATTTAAAAGAACGTGCCATTTTTAGAGATAAAAATGACCTCCAGTCGGACCGCCCAACATTTGGTCGGACCAGGTAGTTTGCACTATTTTTGACTTGGACCGCCCGGTCTGACCGAATTTTATCCAAATCAGCATAGTTTTAAAAAATGACCCAGAGGCTGACCCAGATTTTGGTCCGACCTATGGGTCGACTAGTTTGACCGCAAGTTCGACCATTTTTTTACATTTTTTATATTTTAAAATAATATATAGGCTAAATAATAGGTTTAAAAATCAATATACTATGTATATTGGTCAAATTATTTCATATCTAGTTTAATTTCTTTTTGTGTTTTAGTTTATTTCGTATTAATTTAGGAACATCGAGTGTATTTCTCAGGTCTGAATTAATTTTACACTAGTCGTTACAATAGATTTTATAATAGATCCTAGTTGAAATAAATTTTAAAAATAATTACTTCAAACACTATAACTGCTAGAATATATTATTCCCAAAATGTCAAATAATGTTATTACCTAATTAGAAAAGGAAGAAAGCATACAAAACTCTCGTCAATTTACTAATTAACGCACCTTAATTTTATGCAACTGGATTTAGAAGATTCAATGAAGTTCATCAAAAAGTATAAATCCATTTAAACATGGGAAAAAATTAGAGACATTGAAAGATCACTAATTAGATAACTACACTTTGTAATTCAATCTAACATAAATTTGGATTAATAAGATCATCGAATACCTTTCATTAAATATTTTTAATAAAGAAGAAATTACAAATATGGTACTCAAAGAATGAAAATTTTGTATAGGTAAAATTTGGAAAATAATGCATCTAAATAACTTAAAAAGGATTGAATATGAATTCGAAAAATCGTGAATTGGCAAAATTTTCTAATGTAGTCAAAATCGGTTTCACTATTGTAGTATATTTCTCCATTGTACTTCAATGTTATTCTTATAATTCGCAAAGCCATTATGAACACTACAACAAAAAAAACAATAACACGGTTGAATATTCTTTAAAGTTAACAAAATTGACACGTGACATATACTTAGAGCATAGTTTTAAAAAATGTGGTTTGGACTGGCAGTCGAACATGTCGGACCGTGAATCATTCAAAAGAGTGTGTCATTTTTAGGGGTAAAAATGGCTTCTGGTCGATCCAGGTGATTAGCACTAGTTTTTTACTCAGACTGCCCGGTCTGATCAGATTTTATCCAAATCAGCATAGTTTAAAAAAAATGCCCCAGAGGTCGAACAAAATTTTGGTCCGACTTCCGGGTCGATCGGTCTGATCGCCAGTCAGAACAGATTTTCTTTAGATATTTTCATATTTTAAAATAATATATAGGCTAAACAATAGGTTTAAAAATCAATATTCTCGATATATTGGATATTATCTAGTATAATTTCTTTTTGTGATTTAGTTTATTTCGTGCTAATTTGGGAAAAATGAGTGTATTTTTCAGGTCTGGATTAATTTTACACTAGTCGTTCGAATATATTCAATAATAGATCCCATTTGAAATAAATTTAAAAAAAATTACTTTGAACACTATAACTGCTAGAATACGTTATTCCCAAAATTTTAAATAATGTTATTACCTAATTAGAAAAGGAAGAAAGCGTACGAAATTCCGGTCAGTTCACTAATTAATGCACCTTAATTTTATGCAACTGGATTTAGAAGATTCAATGAAGTTCATCAAAAAGTATAAATTCATTTAAACATGGGAAAAAATTAGAGACATTGAAAGATCACCAATTAGATAACTACACTTTGTAATTCAATCTAACTTAAATTTGGATTAATAAGATCATCGAATACCTTTCATTAAATATTTTTTAATAAAGAAGAAATTATAAATACGGTACTCAAAGAATGAAAAATGTGTATGTGTAAAATTTGGAAAATAATGCATCTAAATTACTTAAAAAGGATTGAATATGAATTTGGAAAATAAATTGGCACAACTTTCTAATGTAGTCAAAACCGGTTTCACTATTGTAGTATATTTCTCCATTGTACTTCAATGTTATTCTTATAATTCGCAAAGCCATTATGAACACTACAACAAAAGAAACAATAATGCAGTTGAATATTATTTAAAGTTAACGAAATTGACACGTGACATATACTTAGAGCATAGTTTAAAAAATGCGGTCTGGACCGGTGATCGGATCAGTCAGACCGTGAATCATTCAAAAGAACGTGCCATTTTTAGAGATAAAAATGACCTCCAGTCGGACCGCCCAACATTTGGTCGGACCAGGTAGTTTGCACTATTTTTGACTTGGACCGCCCGGTCTGACCGAATTTTATCCAAATCAGCATAGTTTTAAAAAATGACCCAGAGGCTGACCCAGATTTTGGTCTGACCTATGGGTCGACTAGTTTGACCGCCTGTTCGACCATTGTTTTACATTTTTTATATTTTAAAATAATATATAGGCTAAATAATAGGTTTAAAAATCAATATACTATGTATATTGGTCAATTTATTTCATATCTAGTTTAATTTCTTTTTGTGTTTTAGTTTATTTCGTATTAATTTGGGAACATCGAGTGTATTTCTCAGGTCTGAATTAATTTTACACTAGTCGTTACAATAGATTTTATAATAGATCCTAGTTGAAATAAATTTTAAAAATAATTACTTCAAACACTATAACTGCTAGAATATATTATTCCCAAAATGTCAAATAATATTATTACCTAATTAGAAAAGGAAGAAAGCATACGAAACTCTCGTCAATTAACTAATTAACGCACCTTAATTTTATGCAACTGGATTTAGAAGATTCAATGAAGTTCATCAAAAAGTATAAATCCATTTAAACATGGGAAAAAATTAGAGACATTGAAAGATCACTAATTAGATAACTACACTTTGTAATTCAATCTAACATAAATTTGGATTAATAAGATCATCGAATACCTTTCATTAAATATTTTTAATAAAGAAGAAATTACAAATATGGTACTCAAAGAATGAAAATTTTGTATAGGTAAAATTTGGAAAATAATGCATCTAAATAACTTAAAAAGGATTGAATATGAATTCGAAAAATCGTGAATTGGCAAAACTTTCTAATGTAGTCAAAACCGGTTTCATTATTGTAGTATATTCCTTCATTGTACTTCAATGTTATTCTTACAATTTGCAAAGCCATTACGCACACTACAACAAAAGAAACAATAACGCGGTTGAATATTGTTTAAAGTTAAAGAAATTGACACGTGACATATACTTAGAGCTTAGTTTAAAAAATGATGTCTGGACCGGCGGTCGGACTAGTCCGACCGTGAATCATTCAAAAGAGCATGCTATTTTTAGGGATAAAAATAGCCTCCAGTCGGACTGGGTGGTTCGCACTAGTTTTTTACTCGGACCGCCCAGTCTAATCAAATTTTATCCAAATCATGATAGTTTTAAAAAATGACCTGGAGGCCGACCTTAATTTTGGTCCGACCTCTGAGTCGCTGTTCCATACGTCATTTCCACCAGTTTTTTTTACTTTTTTCATATTTTAAAATAATATATAGGCTATATAATAGGTTTAAAAATCAATATTCTCGGTATATTGGTCAATTTATTTCATATCTATTATAATTTATTTTGGTGTTTTAGTTTATTTCGTGTTGATTTAGGAAAATCGAGTGTATTTCTCAGGTCTGAATTAATTTTACACTAGTCGTTAGAATAGATTCTATAATAGATCCCAATTGAAATAAATTTAAAAAATAATTACTTTGAACACTATAACTCTTAGAATACGTTATTACAGAAATATCAAATAATATTATTACCTAATTAGAAAAGGAAGAAAGCGTACGAAATTCTGGTCAATTCACTAATTAACGGTTTTGGATTGAGTAGGGACAACATACAGAGGGAATTTCATTTGAACCATCAGATTTCATTAAAAATCGTGTCTACAGATCTGACAGTCATCAAAAATCGTGTCTGGAAGTCCAAAACCTTGATCCATTTCACTGAGGATAAGTCTTGTCCCCACTGAATCCAACTCCCTAATTAACGCACCTTAATTTTATGCAACTGGATTTAGAAGATTCAATGAAGTTCATCAAAAAGTATAAATTCATTTAAACATGGAAAAAAATTACAGACATTGAAAGATCACCAATTAGATAATTACACTATGTAATTCAATCTGACTTAAATTTGGATTAATAAGATCATCGAATACCTTTCATTAAATATTTTTAATACATAAGTAATTATAAATATGGTACTCAAAGAATGCAAAATGTTTACGGGTAAAATTTGGAAAATAATGCATCTAAATTACTAAAAAAGATTGAATATGAATTTGGAAAATCGTGAATTGGCGGAACTTTCAATTGTTATCAAAACCGGTTTCACTATTATATTATATTTCTCCATTGTACTTCAATGTTATTCTTATAATTTGCAAAGCCATTATGAACACTACAACAAAATAAACAATAACGCGGTTGAATATTCTTAAAAGTTAACGAAATGTACACGTGACATATATTTAGAGCATAGTTTTAAAAAATACGATTTGGACCGACAGTCAGACCAGTCGGACCGTGAATTGTTCAAAAGAGCGTATCATTTTTAGGGATAAAAATAGCCTCCAATCGGACCGAGCAGTTGCTCTAGTTTTTGACTCGGATCGCCTAGTCTGACCAAATTTTATCCAAATCAGCATTATTTTAAAAAATGACCCATGGGCTATCCCGAATTTTTCTCCGACTGCCGGTCCGCCCATATTTTTTAATATATTTTTTCATATTTTAAAATAATATATAGGCTAAATAATAGGTTAAAAATTAAATATTCTCAATATATTGGTCAATTTATTTCTTATCTAGTATAATTTCTTTTGGTGTTTTAGTTTATTTTGTGTTAATTTGGGAAATCGAGTGTATTTCTCAATTCTGAATTAATTTTACATTAGTCCTTAAAATAGATTCTATAATAGATCCCAGTTGAAATAAATTAAAAAATAATTTCTTTGAACACTAAAAGTGCTAGAATACATTATTCTCGAAATGTCAAATAATGTTATTACCTAATTAGAAACAGAAGAAAGCATACGAAATTTCGGTCAATTCACTAATTAATGCACCTTAATTTTATGCAACAGAATTTAGAAGATTCAATGAAGTTCATCAAAAGTATCAATTCATTTAAACATGGGAAAAAATTACAGACTTTGAAAGATCACCAATTAGATAATTACACTTTGTAATTCAACCTAACTTAAATTTGGATTAATAAGATCATCGAATGTCTTTCATTAAATATTTTTAACAAAGAAGAAATTATAAATATGGTACTGAAAGAATGCAAAATGTGTACGGGTAAAATTTGGAAAATAATGCATCGAAATTACTTTAAAAGGACTGAATATGAATTTGGAAAATCGTGAATTGGCGGAACTTTCTATTGTAGTCAAAACCGGTTTCACTATTGTAGTATATTTCTCCATTGTACTTTGATGTTATTCTTACAATTCGCAGAGCCATTATGAACACTACAACAAAAGAAACAATAACGCGGTTGAATATTCTTCAAAGTTAACAAAATTGAGACGTGACATATACTTAGAGCATAGTTTTAAAAAATATGGTCTAGACTAGTAGTCGGACCGGTCAGAACGTGAATCATTCAAAAGAGCGTGTCATTTTTAGGGGTAAAAAGGGCCTCCAGTCGGACTGCTCAAAATCTGGTCGGACCAGGTGGTTAACACTAGTTTTTGACTCGGACCGTCCGGTCTGATTAGATTTTATCCAAATCAGCATAGTTTTAAAAAATAACTCGGAGGCCGACCCAGATTTTGGTTCGATCTTTGGATCGACCGGTCCGATCGCCAGTTCGACCAGATTTTTTTAATATATATTTTCATATTTAAAAAAAATATGTAGGCTAAATAATAGATTTAAAAATCAATATTCTCGATATATTGGTCAATTTATTTCATATCTAGTATAATTTCTTTTTGTGTTTTAGTTTATTTCGTGTTAATTTGGAAAAATTGAGTGTATTTCTCAGGTCAGAATTAATTTTACACTAGTCATTAGAATAGATTCTATAATATATCCCAGTTTAATTAAATTTAAAAAATAATTACTTTGAACACTATAACTGCTAGAATATGTTATTCCCAAAATGTCAAATAATGTTATTACCTAATTAGAAAAGGAAGAAATCGTACGAAATTCTGGTCAATTCACTAATTAACGCACCTTAATTTTATGCAACTGGATTTAGAAGATTCAATAAAGTTCATCAACAATTATAAATTCATTTAAACATGGGAAAAAATTACAAACATTGAAAGATCGCCAATTAGATAATTACACTTTGTAATTCAATCTAACTTAAATTTGGATTAATAAGATCATGGAATACTTTTCATTAAATATTTTTAATAAAGAAGAAATTACAAATATGGTACTCAAAGAATGCAAAATGTGTACGGGTAAAATTTGAAAAATAATGCATCTAAATTATTAAAAAGGATTGAATATGAATTTGGAAAATCGTGAAATGGCGGCACTTTCTAATGTAGTCAAAACCGGTTTCACTATTGTAGTATATTTCTCCATTGTGCTTCAATGTTATTCTTATAATTCGCAAAGCCATTATGAACACTATAACAAAAGAAACAATAACGCGGTTGAATATTTTTTAAAGTTATCGAAGTTAACACGTGACATATACTTAGAGCATAGTTTTAAAAAAAGTGATTTGGATTGATAGTCGGACTGTGAATTGTTTAAAAGAGCGTGCCACCTTTAGTCGGTCCGCCCAAAATTTGGTCAAACCGGATAGTTCGTACTATTTTTTGACTCGAACTGCATAGTTTTATCCAAATTAGCATAGTTTTAAAAAACAACCCGGAGGCTGACCCAGATATTGGTTCAACCTCTGGGTCGACCGGTCCAATTGCCAGTTCGACCTATTTTTTATTTTTTTCATATTTTAAAATAATATATAGGCTAAATAATAGTTTAAAAATCAATAATCTCTGTATATTGGTCAATTTATTTCATATCTAGTATAATTTTTTTTGGTGTTTTAGTTTATTTCGTGTTAACTTGGAAAATCAAGTGTATTTCTTAGGTCTCAGTTAATTTTACACTAATCGTTAGAATAGATTCTATAATAGATCTCATTTGAAATAAATTAAAAAAATAATTACTTTGAACACTATAATTGCTAGAATACGTTATTCCTGAAATGTCAAATAGAGTTATTACCTAATTAGAAAAGGAAGAAAGCGTACGAAATTTCGGCCAATTCACTAATTAATGCACCTTAATTTTATGCAACTGGATTTAGAAGAAGATTCAATGAAGTTCATCAAAAGTATAAATTCATTTAAACATGGGAAAAAATTATAGACGTTGAAAGATCACCAATTAGATAATTACACTTTGTAATTCAATCTAACTTAAATTTGGATTAATAAGATTTTCGAATACTTTTTATTAAATATTTTTAATAAAGAAGAAATTACAAATATGGTACTCAAAGAATGCAAAATGTGTACGGGTAAAATTTGAAAAATAATGCATCTAAATTAGTTTTAAAGGATTGAATATGAATTTGGAAAATCGTGAATTGGCGGAACTTTCTAATGTAGTCGAAACTGGTTTCACTATTGTAGTATATTTCTCCATTGTACTTCAATGTCATTCTTATAATTCACAAAGCCATTAGGAATACTACAACAAAAGAAACAATAACGCGGTTGAAAATTCTTTAAAATTAACAAATTGTACACGTGACATATATTTAGAGCATAGTTTTAAAAAATGCTGTCCGGACCGTGGTCAGACCGATCGGACCGTGCATCATTCAAAAGAGCATCTCGTTTTTAGGGGTAAAAACGGTCTCCGGTCATACCACCCAAAATCTGGTCGGACTAGGCAATTGTACTTGTTTTTTACTAGAACTGCCTGGTCTGACTAGATTTTATCCAAATCAGCATAGTTTTAAAAAATGACCCAGGGGCCAACCTAGATTTTGGTCCGACTGTCGGTCCGCCCAGATATTTTTTATATATTTTTTATATATTAAAATAATATATAGGCTAAATAATAGGTTTAAAAATCAATATTCTCAATATATCGGTCAATTTATTTCATATCTAGTATAATTTTTTTTGGTGTTTTAGTTTATTTCATGTTAATTTCAAAAATCGAGTGTATTTCTCATTTCTGAATTAATTTTACACTAGTCGTTAGAATAGATTCTATAATAGATCCCAGTTGAAATAAATTAAAAAAATAATTACTTTGAACACTATAATTGCTAGAATACGTTATTCCTGAAATGTCAAATAGAGTTATTACCTAATTAGAAAAGGAAGAAAGCGTACGAAATTTCGGCCAATTCACTAATTAATGCACCTTAATTTTATGCAACTGGATTTAGAAGAAGATTCAATGAAGTTCATCAAAAGTATAAATTCATTTAAACATGGGAAAAAATTATAGACGTTGAAAGATCACCAATTAGATAATTACACTTTGTAATTCAATCTAACTTAAATTTGGATTAATAAGATTTTCGAATACTTTTTATTAAATATTTTTAATAAAGAAGAAATTACAAATACGGTACTCAAAAAATGCAAAATGTGTACGGGTAAAATTTGAAAAATAATGCATCTAAATTACTTAAAAAGAATTGAATATGAATTTGGAAAATCGTGAATTGGCGGCACTTTCTAAGAGCCATATTTTTTTAGGGGTTCCCAAATAAATTACATGCATTCTTAGAGTTCATATAAATCAATATAAATAAAGTACCGTATTTAAAGAGCATGTCGAGCAAATTGCGACATTGCTAAGCTCTGAAGAGGAGTTGGTATGTGTGCATGGAAGAAAGAGTGATGAAGTTGTGTGGGTACATATAGAGGGATTTTTGGATAGAATTTTATCCGAATGAAATCTAATAAAATCCAAAAAGATAGGTTTACTCACGATACATGAAATTTTCCAGTATTACGTTGTGCCCTAGCACATAACATAGCAGGATAAGGTTAGCTGGTAGCCCAGAGTCAGCACACTACAGGATTATTTTCCTTAGTGCGACGCAGTACGAATTTTAAACTCGGAGTCTAAGAAAAATTCAAAATCTTTTGTACCAACATAGTATGAGTTATAAAAACGGAGTCAAGAGCAGTAAGGGTTAAAAACTTGTATTATGCAAGCACAGTACGGAAAAAAATACTTACTACGTACAAACATCATATCCGGAATACTTTTCCGATGGATCCCTTTTTGGTAAAACTTTTTAAAAAGGGCACCATATTGGGGGAAAACCCAAGATAGCCAACTTTGCCTTCTTGTTTGCTTCTAGTTTGATTAATAAAAAATTGTTTATAAAAGGCCTTCCAATAACAAGAATATTAGAAGATATCAAAATGAAATGAAACTAGGCGACCATCAAAATTATCGAATCTAATCACAAAAGAAAAAATTAACCGAAAAGGCCGAAGCCGAAGAGCCCAAAATATCCAGAAAAAACTCGAAATTCCCTCGAAAACAATTGGCGCGAAGCTAAGAAGAGTACCTCACACGCCACAACCCACACTAAAAAAAACAAAAAACAAAAAGAGAGAGAGAAGAAAAGCAAACACCTTCTACTATTTTCTCCTCTTTTTTTTAAGTCCGTTTTTTATTTTTTCTTTTTTAATTAATGTTAAAAAATCGAAATGGCTAGGAAACGGAGAAAGGTACCGAAAGTCCTCTGGAAGCTGTTCGGGGACCGGGCCCGGACCCTATCGGACACGATCACATCCATCGTCCCGGGCGACCTGTCGTTCCTCCTCCGCCCCGACGACCGCCCGCACTACAGGAGGCTCCTCAACCAGACGTACGTGGTGGTCAACCCCGACGCGCTTCCTCTGACCGAGTTCTCCAGGGTCAACTGGTGGACCCAGCGCCAGGTGATCACCGTCTTCTTCCTTTCGCCCAAACATTTCCCGTTATAATTTATAATCCCTCGCCTCCTCGCGCGGTGGGGACCAAAGTACATTGTGTAGTGATTTTCTGCTTATTTTAAGTTAATGCGGTCCTCTTTATCTCTGTATATTATTGTTTAAATGTGGATCGGGCGGTTAAACTGTTTAAATATTAAAAAAAATGTGAAATCATCTTATTTAGTGAAAATGATTGTTTAATTAAGGTGAAGAATACTTTTCATTAAAAAATTACAGGAACTAGTTCAAAATAAAATTATTGAAGAATTGGAGGCATCTACTCGTTCTCTTTTTGTTGCGACTTAATAATAATAATAGTAATAATAAATTCTTCATTACTTATTAGTAGTAGAAATTTCAGATTAAGATTGGTGCTGGACAAGTGTACAACGAAATCCTACAGTGGCTATTTTATTATTGTTTTTGTGGGTCCTATTCCATAATTTTTTATTCAGCACTTTTATGAGAGTATTCTTTAATGGTCGGCTAAGAAAAAAAAAGGGAAGGAAGGGTCCATGCCAAATAGGTTCATTTTAATTGGTAAAAAACACATCTAAACAATTGACGAAGTGAGAGGTTCAATTATCCAAAATATCACATTCTCACCTACATTTTAATTCAACAGTGGAAAACCCCTTTTATGTTATATTGCCAAACTTTGGATCCTTTTAAACTTTAGATTTCATAATTTTCGTTTATTTTCTGTTGCTAATTTGACTTCAAATAACTTTTCATGCAATGAAAGGTCCAAGTAATAAATTCCAAAATTTCTAGTGACCATCTCAAGAAAGGCTTACTTTGCTTTTGGGTTGTGGTGGTGGTTTCAGATTGTGACTAGAATTATTGAAATGACGATTGCGAGAGGTTCCACGTCATCCAATGTTTTATGCAGCTCTTATGACAAGGCAAGCAATCTTCACTCTTCACGTAGATGCTGTTGTAGAATAGGCCTCATGCTTTTGCTACAAACAGCTCTGTGTGATGTGAGATTTATCCTCTGTCATGAATTATGATGTCCTCGTCATGGTTTCTGGTGCTAATTTAATCAGACTTCGGGTTTGAGTGATGCTCACAATGATTTCTAAACTCGGTACTTTTACGTGACTTCTTGATGTGCGATATTCTCTGTCGTCGAATAATGGAGGCTCAATTTGTTTCAGTGGAACTGTGCAAGCCCTATTGTAGATCTTTTGACTACCTCAGCTTGGAGTTGCCTACTAGAAAGGGTATATATAGTGCAGACTTTGATGAGCTCAAATGCTTGTTGCCGCATATGTATTTGGTCAGACCTGATGTCGGGTGTTGCAGGTGGGCGACAATATCATGGTTTACCTTCTTGAGCACACTTCACTCTTTTTGCCACTACCGCGAAGGAAGCATCATCAGGTGGCTGGACCTCCTATCAATAGTTTGATCTATAAGTCGCCAAAGTATGCAGCAGAGCCAAAAGATCGCAATCCTTCTCTCAAATGTTCTGGTAATGATACTTGCTGTGGCTATATCTTGTTCTTGGGATGACGATAGGGAAATTCCCATGATGCCTCCGAATGGCCTGTTCGTCGTTTCAATTATGTTGCATGAACTTTTACAGGCAAGTAAAATTTATCTTGCGTGGAATTTTATACGACGAAACAAAATATGAAGTAACCTGAGTGTGACATTTGCAGCATCAAATCTGTCTTCCAACTTGTAGCTAGCTGTCAGTTGTAGTTGATTACTTGTCCATTCGACTCTGTCTAATTGATGCATAATGTTAATCTTAAGAAATTATATTTTCTTCATCAAAAGCTTGATCTGTCTCGACAAATGCTTTTCATCCTGCAGCATTTTATGTGCTTCCCCAGATTATTTAGAGAACGAGTCTGTACAGTCTGATTTCTTCCTAACTGTCAATTATTTTCAATTAGTGGTAATAAGGGAAGACTTTGTTTGAACTTGCATTTCTTTCTTCATTGCATATGTATTATGTAATTTGACATACTGTGAAATTCTGGAATCAGCAAGTTGGATGTTCTTTTTGTTAGGACAACACAGGAAGAGTGATAAGGTTGTGCATGTTCCTCCCAGATTTGGGGAACAGCAACTTAGTTCATCCTCTTCTGCTGGCACCATGAGCTCTTTCACTTGTGTTGGATGCTGCAGTAGCTACTATACCCGTCTCTCTGTCAAGCAGTCTGCTACAGAATATGTTAAGAGTTTCTCCAGAGCAGCTCAAACAACAGCAGAGGGTAATGCTAAAAACAATGAAGAACATCAAAGTGAAGATTTACAAGAATTAAGTCAGGCTCTGGTGAATCCTAGAAAGCGGTCAAGACCTTGCAAGCGGCAGCGCGATGAAAAGCGTAGGCGTCTAAGTGCAAAGGAAGGCAGCAATAGAGATACGGTATCATTTTTCTCCGATTCTTGACTTTTGGCAAAAACAGAAATGATGGACATAATGCTTATCCATCTGCAGGGACAATACCAATGCACATGTTGTTCTCTGCTCTATGCGACCAGTTCAGTTAGCAAAGGAGCTCTGATTCTTAGGCAAGCAATTTTTTACAATGCGGGAGAATATTCGTCAGTTCTTCCTGGAAACCGTATCCTTTTTAAAAGTTTCAGTGCTTTTTGTTTCTCTGTCTCGTGTGTTTGGCATTCTTAATTATTCTTCAACATGGAACATGGTATTAGTGCGCCCTCAATTAATGCTTCACTTGTTTTCTCTAAAGAAATGCCACCCACACTGGTATAGTTTGCTGTTCTTTTTCCCAAGTTCTTTGGCATAAGAAATCTGGAATCCTATATATTTAGATGTACTGTATCGCTTGAAGCCCAATCCTCCCGGTGCCGAGTCTCTTGTTTGCGATATATTTGGCTTTCCTTGTGCAGATGTAATCAATCTATCGAAGTCATGTGCCCATGGCAGTGAATTTTGTCGAAAAGGATCTCCTTGCATGTAAGTTTTGAACTTTCTCCCGCTCAGTCAATGGTTCTTTTACCGTTTGGGTTTCACCAGCTACAAGCAAGCCTGCCTCACTTATTGATGCAGATGTTCCATGAATTAGAATCATGAATTAGAATCAATATGTTGTATGCATTCTGGATCAGACCTTTAAGCCACAATTTCAATTTGTTCCATCTTGGACATCCAGGGATTTGGCTTAACAACTAGAGTAAACATGTGACTGAGGTACCAAAAGTCATGCATATGAAGTAAGGGATTGAAGGGAAACAACATATCGATTTTCGGTTAAACTTATGTTCGTTCCAAACAAGTTTGGTTAGATCAATATGACTAGTATTGCCATTTTGATCTTTGATTTTCCGTTATTAATCACATATCAACATATTGAAAAGTATGTCTGTCGTGCAAAAAGTACGGTGGTTAGTCTAGTTATACGCCTTCTGCAGAATTTGATGTCATTATCTGTCTTCTATAGCTACCATCTGCTCATCAAATTGTCTATGGCTCTTATTCGCCAAGCCAGATCTTGCAACCCTGCAAAATTATTTAATAGGCACTGCTGTGCATCATCATCGAATGAGAAGAGCGCTTTGACTTCAAGCTCAGCATCCAAGGTTCGATTTATTAACAATCATGCGGTTCATCCTCTTCATCTGGTTAAGAGATAGAACCCAATTCGGGAACTTATGCTTTTCAGGGTGGAAAAAGTGATTCAGAAACTCCCAATTTTGAAGGCATAGAGTCATATTGCTCAAAAAGTCAGGTGGTGTCATTTATATGGGCGGTTTGCAGAAGTATAGTTCCTCCAGATTTGTTGGGGTCTCCATCCAACTGGAGAACCTTGGCGAGAAACATCTCAAGGTTTATTCGGCTGAGAAGATATGAAAAATTCTCTATAAACCAATGCATGCTTAAATTGAAGGTAGCCAAATTCCCTTTTCTGTCAGATAAGCATTCTTTATGTTGTTCAGAAACATGGCTGAAAGGTGGAGCCACGAATAAACCCTTCACTAATTCGGAAGATGTTGTTGGCCAGTTGAAGCACAAACTTCTACGGAAATGGATATTTTGGTTATTTTCAAGACTCGTAGTGCCGCTAGTGCAAGCTAATTTCTATGTAACTGAGAGTGAAAGTGGGAAGCAAGAGATTTATTACTATCCGAAGTCAACTTGGGGGAAGCTGAGGAGTATGGCCATTTCCAACATGTCGGATCAGAACTACAAGCCTTTGGACGTGATTGATGTCAAGAACATAATAGGTAAAAGATTGTTTGGCTTCTCAAAACTCAGACTTCGTCCCAAAGAAAATGGCATACGCATATTAGCTAATCTCAAGGCGCCATCTAGAATGCCTGGTCAAGCAGTATTTTCACAAGTTAAGTCAAATGGACAGAGGAAAAGAGCGTATATTGCCCGGATGCCTTATAGTGGAAAGCTACTCAAGTCTGTGAATAATGTTCTCCGCGATGCACATGCCATACTCAAAGGCATACTGCAGAAAGAACCACAGAAATTAGGGGCATCTGTGTTTGACTACAACGATGTCTATAGGAAGTTATGCCCTTTCATAATTTCTCTCAGGAGTGGTTCGACTGCGATTCCCAAAGTATTTGTTGTTGTTGCTGATGTATCAAAAGCATTTGATTCAGTAGATCAGGACAAACTTCTTGATGTGCTGAATGATGTTATGACGAGGGATTGCTATCTTCTCGAGCGATCCTATCAAGTTGTCTGCCTTAAGAACTACTTGTGGCCCCGAGAGAATTTGGTGCTATTCAATGCAGAAGATGCCCCTCCACGTAAAAGATTTGCTGCTTCCCTTTTTGGTTCAATGCACACCGTGCTTGTGGATCAGGTATAGTCGTCCTCATTCAGTTGCTGATTATTTTTGCATTGTACCACTCGTGCAATAATAACTAAGAGTAGTTATTATTGCACGAGTGGTTCTAAGTTCCTAAGTAGCTTGAAACGTGTAAAATCCCCAGTTTGATAAGGAAAGAACGAATTCACTTTTACTGATGAAAGATCAGAGTATTTATACACAAGATTAGGACAGGATTTACAGCTTATCAGCTAAGCTATACTTGGGACTAGGTGAGTAACTAATCCAGCTAAGTAGCGATGGCTACTTAGCAACGGCTAGTTATTGCTAACTACAATCAGCCTAACAACACCAGATCCTCACTAATACAATTGCGCTAAAGACACAAGGATGATCTGGTGATGACGTGATCAATTACATCAGTTAGTGTACTAATTGTTGGAGAGTGGCAAATGTGTTGGGATTGTTTATAAGTGTGGAATATCCACCTTCTCAAAACCTTAATGTTTTGGGTAGGATATGGAAATTCCTATACTGATTTTGGGCTTTAACACACTGCAGTAGCATTTTCATAAATCTCATCATCATCTTCAATTCTGCAGCAGTTCACAGCAGAGCGCAATCCTCTGTTCTTGTAGACCTGCATAAGAACAAGATGATCATAATTAATCTTTGGATAATTCAACAAAACGAGAATTATCAGACAATTGCCATAAATATTGTGAGAATTTAATGTGTTTTACTTTCATCCTTTCTCTATTTGTCTACTTGTGAAATTGTCTGTCTGTACTTCTACCTACTCTCATAAGGTGCTTACATTGATTAAGTTTATAGATTTTCTTGCTATTGCCTCTGGAAGACAAGGTTGACTTCCAGATTATCTGTAGTCAATTATTTACTTGTTTTGTACACTTTTCAACTGGGTCTATTTTTGTTAAAAACTAGAGGTGGCATTAATATCCCAATTCTCTGCTGAGATGCTGCAGGGACACAGCCGGTCTGTGAGGAAAGAAGACCTCCTCTTTAATTTAAAAGAGCACGTGAAGAAGAATGTGTTACAGTTGGATAAGAAGTTCTATCTGCAGGGCGTTGGCATAGCTCAGGGAAGTATAGTTTCCACGCTGCTTTGCTCGCTATATTACGGACACTTGGAGAATAATGTGATCTTTCCATATCTTGTAAGAGCTAGTAAACCTGCTCGTCCGTTGCTGAGAGATAATACTCATAGTGCTTCTTCTGTGGAAAACAACAAAGAGAGATCAATACCACTCCCTTCTTACATGCTTCTAAGGTTCACCGATGACTTCCTCTTCATATCAACCTCAGAGAGTCAGGCTGCTAGCTTTTTGACCCGGTTACGTAGAGGATTTCTGCTATATAACTGCTACATGAACGAGTCCAAGTTTAGCTTTAATTTTGATGTTGGTGAAGCATCAGGGCTTCCGTCAAATAGGGTTTATGCTGGTGAAGGTGGCTCATTTCTTCGCTGGAGTGGTTTGCTGTTGAACTCTGGCACTTTGGAAGTGCAGGCGGATTACACTAGGTCAGTTACAAAATAGTTCTGTTGAAGTTTTGTTTCGACTTGCTTCATGTGACATCTTTCAATCCTTTCATATTGGAGGCTCTGGCTGTGAGCTAAAGTGTCTTGGTCTTCCTAATTATTATCTGAAAACACCATGATTGCTTTCAGAGCTATTAGTTACACTGCTGTTATTTTGTAGTACGCATTGTTAATTTATGTGATAACTGATGCAATCATTTAATCAGGTATCTGAAGAACCACTTGAGTTCAAGTCTTACAGTCTGCTCGCATTCAAAACCCGGTCGCCAGCTGAAGATGAAGTTGTACGGCTTTATGAGACCCAAGTGCCATCCCATATTCTATGATTCAAATATTAACTCAGCGCATGTGGTAAGACTAAATGTCTATCAAGCTTTTCTGTTAGCAGCAATGAAGTTCCACTGCTATCACTCCGAGATATGCCACAATTGTCTGCTCCCTGCAAAATTCTATGCCAAGTTAATCAGAAGTTCCTTAAGGTTTGGTCAATAGCAGCTACTTTTTCTTTGTTATTCGCATTGAAAGCGAGCGATCTTAACTTGATTGAAGATCATTTTTACCTGTTTTCTGATCTTAGGTACATGCATCTGCTCATTAAGAAAAGGATGCATTTTGTATTCCCTGGTTCTGATCTCCGTCCTCTTCTTCGATTGGACGGGGAAGAAATTGAATGGCTGGGACTTTATGCTTATATTCAAGTGTTAAAGAAGAAGCAATCGAGGCATAAGAAGTTACTATCAATGCTGAGCTCAGAAATGTCGGGTCATAGAATAAGCAAAGATGTGCCTGCTCAACTGGAATATGCAACCAATGGCTCCCTTTCCTCTGTGCTCTGGAAGATCAAGTATTGACCTACTTGCGGGTATGCGTATTACTTACTAGCAACTTCTTTCTAGCATTTCTCTGTAACTAGACCTATACCTAGCTGTCAAAGAAAAGGCGATCATGACGTAGACAAACAATGTTTCTATCATCCAGTTTGACTATTCATTCTCAGATTTTATGATTAGCTGCCGAGAAATGTCTAGATACCAAAACTGTAGAATGTTAAAGAAACGCTTGGCGAGTAGAGCATTTTGCGTGATCTTTTTCAGAAGGATGAACCATGTTAGAAACTCTGGTGGGCAGGAAGACATTGCTGGTTCTCGACATGGATGTGTTTCTGCAGACTTCGTATCGGATCAACGGTTCTCAGCTTGCGTGCTTTTGGAGTATACAGCATCCCGATACTGCACACTCGTAGTTATGAACACACTGGTATCGTGATTTGCGAGAGTCAATGTGGGTTAGGATAATTGGCCTGGATAGATATGATTGTTTCGTTTTTGCAATGAAGTCCATCAGCTTTGAACGAAATTAGATCTTTTGAAGTAAAAAGAGCTTCATCAGATATCCTTTCTTGCGGCCGTATAGACTTCAAAAGAGCTTCATCTTCTTCTTCTATTTTCTTCCCCTCCCATTCAGTTCCCTGCACTGCCTCGAGCATCGCGTTCGTGCCAACAGTTTCTTGCCTAGACCTCGTAGACTTCAACTCGTCTACTGCGGCAATGTCATCCATCTTGCACTTCGTGTTGAGCGTCCTGTTCTCAACCGCACTCATGACATCATCAACCTGCTCGTCCCTGGCGCGCCAGGGCTTGAAGTTGCGGGTGGCGCCACTCTCGACAGTGTAGTCGGAGTTCTGGGGGTCAGTCTTGATGGTGATCTCGGCGCAGCAGCGGGTGCACTTGACGTAGAATCGGTCGATCTGGATCCCGAGGTATGTCTCACCGGCGGCTTCCTCCTTGCGGCAGTTGAACTTGGTGCCCTTGTAGATGTAGTTCCCGCACATGCCGCAACGGATGCTCATCGACAGCACCTTCCGCTCTCCCATTCTGCACTACCCCAATTTCTCCTCAATCCGGTTTCCAAGTAGAACGACGACGAAGAAAAAAAGAAGATGAAACCCTGCTTATATAAAGGGATGGAGAGATTAACCAAAAAAGTTCCAAGAAGGAAAGGAGCGATTATAAATTCAATAATAAAGAAAGTCAGCTGTACGAATGTCGGTTTAATGCACACGTACTATGAAGGTGGTTGCGTATCCTCCAAGGAGTAAGATTTTAAAACAGGAAAGACTTTTTTATTCTAAAACTCTTATAAAAAAAATTACTACTCTGGGTTGCATTTGTTTCCATGACTTGGATAGGACAGAATATAGATTTTTGTCCAAATCTTTGTTTGGTGGAACAAATGGCCTGCACAAAGTTGGAAGTTTGTCCAAACTCACCTCCAAATACTTGTCACATCTTTAACCATGGGCCAAAAAATTATGTCATTGGACAAAAATTTACTTTTACCATATTACCCTAAAATCTTTCTTTTTTTATTTTCTTCACCATATTTTAACCCAATTATGAATGCTTATTTTATCTAATATGAAATTGTCGTAAGATAAATTGCCGTATCTGATATCCAATTCTTTTTATTGGATTCAAATATTTCAGTATTCGATATAAATTTAAATTTTTTAAATTTATATTTTCGAGAGCGAAGATATATAAAGATAGTAAAATATATACAGATATTTTATTTGCTATGCATAATTTTGGAAGATATTTCATTTGAATAAAATTGCACATAACAAGTTGTTTAATAAATTAGATAGTTCAGATTCTTCGTATCCAATTTTTTTTGATATTATATTCTTTTTCGAATACGGATACAAAAAAATGATTGTTCGAATATTTGAGATAGTTAACATTCGGATATGGATAATGCATTTTCTCTATTGTTTTTGTAAATGGTAGTTTTGTCTTTCACAAAATCTTAGGTTGAACTATTACATGTACCAAACAATGATTGTACTGAATGTAATGAAGTTACCAAACATGGGGCAGGACAGCTAGAACAATTAGTTCTTTCGAGTACTATCATGTTCAGTCTCTCCAAATCTGTCCAGAAGAGATAGCAAACGCACCCCGAGATTTGGCATATTTGCCTCTCACCTTACTGTGATCGACTCTGCATTAGTCATTACTCTTAGATAGTGGGTGCCGGAATACCATATGGTCGTCAGCTATAAAAAAAAAGAGCTATATTGGGGAGATAACAAATAGATAAAAGATCTTAAATAGTTGAACCTGACGAGTGTCTGTTACTTCAATAAACATACATTCAGTTTCACTAACACTAGGACTGATACTACGATCTCGAGACACAAACTTTCTAGTTTCAACGATGGTTTGCCACCAAAAATTGGAGTTTCTAAGAAGGAGAATGCAGAAGATATACACAGATTCTGGTTCAGCAAATTCCAAGACATCTCTTGCTATAGAAGATAACGTTACACAGTCACTAAGCAACTTCTATATGGAGAACTAAGCATGCTTGTCCCTTCGCTAATCCTACCTGTCGAAAACGGAGAGAAAAAAAAAGGCGGCCGACCACTTTGAAGCGAAGCGCCTTTTGGTTCGTCCTCTACTGCTCTGAATGTTCGCTGAATACCTCGTTGTTGCAAACAGGGCATACCTGAGGAGGAACCAAGCAAAACCAGTGAGAAGTTGAAGGAGAGAAACCAGCACCGATTTTACAAACTCGCGTCCTCGGGGAGATTGGCTGACCTTATTGATGCCAAGCCATTTGCTGATGCATTCGGAATGGTAAACATGCTTGCACGGGAGCTTGGTTTGTCTTTCTCCTATCTTGTACTTCATCTGGCAGACGACACACCTACTCAGCAAACGAGACCGAAGTGAATTGGAAACCAGTGAAGCATTATTCAAACTGTTAGTATCGAGGATCTTAGACCTCGAGGTTTCATGTTCAAAACCTAGAAGAGTAGTCGATGCAGAAAAAAAAGGGGAAGATTGTTTCCTATTGTAGAATTCATTAGCCCGTGGGCTTCCATAGCACCAAAAAAGGAATGATAAGAGTGAAGCTGCAGAGTATGTGCACATACAGGAATACAGGGAAAGGCCTGCAGGTCCAGCAGTTGAATTTGCAAAATGGTCCATTGCATGATCGACAAACGAAAATGGTTTACCGTACTATCCTAAAACTACGAAAGACCCAGGGAAGCACTAAAGCAAGCACTGAGGGAACCTTCACAAACTGTTCGAGGCATCAATGCAGAGATTGTTTATCTGAGGAAGTTGAAACTAATGAAAAGCGAAGCATTTTGCTCATAGGAAGTTTCAGGAAAAAACAATGCAATCAAGTTATTACTTTGAATTTACTCTTAACAATTCCCTTAAGCTATGCATAGAGGAGAATTAAGAACAAGATAATATGTTACGACATGATCATGTTTTCAATCAAAGCAGAATTTACTGAAACAATCTGCACATTTACCTTTCCCCCGACTTTTTCCTTGAAAAGAAACTCCCCAGTTTGCACTTTGATGTTGGGAGCAGGCTAATAAGTTCATCCGAGAGGCCTCTACTTTCACTTCCGACTGTCTCACCTAAGTCGAGCAGTTCCTGCAACAGAGAAAACATAAGCCAATACGTAGATTCTAAATCTTTTTTGCATGGTGTCTATGACCAATATTTCTATACACGTCAGCATGGAAAGCACACATATTTTGAGAGACATGGCAGCCATATTATGGCCCTCCCATCGTTTCACTCCAAAGAATGTACTTTTCGGTACTTTTAAGCAATGCTTAAGAAAAAGATTAGTCACGTGTACTCGGGAAGGATAAAATAACGTCATGACGATAGGGTGGACCAAACCAGACACCGAACAGTGTTTTAAGCAACACTGCTTAGGTTAAGACCCAATGATATTTCCTTTCCAGGAGTGTCACAGCAACATGGTTCCCATTTCCACCCGTCAAGTACATGCAACTTGGACTTGGCATAATCAAGAACACGGTAAGATTATTTGTGCAGAACAAACCTCATAGGTCATATGATCCGGATCGATATCATCCTGCCAAATTTCCTGCAGAACCATACCAACGGATCTTAAACACATTTTGTTCCCCAAATAGCAGAAACGTAGTGCATGGGAGAAAAGCAACTGGATATGTGTGATGATACTTCGCTATGCATGACGTATTTGGTTGATGTAATTGTAAGCATCTTTGGGAGCAGGCCTTTTGTCTAAGTTTGTGGTTAGAAACAGAGGGCTACCCCAGATAAAGAGCTTCTAGGACAGGTAAAATAACAGGCAGGTATTTGTAGGAGAATCTTAAAAGCTGATGCAAGAAACATAAGATGTCAGAAAAACAACGTCACCTCTGAACTACTGGTACTCGGCTGACTTGGAAAGCCTGCAAATTACACAAGGAGATCCATATATCAGAACAATAAGTAACAGTAATAAACTATACGGATGTGAAATAGCAATCGGGTTATCCAATACAGGCCCCTTGAATAACTCATTTCATTTCTGCAAGCCGATATCCATAATCACTATCATCTACCCAAACTGTAAGCGAAGAGGCGTAGTATTTGAAAACACGAAAAAGCAAGAAGTGTCCAATTTTCACAATAAAATAGCAGAAAAGAAGAAACAGAAAGATCCAACTGACGTTCTTCGGGTTCAGTGGGCACACTCGTAGCCATGTTCTCGTCAGGCTGCATCTCTATGGCGGTGGCATCTTCCATGTTCATCATAGAAGGGTATTCCCAATCTCTCCGGCTGACATCCATCCTGGGTGTGGTATCATTCATCCCATAAGGACAGTAGTAAGATGTACTGCCAGGGCCAGAATATCCAAACTTGTACGCATGCATGTTCATTGACCAATATGGATTCTCCTGATAGACAAAGAAAACATTATCAACTCTTCCGGTCAGCAAGCCGAGAAACCACCACCAAAGGTACTGATAGTGCTAACAAGCAATTGGAATAACATAAAGAAGGTTCAAAGCAATGGTCATTACAAGCTTTTCAGGTACTTAATTAGTCAAACTCTAGTAAGCTAATGATCAGGAACACTGAATTCTCCGTCAAGTACTATGCATCTCCAAGAGTTCTTTTGGCAAACCCAACATATGGTCAACACGAAAGCATTCCAAGACGATGTGAATTTTCGAAAGGGGTATCTTAGCTTCAGGGAATCTTTCTAAAAGAAAAGGAAGAAGATTTTCCCTCACAAGACAGCAAAACAAAAGTCATCATCAGTCAAAAGCACGAGCCTATTTCTTTCTTAACCACTTTATCTATTCGCAGACTCTTGGTCATCGGAGGCCAAAAACTGCACAATGTAAACCAGCTCACCTGATCATGCATCGGTATAGTGTGAGAATAATTAACCGGAGCATGGTCTAGTCCTTGAAAGAAGTCCATAAAGCTTTCAGTGTTGCTGTAAGGAAACCCCATATTGGTATACTGCACCTCCATCGGCTGATTCCCATTCATTTCTAAGAAAATCCCCACAGGCCCAGCTTTAATTCCGACCAAGTTAGGGGCTGCAGAATCAACACAAAGGAACCATTAGCCAGATACTCCATGAGACCAACTTCTAGCAAAAGACATCTTGACGGCGAAATGGGCGAGTGCAGTAACTGCATTCTTCTTAAAGAAACAAGAACCAAACTTCGTGCGAAACAGAAACGAGAAACAAGTTCCTGAGACGGATTCCGATCCACGAAAAAAGTTTGACACTACTGAAACTAAAACACAAGCACATCAATCAGCACTCGGGGCGTCTCGGGGCGTAGAGTGTGTGAAGTCTCCAGCTAACATTACAAAAGGCAAAGCCAGACATGACATAGATTATAGTTGGGGAATTTCAATTTCAGTAATTGGAAATACCAGAAACAAAAACAATAAAAAAAACTCATCAAATACACAAGAACCATCCTTGAACCACCAGGAATTTAGCCTCTAAGAACAAGACATCTAAAAGAAACGGAAATGAGACAGAAAAAAAAACAAGACAAGACCTATGTAGAGGAAGGAAAAAGAAAAAAAAACCCCAAGTGAAAAGAGGCCATGAAAATGCAGAATTTCTGGTCAAGCAATGAACTTTAAACTTCTTTGGGTCCAGAATAAAAAAAAACCAAAGCACATTGGAACTACTAAAGATAAAACAGGAAAGAGAGTGTAGCAGCAGCAACAAGCAACCCAATAAAGAACCTGGCTTTGCATGAAAGTACCAATGTACATTGATCAGAATTTCCCAAAAAAAGAAAACCAACAACCCAAAAGGGAAGGACAGAGACAATACAGACAGAGAGAGAGAGAGAGAGAGAGAGAGAGAGAGAGACCTTGGTGAAGAAGAGGGGAGAAAATGCAGCTCCCAATCTCAAAGGGTGACTTGAAGATGGAATTGGGTTACCCTTCTCCCTCTCTCTCTCTCTGTGTGTGGGATTAAGTAGAAGAAGCCTTTTATTTAGGTGGGAGGAAGAGAGAGGCTTTAAGGGAGAGAGAGATGATAATAAGACAGAGAGGAGAGTATGTGTGTAGTGTTGGGTTTGGAGGTGAGCGTGTGTGTGTGTCTGCTTGTCTGTCTGAGTCCTCCCATTGTCTGTGGCGCTTTTTAAGGGTAGGGGGTGTGCCCTTTCCCTTCTTCCTCTGCTTGGTGCTTCACACCCTCCATGTTGCCCTATTCTTCGTTCGTACATGGATATTCAGAATCGAGTAATATCAATAAATTTTAATCTAATTCAAGTTTTTAACAATTCCAATGAACGTTGGGATTTGGATTGGATCTGCAATAGGTCCATTCTGAACCGTTTTGACTGAAAGATAAGCGATGATTTTTTTGCAAAAAAAAAACACAGGGAAAAAATGAAAAAAGTCCACGCACAGCAGAGGATCACCTACACGTATTATCGATAACTGGGCATGTCATTATCGTAGCACGCGGGCCATTATCAATAACTGGGCATGCCAGTGTCGTAACCGAGGCAATGCCACTGTCAGAACTAGAGCATGCCAGTATCGGTCTTTCGGTCCAAACAATTTGGAATGACTCATTCACTCCGGACTAAATTTACTACCTGAAAGTTATCGTGTTAATACAAAATTATCTAATTCAGATTCAAATCTAACCTAATTTTAAATATATTACTATAACTCAAATTTAATGTATCTAATTGATTTAGAACTAACATGTTGATAGTTAAATTACGTACAAGGTAATACCACGTTTAAACAATGTCATCGCGCCATCTCATGAACACCGGACAGGAGAGAGAGAAAAATAATATTCTGAAAATCAGATCCGTTTTTATATTAACCAAGGTCATAGTTTAATATAGTTGAAGCCGGTATGTATATGGCACTTTTAGATGTCCGTAAAACTAACGAAAAGAGAAAATTAATTAGTTTGCGAAAAATAAAAAATAATAAAGCAGATTGAAGGTCGAAATATCAAAAATCACGACAATCTTACAAAAATAAAATTACTTATAAAAACAAAACTAAAAGAAAATTGAAGTTGTTTATTTTTTTTTTATGGGAAAGTTCTTTTTTAGATCATAGATTTTTCATATGTTTGGTTCGAGTGAAAGATTGGGACTTTAACTTTCGACCCATCTTCTTTCTTGATTATATAATAAAAGAAAATTTTCAGTCTGAGTGGTTTTTTTTTTTGAGAAGGTGATAGTGATTGATTATATGTTAGTTGCTATCTTTAGATAAAACCTTCATTATAAAATATAGAAAAAGATATAGAAGTGACATGACCGTAAGATTAGTACTATTCATTGACATGGAAACAGGATCGATGTTCCAAGACCAAGAACGACCAGGAAAGTAGACGTTTCCCTGCACTGCCACCTATTTTCTGCTTCTATTCATTTCCTCCATTCAGATTTGACTCTCGCAGCTATTGCACAGTAGGAGAATTTCCCTTTTATATAATTGAAATAAATAGTTTTATTTAATACGACATGTTCTTTATTTATCTCCGCAGTCTCCAATAATATTATTAATGAAATTGATAGTTTAATAAAAAATTGAAAAGGACCATTCCATCCAACTGTGTTTGTCTTACTCATAAAGTTGAAATTTAAATATCTTTTAAAACATCCGAAACCCATGTATTATTTTCAATCAAGTTAAAAATGAATGCTAAATATTTTCCGTCTCTTGCAAATTGCGATATCTAATTAAACATGAAATGTGTCCTATATTTAATCTCATGACTTTTATGAATGATCCACCGCTTGAATTGTATTAAACATTATCTCAAAATTCGTTTGAATATTGTGAATATAGTTTACGAGTTAATATGGTAAGATACGGCATACACTTACCACCAAACATTATTAAGAACGCGAGTTTTTCACCTCTCATACACCTCGAGTAATCTTGATCCGCATGCACACCCCGAGTTAATAACTCCTGCAAGCTTCTTAATGTGGCTTAAATGAATCACACCGCTTACATCGCTAGTTACAAAATTGATCATCTTGTTTATAATTTTTTATAAACTATCAATTTATTATCTTAACATTATAAAATCACTAGTTACAAAAGTGCTCATCTTATTTATAATTTTTTATAAACTATCAATTCATTATCTTAATATTATGAAAATTTTAATATGATACTAAAACAAGTTCATCTGTACTCATTACTAATCTCACGCGATCTCGTTTCATTCATATGGAAGAACGCCAACCCAAATGCCTCGTTCCAATACTCCGACTGCCCCCATTGTAACTACCCCTCCGGCAATTCCCCGATCCGGTGATTCCATTATGATTAATGTGGATGCATCTATTTCGTCTTCTTCTCTCAGAGTATTTATTTTAAAGGTAAATATTTTACGCCATAACAATGACCATAATTGAAACTATGAATTAATTTGTACATATTTTGTGTTGTTAAACTAAATGCACGAAAGAAAAGTCTCTCTCTCCGAGTATTCTGGAAGCCTTGGCATTTACGCTTGCGGTTCAACTTGCTTAAAGCCATCGATGGTCCTCCATTACTATTGCAGGAGACACAACTTGTGCTTAACAGCATCAACCTCAGACGTCGTCGTCTGCATTATTTAGTTGACCCTACAATTATTGGGATTAGGGAATTCTTTGCACCATCCATTTGGGTGCACCGTCCATTCTCAAAACAAAATTCGAGTGCTTGTTGGCTAACCGTTGTAGCTTGTTGGCTTAAAAATTATCTTTGCAAAAAACATTATAGATTGTTGGCTGGCGATGTAACCTCTACCACTATGTAACATTTTCTCATCAACGACATCTACAGAATATTGACCACAAAAAAGGATCACAGTTATTATTTAACAGGTAGATCAACCACCTCAACCGAGTAAAATCAAAGAATTTAGTTTTGGTTTTAGTAAACATTCAGATAACATGTTATTTCGGCCAAAAAAATGGTGGGACAATCAATAAAAATTAGTCAAAGTAATAAAAGATTTGTATTTATTTAAAAAAATCTTGAATTCAAATTTTATGAATATAAAATACACGATCAAAATAATTATATCTTAAAAATAAGACTCGATAATATAGATTTTTATAAAAACTCGTGGGACAAGGGTCCGGTACTTATCAACTAGGTGGGGGGAATTCTGAGCAGCCAGAGACCACAGTACGTACAGTATCTTCTTCTGCATCGAAAAACTTTTTCTCCCGTACAGCTGTATCTCTGCTTTCCTACGAATTGTCACCCCCACAGCTTTGCCTTTGATCACCCAAAACAAACAAAAAACTAATTCTACAGCTTCACATTCCTCCTTAACAAATAGAAGCAAGAGAAAGAAAAAGAAAAAAGACAGGCGAATAATTAAAAAGAGAACTAGGTCTAGGAGGAAGTGATATTTGTAAAGAAGATAAGGTATTAAATTATTATTATTATTATTTGTGTTTTGGTTTTGTAAGAATTGGTCTCCTCCTTGAGAACATCACCACTCCTAAAAAAGCCCAACTCTGAGTTACCATGCTGACAACTCACTGGTAGACAGTTAAAACACCAAACCATAAAGTGGTAAAAATAAAAAAGGTAATTGCAGGGTGGGCCTGAAAGGACAGATCATAGAGCAGACGAGAATTCTATCAACTCTCTATTTTGTAATTAGTATTGTTTTTTCTATTTCAGAGAACAATTTTTCCAATAAAATATTTGGTATTCCTAATACTTAACTCAATAATTTGTTTGGCACTATTTTGTAATCTGGTCGTTTATTGGGTATGAAATTGCGCAGCTTGTCTCCGATTACTCTCCTAAGTGTGACTTTTCAACTATCTTATTTGTACCCAAACAAAAATAATGAGGTTTTTTTTGTTGGAACTACTTCTCTCTTGCAATTTGATCAAACTATCTTATCAACTAGTATAAATTAAACAATATAGTATTTTCATCTCTCCAAAAACTAACAGAATTAAAATTGGAGTTCATTCGGTGACGGAGTTAAGAAATTTTTGTTAATGGGATCACTTTAATTTTATTTAATTATAGTACTAATATTTAGATTGTTTTGGATAAATTTAAATAACTATGGTTGCGTACAAATTAAAAAAAAATTGATTATCTAAAATAATAATATTTTGATGTAAAAACTTAGCGAAAGCAACAACGTTACGTCCACTACATCATGTGTGGCTCTGCCATTGAGTTCATGTGATTTTACAAGCAAAATTATGATTTGATGTACTTAAAAGTTAAGATTTTTTTATTTTAAAAAATTAAGATTTTATCGAATAACAATTTTATGACACATTTTACACGATTCACTATTAAAAGATGAACAATCAAAATAGTGCCGGTTGATGCCGAAGAATCAGTAAAATTTCTCAATATTTCAATAGGATAGTTGAGGATGCCAAGGTTAATTTGAAAGGATGAGGTGGCCCCATTAAGTAACTGCAAAGGAAGTATATATGTCGATTCAATATTTAATTGACCAAACAGAAAGGTTTAGGGTAGATAGAGAGGTTTAGGGTAGGTTCGACGATTAGGGCCGACATAGATTAATTTAATTCAATGGATGGTGTGGATTCCTGGAACATAATGTAGGTTTCTTGTAGGTTGGACACAACTTTATCTTGTTGGATTTATTGCATTTCGCCCCTACAGCGCCTACCAGTAAAAAAGTAGATTCAAGAGAGATCTATCTGAATTAAAATTAAATTAATCGATTCAGTAAGTATTTTAATATCTGGTAGTATAAATAAAAATGTTAGATTGAAATTGAAATCCCTTTTTATAATTTTTTTATTCACATGGTCTCCGATTATCAGATTCAAGCTCTCTAGAATATATTATTAGCGCCAAAACTAAGAACTACACCTAAATTAAAGTTGAAGTTGAAACAGTTACAAATGATACTTTCCAAAGAAGATGAAGCTAGGTATCAACTTTAATAATGTTTTGGTATATTTTACTACTATCTATTAGTCATATAATAAGTTTTCTCAGTAAATCCATTGTAAAAAAACATAGTTAGAGTGCTCTCGAAATACTTATCAACGTGATGGTTTGTATATTCGACCCAATTCAGATTCAGTAACTTAAAATATACTTTGATAGGAAATCAGTTATACGTAAATTTAATAAAATTTATTCTGAAACGAAAATTCAGTAACATTTAAGGTAATTAAAAAGTGAACGGACTTCATGGAAATTTTAGAATTGCTAAATAAGGGACGACGTCGAACGGTGGGACCAAGGTAACCTCGTCTTCAAGCAAGGAATTGGTCTTTCTTTTGCACCCAATTTGGCTTGGGAATGGAAATTTTAAAAGGTGGTCAAAATTTGAAGGGAGAACGATAAAGAACACCATGAACAAGATATAGTTTAATGGGTACCGAGGCGAATTTATTCTAAAGTTTTTTCAACCCATGTCAGCTTCACCAAAAAGTAAAATCTAAGGCCACTAGTAGATGGTGGTCCAGTTTATACGCTATTTTAAATATGGCATAATGGTTCTAGCAGGAGGTATCCAATTTTCATCGGCTTCAGAATTTTCAAGGATAATCCCGTCAAATAAAGAAAACCCCAAAAGACGTTGGGCAACTCATTCCTGCTCTTTGAAAATTTCGCCTCTCCCCACGTAAATCTATGTGACATTGTTATGGACAAACCATAAATTTTGAGTTCGAATTTTATAAACACTTTACATCATTTATTATTTCCTAACTCGAATTAATTGATTTAACAAACAATTGAATACCTAACAAATCAACGAATCAGCTCTCTAGTGCACTTTGCTGGAGGTCCCTTTACCTTAGAAAATGATGGTCTCTTTTGGTTAATTCAGGTCATCAGAGAATCAAAATTCGGATAATCTGAATCTGAAATATCCTAATTTCAAACTCTCTGAAATATCCAAACTTGCGATTTTGGAACTCGTATCCATGTTCGGACAAGGAACTATCCAATATTCAAACTTTACAAAACAAGTACAGAGGCAGACATGAGAATAAGAACAAAGCATTAAGGCTCAACGGATAGGCCAATGAAACAAATTTGCTGAACTATGACATTGACCAAAGGGACAAAATTAATCCCCCAAAAAGATGTATCAACTATTCTCGGACAAATGTGGTGGTGGCATTCACCACAGTTCTTGCAATAAATCAGTTCTCCGAATTCAAATTACCATGAATGTAAAACTGCGTTCGGAGAGGAACTCCCGCCAAAATTGGATTATTAGAACAAAAAATCGCTCGACTAAATTATGTTTTTAACTCGTGATTTTTCATCACCATCTAAAGCTTGGGGAAACAGGGAAACCGATGCATAGCCGCGCTTAAGCACCACCGGATCCGTACTTCTTGCCGAAGACAATCAGCTGCAACTTGTCGTAACCGGCCAGAACACCAGCACCAGCAACAGCACGGAGAATGTTGGCTCCAGCACCCTTGAAGAGGGACTTGGCACCTTCCTTCTTCAAGATCTGAGAGAAGCAATCGAACGAGCCCTTGTATTTGACAGCTTCACCGGATGTCATCATCATTCTTCTGCGAACGGTGTCAATGGGGTAGGAAGCAAGACCAGCACCATTTGTAATGAGCCAACCAAGGGCAAAGCTAGCAAAGAAGCTATCCTGCAATTTCAAAAGCACAAACCAATATTCAGAGGCTTGGAGCTGGTATAAGAAATCCATAATCCAAAACTCTCATGCAAGAAGCCTATTATCAGCACAATGTACATCCAGCAAGAAGGTGTAGTCCGAACTGCTTTAGACAACAATTTCAAGGAACTGTATTACGAGATACAGCTAGATCGCAATTTTTACTCCAGGCACTAAGCTTAAGCATTATGCTCAAGGACTTGCCATCTAGATCACAATATGACCGGATACGGTCACAACATTGACATGCCAAACATAAGATATGGTTCAGAACAGAGCACAAGCGGATCAAATGAGGTACCAGCACCAACATCCACGGCATAACAAATGGAAGCACCTCTCAAGGGAGAGGCAGCGAGTTTTGTACTGACCTGCAGCTTTCCAGTCAATAAAACTGGCTTCAAGGAGTCGTACATTCCGAAGTAGAGACCACGGTAGACAATAATGCCTACACAGGAGATGTTGAATCCACGGTAAAGTCCAGCAATACCATCAGAAGCCAGGGTCTTCTTGTATACATCAACAAGACCATTGAATTGCCTCTCTCCTCCTTTCTTTGCAGCTTTGGAATCATTCGCCAACCGGGTACGAGCATAATCCAATGAGTAGACAAAGAGCAGGGAAGAAGCACCAGCTAAACCACCCGATGCCAAGTTACCGGCAAACCAGGGCCAGTACCCATCTTTGTCTTTCTTGAAGTTAAACAGACGCTTGAAGTAATCTTTGAATGCAAAGTTCAAAGCCTGGCAAAGAACATAAACTCGTTATAACAGTCAAAAGATTTCAATTGAGATAGTTATAGATGAAACAACAAAAATCCTCAGACCTGGGTGGGAAAGTAACGGATGACATTGGCAGTGTTGCCTCTCCACAATGCAATGACACCTTCATCCTTCATTGTCCGGGAGAAACAATCACCGATACCCTTGTAAGGTTCAGCGAGCCTACCGCTCCGAATCATCTCATCCTGGTTCTGGATCAAAAGCTTAACACGCTCGATAGGAGCAGCGGCTGTTTTGGATACGGCAGCAGAAACACCACCCATGAGAAAATCGATAGCAAAGCCACTTAAGCTTTTCTTCTCAGCTGGGGCCTGGACAAACACAGGGCATGCGGTGGATGGAACAGTAGACAAGTCAGTGGTGGCACTGCAACTACGAGCCATGGAATACTGGAACGCGGGATTGGAGTAGTTGCCATAGGCACGCCTCTGGTACAGAGCTGTCCTCGGGAATGCTCCATCAAGACCCTGGAAATCTTGGGAAACACCAGAACGAAGGACCTGGCCGGCTACCTTCTGCATCACACTAGGGTGCTGAACCTGATCCGCCATTGTCGCTTACCCTGGATTCACCAGAAGTACAATCAATTTCCACCGTACAAACAACTCCAATAATTCAAAAAAGAAACGCAAGGATAACTTCACGAAGATATCAAGTAGTTTACATGAAAATCAAATAGGAGAAAAATGAAATGTGGTCAAATCTTCACAGAAATCTCATGCCATTATTATTTTCAATCAGGATCCAAATTTATATATAGAATTGATATGATTCATACAAAGTGGAGCAAAGTTTTGAAGCAATTATTTAGACAAAGAAAAATGAGAGTGGGCTGTATTAGCACTGATCTTATAAACTCACATATTCTAAGAACTAAGTAACTATCACGAGCATTAGCATAAACTTTTCTTAATATTTTTCTAGCATCTGACTGAAAAGTAATTATGAACCCGGAGCAAACCAATAAATTAAAAGCCAACTAGCATACAGAACACCACAAGGAGATGCTCAGTGTTTCACAAAGGCGGAAGATTTATAAACCAGTAGCATCGAGCGGTAAAACTTCCGCCAGCGATTCTGATCATGCAACGATATTAACCCGGCGTCAACTAGAAAATCCTTTGAAAAGAGATGCCAGCTCAAAGTTCCCGAGCAGCAAGAGAGCATAAAACAACAAATTGCACGCACAGATCCACCAAATCAATTCAATGCACGGACAGACTGATAAGGCGAAGCAGGATCCACTTAACCAACCGACAAATGAAATAACAACAACCGGAAACAATCAGATTTAAACGAATAGATACACCGAATAGAATCCAGACATGAACGGACTTAGCCAACCCGAAAATGAAATAACAACAACGAGAAACAAGCGAATTCAGGATCGAGTCAATTATAGAGAAGAGCGTAAATAGTACGCTTGCAGTTCCAAATCTGAGAAATGCAGAACCTAAAAATCATAAATATAATTAGCTCTAGCCACATCTCCTCTACCAGATCCACAAGTTATCATCGTATTCTTAAATACTACCGATCTAATCCACCCTAAAACGCCGATCTACACAACCTAACAGAGTAAAAGGAGCGCCGACGACAGATCCGACGCCGTCGGGTGGCGGTCGTCAAAGATCCAGACAGATCGACCGAATTACCTCCAACGGAGACAATCAGAAGAAGCGAAGGGGGCAAACAAAAAAGTGACAGTGACGAAGAGATCTAACACGTAGATATAAATATAGGAAGAGGAGATTTTTTGTTGCGTAATACTTAAAAAAGCCCGATGGGACGAGTGGTGGTCGATACCTTTGATGAGAAAAGTTGGGAGGCTAAGCGAAAGGGGAGCCAAGACCAGCTGCAACCGCTCCTTTGCTTAAAAGTGGAGCGAGAGAGAGAGACCTTGAAATGTGCGATATCTATGCACTTTTATATGATTGGCCGGCGTGCCCTTCCTTTTCCATTTCTTGATGGACCCACCCCACCACCTCGGCGGCCCATTTCCTTTACGCCCTTTGGACGTTGTTGACCTGTGTGAGTTGTGCGTGTGATTTTTTTAAGAGAAAAGTTTATTAAAGTACCCTGTAGTTTTACACTTTGATACTACAGTACCCTGTAGTTTGTCTTTTTTTTTTAAGGTGACAGAGGTTTCCCAAATTGACACATTTGGTGACAAATTATTAACCAGAGTTGATTTTTTCAACCCGGATGTACACGTCATCGCCATATTAGTGCCACATCATTTTTTAATACTAAGTGTTGCTGATGTGGCAAAAAAATATTTTTTTAATCCTAATTAAAAATTCCAAATCCCACCCTTCCCCTTCCCCAAAATCATTCTAAAATTTTGACAAAAAAGTGTGACCTTCCCCTTGTTCAACAATTCCAAATCGTTCATCAATCACACTTGTTCAATAATTTCAACAAATCACCTCTCCCCTCGACCCAACCATTACCTCACCATCGCTCCCAACCCCCACCTCTCTTGCCTCAGCCTCGCCCCCGCCCTCTCCCTCCCCTACCCTCGGCTCCCTCTCTCTCCCTCGTACTCCCCCAATCCTCAGCTCCCCCCTCTTTCTCACATTCACATGGCACTCGGTACCCTCGCCACTGCCCACCATCTCCCTTGCATTCTGCAGTGGCTTCTCTGAGTTAAAGGTACATGACGGGTCCATGTATCTTGTCAAGTCCATGAGACGACGACGAGGGAGCGAACCGATGAGCTGGTTCATGTTCCCTAGTAGTTTAATCGACGAGGCCGCCCTCACCTCCCCGCCGCCGCTGACATTGATGTTGTTGAGGTCGGTATCCTCATAGTTGTCGTGGCTCTAGCAGGAGAACGACATGACATAGAGGCGTTGCGGCGGCTGGGAGCTCTCGAATTTGTAGGTCGCTTGGCGGTTGATACCGAAGCCTTCGTAGCTAAATTTTCTCTTCGACATTATTGTCTATAAAACCCTAAATTGGAACCGGAGCTCTCGAATTTGTTTGCTTTTGGGCATTTGGGTTTTTAATTAGAGTTAAGAAATTAGGGTTAGTTTTTATAATTTTGCCACGTCATCGCCATTTAGGATCGAAAAAAATGACGTGGAGATGATGTGGCAGTGATGTGTATGGTTTGGTTGGGAAAAATTAACTCTGGTTTAAATTTATCACCAATAGTGTCAATTTGGGGAACTTCTGTCACCTAAAAAAAAGACAAACCACATGGTACTTAGTATCAAAGCGTAAAACTACAAGGTACTTTAGTGAACTTTTTCTTTTTTCTAAAGATGTCGCGAAATCTATATTAATGTAAACAAGTTATAATACGAGAAAAGAAAAAATACTTAGACAAATAAAGACAGCACCGAACAGATAAAGAAAACTAATCTGCAGTTAGCAGAGTGGCACGGTGGCACGAGTGGGATCGATGGGTAGTCAAAAAACTACAAGGGCCAACGACCGAACCGGAGTTATGCTGAGGTAAGGTACTACTGAAAAAATACAAGGTAAAGTATAGGTGCAACTTAGTGGACATTTGAATACATACAAGATGCACGCGAATGAGATTGGGTAGAAATTTTAGAACAAAGTTTACAATATCTTGTAATTTCATGCATTTTCAACTTAATACCTTGTTAACTTTTTCATTTTAGGCCACATAGATTTTCGAAAGTGACACTTTTGATGATAAATTTTTAATCGGAGTTATTTTTTTCACCTGCCTTTTCCAAGGTTAGCCACGTCATATATCTCTACTCTAGGTGGCGCAGACATCAGCGAGGAACCCCTGAGTATAATAAAACTAAACTATGGGGACGGCTACATGCATCTAAGAAATTCAAGGAACAAATTATCTATTTAACTATATCCCATGGACCTCAGAGTAATTTATCCTTAATTTTTTTACTGCTATTGATGAAATATACATGATAAACACACATATTCCTTTATGACACCATTATGAATTAGCATATGTCTAGTTATCTACTGATGTCATCATCCATTTTTCAAACAAACATGGGCTCCAAGAGAGAAATCGATTATAAATTTTTAATATGCTCAATGTTATTTACAGGATCATATTTATCAAAAAGAAAAACTAAAATTGTACTTTTCCCTATATTGATTAATGAAGCTTCGAGGAGTGATTGAGATCAATGTTTTTTATTTGTTCCCTTCATAAAAAATGAAAAAGTTTACTTAATTACCCTGTAGTTTTAACTTTTTTATTTTGATACTATGTGGTTTAAAATGTATCAAACATGTAACATAAGTTTCATATTTTGATATTTTTGTGACACGGGTAGCCTTTTTCTTGCTGCCGGGCCACCTAGTATGCTACATCAACCAATATCGCCACGTGGACTGTCATCTGGCTGATGACATGGCTTATTGGCCGGGCAGCAAGAGAAAGGCTGCCAGTGTCATTAAAGTATCAAAACATAAAATCTTTGTTAACTGTCTGATGTATTTTAAATCACGGAGTATCAAAGTCAAAAAGTCAAAATCATAGGGTGTTAAGTAAACTTTTTCCTGCAAAAATTGTTTGGTTGTAAGGTGAGACTGGATTTTAATATGCAAAATGAGATTGTTTTGGCCCTCCCTTTACGGTGTGAAGTTTGCTAAACGCAATTGTTTTGTTTTAAAAAGCAGCTGAATGGTCAAAGTGGCCCTATCTTTTAACAACCCATTATATACATCAATTTTGAATATTCATTTTCAGCCGCAGCTTAAACCAACGTTCAATGGCCATCATTACCAAAATATTATTATAAGAAGTCGGGCAGTCTAACGTCTAAACTTTTATATTCCAATTTTAGTGATAAAGAATGCTTTCCTAGATTAAGTCATAAGAGACATGTTGAGATTATACTGATACATCTTGAAATTTTCAAAAAATAATCAAAATTAGTGATGTTTTGTGCAAAAGCAAGATCCATGTCCTATAGCGTGATATAGAGGAGTGAGTAAGGTCCATAGTTCCGAACTCAGATCCTATATCTCAGATTCTATGGATTTAAAAAATAAACAAAGACTCGGATCCGAACTCTATGATCTAAATCAAGATCCATGTCCTATTCATAGAATTATTGCTTCACAAAATATTTTTTTTAGGAGAACACAATATTTTATCATTTAAATATAATCAACCTTAGTTTGATACACAATTTTCTAAATCGTACAAATTATAAGTTTGATATAGAACTAATACAAAAAATAATTATATTACCTATAAATAATTTTTATAATATATAAATAATTTTAGAATACCAAATATACTTTTGGAAAAAGTACAAAAATGGTACTTGTGATTTTGCAAATTTTGCATTATGATGCCGAACTCTGTAAACGATCATTTAAATATTGATGTGATGACTTTAGGTGAAGGTTAATTTAAGAAGAAAGAAGAGAGGTATAATTTGGGAATGGTTATGGGGGTAAAAAGGGGTGAGTAGATATTTTATAAGGGAGGTGGGTTAAAATTTAGCAAGGGGACATTTTAATCTTTTCAAATGGGAGTTCGCGTGAGAAAATATAATATTCCGACAACAGAGACCCAATAGTCTGATAAAATAAAACACGGGGATGGAAAAATCATTTTCGGAAACCCATAGACGTGAGAGGTCGGGAGCCAAAACACCAGGAACCTGAGGGTAATTTACTTAATTAAAATTTCATCGCCAAACCACATTAAGTCCCTACTGATTCCTTGAAAGCTGCAAAAATGGCGATTGCTCTTCCTAAAAACTAGCCGAGAATAATCTAATGGACGTTTAAAGTTCAAGACTCTGAAGTCTCTGAGTGGGAGTTTCTCACAATTTATAGGCCTATACCAATTAAGGACCGGCCAGTCATAATAAGTTGATATCCAAGGAAAGAAGTAAGGTCCTAACTGGTGGAGAATTTTAACTATGGATTAGCAATCTTGGAACTAGAAACACGCTATAATTCCACAATATTTCAAATTAGCTATGGTAATATCAATAATTTTTTTATCGGACTAAAATTTGCCTGAATTTTGAATTAAAAAACGTGTCAATATATGAGTGTCATAAGAGCTATAAAGAGTTACGTGATCTGGCTCCAATATCAATATCATGTTTACATTTTCATATCCAACTAAAAAAATTTAACATAATTTATTAGGTGAAGTAAGTAATTAGATCAACCTATGGGATCATTGTTCTAACTTAATCGGATTCCAAATTCGAGTCATTAAAATTGTTACAGTGTTGAATATTTGTTAAGAGAACTTTACCACATTTCAAAAGTCTCACACCCTCGTTAAATCTGAATTAGTCGGCAGAATAAATCCGATTACAATATGATATAAAACAATAAATAGGTAATAATCTGAATCATATTTCAAGCCCGACAGGTCA
Organism: Hypericum androsaemum; assembly: GCA_963995505.1. Lineage (NCBI taxonomy): Eukaryota > Viridiplantae > Streptophyta > Magnoliopsida > Malpighiales > Hypericaceae > Hypericum > Hypericum androsaemum. Next base: position 12,099,448 of record OZ023193.1, on the reverse strand, counting down.
TACAGTGGACTTCACATTCAACAAACTAATTTAGCTACACCACCAATGAATTGACAAAATACCAGTGCTATATATATCGTTTTAAAGTAAAAAACAAAATTTTTACCCACTGGCTAAAAATTGAATATTGAAAATCCCTCAATTAACAGTTCTTCTTCTGCCATTGGAACCAATGACCTTAGGGTGCTATATATATCCTGACCCTTAATTAAAATCTCCACGCCAAACCCATAACCTTAAAGTCTATCACTACATTAAGTCCCTACTGATTCCTTGAAAGTGCAATAATTACCCAAACGACAGCTTCTTTGGCCGCGAGGGTAAGAAATATCGGCGCAGGAAACAGTGAGAGGGCAAGCTCCCTCAACTTGTGCTTTAATGGCGTCATAGTTCCTCGCGGAATTTTTGTTGGGCCTTGCGGTCTTTTCGCCTGGGACTCCCGCCACGTCATCATTACTGTTTCCTGCGCCGATATTCTTACCTTGGCGGGCGGATTGGGGACCGGTAGTGATAGGAGTGTTGTTGTTTGTGGTGCTGATGCCGGGGCGGATTGGGGACCGCTAGTGCTTTGTTCTTTGTTTTTTATTGGAAGGGAGAGGAGAGGAGGGACGAAGAAGACGAAGGGGGTGAGAGAGAGAAGGGAGAAGCCATGGGACTATGTTTGAAATTTACCCCGCACATCCTCACATTGCCAACCGGGTAAAAATGTCCGACGTGGTGTGCCAACTCAGTGTCGAAACGATGCTGTTTTTTGGATCATAGCGCAAAAAATCGTGAAACTACAAGTAATATTTTTGTACTTTTCCCTATTTTTTTATACCCAAACGCATTCAAATGAAAATTATAATTGTTATTTTATTTATGTTAACTTGAAAAAAAAGTGTATTTTAAATTATGTCGTACAAATTATATGTGTATTTTTAAATTCAGCAGACCACAAGTACCATTTTTGTACTTTTCCCTATATTTTTTATGCCCAAACGCATTCAAATGAAAATTCTAATTGTTATTTTATTTATGTTAACTTGAAAAAAAAAGTGTATTTAAAATTCTAATTCTAATTGTTATTTTATTTATTGTTATTTTATATATGTTTATTTTTTTTGTTATTCAGCAGACCACAAGTACCATTTTTGTACTTTTCCCTATATTTTTTATGCCCAAACGCATTCAAATGAAAATTCTAATTGTTATTTTATTTATGTTAACTTGAAAAAAAAAGTGTATTTAAAATTCTAATTCTAATTGTTATTTTATTTATTGTTATTTTATATATGTTTATTTTTAAATTCAGCAGACCACCATTAATGGGCCTTAGCCTGAGTTTTGTTCGTCAGACAGAAGGAAAAAGATGGAGATGCGGGGGATCGAACCCCGTGCCTCTCGCATGCAAAGCGAGCGCTCTACCATTTGAGCTACATCCCCACGTTGTTGAAAGTGGTGAATTGTTTTTCTTATCATCAAAAGTGATTAGTGTGTTAGATTTAGGAGTTAGTTCCAGGGTGAATCTTTTGTTTGCCATAGGGGCAAAGCTCTTGCTCCGATAGTTCAAGAGTGATCTCCAATCATCATGCTTTGGGATTCGGACAGTGCCCACCATCATCTTTGTCAGATTGTGACCGGCTCCAATTCCGGTGACTTATGATCCAGGCATCAGATGAATTGATCACCTTTATGATCAATGATTGTTCTGTCTCTCGCTGCATGCCAAATGTAATTACGAGCAGATCATGTGGGTACGTTCCAAATATTGTTGATTTTGGTATGTTCATCATGCGAAATCATTTGGAACTAAACTTTAATTTAGTCAGCTCGGATTTGGATTAGGAGAAATATGTGAGCTTTGATTTAAAGATTCGTAATTTATTTTTTCCCAAAAAAATTCGAAAAGAGTATATAAAAATAGTAACCGGAGATTCCAGAAATGTAACAGTAGATTTACGAGTAGAATCTGTAACGCCTCCGGATTTTGAACCCCCTTGTACCAAGAATCCTTGCCGGGTTTTGAAATCAAGCATATGTCTTCTTGCTTAGATGAACTTGGAATTGCACGGCAAGTTTGTGAGATGAAGATGGGATATGACATCAGTGTTGCTACTTACACTTTAGATACTAAAATCCCATCTGGAGATCAGAGTATATTATTATTTTGCAATATGAATTTAGCTGAGTGGCATTTGTTCTGATGTTGGTGTGGATATTAAGTGTTGGGTTTATTGTTAATCTTTGTGTTTGACAATGATGATTGTAGGAGAGGTAGGACTGTTTTTCGTTTGCCCGCCGCACCATCGGGTTGATGGAGAGTGGACAGATGGTTCTGGAGTGATTTTTTACAAATGGAGTTGGCTTACTCCAATGGGTGCTCATTGGCGCCCGCCAGGTCATCGCCATCAGCTTCGTCAAGTGTTGACGTGTACAGTTTCGGCAACCTATTATGGCAGGTCGAACCCATTACGAGGACACTGGTGTTTCGAGTCAACTCCCGAACCACTTCTCAGGCTCCATACCCCAACACATTATAGCTTCGACTATGTCAGAGAGATCTGCAATTCATCATCGGTCACAACCCCGAAAGCTGGAACAACATCTTACCATCAACATCCCGGGTTTGTCCTGGCCGCGTCGTATGTTACGAAATTCTAACAACGGAATACATTAGTTGAAAATGGGAAATGCAGGGCGCATCTGAAGTAAATTGCGGTTGCAGAGTTGCTGGTGAGTGAGCTACCTATAAAATAGAGTCGAAGGCTAACAATTGGGGAACTTCTATAATCAGAACTAATCACTTGCACACCTAAAAGTTGGAAACTGAAGTTCCTTTAAATCTTAACTTGCTGCAATTTGTTATGCAGAAAAAGTGCTTCTCTTTCTTGAACACGCACACACCTTCGTCAACATTTTTTTTTTGGCAAGTAGATGTTTTATTCCAAATGTAGTTTCTAAAGTTCGAACCGCGGATCCGGACTACAATCTGAAATCTGCAATCCACCGCTAGGCTTCAAGGACAGGTCTTTCTTTGCATAGAACTCAACCATCCAAATCCAAGGACACCCAAAAACAAAAACAAAAAAAAGAAAATATAGTAAAAAAAAAGCTCAACCTCCCACTACTCAACAGTCTTGAAAGACTCATGAAGGTGCCTCAAAGAAGCCTCATCCTTGTTCCACTCGGGTGTCGGAGCGTTGACAAAATGAGAATACAGCTTGTTTCTAGCACATGTCACCTTGACCAAGCAATGCTTCCCTCCCCCATCAATCTCATACACATAGTAAACCTGTCCGTTCGCATCCGTCTTCTCGTCACTCACCACGCTGTCCGCACCGGAGATCAAGTCCTGCAAGTCCACGTCGGACAGCGCCAAGTTGTTGAGGATCACGTCCCTGGGAGCCAGCGCCCTGATCCCCGAAAGGTACGTCAGGTACTCCTTCTCGGTCCTCTTCTTCGGGTTGTAGAACTCGCTGTCGGTCCCGTTGGTGCCCTTCTCGACCTTGGACACCAGCCTCTCCTTCCACCCTTGAGGGACATCGTACACGTACTCGGCCGACGTCTTCTTGTCGGAGTTCCCCCCGTAGCCACCGTAGTTTGCTGCGCTGGCGGCTGTCCCGTAGTAGAGGAAGAAGGAAGGGTCGGACAGGGAGGGTGGTGAGGTGGTCGAAGCAAGCAGGGTGGCTGCTGCTAGTGTGCTTGCTGCAAGTGTTAGAGCTGGTGGTGTGGTCCTCTTGTAAGGCGGTGGCGGGGCCCGGAGAGGTGGTTTCGATGGATGCGGCGGCTTTTGGGCGGTGGTGGTGGTGGAGGAGGAGGAGAGGAGGGCGGTTGGGGAGAAATTGGTGGCCATTGTATCAGGTGGAGGGTAGTGGATATGGTGGTCAGTTTCAGGTGGGGATGGATAGGAACGATTTCTGAATCATTTGGGATGGAATGGATATTGGTTCTACCAATGAGTGGATGCCATGTCACTTTTTCTTTTTAGCAGGGTTTTTAAAAATGATCCGAAGGCCGACCCGGGATTTGTACCATCCTCCGGGTCGACCAGATATTATATATGTATTTTCCTATTTTAAAATTATATATAGACTAAATAATAAGTTTAAAAATTCATATTCTCGATATGCTGACCAATTTATTTTATCTCTAGTATAATTTTCTTTGTTGATTTAGTTTATTTTTTGTTGATTTGGGAAAATCGAGTGTGTGATTTAATTTTTTAAAATTTTTTTAGTTGGATTGGGTTGGACAAAATTTGGTCAGATCAGGTGATATGAATCAACAAACTTGACCAAACCACCGGATTGGGTTGGGCAAAATTTGGTCAGATCAGGTGATATGAATCAACAAACTTGACCAAACCACCTGGTCTGACCAGAATATGGACAATTCGCAAGGTTGGCATCCTTACCCCAAAACGTGGTACGTCTAGCTGGTTGAACCACATTTTTTAAAAAACCTACTTTTTATAACATTTTCTTCTATTTTTAGTCATTCATTAGAACATTACCAATGATCGGGTGTAGACCGAATTCTTTTCGAATCCTTTTTTTATAAATAAAATAATATTATTTACATATATAATAATCACTAAACCTAAAAGCGAATACATAATTTCCATTGCAAGTCCCAACTTAGTCTTGTGGTGCTCTTATTGTGCACCCACGGATGTAAATTGTTTCAAGGATTGATCAACATTTTCTTTAATTTTTTTGTTTGGTTCACTTGTGCATCTACGAGTCTAAGAGATATTTAGTTTAAAAGATTTATAGTAATATGGTACATTGAATCTTGCTAGGATCATATCCACCATCATCCCTAAGACTACTCACAGTAGTCGTTCACCCGAGCGATCGGGTGAATATTTTAATATTTAAAAAAAAAAAAAAAAAACGAATTAAAAGCCAATCCCGCTCGGCCGAGCGGATTGGCTAGCCAATCCCGCTCCCGAGCGGATTGGAGCCTTTTTTTTTTCTTTTCAATAATCTAACTATCTAGTTATTTCTACTTGGCATAATATTATTCGTAAAAATAGATTTATTCGGATAAGATTTTTGTAGTTATAAAAATTGAAGTTATCTTTAACAAAATTAAAATTCTTTTTTTTAATATCTATAAAAAATAGAGCCAAATATTGACATATTTTGATTCACAATTTGTATTCCAATTTTTGACATAACTAAATCGTTCGAATATTAATTTCAAATATATTTTTAACATTCTTATACTTCGAATTTGGAGAAGTCATAAACTAAAAAGTTGTTGATATATGTCCCACCTTCACAAAACAACTTAAATCAACTCAATTGGACTACGGAATAAAAAGTTGTGGCTCCCAAATCAAAACTCGTACTCGTAACTCGCTCAACTATTGACTTCAAATATATTTTTGACATTCTTATACTTCGAATTTGGAGAAGTCATAAACTAAAAAGTTGTAGATATATGTCACACCTTCACAAAGCAACTTAAATCAACTCAATTGGACTACGGAATAAAAAGTTGTGGCTCCCAAATCGAAACTCGTACTCGTAACTCGCTCGACTATTGACTTCAAATATATTTTTGACATTCTTATACTTCGAATTTGGAGAAGTCATAAACTAAAAAGTTGTAGATATATGTCCCACCTTCACAAAGCAACTTAAATCAACTCAATTGGACTCCGGAATAAGAAGTTGTGGCTTCAAAATTGAAACTCGTACTTGTAACTCGCTCGACTATTGACTTCAAATATATTTTTGACATTTTTATACTTCGAATTTGGAGAAGTCATAAACTAAAAAGTTGTAGATATATGTCCCACCTTCATAAAGCAACTTGAATCAACTCAATTGGACTCCGGAATAAAAAGTTGTGGCAAAAGTTTAGAAACGAATGTCGTGTTATTGAAAACATAATTATTTTCGTAATATATAATTTTAATCTAAACAAATGAGAGTAGATAATATGTGGATGAGAGAGAAATTAATAATTTATTCTGTGAACTGGGTTGCTGATGTGAGTAGAAAATATGTAAGTGGATTGGATTGGATAGGAATTGGGTATGGAAGAGAGAGAAATTAATAATTTATTCCGTGACCTGGATTGGATGGGTTGCTGATGTGGGTAGTCTAATGCGCAAAGATGGAAACAAATAAAACATACCAAAAAGTTCTCAAATAAAAGGAACACATACCAAAGAAATAAAACAAAGGTCAAGAGGCACTTACCACAATGGTGTAAATGTGATTCGACGGAAGTTTAATGGTACAATTTTTGACCGGTATGAAAAATTAATTCTAAAAAAAAAAATTAAGAAAGGAAACTAGAAGAACGAAGAAATAGTAAAGACTTTTTTAAAGACTAGCAAGAAAATAAATAAATAAATATCCCATTCCCAATTGTCTCCCGCCCCTCAAAATCCACGTGATAGGCTCCCTCCCCCACTCCCCTTATTTCCGCTGGGTCCCTCAATTTCCCTCTTTTCTCTCCCTCTCCCCTATAACTCCCCCTTCCTTCCTTTAACCTTAAAATAAAAACCGGAGAAAAGGGGAAAAGGAGCCTCAAACTTCGTGAAAAGTGAACACAGGCAAAAAATAGCCTTGAAATCGATCTAGGGTTTCTCCCTCTTCTTCCAATCTGAGCCGTTTATCCTCCCTCGTTCCGCCCGATTCCCTCGGGTGTTAAAGGATCGGGACGTAGAAACTGGAAGAGAAACGGAAAAGAAAAGGAGACGACCTTTTTTTTTTTGGCCTCAAGAATTGAAACTAGAAAGAAATTGAAGATTACTGTTGTTAGTTAGTGAATCCCAATGTCGAAGAGGTAATTTCTCCTTTGGCCCCGTCGTGAATCTGCAGTTTGTTGCCCCTTTCTGCCGATCGCTTTGGTTCGATTCGCATTCGCGTTTTCGGAGGGTTGAATTGGGAATAGGTTGAGGAAGGTGTAGCTTATGGCCTCGAAAAGGGTTGGATCGTTTTGATAATCAGATGTATTGCGGTTGTGAGCGTGATGGTGTTGTTCGTGTGGAATGTGCTGTTGCTTGCAGTTTTTTATGGTTGTTTCGGTGCTTGCTTTATACTTTGTTGCTAAAGCTTAAAATTCGTGGTGTTGGTTGGAATCACATCTGTGGTTTTCAGGGGAAGTTGGCTCTGTCATGCTGTTGTTGTGCATAGGTTCGGGATTCATTTGTTTTGTGTTGTGGATTCTGCAGGGTGCTTTGCAAGTTTTTTGCTCATGGAGCATGTTTGAAAGGCGAGCACTGCGAGTTTTCTCATGATTGGAAAGCGCCTTCAAATAATGTAGGCTGACATGCTCCTCCTTGATTTTGTCTTTCACAAATGCGTGTGGTTTTGGTTTGGTTTGGTTTGGTTTTTCTCAGCGACCCTTCTGCTTAATTCTTTGATGTAGGTTTGCACCTTTTATCAGAAGGGGATGTGCTCTTATGGTAATAGTTGTAGATATGAGCATGTGAAACTAAATAGGATGGAATCTGCTGCATCTTCGTCAGCATCATCATCAAAATCTCTTCGATCTTCTGCTGCAAATGCTGGTTCTTCAGGCTATGCACGGAAAGGTTCAAGTACCATTACCATGACTCAGGGTGCTCCAATAGAGCTTTCAGCTTCAAGTGTGCCTTTCTTTCCCCCGGGTAAACAAGTGTGGACTGACCCGGGGCAACAGGACTTTCCAGAAGAGTATGCTGTTGTTGAACCAAGGAATGTCAAGCCAGAAGATATTCCACTCTGCTCATTTGTTGCTTCTGGTGACTGCCCTCGTGGGGATAAATGCCCTCACATTCATGGTGACTTGTGCCCGACCTGTGGAAAACATTGCTTGCATCCTTTTAGAGCTGAGGAAAGAGATGAGCATTTGAAATCATGCGAGAAGAAACAGAAACATCTCGAAGCTCTAAAACATAGCCAAGAGATTGAATGCAGTGTGTGTTTGGATCGTGTGCTTTCAAAACCATCTGCAGCTGAAAGGAAGTTTGGATTGCTATCAGAGTGCGATCATCCGTTCTGCATTTCCTGTATCAGGAACTGGCGAAATAGTTCCCCATCTTCTGGAGTGGACGTCAACACCGCGGTTAGAGCTTGCCCCATATGTCGCAAGGTGTCATATTTTGTCATTCCTAGTGTTATTTGGTACTCCTCCAAAGAAGAGAAGGAAGAAATAGTTGATAATTACAAGGCAAAACTCAGGTAACCCATTATTTATGTTTCAAGGAGTTGCTTTTACAGGATGAAGTTTGAGAGCAAGGAATTTTGAAAAATTACTAGAAATCTTTGATGAATTACATTTTACGTTATGTTCTTTAAGCTTCATTTTCCATTCCGCTGATCTTTGTTTTTGGAAATTGTTTATTTTTTTTACACCCTGATTTTAGTCTAAATTGTTTGTAAACATCTCTGAGTTTTGAAATTTTGTACCACATTCCCTTGGTAGAGCTCTTCTGAGTCCAATAATATTTTCATTCTGCAGGTCAATTGACTGCAAGCATTTTGACTTTGGGAACGGGAATTGCCAATTTGGCACCAGCTGTTTCTATAAGGTAATGTTATTACTCCAATTCAACTCTGTATTTTCAAATCCTAGTGTATTTTATTTTCTAACTAGACTTATCAATTTGATGGCTTACATGTGTTCTCATAAGTGTTTATGATTTGCTTCCCATGTATAGCTGAATAACTAGTGTCTGTGGACTGGTTAATTGTGTTTTTCTTCACAAAGGGAGGATTTCTTATCTGTCACTTGTGAAAGTATTTATTATGATGTTGGTTGCAACTGTTTACTGTCATCATCTGCTCTTAGGAACCACCCTTTGCTCTTTGGTTCAATTAAGGAAGGTCTACTATGTGAACTATTACCGAGGAGATGCACAATATATCCAAATGAAATTGGATTGCATCGAGAAATATTTTTCACTTGATTGTTCTTGAATAAGAAGTCAACAAGATAGAAAAAATTATAATTTGACTCTGAAACTAAGATCTGCAGTTAGACCTACCCTCAATTGTTTGCGGATTGGTTGACATGTCTCTATGAATCTTAGTCTCTTTACTGCATTGAACTTAATTGTATAGCTTACCATATTTTGCTTGTACTGTATTAGTAGAGTAGACTTCTTAATCTTTTGATACTGTAACCTCGTCTTTGGGCAGGCTTTTGGTGCATTAGTTTTTACCTTTTAGAGCTCTTCTTTGTCTAGGCTTCTTTTGGTTTCTCCTTATGTGTGAGAATTCTTCTTGAGTAGTCATAACATAGATGTCGTTCTTTAGTAATTTGGATCCAAATTAGTTTTCTGACGATGTAGTATGTACCCAATTCCTATACCCCACCTTAGACCCATAGGATGTCAGAAAGTTTATTTTCACTTCATCATTGGGAGAGTTAGTAGTGTGACTACCTTAATGGATGCAATGGTTTGTTGTGTTCCAGCATACTGTGAGGCCGGGATCCTATATCTGGAAGTATCAAAGACCCCCTCCAAGGAGGCAACGCCCATCCAGATACAATGTTATGGATTTTGTGGGTATGGATGAGTTGTGTGATCTATTCGACCACTTAATGGAAGGAGATCTGGACATCTTTGATGCCGAGGATTATGAAGACCACTATGATGACTTCGAACTTGCTTACATGCTAACACAGTTTAGATCATCTGACTCATCCAGTGAAGAGGAGAATTATATCTAGCCTTGATGCATAGAACTTTAAGTTGTAGTTGTAGTCTCATGATTACAATTTTTCCTTTTGTAACGATGGGTTGTTCAATCCATGGATTTTAGTTCTTAATACAGTTCCCTAGGTTTATAACGAAGTTGTACCTGTAATGCCTCATCCCAAGACATTTGATTTTCTGCATTCGTGGAGTGTTATGTTGGTTCAAGTGAGCTTAGCTGTTCTGTTTTGAAGTCGTCTCTAGAATATGAGATGTTTTGATTTCATCTTCTATTTATTCTTCTCTTGCTTTTGTGAACTTCTAACTTGGTAGCGAGGTTTCAAGTTACTTTTAGACTTGAGAAATCTGTGGGCTATTGTTAACTAGGTGCCATGGCTGATGCAAATACCTGCTGTGGAAGACTTCTGCTTGATTTACTAAGTGGATTTGTCTGTTTAACCATTCCTCTGGAGTATGGTTTTGTTCTTGTTGAATGGTGTGCTAACATCAATTGCGTCTTTGCAGCATGCTTTCCGTGATGGCCGATTGGAGGAGGTAGTTTTGCGTCATCTTGACTCTGATGAGGGAGAAACAGTCATAGCCAAAGACATCAGGTGCCTGTTCTCTCTTGATTAAATGTTCTCTGTATGTGGCAGCAGCAGCACTGCCAGATGATTGTTACATCATATTTGACTCGATATTTCAAACGCTGTTTTCAGGCTTTCCGACTTTCTTGCACGTCTGCAAATAAGGTGAATGGACCTCTCTTCGGTTGTGCTAGTGTAAGTTTAATGTCCTCCATGCTTCTGTTTGAAACTTCCACTTGCATATTTGTGATGAAGAGTAGAAACCCTATTTGTTCTGCTGGGGTGCTTCTGTAATGACGTTTTACTTTTCCACAATTGTCAGGTCATGTCGTGTCTACACTCAAAACTTGATTCGGGGTGGAAAGCTGCATTGCTTATGAGGTAAGGTGTCCCTGTTCTGTGTCACCTAGATACACTCCTTTCTGTTGTCTCCCTTCTACATACAAAAAAGCTGCACTCCATGGTGCAACTTCAGCGGTTTTGATTGATTCTAATTTGCACGAGAGAAATGCCTAAAGGATCAGCAGAAACAGTAAAACCATGATAAGTTTTGGAAGGGAGATGGAGAGTGGGGTTATGTCCGCTTAAAAGGGTGTTTGTGGGCCAGAAACTGATGCTTTGATGTAGTTCGATTTTTGTTATTTAACAAACATAATCTGAGCGAGGTTGTAACACTTGGGCGGATTGTACTTGAACAACGTTCTCACTGCTTATGCATATGTTGTTATTTGCAGGACACAAACATAATTGCTCAAGGCATGCCTATCGGTCAATAAAGTAGTTGTACTGGAGAAAATAAACAGAGGTCAATAACCACCACCACCACCAGCGCGAATGTATTCAGTGATATTATGGTGCTCGTGAACATATTTAAACAGGTTTAACTTGGGGCATATGAATATTTTTGTAAACGTGAGGGGGAACTTCGGACTCATGTCGTAGATATCTGGCTGTTTTCCCCCATTCGTTTAGAACTTTCGGGAACTGGAAGTGTACCCGAGAGATATCGTTTATTTTCCGGGCATACTCCACCAACTTTGTGAAGTTTGTCGTCCCAAACTTGCCTGTACAGAAGGCACTGATGTGTAGTCATAGCTGTATTCAAGCAGATCAAAGGCGATTGCTTTTGATGAGAACGGATGTGTTGCTAGTCGTATACGTTGTGCATTGTCCTACGTAGAAGCGTCATGTTATATGTAAGTTCTTGCGTTTGATGGCTCTTTACCCAAAAGAATTCAAAGGAATGGCAGCTTAATAAGGCCGATGCTTGTGTACTATTACCCATTCAAAAGCGTCGCACTAGCGATCTCGTGGCGATTCAGTTGCCTACTTCATTCGTCATGTGCCATGCGTAGCTACTAAACTTACAATTTCTGATGTTTTGAATTTGTTCCGTACAGCTGTTTTACAGTCCGAAAAAAATAGAGGAAGTAACATTCTCAAATCTACTGTAAGCTGAATCTCATAAGATATTTTTCTATCAAGAGGGATATTAGATATTTTTTTTATGTACATAATAATGGAATTTTGGTATTAAAAAAAAAACTAAATCAAATTGGCAAACAGTATTAAAGTTTAAACTTTAAATTTCTAAAAATATGTCAAGATCTTTTATCATTAGACTAAATACCTTTTAAACGTAACAAATGATATCTTAAATTTAAAAATGCCTGCTAGTAGATTTGGGAGAGCAGTAGTATAAATAGTCTTTTACTTAAACCACATCCTGCGAGCTGTGGTGTGTTTTCTTATGAAGTTCGTAGACGATGCTAACTTGTAATTAGAGCGTGTGAAATATCAGCATTCGCGGTTGCTGAAGTCGAACATTGGAATTGGCTAAATGAGTAGCTATAACCAACCTTACTAACTGTCTTGCTTTTTCTAACTGCCTCGTCCATCGGTGTGCACTGCACTGGCATACTTTCTGTGTTTGATTAGAGATCTGTTTCTGTCTTTTTAGATACCCTTCATTTGATAGTGCGCTCGACAATTTGGGGGACCCTCTCGATGTCATACATCTTGTTGCGGTTGTCCCGGCAAGGGTGGGCATTGATCTTGCGAACGTCATTGAATGTAGATGGTACTGGTTCATTTGTTGGTACAAGAATCATTATTTTTTTCCCTCTGTCTTGTGACTCTTGATTACCTTTTTAGGCTTAGTTGGAATTGGCAAGCCTACATAGCCTCTACACACAAACTCCGAAAGGTGTTTATGACCAGAGATGCTATTTTTTTCCAGGTCGGTTCTTTACTTTTGTATTGTTGTTGCCTTGAGTGTGAATGAATCATGCTGACCCTCCCAGTCCCATCCATGTTATTTTATGTTCTAGGCTAAAGTGAATGGTCGCGACATCACATGGTCTATCCAGCGTCTTGTGCCCCAAAAGTTGCCAAATGATGTCGGCCGTGAAGTTTGGTTCGGCTTCATAAGATTCTTCATGGTGAGTTTATGAAGCTTCAGTTCATCTTTTGGTTGATTCATCTGTCATTGTTGCAGCAGTAAAGCTGATTGTACTTACTTTTTACACTTTATCTTGTGAAAAGTGCATCATGAATTTTGCCAATTTTAAGCTCTACACGGCTGGCTATAGGCTTGAAATATCCTGGATTGCCAACAGAAGGTGAGCCTTTTTCGAGTTGCCTATGATATTTTATACCTTCACAGAGATCTGGATTGCTTATGATAATTTTATACCTTTACAGGTCTTCACCCACTACTGGAGCATGTGCGCGGAGAATTGACTAAACAAGGAAACAAGGATGAAGATGAAGAGACGAAGGTGTGCAAGGGTCTCTTTCAAGACAAGAAGTTCTTCTTGGGCAGGGAGGTGAGGAGTTTAATTGAAGGTTACTGTTTTGCTTCTTTGCTTCATTCGGTGGCGTGGTCTCCTACGAAGGAGAGGCAACCCCGTTCCGGGAGGATGACAAGGAAATCACTCATCAGGTTTGCAATTTAATCTTACCATGTGTTTTTTGTTACATGTTGTCATTTTTATTCATTTGAAGATTATGGAAATGCAATGCAGATAGTTTGTTTGGCAACGAAAGGTCATCGATACCCGGGGAGGGCGTATGTTCAACCCCAGTGGATATTGGATTGCATTAATCAGAGGTTGATCTTGCCAACGGACAGCTATCTGGTGGAGCGAGATTGTCCACCACACCTCTCCCCTTTCGCTGAATAAAGGCGGCCCGGTTGCTTCGAGACAATAGGTTTCTTTACGTTTCAAATAAATGATGGTATCAATCCGAAGTGGATATCTCCTTTTGTATAAAGCTGTTCTGCTGTTGTCGTGGACTGAAGAACTCTTTGGATGTGAAATGATGTCAATAGTGTTGATAGTAGTTGCGAGGTTAGTTCTGTTTCATGTTATAAGGTTCTGCTTTCATGGAGTTGTTGAAACCTCAGAACCAATCTTTTCATAGATGTGGGACTAATTGCTTAGCATGGCAATGAGGGAACACGAACATATAATATCATGAAAAAACTTTCACATCCAACTTTATTTCTTTTTTGATCGTTTCAAGTTTTATAGTCGCAAGTTTCCACTGGGAAGGTCTTCAATTGTTGTGATTGGATAGCTCCTACCATAAGCTCTGGAATTGATACATTTAAACTGTGTAGGTTTTTTGAATTTGGAATGAGTTGCTTAATAAATAGCCACTTGGCTTGATTCTGAATCATAATTCCTCTCAATCCTTGCAATATTGTTGGAGAAATGATAGTATATTAGCAAAATTTCCATTGTCTTCATAGTTTCTACGCTGGATTAGTTGCAGGGTGATCTTCCCTGGAATGTTGCAGTGTCAATGTAACAGCATGATTTTTGGAGGCTCAAGTCTGTCTTTTGTGCATTCTTTTTTAAAAGGGTTGGTTTTATCTTCCACTGATTAAAACTTTGGTTTTTTTGAAGAGGTTGATAGAGATCTTAAAAAGGGGTCAAATCGTTGCAGGCTTGGTACTGGAGCAATTAACATGTTAGTACTAAGCAAGAAGAATGTCTTAGTAATAAATATAATCATTGCTGGCTTGGTACTTCAAGCTTATTTAATCAGCTCTATAATCAGTCGGTCGTACTATATGTAAGCAACTAAACAACCTAGTGATTTGAAAGCAGGGTAACTAACTATATCTCTGATACTACTGAAAGTAAAATCAAACTAATACAGAGTTCTATCTTACATCAGTGCATGTTTCTACCAAGGATGAACTGACACTTTCAAAAATCGAACATGTATTTTTTACAGAAGTTAGCAGCAAACTGGTGAAGTTGCCAAGTGAATCACAGGAAAACCGGAGTCGTGACGCCTTTCCACAATTGACATCTACACATTCACTGTAGGTTCTCACAGTTCTTCTTTCCACTGAGAATTTCATTTCCAGTAATTGTAGAGTGTATTTTATAAACGCTCCCAAGTGCAGAAGATGATTAGAGAAAGATCATTGCAGCTTCACTGGAATATGTATCTGCATTGTCCATAAGGGAACATGGAGGCAACATCATGGATCACGTTGGTCAGGACATGGTAAGTCTTGGGGTTGAGTGGATTCAGGTGGCCAGTTCCAGGTTCGGACGCCAGCCGATCATCCCATGAGCTCCCGGCCGGCCACCAGAACATGTTGGCACATGTCACTATATCTGGATAAGCCCCTGACCACGATCCCGTGTGTCCTGCGACCACCAAAACCAGGACACTATGTTCAAACTAATGTGATTGAAATTCCCAGAGTGACTTCACAAAATAAGCATAGAATATAACAACAATGTTGTTGGTGAAAGAAATCAAAACAATTAAAACACACTGCTGCAAACATATCTGTTCAGAAGTAGACAACAGCATGTCCAAAGTCGAAATCGAGACCGCTATGCCTCTTGCATCAGCACCGACTCTTTGGCCAATGCCTCCTTTCTATTTGATAAACAAGCTACATAATCAATTCTTACCATTTCAACTTCTATACAAAGAAAGAATGAGATCCATTTTTTTTTCCATTTGCAGTCCTATTTCCTACCATTTTGCAGACGAATTTCGAACTCCCAAGTTAAGTAGAATCGAAATTCCATTTCCCAAGTTCCAACCAAACCATTTTGCAGACGAATTTCGAACTCCCAAGTTAAGTAGAATCGAAATTCCATTTCCCAAGTTCCAACCAAACCACTTTAACAAGAAATTCAGGATTAGCAACCAACCTTGGAAATCTAATAAACACGTACAATTCAATTCCATCATGTCTCAATCATCCAAAACAAAACACAGAAACAGAGGAAAACGAGATGAACAAAACCGACCAACCTGGGGAGTCAATTTCCGGCAAGACACGGACACCATGTTCAAGACCGAACACCACCAACCTGGGGAGCCACGTCATCAGGCTAGGCGTGGCGGATCCATAAGACCCTTTGGCTGGCTGCGAGTTCAGGCTCCGAAACGGGAACGCACGTTAGATGCCAATGGAACACGTTCAGCTTATTGTAACTCATAACCGCGATCGTCCTCCACGGAGACTCGACGTGCGGGAACGGGTGGGGGTGCACTTTTCGGGGCGCCCCACACGAGCTGGGAGAACGTCTCCAGCCCCGCCCCACCGCGGGTAAATTCTTGGGGGCCGCTGGAGGGCACCACGAGGGTGTAGGACTCCCCGGGGAGGATAGTGCAGGGAGGACGAAACAGGCGAGGAAGGTCAAAGTGAGAGTGGGGTGCACCATTGGAGGGGGAGCTTCGAGTCTTTTTGCAGTAGAGTTTCCATTTCGGTTTGGATTTCGAGGCGGGGAAACGCGACTATTTAACTGGTGGTATGGTCGGCCACCGAGATAAAGAAATGATTAGGGATTAACAAATCATTTCTATTTTTTTAGGGATTAACATTCCATTGCATTTCATTAAACATTTGTAAAGTAGCATTATAATAAGGGAAAAGTCTACTTTAGTACTCTGTGACGTATCAATTGAGTCATACTTATTCCAATTAACATCAATTAGAGGCCCGGGCAGCTGCCCGGACCTGCCCGAACTACGTGGCCAGCCACGTCACCAAATTTTGATGACGTGGCGCCACGTGGACATCCTCCTCCTCCGCGTCCTCCTCCGCGTCCTCCTCCGCGTCCTCCTCCTCCCCCCGCGTCCTCCTCCTCCTCCTCCTCCTCCCCCCGCGTTCTCCTCCTCCTCCTCCTCCCCCCGCGTCCTCCTCCCCCCGCCTCCTCCCCCCGCGTCCTCCTCCTCCTCCTCCTCCCCCCGCCTCCTCCTCCTCCTCCCCGCGTCCTCCTCCTCCTCCTCCTCCCCCCGCGTCCTCCTCCTCCTCCTCCTCCTCCTCCCCCCGCGTCCTCCTCCTCCTCCTCCTCCCCTCGCGTTCTCCTCCTCCTCCTCCTCCCCTCGCGTCCTCCTCCTCCTCCTCCTCCTCCCCGCGTCCTCCTCCTCTCCACGTGGCACCACGTCATCAAAATTTGGTGACGTGGCTGGCCACGTAGTTCGGGCAGGGGTCGGGTAGGTTCGGGCAGGTTCGGGCAGCTGCCCGGGCCTCTAATTGATGTTAATTGGAATAAGTATGACTCAATTGATACGTTTTAAACCACAGGGTACTGACTTCATTTTTCGCGATACCACAGGGTACTAAAGTGGACTTTTCCCTTATAATAATTAGAATACCTTGAAGCCACCGTTGAAAAAAATACCTAGGACCTAAGATGCACAATAGTACGACAAGGGCACTACCCACCTAGTCCCACCACTCACTGCCTGACCCTATAAGATCTACTCTAACTACCCGTCCTAAAGTCCAAAAACGTACATCAGCACGTGGACATTACCCACCTATGAAAAATGTACCCTCCAACACGTAGATTCCCCTCTTGAAAAGAGGGTGTAGCCGCCGGCCTCGATAAAAATTTGTTCCTGAAAATCCGCCTCAACCGGGAAAAAACCAGAATCAGGAAAAGAGCGCATCGCGGTAATAACCCGCTTTAGTGAATACGCTGCAAAAACTGAAAAACTACGTGTTGCCCTTTTTACAACCGGTCCTCAAAGAGTAGATCCCCTCCCATCCCTATCCGAAAAATAGCCCCCATCCTATCCCCATCCCCAAAATGAAAGTCAGTCAAGTCCTCGCTGGTCGGCAGCTAGAACCTCGGTAATATCTGATGGAGGGAAAGAGAAGAACTGATACACTAATTCTCCTGACAACTCGATCTTGGTAAGAGTGTGGGCTGCTTTATTTCCGTCACGGCGAACAAAAGCATAGCGATAACCTAAGAGACCATGTACCGCCTCCTTGCAATCCGCCCTTAGCCACTACGCGCTTTACCTGTCCCCCTGCATGACACGTAGATGCCACACTCGAAACCTTGTCGCCACTTAAGACTCTCTGCTTCCACATCCTTGAGCTTTGTCTTCGATAGGAAGAGGAGTTGGGGATTGCAGGCCCTCACTAACCTGCGCAACTGAAGAACTGCTCTCAGGCTCCCCAACCCACGACAGTTCCACCATATGATCTTCATAGCGCCTGGCGGGGCTACTGACCAGCCACCGCTTATAGAGATGAGGTGTCATGAACATCCAAAATAGTGGAAACCCGCTTGCTAGCATGATATTCTGATCCATCCTCAAAAGAAACTTTCCTCTTTTCCCCGGTTACCAACCCCGTCACCTGTGCTTGACGAGAGTCTAATGTAATGCTGGTTCTTGCTCTTTTTTTCAACCCCCGTAAAGACATGCCCTCCCCATTCACACCTTGAACTTGTCACAAAACTTTATCCGCCGACTCAAACTCACTATCTGCCCCCTCTGATTCAGCAAGCATCATCGCGACCCCGCTCGGGCCTCTAATCCCATCTCTCTTCACTAGTGGCTCGATATCCATCAGCTCCTTCACTCCCTGTGTAGCCATCTGAGCTTCTCCTTCTTGTCCTAGACATGACATCATAAAAGTTTATTCCTGCAAAAGAAAAAACTGACGGTGAGGTAGAATATAACGAGAGGATTCTGAACCAAATGTAAGAAATGAAGGATTAGGAAAAACCAAATGATATAAATATGAGAAGCACCCATATAATGATTTCAAGTGCCAATCTGACCAAGTAAGAGAGCACGCACAAAGCACTTCAAGTCACAACTTTGTGGGCTGATTTCCAAGCACATTTACTGAAGTCTATTGATCAAGAGCCACGAAATTCAGCTGAGTTTATGACCTTAATACAAGTTCTAGAAGGTCCTTTCAGCAGCAAAGATCTGGAAGAGTGATTTCCTCTGATTTGGGCATTCTATTTAGGAAGTTTATTTTAGCCATTAGTTTTGATTAGAAAATTATATTCCAGCAAATTTTAGTTTATTATTACTTGATAATCAAGTTTGTAGCCTTCCTAAAAGGCAGAGATTCGTTTCCTTTTTTGTTTCCTTATCCAGCCAGATTTCAATTCCTTTTTAGGAGTTGTTTGATTAGGAATCTCTTTGTAATATTGAGCATATTTATAGAGGCTTATGAAATGAGAAAAAGTAGACTATTATTGATTGAAAAATGTGGGCTTTGCTCTCTTGGTTCTTCAGAACTGTTCGAACACAACGGAGGGATTCCGTCGAGTTCACCATCGACTTATCAAGCGGATCTTCATCACCGTTTGTGGCGTCATCGACATAACAAGGTTCTTTGTTTCAATTCAAGCAGTGGGTCGCGGTCTTAATACCAAGGTTCTTGTTTGGTTGTGAGCATCGGGTCGAGTTCTCCATCACGAACTGATCTAGAACGATATGGGATTTCACGCTTTGTGGCCGGGTCTTGTTGCATCGTTGGCGGGGTTCGTATCATTTCAATAGTTGCTCTTATTGTAATCTAAGTTGGAGAAAGAAAAAAAAAGAGAAAAAAATCCAAAAAAAAAGAAAGAAACAAGGAAGCCTACAAAAGAAAAGAAAAGAAGGCTGAAAAAAGGCTGAAAGAAAAAGTTGAAAGGAAATAAAAAAGATGAGCAAGAACATGTCCTACTACTACTCACGAAGAAACTTTGAAGATGATGAGTCATTGGCTGATCCAAAAAAGTTTATGGAGGCCATGATGAGTGAGATGAATTGCATGGTGAGTGGGGAGATCAATAAATTTCACAGACGGATAGACCATACAGAGAGTAAACTTTCGAAGCGGGTAGATGTTGTTCCTAAAGTATGCAAGGATACAAGAGCTCAACAAAGGAAGATTGAGGTGAGAGGTGATAGCACTCATCGAGTTACAACGTGGGATGATGAAGACAGCTAGGAGAAACTTATGTCATTGGCAAGGAAAATTAACTTGCATGCAAGAGAAGGTTGTGAAGTGCAATGTGAGAAGATCATTCACACTAAGTGCGACATTGAGAATAAGGTATGTGGTTCTGAAGTTGATATGAAAGCTTCTTCTTTTGAAGTTCTTGAAGAGGCTTTGACATGGGAGGAGTTTGGTGCATATTCTATTGACTTATTTGATAGAGATTGCTTCGATGAGCATACAATGTCACTACTTTACATAAGAGATTTATTTGACGAATCATCTGTGGTGGATGTCATTCACATGAAGAAGTGCATAATTCCTATTGATGGTGAACATGAAGAACTTATTGTCGCTGTTAACAAGAAAGAGGATCAACCCATATCTTACATGTTTTCAAATTTTCACGTTGAATATGTTGAGCATTTTTATTTCTTGGGAGTTGACAAGTTTGATTATGTCAGTGGTTCCCCACTGATCAATTTATGGAATAGTTTGAAGGCTGCAGAAAGGCATATTCGAATAAATAAATCTTGGGCTTTTGATTTGGAGATGATATCAGATTGTTTATGTTCGAAGTATCTATTTTGTTGGAGAGGAAGGTATCAAGTACAACCACGACGTTCGAAGACTCAACCTTATTCCAGCATGGTTGTTGATTTGTGGCAGCATGACATATGCGAGGATTTGAGGACAAATCCCTTTCAAGAGGAGGGGAAAAAAGAAGATGTCGAACAAGAAGAACTTGTTGTTTTAGTTGACAAGGAAGATGTCCAACCCATATCTTACATGTCTCCTGATTTACATGTTGAACATATTGACTTCTTAGGTGTGGACAAGTTTAATTATGTTGGAGGTTCATCGTTGATCAACTTCTGGAATAGTTTGAAGTTCAAAGAAAGACTTGTGCAAATAAGTAATATTTTAGTTTTTGATTTGGAGAGGACTTCAGATTGCTTATGTTCAAAGTATCTATTCTGTTGGGATGGAAGATATCAAATTCAACCAAGACGTTCCAAGACTTGTTCAAGCATGATCGTGAATTGGAAAAAGTATGTCGTATTCAAGGATTTGAGGACAAATCCATTTCAAAAGGAGGGGAATGATATGAATCTAATCAGCAAGAAGATTAATTTTATTTTTGAGATTTTTGAGTCTGTTTAGAAAGTTAATTATATGTTATTTTTATTTTATAAGAGTTCTAGTCTATTTAGGAAGTCAATAATTTGAGAATTTCGTTTCTTTAAGAGTTCAAGTCAGTTTAAGAATATGATTATGTGATAATCACATTTTTAGCAATCATAAGAGTACTAGACTTGTTTTACTTTTTAGTTTCCCTTTTTAAGTCATATTTATCTAGTTAGAAGTTATATTTAATTAGGAATCTCTTTGTAACAATCTGCCTATTTATAAAGGCATTATCAATGAGAATAAGGAGAATAATTTGAGTACAAAAAACGTGGGCTTTGCTCTCTTGGTTCTTCGGAACTACTCGAACACAGCGGAGGAATTCCATTCGCGTTCTCCAACGACTTATCAAGCGGATCTACATCACCGTTTGTGGCGTCTTCATCAAATCAAGGTTCTTGTCTCCCTACAGTAGTAGGTCGAGGTTGTTCATACCGAGGTTCTTGCAAAGGTGCAAACAACGGGTCGAGATTTCCATCAATCTGAACGTAGATAGATCCGACTTTCGCGTGGATCCGTAATGAGATTCACATCAGTTGGTATAAGAGCTTAGGTTCTACTTCAGATCATCTATCTTTAAATTTTATTTTGTTATCATTAGTTTTCAGTTAGTTGTTCTTATTGTATTCTGAGTTAGAGAAAGAAAAAAAAAATTCTGAAAAAAAGAAAGATAGAGAAGGCAGCCTAGAAAAGAAGAAGGAAGAAGGCTGAAAAAAAAATCAGAAAAAGAAAAGAGAATCTGGGAAAAAAGTGTCTTGCAACTACACAAGAAGACATTTTGAAGCTGATTTATCAAAGCTTGATCCAAAGATTATAGAGGCCATGATGAGTGGGATGAGGCATATAATGAGAACGGAGGTCAAGAAGCTCAGTGAAAAGGTGGACCGGATAGTGTGCAAACAAGAGAAGATACATGATGTTCCTAATGTCTGTAGCGGAAGACAAATTCAACAAAGGAGGATGAGGGTCAGAGATGAGAAGAATTCAGGAGCTGATTTTGTTAGAGAAGTCGATGCAAAGAGGGAGAACACCATTAACACTAAGCACGACATTGAGGAGAAGGTATGTAGTTTTGATGATTTGGAGGTTACATCTGAAGAGATTGTTGAAGAAGAGGTTTTGACATGGGAGGAATTTGGTGAATATTCTATTGACATGTTTGATGGAGAATATTTTGATGAGTATACCATGTCACTTCTTTACTTGAGGAATTTGTTCAACGAGTTAAAAGTTGTGGATGTTGTTCATATGAAGAAGTGCTTAACTGCTATTGATGGTGAACAAGAAGAGCTTGTTGTTTTAGTTGACAAGGAAGATGTCCAACCCATATCTTACATGTCTCCTGATTTACATGTTGAACATATTGACTTCTTAGGTGTGGACAAGTTTAATTATGTTGGAGGTTCATCGTTGATCAACTTCTGGAATAGTTTGAAGTTCAAAGAAGGGCTTGTGCAAATAAGTAAGATTTTGGTTTTTGATTTGGAGAGGACTTCAGATTGCTTATGTTCAAAGTATCTATTCTGTTGGGATGGAAGATATCAAGTTCAACCAAGACGTTCAAAGATTTGTTCAAGCATGATCGTGAATTGGAAAAAGTATGACGTATGCAAGGATTTGAGGACAAATTCATTTCAAAAGGAGGGAAATGATATGAATCTGATCAGCAAGAAGATTAATTTCATTTTTGAGATTTTTGAGTCTGTTTAGGAAGTTAATTATATGTTATTTTCGTTTTATAAGAGTTCTAGTCTATTTAGGAAGTCAATAATTTGAGAATTCTGTTTCTTTAAAAGTTCAAGTCAGTTTAGGAATGTGATTATGTGATAATCACATTTTTAGCAATCATAGGAGTACTAGACTTGTTTTCCTTTTTAGTTTCCCTTTTTAAGTCATATTTATCTAGTTAGAAGTTATATTTAATTAGGAATCTCTTTGTAATAATCTGCCTATATATAAAGGCATTATCAATGAGAATAAGGAGAATAATTTGAGTACAAAAAACGTGGGCTTTGCTCTCTTGGTTCTTCGGAACTACTCGAACACAGCGGAGGGATTCCGTTCGCGTTCTCCAATGACTTATCAAGCGGATCTACATCACCGTTTGTGGCGTCTTCATCAAATCAAGGTTCTTGTTTTCCTACAGCAGCGGGTCGAGGTTGTTCATACCGAGGTTCTTGCAAAGGTGAAAATAATGGGTCGAGATTTCCATCAATCTGAACGTAGATAGATCCGACTTTCGCGTGGATCCGTAACGAGATTCACATCCGAGGGAGTGCAGCCCTCTCCCTAGTAGCATTCTAGCTTGGTGTCGTAGTTCTCTTCCCTCTTGTATCATCTTCAGAGTGCTCCTTTTGGTCTCTGTGGTTCGGCCTTTTCGACAGTAGCAGCCCCGTTGCCTGAAGTGCAGCTTGTAGAGCCTCCATCGTTGGTGGCACATATTTCACTAGTGGGGCTAAGATAGTGTTGGGACTCCCAACAAATCATTTCTAGTTGATATAGACTAGACAGTCTAAATTGACCGGTATAACCATTTCCCAGATGTCTGTATAAAAATAAGTCGGTATTAATACTAGGTTATGCATTTAATTTCAAAATTTAAAATTTAAGTATGAAAAACTACGTTATATAAAAGTTTGACCATATTTTTAATGAGATCCAATTTAAATTTGAATATTAACTAATCGCCTTTGGTTGATATCCACTTATTAAATCGGCTTTTTTTTCTCAAAGAAATATAGTTAGCGTAGTATTATTAATAATCATGGAGGATAGTCATCATACAAAACAGTAGCCAATTTTAGCGGTAGATGAAGTGGCCAATTGGGAGGATATAGACTAAATCTAGAGTTTGTCGCAAGCCAATTAGCGACTGCGGTCGTCGACCTAGGAGTAAAAGTAAGATTACTACGAGTCAAAAGGTTCAATGAAGTAGTCGAAATAGCTAGATTTTCCACCTGCCAAGCAATAGACTTCGAGACACCATTGATGTAGTCAACAACAATCTTACAGTCTGAGAGGATAGAGAAAACAGTGTCGATGAAATTGGTCTTCACAACACTAGCTGCCAAAATAATGGCGTGGATCTCAGCTTCCAAAGCTGAACTTGAGCACAATCACTTGTTCTGACTAGCTAAGACCCTGCTTACATCATTTCTAGCCACGCCTGCAATACCTGAATTCAGAGTATTCGAACACCAGGCTACATCATAGTTGACTATCACTTCGTGAAGTCGAGGTGGATTCCAACGTCTTGAGGTTGCTGGGACTTCCACAAGAGAGGATTGGGAAGCATCGCTAGCCGTCCATTCCAACCAGTCATTATTCGCCCTTCCCGCAGCCAGCTGGGGCTCTGATTGAGTCTCTTCAAATATCGCCGCATTTCTTGATTTTCGTACTTGCCAACATGTAGCCATGATGAGACTCAAAGGATCCTTCAAAGAAGAAGAAGACTCCCACACAATCATAATTTCCAAATACCACTCGCCAAATTGGACTGCAAGTGAATATCGGACTTGTAGCAGAGAAGAGTCAGGAACCAAGTTAGTCTAGCGTGCAGACACAAGAATAACATATGCATAATGGTTTCTGGTTTAATACCACACATGGAACAAATATTATCATGCCCTAAGTTCCTTCTAAAAAGAGTGGAATACTCGAAGTGACGAGTCTCCAAGCAAAGTGTACGATTAAGTGGAGAGGAAAAGATGATTTCTCATTAAGCAATGCTCACACATATATACAGCTTTGGTTGACTACGAACCCTAATTCTCATAAGGAGATTTACACAAGTAAGGTAACTACCTATACAAGGACTCTACAAAGTAGGAATACACCAAAATAGGAAGATATGTGAACACCATGTTAATACTCCCCCTCAAGTTGGAGCATAGAAATCTCGCATGCCCAACTTGCTAAGCAGAAAATCAAATTGGCGCTTGCCAAGAGCTTTGGTAAGAATATCGGCTAGCTGGAGATGAGTCAGAACATGATGTAAAATGAGACGACCACTTTGAATAACATCGTGTACAAAATGGAAATCCACCTCAATGTGCTTCATGCGCTTGTGAAACACCGAATTTGTGGCAATTTGGATGGCAGACTGACTATCACAGTAGAGACGCATGGGACGAGAAGTCGAAACACCAAGATCACGTAATAGCATAGTCAACCATTGAAGCTCGTACATCGCAGCAGCCATAGAGCGATATTCAGCATCCGCCAAAGAGCGGATGACAGTCGGTTGTTTCTTCATCTTCCAGGAGATAGGCGAGAGCCAGAGCTGAATGAAATATCCAGTTAAGGACTGCCGGGTAATCAGGCAACTAGCCCAGTCTGAATCGCAATAGCTGTAGAGGTGGAGATCACTGTCTGAATGAAGAAAAATGCCCTGCCCTGGTCGGCCTTTCAGATAGTGAACCACACGGAGTGTAGCATCCCTGTGTTCCTGGCGAGGACACTGCATAAACTGAGACAAAATATGAACACAATAGCTGAGTTCAGGTCGGGTAATAAGTAGATAAATCAACCGTCTGACTAAACGACGATAGGCCTCGCCGTCTGCAACTTCGTCTCCACAGGCAAGAGCTAACCCATAATTAGGCTCTAAGGGGAAGGAAGCCGGTTTAGTCCCAAGGAGGCTACATTCGGTCACGATATCAAGTGCATATTTGCATTAAGATACAAAAATGCTTTCCTGTCCACCAGCAATGCTGAGGCCAAGGAAATACTTCAAGACACCAAGATCCTTCATATAGAAACATCGAGAAAGATACTATTTCAGCTTCAGAATAGAGGTTTCATTATTGCCACCAATGATCAGATAGTCTACGTAGACGAGAACACATAGCTACACGCCATCACAATGAGACATAAACAGAGAATAATCAGCATATGATTGTGTAAAACCATAGGTCCGTAAAGCAGCAGCGAGCTTGGCAAACCAATTATGAGGAGCTTGACGAAGGCCGTACAAGGACTTGGGAAGGCGACATACTTTACATGAACTAGAAGGTGTAAAACCAGGAGGGAGTTTCATATAGACCTCTTCTGCCAAGTCTCCATGTAAGAAGGCGTTATGTACGTCCATCTGATGGAGGTGCCAAGAGCGTGCGGCGGCCACATCTAAAAATGTGCGAACACTGACCATTTTTGCATCGGGAGCAAAGGTCTCATTGTAATCCAAACCCTCGGTCTGCCGGTCTCCACGGAGCCATCAGAGTGATATTTGATGCGATAGACCCACTTGCAGTCAATAGCAGTCTTATCAGGAGGCAATGCTTCAAGTGTCCAGGTGTCATTGCGTTTAAGAGCATCGATCTCTTTGTGTATAGCATCCCGCGAACGAAGATCTTTGACAGCCTCTCCAAAGTGGGCAGGTTCGTGGCCATGGGTAACAGCTGCCACAAATTATCTATGATGCAACGTGAAGGTAGCACTTGTAATGTAATTTGTAATAGGATAGACCGTACTTGAGGATGTGGATTGGTGTGAGGATGCAGTGGGAAGAGGGCCAGCAGGGGGGTCTCTAAGCCAGCGTGCGGGTTGTGTCAAGATATGATTCAAAATATAGTCACTGAGCTTCGACAGAAGAACACGCAGATGGTGTCCTCGGCCAAGAGGAGCAGCAGTGCTGAGTGGCAGTGCATCGGTCACGAGAATGATGTCAGTGCTCATCGGATGGGTTGGAATCAATGGAATAGTGTCCATGGGAATGGGGTCCATAATCTCAGTTGTATCACATCCCAGAGAACTATCAGAAAGACTGGAAGGCTGTTATTCAGGGGCAGCGGTCGGTGAGATGATGGAAGTACCATCACAACAAGGAGAAGGAATCCCCCTATCATGGGAGACCCCTTCAACAGCATCCCCAATATGTGTAATAGCATGATCCTCAGTGGAGGCAGCAGCAAGCAGTGGAACCATCACCGAAACAGGAGGAACATGCAGAGGAGAACTGTCAATGAATGGAAAAACATCTTCAAAGAATACCACATCTCGAGAGACAAAGGAGGTTCCATGCTCAAGATCATACACCTGTCATCCCTTCTGGCCAAAAGGGTAGCCGATGAACATACATCGACGACTGTGAGCACCGAATTTATCCTTAACTCGAGGCCGATGGTGTACATAACAGAGACAGCCGAAAGTCCGCAGCCCAGAATAAGAGGGATCCTTGCCAAAAAGAACCTGATATGGACTCTTGCCCTTGAGCAAGGGCATCGGGGTGCGATTGATTAAATGTCCGGTAGTGTGAATACACTCACCCCAGAATTGAAGAGGCAAGTTGGCCTAAAAGTGATGTGCCCAGCCAACATTTAAAATATGGTGATGCTTCCGTTCGACACGTCCGTTCTATTGAGCTATATCAACACATAAAGTTTGATGCAAAATTCCATTCGCACGAAGATAAGCTCGAAGGCCAATAAATTCTAACCCATTGTCACTGCGGAGAAGCTTGATCCGCTTGTTAAATTGCGTCATGACCATGGTACAAAAATTTGGAAAAATAGTCCCAACTTCACTCTTTTCTTCCAACAAATAGATCCACACAGCGAATCAAATCAAATGGCGCATCAGCTTTATTAAGATTTAAATCAAAGCTAGCACGAGTCTGTTTTGCCGGAAAGCAAATATCACAAGGAGTTTCCAACTCTTTCATAGCATTCTTATTAATAGGAGGTAACATAGCTAAAATCTTGTGTGAGGGATGTCCCATACGCTGATGCCACAGTACAACTGAATCATTGGCAACTGCCTTGAATGCACGAACCGGTGCCACCGCGCGCAGTACATAGACCCCCGCCCGCTGTTCACCCACACCAATCACTGTCCTCAAAGTGTAGTCCTGTAAAATACATAAATTATCAGCAAAACTAGCCGTGCAATATGAGTCTTGAATCAATTGTGCCATAGAGATCAAATTGCAAGTTAGTTGCGGAACAAATAAAACATGCTGCAATGTCAGGCCTCGCCCAAAGTTAACTACTCCGGTCTTGACAGCCTATGCCTTACGTCCATCTGGTAAGCCCACCGAAGAGACAGGCACATTCACAATATTAGTCAAGAGACTCAAGTCACCAGTTAGATGATTTGAAGCTCCAGTGTCGAGAAGCCATTGAGCACAAACTTCCTTACCAGATAATTTCTCCATCTCTATGGATGCAATATTATTTGACTTAGCTCCTTTGAGGGCTTCGACAACTTGGTTCCGTTGGTCATTTATCATCCACGAGAACGCTGAACAGTCCCCATCAAGTTCGCTTGGCACAGTAGAAGTTGTACCACCCACACCGACAACTTGTGCGGCATGAGCAACCTATTCGCCTCGCCCTCTTCCTGTTCCGCGGCCTGTCCCAGAACTTCGGCCTCTTCGGGAGCCACGGCCAGTAGAGGTCTGCCCTTCCTTTTCGGAGTACCACCATTCCGGGTAGCCAATGAGTTGAAAGCAATCAGCTGCAATATGACTAGTTTTGTTGCAATGATCGCAGATCGGTTTCCCATCATCTTGGCGCATGGAAGTCCTCTGTGCGGGTTTTGCTTGGACAGTAAAACTCAAGGCTTCGCTTCGTTCCTTTTTTGTAACAGCCACTGCACGATGGATCTCCTCGTTCGCCAAACATGCATGGACTTGGTTCGGCAATGGTACAGTACTCAGGATGTTCGAGCGAACCATCCTATAGGTTGAGTCATCCAATCCCATAAGGAATTGATACACCTTTTTTTTTCTCGTTCATCAATCAATTCTTTGTCGGTTCCACACTTACAACCGCAGGTACATGCAGGGTGCTTGACATAGGCGTTAATCTCCTCCCACATCCCTTTCAGACGGTTGTAATAGGTACTAAGAGACATACCCGACTGCTTACAGCTCGCAATTTTGCTCTTGAGCTGGTAGACACGCATATTGTTCCCGATCGAGAATCGTTCCTTCAAATCTTCCCAGAGATCCTTGGCACTCTCCATATAGGACACACTAGAGCGAAGAGACAGATCAATAGTATTAAAGATCCAGCCAACTAACATGACATTCACCGCGCTCCAATCGTCGAAGTCAGGGTCGGTTCCCGCTGGCTGCTGCACACGACCGTCGATGAAGGCCAGTTTCTTCTTGGCCTTCAAGGCATTTCGGAACGCCTTCATCCATTCGTCATAATTGTCGCCCTTGAGTATCACAAGTGTGATTGTTACTCCAGGGTTGTCAGAAGAAGTCATATAGTAAGGAGAGCTCGGGTGCATCATGGGCGATTTTTGCACCATGGATTCCTCGCCAGCCTTGTTTCCGTCGGTCATTGTTTTCGTGGGTTTAGGGTTTATTTCGGTGTCTTTTCTCTCCGTGGCTTCGATACCATGTACGATTAAGTGGAGAGGAAAAGATGATCTCTCATTAAGCAATGCTCACGCATATATACAACTTTGGTTGACTACGAACCCAAATTCTCGTAAGGAGATTTACACAAAGTAGGAATACACCAAAATAGGAAGATACGTGAACACCACGTTAATACAAAGCTTCTGAGGTTTTGGTGGGGGGGAATTGACCTTCCACAATTTCTTCCAAACAGACTCCACACCTGCAGAAACGGGAGGGAGTTGGTTAGTAGCTTGACTACGCAGATGTAAGTAACCAGCCTTAACAGTGTAAACACCATCTTTGGCTGGTGACCAAATTATTTTATCGGGGGTAGCAGCGTTGTAGATTTTCAGATTCGAGATAGCCTCCACTTCCTGCGCATTAAACAGTCTAGAGAGCGAGTCAATGTTCCATTCTTTAGAATTCTCCGCAAACAAATCAACAACACTATTAATGGAAGCAAGGGCAGGTTTAGCAGAGCCGATAAACTTTTGATCCAACGAGCGGAGCCGAGGAGCATACCATATGGTGGTCTTTTTCCCATTACCAACACGCCACAGAATGTTACCTTTGATGGAATCAAAATCACTGAACAAGCTTCTCCACATCCAAAAGCACCTACTTTTCTTAGTAGCCTGCAAAAAGTTAGATCTTGCAAAGTACAGACCTTTTAAAACCTTGGCACATAGCATATCAGGGTTAAACATGCCTGTTTACCCAAGAGGGCATCGTTAAAATTAGACATTTCTTTAAACCCCAAACCCTCACAGTTTTTGCTAAGGGACAAACTATCCCACTTAACCCTAAGATTTTTTTTATGCTCCATGTCACCATACCACCAAAACCTAGCAATAATAGAGTTTAGTTTCGAACAGAAAGTTTTGGGAAATATTGACGCATTGAATAGTATAAGTTAGGATTGCGTTAAGAACAACCTTAATCATCCTTCTCAACCTTCGGTAGACAGAAGCCTATGCTTCCAAGATTGTGCCCTAAGAGTTACCTTAGATTTTAATTTTTCCCAAAGAGAGGGAAGGCCCAGATACTTCTCATTTCAGTCATGCCAAGGATGGAAAGAATGAGTTGCTATGTTTGAGGAGTGCCCCACCTGCCGAAATAAACACTAGACTTCGCCCAATTGAAATGTTGGCCTGAAATGGAAGCAAAATTGTTAAGAACAGACTTGATGGCAATAGCTTCGTGTTCACAAACCTTGCCAAACATCAATGTATCATCGGCAAAAAGAGTAAGTGTGAGAATAGGGCAATTGGCATTGAATTGAAGACCTGAAATAAATCTGCAATCTTGTGAATTGCAAAATATATATAGACAGAGATTCAGAGACAAGCAGGAAAAAAAAGAGACTAGGGGTCGCCTTGTCTGATACCTCTAGAGGGCATGAACCGCTGAAGAGGGAACCTATTCAAAATCACCGCATAAGAAACTGATCTCATACAAGAGTTAACGCATTAAATCCATTTGATCGTATGGTTGATGGGTCTCTGTGGGTGCGACTATGCAAGTAAAAAACTGGTACCCAATTCTCAATTCCTCCGTTGATGGATGTGGATCCATTTGTCGGTTCGGAGTTTATACGATACTATTATTATATAATGCATGTTTCTATGTATTTGGAGCTTTTATTTGTCGTTATACGAGTCATAATGACGTTAAGATTTATTTCGTAAATTAAGAAGTGCCGTTACCGTCTCGAGACCGGTCAATATTCCGAACATTAGTTTTGGCCGTAGCTGGAAGAGAATTTACCAATTTCGATTCGATATTGATTTATGAAACAGACAGGCAAGTCCTTGAATGTCGCACATGGTTATTAGCTATTGAAGTATT
Organism: Hypericum androsaemum; assembly: GCA_963995505.1. Taxonomy (NCBI): domain Eukaryota; kingdom Viridiplantae; phylum Streptophyta; class Magnoliopsida; order Malpighiales; family Hypericaceae; genus Hypericum; species Hypericum androsaemum. The sequence continues at coordinate 12,068,618 of OZ023193.1, read as the reverse complement.
ACTCAATGTTATCCTGTATTTTCTAACCGTCTCGAATTTGAATTGGTCACTCAGTAGATCCAGATACCATACAATATAAACCAAAAAAAATCTAATCATTGTTAGATGGAACTACAATTAGCTTATTTATCATTGCAAAAAATGTATCTATCTATTTCATAAAGTTTGAAGTTGGATATAAGGATTCTACTATGCTATCAAAGTGGGTTAGACTCGTGAATCGTTGTATTCACACATCGCACATTGACGGAATCAAAAGACATACAAACTTGTTTTGTTTGAGAGTACATATTAAGATTACCATATTATTCTTATTATCTTAAAATTTTAGATTGGATATATAAATTCTATCCACCATTACACTTCTCTAATTCCTTTCACATTTGGCGTGCTCTAATTTCTGTCAATTTTCTTTTTCTCTTTCGTCTTATCTAGTTTGGTTTGCTTGTTGGAGTCGGAGAAATGAGTTAATTACTTGATAATTGGACTATACTCTAGTGATCTAGTTTTTCTATTTAAGTGAAATTGCTGCGATTTTCTTTATAATTTTCTCGATGGTTTCACTTAATGTTAGTTTTCTTAACAAAAAAAGTTATTTATTTCAAAAATAATAATCACCAAAAATAGCACCAAAGGATATATAGTCTAACGGCAGAAGATATTAATAGGTTCAGCAAGACATATGACTCAAACCCTCACAAATGTAACGTAATCAAGGTGTAAAATTTAGAAATATCACAAAAAATAGCAAGTAGTGAAACTTACTATAGGTTATACAAATGCTCATAAGCACATGTTGCCTAAATGATCAAATGAAGAACAAATATAGTGCTGGCAATGTAGCACGTGTGGCATATCTGATGGCGGAGATTAGCCTGGAGTTGGAATAAGGAATATTTTTGGGTTTTTACCTAATAAGAGTTTTCTTATTCCTTCCTCTTTCTCTATCTCGCATTTTAGGTAAGATTTTACTAAAAATTTTAAATTACCTTTCTTCTCCTCCTCTTTCTTTTTCTGCAGCTTTCTTCCTCTCTTACTTTTCCCCCCTCTTCCTCCTCTTTCTTCTCTACCTATTCTTCTACTTTCTTCACCTCCTCTCTCTCTATTTTCTTTTGCTACTCTTCCTTTTCTTCCTCTTCGTCCTCTTTCTTTTTTTCTCCTCTGCTTTCTTCTCCTTCCCCTCATCTTCTTTTTTCTTTTCCTTGCAGTTTGGAGAAGTATGCAGAAACAGTCATCTTGTCTTAATGTAGCAACAAAATTGATCGGCGTAAGTTGTAGGCCCTCGGCGTGCTGCTCTTTCCAAATCTCTCTTTGAGGTCAGCCCAAACTTCACGTGATATTTTTGCGTAGCATACACTGCCTCACACTTCCTTTTCAATCGATATGTCCAACCAGCCTTTTACCATGGAGTCACAACATAGCCATATATTGTGGTTCACTACGTTCGCCTCCAGTTTGACAATGGATCCATCGACACACCCTAGTTTGTTCTTTGCCAAGAGAAAGTTGGTCATCTCGCCAACCCAATCATCGTAGTTTCTTTTGTTGAGCAGTTTGCTCACATTAACTTGTCCTGAATTATCCGAGGGGTGCAGGAAGTAAGGAGATGACATGCTTGTCGCCGAGTTATTGCCATTCTTCAACATCCTATTTTTGGTAGTGTAAGATACTTTGTGCAGGTAGGTTTATTTTTGGTGGGGTAGGGAACCAGATATCTGTTCTGATACCATGAAGAATTCAAGCCACTTATTTTATTGAGAACAAACGTATGGCATATATAGCCTACGAAGGCCTCAACATCCTAAACAAACTCCTAAGGAAAAGGAAAAGAATCAAACCACATAAGCTAAGATATTGTGGTGATAAGTACAGGTACAAGATAAGGCACTCAGATAATATGCAAAATAGGAATTGTGATCTCCAACACTTTCACTCTTCTCTCTCTACTTTCTTCTGCTCTTCTTCCTCCTCTTTCTTTTTTTCATCTTCCTCTGCTTTGTTATTTTGCTTCTCCTCATCTTCCTTTTTTTTCTCTTGTAAAAATACAATGGCATAACATTTTTCAAAGACATAAACACATCAATTTTCAAGGGAAAAAATATAATAGAAAATCAGCTTTCAAAGGCAAAAGTACAACGACACATCAGTTTTCAAAAGCACATCAATTTTTAAAGGCAAAATATAATGATACATCACTTTTCGAAGAAAAAACACAATGATACGTCAATTTTCAAAAGTAAAAACACAACAACACATCAGTTTTCAAAGGAGAAAACACAACAACACATTAATTTTCAAAGGCACATCTGTTTTCGAAGTAAAAAATACAATGGCACATCAGAAAAAGACAACAACACATCAGGACAAAATAATTTACCTTTGAAACTGAAGTGTTGTTGTATTTTTGCCTTTGAAATTGATGTTTTGTTGTGTTTTTGCGTTTGAAACTGATGTGCCGTTGTATTTTTGCCTATGAAAACGTATGTGCCGTTGTGTTCTTGTCTTTGAAACGTGTATGCCATTGGGATTTTTTCTGATGTGCCCTTAGATTTTTTGCGTAAAGTGTCATTGGAATTGGAAATATAATCGTAACTAATGATATCCTTGGTTATATGAAATTCTCATAATTCTAGGAGATATTTCTTTCTTAGAAATAGACACTCATTAATGAATATAAGTTAAATATTTAGGATTAATGAGAATAATCAATGTAGTACCTTGTAAAGACATTAATAATACGCGCATTTCCAAAATGATCCTACCTATTCACCAATATTACAAAAAACACCATTAAGCACGCGAGCCGAGCTTATCTACTTTTGAGTTGTCAGATTCATGTTGTTGGGGTCCAATATAGAATCTGACCCGCTCAAAAGATAATAACCTATTTAAGAACCAACGATAATTATATAAAATTATCTTAAGTGTTAATCCATGATATCAATGACAATCTCTCACCAATTTCTAGAAATCATTTCCACGTCACCTTCCCAACAAAGTTCAAGTCTCGTAGCGAGAAGATGTTCGCTGTCTTGAACGCCATCTCCCTTTCTTTTTCGATGCCCTTCTTGTTTGAGATGATGCTCTTAATTGTTTTTCCGGTGCCCTAGTGATACAAATAGTAATAGGAATAGCAATTGACGAAGTGCATAATTCAATTCTTGGTAGGTATAGCTACTAGTGTAAAAATCTACCAAAAAAAGTAAGTATATATAATCCATAGTATATGGTCGTTTATACCAAAATGAGTATGTAATCATCTACTTATTAACAAAATTATTTGGTCACGATATATTTTTTTAATAGATATATTTACACTAAGAATTACACCTTGTCAAAATTTAAAGTTTGGAACTGTTGAAATTAAATGACAATAAATGCAAAAGAGGCCCAAGGTAGGAAGGCCCAAAGTGGGAAGGTCCAAGGTTGGAAGGAAACCAACCCCCACATTAGAAAATGTCACAAAAATTTTCAAGTATATAAAGAGGAGTTCCAAGCTAGTGTACCATTAAGTGTTCCACCTGGAGTGCTATCCAAGGTTGGTTGCACTTTGCACGTACGCATCGTCGCGAAGAACTGGACACGAAGCAGCAAGGCTAGGCGTCCCGTCGGGCCATCAGGCAGGCAAGAGGTGCCTCTTCGAGAGGCTGGAGCCCCTTCGGAGTTGCCAGGCAGCCCTTCGGATCAGGCCCTCTCTGCCTATAAATAGACCTTCTCCCCCTCATTGGAAATCACCCCACTACAACTTGCATAAGTATTCATTAGCAATTGTAGGATCTATATCTCTCTCTCTCTCTCAAGGAAAGTTTCAAATATCTCAAAGGTTTGCCGAGGTTTTAAGATTCGCTGTGCTACGAACTTGAAGTGAAAAATCGTTGTATCTTGGGAATGATTGCCATAGCCCGTAAGCACTGAATACGGAGCAAATCTTAATCAAGTACACCATCCTCCGAAAATAATAATTATATGATGAGATTTTGTGTACTTGAAGATGGCATCATTAAGCTCTGCTCAGGCATCAATCCTGACGGTCCCAGGAACTGTCCACGCCGAAAGGCCGACAAAGTTCAATGACACATAGTTTAAGAGGTGGCAACATAAAATATTGTTCCACCTAACAACGCTCAACCTGGTTTGGTTCTTGAAAGAAGAAACACTGAAGGTGGCGGAGAATGAGGCTGATCAACAGAAGATCAATGCCCTGGATGCATGAAACCATAGCGACTTCCTATGTCGTAACTACATCCTGAATAGATTGGACGATACCCTCTACAATGTCTATGCAGTAACCAAGACTACAAAAGAATTGTGGGATTTTCTGGAGAAGAAGTACAAGACAGAAGATGCCGGGATGAAGAAATTTATCGTCGGGAGATTCCTCGACTTCAAAATGGTGGATTTCAAGAAGGTCATAAATCAAGTACAAGAATTGTAACTAATTTTGCATGAGATTCACATCGAAGGGATGCACCTAAGTGAATCTTTTCAAGTGGCAGCAATGATTGAAAAGCTACCACCCATGTGAAAGGATTTCAAGAATTACTTCAAGCATAAGAGGAAGGACATGGGCCTTGAAGACTTGATTGTGAGACTAAGGATTGAGGAAGTCAACCAAAAGTCTGAAGTCAAGAACAACAAAACTAACTCTGAAGCCATGATACACCTTCTTGAAGGAGGTACTGGTAAGAAGAGAAAGAAGTCTGGCAATAAGCAGGAGAAGCAAGAGCCAAAGCAAAAAAAGACGAAGACGATCAAGGGCAACTACTTTAACTGCGACAAGTCCGGTCACATGACAAATGATTGTCGTCTATCAAAGAAGGAAAATCGTGAGAAAGCTAATCTGGCTGAGGACTTGTCTGAGTTAGACCTATCCGCCATGGTGTTTGAAGCCAATTTGGTGGACAACCCAAGAGAGTGGATCATAGACACACGAGCAACTCGCCACATCTGCTCAGACAAGGAGATGTTCTCGACCTATATCCCTATCACCGGACGGAAGCTATTTATGGGTAACTCTGCAACTTCCAAAGTAGTCAGATTAGGGAAGGTGGTCTTGAAGCTGGCCTCGGAAAAAGAGCTAACTCTCAAGGATGTGCTGCATGTCTCAGGCATTTGCAAGAATCTAGTATCCGGCTCTCTATTAAGCAAAGCCGGGTTAAAGTTAGTTTTTGAGGCTGATAAGTTTGTATTGACCAAAGCTAGTACTTTTGTAGGAAAGGGTTACCTAGATAGGAAATTCTTCAAAATGAATGTAATAACTGTATAACGTACCTTTGAGGGCCAGAATAAAGTTGTTAATTCTTGTTACTTGGCTGAGTGTTCTATCTTATGGCATGATAGATCATGACACGTAAATTTAAGCTCATTAAGAAAGTTGGTAAGTTTAAATTTATTACCTAAACTTGAGTTTTAACCCAAACGATAAATGTAAAGTATGTGTTGAGGCAAAAATGGCCAAAGCACATTTCCATTCAGTGGAAAGAAGTACAACACCTTTGAAGTTAATTCATACCGACATCTGCGATATGAAACACGTACAAACTAAAGGTGGGAAAAAGTATTTCATCACATTTATTGATAATTGCACAAGATACTGCTACGTATATCTTTTGAAGGGAAAGGACGACGCCTTCAAAAGTTATAAGAATGAGGTTAAAAATTAACTTAGCAATAAAATCAAAGCGATAGAGAGGGAGAATATGTAGCTCTATTTGAGAAATTCTGCCAACAAAATGGCATTATTCATTAGACAACTGCTCCATCCTCACCTCAATCAAATGGCATAGCTGAACGAAAGAATCAAACTCTCAAGGAGATGATGAATGCTATATTGATTAGTTCGAGCTTATCCCAGAATTTGTGGGGGGAAGCTGTGCTCTCAGCTAACCACATTCTAAATAAATTGTCATACAAGAAAAGGGACAAAACCCCATATGAACTATGAAAAGGAAAAAAGCCTTCCTACGGTTACCTTAAAGTGTGGGGGTGCCTAGCTAAGGTAGAAATACCTCTGCCTAAAAGGGTGAGAATAGGACCCAAGACCGTTGACTGCATCTTTATCGAATATACCTACAACAGTAGCGCATACCGATTTCTAATGCACAAGTCTGAAAATTCTGAAATCAACGAGGGAATTGTCATGGAATCAAAGAATGCAACATTCTTTGAGAATATCTTTCCAAACAAGGAGAGAAAAGACCCAAGCTCTAATAAAAGAGCTTATGAAGCTACTTAAGGTTCTCATCAAGTTGTTGAGGAACCTAATTGTAGCAAAAAGGTCAGAACGGTTAAGTCATTTGGTCCAGATTTTCTGACATACGTGTTAGAAAATGAACCCAGAAAAATCCAAGAGGCATTGTCTAGTCCAGATGTTCTTCTCTGGAAAGAAGCTATCAATAGTGAGATAGAGTCCATCATGCAAACTCACACGTGAAAAATCGTAGATCTCCCACCAGGTTGTAAATTTTTAGTTGTAAGTGGATCCTTAAAAGGACATACAAAGTTGATGGATCAATGACAAGTACAAAGCTCGGTTGGTAGCTAGAGGATTCAAACAGACGGAAGGATATGATTACTTTGACACGTATTCGCCGGTCACAAGAATCACATCGATTAGAGTGCTCATTACCGTTGCAGCACTCTATAACCTCGAGATACATCAGATAGATGTAAAAATAATTTTTCTAAATGGAGAACTAGAAGAAGAAATATATATGGAATAACCTAAAGGGTTTGTTGCCCCCAGACAAGAGCGTAAAGTATGCAAACTGGTTAAGTCATTGTACGGGCGTCGAAATAATGGCATAAAAAATTTGACAGAACAATGATGTCAAATAGCTTTAAGATTAATGAGTGTGATAAATGTGTATATATTAAAGGCACACCTGATGCTTACGTAATTATATGTCTGTTTACAGACGACATGCTAATCATGAGAAGCAGTAATGATCTTATCATGAAAACTAAGAACATGTTAAAGAATAACTTTGACATGAAAGATATGGGTCTAGCTAATGTCATACTAGGGATCAAAATCTCTAGAACGATTGAAGAAATTATCTTGTCACAATCTCACTATGTTGAGAACGTACTCAAAAAATTCAAAATTTTTGACAAACCTCCGTCTAAGACTCCGGTAGACCTGAGTCGACACTTAACTAAAAATAGAGGGGACCCAATATCTCAACTGAAATATACAAGTATCATTAGGAGCCTGGTGTACTCGACAAATTGTACACGCCCTGATATTACATATTCAGTTAGCAAGCTTTGTAGATTCACAAGCAATTCAGGAACGGATCACTGGCTAGCTCTGGAAAGGGTTCGAAAGTACCTAAAACATACTTTGAACTATGACATACTTTATACGAGATATCCAAATCCACTAATGGTTACATGTTCACCATAGGTGGAGGAGTTGCGTCCTGGAAATCCTCTAAACAAATATACATAGCTCGATCCACCATGGAGTCAGAGTTTATAGCACTAGATAAAGCTGAAAAAGAAGCTGAATGGCTCAGAAATTTCGTAGAGGATATTCCTTGTTGGAACAAGCCTGTGCCTCCTGTATTGATACACTGTGATAGTATGTCAGCAATCGGGAGAACACAAAGTACTATGTACAATGGTAAGTCTCGACACATCCGTAGGAGACATAACACTGTTAGACAGTTGATCTCTGGTGGTATAATTATCATTGATTATGTGAAGTCCAAAGATAACATAGCTGATCCTTTGACGAAAGGAATCAACAGAGATCAAATGTATAATGCAGTAATGGGAATAGGGTTAAAATCCACACATTAAAAAATATTCATAGCGGTAACTCAACCATGATGAGTGGAGATCCCACAAACTTAGTTCAATGAGACAACTAAGTTATGGATGGTTAAGATAATCACTTGGAACCCATCCCATTCTCAGTAGCTGCGCAAGTACTAACCTACAGAGGTGTGGTAAGGTTAAGTGTCTACGCTTTCAATGATTCCTATACCAGATAAGGGTGGAGTATGGCAGGATACTCTTGATAGGAGATCACCTATATAAGTGTGAAGTGAGGCCACTTCAAATAAAAAAAATACTTACGAATCTAAGATAAGGTCTATGGCCGAAACAGACACAACGTAAAAATCAAGGATATTAGAGATATCATTGTGTAAATATTATTATCTTAGTTAACATCAAAAGCTGACCAATTCAAGACATTGCGTTCACTGAGCAGCAAGTAAATCTGATAACATCTTGCTGGAGAAGGTTCAAAGCCGTAAGCTACCTATCTCGGTGCAATGATAACTCGTCAAAACTTTTCTTAAAGGCGTCAGCATGCATTAATCATCATTCATGTGAGAAATTGTTGGAATTAAATGACAATAAATGCAAAGGAGGCCTAAGGTAGGAAGGCCCAAAGTGGGAAGGCCCAAGGTTGGAGGAAAACCAATCCCACATTGAAAAATGGCACAAAAATCTTCAAGTACATAAGGAAGAGCTCCAAGCTAGTGTAACATTAAGCGTTTCACCTGGAGTGCTATCCAAGTTGCACGAGCACGAGGAGCCTTTTGAGGCGCACTTTGCACTTCGTATCGTCGCGAGGAGCTGGAGGAGCCTTAAGATTTTTTCTCCACTCCGGAAAGCTACAAGCTGCCCCAAAGGAATTCGAGTACAAACCGCTAATCAAAAGGGTGTCTCACGAAGGAGTGCGAGCACAGGCTGCCAGCCGAAGGGGTGCCTATCCAGAGAATCTACCGAAGGGATACGAGTAGCTACAGGCTGCTAGTTGAAGAGGTGCCTATCCAGAATATCCACCGAAGAGACACGAAGGTAGCAGCCAGGCGAAGATGCGTAGGGGACACGAACCAACGGGGCACGACCAAAACCTAGACTGAAAGGTGAAGGGACGCGAAGCAGCAAGGCTAGGCGTCCCATCGGGCCATCAGACAGGCAAGAGGTGCCTCTTTGAAAGGCTGGAGCCCCTTCAGAATTGCCAGGCAGCCCTTCGGATCTGGCCCTCTCCGCCTATAAATAGACCTCATTGTGCATTTGGGCTACAAGTCCTTTGGCAGGGTAATCTTGTCTTAGGGAAAAATAGTTGAACTCTTGCCTCGACTTAAGATCCTAATCAAATACACCATCTTCCACAAACGACAGAAACTCCGTCAAATAATTTTACACATTGTATCGCTAGCCTAAATATCTTTTTGTACGATACATCTGTGATAGGGTCTTGCTGAAAAAACCTAATGAAATTAATCTGCAATTGATCACAAGCAAGCTGTTAGGCCATATGACTGTTGGCAATTGCTAATTAACTACATAGTTTTAAAATATGGATTTTGGTACGATCCGAAATTCTTCTGTTTTTTGGTTAGTCCAGTCTGATAGGTCAGACTACCGGTCAGACCGAAACTTTTTTATTTAATAAAATATTTTAAATATATATACATACATTATTATATATAGGTAAGAAAATAAATAAGCTTCAAACCCATCTACAAAACAAACCCACACTTTCTGAGGCCCATCTCATTCCCTATATTTTAAAAAAGCCCATCTAAAGATTTGAAAACATTATAAAAAAAATGTAAAGAGTCTTCTAGAACAAGGTTTTCAAATACGACCCAGAATTTGGGCCGAATCTTAGGTAGACCAGTTCGACTGGTCGAACTGCTAATCAGACCAAAATTATTTAAAACACCATTTAAAAATTATATATATATATATATAATTATATATGTAATCACATATACACTTCAAAAAATCATCAAATACATGATGAAACTACAGAGATTGATAAAGTTATCTCGATTTTAATTTTTTTGGTCTCTTTTCTTTTTTTTTTGTGCGAAATTTCCGACCAAACCAAGTGACCAACTCATATTTTTTGGTTTTTTCCAAAAAAGATCTTGATTTTTGGTCCAACCTTACCAACCAGAAAATACGGACCCAAAATTTTGGACGCACCATCCAATCCGACCAAATTTTGGGACCAATTCCAGTACGCTCCTTGTACTGAATCATAGTCCGACCGATCGAACTATCAGTCGGACCGCATATTTCAAAACCCTGCTCTAGAAACACTAAAATATCTACGCCAAAACCATTTATGCCCACCATTTTCATAAAACCTCTTTTCTCAAACTCCAAAAACCACTAAAATAAAACCCACAGAATCCCTCTCAAACCCCAAAACCATCCAACTAAAATTACAGACCTTTTCATCTCTCAAAATCTCTCCATTCACCTCCAACTTGAAACTAACCTCCCTCGACCCTCCCACCATGGCCAACCTCCATACCTAGCAAATGAATAATGATGGTTAACCTTTTAGACGCCAACTCAAGATTTCGTCTTCCTCCAATTCAATTTAAAAAAATGCGTAAAGGATGAAACTTTCACTAACCCATCAAGCAAAGGAAGCGAAAGAGCCTCGCGGACCCATAAAAACAGACTTACGATCCCGTCTTCCTCCTCTTCATCTAAGCCATTTCACCTTTGTTCTCTTCTCTCACTTGTTTTGCTTTTAATTTCCAACGAGGAGAGAGAGCGAGAGGAGTGGAGTGGTGCCGATTTTGGTTCCAGGGTCGAGAGAGAAGGAGCAATTTTGGGAAATTTTGTGAAGTGGGGCTTTTGATTCCAGAATTTTTAGGTATTTTGCAAAACTTCTGGTCGAACCGCCTTTTTTCGGTCAGAACGAAGGCAAAAACTGCCCTATCGGACCGAAAATAGAGCGGTTCGACCGAATGCCATTTTACCCAAAAACGGGCCGCTCCAATGAATAATTTATGATCTGATTGGTTAGACTGTCAATCGGACCACATTTTTTAATTGTAACTAGGTGTAAACTAATTACAAGCAAGCCAGCCCCCATCCACTCCTAATTTGAAACATTAAAAATTTCTTTAATTAGCTGAAACATCCCCCTATTAACTTTATTTTGTTCCCCGAAAAGGACATTCTTTCGGATACAAAACTTGTAAGCTCAGTTACCCAATGCATCAACTTTCCTAGGAAAAATTAGAATATGTCTCTATTTTAGGATGTATGATAAGCAAACAAATTGGAATCACCCATTACGCAAAGTGGAAGGGAAAAAATGCAGTTTGAGTTAATTTCTGGGATCTTAGAATTTTATGAGTCAGAGTCTGTGCAAGATCTGGGGTCGAGTAGATCTGTAGAATCTGAGTGATAACTCATAAGATCCTAAGATCTGCGAATTAATTCTTAAGATCCTGAGATCTGCGAGTTAACTTTTAAGATTCTGAGATCTACGAGTTGGAGAGGTGAATGTTTCTCAACACTTTCAAAGGAGAGAGAGAAAGATAAGAAGTTATCATTCGTTTAATATTTTAATAATATATGTTATCCGGATAACAATACTTTTTTTACCATTTATTGTGTAGACCAAAATACAAAAATCTACCGTACTTTATTTAATATTTATTATTCGGATAATTATTGATCGACTAAAATTCTTAAAATGATACGATTGGTAATTGTTGAACCCATAAATTAATAATCAAATTAATATTAATTAATATCTCTGAAGTTAATAATTTTAGAGTTATTTAAATCTATATTTTCATCATACTAATTTTTTGTCACTTATTTCTTTTACATCAATTTTGATATTTATTTTATTTTATTTATTGCTCGTAAATTACATTCTGTAATTTATAGATACGTAGTGGATTACCATTAAAAAATATATTGAACTGAGATTTTTGTGTGTAAATTTATGAAGAAAAATTAGTTATTAGTAAAAAATATTTATGGAAAGATTATTAATCTTAGTTATTTTTATAATTTTATTTATTTTGTGGATCTTACGATCCGTAATACTATGATCTACACTTTTTTCATACCCAAACGATCTTTAGTGGATCCCAATTTTGACAACCTTGCTCCAAGCATTTAAAAGCCTGTATCTCCCTTACACGTTACCTATATCCTATTCCATTTAATTGGCCACCAATTTTGTCCTTTTATTTTCACAACTTCCACATTCTTCAACTTCACTAATTCTCAAACAAACCGAAGAATATCCCATCTACTCCTATACGTTTTCATACTATATCTGAACACATACGTTAGGCCGACTAATCTGGATTCGAGTCCAGTCAGATCTTTGTAAGATGTCAAAATTTTCTCGCCAATTATTTGAATAATGATGTGATGCAATGGTTCAAGATTTCTTAGTTGAGCTATTGGAAACGGCAGATCCAAGGGAAGCAAATCCCTTCCTATTGATAATGGATTCAATCTTCCCTCTCCTCTACCATCTTGGCCACCAGGTACAGTTTTTCTTCTCCCTTTTCCTCCTCCTTGTTAGCCAATTAGTATTTTTGATCCTATTCTGGCGATTTCGAATTACCACCGCATCTTTTGGATCTATGGTTCTAGAGTTTAGGGTTTTGGTTAATAACAACATACAACAAGAAGTAAAGTTTAATGTTATGTAGTTTGATCGACTTGAATATAACAAACAAACATGTGGTCTACAAATGTTAGACCGATTAATTTTTTTGAAAAAAAACCTCTAGTTGGTTTTAAATATTTTGAAAAAAAATATATCTGAAAAAGGGTCTTCAACAAAGGATCCGACATAAGCAAAGATGATTTTTCATGCTGGTTCCACGTTCAAAGCACCATTCGTAGTGTAATCAGAGTACAACTTAATGACCGAATCTGCACCAGCTGTAAATAGCCAAGGTTGCCGAGGATGAAATACGCAATCCATTATTCCTGCAACACAATAGAAGCATCAGAAACAGCTTGATGGTGCAAGAGAAGTACTTGGAATCAACTACTCCAATAAGAAAACGAGTAGGGCAAAAGAAATATGTGACCATATGCAACCAACCATAATAATATGTAAGGTCGGAAGCAACTAACTGTATATATATAAATATAAATATAGCAGTCATCTTACCTCCGGCAACTAAAAGTTGGATAAAAGAATCATCATGGAACAGATTTGAATGACAAAAGGAAGGAAGGAAGGAAGGAAGAAAAGCGCACCTCTTCCGTTCGAGCTTGTATGTCCACGGAGAATTGTTAGCGGAACGATGTGAGGGTTCTGATTAAGATCCGAGTAAACCATGCCATGGAAAACGTAGGCAGTGTTATCCTCCGAGCACGACACGAACAACGGGTAGGATCGGTGAAACTCCACGTTGGTAATGTCCTTTCCACAATCCCTGAGTTGCCGAAAAATGACAAGATAAACACTGTCAACAGTTCATCTCCAGCAAGTTATCTAAGACTTGGCAAAGACGACCCATCTTTTCCAATTAAAAGAGCACGGGGATGAAACTGTAGGAAGTTGGAAGAAAATAAAAAGGAGCCATTTCCTACCTGAGAATTTTGTATGGTCTAGACGAGATGTCCATGTCAAACCAGCACAACTTCCCTTCCTTGCTGCCAACGATTACATTATCGCCTGCACGGATAGACCAGACCAGACCAGACCAGACCAGACCAGATGTGATGAGATGAGATTTTCTAAAGAAGAAGCAGTAATCAGCAAGAAAAGGGATAACCAACCAGCGGGGTGGACCGCGATTGAAGATACTTCTCTGAAACCAGTCTCGAGCTTCCTGATCAGCTTCCCATTTTTGAGGTCATACATTCGAACGTTCTTCTTTGTCGCAACAAAGATGAAGGTCCCGGAAGGATGAAAAACCGTTGATACTGGAAGCCCGCGCAACTTCCCCTTAAGTGTTGTGGTCCGCTTCCGGGATAGCTTGTGTATGAGAACTGCTCTTGATTGGCGTTATTGACAGGTCACGGAAACAAACAAACAACATAGACAATCCGGACATTTTACCCCCGACAGGGATGAGGTTTGTTTGAAACATCATGGTTCAAGAATGTCATATAAGATGTACAACGAATCGCGGATTGTAAAAAAAAAAATTGATAAGGATATCAGAAGGCATCAGTGTACAGAAATAGTCTCCTTTGGGATGCCATTGCACTGAGGATACATTCTGCAGGAGACGTCAAGAAAATCATAATTGGCGTACCATGCGCAGTTGAGAATCAAGAGAAACATCAGATCAAAAGAATTAAAAGTCACCTTGAAATGCTCTAATCTGATTCCACCATACTTGTCATCTTGTTGCCAGCTCAAGATGGATGTCAAATAATCTAGGCATCCCCCCATAACAAAATCTGATCAGATCATACAAAAACTATTGAGCTGCATCCTGCCTAAATCCAAGGAAAATAAGGTACCAACCAGAAGAACTAGGTGTGCTAATCGTCAAGAGTGCCTCGAGTTTTGCCTGCGCTTCACCATGCTCTAGACCAGTCTCTAGGAGCAGTACATCTTGTCCCCTGTTTAACAATTTCTTTGTTGTTTGCTAGTCGTCGTGGTTTGGAGACGAAATTAAAAAGACTTATGCAAAGCCACCGAGGCAGACTTACACAGAGATTGCCAAAATGGGACGATCAGGCAAGGGATTCCATGACACACACTGGACAGCTTTTTCAAATTTCCAAGTTCTACAGCATCTGGTACTCTCAACCTCCCAAATTCGCACCGTGCCATCGCTTGAACCTTTCCAGCGTATAAGAGAGCGTATAAGAGAGCGTATAAGAGAGAATGAGTATCCAATCAGACACAGACGATGGTTGTCGGATATATCAAGAAAGTGAGAGACTTGAAACCTGAAGCAAGCCAATGTCCTGAAACGTCAACAGATATGGATAGAACAGCAGCTTTGTGGCCCCTATACTCAAGGTAGCATCTACTCGGATATGGTTGAAGATCTTTTGGATTAGGGAGCTCTACTTTCAAAGATTGAGGATCAATGTTGATCTGCAACAGAGGTAACAGTTCAGCAATGCCATAAGCCAACCAAAAAGCAAGCTTTGACTACCAGCAAAGGTGTGGTGCCATCATGGAGATCAACTTACGCGGTTCTTACGAACTCTTGGGCACAAGTACAGATCCAAACATCGTTCAAAACATTCCTTGACGAATTTTGGATATGCTGGGATGCTCCTCCAAGATGTGAATCTAATGAACCATAGTTAATGTTTAATTAAAAATCTAACGTTTGAAATGCAATCAGCGTGTTTAGATAGTACCGCGAAGGAATGAATTCAGGCCGGTCTTCCTCGTCCATTAGCTGATACATATCGATCTCTTCTTGGGTTGGGATGTACTCCAGAGGTGGATTAGGGGATTCTTGATGACCTGAAGCAAATTCAGGTGGGAGGGGAGTTGTAGCATGCAGAAGCAGATTATTGGATTGCGCAGTAGCAAAGACAAGAAAAAGACCTGGAATTTTAAGTTTTGATGGAGGAAGACGCCGAGTTCTTTCAGCTTCACGATCATCATCCTCCCAAAGCGGGTACCATGTAATTCGATCTTTTTTGTTTGGCTGGACAGCCGATAACAAACCCTTTCGAATTGCCCGAATGTACTTAACAACCTGCAGATTCAAACAAGCAATAATACAAGATCAAAAACCAGTCTTGTTATGGAAGATCCCGACTGGGAACTACTGAAGCACAGTTCCTTGAGCAACAACAGAGTCTAACAGAATGCCAACCTTTTGATGTTCCCACTTGGAAAGGACGAAGAGCCTTTTGGGTTCGGGTGCATTTGACAGTGGATGTTTGGCGTCTTTCCATTCGAACCAATCGAGAGCAGGCTGCAAATAAAGCCACCCACCCACAGCTGGGGGATGAGGACTACTACTGGTATATTGGCATAAGGAAAAACATGATGACCTGAGATAAACTAACCGGACATGAATCGAACTCAGAATGCGGAGGCTTCCCGTCTAGCAATCTGCTGAGCATGTTCTTTTCCTCCTCTGTAATTTCTACCTCCTCGTCGTTGTACTCATCATACACCTTGCGCCTAGCATGACCCACCCGAACAACATACATACGTACGTACATACATACATACGTTGTGATTGATTGTTTAGTCGAATCCGGATACATACAATGTGGTTGGAAACTGA
This sequence comes from Hypericum androsaemum, assembly GCA_963995505.1. NCBI lineage: Eukaryota > Viridiplantae > Streptophyta > Magnoliopsida > Malpighiales > Hypericaceae > Hypericum > Hypericum androsaemum. The sequence continues at coordinate 12,052,641 of OZ023193.1, read as the reverse complement.
AAAACTCACCAACTATTGGGGTTGTCGGTGGCCGCAAGGAAAGACTGCAGCTTATCTTCTCTTTGCTTCCTCGTCAATTTCCTCCCAGCAAGATCATACCCTATGTGGGTTTGATCCTTGTACCACGCCAATGGAACTTCTCCGACCGTATTCCGGGGAGAAACCTTTATAATTGAGCAAATCAATCGGTTTTAGTTATATTCTCTTTGCTTCCTCGTCAAGTAAACACAGAGAGACATGACAAAAAAAAAAAAAGACCTCATCCTCGGAAGAATCACTCTCTTCAACGGCATCACTATGATCGTCAGATTCACCCCTCTTCCCTTTGCCCTTCATTCTCTGACTCTCTCCGTGACGGCGGCGTCCTCCCAGATTTCTACTTTGTGTGTATTTATATAGTTGTGGGTGGCGGCTTAACTTATTATTCTCCGAGGCCAATACCAAAACAAGGTTATTTTATTGGTAAAGTTTCTTTTTAGTGTTTTTGGTTTGTTTAATTTGCACACCACTACTCTTTTTGTTTTAAAATATTCAACCAGGCTAAAAGTAAGTTTATCTAATTGACATTATATTATTTGAATAAAATTTTTATGATAAATTACCCTCAATTATCAGTTGATTAATAGTATCTCATGATAAATCTTCAAAAATTCATAGTGAATTTCAATGAAGTTTCTCTTGAAATAATAACGCGTTGCAACAAAAGACCATCGAACATGGATTTTTCATATTTTTTTATTCTCCTCAAAGATATTTGGCATACCATAGAAATTTCGCTTTATAGTTGACGCTTTCACCACATTTCCTAAAAATGAAAATGTGATAAAAAAAAGTGAATTTCCGCCCGAAAGAATATCATAAGAATGAATCATATAATATATAGTGGGATTTTTTGATTTCCATATTGAAATCAAAATCCCAAAGTCCCTTTACTTGACCTTTTTTCATATAAAAAAATCTATGAGATAGAGGGAGATGAATTTTTTATTTGTCCATTATACTTCCGTTCAAATCTTTTATTCCCGCTCGCACCTCGATCTTTTCTTTTTCGCACATCAGCCAAAACCTATGTGTGAAACTCATAGAACAAGAATAGACGTATCTACTAAATTTGATGACCGAGTGATAATTTGTCAAGCACCCCCTAGTAATTTTCGCACAGGGTGTAGGGTTTAACGTCCAACCTATTTAGTAGAAAACTCAAAACAATACCCTTCAGCCTAATCTTCTAGCATGCCTTTATTCTCTCATGGTGTAACGTACAGAACTGACGAAATAGAGAACGGGAACAAAGGAGAACCAGGAACAAATGACATTTTCCTGCTGGTATATGTCGAGCTATAAGAACCTTTGGGAAAGTGTAGCAGCGACGAATATGGTTCTTGTTTTGCGAAGACAAGTTCCCTTGACTTCTAAATTCGTTAGATACTGTCTTCCTCTTCTGTACGAGTCCCTCACACTCATATGGCTTCACTTTCACGAGCACAGCTACCATCTCCTCCACGTATGCTTTTAGCAGATCGGTTTTAGTTAATTTCCTCCCAGCAAGATAATACCCTATGTGGGTTTGATCCTTGTACCACGTGTTGGGAAACACGGGGGCCCAAGCAAGACATGATCAAACCAAACACGAGAAGAACGAACACAAACACAAAGAAGAACACAAGAGATTTGATCACCCAGTTCAACCCGAAGATCTACGTCTGGGAGCGTACCAAGCTAGGAGAGATTTTCAGTATTTTCACTCTTTGGTGTTTCACTCACACCTTACAAGCAAAAGCCACACTTTTGGCCTCTCCACACTCACTTGGGCATCACACACACATATAATGAAGTTTACATGGGTATTTATAGAGGCACAAACCCTACAAGAGTTTTTACGTCGGGAGGGGCAAACTTGGAAGTGCAAAATAAACTTTCCAGGCCCAGATTTTCTAAAGTTTCTGAAACTTTGCATGGTCTCCGCCACAAATCTCGCGAGCGCCAACTTCTTCTTGGCCTGGCATCCATCAGCAACCCTGCGCCCGCTGGCCGGGTTGGTCTCGCCAACTCCATTTTGCCTCTTCATCTTTGTTTCTCGACCTGATTGTCATCACCGATCATCCTCAAGGCTCTTCACTCGAACCAATCGAATCCTCAGGCTCTAAACCCAATAATCTCCTACCTGGAGCCTGACCTCAACTCGATCACCTCCCACTAGATGATCTTATCACCAATCATCTCTCACTAGATGATCCTATTCTCCATTTGGTACGCTTGGCCTATTCTTCTTCACTTCACTAGGCTAGTTGAAGCCATTCATAGCTATAGCTTCAGCTTCAACTTCTCCAAGGTAACCACCCCCTTGGTCAACACAAGTACAATACCACCCCTTCTCTTATCAAGGTATCTTGATGTATCTCCGCATTAACACATCTTGCCACTTTAGCCTTTTTGCCCTTAATACTTAGGCCTTCCGTTCAGTACTTGTCAAGTGACTGGGCATCCACTTCACTGCCTTCAACTGTTGCTTTCCAGCACTCCTCATGAGCTTTCTCTCTACTCCCACCGCATTTGCTATCACTGGCCTTGTACACCCCTTGACATACCTCACATGACCACCCGCAAAATCACATGGAATTTTTTGCTTCTGAGCTCTCTCCTTGCAACTCTTATTTCTATTTGCCACATGCTTAACCTTATGAGCCTCCTAGTTATGCCATGCCTTCTTGCCACTATAGAGTTTGGCTAGTTTCCAAGTCTTGTTGGTGCTCAATAACTCCATCATCTCATCCATTGCAAGCACTCTCTTGCGCACATGCTTACTCTGATGTGCCTCTGCATAATCTCCTGTTTCAACACCATCTATCGATAAGAGATAGTAGTTAGCGGGCGAGAACCTGTCAGGTGAACCACGATGTTTAGTGGATCTCCTCATCGGAACCACTAGAGGTGGAGAACTTGGTTCTGCCTCCGTACCGGCCTCCTGGCCATTATGTACCTTCTTGCTCCCACCCGAGTTTGAGATGTCTAACTCGACCATCTCATTTCTAGAACCCACATCATCAGACACACTCCCCATATCCTTGTACATCACCTTTTCATTGAATATAAAATTCTGGCTTTTTATAACCTTGTAGTTCTTCTCATCCCAAATTTTGAAATCGAAATTATCTCCTTCATACCCAATGAACTTACACTTCTTGGAATTGGCATCTAGCTTGCTCATCTCACCTGCATCCATATAAAAATACGAGACACAGCCAAATACATGAAGATATGAGAGATCAACTTCCTTACCACTCAAAGCTTCCTCCAGTATCTCATTCTCCTAAGGGGTTGATGGTCCTCTGTTGATCAAGAATACAAGAGTGTTGACTGCATCTGCCCAAAACATCTTTGGTAAACCACAATACAATCACATGGCTCTAGCCCTCTCATTAAGTGTCTTATTCATCCTCTTAGCAATGCCATCCTTCTGGGGGGGTTTCAGCTATTGCCTTCTAAATGCGAATTCTATTCGCCACAAAGTAATCCTTGAACTCTTGAAGCTCATACTCTCCGTCGTTGTCAGATCTCAAGCACTTCACCTTAAGACCCATCTCATTCTCAACTAGGATTTTTCAATTTCTGAAGGCGTCGAAGGCATCAGGCTTTTTTTATATTTTAGAAAGTAAACCCACGCCTTTCTTGTTGATTCATCAATGAAGATCATGTAATACAATAAACTACCCAAGGATGCCACTGGTGCCGGTCTCCATAAATCACTATAGACCAATTCAAGCTTTTCCTCCTTCCGGGAAACGCCACCTCTAAAAAAATTCACCCTCTTATGCTTTCCAAGATCACAATGCTCAGAAAGACTGACATCTATGATCTTTAGGCCTGGTAGCTTCCTTCTTGAACATTGTACCCTCATACCCTTTTCACTCATGTAGCCAAGTCGATTATACCACAACTCTGCATCATCCATTGTACCTGCAGGGTTAATACCATCATGGGTGTTCCTTGACATATACAAAGTACCCTCCTTCAATCTTCGAGCCACCATTATAGCTCTATTGGTAATTTTTCGTGACCACAACCAAATGTCACACCATAACCTTTCTCATCCAGTTACCCCACAGATAGCATTTTTCTCCTCTACATGGGAATATGCCTCACACCTTTTAACCGCAACACACATCCATTTGAAGTATTGATTTGAACATCCCCCTTGCCCATAATCTGCAATGGCTCACCATATAGATAAACCTTGTCATAATCACCTAGGGTATACCACTTTATCATCCATGTGTCACTACAAGAATGAAATGATGCTCCAGAATCCAATACCCATACTTCCAATGGACTACTCACAATCAATAAAAGAGCATCATCAATCTCGTCTGTGGTTGCATTCACCGACTCGTCCTCCCTCCTTCGTGCTGTGCACTAATCTTGAAAGTGACCATACTTGTCACAGTTCCGACACTGAACAGAGCTCAAGTCCTTCTTTGATTCACCCCTCGACCCATACTCAAAGCCGTACCCGAGACTACTATTGATTCTTTCCTACGAATCTTTTCACTCATAATCAAATCCCTCACCTCATTCAACTTGAGCTTCACCTTTCCCGCCGAAGCACTAACCACTGTTATAGTGCCATTCTAGCTATCAGGTAAAGAATTTCACAAAATTAGGGCTTCTACTCATCATCGAAGTCAATCTCAACTGAGCTCAATTGGGCAATCGTTATATTGAACTCATTGAGGTGCTGGCCACGTAGTACTCTTCACCAGCCTTAGGTTGAACAACCTCTACATCAAGTGCAACTTGTTCGTAGCCGATGGCTTCTCGTACATCTCGGACAAAGTCTTCAACATCTCCATGGTACTTTTTGACTTCACCGTGTGTAAGGCAATATTTCTAGACAATGACAAACATACAATGCTCATCGCCTTTTGGTCTAGCAACATCCACTCATCCTCCTTCATGTCGTTGGGATTCCCCACCAAGTAGTAGGTGCAAATCCTTGCCATACAAATAGTACTTTATTTGCATCCTCCAAAACTCATAATCGACACCATTAAACTTCTCTACGGGCGACTTCCTTTCACCCATTATGGTTGCTCCCACCACGTTCTAACCTGGCTCTGATACCACTTGTTGGAAAATACGGGGGTCCCAAGCAAGACATGAGCAAACCAAACACGAGAAGAACGAACACAAACACAAGGAAGAACACAAGCAATTTGGTTACCCAGTTCAACCCGAAGGTCTACGTTTGGGGGCACCAAGCAGTAGGTGCAAATCCTTGCCATACAAATAGTCATCTATTTGTATCCTCCAAAATTCATAATCGACACCATCGAACTTCTCCACGGGCGATTGCTCTTCACCCATTATGGTTGCCCCCACCATGCCCTAACCTGGCTCTGATATCACTTGTTGGGAAATACGGGAGACCCAAGCAAGACACGAGCAAACCAAACACGAGAAGAACAAACACAAACACAAGGAAGAACACAAGAGATTTGGTTACCCAATTCAACCCGAAGTTTTATGTCTGGAGGCGTACCAAGCCAGAAGAGATTTTTATTATTTTCACTCTTTGGTGTTTCACTCACACCTTACAAGCCACACTCATTTGGGCATCACACACACATAAAATGAAGTCTTCTTGGCCAGGCATCCGCCAACAACCCGGCACCGCCGGCCGAGTTGGTCTCGCCAACTCCGTCTCGCCTCTTCGTCTTCGTTTCTGGACCCGATCGTCACCACAGATCGTCCTTAAGGCTCTTCACTCGAAACAATCGAATCCTCAGGCTCTTCACTCGAACCAATCGAATCCTCAGGCTCCAAACATAATACCACGCTAATGGAACTTATCCGAGGGTATTTCGAGGAGCAACCTTTTGGAGCAACAAGAAACATCGATTTTAGTTAATTTGCTACAAGTAAACAGAGAAAAACATGACAAAATAAGTTTAAGCACACACCTCATCCTCGGAAGAATCACTCTCTTCACCGGAATCACTATGATCATCACTTTCATACCTCTTCCCCTTATCCTTCATTCTCTGTCTCTCCCTCGTGGTTTTGGGCGTCTCCGAAGCGGATACCCAAGAAAAGGTTATCTTATTGGTTAAGTTTCATTTTAGTGTTATTGGATTGTCTAATTTTCAAACCGCTACTTTTTGTGGTTTAAAAATGTCCAAGTGAGCAAAATAAGTTTATCTAGTTGTGTTGATTTTTTCAAACTTTCGAAAAATAAGACTAGATCTACAACTTTGTAGTTTATAACATCTTCAGATTCGGAGTGCAACATCTCCCAGGTCACGATATCTCTCAATGCTCAACCGCTTGTATAGTCGGTTTGATAACCGCTTGCCCTTTGGCCCTGTAGACGCTGGCATGGTGGTACACAGTGCAGATGGAGATCGGTTTGTTGACGGGTATCGGTCGATGTTTGAGGCCGAAGTCTTGACCTAGATCTTGAGCTGGCATGGAAATTTCGTCATAGTTTATAATGCATTCAACAATTGATGCCTTATTCGTTGGCACCAGAATAGGCAACGAGTATTTGATGACTGGAATCAAGGGACCGTTAGCTGTTACAGCAGCTCAGCAAATCTTGTGAGCCAGATATGGTATCTCTATTACATCGCAACAGCCAACAAAATGGCTGAGGCCATGGAAATGCTAAATCGTGCCATTTTTAAGAAGAAATTTGTGTGATTCGAAATGAGTAACTTTAATTTTGTTTGTTGGTTGGTTGTGTGATCCTTTGAAGTGGGATTTTGTGCATGTATTTATAGAGGTCCAATTGGTCGGTATGTGCACCTAATTTTAACTTGTGTGTCATACTTTGTTTGTAGAAATTCAAAAAAGTTTATAGAGATCAAAATCCCATTACTTATTGATACTTATTAGGTATAGAATAGATCCTCATTGGTCAGTATGTGCACCTAATTTTAACTTGTGTGTCATACTTTGTTTGTAGAAATTCAAAAAAGTTTATAGAGATCAAAATCTCATTGCTTATTGATACTTATTAGGTGTAGAATAGATCCGCTACGTTCTTAAGAAAGATTTAAATGATTTAACTATACTATTTATAAGATCATATCAGTAAGATGCACATTCTTGTTTGGCAACCATAATGAGAGAACTTTAAGGTTAAGAAAACTTAACGTGAAATAATTTTATGATAGGTGACTCTCCGTTCAAAATATGGGAGTTTTTTATGGTGCATGTGAGTGAAAAAAATACGTTAAAAAGTATATGTGAGTGAAAAAAATACGTTAAAAAATATTCCTATTGGTATGTAGAGATAACCGGTGTTGTGCCATGTTGACAGGTAAACCAACAATTATTTAGTCTAGGAAGTAAAGAAAAGCTTTTAGGTGATGGCCACATGTCTTTGAGCGTGGTGTAGTGAAAGTTCTTAAGAATTTAACCACTTCAGTTGGTACAAACTGCTACAAACATGAATTTGTTTTAAGAATTTGAACTTAAAATTTTAAAACATGGGAATACTATTTTAAAAGTTCATTTTTTATAGGTCCGAAAGTATGAAATTCTAATATATTTGTTTCCTCATAGATATGACTACAGCTGAAAGTCCGATAATAAACGAAATTCTGAAATTTGAGATTCGTTCACGAATATATGCAATGTTGTGTTTTGATGTCCATAATTTTTTGTTAGTTCTAATTAATATTGGATCGACTAATTCAATTTTAAGTCGGGTAGAATTTTGAAAAGGTAAAAAAGTTTCTCCAACAACTTCGTTCGACTTATCTTCCTTTGTTATCGTTTATGAAACAGGTCATAAATTATAAGATGTCGTGTGTTTAAGTTTTAGAGCTTAGGATTGTAGACTACAGCAGTGAATCTTTACATTAAAGATATATGATCACATAAAGTATACAACAAAAATAGAAGGTTAAGTTGTTTTGCAATAAAAAAACATTGCAACATGAACACGAATAACTTGTTTGAAAAAGAAAATGGGAATTGAAATCTTATAAGTATGTTTGGAACTAATTTTTAGGAAAAGAATTTTAGTTTTGCAATTCGCGGTGAAATGACATTTACCCTTTCTTTTTCCTTAATCTTGCGCTCGCTTCTTTCTGGCTCTCTTTGTTGTTCCCTCTATTCAATGGGCCGCCAGAGGCTCACTCACCGCGACAGCCGGGAAGACGAGGTCATTATAAGGGATACCTTTTAAAACCTGTGGTTAGCGTAGTGATTAATAGGTACACCTAGCAACAACGATCTAATGGCAATAAAAAATTGATAAAGTAATTTCGTACACTCTTCATGTGCCAGAGTTGGCAAGTACCGACCAACTCATGTATTGTCTGATGGATACGGTGTCAGTCTTTAAGCATGAGGTGGGAGGATCGAATCCCATGACCGTCTAAGATCCAAAATTGTGAAAACAATTTAAATCTCACCAAAAAAGAGAGTTGGCAAGTACCGGTGCAACAATAATATTTGTTTCCTGTGAGTGATTAGTGACTTGGTTCACTTAGATAGATCTTCGGTTTAAGTAAAAATACAATTGCAATTGCTTCTTAAATAGAATCTAATAGATGTTCAATACTCAATTTTATTTGCTAGTGATGATATATGTTTTTAAAGGATAATCGTACACACATTCTTGCATACCACGCACAGACGTGCTCGTGACATTAGTGTGATGCGTACTGGAAATGACAATGAGCTTGTTGTGTGAGTCTTATGCATTATCTGCACATTTTGGACCCTTTTTGTGTGTGTTTAGATTCCCAACATTTAAAAATGCCGGAAAAAATTGTAGCTTTCATCATTTTATTTTCAAGGTTGTAAAAAATGACATGAAAATTGACTCGGAATTTCTCCTGATCTCAAGGTCAGACTGGTCGGAATACCAGTCAGATCATTTTTTATTTTTAAAAAATTATTTTTGAAATTTCAATATAGGTAAATAATATAGGATAAATAACTAAATATAGGTCTGAAAATGATCTCTTTCATCTGAGATTCCAGAATCCAATCAATAAAAAAATCAGAAATTAGAAAATTTGGGGAGTTGGTGACGGCTTCAGAATAACTTTTTCCAATTCCCGATGAACTACCTGGTTTGGCCGAATTTTAGGCAGTTCGCAAGGTCACCGATTCACTCCTCAAATCTGATACGCTGAAAATTCTAATTTACGGTCCGATCAGACAAAATTTTTTGAACTCTTGCTTATATGCCATTTGATATCAAATCGGTTTGTTTTATCGAGTGTGAATCATGCTCATCCCTCGTATCCTTATTATACGCACACGTCTTCATCCGCGGCTGAAGCATGTAGTGAGAACTGCCAAGCCAAGTATAGTCGAAGCGTGTCTCAACTAGGCTCGCTAACTTCAACAGAAGTTTCCTTCCAATAGAGCTGGTGCAGCGTGTTGCAGATGCTTAACGAGAAAATGATCACATCGACGAACAAGATACGAATTTCGCGATAAAAAGTTCATCTTGAAAAGCAACGCGAGTGTTGTTGAAGGCTACGGCTCTGTTTTTCTCATGTGGTTGCTTGCTTTCCCGAATTCGAAAATTGTAATTCACTTTGTTACTACTACATTTGGTGGCGTAGTCTTCTGTGATGAAGATACAACCACATTCCAATAGTATGAGAAAGGCATTACTTAAAAGATAATTAGTATACCATTAAAATTGCTTATTTGCATTGGTCCGCAAGATTTCTTTTCCGTGAACTAGGTTCTTTGGTAAATTTGTTTGATGTCCTTTAGAATGCCTCTAATTAACAGGATTTCATTTTACCAAACAACCTAGTTCACAAAAACAGAACTCATGCTGGTAGATGTATTATTCTAAGCTGTGAGCCTCTGCTTTCTAAATTTCTCCATTGGCCGAACGAATTCAAATTGATAGAATCATAAAACGTACTCTATAATACACATGTCTCGCCAAAGGACTTGTATCCCAACGACACAAGGCGTTGTAAATATCTAGGAGGTTCAAGGTTCAAACCTTGACAATATCATGGTGTAATAATTTACCTTTTAAAAAAAATACACATCTCTAATTAAACTACAACATATACATCAACTTTGTTCATAAACGACGCTTGTTTTTCAAGAATAAGCAAGAAAAGAAGTTTGAATTGTAGATTCCTAACACGACATTGCTTAAAACCTAAACTGAATTTTTCTAATAGTTCGAACCTGATAGTTATCAGTATTTATTAAAACTCTTCCTATCTACAGGAAGATTATTGGATCAACTGATTTTATTATCAAGCTGTAATACTTTTCAAAAAAAAAATCAAGCTGTAATTAATTTTATTTGGAAAAAGAAAATGAGTCGGGTAATAGAAATATGCGATGATATGCAAGCCATAATAATATGGGAACATATAAAATTAGGCCGGAAGCAGCTATATCTATGTCTCATCTCAATTAACCTCCAGCAACTAAAATTTGAATAAAGAATCACGTGGAGATAGACCTGGCCATGAATTGAATCCGATTCATGATTCGATTCGATTTGATTCGTAAAAAATTCGATTCGATTCGACAATAATTCGATTTGTCAAAAAGTTCGATTCGAATTCGTCATGATAAGAATTGAATACGGTTCAAGTTTTTTGTAATTCGTCAAACCGGCAAATTCAATTCGAATTCGTTTTGAGAATTCGATTCGAGTTGAATTTGTATCGAATTCGTATTGAATTCGATTCGAATTCATAAAAATTCAGGGGGGGGGGGGGGGCGCACGCGGGTTTATTTGAATTTCGCTGATGTCAGCGCTTGCGTCAGCGTCAGGGGCAAATTACCCTTTTTTTCTGACCATTTTTTTATTACCGTTTTAATCCCCAGGTTACCGTTTTTTTACTGTTGGTACTTTTTAATTTTTTTTTAATAAATTCAGAATTTCTTCCAAACTCTATAAATACCACCTCTTTTTTTCGACTTATGAATTGTTAAAAGAAGCTCTTCCATACAAAGAACTTCTATGTAATTTTTTTGCATCTAATGATCAAACTAATAATATTATGTTACAACCTTACCATTGAGACCTTGTAGAAAAACTAAATGAGCTTTTAGAATGTTTTAATTATGCTACACATCTTTTATCGGGTGTTTATTATCCTAGATCTCATTTACTATTTTTGGAATATTGTAATATATTGTTTATTATCCTACATCTCATTTACTATTTTTGGAATGTTGTAATATATCGGAGGCAATATGTAGCGCTTATCAAGATTTTGCATTGTCATCATGCGTTTCAGAAATGGCTAACAAATGGTTAAAGTATTTCAAGGAGATTTCCCAACTTAATTTAATTACAACCGTTTTTATGCCGAACATTAAAATTGATGGTTTACAAAATTTATTATATGCGTATTACACAAATTTGGAAATTTTTTTGCAAGTTCCTAGAAGATCATGTTGTAAAAATTACAAACAATGTAAAAAAAGATATTTTGGATTTAATGAGTGAATATAGTATTAGGAATAATGCTTCTACATCTAATGAACCAACTCCCTCTCACTCACAAGCTGAAAAATTAAGTTTTACGGAAAGATTGTTAATGAAAAAATAAAAAAGATCCTGAGGAATAAGTTTAACCAATTCGGAATTTGATTTATATCTTAACACACAATTTGATATTCCATTTGTCAAACCTTCTAGTTTTGCTTTATTAGAATGGTGGAACAACCATGTAGAACAATTTCCGGTTATGTCAATTGTTGCAAAATAATTGCTTGCTTGTCCGATTTCGACGGTTGCCGTGGAACAAGCATTTAGTGCAGGAGGTAATATTTTGGATGAACACCGGTACTCAATGACACCGCAATCTTTGGAGGCACAAGCATTGGTCGCCGATTGGACCAAGGTGGAAAGACGACAACAAGAATTGGTCCGGGAAAATCTCGACCAACTATATGACATCGATGATGCGACAACCGGTGAAAGCACAAACACATCCGACTAGGTGAGTTAGCTCCATAAAGGTAAGAGAACTAGGTGGGCTTTGATTCCTTCGGACCTAAGGATACGTAGGCAACTTAATTTGGTACATTAAGTGCAAGCCCAATCTTTAGTTTATTTCTTTTTCCCAAAAAATGTTAAACACTAATTCCTAATTTTTTTTAATATTTGAAGCAAAAATCAAAGTTTTTAAATTTTTCAAAAAATAGCATAACTTTTTAAACTTTTTCGAAAATATTACAAAAATATTCAAAATATCCAAAAAAATTAGAGGTTTTAGAATTTTTTAATTAAGTATTAAAATTATAGAATTAATTCGAATTCGATTATAATTCGAATTCGATTATAATTCGAAAATTCATAATTCGTATTCGATTCGTCTTTTGAAGAATTGAATATGGTTTAATGTTTTGATAAATTTGAATTCGAATAAATTTGATTCGAATTCGTCCAAATTCGAACCGTGGTCAGGTCTACGTGGAGGTGGTATTGCGTGGGGCCGAGTGATCAAGCAGAAGTCGTTGTGGGCTTAGTCGGTTGTGCTTATGGTCCACATCAATAATTTGCTTTTTTTTTGGTCGGTAATAATTTGCTTGTTTATCTATTTTTTCGGATGTAAGGTTTGTACTCACTTGACGTACCACGTCAATCCGAATCTGTCACGTAGAGGGTCATATAGTTGATGATGATGTTTGTGATAAACTTTATTATATATGAAAAAATTCACTTTTATTCTTTGTGATTTAGATTTTTTAAACTTTAATGTACACTTCAAACCCTCAACATCTCACGGAAATATACAGAAATTTGGTTACCCATTGTCGTAGGTGTATCAAATTAGTTCATTTTTTAAATTTCACAAATAATTTGTTGGAAAAGCTATATTTTCTGGAATTGACGTTAAATCTTTGGAATACATTAATACAAGAGTGTTCCCAAGATTATTTTATCGGTATATTCGTCTCTTGAATATACGTTATTAATTGACGGGTTTGAAGTGTAATTAATGAGTAATTACATGTTAAACCTGTTTAATTAATAACTAATTCGTTAATAATAAATTACTTATTTGTTGAAGCAAGAGGTCCATAGGCTCGGGTCCACAATGTCTTCGTGCTAGTCGAATTACGATCACGTTTTAACGGATTCGTAATTAATTTTCACGAGATTTCCTCTATCGAAAATCTGATCAAAACTTAGGGACTAATCCAGAGTTTTTCCTTTCTTATTGAGTGGTTGTGGGCAAACTTACATTTTGGTTCAGCTGGATTTTCCTTTAATAGGGAAATTCGGCACACTAGAATGCACCACGTGGCACAACTGGGCCGCATGTCTGCCACGTGGCACGTCAGACCGCATGTCTACCACGTGGGTCACCACCTTTGGCGGCAACTGCGTCAGCGCCACGTCAGCGGATGTGGCGCCTACGTGGCATCGGGCCTGATGGGCCTGGGCCCAATCAGGCACAATAATAATTGCCTGATTGGACCTTTAGATCCAACATTAATAAAATATGCAACCTTAATATTTCATTAATATTAACTATAAACATCAGTATGACAAAACTTGGTATATGACTCCACCTAGATTTTTAACAATCTAAGAAAAAGTTAGAGAATTGGTTTCCTAAATAGATGATGGTCAGTGAATTAAATATTTAGGAATTGCTTATTGAAGGTTGCAAGAATAATTTAGTACTCAAAAAACTGATTTATTATTGTCGAAGATTAATGTATTTTTTAATCTCAAGCGCTCTTATGAGAATCCAATTAAATCCGAAGAAATTGATATTTTGTGAAAGAAAATAATTAAATGAGAGATGTTAAATTTGATGTTCTCCTATTTTTGGAGTTTCCAAAGGTTGGGACATCAATTCATCCCTTGGATCTTGATCTGCTCCTATTTGTAAACTTTCGATTTAATTGAATTTAAGTAAGTTTACCCCTCAAAAATATATTATATTGTCAATTTCATTGATTTCCCTCCCAATACATGGAACTCATGGAATAATTAGGGCGATGCTTAATTTTCTTCTTCTTTCAAGATGCTTGACATCCCAAGTATGTGCCATCACTGATGTCGGCATATGTATATTTTATTTATAGGACAAGCACGGATACTCTCAATAACTATCATCTCTTGTACATTTTGTTTCAGACAATTTGCGTTTATAACCAGGGTGTTTATAATAACACCCTACTGTAATTAGTTTGAAGGAATAATATAAATTTTACTTATAAAAAAAATACACTTAATAGCAGTAACCTGAGATCGAAAAACAATGAACTCTTTATTTCTTCTATATTTATAAATAACACGGATACAATCAATATCAATAAAATCCAAAATCCCCATAATATAGCTCAATCTCTCATCACCCTAACAATAACAAAATAAATTAATCAAGCATATAAACAACAGAAACGAGGCCAATTAAGATACATATTTAGTGCAGAAAGAAAGCAATTGCGGAGACAAGAAGAGATGAACAAATCATAGCAGTGGAAATCCCAAAAGAACTGGCAGCCCCTTTATCCATGCTTGGTGAAGGTGCTGGTGCCGCTACGCTCTCGAATTCCTGTGCACTTGCGGCGACCAAGTACATCGCAACAGCCAACAAAATTGCTGTGGCCTTAGAAATGCAAAATCTTGCCATTTTGAGAAGAAATTTGTGTGATTCGAAATGGGTAATTGGAAAATATTTTTTTGTTGGTTGGTTGTGTGATCCTTTGAAGTAGGATTTGGGCATGTATTTATAGGGGTCCAATTGGTTGGTATGTGCGCCTAATTTTGAACCTGTCACAGCTGTGCCATGTTTGACAGGTAAAACAACAATTATTTAGTCCAGGAAGAAGTAAAGAGAAACTTTCTTAGTTGATGGCCACATGGTTTTGAGTTGGTTGAGCTGCCTTCAAGAATATTTTGACGTGTAGTGTCGTGAAAGTTCTCAAGAATTTACCGACAGCAGTTGGTACAAAGAAACTTTATTTTTATATGATTTTGGGTTTAATTTTTTTTAAAATAGAAATGTTATTTTTAAAGTTCCTTTTTATAGGTTCGAAAGTATTAAATTCTAAGATTAGTCATTTTTCTTAAAATTTGTGAATTCCTGCAATGTTATGTTTGATTTCTTTTTAATATCATTTAATATATGGATGCCATTGAATTAACTTATTCAAGTTTAAATCGCGTAAATTTTTGAAAGATCACAAAAATTTTAAAAATTATTTAATGTTGCTGATATATTTTTGTTAATACTATTTATTATCTGGATCCATCAAACCGACTAATTCAGATTCGTGTTAGGAGATAAAAAAAATTTTCTCAACAGTATTTAAAATTACTTTTCCTGCGTTCCTAATGAGTAGTCTAGATTATACTAAATTAACGCATTGTTGATAACAGATATTTAGTTAAACTATTAAGGTTATTATGTCCACCGTAAAGTTGTGTTCAAAAATATTTCTCCGAGGAAGACAAACGTCTTCTGCCTAGATTGCGGAAACCACATGGGATGATAATGATCCTCCACATGGATTTGGAAGTTGTTAATTATGAGGTTCAATTGTTCGGCGGACAGTTGTCGTCTTCCTTTCATGTGGGGTTTCACATGGATGATTAATAGCATAGGTTATATGAATTATTTATTTATAGCATTCTTGCGACCATTTGGAGTTGTCTGCTGAAATATATGTGCTTTCACATGTCGTCTTTCAATTTCTATGATTTCGCTCTTACGCCTGTCTCTTAATGAATAAATTTCATTTTATCCTCAGTTTTATAATGATGAACTCGTGAGTTTTGAACACCTTTATGTTAAAAAAATATTTGGTTTGAACTCTAGTATTGGTTTACAATTCTAAAATCTTATTTATTATTTGTTACTTGGACAAGCTTTTAATTTTTATAAAACAACTGAAATATTTTAAACAAGTTTAAATTTGTTGTTTTTTATTTGGAAAGGTAAATAGCTTTATTAAAAGAACAACTGGAACATATACACATCGTTGATTCCACCCAGACCATGCGTGCTTAAGGCAAGCAAGCAAGTACAGGAACAACGTCCGTTAGAATGATCTACCGACCTAAAAATGATCTACCCACTTAAAATTGATCTAACCCTCACATATCTCAGTAAAAAATTCGATGTGGTAAAACTTCTTTGAAAAAATATACACAGAAAAGAAGAGTATCTACGATATTACCGTTGATATCCACCGAGAAAAAAAAACCCACCCCAAACAATAACAACGCCACCAAGAGCAGAGGACCACAGCGATAATCCAGCTATGTTATTCTTTTTGTTTGATAGCTTGAGATACCACTCCTGATGTATTTTCACATTTTTATTTACATTTTCTCTAGGCATAGTTGATCTCCTCAAACGGTTATGACGTTTTTTTTTTACTATTTTTCTTCCGAAATAATGACGTATCTCATCTATTTACCCAAAAAATTTAGTTCACGTTGTAAAAAAAATCGAATCTTGTTAAACTGGTTGTCAAAATTAAAATTTTTAAATAGAAAAATACCATTAAAAATTATTTATCTTGTATAGCACTCTGTAATAATATGAATATGATTATAGATATTGGAGAATCATTCCGTGCATAGAGTATATTAACCAAATCCAAGATATGAACCTTATATTTTAATTCGACAACCTATTTACTCCACGATTACCAACTATGAATATGAGTCATTGTCACAAATAGGCATCTCAAGCATCATGAAATAATTTTTTTTAAAGTTCAATTATTTTCAAAGTACGTTATAAAATAATTTTCTTAGATTAAGTTTATTGGTGATCGCTTCCGAACGATCACCCACAAGAAGACAAATTGAAAATTGTTAAAAAAAAAGAAAATTAATTGGTGAGCGGCGAGTGGCTCGGCTGGCCGAGCGTCGCTCGCCCCTTTTATTATTATTTTTTGTAATCTTAATCTATTTAATGACATATGATACAATATTATTCGTTAAAATAAATATCGGTGTATATTATTTGTGTAGTTAAAAAAATAAAAATTAATATATTTTTATTCTATATAAATAGAACTCAATATTGATATATTTTTATGCACAATCTAAAATTTTCTCTTTCCTTACTGCATAATCTATTTATATTCCTTAACTATATTATTTCTATTTTTATTTTTATTCCTTGTTATAATTATGGACGCATAATTTATATATACTCATTACAATTTATATGTAAACATAAATAATTTATAGATAATATGTGGATGAGAGAGAAATTATTTATTTATTTGGTGAGCGGGTTGAATGAGATCACTAATAAAGATGAAAAATGATTGAGTTGGATTGAGTTGTATATTGATGAGAGATAAATTATTTATTTATTGATGAACGGATTGGTTTCGCTCACCAATAAACTTGGTCTTAACAGTTACATTATTGTATTGTACATCAATGATAAATAGAAAGATTTCCTAAAATATGAATGTCTCGTCATAAAATGCATGTCTCGACTCATAGTTTTCACTCCTGAGTTGTCTCTTAGTATCTGAAATAGTAACGCATATTAATAAAAATATGCAACTTAGTAAATTGATAAAAATATATAATTCGTACATCAAATCATACCACAAATTTTATACATATATATATACATACATATATATATATATACATATCCTCGAGAATATATTCAAAACATTTTAATCCAGTCCATCCAATGTGAAAGGTAGTGATCATTCTATTTGAAACTATGATATTGCGATATTAAAAAAAAGGTAAATTATTATCTGTAGTGTTTGGCATATTCGCTTCTCACACTCTTGTATTTCCAAAATAGATTAAAAAGTTTCCAAAATTTAGCAAAATTATACTCTGTAATCCCTAAAGCCGAAATCAGAATTTTTCTCCGACGAATATTCACCTAAAATGATACAAATATCCCCACTTGAAAAAAAAAAACCATTCTCTCTCCCTATTCCCTTTCTCTCTCCCCTCTATCCTCTCCCCTCACTGACTGGTTTCATGAAGCCTTTCCACGAAGTCCACGACCTCCACCCATACGGCGAGACCACAACAAGCCCACGACCACCACTCTCTTTCGCGGACCGACCATACCAATTCCTTATCTTATCTAGCTACGTTATGCATTTTTTGTTTTTTTATGTTGATTTTGCTTGTTTGGGTTTGTAATTTTGTTACCCTTTTTTTTTACCCGTTGTAAATAAGACAGGAGACCCGTTTGTGTTAATATTGGAAGTGTTCTTGATGTTGCCCGAATCTGGGTTTTTTTTGAAAGAGGGATCGAGAATGATTTTTTTTTCTTTTTAAGTACAGGTATTTGTGTCATTTCAAGTGATTTTTTGATCGAGAAAAATTCTGATTCTGGTTTCGAGACCCCAAAGTATAATTTGACCAAATTATGAGAATTTTTTAATCTATTTTGCTAATAAAAAAGCGTGACAGACGAATATACCAAAATATTAGAATTTTAAAAGTAATTTATCCTTAAAAAAACTATTATATTGTGACTATTGATTTAACATAATTTACGATAAAATGATAACCATTAAATATTCAAGGACGCAGGGGCGGAGTCAGAAAATTTGGGGAGTGGGGCAATAAAAAGTTCAACGTATGTAATTGCAACATTTATAATTGTCCTCTACGATTACTAATGCATTAAAATCGCTCCATAATGGCTACATTGTCAATACAATCAAATACGTCTTTCTTGATATATGTAATTAAACAATCAGCTAGCAATTGATCTCTCATCTTGTTGCGAAGACGATTCTTCAAAATATTCATGCCAGAAAAGGCTCTCTCAATATTTGCAGTCGCAACCAGCAATATCAAAACTAATTTCAGGAGCTGAAATACCTTACCGATAACTTTTTTAATATCTTCGTTATGGTCAGTCAGAAAATGTTACCTCTGTTCATCGACTTTTCAAACTCATCATGACCACGGAAAGAAAATGAACACAGTCTACAGAAGCACATAAGCGCATTCGATACTGCATTTTTTCCAACTCAGAAAATCTACTAAAATAGGTGCTCAAATGTTGTTTCTGATTCACCAAAACATGATATTTTTTCACGAATTGATAATGACTGCTGTTAAGTTTTTTTGCATGAGTAGTAAACATTTCTGGTTTATTCCAGGAACTAAAACCTTCCACAACAAAAGAGTCTCCACCTCTATGCTTGTCATTTTCGGACTTAAATAAACAACAACAAAGACAAAATGCAGCTTCTTTGTTTATGCGTGGGCCACTGGGCTAGGCTAGATACATAGGTACTATCTTTTTAATTTTTTTTAGTTAATTGCTTTATTATTTATGGTAATATAGTTAAACTAATTAAGATCTTATAATATATATTAAAAGATTAAGAAATGTCTAAATTTTTTTAAAATTTCATTTCAATTTTTAGGTTAATTAATTTTTTAATGAGATCAATTTTTAATTTTAGTAAAAATATACATTAAAAAATATACATAATTATTAAATAAACAAAAAATTAAGTGGGCACAATTGTCCCGGTCAAACGTGTCCCTCCGTCCCTGCAAGGACGCACCGAGCAGCTTCCTACTGGTCTACCAAAAGACCCAACCATCTCCTACCACGCCTCGCTCTCTAGAAGGACAAGAAAAGGCTGGTCCAAATGTTCCAAATCAGTAGGGGCAAGGAGCCGTTACCTACAAGACAAGACTATCGCGCCCATCACGGCACCATCTGAAACAGTAAAAATAAAAAGGACGACCATTTCTCTTGCCCCCCGCACGTACGTGTCCTCGTCTCTTTTAACCTCTTCCCAGCGTTCACATTTCCCGTCTTTCTCACGTTATGATAGATGGTCGTTTTCCTAACTACCGAATAATTGAATTCATTCTATAAGTTTCAATATTTCTGAACAAGAACCGTCAAGTATAAATTTTAAAAAACAATAATATAAAAAATATAATATCTGAAACTATTTAAAATTTTATTTCACTCAAATTTAAATTCATCCATGTTATAAATAGTCGAATATCAATAAATTTTATTGTTATAAAACCGCGATGGGTTGTTTTGATAAAAAACTTGAATAATAGTTAGACCGATAATTCACTTGGTTGGCTTGGTCGGCAAGACCAAACTCTCTAAATTTTTTTTGAAAAACATATTTGTTGAATTTTATTTGATTAAAAATGATTAAATTAAAATCTTGATATTTATAGATGATAAATATTACAATAAATTATAGTACATTTAGAATACTGAACATTTTAATACCAAATATAAATAAAATATTTTGTAAAAAACTGTCAGTAAGATTGGTTGTCCAACCGATTTTCCAATGGGTTGAAAAAAGAAAAGAAAATATAGGTCGGCTCCGTTGTGTTTTTAAAAATATTGGTAAATTCGACAGGAAAAAAGTAGCTAGCCGTTTCCCCTTTCGCTTGTTACCGTTGCCCCTTCTCCCACTTCCAAATCTAGGCCACTCCAGCTGTCCACGTTTTATGAAGCTGTAATGGGCCCCACGCGGCTTTTACTTTCCCTTTTCCCGCCTATATATACTCCCAAGTCCCCTTCTCCATTTCCTCATTCGAAATATTTCACTTCATCTCTCAGTTTTTTAATATCTTGGAATATTTATTTGCATAAAATAAAAATAGAAATGGCAGCCAATTATAAGTTGGTCGTTTTCACGGTGGTGTTGGTGGCTTTCGCGGTGACCGCCGTCTCTGGCCAGGATCTGGGCGACCTGTCGCCTGCGCCTTCTCCTTCCATGGACAAGGGGGCTGCTTTCTCTCTCCCAGCTTCTGGGGCTCTCCTTTGCTCCTCATTAGTCCTCTCCATGGTCGCCCTCTTCAAGCATTGAGCCATTCTTTTGTTCTTTAACTATATATTTACTATGAGGTTTTTGGATATTTAATATGGGGATTATTATGTTTTTTTTTGTAAGGTATGATCATTATTATGTTACCATTCCGATGAGAGAGGTTGTAGTTTTGAGATACAATTTTATTATTTTATTTATCCGTTGCTGTTTGATTATACAGAATGAAATAATTTATATGGGAATTATTGATATGCAGTACATAATTTCTTTGAAGTTTGCTTCACGCGTAGAGACTACAGAACAAATATTTTTCGAAAAGAGCGGAAAACAGGAATGTAATTGCAAAATTTCTATTTCTAATCTGGTGTTTAGGTGCGAGCAACGGGATAATGAAGTTTGTACGAGGAAAATATTCACAGAAAAGTTTTACCAACCGATAAATTATGGTACTTGTCAAACCTAAGTGTTATTTAATTCGGAACAAAATTAAACAATTTATTTGATTGTCCAGACAAAATTTAATATTGAATTTCTTCGGGCATATTCAGTGTTCCAAACTTGTCCAAACATAAGTTTGTACTTGTCACCTAAGTCGAAAGAATTAGTCATTTTATCGAGTATTAAATTTAACTCGGAACAAAATTAATCAATTTATTGATCATCCTGATGAAATTTAATATTGAATTTTCTTCAGGCAATTTATTCAGAGTTCCAAACTTGTCCAAACATTTTGAATTAATCATCATAACACGCCTGACAATCTACAAATATTCAACAAGGCGATATAAATGCATAATAATGCGTCGTCTTTCTTTATTTAGGGAATCATAAAAAATCACAAATATAATCTTTTTTGAAGTTCCGTACAAATATAATCGATTTTCATTTTCAAGTTTAAGAAACAAGGCCTTCCGCTGCAAGCCCATGAATTCTCGAACCCATCAAACTTTGGTACTCTTGGCCAATTAATGTGTAATATTTGTTTGTTGGCCCAGAAACTATTTTTATTTCCTTAATTATTTTTTGGTAGGTAAAATTTTTTTCCTTAACTATTGAACCTTACATTTTTCAAGATATGAACAATTCAATTTATTTACGAAATTACGAGCACTTGCAATGACTAAATTGATTAAGTTAGATTTTAATGACTAGTTATAAGGTTAATGGTATTTCTTGACAAAATGGACTCTATTTTTAATGGATCTCCTGAAAATAAATTATCGAGTCATCATGAAAGAATTCTACATAATAGAGTCGGTATCCAACAAAAAAAAAGAAAAAAACAAAAAGATTCAATTGGCTTGGTGAATAAAAAACTCTGATTTTGATTTTTTTATAGATTGAAGAGGTTCAAGTTCATCCTTGTAGTTGATCAAGTGGTTCTAATTTCTAAAAGAAGCATACTCAAGAATACCAGAATCTTGTTCAAACCTAACCATGTCTTTCTTGGACAGTCCCATCCACACTTCTATCCCCTCACCATCTTTAGCATCAACAAAAATGGCTGCGTTATTTCTCATGTACAACGGGAACGAGAAACGCCCACCAGGTCCAGCTTTCCCCATCCGAAATCTGCAAAATTTGCGAAATGACCCTGCAAAGCGTTCAAGTACTTGTCATCAGAATAGAGCTCCCTAACGATGTTAGGATCGTTTAGGAATCGCATCGAATCGCTGAAGCTTCTGGCCAGTTCGTTGAGGTCCACGGCCTTGTTCATGGCAAGGTTGTCACGATTGGAAGTCCGTTGGTAGTCCGATAGAAATGGCAGCACTTAAAACCAAAACTCCAGCACAATAATGGGAATTATATGGGGATGAGCATCCGGAGTTACAAACTTTGGCAATTCGTGTCTTAAACTTGACTTGCAGTTCATTCGGATGTGAAAGAAACTGGAGTCTTTTTGAAATGGTAAAGTTTCTTTAAAATTTTAGTTTTGAAAATACCCTACAACATGCTATATACTAATGGTGTTTGTATCTATTAGGTCCACACAAAGAGAAGAAATTGTTTGAAACAAAAGGCAATAAAGAAAAAAAATTGGCCAAGAAGAAAAAAAAATGATGTCGTCTTTGTGATGACAAATTCAAAATTGGCCAAGAAGAACAAAATTAGAAAGGAGATAGAATATAGCCTTGATGACATTGAATCTGATGATGAATAGATTGTGGACAACGATGAAGGTATATTTGAGAATGACATTTTGGATTTTACAATAGAAAGTGAAGATTTGAAAATAGGCAAACAAAATAAAGGAGAGCATGGAGTTGCAGCGGCCGCTGCCGAAGATGAGTTAGAGATTCACAACCTTGATGATGAGTTTGATGGAGTAGGTGGTGAAGATTGTATAGAAGATGTTAGGTCTGATCAGGCAGACTTGAAATTTGAATGCTTTGTTAAATTAAAATTTTTTAGATGATATTTGAGAAAGTTATATTTTTAGATGATGTATGAGAGTATGAGTGTTTGCGACTTATGATGAAATTAATAAAAAGTTTATGTTAAGATTATTTTTCTTAGTTATTCGTATAATTTTTTCTATTTGGTGAGAACTTACGATCCGTGTTACGATACTTTGATCTACGCTTTTTCTATACTCAAATAATTTTTTGTGGGATCCTGATTTTGACAACCTTGGTTCATGGGCCATTCTGCCACTGCTACATAACTGATGTTCCCCAGAGACTGCTCTGATAAGGGAGGTCGATCCTTTTCCGTAATTTCATAGCATTGAGGGTGGCATATGACTTGTTTGAAGCCTTGTCGTGATCCTTTCGCGCTTGCAAAATGTTGATAACAACAGCCCATACTAAAGCTGGCAATGTCTCGAAGCGAGTGGCGCGGCGTTGGGAGAATCTCCCACCCTAGAACCTTTCTCTTAGAGAGGCTATCTTAGACCTGTCGAACACGAACCTCTTGACTACCTTGTCCAGGAGATGACGTCGCTGCCATACACCATGGGGAAGTCTCTAGGAGGGAAGAGGTATGCACAGTCTACGACAATGCCTTACTCGCAATCATCAACTGTAACGCTGCGTGATTTGATCAACTTTCTCCACAAACCAACATGGGTCTTTCCAAGCGTATTTTGTCTTCACTCACACTGATCCCATAAAACTTCTCAGGAGGTCACCCATTCTAAGACTACTTTATGTCATGCGCATTTAATCTTAGAATTTTCCCAAGATGTGTGCCAGAAAAGAATGTGCACCTTGTTGGTATGGATAGTACCAATCAAATCACTTTAGATTTTTGAGTCAAAACATAACATTTACAGGGTATCACATCAATCAACTAGTCGCGGGTTCTAGTGAGATCCGGGCCCAATTGCATAATAAGAACAGAAGCGAAGGTTGATGCTGTTGGGTTTTTTGAACGCCAATCAAAGCAAATAGCCCAAAGTAGAAAGCCCAAAGTGGGAAGCCCAATATGGAATGGAAAATGAAAATCCCACATTGGAAAATGCAACAAGATTTTTCTAGTTTATAAGGAGATGCTCCTTGTTAGGTAGGAAATGAGTATACCACCTGGAAAGCCAACTCGGACTATTACGAGGATGGTGCGTAGCACCATCCGAGCATGCGCATGCGTACGTGCGTGTGCACATGGCACATTGGACGCAGGTCGCAATGGGCGCTTTGTGGCGCATTTGGCACTTCGCGAGGAGCTGAGGAGCCTTTAATTTTGGCAAACTTCGGACAGGTCCAAAACATCTCAGAAACTTCCAGACGGCCAAAGGAGTGCGAGCGAAATCTTGTCCATCCGAACAGTCACGAAGAAGTGCAGAAAGATGCCTGTGCTCAGATGCCCGCCGAAGGGACACGAGCGGAGGGCTGCCTACCGAAGGATTCCAAAATGTCTTTTAAGAGCCACGAGCACAGCCAGTCTGCCTGCTGGCCGAACGGACGCACCCTTTCGGAGTGCCAGCCTCCCTCCCATCTAGCGCCTGTAAATAGGCCTCTCCCCCTCATTTGCATTTCACCCCAAAAACTCATTGCATAATTATTCTTTAGCAATAGTTCTCTCTCTCTCTCTCTTAGAAAAGTCCGAATATCCAAAGTTCGCCTGAAGCTTCAAGGGTCGTTGTGCTACGAACTCGGAAGTAGCCTAGTCGTTGTATCTTGAGAACGATTGTCGCAGCCCATAAGCACTGAATACGGGACAATCTCATCTTACGGATAAAGAGTTAAACTCTTGCCTCGACTATACCAGATCCTAATCAAGTACATCACCTCTGACCAAAAAATAATCGTAAGACGAGATCAGTGTACTTGAAGATGACATCATTAATCTCTGCACCAACGGTCCTGAGAACTGTCCACGCCGAAAGGCCGGCCAAGTTCAACAGTACCGAGTTCAAGAGGTGATAATAGAAGATGCTGTTCTACCTGACGATGCTCAACTTGGTTCGATTCTTGAAGGAAGAGGCTCCGAAGGTGGCAGAAAATGAGGATGATCCACAAAAGATCAACGCCCTTGATGCATGGAGTCACAGCGACTTCCTATGTTGTAACTATGTCCTGAATGGCTTAGACGATGCCTTTTACAATGTCTGTGCAGGTACAAAGACTACGAAAGAATTGTGGGACTCCCTGGAGAAGAAGTACAAAATAGAGGATACCGGGATGAAGAAATTCATCGTCAGAAGGTTCCTCGACTTCCAGATGGTAGACTCCAAGAAGGTCATAGACCAAGTCCAAGAGCTGCAGCTGATTCTACACGAGATTCACGCCGATGGCATGCAACTCAACGAATCCTTCTAGGTGGTTGCTCTAATTTAGAAGTTACCCCCTCTGTGGAAGGACTTCAAGAACTACCTCAAACATAAGAGGAAGGACATGGGGCTGAAGACCTGATCGTGAGACTGAGGATCAAGGAAGGCAACCGGAAGTCCAAAGTCAAGACCAGCAGCACCAACTCCGAGGCTAAGGTATACCTCGCCGAAGGTGGCACCGACAAGAAGAGGAAGAAGCCCAAAAACAAGCAGAAGAAGCAAGAGCCAAAATAAAAGAAAGCTAAGAAGATCAAGGATAATTGCTACAACTGCGACAAACCTGATCACATGGCAAAGGATTGTCGCCTGCCAAAGAGGGACGATCGAGAGAAGGCAATTCTGGCCGAAGACCTATCTGAGCTAGACTTATTCGTCGTGGTGTCTGAAGCTAATTTGGTGGATAACCCAAAAGAGTGATTCATTGACACAGAGATGACCCGACACATCTACTCAGACAAGGAGATATTCTCGACCTATATTCCGATCAACGGACAGAAGTTATTTATGGGAAACTCTACATTTTCTCCCGTAGTCAGACTAGGCTAGGTGGTGCAGAAGCTGACCTCCAAAAAAGAGCTGACCCTCAAGGATTTGCTGCATGTCCCAGACATTCATAAGAATTTAGTATCCGGCTCATTGTTAAGCAAAGCTGGGATGAAGCTAGTATTTGAGGCTGATAGGTTTGTTTTGACTAAGGCTGGTGTCTTTGTAAGAAAGGGTTATAAATTCTTCTTACTTGGCTGAGTGTTCTAACTTATGGCATGATAGATTAGGACACGTAAATTTGAGTTCACTAAGAAAGTTAGTAACTTTAAATTTATTGCCTAAAATAGAGTTTGACCCAAACAATAAATGTGAAGTATGTGTAGAGGCAAAAATGACCAAAGCACCTTTTCATTAAGTGGAAAGAAGTACTACACCTTTAGAGTTAATTCATACCGACATATGTGATATGAAACATGTATAAATTAGGGGTGGGAAAAAGTATTTCATCACATTTATTGATGATTGCACGGGGTACTGCTATGCACATCTCTTGAAAGGAAAAGACGAAGCTCTAGAAGCTTTTAAAAGTTATAAGAATGAGGTTAAAAATCAACTTAGCACTAAAATCAAGATGATTCGAAGTGATTGAGGGGGAGAATATGTAGCTCCGTCTGAGGAATTCTGCCAACAAAATGGCATTATTCATCAGACAACAGCTCCACACTCACCTCAATCAAATAGCGTAACTAAATGCAAGAATCAAACTCTTAAAGAGATGATGAACGCTATGTTGATTAGCTCGGGCTTACCCTAAAACTTGTGGGGGGAAGCTATGCTCTCAGCTAATCACATTCTAAATAAATTACTACACAAGAAAGGAGACAAAACTCCATATGAATTATGGAAAGGGAGAAAGCCTTCCTACGGTTATCTTAAAGTGTGGGAGTGCCTAGCTAAGGTAGAAATACCTCTTCCTAAAAGGGTGAGAATAGGACTTAAGACCATTGACTGTATTTTTATCGGATATGCTTACAACAGTAGCGCCTACCAATTTCTAGTGCACAAGTCTGAAAACCCTGAAATCAACGAGGGGATGGTTATAGAATCAAGAAATGTAACATTCTTTGAGAATATCTTTCCTAAAAAGGAAATGAAAGAAGTAAGCTCAAACAAAAGAAGTTATGAAGCTATACAAGGCTCTGATCAAAGTGCTGAGGAAACTAGACGGAGTAAGAAGACCAAAGTAGCTAAGTCGTTTGGTCCAGATTTTCTAAATTATATGTTAGAAAATGAACCTGGGACAATCCAAGAGGCATTATCTAGTCTAGATGCTCCTCTCTGGAAAGAAGCTAGCAACAATGAGATAGAGCCTATCATGCAAAACCACACGTAGAAAATCGTGGATCTCCCACCAGGTTGTAAACCTTTAGGTTGCAAGTGGATCCTTAAAAGAAAATAAAAAGCTGATGGATCAATTGATAAGTACAAAGCTCGGTTGGTAGCTAAAGGGTTCAAACAGAAGGAAGGATATGATTTCTTTGACACGTATTCGCCGGTCACAAGAATCACATCTATTAGAGTAATCATAGCTATTGCAGCACTTTATAATCTCGAGATACATCAGATGGATGTAAAAATAGCTTTCCTAAATGGAGAACTGGAAGAGAAAATATATATGGAACAATCTGAAGGGTTTGTTGCCTCCAGAAAAGAACATAAAGTATGCAAGCTGGTCAAGTCACTGTACCCCCTGAAACAGGCGCCGAAATAATGGTATGAGAAATCTGACAGAACAATGATGTCAAATAGCTTTAAGATCAATGAGTGTGATAAATGTGTATACACTAAAGGCACACATGATGCTTACGTAATCGTATATCTTTATGTAGATGACATGCTAATCACGGGAAGCCGTAATGATTTTATCGTGAAAACTAAAAATATGCTAAAGAATAATTTTGGTATGAAAGATATGGATCTAGCTGACGTCATACTAGGGATTAAAATCTCTAGGACGACTGAAGGAATTGTCTTGTCACTTAGCAATCTCGTCTTACGGATAAAGAGTCCAACTCTTGCCTCGACTATACCAAATCCTAATCAAGTACACCACCTCCGACCAACAACAGATGCATCAGCAACAACATGCGAAATCTTGACACTAATAGCTACTCCTCCCATCCTCCGCACGTAAATGTGCTGACCTGAATGCACGAGAGTGCTCGATCTTTGTCAACTAGATTTGTTAACTACTCCTTAGGTATCAGCTCCAATAGAGGACGATTATGAGCCCCGAGATTCATGATCAGTTGGCACATGTCACCGTTAGCCCGAGCTTCGGTGTAGCTCACACCTAGGTCGTTGGCCCGTCCGGCTAGCGGGTAGAAATGGGCCAATGCTTTCGAGAGGGAGAGCTTGAGCTTGTCGTCGATTTGTACGGTGGACAACAACTTGAGGGCGTTTGGATAGAAGAGGACACAATCTCTTCAGTAGGGGTGTGAGCTGATCCAAGAGGAAGCGTTTGTAGATTCTCTTTTCCGGTGGGGTGGGAGAGAATGGCTTTATTGTTTCCTTGGACACGATCTGGACGTTAGAGTTCATGGTTTGGTAAGGTTTGGACAATGGTTTCGCTTGTTAATTGTGGGTAATTTACCAATGCCTATTCTGAAATAGAAAGGGAATAAAACTGAACCCGCTTGCGGATAGGGAGGAGGCTGAGTTTGTTTCGGCCCTCTTGATCGAAGACTGGTCCTTTGTTCTTCTTCTGTATTTTATTAAAAAATATGATAAAACGTTTATCCCTTTATTAATTCAGTGACAATCGTTTAACTACGATAATCGTCTATCTGGGCACACCAATACTATATTTTATTAAAATTTTGTCATCATTTTAAAAATCTTTTAATTCGACCATTTCGTTAGATAGACGTACTCACACGAGCGTAATTACTTTTCATTTCAGCGATGGTCTCTCAGCAATTATGCTTCCTACCAAAAAATTTCATGTCAATTATGGATACGCCGCTAAGGAAAATTGTTCATGATAAAAAATATATAATTTTCATACAATTTTATTTATGTTGAAAATACATGTATTCATGTAAGCCATACAACAAATAATCTTATTTTCCCACGTTTGAAAGAAGTGGTCCTTTCGTAGAGACAGGAAGAAAAGCACAGCCTCTATAAAATAAACATCAGATAAGTTTAAACTTTAGGAAAGTTAAGAAGGGCCAGTAACCAATTCAGGTTGAAACTACTACTCTGTCGTAGTTGAAGTGAGGCCAAAAGAAGCGTACTGAAGAATACGAGGGTCCTGCTCAAACCTAGCCATGTCTTCCTTGGGGAGTCCCAGCCATACTTCTATCTCCTCGCCATCTTTCGCGTCGATAAAAATGGCGGAATTGGTTGTATGCAACGGGAGCGAAGTGGCCACAAGGTCTGGCTTTCCCCACCCGAAGTTGGTTTCGTTAAATGGGAACCTGCACCAGCTACTAAACCTGTTGAGAAATAAGATCGAAACGAGTAAAACACGAGACACAAGAATTACGTGGAAACTCCAAGACGGGGAGAAAATCACGGGCAAAGGAGAGTCGTCCACTATGTGAGTCCAATCGGTTACAAGGCCTCCGTGAGGGTTCTCTCTACCTCACAACTCTCAACTAGTACAAATAAGACCTAGGCATAGGCCGTATATATATAGGAGATTAGTACTCTATTCTGATCAGGAAATAGAGCCATACTCTAATTAGAAATTTGGAACAATCCCTAATAAATCTCCACCTTGGACCAAATTCTATGACTCCAACTTCAACACTGCTCCACCTTCACCATCAGCCCCTAAGGGCAATCATCATCAAGCACGAACACTTACTAAGTCCAAGCAATGCTCGAACTTAGCACCAGAAAGCGGCTTCGTCAACATGTCTGCAGGGTTGTCCTTTGTACCCACCTTGCTCACAACAATGTCACCTTGAGCAACATGCTCCCGAATGAAGTGGTACCTCACATTAATGTGCTTTGTCCTCTCATGATACATAGCATCCCTCGTGAGATGGATAGCACTTTGACTATCACAGTACACTGTACCGACCTGCAGCTTCTCACAGATTTCACTGAAGAAACTTTTCAACCAGATAGCCTCCTTCACACCTTCAGTTATAGCCATGTACTCCGTCTCAGTGGTAGACAATGCCACTGTGGCCTATAGACAAGCTCTCCAACTGATAGCACATCCTCCAAGAGTGAAGACATATCTAGACAAGGATCTGAACTTATCAAGATCCCCAGCATAATCTGAATCCACGAAACTAATAACTCCATCACTGGTACGTCCAAACTGTAGACACACGCCCTTGGTACCCTTCAAGTACCTCATAATCTACTTCACTGCTCTCCAATGACCTTCTCCAGGATTTGCCATAAACCTGCTAACAACACTCACAGCATAGGCCAAATCCGGGCGTGTGCAAACCATAGCTACATCAGAGAACCAACAGCATTGGAGTATGGAACACCAGACATGTAATCGACCTCAGCAGCTGACTGTGGAGATAAGGCAGACGAAAGCTGAAAATGTGTACCAAGAAAAGTACTCACAGGATTATCAGTCACATCAAACCTGTCAAGTACCTTTTCAATGTAACTCTCCTGACTCAGAAATAACTTCCTTGCTCCTCTATCTCTGGCAATCTCCATACCAAGAATCTTCTTAGTAGGGCCCAAATCTTTCATCTCAAACTCGCTACTCAACAGAGCTTTGAGCTTTCTCACCTCTCCTTTGTCACTGGCAGCAATTAACATGTCATCCACATACATGAGCAAATATACTTGGGAACCATCGCGTAGCCTTTTCAGGTAAACACAACAATCATACTTGCTCCTCTCATAATCATGAGAAATCATAAAGGAATCAAACCTTTTATACCACTGCCTCGGAGACTGCTTAAGGCCATACAAGGACTTCTTCAACAAGCACACACGGTCTTCTTTGCCTTCAACATCAAAACCCTCAGGCTGTGCCATATAAATCCGCTCCTCAAGCTCTCCATTCAAGAAAGCTGTCTTCACATCAAGCTGTTCAAGCTCCAAATCCTGCATAGCAATAATACCAAGAAGAGAACGAATCGAGGTATGCTTCATAACTGGTAAAAATACCTCATTAAAGTTCACACCAGGAATCTGACTATATCCTCTAGCCACTAGCCTAGCCTTGTATCTAGGCTCTTCAACTCCAGGTATACCATCCTTCTTCTTGAATACCCACTTGCAACTGACAACCTTCTTATCCTTAGGCAGCTTAGTAATCTCCCAAGTCTTGTTCTTGTGAAGAGATTCCATCTCTTCCTCCATAGCAACCAACCATCTATCAGAGTCTTTTGACTTCACAGCATCTGAGTAACTAGACGGTTTTTCACAGCTATCAACTTCTTCTGACACATTCAGGGCAGAAGCAACAATATCAGCCTCACCCAACTTCTGTGGAGGCCTGATAATTCTTCTGGGCCTGTCTCTAGCAATAGAATACGCTGACTCCCTCTCAACTGTGCCAACATTCTCAGCTTCATTAGACAACCCACCATGAGTAGGACCATGGCAATCAACATCACGGAAGGAACTCGCTTCTGGATCAGCATCAAACTCCACCTGCACTTTTGACTTTTGCAAGTCCACACTTGGAGCACTTGGAACACCAGGTGAAGAAATATCCTCCCTCTTACTCAGCATGTCTGTCTCTTTAAAAATAACATTCCTACTCAACAAGACCTTAGATAGCTTAGGACACCACAACTTGTATCCCTTCACTCCAAAAGCATAGCAAGGGAAGATACACTTCATAGATCTTGGCTCTAACTTGTTATTATTCACATGAGCATAGGCAGGACACCCAAATATCTTCAAAACAGGATAATTAGGAGGATTTCCAGACCATAATTCTTCAGGTACCTTGCCATCAAGTGATGCATGAGGTGAATGATTGACAATGTGACAGGCAGTGGAAGCAGCTTCAGCCCAAAATGACTTAGGCAAACCAGCATTTGACAGCATGCAACAAACTTTTTCCAAGAAAGTTCTGTTCATTCTTTCAGCGACTCCATTCTGTTGAGGTGTACCCGGGATTGTCTTATGCCTGACAATACCCTCATTCTTGCAGAACTCATCAAACCAACTAGAGCAAAACTCCAATCCATTGTCTGTGCGGAGATGCTTGACATCTCTCCCAGTCTGCTTTTTAATCATAGTCTTCCACTGCTTGAAAGTGACAAAGACATGATCCTTGCTCTTCAAGAAGAATGCCCACACCTTCCTCGAATAATCATCAATGATAGTCAGCATATACTTGGAACCATTCTTTGTTGCAACTTGAGACGGTCCCCAAAGATCAGAATGAACATAGTCAAGTTTTCCCTTTGTAGTGTGTACACCTTTCTGAAAACTGACTTTCTTCTGCTTGTCAAATACACAGTGCTCGCAAATTTCCAGCTTCCCAATACCCTGTCCACATAATAATCCTCTCCTATTTAGCTCGGTCATGCCTTTCTCGCTCATGTGACCAAGTCGCATATGCCACAATGAGGTGTTCTCAGAATCTGTCAACGAGCCAGATGCAGCAGCAGCAGTCCCTGTAACTGTAGAACCCTGCAAAACATACAGATTTCCAACCTCCTTTTTGGCCTTCATATGCACTAATGAGTTCTTACTCACATAAAGACCTCCACCTTCTCCGGTATACTTGTACCCCAATGTATCAAGAGTACTCAGCGAAATCAAGTTCTGCTTCAAATCAGGGATATGCCTCACATTCGTCAAGGTTCGAATGACACCATCATGCATCTTGATCTTCACTGTGCTAATACCAACAACCTTGCAGACAAAATTATTTCTCATGAGAACATTACCCTCCGCACGTTCATATGTTAAAAACTAGTCCCGGATGGGACACATATAAAATGTACAAGCAGAATCAAGGACCCAATCAACATCAATTTTAGACTTTCCATCAATCACAGACAAAAGGTCTCCATCAGATTCTCCTTTCGGAGCACTAGACTTTTCGCCCTTCTTCTTGTTCTTCAACTCCGGACAGAACCATTTAATATGCCCAACCTTATGACAATTGAAACAAGTCTTATCCTTGTGCCTTGACCTTGATTTGCTTCTGCTCTTCTTCCTCGAACCAGAATTAGCATTCCTCTCCTCAAACCTCTCTCTCACGACCAAGCCAGTCCCTTAGCTATTTTCAGAGAAACTCACAGTGTGCTTATCAATTCTCTCTTTCTCCAAGAGCGAATCATGAACATCATCCCAACTCAGAGTATCATGGCTGAACAACAGAGTATCTCTAAATTGCTGATAAGAAGCAGGCAACGAGCACAATAACAATAAAGCAAGATCTTCATCATCATATTTCACATCCAGAGTTCTAAGATCAGCCACTATATCCTTAAATTTATTAAGGTGGTCGTGAGCAGACTTATCTTCTTGTATTCAGATAGAAAACAGTCGTTGTTTTAAGCACAGTTTGTTGGTCAAACTCTTGGGCATGCACAACTTTTCAAGCTTTGCCCATAATGAGGAAGCTATTGTCTCCTTCAACACGTCCCGCAAAATATTATCTGATAGATGCAACTAGATCTGACTCACAGCCTTATGGTTCTTTGACGCTTTCATCGCAGCGTCCCAACTCAAAGGCATCGACTTCTCATCAAGAAGAGTCTCATCCAGCTCTAGATGTGTCAAAATAGCACGCATCTTCACCTGCCACAAGGAAAAATTAGTTTTCCTCGTCAATTGAGGGATTTTGTACTTCATAGAAGTCATCCTGAAGCTCCTCGAACCAAAAATCAGCCCAAAATTGGTTAGAAAACTAAAATCAGCCAAAACAGTTGACTTTTGGTCAACCAGTCAAACAGTTGACTTTTGGTCAACTCGAAAATTAGGGTTTTTCAACCCAAATCTCTCACAGGCGGCGACTGACCCTTTCCTCCTCCTCCGCGGCGACGGGTTTGGTGGTGGCGGCTCCAAGGGGTGGTCAGAACGCGGGCGGCTCCAAGGGGTGGTCGGAACGCGGGCGGCGGCGACTCCAAGGGTTTCGAAACCCTAAATCCCAATTTTTCCCCAAATCGGTTACTGTTCACATTTTTTTTAATACTCGAATACTTGAAACTCAGATCCGGCTCTGATACCAATTATTGAGAAATAAGATCGAAACGAGTAAAACACGAGATACAAGAATTACGTGGAAACCCCAAGACGGGGAAAAAACTACGGGCAAAGGAGAGTCGTCCACTATATGAGTCTAATCGGTTACAAGGCCTCTGTGAGGGTTCTCTCTACCTCACAACTCTCAACTAGTACAAATAAGACCTAGGCATAGGCCGTATATATATAGGAGACTAGTACTCTATTCTGATCAGGAAATAGAGTCCTACTCTAATTAGGAATTTGGAACAATCCCTAACAAAACCCAATGCCAAGATTGACGTCCTTGGCTAAATTTGCCAAAGAACCCAGGCAAGCATTTAAGTAGTTGTCATTAGAAAAAAGATCCCTGAAAGCGTTAGGATCATTCCAGAATCTTATCGAATTGCTGAGCTTTTCTGCCATTTCGTTGAGGTCCATGGCCTTGTTCATGGGCCATTCCGCAGTTACAAACTGGATTGTGCTCCCTAGAGTTTGCTCTGGCAATGGAGGGTCAATCCTTTTCCGCAAGTTTAAAGCGTTAAAGGCGATATGAGATTTATTTGAAGTTTGATCTACAAGGTCTCGTGAAATGTTGAGGAGGGCAGCCCAGAGCAAGGTTGCCAATGCCTCGTAGCGAGTGGGGCGGTGTTGCGAGAGTCACATTTTGGAAACTTTCTCTTAGAGAGGCTATTTTGTACCCGTCGAACACGAACCTCTTGACCACCCTTTCGGTTAAGCGCCTTTTTGGGGGAGATAAGGTCGATGTAGTGCGCCACTGAGAGGTCTCTAGGAGGGAACATGGAGGCGTAATCTACGATAATACCTTCCCCGCGATCGTCAAGTGTACTGCTCGCGGGGTCTCGCGAGATTCCTGCCCAGTGCGTTAGAAAGAAAGCCAAAGCTGATGCATCAACGATGGCATGCGTAACCTTGGCGCCAAAAGCCAGTCCACCACAAGTAAATGTGCTGATCTGAACTGATAGGAGCGCTCGATCGTCGTTATCCACAAGATCGGTTGGCTTCTCCTCAGGGATCAGCTCCAACAGAGGATGATTAGGAGCCCCAAGATTTATGATCACTTGGGACATGTCACAAGCCACCCGAGCTTCGGTGCAGCTCACGCCTAGGTCGTTGCAGTTGATGGAGAGAGCGGCGTTGGCCCACCTAGCTAGCGGATAGAAATGGGCCAGTGCTTTTGTGAGGGAGAGCTTGAGCTTGACGTGAGCTTGTGCTTGAGCTTCTGGATAGAAGTGTTAGTATAAATGTCCTAGAGACAATCCTAGTAAGGACATTGTACTTGATCACATTCAGTTGTTTCGTATTATTTATTTATAATACTCGGCATTACACTTATTGAATATAATATTTGATTATTTGCTTATATTCATGCTAGTGTTCCCATGAACTAATGTTTTCATTGAGAATGTGAGATCTCAGATGACTATGCACGTAGTTCTTAAATAGCCACAATCAATGATCATCGAGAATGGGATATCGATGATGCGATTGAGATTGGTGTGCGATCTGCATCATGTCCTTAGAGGATGTAGTGGTTCTCACAACTACGAGATACTAGGTATTTTATGATGGATGCACAGATACTTTGGAGAGTATTGGCATACCCGACCGAGAAAGTATTTGGTGTATTCTATTTACTTGTCTACGGGAATATCGGTTTGTGGAGTAGTGTAATAGTCCTCTGACTTGAGGTCAATACGCACGACATGTACGGAGTGATGGACTTTGACCATGACCAACGCTTGCACTCCTGACGGGGTAGATACGGCATGTGTTGGGTACATCACGAAGTGCATGTGCGTGGTAGTTGAGCCAAGAATAGGATTCATTCCTCAAATAGACTTGGAGAGAATACTTGTCTTCTCATAACTAATTGATTATTAGTCATTGGCCAATGCACGTCACTTTTAGAATGGTGTCTAAAAGTGACAATATGATCAATTAGTAGAATGAGATAATATGATTAAGTTATTTGAATAGACACTTAATCATGTTTAAGACTTAATCGAGTATTCGCGAATGAAAGGACCGTATCACTGTGAGCTTCACATTACAGGTAGTTGCAGTATCCTCGCAACGTACCTCATATGTTGAGATTGTCTGGTCTATTGTCTAGGGTTCGACTAAGACCATTAGTTCGACTAATCGCTTGACATGTGAGGGCCTATGGGTCACACAACAAGTAGTCTTAGTTTACGAATTGAAGTTGGTTAGATTAAATATTGATTTGATCAAGAATATTTATTCTATAGAGAAATATTATAATTCTATTAGATAGAATTATAATTGTAATTATTTAATTAAGTTAGATTTAATTAAATACTAATATGTATAGTAAAATCTATTAGATGTTGGACATATTGACTAGGTCAAGAAAATAATAGAATGGGCTTGGAGGCCGAAAAGCGAAGTCAATGTTGGAAGCCACTAAGGGCTTCCAACCTTGCCTCCTGCGAAACCTACTCCTAAAAGGGTAGGAGTTGGTTAATTATTTTACTATATATATATGTGTGGGTATCAAGGGTTTAGACACAGAAATTCATTAACCTAGATACAAGACACATATTTTCTCTAGTTTCTTCGATAAAGAATTCTCCTAGCGAATTCTCGAAGATATCAACTGTTAAGAGTTCGTAGACGAGGACTACGTGGATACCGTAGTTGAGGATCGATCTACAACGCACTGTAAGCATCCTCTAACAATGCTGTTATATCTTATGTTATACTGCCATGATCAGGGTTCGTGTTGGTGAAAATTTTATCTTCCGCTGCTGCGAACCTAGGGTTCGTGTTTATAAAATCCAATAGTGGTATCAGAGCTTCAGGCTGATTTTATGGCCGTATACATAAATATCTGTGTATCTCGACTTTATATATATAACTGGTAAATATATTTATATATAAAAAAAACCAACAATTACCTGCGTTGTTGACGAAACTCTCTGTGATCAGTTTGAAAGGCTTTGAGAGTTTATGTTTAACGTTGGTAACGGAACCAACGAGTTTGAAGCTTTGGAAGCTTGCTAATAACGTCGATTACCGATTGGAGTCGGACGAAGGTCGCTTCAAGCTTTTGAAGCTTGAAAAGCTTCGGACCGCCGTTAATGGCGATTCAAGCTTTTCGTTACGATTCCGGCCACCACGCGTGTGGAGACGACGGATCGGGCTCAGGAACGACGTCAACACGACGGTGGAAAGGTCGTGACTGCTGAGGGCTGCCTTGGAGGTCGCTTCCGGCCGCGAGCTCGTTTCCGCCGTGAGCTCGTCTCCAACGCGAGCTTGTTTCCGGCCGCTACGCGCTGAGTCATTGGGTCTGGGACCACCGGCGCATTCGCCTGGTCGTGGGCTACGTCGTGGTGGCAGCGGTGATGATCGGAAAGGCGTCGATCTAAGTTTATTTGTCAGGGACAGATTTGCAAAATTGTCCTAGGGGCATGCCTTGGAAATATTATGTTCTTCAGGGACCGTTGTGCAAATTTTGGAAATCTGAAATTGCAGTTATGCCCCTGGGGTATATCTGTAATTTCAGATTTAATGGTTAATTATGGTTTGGTACTGGATTAATCATAAAATTTCAAATTGGTCCGTAGTTAATTACAGGGACTTATTTGTCAGTTTGCAGATCTGGAAAATTATAGTTTGATCTTTGGACTTTTCTCATAATTATAGTTTGGTCCTTGGATGTTTCTGTAATTTTTGGTTATTCTGGCAAATTACTTTTTGGTCTTTGAATTAATTATAAAATTGCAATTTGGTCCCTGGACTGAACTGAAAATAATGAATTAGATTCTAATAACTGTTTACACTTAATTTCTAAGTTGGATCTTATGAAATAATATGTGAACAATATATGGATCTTGTTTGAGCAAGTTAAATACCCCGTTAAAATGTTCCTCAAACTTAAATATGGTTTTCATTTAGAATGAATGATGTCTTCCGTCATAATTAAGTGAAACCGAGATTTCGTTCTATAGTATTTAAGACCCAAGTCTTTTGCTTGGAACTACATCTTATGGAACTCTTATAGGGACATGTAAATATCGCCGTGTGATGGTTGTTAACCACCTGAATTATTTCACTAGCCCAAGCAAGGAAATAATGAGGGGACATCGATTGGACTGGGTCCGATAACTAGGAATTGTATGAACTACAATTGGTTTGGAGACCTACCAATTATGCTATTACAATCACCAGCCCAAGTAGGGGTTGTAATAGTAGGAATGTGGATCCTAGTCTATTAAGATTTATATTAGATATAAATTCGTACTCTTCCGATGAGGTCGTTGAGTATGTGAAAATAATGGAGACAAAATAAAGCTAAAGGCCGAGTTTATTTTGATTGCTGAATGATGGTCATAGGAATTATGTGTTTAATTCCCATTTTAACTTATTTTCTTTAGGTGTGTTGAAATGGCGAACATGTCATTGAGATTTATACTGGAATCAAACAAGTTGGCTAGGCCAACCTTTCTGGATTGGCACCGAAACATGCGTTTGATGCTAAGACAAGAAAGGATTGAGTATGTGTTAGACACGACCATCCATGTTACCCCTGCGGCTGATTCTTCTGAACTTGCTACGTTTGACGTAGAAGCTCAAAAGAAGCATCAGGATGATGCAAAGCAGGCGCAGTGTGTAATGTTGCTTGGAACGGCTAGGCCTAAGCTGCATAACATGCTAAAGACTTTTGAAAGTACTTCTTCAAAGGAAAGGAATGTGCTCATGGTGGGCACCTCTTCTAGCTCTGCGATTAAAGGCAGAAAGAAGCAGAAGAATAAGGCTAAGAATAGTTCTAAGCCAAAGTTCCTTAAACCTAAGGGTAAAGAAAGAGCAGGTAAACAAGGATGTGTGCCTCCACTGTAAGGGGAAGGGGCACTGGAAGAGAGACTGCAAAGTTCTGGCTGCTGAAAATAAAGTACTAGGTGTCTCTAGCTCCAGAACATGTATGTTTGTTATGGAGATGAATATGTCTACTAATAGAACTGACTGCTGGGTATTAGATACCGCATGTGGATTACACATTTGTACAAATATGGAAGGTCTCATAGAGAGCAGGGTGATTAGACCGAGTGAAGTCGCCCTATGTGTAGGTAATGGAGCACGATTGCTGCCGAATGCGTAGGGACATATGGTATAGACTTACCCAGTGGGTATAGACTGGAACTTAATAATTGTTATTTTGTTCCATCTATTACCAGAAATATTATTTTCATTCCAATGTTGGACATTGAAGGTTTTTCCTTCCAATTTTCTAATAGTAGTTGCTACTTTTCAAAAAATGGTATTATTTATGGAAATGCCTCTCTTGAGAATAGTTTATATTTGTTAAATAGTGGACATGATGTTCTTAATGTGCAGAACAAGAAGCTCAAATTAAGTAATCAGAAAAATCCCACCTTCTTATGGCATTGTAGACTTGGTCATGCCAATGAGAAAAGAATTGCAAGGTTAAGAAAGTTAGACTACTTAACCCATTTGACTTTGAGTCTTATGAAAATTGTGAATCTTGTCTCAAAGGTAAAATGACTAACAAATCCTTTACTGGGAAAGGGGTAAGAGCCAAAGAAGTGCTAGAGTTGGTTCACAGCGACGTGTGTGGACCACTACCCACTCTAGCAAGGGGTAGTTTGTTTATTTCATTTGGAATTAAAAGATCAAAATTTTCCAAATTCTGCGGGCGGGAAAAAGGCGCTCAGATGCGCCATCCCCAGAATCTTCACTGCGTTCATAGTTTCAGTTATAACAATAAGATTCTTTGCCATCCTTTGTAGCTTATTCCTGATTTATCCCCTAGGCCAGTCTGGCGTCGTGCATTTCGCGTCATTGCCCGGCTGAGCAGACTGCCGGTGCTAAGCCGGAGGAAGGCATACGGCTCCTCGTTCAATTCTTTCGAAGGGATACTTCATCACTTTTACTGAGGTCAGGTATGGATTTGTGTATCTTATGAAACACAAATCCGAGGCCTTTGAGAAGTTTAAAGAGTATAAAGCAGAAGTAGAAAAATAACTTGGGAAGAGTATCAAGACTCTTCGATCAGATCGAGGAGGTGAATACCTTAGCCATGAATTCCTGGATTATTTAAAGTTACATGGGGTCCAATCACATTGGACACCTCCGAGAATACTACAAATGAATGGTGTGTCCGAAAGGAGGAACCGAACCCTGTTAGACATGGTAAGGTCCATGATGAGTTTCTCCTCTCTTCCAACATTTCTTTGGGGTTATGCACTCCAAACCTCAATCTACATTCTGAATAGGATTCCATCTTAATCAGTTGAAAGCACACCATATGAATTATGGTGTGGAAAGAAGCCATCATTCTCACATATCAGGACGTGGGGTTGCCCCGCGTATGTGAAGAAGATGCTCACTGATAAGTTAGAATCCAAAGGTGAAAAAGGTTACTTTGTGGGATATCCTAAGGAAACAAGAGGATATTATTTCTATCTCCCTGAGAAATAAAAGGTTATTGTTTCTAGACAGGCGACGTTCCTTGAAAATGACTATGTCTTTAAAGGACAAGGTCGTAAAAAGATAGAACTTGAAGAAATTCAAGAACCACAAGGTAATGCTGAGGCTGAAGACTTGTCGAATAACCACGATAAAGAATCAGTGGGAGCATTCAATGATTCTCATGGTGGAGTCTTTCACTAGGTGATAGTCTTCCAGCCAGTGGGAGCGTAGTTAGGAATAACTCGCATATGCAAGCTACCCCAATTAGACTGAATGAGGACAATTTGAAAATTGTTCAATCTCCTGCTCAGGAAATGCTTGAGAGCGTAGCTCCTGAGAATTTTCCTGGCGTTGATCAGATCATCGCAGAAGAACCTCTTCACGATCAGAATGAACAGCCTGCACAAATACAACTACGTAAGTCTACGAGGATTCGTCGTCCACCCATAAGGTTTAGTTTCCTCTTGGAGGAACACGATGATGTGGAGATCCCGGACGAGGACGAACCCAAGACTTATACTGAAACGATGTCAGACATTAATTCAGGAAAGTGGCTAGAGGCCATAAAATCTGAGATGGACTCGATGTATACAAATCAAGTCTGGGACTTGGTAGAATTGCCTGAAGGAGTTAGACCTATCGGCTGCAAATGGGTTTTCAAGAAGAAGACCGATGCAGATGGCAAAGTGCAAACCTACAAGGCTAGGTTGGTAGCAAAGAGTTATAAGTAACGCGAAGGCATTGATTATGATGAGACCTTTTCACCAGTTGCGAAGATCAAGTCCATTTGGATTTTACTTGCTATAGCTGCATACTATGATTATGACATTTGGCAGATGGATGTCAAAACGGCTTTCCTTAATGGAAACCTCGAGGAGCGTGTGTTTATGTCACAGCCAGAAGATTTTGTATCCAAGTCAAATTCACAATTAGTATGCAAGCTACAAAGGTTCATTTATGGATTAAATCAAGCTTCTAGGAGTTGGAATATCCGTTTTGACGAAGCTATCAAATCGTTTGACTTCGTTAGAAATGCGAAAGATCCATGTGTTTATCAAAAATGCCAAACGGATAAGACTGTTTTCATTATCATATATGTTGATGACATATTAATTCTGAAAAATAGTATCCCGCTAATGCAATCCGTGAAGGATTGGCTGTCCAAGACCATTATGATGAAAGATTTGGGTGAAGCCTACTACATCCTTGAAATAAAGATTTATAGAGATAGATCTAAAAGAATGTTGGGGCTTTCACAATCCA
This sequence comes from Hypericum androsaemum, assembly GCA_963995505.1. Taxonomy (NCBI): domain Eukaryota; kingdom Viridiplantae; phylum Streptophyta; class Magnoliopsida; order Malpighiales; family Hypericaceae; genus Hypericum; species Hypericum androsaemum. Next base: position 12,010,706 of record OZ023193.1, on the reverse strand, counting down.
CATACATAGACAAGGTACTAAAGTGTTTTAAAATAGAGGACTCTAAGAGAGGTTACCTGCCAGCGAATCATGGGATTAAGCTATCAAAAAAGGATTGTCCTTCTGAAGAAGCAAAAATCGATTACATGGAAGGTATCCCATACGCGTCTGCGATTGGATCAATCATGTACGCCATGACTTGCACTAGACCCGATGTGGCATACGCTATCAGCATCACTGGTAGATTCCAGAAGAACCCAGATGAACCTCACTGGGTTGCTGTTAAGAATATTCTAAAGTATCTTAGACGAACTAAAGAATGTTTCTTAGTCTATGGTGGGTAGCCAGAACTTGTGGTAACTGGGTTTACCGATGCCAGTTTTATGACCGACCTTGATGACTTTAAGTCACAATCAGGGTATGCCTTCATGTTCAATGGCGGAACTGTGAGCTGGAATAGTTCCAAGCAAGATACGATTGCAGATTCAACAACCGAATCTGAGTACATAGCTGCATCAGAAGCCGCGAAGGAGGCTGTCTGGATTTTAGAGTTCTTGAAAGAACTAGGGATAGTTCCGAGTGCCAGTTTCCCAATAAAAATATATTGTGATAACACTGGTGCAGTTGCACAAGCAAAGGAACCAAGATCCACCAACAGGAACAAGCATGTACAAAGACGCTATCACTTGATCTGAGAGATCATAGCGAGAAAGAAAATAGAATTAGAACGTATTCCCACAGAGGATAACCTGGCCGATCCTTTCACTAAACCACTTAGTGTTCGGAAGCATGCCAGACACTTTGAAAATCTGGGTGTTAGACATATGGGTGATTGGCTCTAGGCCAAGTGGGAGATTGTTAGTATAAATGTCCTAGAGACAATCCTAGTAAGGACATTGTACTTGATCACATTCAGTTATTTCGTATTAGTTATTTATAATACTCGGCATTACACTTATTGAATATAATATTTGATTGTTTGCTTATATTCATGCTAGTGTTCCCATGAACTAATGTTGTCATTGAGAATGTAAGATCTCAGATGACTATGCACGTAGTTCTTAAATAGCCACAATCAATGATCATCGAAAATGGGATATCGATGATGCGATTAAGATTGGTGTGCGATCTGCATCATATCCTTAGAGGATGTAGTGGTTCTCACAACTACGAGATACTAGGTATTTTATGATAGATGCACAGATACTTTGGAGAGTATTGGCATACCTGACCGAGAAACTGTTTGGTGTATTCTATTTACGTGTCTACGGGAATATCGGTTTGTGGAGTAGTGTAATAGTTCTCTAACTTGAGGTCAATACGCACGACATGTACGGAGTGATGGACTTTGACCATGACCAATGCTTGCACTCCTGACGGGGTAGATACGGCATGTGTTGGGTACATCACGAAGTGCATGTGCGTGGTAGTTGAGCCAAGAATAGGATTCATTCCTCAAATAGACTTGGAGAGAATACTTGTCTTCTCATAACTAATTGGATCGTTAGTCATTGGCCAATGCACGTCACTTTTAGATTGGTATCTAAAAGTGACAATATGATCAATTAGTAGAATGAGATAATATGATTAAGTTATTTGAATAGACACTTAATCATGTTTAAGACTTAATCGAGTATTCGCGAATGAAAGGACCGTATCACTGTGAGCTTCACATTACAGGTAGTTGCAATATCCTCGCAACGTACCTCATATGTTGAGATTGTCTGGTCTATTGTCTAGGGTTCGACTAAGACCATTAGTTCGACTAATCGCTTGACATGTGAGGGCCTATGGGTCACACAACAAGTAGTCTTAGTTTACGAATTGAAGTTGGTTAGATTAAATATTGATTTGATCAAGAATATTTATTCTATAGAGAAATATTATAATTCTATTAGATAGAATTATAATTGTAATTATTTAATTAAGTTGGATTTAATTAAATACTAATATGTATAGTAAAATCTATTAGATGTTGGACTTATTGACTGGGTCAAGAAAATAATAGAATGGGCTTGAAGGCCCAAAAGCGAAGTCAATGTTGGAAGCCTCTAAGGGCTTCCAACCTTGCCTCCTGCTAAACCTACTCCTAAAAGGGTAGGAGTTGTTTAATTATTTTACTATATATATATATGTGTGGGTATCAAGGATTTAGACACAGAAATTCATTAATCTAGATACAAGACACATATTTTCTCTAGTTTCTTCGATAAAGAATTCTCCTAGCGAATTCTCGAAGATATCAACTGTTAAGAGTTCGTAGACGAGGACTACGTGGATACCGTAGTTGAGGATCGATCTACAATGCACTGTAAGCATCCTCTAACAATGCTGTTATATCTTATGTTATACTGCCATGATCAGGGTTCGTGTTGGTGAAAATTTTATCTTCCGCTGCTGCGAACCTAGGGTTCGTGTTTATAAAATCCAACAAGAAGAGGACACAATCTACGTCCACTAGGGGCGTGAGCTGATCCAACAGGGAACGTTGGTAGATCCTCTTTTCGGGTGGAGTAGGAGAGAAGGGCTTTATCGTTTCCTCGGAGATGATTTTAACGTTGAAGTACATGATTAGTATTGGAGTAAATTTTCTACGGTTTTTTTTAAAGACTTATGAGATAAGGGAGGCTGACAATGAATAGGAACCCTTGCAACGAAGATATATATACTGCGAAAATTACTAGAGATTAGTTAGGGAGGATCACTGAAGAGGGTGAGGTAGAACAAGGGAATTGAGACCAGGGGAACTAAAGCTAGAGTATTTTCTGGTCGAGTATTATTCTCTTCTGCTTTTATGAAATGTTAGTTGTTTTTGAGTGATGGTTTTGTTCTGCTCAATTTTTTTGAGTTCGAGTCCTGCTAATATAAAAATTTACTATTGATTTAATTATCTCAACAATAGTTCGATTCTAGGTAAGTGAGATTCGTGAGTTTAATTTTTGTTGAAATCATCTTGTATATACTATCGGTCTAATAATTGAAGTTCGAGATGGGTAGAATTTTTAAATTATGATAAAGTTCTTATAATAGGCGTTCAACACACTAGCTAAAGGTATCTGTCCTAACGATGATTTGACAGAGGTTCATAGTTTAAACTATAGCAAGGTGTAATTAGGTATAAAAACTTACGTCACAAAAAACGTGACCAATACTAGTGTGCTCAAACTCGAAACATCTTAGTAAAATTAGAATTACTTGTTAGCTCGTTATCATGAGTTGATTGCTAAATCTTACTAAACTGATTGGAACCATTGGTTATGATACTAATCAACGTTTAGCAGTCTCAATTAGTCAATTAGCACACCCGAAAGCCCTTTTAAAACTAAATCCTAGCCCTCTCATCAGAGGGGGTGTGTTGTCAGTTTCTTTTGTTGGTTTTTTTAAAGGTATATATTATATTCTTTTGTTGGTTTCTTTTGTTAGTGGTATCTCACTCAAATTCTATTTGTTCTCTTCATTTTGCTAGTAACATATATCTTTACAGTATGTGTCCCTTTTGCTCTTTGAAATGATAGCACCTTTTTCTCGTAATATTAATAAATGATGTTCTTTAATAAATTGTATGATGTTATTTGATGTTCTTTAATAATTTTTTATTCATATGATGCTAACACAATTGCTATAAACGTCTAACAGCTACTTTTGATAAAAATATCATGTTCTAAAAAGCACGGATAATTGTATTAATAAATTTCAATTGCAAATAAACTTGAAAAGTAAGATACAATTAGATATTCTTTGGCAAAATAGCTCATAATAGAATTTGAACTTGTTTGCTGGCAATATACTGCTGTATTAATCTAGGCAGTTCTAGCTGAAGTTCCTAAACCGAAAAGGCTAATGAATTATTACCCCTAAAAAAGGCTAACTAATTAATTAATAAACATATGATTCATAATTATGAACGTAGGTACAAATATTCTAGAAAAACGAATTCTGTAGTTAAGAAGTGATGTGCCCCTCTCTTATTAAAGAAGAGAATCATTGACTATTAATGGGTGACCACAAATCTTGTCACCCATCCAAAAGTTGTAAGACTACATTATAGTTAGGGCCTCTCAAAAAATACATTAGAGTTAGGGAATAGCAAATAATTCGGCTTTTGGTAAGCATAACCAATCATCCCAATTTTTTGTTCAAATTATCAAGATTAAATTAGATTCGGATACGAATGAGGCGGTGGAAATTTAAGTCTGATCTCCCAAAGTTCATACTCCGTAACTATGTTGGTGACGAATTTAATTCCTATTCTAAACACTAAACCATAGTGAGTACCGAACCTGTACCCAACGCCGCCTCCCTACCACGTACCACCTCACTTCGTGCAAAGCCCAAACTTAAAAAAAAGGCCCCTGGAAATGGTTTATTCTGAATTCTCAGGAATGTGCTTTTGTTACTTTTTAAACTTTTAGCGATCTCTTTTTGTTAATTTTTTTTATTAAGAGACAAATTTTCAATGATGTCTTTTTATTTGTAAATTTTGAATCTAAGATTTCATTAAGAGAATAAAAGATCCTTAATACTTAACCCACTATCATCGGTCGGAGAAATATTGGAAGGCTTGTTACTGCTGGATTTTGTGCTCATGAAAGGAAGTTGAATTAGTGAAGTTTTTGTGCTGTAACGTGGTAATGGGCAAGATTCGGGTAAGATCTATAAGACCAGATCTTTACTCTCTTTTTTGAGCATGAACCAAGATCGTTGCCCTTAACTTCTTTTAAAAACGAGGATCCGAACAGGATATGCGTCCTAAAATATCGGATAGGATCAGAGTCGACTCGCGAGTCAATAGTATTTAAAAAAAATTTACACATAAAAAATTGAACTTCATAATATAAGTTGATACATAATCGAATATCTTTTGTACCAATATTTTACCACTGTTATTTATCGCAGTTGTTTAAAATATAAGTAAATCAAATGCAATTGATTTTTTAGGGTAGAAATATAATTGATTTTTTTTGTAAGTTATGATATTCAATTTTTTTTAAAGATAAAATTTTACACCATGCCAGGTTTGAACCGTGCACCTCCTTAATTAATTACACCCTTAAATCACTAGGCTAAATGCCTTTTGGCCTAAATGGAATGCACAAGCCCTGTCGGTTTTTTTGACTTATAAGCGAATAAATAAACTTTCCTCTACAATCAAAAACACGCAGGAGACCTAATTTATGGAAATATACCTATTGTCCATTCGTTTAAGCAAATTAAAAAAAGATTACATGGTAAATTCAGGTAGGATCCGGACAGCGTTTTATAGGTCTATATTCATACTCTAGTTGTTGCGACATTGCTCATTTTTATGCATGCAAAGTCAAGCATTATCGAACTAATTTTCTCTATATTATTTTCATTCGTAAGATTTGAATTCAAAATTAGAATCAAAACTTTTTTATCGATTGGACCAGTTCGTTCGTTGTGAAGAAAGTTGGTTTTGAAAAAGGGGTGTAGAAACTTGTTAGGGCTACTGATTTTGATGGAAAATTTTGTTCTTTGAATTGCGCATATTTTGTTAGCTTTGATTTATTGCTAGTTCTTGGAGCTTGCTTTGTAAGCTTTGAATTTTTAAGTTTTGAATTGGGCATGTTCGTGAATTGAACTACATTGGATTGTATTAATTGGGCTGGTTATATTGTTATAATTTAGGTGAGTAATTATGGGCTAAATGGCCCATTCGTTATCAACTGTCAAGTTATTGTCTCAAATATATGGGTCGAAATGTGGTGGAATGGGCCCGTTGTCCGTAGATTTCTGTCATGTTTTACTTATATCATATTCATAGCGAGAATCCAACTTATCTACCAATAATTACTCCATTGCTTAATTCCCCTAAAAAAAATTTACTCCATTGCTTAATAACACAAATTATCATAGCTGGAGTAGATTCATGCAAGTTCTGCAATCTAACAAGAACAAGGCTCATTTACTTTCATTTCAGCGATGGCTCTCAGCGACTACGAAATATTTTGATGTCAATTATGCGTATTCCGCTAAAAAAAATTGATCATTGATAAATTAAAAAAATCACTTTCGTACAACTTACGTTGAAAATATATGTATTCATGTAAAGCCGTTTAACAAAATAACTGAATTTTTTTCATTTGAAAGAAGAGCATTAATAGATGGGTGACGTACATGGCAAAATATGTAACGAAAAAAACGAAACTATTGGTTGAGTGAAATAAAAACTCGACTCTAGTCATTTTGTAGAGACAGAAAAGGCGCAACCTCCATCGGTAGATCACTTTGCCCCGATGGCTTCGGCGCATATGGACTCGAATTGAAATCTCAAAGAGTGGCCACAACATGCTTACCACGGCTTCTTCAGCCTTATGCGCAGAAGTTAAAGCCATCACACTTGCTGTTGAGATGATTCGGCAACACTTCAGCAATATGGAGACTTGCATTCAATTAGACTGCAAGGTGGTGGTCGATTTCATCAACAGACATACAAGTGCTTTAGATTGGTAGGTCGAGAATGATGCAATTTTAGCCAGGCCGTTTATTTTTCCATTGCGTAATTGTAAGCTTATTTTCATTTCTAGGAAGGCAAACATGGTGGCCAATTGGCTTGGACTGGCACTCGTATGGGCATAGTCGCAGCTAATTGGCGATCTTTCCCGCCATTGGAGCTTAGCTCCTTCTTGTACCAAGACTTTCTAAGTTAAGATGATATATACATATGTGTTATCCATTCTCCAAAAAAAAACTGTGGACTAATAAGTCTATGTATCTTAATACGCGAATTCAATTTATTCCAAAATATTATAATGGGATCCACTTTTGGGAAGATTATTCTAAGCAATAACAAGATAGTTTTCCGGTGGAACATCATTCATAATCCCCAAGGAGATAGTTCAGATAAGTTTATTTAAGAAAATTTCAACTACTGGTTGAAGTGAGGCTAAAAGAAACATACTGGAGAATACGAGGGTGCAGTTCAAACTTAGCCATTTCTTCCTTGGAAAGTCCCAGCCATACTTCTATCCTCTCACCATCCTTGGCGTCAAGGAAAATGGCTAAATTAATTGTATACAACGGGAACGAAGTCAGCTCTGGCTTTTCCCACCCAAAGTCCGTCTCGTAGAAAGGAACCTGCACCAGCTACTAATTCCAATCCCAAGATTGACGTCCTTGGCCATATTTGCCGAAAAACCCTGTAAAGCTTCTAAGTACTTGTCATCAGAATAGGGATCCCTTAAAGCATTAGGATCATTCTGGAATCTTATCGAATTGCTAAGAATTTCGGCCATTTCGTTGAGGTCCACAGCCTTGTTCATGGGCCATTCGGCAAATGCAAGCTGGATGTGTTGGTATAGATGTCCTAGAGACAATCGATATAAGGACATTATACTTGATCACATTCAGTTATATTATTAATGTGCATTAATAATATACGGTATTACATAAATGAATATAATGTTTGATTGTTTGCATATATTCATGTTTATGTTCCCATGAACTAGTGTTGTCATTGAGAATATGAGATCTCAGATGACTATGCATGTAGTTCTTAAAGAGCCACAATCAATGATCATCGAGAATGGGATATCGATGATGCGATTGAGATTGGTGTGCGATCTGCATCATATCCTTAGAGGATGTAGTGGTTCTCACAACTACGAGATACTAGGTATTTCATGATGGATGCACAGATACTTTTGAGAGTATTGGCATACCCGACCGAGAAACTGTTTGGTGTATTCTATTTACGTGTCTACGGGAATATCGGTTTGTGGAGTAGTGTAATAGTCCTCTGACTTGAGGTCAATACGCACGACATGTACGGAGTGATGGACTTTGACCATGACCAATGCTTGCACTCCTGACGGGGTAGATACGGCATGTGTTGGGTACATCACGAAGTGCATGTGCGTGGTAGTTGAGCCAAGAATAGGATTCATTCCTCAAATAGACTTGGAGAGAATACTTGTCTTCTCATAACTAATTGGATCGTTAGTCATTGGCCAATTCACGTCACTTTTAGAATGGTGTCTAAAAGTGACAATATGATCAATTAGTAGAATGAGATAATATGATTAAGTTATTTGAATAGACACTTAATCATGTTTAAGACTTAATCGAGTATTCGCGAATGAAAGGACCGTATCACTGTGAGCTTTACAGGTAGTTGCAGTATCCTCGCAACGTACCTCATATGTTGAGATTGTCTTGTCTATTGTCTAAGGTTCGACTAAGACCATTAGTTCGACTAATCGCTTGACATGTGAGGGCCTATGAGTCACACAACAAGTAGTCTTAGTTTACGAATTGAAGTTGGTTAGATTAAATATTGATTTGATCAAGAATATTTATTCTATAGAAAAATATTATAATTCTATTAGATAGAATTATAATTGTAATTATTTAATTAAGTTGGATTTAATTAAATACTAATATGTATAGTAAAATCTATTAGATGTTGGACATATTGACTGGGTCAAGAAAATAATAGAATGGGCTTGGAGGCCCAAAAGCGAAGTCAATGTTGGAAGCCACTAAGGGCTTCCAACCTTGCCTCCTGCGAAACATTCTCCTAAAAGGGTAGGAGTTGGTTAATTATTTTACTATATATATATGTGTGGGTATCAAGGGTTTAGACACAGAAATTCATTAACCTAGATACAAGACACATATTTTCTCTAGTTTCTTCGATAAAGAATTCTCCTAGCGAATTCTCGAAGATATCAACTGTTAAGAGTTCGTAGACGAGGACTATATGTTATGTTATACTGCCATAATCAGGGTTCGTGTTGGTAAAAATTTTATCTTCCGCTGCTGCGAACCTAAAGTTCGTGTTTATAAAATCCAACAGTTGAATTAGAGCTTTAGGCTGATTTTATTGTAGTATACATAATTATATTTGTCTACATGGATAGATTATGTGCAAATTCTCTAATCTGTTAATACCCAAGGTTTTGATTTTGTAACCTGCGTTGGTTTATTGGATCTATCTTGGTGTATCGACATGGAAAACTTGCACATATGTTTGACGTTGCAATTTCATGTATCTTCGTGGTTAAAATTTGCTCATGATAGTAGAGTACTGAGAACTCATGCATGAGTTATTGAACCATGAAAACTAGCTTGGTCTTGTAATCTGTAAGAATGAAAAATAAGCTTGGCTGTTTTGGGGCTTGGAGCCCATATACAAGTACGCAGGTTTCTCCTTTTTCCTTAAAAAAAAAAAGGAAAAAGAAAAGGGGGTGTACGGTTTGGAGGCGGTGAACGCGTGGTCGTCAACGACGACTACTGCCACGCGCCGCCGATCCGTGATTGGCCACCACCGACGAGCTCGCCTCGTCGTGGTGCCGGCGGTGTGCACCGCATCGACGCGAGCGAGGAGGTGTCGTCGAGCCGTTTCGGACTCGGTCCGCGGCTTAACGACACCGTCGTCGACGCGCCGATTCACGGCGTCGGGGTACTACCGACGTGCTCGCCGCATTGCGGGCAACGTCGTGGTACCTGCGGTGACCAATGGTGTGCCGCGAACGGAGAAATCGAAACTTTCGACGCTTCGTCGTCAATGGCGGTTCGAGCTTCTCGGCCCGATTCCGAGTGCCACGCGCCCCGTATCCAAGGTCGGGGACCACAGACGAGCTCGGCTCGTCGAGAATGGCATCGTCGTTGCTGCGGTGACGATTGGAACGGCCGGAGCATCGCGGTGTCGTCAAACCCCGCTTCCGGCCGCGTGTTTCGTCGGCGTCGATCGGGCGCCACGCGCCGAGAACCGGTGGTCTGGGACCACCGGCAGACTCGACCAGTCGTGGGCTACGTCGGGCGACCGGCGGTGTCGGCCAGAGGGTCGCCGATCGGTCGATTGGTGTTCGGGGACTAATCTGCAATTTTCTAGGGACTTGGTCTTGGAAATTTGATATTCTTGAGGGGCCTCTTTGCAAATTCGAGAACTCTGAAATTGCAGATAAGCCCTTGGGGCCTTACTGAAATTTCGGCTGTATGGTTAATTACGGTATGGTACCTGGATTGATCATGAAATTTCAATTTAGTCCCCGTTAAATTGCAGGGACCTATTTGTAAATTTGCCTGTATGGATAATTACAGTTCGGTCCTTGGGTCTTTGTGTATTTACAGTTTGGTCCTCGGATATTTCTGTAATTTCCGGGTTAGCTGGCAAATTACTTTTTGGTCTCTGAATTAATTATAAAATTGCAATTTGGTCCCTGGACTGAACTGAAAATAATGAATTAGATTCTAATAACTGTTTACACTTAATTTATAAGTTGGATCTTATGAAATAATATGTGAACAATATATGGATATTGTTTGAACAAGCTAAATACCCCGTTAAAATGTTCCTCAAACTTAAATATGGTTTTCATTTAGAATGAATAATGTCTTCCGTCATAATTAAGTGAAACCGAGATTTCGTTCTATAGTATTTAAGACCCAAGTCTTTTGCTTGGAACTACATCTTATGGAACTCTTATAGGGACATGTAAATGTCGCCGTGTGATGGTTGTTAACCACCTGAATTATTTCACTAGCCCAAGCAAGGAAATAATGAGGGGACATCGATTGGACTGTGTCCGATAACTAGGAATTGTATGAACTATAATTGGTTTGGAGACCTACCAGTTATGCTATTACAATCACCAGCCCAAGCAGGGGTTGTAATAGTAGGAATGTGGATCCTAGTCCATTAAGATTTATATTAGATATAAATTCGTACTCTTCCGATGGGGTCGTTGAGTATGTGAAAATAATGGAGACAAAATAAAGCTAAAGGCCGAGTTTATTTTGATTGCTGAAAGATGATCATAGGAATTATGTGTTTAATTCCCGTTTTAACTTATTTCCTTTAAGTGTGTTGAAATGGCGAACATGTCATTGAGATTTATACTGGAATCAAACAAGTTGGCTAGGCCAACCTTTCTGGATTGGCACCGAAACATGCGTTTGATGCTAAGGCAAGAAAGGATTGAGTATGTGTTAGACACGACCATCCCTGTTACCCCTGCGGCTGATTCTTCTGAACTTGCTACGTTTGACGTAGAAGCTCAAAAGAAGCATCAGGATGATGCAAAGCAGGCGCAGTGTGTAATGTTGTTTGGAACGGCTAGGCCTAAGCTGCATAACATGCTAAAGACTTTTGAAGGTACTTCTTCAAAGGAAAGGAATGTGCTCATAGTGGGCACCTCTTCTAGCTCTGCGATTAAAGGCAGAAAGAAGCAGAAGAATAAGGTTAAGAATAGTTCTAAGCCAAAGTTCCTTAAACCTAAGGGTAGTATTCAAAAGAAAGAGCAGGTAAATAAGGATGTGTGCCTCCACTGTAAGGGAAAGGGGCACTGAAAGAGAGACTGCAAAGTTCTGGCTGCTGAGAATATGGCACTAGGTGTCTCTGGCTCCGGAACAGGTATGTTTGTTATGGAGATAAATATGTCTACTAATAGAACTGACTGCTGGGTATTAGATACCGCATGTGGATTACACATTTGTACAAATGTGGAAGGTCTCACAGATAGCAGGGTGGTTAGACCGGGTGAAGTCGCCCTATGTGTAGGTAATGGAGCACGAGTTGCTGCCGAACGCGTAGGGACATATGGTATAGACTTACCCAGTGGGTATAGACTGGAACTTAATAATTGTTATTTTGTTCCATCTATTACCAGAAATATTATTTCCATTCCAATGTTGGACATTGAAGGTTTTTCCTTCCAATTTTCTAATAGTAGTTGCTACTTTTCGAAAAATGGTATTATTTATGAAAATGCCTCTCTTGAGAATGGTTTATATTTGTTAAATAGTGGACATGATGTTGTTAATGTGCAGAACAAGAAGCTCAAATTAAGTAATCAGGAAAATCCTACCTTCTTATGGCATTGTAGACTTGGTCATGCCAATGAGAAAAGAATTGCAAGGTTAAGAAAGTTAGACTACTTAACCCCATTTGACTTTGAGTCGTATGGAAATTGTGAATCTTGTCTCAAAGGTAAAATGACTAACAAACCCTTTACTGGGAAAGGGGTAAGAGCCAAAGAAGTGCTAGAGTTGGTTCACAGCGACGTGTGTGGACCACTACCCACTCTAGCAAGGGGTAGTTTCGGATACTTCATCACTTTTATTGATGACCTCTCTAGGTATGGATACGTATATCTTATGAAACACAAATCCGAGGCCTTTGACAAGTTTAAAGAGTATAAAGCAGAAGTAGAAAAATAACTTGGGAAGAGTATCAAGACTCTTCGATCAGATCGAGGAGGTGAATACCTTAGCCATGAATTCGTGGATTATTTAAAGTTACATGGGGTCCAATCACATTGGACACCTCCGGGAATACCACAAATGAATGGTGTGTCCGAAAGGAGGAACCGAACCCTGTTAGACATGGTAAGATCTATGATGAGTTTCTCCTCTCTTCCAACATTTCTTTGGGGTTATGCACTCCAAACCTCAATCTACATTCTGAATAGGATTCCATCTTAATCAGTTGAAAGTACACCATACAAATTATGGTGTGGAAAGAAGCCATCATTCTCACATATCAAGACGTGGGGTTGCCCCGCGTATGTGCAGAAGATGCTCACTGATAAGTTAGAATCCAAAGGTGAAAAATGTTACTTTGTGGGATATCCTAAGGAAACAAGAGGATATTATTTCTATCTCCCTGAGAAACAAAAGGTTATTGTTTCTAGACAGGCGACGTTCCTTAAAAATGACTATGTCTTTAAAGGACAAGGTCGTAAAAAGATAGAACTTGAAGAAATTCAAGAACCACAAGGTAATGCTGAGGCTGAAGACTTGTCGAATAACCACGATAAAGAATCAGTGGGAGCATTCAGTGATTCTCATGGTGGAGTCTTTCACTAGGTGATAGTCTTCCAGCCAGTGGGAGCGTAGTTAGGGATAACTCGCATATGCAAGCTACCCCAATTAGACTGAATGAGGACAATTTGGAAATTGTTCAATCTCCTGCTCAGGAAATGCTTGAGAGCGTAGCTCCTGAGAATTCTCCTGGCGTTGATCAGATCATCGCAGAAGAACCTCTTTACGATCAGAATGAACAGCCTGCACAAATACAACTACGTAAGTCTACGAGGATTCATCGTCCACCCATCAAGTTTAGTTTCCTCTTGGAGGAACACGATGATGTGGAGATTCCGGACGAGGACGAACCCAAGACTTATACTGAAACAATGTCAGACATTAATTCAGGAAAGTGGCTAGAGGCCATAAAATCTGAGATGGACTCGATGTATACAAATCAAGTCTGGGATTTGGTAGAATTGCCTGAAGGAGTTAGACCTATCGGCTGCAAATGGGTTTTCAAGAAGAAGACCGATGCAGATGGCAAAGTGCAAACCTACAATGCTAGGTCGGTAGCAAAGAGTTATAAGTAACGCGAAGGCATTGATTATGACGAGACCTTTTCACCAGTTGCGAAGATCAAGTCCATTTAGATTTTACTTGCTATAGCTGCATACTATGATTATGACATTTGGCAGATGGATGTCAAAATGGATTTCCTTAATGGAAACCTCGAGGAGCGTGTGTTTATGTCACAGCCAGAAGATTTTGTATCCAAGTCAAATTCACAATTAGTATGCAAGCTACAAAGGTTCATTTATGGATTAAATCAAGCTTCTAGGAGTTGGAATATCCGTTTTGACGAAGCTATCAAATCGTTTGACTTCGTTAGAAATGCGAAAGATCCATGTGTTTATCAAAAATGCCAAAGGGATAAAACTGTTTTCATTATCATATATGTTGATGACATATTGATTCTGGAAAATAGTATCCCGCTAATGCAATCCGTGAAGGATTGGCTGTCCAAGACCGTTATGATGAAAGATTTGGGTGAAGCCTACTACATCCTTGGAATAAAGATTTATAGAGATAGATCTAAAAGAATGTTGGGGCTATCACAATCCACATACATAGACAAGGTACTAAAGCGTTTTAAAATAGAGGACTCTAAGAGAGGTTACCTGCCAGCGAATCATGGGATTAAGCTATCAAAAAAGGATTGTCCTTCTGAAGAAGCAAAAATCGATTACATGGAAGGTATCCCATACGCGTCTGCGATTGGATCAATCATGTACGCCATGACTTGCACTAGACCCGATGTGGCCTACGCTGTTAGTATCACTGGTAGATACCAGAAAAACCCAGGTGAACGTCACTGGGTTGCTGTTAAGAATATTCTAAAGTATCTTAGATGAACTAAAGAATGTTTCTTAGTCTATGATGGGTAGCCAGAACTTGTGGTAACTGGGTTTACTGACCATGACTGATTGTGATAACTTCCAAGTCACAATCGATGTATAGCTTCATACTCAATGGCAGAATAGTGAGCTGGAATAGTTCCAAGCGAGGCACGACCGCGGATTCAACAACCAAAATAAAATTAGAACAAATTCCTACAGAGGATAACCTGGTTGATCCTTTCACCAAACTAGATACTTTGAGAGTCTAGGTGTTAGACATATGGGTGATTGGCTCTAGGCCAAGTGGGAGATTATTGGTATAGATGTCCTAGAGACAATCGATATAAGGACATTATACTTGATCACATTCAGTTATATTATTAATGTGCATTAATAATATACGACATTACATAAATGAATATAATGTTTGATTGTTTGCATATATTCATGTTTATGTTCCCATGAACTAGTGTTGTCATTGAGAATGTGAGATCTCAGATGACTATGCACGTAGTTCTTAAATAGCCACAATCAATGATCATCGAAAATGGGATATCGATGATGCGATTGAGATTGGTGTGCGATCTGCATCATATCCTTAGAGGATGTAGTGGTTCTCACAACTACGAGATACTAGGTATTTCATGATGGATGCACATATACTTTTGAGAGTATTGGCATACCCGACCGAGAAACTGTTTGGTGTATTCTATTTACGTGTCTACGGGAATATTGGTTTGTGGAGTAGTGTAATAGTCCTCTGACTTGAGGTCAATACGCACGACATGTACAGAGTGATGGACTTTGACCATGACCAATGCTTGCACTTCTGACGGGGTAGATACGGCATGTGTTGGGTACATCACGAAGTGCATGTGCGTGGTTGTTGAGCCAAGAATAGGATTCATTCCTCAAATAGACTTGGAGAGAATACTTGTCTTCTCATAACTAATTGGATCGTTAGTCATTGGCCAATGCACGTCACTTTTAGAATTGTATCTAAAAGTGACAATATGATCAATTAGTAGAATGAGATAATATGATTAAGTTATTTGAATAGATATTTAATCATGTTTAAGACTTAATCGAGTATTCGCGAATGAAAGGACCGTATCACTGTGAGCTTCACATTACAGGTAGTTGCAGTATCCTCGCAACGTACCTCATATGTTGAGATTGTCTTGTCTATTATCTAGGGTTCGACTAAGACCATTAGTTCGACTAATCGCTTGACATGTGAGGGCCTATGGGTCACACAACAAGTAGTCTTAGTTTACGAATTGAAGTTGGTTAGATTAAATATTGATTTGATCAAGAATATTTATTCTATAGATAAATATTATAATTATATTAGATAGAATTATAATTGTAATTATTTAATTAAGTTAAATTTAATTAAATACTAATATGTATAGTAAAATCTATTAGATGTTGGACATATTGACTGGGTCAAGAAAATAATAGAATGGGCTTGGAGGCCCAAAAGCAAAGTCAATGTTGGAAGCCACTAAGGGCTTCCAACCTTGCCTCCTGCGAAACCTACTCCTAAAAGGGTAGGAGTTGGTTAATTATTTTACTATATATATGTGTGGGTATCAAGGGTTTAGACACAGAAATTTATTAACCTAGATACAAGACACATATTTTCTCTAGTTTTTTCGATAAAGAATTCTCCTAGCGAATTCTCGAAGATATCAAATGTTAAGAGTTCGTAGACGAGGACTACGTAGATATCGTAGTTGAGGATCGATCTACAATGCTCTGTAAGCATCCTCTAACAATGTTGTTATATCTTATGTTATACTGCCATGATCAGGTTTCGTGTTGGTAAAAATTTTATCTTCCGCTGCTGCGAACCTAGGGTTTGTGTTTATAAAATCCAACAGGATGGTGCTCCCGAGAGACCGTCCCGGCAATGGAGGGTCAATCCTTTTCTGCATGTTTAAGGCGCTACAGGCGGTGTGGGACTTATTAGAAGTTTGATCTAACGGGTCTTGCAAAATGTTGACGTGGGCGGCCTAGTTCAAGGTTGCCAATGTTGAAAATTGATTTGAGATTAAAGGCTAAAAGTGTTGGATATTTTTAAAGTCGTTATGACAGGAAGTATTGGGATCGACCTAAATAGTACACATTGTTTGAACTCGGAAGAATTGGCGACCGCCAATAAGTTTGGTCCGAGAGTTTTTTGGAGCAAAAAACTTATGATCGCAAGTTGACTTGCGACCGCAAGAAATTAATTTCTGAGAGCAATTTCGTGTGACTTGCGGCCGCCAGTTAACTAGCGATTGCAAGTCTATCCGGACATTCTTGGTGATGAAGAGGCATCAGAGATAGTGCAAAACCTCTATAAATAACGGGTCTTATCTTCCATTCAAGGGATCCAACTTCTATGCCATCTTACTCACTTTTCATGTAAGCATCATCAAATTTTCTTAAAATGTGTTCTTGGTCGGGTCAAGGTAGTGCAATTCTTGAACTCGACGACGGTGTGGAGGCTTCATTGTATCATGACGACAAAAGTTCATAGACTCGTTGTACTCTTGAATTTTTCGGAGGGTCGAACTATTTGTTTGAAAGAATCTTTACAAGATCATTGAAATCGGCGCAACACCAAAATCATTCTCTCATTCTCCAACCCACATAATATCCAACAAAAAGGATCTTGAAAGATTTAGTAATTTTCCTCTCAACACTCACCGGAAAGAAATAGATTTTATTACTCAAGTTTTGGTTTTACAACTTACAGAACTCACGATCCACTCTCTCTCTTACAAGACCACACATGTTTTTGTCACTCAATTACAACTCTTATTTACTAGGCCAATTACCCTATATATAGGGGTACAAACCGACTTAGGATTTCTCTAGATAATCTTAGAGAATTATCTTACATCAAATCCTAGATTTCTCTAGAAAACGTAGACTCTAAATTTATCTAGATAATTCCTTAAATTTTTAGTACAACCATAAAAACTCTAGATAAATTAAAATAATTTAGATAATTCTACACTTTATTATATCTAGATAATTAGACTAAAATAAATCAAATTTAATTTTCAACAGCCAAGGCATCGAAGCGAGTGACGCGGTGTTGCGAGAGTCTCCCATCTTGGAAACTCTCTTAGAGAGGCTATTTTGTGCCCGTCGAACACAAACCTCTTGACTACCCTTTCGGTTCACGCCTCTTGACCCCGAGAGCTGTACTCTTGACGATTGCGAGGAAGGCATTGTCATAGATTGCGCCTCGCTGTTCCTTAGGGATCAGCTTCAACAGAGGGTGATTAGGAGCCCCAATATTCAAGATCACTTGGGACATGTACAATTCACCCGAGCTTCGGTGTAGCTCACGCCTAGGTCGTTGCAGCTGATGGGGAGAGGGTCGTTGGCCCGCCCAGCTAGCGGATAGAAATGGGCCAGAGCTTTTGAGAGGGAGAGCTTGAGCTTGTCGTGGATTTGCCCGGTGGATAGCAATTTGAGGGCGTTTGGGTAGAAGAGGACACAATCTACGTCCGCTGTGGGCGTGAGCTGATCCAACAGGGAACGTTTGTAGATCCTCTTTTCGGGTGGGGTAGGAGAGAAGGGCTTTCTCGTTTTCGTTGAGACGATCTGAACGTTGAAGTACATCGTTGGGTTAGTTTAGGGTCAGATAATTGCTCCGCTTTTTGTCTACTGTTCCAGGACTTATAGATATGTAGGAGAGAGGGGAAGGAAGACTGCTAGTGAATAAGAACCCCTTGCAACGAGGATATATAAAGCCAAAATTTAAACCTAATAATATTTTTCTATTAATAAAATTTAAACAAAAGTTTTTTCCATACAGTATTATCGCTAGAGCGGGTTCATACGCAATGCACTCTTTTTTTAGTTTAATTTTTTCCCATTCGGGGCGGATTTTTTGGTTAGATTTTTAATGGGGCCGGCGACTACAACCTAAGATACGAGGGGAATATTCAGATTGGGGCCGGCGACTACAACCTAAGATACGAGGGGAATATTCAGATTGAGGGTTGTCTTTTGGGGGTGTTTAGTCATGTTGGGTTGGGCAGGGACGGTGGAAGGACTGTGTCCGAGTGATGTTGAGTTGTGCTTGGTTGAACTGCTTCGTACTTGTGTAAGCTAATTTGATTTTTTCAATGTTAATGAAATATTATTTTCCCCGAAAAAAAAATTATCTTTAAAAAATTGCATTGACTACTTGAATCAACTCTTATTAGTGACCTAATTAGGCTTTAGCTTTAGTAGCAGTTGGTTTTTCTTTTGCTATTGTAGCGTTTGGTTAGAGTGCACTGTAAATTAGGGTTACAAAATTATCGGTTACCGTTAGAAAAATCGGTTATGGTATAAAAACCGTAAACTATTACGTTCAGTGTTGCTCGGACCATTTACACACTACTGACATGTGAATTGTGATGACCAATTTATAATATTAGAGATTATATAGAGTAATTTTAGAAATTAGTATTAAAATGGCTCGTGCGATGAACTTGTCGAAGTCTTTCAAAATAAACTAATATTTTGTGACTCACAAACTTGCACTAAGTTAGGGAAGATACCAATTAGATCTAAGAAAAAATAATACTCAATCAATCTAACAAATTAACAAAGAACTAAAAAGGGGATTTTATGAAATTTAGAATGGAAAGGAAAAAGAAATATATATGCAACAACTATGATAAAGAAAACGCAGATTCAAAGTCGGAGAGGTTGTTTGATCTCCGAATCACTAAAGATAATCTAACTTGTATAGAAAATATAAAATCTCCCACGGCTACAATGAGATCACTAGCACCATCAATCAATGAGCCAAAATATTGCCTCAATAATTGTTTACCCTTTTATAGGAACCATGTCAACTATAAGACGATATCATTAAGCACTCAATGTTCCTAGTACATGAGATTATGCTCAAAATCTTGGTATGCAAAAACTAGTCTAACTTATTCCTAATTAATTAGCCTTGTAACAACCATTTTCTTGTTTTGTTCGTAACTTTCTCTTCAAACCTCTGATTTTAGCGTTCTTTGCATCCATAGAATGAGGAAAGAACGTTCTTCAATTGTTTGTATATTAGACATCTTCAAATTACACACCTAAAATGATCAAAATACCCTTCTAAGTCAGCTGTCTCTACTAGACTCCTACTTCAAGTGTAATTCGTCACCAAATTCACCCATTTTCCTACAAATTAGCATAAAAGCCCATTAGTCACTTAAAACTCAAAATTTTATTAAAGCGATACTAGAACCAAGATAATTTCACGAAAATGACTAAACATTCTATTCGTTTAATTTACATTTTAGACATACATCACGCACGTCAATAAAAAAATTGTAATATGAGAGATTAATAACATATGAACATTTTGAAAAATCTGTATTTAAAATATGTTGTACCATCATATGCCGCATGGTATATCACTATATGCAGCATGGTGCACAAATGTATGTCATATGTTATCATTATATGATACATGGTGCATCACTGTATGTCGTATAGTGTATAGTAATCGTGGTTCAATAATGAACCACTGTATGTGCATATTATACCATTGTATATCGCATCGTGTACCGGTGTATGTCACATGATATACCAATGTATAACGCATCGTGCACCAGTATATGTCACATCGTGCATGACTATATGTCACATGATGCTACCACGTATACTGGTGACTGATTCTTTTCACATAGGTGCATTATACGTCCAAGTGAAATACCAAAAATGCTTTTATATATTATGTGTTGGGATGGCAAGAAATATGAAAGATTTATTTCCTATTCCTATTCCTATTCTGACTAGATTTTGGACTCCTAATCTGACCTAGATAGGTTACTTGTACACCAAGAGTTTGTATCTATATAAAGAAATATTATCCTAGATTTTTTGTATGGCTTTGTGGCTCAGAAACTCATCAATAAAAGTTCTCCTTTCTCTCCGTGGATGTAGGCATTAGGCCGAACCACGTAAACTCTTGCATCCGTATTCTTTACGTATTTTGTTCTCTAGTTGCTGAATTCCTAACAAGTGAATTCATAACAAGTGGTATCAGAGCTAAGGTTGGAGAATGTCGAATCACGGCGCGAAGTTTACTCTTGTGAAGTTTGATGGTTCATTGAATTTTGGGTTATGGCAAAGGCGTGTCAGGGAACTCCTCGTGCAGCAAGGGATAGTTATCGCGCTCTCGGAGAAGAAGTTTGAGAAGATGGAGGAGCAAGAGCGGGAAGAGTTAGAGGCCAAGGCGGTAGCAAAGATTCGCTTGTGCTTGGCAGATGATGAGGAAATACCAGCTGGGTTGTGGAAGAGGATCCAGGTCGGAGTCAAAGAAGTTCAATGGAAGTGGCTTCAAGTGCTGAGAAGGGAGCATGAAGGGGACTATCCAGGACGAACTGGGGATCCAGACAACGAGAAGAGATCGGCATCCACAACCATGGCCACATGTTCAGACGGGTTAGATAGTGACTGGCTTTCTGTCTCATCAAGTCCAATGCATCCTGGTAATCTCTTTTCGTTAGTGACCTTGAATTATAACAATGATAGTTATAAAGGTAGGCTAAAAAAAATAGATAAGGATGCGATGGTAGGGATAAAGGGTGAAAGGAAATACCTACAGGTTAGTGGAAAACATTATTGTAGGTGGAGTCATATCAATGGGTCTGATGAAGTGGAAAAAAGCTCAGGTCATATGAGGTTGGTTCGTATGAGGGAGCAAAGGCTTGACATGGATGGTTTGAGTGTAGTTAGGATTCGCGAAGACATGGATAGCAAGCTATGGTTGTTTCGTGGAAGCATGGTTGGCAAGGAACCATGGTTGTCTCAGAGAAGCATTGTTAGCTGGGCCCTGCTATGGTTGTCTAAAGGGTCGTGCACGTCAAATGTATTGGGTAGGTTTTGCATGGGGAATGCGAAGCCATTGGTAGCACCACGGGTGAATCGAATATCTCACTCAAGGCCGAACGGTAGAGTTCGTGGCATGTCGAGGGTTCTACTTGGTAGAACAAAAGGTTGCCCTTTGTATGCATTGGTATGAGGCAAGAAGGTCTAGCAGAAAAGTAGTTCGAGGTTGCAGAGCATGGAGCTGATCGAAAAATAGAGGGCGTGTCTATTGGTCGCAAGGTTGCTTCAGCAGGTGGACTTGCTAGTTGGGGTTCGATGGAGGTTAGAGGAAATAGGCCAATCAAGCTCAGAAGCTCGAGTTTGGCGGCTGGCTCCAAGTGATTGAACAAAAGGTGAAGAGAAAGTTGAGATGGTCTTATTGATACAATTATCTATGGTCCGAGATAGAATCGGTGGAGTCTGATTAGTTTTGTAAGATCTCATGGTTCTTCATGGGGCGATGTTTTGTCAAGGTGGAGTTTGATAAAGTTCGGGTGGAACTTCATGGTTCTTCCACGAGATGATTTCTTGCCAAGGTGGATATTGTTGGGATGGCGAGAAATATGAAAGATTTATTTCCTATTCCTATTCCTATTCTGACTAGGTTTTGGACTCATAATCTGACCAAGATAGGTTACTTGTACACCAAGGGTTTGTATCTATATAAAGACATATTACCCTAGGTTTTTTGTATGGCTTTGTGGCTCAGAAACTCATCAATAAAAGTTTTCCTTTCTCTCTGTGGGCGTAGGCATTAGGCCGAACCACGTAAACTCTTGCATCCGTGTTCTTTGCGCGTTTTGTTCTCTAGTTGCTGAATTCCTAACAAGTGAATTCATAACATTATGCTTGTGAATCCCAACCGTTGGATAAAAATCCATATGCGTCTTACCCTAAATCAACGGTCAAGATTAAATCTGGATGGTATTACCCACGTTATTAGTGGCATCACTCAATCAATCCTCATAATTACTCATATCTACTAGTCACGATTTAAAATTTGTATACCGATAATCTGTCAATTAAATTTAAATATATAATTAATTAAAATATATAAGAGTATGGTTTTAGAAGTTGTATTAAATCAAACCATAACCATAATTTTTTTACTTTTTCGAAAGATGAAAGTCGTACTTTACGAAATAGTATGAAATAAGAGTACGATTTTAGATTTATTGTAAAAATTTTGAGTTTTCTAAAATTTTGAAGATTTAATATACAATTTAAATGTATATATGTTTTCACCAATAATTTATTTTCTTTTAATTTTTTTGGTTAAACTACATGTTGAACAACCGATTAACAAACGATTTTATCTCAACCGCTTGCTGAAAGTTTTCATATAACTCTGAAACTCTAACGGAGAGCTTATTATTACCGTCACGATTTGTTAACGCAACTCTAGTCAACGATTCCTAAACTGCAACGTCTAGGTAATCGTCTGACGATTTCACGGTTAAATCAAACGGTTGTACTGAATTTTGAGGAGATATTTTGTCTCGCATTGGCTTGAATGTCATTACGTGGTGGTATTCTTCCTTTGTATTTAACATAAAACATGTGTTTAGCCCTACCGAGTTTCGAATAGTTCAGATGTACCAAACAAAAAATCGATTCAAATAATAATAGATACGATTCAACATTTCAAATGTTATAGAATTCGGATAGGGCAAGATAGGACAAGATTCATAACGATCACCTCTATTCTGAACAAGCAAATAGGGCAAGATTAGTTGTACCCAATAGCTAACAGTTGGTACCCACGATACATCATTGGGTAGGCTGCTAACCTGCAACTCCAAATACAATCGGGCTCAATCATACCAAAGTGCTAATGTACCGAATTTCATCAAAATTCTGAAGTTAAACGTGTTTGACAAGAGTAGTACTAGTATGAGTATTCTTTTAGAAAGTTCTCGTGTTCCACCCCTCTTTTTAATATCACCAAAAAAAAATACAATCCAAATTTTCTATCACAGTGAAAATGTTAATTTTGAGGCTTTTAGGGGCCGCTAAATTTGAGCCTCTTTGGGAACTTGTTAGTGGCTACTGATTTCAATGGAGAATTTTTTTTGAATGATAATCTTTACACAGACTTTAAATCCTAGACTTCCTTAAATAATTATACTTTTTATGACTTTAGGCTAAATATCTTTTAGCATTTCGATAGAATATTGTTATCTTCAATGTTTTAAAAATTGTAGTCTGACCGGTCGGACCACTACCCAGGATCAAAACTTGGTCAATTTTTTCCTAAAATCCGGTTCGTCAGGATCAGAAAAATTAGTATTTATTTTTTCCGTTTTATCAGATTTAATTTAGAAACAAAACCTCAACTTCTACGCTCGGAGCCTGTGCATCACTTTTGAATCACAACAAACTTATCTTTTTAACAATTCTTGATAATATGTCAACTAAGTAAAATAAATTTGACTAATATGTCGAACAAGAAAACTTGTATAATAATCTTCTTGTACTTCTAAACTTGTTTAATTCATATTTGAAGATTTTATTTGGATAAATTGTATAACAGAGTTGCTAAATATTTAAATTTATTTGGTATTTTATCTTTTTTTAATACTAAATTAAATTTATTAAATATTATTAATATAAAATAGAAGTTCCGGTCTGACTGGTCACTTGACCGGTCCAACCAGATGAACCAAAAATTTTAAAAATTCCGAGTCGCCTTGCGAGTCGGTTTTAAAAATATTGGTTATCTTGGAATTGCTCATATTTGTTAGCTTTGATTTGTTGCTTGTTCTTGGAGCTTGCTTTTGAATTGGGCATGTTCAATTCTCGTATCATTTAGGCTAGTTTTACTAATATTTTAGCGATTAATTGTGGGCCAAATGGCCCATTCGTATATGGACGGCTAAATTATCTCCCTGGGTAACAACTGGCCCAATTATTTTAGGTGAAAATTTTAGGCGAGTCCATAATTCGAAGAATTCAACTGGGCTTTAGCTTCATTTCCTCAATTATCCCAAGGAAAAAACTTTCCTTTGCCAAACTTCATTTTGTACATTTTTTATCTAATATTTTATGGTTTCCAGTACGTAGAAATTGTGACAGAATTTTTCATTTGTGATCTGGCATTGCTGGCTTAACTTTAATAATCAAAATGTCTATCCACCACGTTAAGACTGTAATTTTATAAGATGTTCCCCAAGGAACACACGTTAAGACTGTAATATTAGAAAAGTTGTGTCATTACTTTAAAATCTTGTTATTCAACGTGCTTCTCATTTCAATTATGCACACGTTGGATGTCATTCTTTTCTCAAAAAATAAAAAACTCTCACAACTAACAAGACAAAAATTTGGAAAAAATAATTCTGTAGTCTTTCGGGTTTGATTAAATATACTCAAAAGTCTTCCTTGTTTGCAAAATATACGTCAATATTTTTTTAATTTATTTTTATTATACTTTTTGGTCCCTGATACAAATTAATAGTTCTTTTTTTTCATTTTTGTCAATCAAATGACCAAAATACCCTTTAAAAAAACCGCTCAAACCAAATGACCCTTACAAATTACCTATCAAAATCCCTGAAACCAACAAGCAAATTAATTGAAATTGGACCCTTTCAAAACCCACCAAAATAAGTAAAAAACAAGAAATAAACTCCACCGTCCTCTGCTAGATCAGTAACAATTAGTTTTTCCACATAAAAAATTCCAAGCGAAGCTAAAACAATCTGAGATCGAAACTTTCTGGGACAGGCGAAGCGAAGCAAATTAATCTGACATGGCGTCGACGATTCGGAAGAGGAAGATCTCCTAGACGAAGAGGAGAATGACGAGGACGAGCTCGATGCGGGAGCAGGAGAAGACGAAGAGGAAGAGAGAAGGGAGCACGCGACCCCAACCGCTACGGCTCCGAGCTCCGGCGGAGGGTCCGTTGTGGGCCCACCCCACAAATCTCTGCTTGAGATAATTTTCCATTGCTCCCGATTGGGTCAAAAACCCTAAATCCTAATTGTCTCTATTCAAAGATTCGCCCTTTTATTTAAAAGTTTGAATCTGAATTTCTTCTTTTGTTGCCTTGAAATTAGGCGGGCTACCGGTTCAAATTTTTTGGAAATATTTCCCCTTTATTGTTTGTTAATCTTGATGGTGAGGAAGACGAAGACGAAGACAGCAAGATCTCTTAAGCAATCTACCCAGTTATAGATCTTGCAATTGATTTTAATTGATTTTAGATCTGGAGAATCTGTTATTGAATCGATGGAGAAGATGATAGAGGTGGGTTGATTTTCTACTTCTGGCATCGATAAAGAAGATGATGGAGATGGGTTATTGATTTTTCATCAAGATGAAGAAATGCACTTTTTGTTCTAGAAGAAGAAGAGACATGATGTCAACATTTTTTATATTTTTGTTCAAGGGATAATTTTGTCATTTTAATGATAAAAAAAAGAAAAAAATTTATTGAAGAACCCAAAAATATAATAAAAATAAATTAGAGGGACATCGACGACGTGTATTTTACAAATAGAGAATATTTAAATAAACTTGAGAAACTACAGAGTAATTTTTTCCAAAAATTTCCATGCTTCCGTCGCCATAACCCCTTCCGGACGCCCTGGCAAGAGGAAATCCAAGTAGAGCGTCAAATAAAGAGAAGGAAGTACTTTCATTTCAGACGGCAGAGGCTGAGGAGGACGACTCCTGGCTAGCACAAAGTTTGGTGGCATTCCTACATATAGCAAACCATCTAAAAACAGTCCATCAAGAAGGCTTGCTAAAACACGAAATCCGACCATCTCAGGTTTGGGTTCTTGGAGGAGACGCTGTGCTAATAATCACCCTCGACAAACACGCAGATAACAAGGTATGGATTTGGAAGCTCAAACCCTTATTTCAGAGCATTAGGGCATGGCATCCAATTTTCACAACTAAATCTAGACGCGTCTGGATTAATAGCTACGACCTACCTCGGCATGTGTGGAAAATGGGTTTTTTTTTAATCTTGGCGAGGAAGTTTGGCGTTCTGATTTAAGTCCATGAAAATACCTGCACAAAGAAGGTATTGGGGGCTGCTAGGCTCTTGATTTCTAGCAAGATAATGAACCATCTTGAGGAGGAGATGATAATGAAGATCGATAGGGTGCGTTACATAATTTATATCTTAGAGGGGGCCCTATAATGCGCATCAAGAACCCACAGAGATGGAACTCTGTGCCTACTCCTGTAATTCGGATTCCCATGCTTCATTGGGGGAAGTTGAATCAGTTTTGATGGTAATACAGCAAGGGAAAAATGAGAAACAAGGGCTGACGGAAAAGGAGCAATGTGAGGATTTGGAGTTTTCAAGGATGGTCGAAGGAAGCCATGAAAGAACCTTAGGAAGAAGAATAAAAAGGAGATGGAGGAGAGAGAAGGGGGAAAAGGAGGGATGGGATGGGTTGGAAAACTAAAGTGTCAGGAGGGGAAGGAGAAGGGTCTAAAGAGGGAAATAGGCTGTCCATTCAGCCAACTTTAATGACTCTTCGATCAGAGAGATCGAGGCAATCCAGAATTCTGGGACAGAGAACTCGAGGAGCCAAGAATTCAAATTAGGAGTGCCACATAGGATTTCCACTAACTCTGGGCCTAGGGTCTCGAGTGCCGAGACGTTATCTTTCACGCTGGGTTGTTCCGCCCAAGCCCTCCAATGTGCAGTCGTAGAGGATTTATCTTCTCGGTTTGATGAAGGAACGAATTTTGGGTTGGTCAAATTTGTGGGAAAGGGGCAGCATGTTGATGATCGGCAAATTCCTCATAAGGCGCTCGAAATGAAGAAGGATTCATACGACTTGGCTAAACATTATCTTAAAAGATGTTCATGGATTTATCGTAAGATGAGTTTAGATGATCATGAATTAAATGTAAGATAATCCAATTTTATTTAAGCATTGCTTATTTATTTTTTGAAGAAGTAGAATTATATTGATATTGTTGTTATGTACAACTATGCAAAATGGGTGATAACCTCTCGCACACAGAGCGGAGAGTATACCACACATATATGTACAACCCGACACCCAAGGGGGCGGGATGGAAAACAACCAAGACAAAAACTGGAGCTTGAGGGGAAGATTTGAAAGACAATCCAAACAGCCTTGGATTGCCTAGCAAATCTCCCCGAAGAAAAACCAGAAGAGGTCAAAGCCCACCAAAGCTTCAACCCAAAAACCCCGGTCCTCAGGCACCGAAAGAAACGCCTAGCATCGAGGAGCTACGCCATGATGTTTTGTATCACCAAAAGCAAGTCTTGCCTGCAATAAACATCAGAAGAGCTAGCCCAATTTTGCCATTCTAAAGTATTTCTAAGCACATCAGCGATAAAGGACCTAAGGTCGGGTGTGACACCCTGAAAAATCACATAGTTTCTGAGGAGCCAAATGCGCCAGAAGATGGAAGCGAAAACAGTGTACCATAACTTACGGGAAGAATCACCAAAGCTCACTAGACCCATCCACGAAGCCAAGACCCCGCTCAAGCTCTCTCTGGGTACCCACGTTAACCCAGCCAATCTAATGAAGTAAGTCCAAACTAGACTCGTAAAGGGGCAGCTCAGGAAGAGGTGGGTCATCGTTTCCAAGGGGGAAAGTAAGGGAGAGGCTATCGCATAAAGAATACAGCCCGAGGTCCGCTGCGAGAGCATTCCCAAGCGAAGCAAGTTAGCCCTGGTCACTACCCTGTCCTGAAGGACCCGCCAAAGGAAGCAAGAGACTTTGGAAGGGATCAAATTGCTCCGTTCCTTGTTCATGACCTCGGGCGAGATAAAACTGTAGCCAACGAATGCCTGAGAATAAAGATATTTAACCAAGAAGATCCCCGAATTGTCTTAAGCCCACTTGAACGAATCTCGATCTAAACTTTGGGGTGGGAATCTCTGAATCACCTTATGAAGCGAGTCGAGACTAGGCTGCTCCCAATCCCGAAGCAACCGCCTCCAAGACAAATTCCAAGACCAGGAACCTACAAGATGCGACCCACAATTAGCTACGAATTCTCCCTTCTGAGTAGACACATAGTAGAGAATCAGGAACCTGTCCTTTAAGCGTTGCTTATTAGTTTAGTTTTTATCTTATATTTATTTAGGCAAAATGTGCTCATGAGTATTAAGGTGTAAAAAATAGTAAGTTTAATTGCTTGTTATTTAGGCGATTTATTTTTGAATAATTAAAATTTTACTTATTCAAAAAAAAAGAAAAAAAAACTCACAAGTCCCAAAGTTTATGTATAATGTACTAGGAGGTCATTTCAATAGTTTTTTAGTCCCTCAGTTTTGAGAAATAGAACTGATTAGTCCCTGAGTGTATATTTGGTCAATATTTTTTATGAAATGTTAAAACTACCCTTCTCCTATTCTCATTCTTCTTCCTTCGTTCCCCCTCTCACTCCCCTCCTCCTCCTCCTCTCTCTCTCTCTCTCTCACACGTTAAATCCCCAATCTTCCACCCAAAAAATTAAATCCCCAACCTCATTAAACTTCCCATCCTAAGTTTAATTGCAATATATGACTACGACAACCCAGAAACCCTTCCCCATCGCAAGTCGACAGTGACTTGATTACAAGACCAGCCAACAATCATCTTCCCCAACCACTACCACTACAATTGTCTTCCCTTTTCTCAGGAGCTGGAATCCCAGATGGGAAAGCACGTCACGATCGCGCTTTACTACACCACGATACCGTAGCGGCTCTGGTGGCGGTTCCTGCGTGTGAGGTCGCTGAAGTTCAAGGGGAAGCCCCGTGCCGCGATGTTCAACCACATCCCGGATGACTGGGGGCCGCGGTGGGTCATCACAGAGCCGCCCTACTTTGCCTGCATCCAGTCGCTCCACTTCGGGCAGATGATCGTCCGGGATGCCGATCTCTAGCTCCTCGCCGCCTCCCACGGCCGTGTCCTCCTCGTCTTTGTTTAGATTGGAAACATAAAAATGATCGAGTTTTGCTGATTGGGTTTTGGACTTGTTGGATGTGGTTCTTAGGATTTTGTCGTTTCTATTTGATGAAGTGGGTTCGTGGATGTGATTTTTCTCTTGAATTTGTTGGAGTGGAGGAGGAGGAGGAGAAGAGAGAGGATGAGAGAGGAGGAGAGGGGGAACGAAGGAAGAAGAATCTTAGGAGAAGGGTAGGTTTGACATTCCATGAAAAAATTAACCAAAAATAGACTCAGGGACCGATCAATTCAATTTTTCAAAACAGTGGGACTAAAAAGCTATTGAAAGGACTTCCTAGTATATTATACATAAATTTTGTTTGAAGTTTGAGCCAACTGTAGGGATGGCAGAAATACCCATATCCTGTAGGGTATGGGTATGGGTCCATGTTTAGAAGTAGGGTCTATGGTAGGATATGAATTCATAGTGAGACTCCGTGCGTCGGACCCTACCCTTACATTTTTTTTCCTATTTTAGACTCTACCCTGATTAGACCATAGTTAGATCCTAATTAGACCATATATAATATATTTTGTGATTAACTTCAACATATTTATTATGTTATTACACAATCAATTTAGAAAATATCGCAATGATGGATCACTAAAAGTGATATTCTATATTTTTTGTTTGAATTGTTTATGTACTATTGAAATTAAATTGTAAAATTTGATATTTCATCAATTTTCTATAGAATATTGATGTGTAACGTATCAGATGTCTTAAATTTATTTAAATTTAATATAAAAATTAATTTTTGATTAAAAATTATCAAAATGCAGAACGTTAAAGGGTCGGACCCTATAGACCCTGTAGACCCTGGTTTTTTAGGAAGGTAGGCTATGAATCTAACAATAAAAAATTTGTAGGGTCGAGGGTAAAGTATGAGTCCAACTAAAAAAATAGAGTATAAATAGGGTTCTACTAATATCCTACCCTACCCATTGTCATCCCTAGCCAACTAGTCTTCTTGTGAACTGTTGACGATGGCTGCCCAGATCAAAGTTGCCAAGGCCTCAAAGCGAGTGGGATGGTGCTGCGAGAATCTCCCACTCTCGAACCTTTCTCGTGGAAAGGCTATCTTGGATCCGTCGAACACAAACCTCTTGACCACCCTGTCGGCTCGCGCCTTTTCGGGGGAGATGAAGTCGCTGAGGCGCATCATTGGGAAGTCTCTAGGAGGGAAGAGGGAGGCGCAGTCTACGATGATTTCTTCCCCATGACCATCAAGTGTACTGCTCGCAGGGTCTCGCGAGAGCCCGGCCCATTGCGTAAGAAAGGAAGCAAAAGCTGATGTATCAGTGATAACATGTGAAACCTGACGTCAATAGCTAACCCTCCACAGGTAAATGTGGAGACTTGAACTGATAGGAGCGCTCGGTCTTTGTCAACTAGATCGGTTAACTGCTCCTCGGGG
Organism: Hypericum androsaemum; assembly: GCA_963995505.1. NCBI lineage: Eukaryota > Viridiplantae > Streptophyta > Magnoliopsida > Malpighiales > Hypericaceae > Hypericum > Hypericum androsaemum. The sequence goes on along the minus strand of OZ023193.1, from coordinate 11,980,331 downwards.
ATCAGCTCCGATATAGGATGATTCTGAGCCCCAAGATTCATCATCTCTCGGGAAATGTCAGTGAGCACCCGAGCTTCGATGTAGCAGACTCCTGGTCGTTGCAGCCAATGGAGAGAGCATCGTTGGCCCGCCCGGCTAGCGGGTAGTAATCGGCTAGAGCTTTCGAGAGGGAGAGCTTGAGCTTTTCGTGGATTTTTGTGGCGGATGAAAATTTGAGGGCGTTTGGATAGAAGAGGACACAGTCTATGTCCATTAGGGGTGTGAGCTGATCCAAGAGAGAGCGTTTGTAGATTCTCTTATCCGGTGGGGTCGCAGAGAACGGCTTTATTGTTTCCCTGGAGATGATTTGAACGTTGAAGTGCATTGCAAGGTTAGGTCAGGTTTGAAAAGTAGAAGGAAGGCTGCCGATGAAACGGACTCCCTTGCGACGAAGATATATAGCGGTAAGGGAGGAGGCCGATGTTGGATAGTGGGTCGCAAAAAAGAGATGAATCTGGCTATTAAATTTTGGTTATTCGAAATCGAGTAACATTGCATGGTTTGTTATTGTTATTAGCGAAACGTCACCAAGGTCTAATGGTGACAAATTTTTTTGTTATCAGACTTTCATGAATTTGAATTCTTATGCCTTAACTCGTTCACAATTTCACTCCCCGCTTCCCAAGGGCAAGGAGACTTTTTTCACAAATATTAATTTTTCCTCGGTATTTTAAGTTCATATTTTTGATCATTGTTTTCAAAAACGACGTGGAAAGTGACCCAGATTTTGGTCCGTTCTCCGGGTCAACTAGTCGGATCGGTCGAACCGGCAGTTGGACCGGTAGTTTATTATATATATATTTAATATATATATAGTAAATAATAGGTTTAAAAATTAATATTCTTGAAATGTTGGTAAATTTATTTCATATTTAGTATAATTATTTTTGTAAATTTAGTTTATTTTGTGTTGATTTAGAATAATCGAGTATAAAATCTGATTTTTTTGGGTTGGGTTGGGTGAAATCTAGTTTTTGGGTTGATTTTTTGGTCAAACCTAACGAACCAAATTTTTTCGGGTCAAAAATCCGAGCCAACTACCCGATCTGACCAGAAATCTTCCAGTTCGTTAGGTAACAGTTCGAACTTGATTTTTTGACCTGCTATTGGCTTCGATTCGCGATCAGACCGCCGGTCGAACTACCATCTCGAAAACAATACTTTCAATGTGTAAAAAAGACCATGATCACAATTCTTTTATATATTTTTAATAAGGGATAATTACTGTCAGACCTCTGATATTTGGTATATTCGCCTCTTACCTTCTATTTTTTTGATAACCGATTAAAAGTTTTTCATATTTTGGCAAAATTATACTATTAGACTCCTGCTGATGTCAGCAGATATTTTTTTATTTTTTATTATGACAAAAATTCACTTGAAAAAAAAAAAATTTACCTTGACATCGTCTCCTCTCCATCTCCATCTTCAACATCTTCTCTCCTCAAACCAACAATCCCAACTCAGATTCAAAGAAATCAAAACCAATAATCCTAATTTGCCCTAAGTAGACCATACATCTCTGAAACCTAAAACCGAATCCTAATTTATGGGGTTGTATTAGGCTTTTAGAATACAAATCGAATCCTAAAACCTGCCCACTATGAATTGGGAATTTTTCTTAAGAGGTGCATAAAACGGAGGGGACAACATCGCGGAAGAAGCTCCTCGCCACCATCGGGGTCCACCCCGCCGTCATTGAGATCGACAACCACGAGATAGCCGCCCTCCCCTGACCTTTTTCCGCCGTCTCCTCCCCGACGTCATCGTCCTGCTCCTCCAGATCCGACCACTCTGTTGTCGCCCATTCGTCTCCTCGCCGTCGTTGTGGTCCTGGTGGTTGTCCTGGCAGTGGAGCCGAAGAAGCCCAGTTCGATCTGGAGATGGGGAGTCGTTCCGATGAGCGTGACAACAACAGATCTGGAGACGCTGCTCGAGTTCAACGGAAAGACGCATCTTTTTTAATTTTAGGTGCAGATGTAAAAGGATCCTTGAAATTCATGATGGTGCACATGTTTAATCGGAAAGACGCTTCATTTTTTGGCACCGTAAGAGTAGTGAATGACGACAACGATGATGTTGATGAATTCGTCGAGGAGAGAGAGGCATTCAAATGGCATGATGGAGATTTTTTTTTGAGTTTGGCAGATGTTTTTTTGAAAGATTATTTTTGTCATTTCTATGATAAAAAATGAAAAAAAATATCTGCTGACGTCAGCGAGAGGCGTAAGAATATAATTTTGCCAAACTAGGGAGAGTTTTTAATCAATTTCTAAATGACAGGAGAGTGAAAAGCAAATATGCCAAACACCATAGGCCTCACAATAATTATCCCTTTTTTTAATCATTGTCTGTATTAAGCAAATACTCCTAAAATATAACCTAAAAGGAATTTCATGTGGAAATGCAATAAGATTAGTAAAGATCCATAATGGTGTTCCATGGAGGCCGGATTGGGTACAAAAATAGATAGCAATAATCCAAATCGTACAGAATCAAATCTAGACTATTGATCTTGATGATTAGGCACGGATCAGAAATCTGATGATAGTAATTCATTTAGGAGTATTTTCATCTTTTACCCTCTCTTCCTCTTTCCTCTTTCCTCTCTTCCTTTTCTATCCTCCCTTTTTTCTTGGCCTACCTCCCGCTCTCCCTCATTCTCTCTCTCTCAACCCTAATTAAAAATCAACGCCGAGCAGGCCTTTGACGACGACTACCACTCCAGCGCTGACGACTACCACTTCAAGTCGACGACGACAAGTACCACTCTGCTTTCTTCCTTGGTCAATGGGTGGGCGGGCATTCACGTATGAAGAGCACGAACTCAGGGGCGGCGACAAGGAGAAGTTGACCTCCCTCGCCATCACAGAAGACGGAGCCTCCTTGACCAACAAGGCCCTCAACCTCGCCTCACCCATGCCTCTGTTTTGGTTGCCGCCGTTGAATTTTCCTTTTCTCCATTCTAGGGTTTCGGGTCGCATCCCCTTCCAGCTTCTATTCTTTATATCCTTGCTAGATCTCTATCGATCTTGTACACAGAGGTAGAAATCTGATATTCTCGTGTCTAATTATATATATTTTATACTGATCATTTTGGTCTCGATATTTTGTAAATTCTCTTTGCTTAAGCTCCTTTAAGTTCTGATGAGGCGCTCCACAAAGAGGAGCTTGGAGGCTATTAATTGTTTCAACTAATAGTTCTTGTTTTGATTGGAGCTTGGAGGAGCTTTGAGCGGTTGCAACTGTTTAAATTTTAATAGTTCTTGTTTCAAATATTTTCTGAAGAACTTATTGTCGATTGATTGTTGTTGTTTCGATGACTGCATCTTGCTTTTAATGAGTAAATAATATGCCCAGTTATGTTAAAATGATATGCCCGGTTATGTCAACATGGCATGCATGATTATGACTGAATGACATGCTCGGTTACATGAAAATAGCATGCCTAGTTATGAGCAAATAGAAGGCCAAGTTATGATAAAATGACATGCCGGGTTACGATAAAATGGTATGTCTAGTTATGACTAAATGACATGCCAGTTACGATAAAAAAATAGCATGCCCGATTATTACCAAATGGCAGACCCAGTTACTATAAATGGCATGACCAATTTTGATAAAATGATATTTTCAATTAGAATAAAATGACATGCACAATTATGACCAAATGGTTGGCCCGGTTACGATAAAATAGTATGCTCGGTTACAATAAAATGGCATGCCAGATTTTGATCAAATGGCAGTTACGATAAAATTGTATGTCCGTTTATAATCAAATGGGAGACCCGGTTAAGATAAAATGACATGCCCGGTTACGATAAAATGACATATTTGTTTATGACCAAATGACAGGTCTGGTTACGATAATATTTAAAAATACTAATAATAAAAATTTAATTAATTAAAAAAATTACAAGTCAAGTCCCTTTCCAAGGTCAGCCGTGCAAGTTAGTTGCTTGCTTCCTTCCACGTGCACGTGCGCATTATCCTTTTTACCCCTTTCTTTTACTTAATTACAAAAATACCAGTAGAAGGCCCCCTTCCCCTTTCCAAACATTCTAAAATTTTGTATTCTGAAACCAATCCATGCTTGTGTTCCATGAACTTTTTGTTGTATATAAAAGTGGGGATAGAACCTGATGCTTGTAGTGTCGATAAATCTGACGAGATATGAACTATCTTCTAAAAAACTTGGAACTCCAAACTTTACCTCGAGTCACCAATAGATCACTGTGTGATTGACTTGACGAAGCTTCAAACCATCCGCTGGAAGCCTTCGACTTTGTGTCTTGAGACGTGATCAGAAATCACTGTCCTTAAAGTATTATTTGCCCCCACTAAATGTTGCCAATGGATTCTGGCAAGTACACTCTTAGGATTACTAAAGAATTTTAGATATTCTAATATCACCTCTAAAACTAAACCAATAATATCTTTATGGTGGACAATATGAGAGAAGGAAAAATATGAGAATGAACGGGGTTTTTCAAATGGCAGGTAATATGAGAATGAACGAGGTTTTTTTAATGGCAATGGCTTAGTCCTTTATATAGCAAACCAAAAGTTACTTAAATTCTACTAAGTACCATTGATAAAGAGACATATTTCTCTCTCAGTTTATTTCTCTCTTTCTCTTTCAAAATTATTAACCATTTGTGTCTCTTGATTTTGAGTCAAACAATGTATCATTTGATTGTGAAAATCAAATGACAACAAGAGCATGGCTACTGCTTCAATCCTTACGTGCAATTAGCCTTGTCTAATATTGTTTCAATGCTTATAATCAAAAGACACAATAATTTTCTACTTGGTTAACAATTTAGTCGACCAATCCCATAGTTTTATGTATTTAAAAGGTGTCTTTCGACTTAAATCTTTTATTAGTAAAAATATTTCAAAGTTTGAACGAAATTGATGGTGGCTAGTTGTTTAAATCTCGATTTCTTGTATCCAAACCAGAAAATTTTTCACACATAAGTTATGAACATTTTATTTAGTTCCCAGAGAATTTCAGCACCGTTAATAGCCTTGTGCTCTTCCTAGTTTCATAAACATTTGCAAAGTTCTTTCTCCGAACTTTGTTAGAAGAGGCACCACTCTCGATGTTCATGTAGGTGGAGTTGTCCTTTTATGCCTTGGTGTTTTAAGACAATACACTTGTCTCTTTGTCCGACAAGTTGACTTCATTAAGAGTATTTGTAATACTTCAACCTCCAATACTTAAACAAGTACTTTGATCCGTAACTTATTTTTCGTCACAACAATATCTTGTTATTATCCTTTAAACCTTTAGAGTAGGGGTAGTACTAGAATAGAGGTTAGTCTACCACTGTTGGTGACTTGTAGAAATATTTTTAGATCCATTCCCAAAAACTATGCACTTTAATTAAATCTCTCAAGAGTCATTCAGTGAATAGATCTTCCAAATTATTGTCAGTCTATATAATCACTATCGTGAATATATCAGCCAATATCAAGTGGCTAACGTACTCTTGCCTCAAACAATATGTCTAATTTCTCGTTGTACACCGAGGTAAATGTTAGACATAATCGTTTGGGTACCACAGTGCAAAGAGATGACTTATATTAGTTGTGGTCACAACTTCAACATCTAAAAATAGATCCCTAATCATTCTCCCTCTTTGTCTGCATTTCCCAAAGTTATGAACTTTGTGATGTTTCTTTTAATTCCAAGAAACCACAGCTCCTACATACCAACATCCAACTTGAAGTTAACTGATAGTTCTTTAGCCAGTTACTTAACTAGCTTCTGAGTAACCTTCTAGCACAAAATAAAAGTTGCAAATGGTCCAAAAAATTTTCTAGATTTTTTCAGGACTCATCCAACTCTTTTTCCTGTGACTTGCTTCTAGATTACTCGCTTTGGGAAATAGCCTCCTTGAACTTTAAGTACTCAAATCTGAGTTACTTATTTTCTCAATGTAATGGCATGTCAAAGCTTAACCCCCACTATGTCTTGTAATATTGATACCTGTTATGGATCCAATATTCCACGAGACATGCAACTATCCCTTTTTTATATATAAATAAATTGGTTGGCAACTTCGACATTATGGAGTATAGTATCCACTATGTTCTCCAAAGTTATTTTTCATTGGCACAACAGAACATGGAATCCACCATGTTCTCCAAATTTCTTTTTCCATCCGGTACTAAGGAGCATGAATCCACCATATCCTCCAAAGTTTTTTTTAATTCAGCCAATCTATTTTATTAATAATATGTAGGGTGCATCTCGAACAAAACCTTGTTCTCTCAAAAACATTAAAATAATTAAAAGTATTTTTTCCATTATTTCAAATCATCAATTCATGTGTATCATTAAGTACACACCAACATACTTTGAATGATCAACTAAATAGTTTAATAGAAAAAAAATTCTTACCGTAACTTGCACTTGTCACACAAAGTTGTTAATCTTAACGAGCCATACTTATTCTCATATGACACCTCCTTTTTCTTTCTAATTCAGCAACTTTACCCTGTAAACTTGATGTGCTTTCTTTCACTTCAAAAGAAACAAATATTCTCCTTTTTTTAAAAAGAAAAACCAAAGAACACGACCTTACTCGGCGGTCGTCACAGGAGAGAGACAAAATTAAGAACAAGTTAAGATGATCAAATGATGGGCCTTACTTGATCGTTTTCGGACTACCACGAAACACACTGAATATTCACCCATCCACCATAATAATAATAAAATTAATGCCACGCTACAACTGGTTTTCCATATTATTCGAAAAAACCTTTAGTTTTGTACTCGCAGCAATTAATTTCAAGTGCTAACCATTTTCTGTTATTAACCAGTCAAATAATAATGAACTAGTTTTCCATGATCACGACTAATGAGTAAACCACTGTCGCAACCTTTCTTCCCCTCGTACGTGAATTCGGAAGTGGCCCGAAAATGAAATCTGAATCAGCACCACCTTAAATAATTAAATAAAACACAGGCCTCGCCATAGTACATTGCATAGTTCTGTAGGCACTTCTGTTTATTTTTTATAATAACTAAATCAGGGAAATCTTGTTTCAAACTTATTATTCCAATTCCAATTTCCCTTTTTCTCGATTTCTCAAAATATACATCCACAAAATCAATAGTCACAGCCCACGACTAGGTGAAACCGAGAAAATCAACAACCCTTCACTCTATTCATTTCTTTTATTCAACAAATAACACTTTAAGATTGTTATAGTTTAAGGTGGGGATAGATCCTGATACTCGTAGTGTCGATAAATCTGACGAGATATGAACTATCTTCTAACAAACTTGGAACTCCAAACTTTACCTCGAGTCACCAATGGATCACCGTGTGATTGGCTTGACGAAGCTTCAAACCAATCTGATGGAAGCCTTCGATTTTGTGTTCTTGAGACGTGATCAGAAATCACTGTCCTTAAAGTGTTACTTGCCCCAACTATATGTTGCCAATGGGTTCCGGCAAGTACACTACTATGATTACTCAAGAATTCTAGATATTCGAAATGGCAGTCAATAGAATATCACCTCTAAAACTAAACCAAGAATATCTTCATGGTGGATAATATGAGAGAAGAGGAAATATGAGAATGAACGGAGTTTTTTAAATAGCAATGGCTTAGTCCTTTATATAGCAAACGAAAAGCTACTTAAATTCTACCAAGTACTATTGATGAAGAGACATATTTCTCTCAATTTCTTTCTCTCTTTCTCTTTCAAAATTATTAACCATTTGTGTCTCTTGAATTTGAGTCAAACAATGTATCATTTGATTGTGGAAATCAAATGACACCAAGAGCACGGCTACTGCCTCAATCCTTACATGCAAATAGCCTTGTGTGCTATTTCAATTCTTATAATCAAAAGACACAACACCTTTGTAGTATTTCGCTAAAAGGTTGAGGCTTACCTCAAGGAAAATTGGCACACAATATAGGAATATGATTTTCTATAAAAGTATTTTCCCCTTTAAACATGCTCAAGTGCATAAGGATAAAAATTTCCAAGTGTTATTATTCCTACTTTGGCCACCATAGAAAAATTCTATAAAATGATACTCTATAAAGTGATAACCTCTCTATATTGATAAAAAAAAGTCTTGATATCAAGTCAAAATTAATGTTAAAATTTGATAACTCCTTTATCATAATAGCTAATATTTTTCAGAAATTTTATCATTCAATCTTAGTCCGTGCTGTCACATAATATGATATTTTTTAATAAATATGTATATTGTTATATATTTTAAAAAATAATTTGTACTAAACTTACTTGTTTGATAATTTTTACACCATTCTTTATCTTTTAAATTATCCTCAAATGATCATAACAAAAATATATCAATTGAGTGTAACATTTGGATAAGAATTTTTTTATGGGCTACTTTTTTTTATTCATTAGCTAAAAATGTAAACTTGCGATAAACTCTCTAAAGAATTTTTATTAGTCCTAACAATATTTTTTAAGAAAAGTTTTAGCGTATGTTACTTGTATCGTTACTTTAAAAATCGACGCTTCTCCTTTTAGCGATGCACACTCACATGGGGCGAAATGCTCTTCATAAATATCCTAGGACACCGTATTTACTCTTCATTTCAGCAATGTGCTCTCAACGATTACGCTTCACACGGAAATTTTCATACAACTTATGTTGAAAATACAAGTATTCATCTAAACAAAAAAAATTAAAACCAAATAACGAGGCTACTTGAAAATCTTTAATATTCTAGTACACCTGATCTTTGTCGCCGGTCAGACTAGAATTTTTATACTAATAATTATAAAATAAAATAAATTTTATTTAGATAAAAATATTAAAACACCAAATAAGTTTATACAAGAAATATATGAAGATGATACTACAAATTTTTTTGTTTCACATATTAGTCAAATTTGTTAACTTAGTTTACAGATTATCAAAAATTGTTAAAAAGATAATTTTATTGCGATCCAAAGGTGATGTATACCCTCTGAGTATAAAAGTGAAGGTGTTGGTTCTAAATTTAATCGGATAAAATAGAAAAATAAGTATTAAGTTTTCGTGTTCTGGGCGAACTGTGTCATTCGAGGTGTTTGACTAGACAATCTGACCAGTTTTTACTGGTCGAGTTGGTCTTAGATAGGAGTCTAACTAGTGAGATTATGGTTTTTAAAACATTCATCTAAGCCATTTAACAAAATATCTCATTTTTCCGTTTGAAAGAGGAGCATTAGTAGATGGGAGACGTACATTGCAAAATATGAAACGAAAAAGAAAAACGAAACAACTTCAATTGGCCGAGTGAAACAAAAACTCGACTCTAGTCATTTCGTAGAGATAGAACAGGCTCAGTCTCTATAAAATTATTATGGTGCGAACAAGAGAAACATAACTTAAAGAAATTTCAAATCCTAACTTGGGTTTGAACTACTAGTTGAAGTGAGGCCAAAAGAAGCATACTGAAGAATACGAGGGTCCTGCTCAAACATAGCCATGTCTTCTTTGGGGAGTCCTATCCATACTTCTATCCCCTCACCATCCTTAGCGTCAATGAAAATGGCAGCATTAGTTGTGAACAACGGGAACGAAGTGGCCACCAGGTCTGGCTTTTCCCACCCGAAGTCTGTCTCGTAAAAAGGGAACCTGCACCAGCTACAAAGTGCAATGCCAAGATTGACGTCCTTGGCTCTATTTTCCCAAAAACCCTGTAAATCTTTTAAGTACTTATCATCAGAATAGGGATCCCTCGAAATAATAGCATCGTTCCGGAATCTTATCGAATTGCTAAGCTTTTCGGCCATTTCGTTGAGGTCCACGCCCTTGTTCATGGGCCATTCGACAAATGCAACCTGGGTGGTGCTCCCCAGAGACCGTCCTGGCAATGGAGGGTCAATCCTTTTCCGCAAGTTTAATGGGCTACCGGAGAGGTGCAACTTATTTGAAGTTGGATCAAACTGGTTTTGCAAAATGTTGACGTGGGCGGCCCAGATCAAGGTTGCCAAAGCCACGAAGCGAGTGTGGTGGTGTTGCGAGAGTCTCCCATCTTGGAATCTTTCTCTTAGAAAGGCTATCTTGTGCCCTTCGAACACAAACCTCTTGAATACCCTTTCGGCTCGTGCCTTTTCGGGGGAGATGATGTCGCCGAAATGCTCCACTGGGAGGTCTCTCGGAGGGAACAGGGAGGCGCAATCTACGACGATGCCTTCCCCGCGATCGTCAAGACTACTGCTCGCGGGATCTTGAGAGATTCCAGCCCAGTGCGCGAGAAAGGAAGCCAAAGCTGATGCATCAACGATAGCATGCGTAACCTTGACGCCAATAGTTAGTCCACCACAAGTAGATGTGCTGACCTGAACTGAAAGTAGCGCTCGGTCGTCTTTTTCCGCAAGAAAGGTTAACTGCTCCTTAGGGATCAGCTCCAACAGAGGGTGATTAGGATCCCCGAGATTCAAGATCACTTGGGACATGTCACAATCCGCCCGAGCTTCCTTGTAGCTCACGCCTAGGTCGTTGCAGCTGATGGAGAGACCGTCGTTGCCCCGCCCAGCTAGCGGATAGAAATCGGCCAGAGCTTTTGAGAGGGAGAGCTTGAGCTTGTCGTGGATTTGCGTGGTGGATAACATTTTGAGGGGGTTTGGATAGAAGAGTACGCAATCTACGTCCACTATGGGCGTGAGCTGATCCAACAGGGACCGTTTGTAGATCCTCTTTTCGGGTGGAGTAGGAGAGAAGGGCTTTATCGTTTCGGTGGACACGATCTGAACGTTGAAGTACATGGTTTGGCTTAGTTTAGGTTCGGATAATTGCTTCGCTTGTTTATGTAAGAAAGGAGAAGAGCGGCTGCCAATGTGTAGTAACCCCTTGCAACAAAGATATATAAAGTGGAAGGAAAATTGCTAGAGATTAGTGAGGCGGAACTAGGGTAGAGGGTGAGGTAGGACAAGGGAGGCGAAAAGAAAACTAGAGTAGTCTGTATTTGTTTTTTTAGTGTAAGCTATGATATTTAAAATCGAGTATTCTCGTACTCTATTATAGGGTTGACTCTTACTGTATTATTTTTTAGGGTTGAATCCAAATTTTATTATATGAAACCAATTCTCTTAATACTTACATCAACTATTATTTAGTATATTCTTGTTGTGTATTTTTCTCTTCCACTTTTCTAATATGTAGTTGTTTTCTACTTTTAGTTTATTAAAGTTTGTCTCAAATCAATTGGCAATGTGAATTGCTTGGTACATACCAAATTATCAAGTGACCTGATGTGTAAAGACTATTATAAAATTTCTCGAGTTATATATTTAAAAATAATAGTTTCTTTTTGTAAGTAATAAAGAGACATAGATAGGTAAATAGTGTGTTTATTACCAAAACTACCCTAGAATTTAATACTATTTATAAGTTCTCCAATAGTTATTTTTTAAAGAAATAAAGTGACATATGAATGTAAATGGTGTACTTATTACCAAAACCAGCCAATAATTTATTAGTATTTATTAGGTCTCCAATAGTTATTTTTTGAAGTAGTAAAGAGACATAAGTAGATAAATGGTGTACTTATTACCTAAAACAGCCTATTGTTTATTAATATTTATCAGGTCTCCAATTGTTATTTTTGAATTAATAACATAAGTAGGTAAATGGTGTACTTATTCCCTAAAACAACCTAGAATTTATTACTATTTATTAGGTCTCCATAAATTTTTGTCAAAATTTAAGTTGCCTCAGTTATATGGGAAAATGTGCCTACCAAATATATGTAATAAAATACCAAATTAAGTGTTGGGAAGTGCCTATCCGTGACAATGGACCACCAAATTAAGACTATTATGTTTCATCAAAAGTTTCAAATATCTGCGTTGGAGATATTAGTCAAACTGGTGACTTGGAACCTAGTTGTAATCCACTAGATTAGGGTCTCATGCTACCAAATTGTGTTTATTGACTAATCAAAACTACCATTTAAGTAAACTTAGATGTGCTATACTTATATTCACTTTTATGATGTTCCTCCACATGGGCTACAAACTACTAACTAAGATATCTCATTTATAAATAATTAGAAAGCTATCTAATTAGTTTATTATTCTTATTGCCTTAGTAGATATACCTACGTTACATCATGTCACATAGCAACTCTATACATTAATAACTCAGGGTGGTTTTAGGTTCTAGGTGAAGCCTAAACTTTTTTTTTAACAATTCAATCCATCCTGACGGCGACAAAGTCAACAATGGCAAAGTTTTAGACGGGTATCATAGTCTTATATTGATGAGCTTTCGGTGGCCATGGTGTCACGGGCTAATTGTGCGAAGGTCCGACTCGGCCATTGAGGGCCCGAACGATCGAGGTTATTTTACAAGTTTTCTAGGTTCTTCCATGTAAAAGTCTAGAAGTTTCTTTGTATTTATTGTGTAGTTGGTAGATGGTAGTTGGTAGCTAGCATTTATTTTTTGGCTTTCCTTCAAGTGTATATATAGGGTTGCCTCCCTCATTTGTAATCATCCAACAATTTGAGAACAATACTACTACAAGTGTTCCCTCACTTATTCTTAGCATACTTTGGTAGTGTTCTCCCTCTCGAAGGGTCGAGTAGAGAGTGTTGGAGCAGGTGAGGATGACTTAAGCAGGAGCGCTTGAGTGCCGCACAGCCCGTGACATTTGGTATCAGAGCCAGGTTTATTTTGCCAGGGGGTCGAGATGGCTTGGCGGGAAGAAACTTGGTCTGTGGTAGGCCCTATTTCAAAGGAGCGAGAGGAGATGCCTTCCGATGGAGAGGTGGTGTCTCGCAAGGATGAGTCGGGATCTCTAGACGAGGAAGTTGCCTTTTGGGTGAGGCGCCTAAAGGTGAAGCTTGGTGTTCGAGATAGTTGCAAAGAGTTAGAGATGGGAGTCTAATGCATCGAGGGGCACCATCACGGTGATGGCGGGCTCCCAGGGAAGATGCAAGGGCCATCCGACGAAGCGGCTAGCACTGAGTCAAGCGATGTCGAGGAGATATGCGCGACTCTACTTGTGTTCTCGTTGAGTCTGGAGCATGTTGAGCACGATGGGCGTGCACGTCTCTGAACTCTTGTGCACGAGGGAAGTGTGCAAGAGTATGTGAAAGAATTATCCGACGTGGTGGAGGAGATTGAGGATATATCCGAGGATGGGCTATTCTGTGCTTTCCTTGAAGGGTTGGAGTCATGGGCAAAGGAGGCCCTTCTCCAACAAGGAACACAAGGCCTAGCGTCGGCACTTGAGATGGCAGAGTCCTTGGTGGATTTCTGGAGGTCAAGGCGACGAAGTCGGTGCATAAGAGTTATCGAGTGTTCCGTTTGCAAGGGGCCACACCGATGCTTTGATTGCCCGATTAGGGATAAGACCAGGGCATCGATCCGAGAGGAAGAGGATCAAGAGGTGGTGGTGCACAAGGAACGTGAGGAGGTAGTGGTGCCTTCCGTAGAACCCCAAAGGCCGAGTCGTCGAATGGAGCGCAATGTGCAAGTGAGTCCGCTGCAGAATTGCTTCATTTACGACAAGCCTCACAAACCCAAGGATTGTCTCGAACTGCCAAAGCTTAAAACCAAGGTGGTAGAATGGGATCGAGAAGACGAGGAGAAGCGCAAGGCGTGCGAGGTAGAGCACGAAGCTTGTGCGAAAAAATATGAGACGTGCGAGGAAGAGCACGAGACGTGCGAGGAGGAGCACGAGACTTGCGAGGATGAGGCAAGGATGGTTTCCAAAGAGGGCAAGATTCCTAAGGAGATCACGGGCATTGTCGAGGAGTGAGATGACGTGCAGGCCGTAGAGCTAGCAGGAAAGCTCCCACCTAAAAGGAAGGTGGATTCTCCAAAGTTAGAGGAGTCGAGAGGAGCCCCAATGGTGGAGCCATTGCTTGTGTCCCCCGATGCTTGTGGTTTCAAGATCGTGACCACTAGCGAGAAGTTGGACCAGGAGAAGCGAGCTTGGAAGTGGGACGAGGAATACCGCAAGGTATTCGAGAGAAAGAAGAAAGCATCGATGAAGGAGTTGGTGCCTTCCCTCCCCATCCACGACTGGTCTCCTGAGGTACACACGGGCGTATCGAGTATGGCAATCGATGGCGCAATGATAAGCTACCCGATTGCATGTGAGAGCTGCAAGGCAAGAAGCACGATGCGATAAAGAGATGGGGAGACCAAGAGTTCACTCGAGGTTAAAGTTCCCGAAGTAGTCAGGGACGAACTCAGAGGAGAGTTGCTCGCGGAGTCATTGGAAAAGCTCCCACCTAGGAAAAAGTTGGACCGTGAGTTTGCGGAAGGTGTGGAGGGCGATCTTATCCTAGCGCAACGGGCTGCGTGGAGGAGTGATGGGACTACTCACCAATTGTGGGGAGAGGATCGGGTGCTCCACCCTATCGTGAATGAAGAGTGGGTGCCAAGGCGAGATGGGGCGGCTAGAGAAGTCACAAATTCCCCCGAAGAGATGATGGGCTCATTTGCTGAGTTGCCGAGGGAACTTCCACCGAGGTATGAAGTGGACCTCTTGAATAAGTCGAAGGTATTGGCCGATGCGCTACATCGCAAGGCCGAGATTGCTGCTAGGAGCCAGCCGAATATGTGTTCCTCGATGGAGAGCAAGAAGAGCATGGCACAAATAGGTGGGGGAGTATGTCGCGAGATGACTACTCTAAAGCCCACGAATGTGAAGAAGAGTTGGCATCGAGGGGGGGGGGGGGGGGGACCTTCGAAGAGAGCCGAAGATTAACAAGGCGGTCGATATAGATGAAGACCATTGAGCCAACTTGCGAAGAGGCACAATCCCGGGTACGGAGGAGTACTTGGTGCGATGGAAGGGAACACCCGATGGCAACTGCGAAATTGCCGAGTTTGAAGCCGCGACGAGGACGTCGCGAAATGAGGTGGGGGAGAATTGTCACGGACTAATTGTGCGAAGGCTCGACTCGGCCACTGAGGGCCCGAACGATCCAGATTACCTTAGAAGTTCTCTAGGTTCTTCCATGTAAAAGCCTAGAAGCTTCCTTGTATTTATTGTGTAGTTGGTAGTTGATAGATGGTAGGGTGTCTCCCTCATTTGTAATCATCCAACAATTTGAGAGCAATACTACTACAAGTGTTCCCTCACTTATTCTTAGCATACTTTGGTAGTGTTCTCGCTCTCGAAGGGTTGAGTAGAGAGTATTGGAGCGGGTGAGGCTGACTTAAGCGGGAGCGCTTGAGTGCCGCTTGAGTTAACTTGCGAGGGAGAATTTTAGTCCGTGACAATGGGCTTTGGTCCACGTTGGCAAGGCTTAATATGCAGTTGTCTTAAGGGAGTTTCCTCATTTGTTCTAATTGATGGATCCCCTATTAGACTCTTCAGACGAGAGAGGGTTACGACGAGGAGATCTGGTCTCCACATACCTCTTTTCTTATCGCTGGTGAAAGACTTCAGAGAATGGTGTTGAAGGAGGAAAACCTTGAGCTGATACACGATTCTGAATGAAGTCAACATTAATATAGCTTATTCATAAAAATTCAAAATATCAGTATCACAGTTACACTCAAAATGTTCGGTTTGATTGTATTGTAGTTAGAATTTCAAACGAACGATTTCATCGATTTGGCAGTTTCAAATTTTCAACATTGTACAGTTATTCTTAAAAGTGACTCCAATATAATTGCCACCTAGTGCAACTATTAGAAAGCACAAGTGTGTTTTCATCGACTACAAGATAATTGTGTGTACTTAATGTTCTAGATTTATTATTTTAATCGTGTGGGGGATCAAATGTGTGGTAGATATCTTGGTTGAAAGTGTCCTATATATATTTTACATATAAAACAAGTCATTTTTAATTATTTTTCATTTTCACGGTTATATAAAAATCGTAACTGACCATAAAATCACCCAAGTGATTTCGTTCTAAAATCGTATGAATTGCTTTTTTCGATTTTGATTTGTGCAATTTGCAGTTTGACAATGTTCCTCAATTTTATATACATTTTTAATAGGGCAAATTACCCTCACATCCCTGAGGTTTGGTCGCCCTCCCCCTAGGGTCCCTGACTTTTGGAAAATGATTGTCCCGTCCCTAAGTTTTGATGATAATAGACTACCGGGTCCCTGGAGCCGGAATATTCTATATTCTCCGGCGATATCGTGTTGTTTGTCGGAGTTGGTGTACTTGATTAGGATCTTCTTCAGTCGAGGCAAGTGTTGGACACTTTCTCCGTAAGACGAGATTGCCCCGTATATTTCAGTGCGGTACGGGCTTCGGCAATCATCCCCAAGATACAACGACTATTTAGGGCATTTCCAAGACCGTTACACACGTATCTCAAAACTTTCGGGCGAACCCTTATATACCCAGAACTTTCGGACTCTTTTCTAAGTGAAGAACGGGGGGAGAGGAGAAGTCAACAATGCTAGGAAGTGCACTTGCTGCTGGGATGAGGAAATGGCAAGGAGGGCACGCCTATTTATAGGCTGGAGGAGGCAGGGAGGTAGCCACCCCGAAGGGACGCGTCCGCTCGACCAACAGGCTGTCTGGCTGTGCTCGTGGCCCTTCGGTGGCTTCTGGACCCTTCCAGGCGCGCCAGGCTGCGCTCGTGACCCTTCGGAGGCTTCTGGATCCTTCCAGGCGCTCCAGGCTGCGCTGGCGCCCTTTCGTGACGGATTTCGCAGCCCTTCGGCCTTCTGGAAGTCTCCCAGACTTTCCATCCCGTCGTGCCTCTTCGGCAGCCAACCTGAAGGCGCTCGCAGCTCCTCGTCGGTCGAGCGAAGTGCCAAGTGCACCATAAAGCGCCCATTGCGACCTGCGTCCAATGCGCCATGCGCACACGCACGTGCGCGTGCGCGTGCGCGAGCGCGTGCTCGTGCTCGTGCTCGGACGGTGCTTTGCACCGTCCTCGCAGGCAGCTAGCGGTGGGTCAGCCTTTTGGATAGCCAATCAAGTTGAGAGGCAAGGAGGGAAATTCCTTATAAACAAGAAAATCCTTCTTGCTCTAATCAATGTGGTATTGCCCCATTCATTTCCCTTTTGGGCCTCCACTTTGGGCCTTTCCACTTTGGGCCAAATGCATTAAAAAATGCATTCAAAACCCAACAATCCCCCACATGAATGATGATTAATGCATGCAGACTCTAATCGAAAGTTCTGACATGTTATTATTGCATCGAGACAGGTAGCTTGCGGCTTTGAACCTTCTCTAGTAATATGTTATCGGATTTACTCGCTACTCGGTGAACGTGATGTCTTGAACCGTCAGCTTTTGGTGTAAACCAAGACAATAATATTTACACAATAATAACCCTAGTATATTTAGGTTCTCACGTTGTGTCCGTTTTGGTCATGGACCGTATCTTGGATTCATAAGTGTTTTTCCCATTTGAAGCGGCCTCACTTCACACTTACATAGGTGATCTCCTATCAGGAGTATCCTGCCATACTCCACCTTAATCGAGGTATAGGAATCATTAAAAGCGTAATGCTTAACCTTGCCACACCGCTGCAGGCTAACACCTGGGCAGCTTCTGAGAATGAGATAGGTTCCAGGTGATTTACTGAACCGTCCATAACTTAGTTGTCTCATTGAACCAAGTTTGTGGGATCTCCACTCATCATGGTTGAGTTACCGCTATGGACGTTCTTTAGTGTGTAGATTTTAATCCCATTCCCCTTACTGGGTTGTACATTTGATCTCTATTGATTCCTTTTGTAAAAGGATCAGCTAAGTTGTCCTTGGACTTTACATAGTTAATGGTGATCACCCCACTAGAGATCAAATGTCTAACGGTATTGTGTCTCCGATGGATATGTCGAGACTTTCCGTTGTACAATGTACTTTGTGCTCTCCCGATAGCAGACATGCTATCACAATGTATCAATACGAGAGGCACCGGTTTACTCCAGCATGGAATATCCTCTAGGAAGTTTCTGAGCCATTCAGCTTCTTCCCCAGCTTTGTCTAGTGCTATAAACTCCGACTCCATGGTGGATCGAGCTATGCACGTTTATTTAGAGGACTTCTAAGACACAGCTCCTCCTCCTATGGTGAATACGTATCCACTCGTGGATTTGGAGTCCTTAGTGTCTGATATCCAGTTTGCGTCACTGTATCCTTCTAATACAGCTGGATATTTAGCATAATGTATGCCATGGCTTATGGTATGTTTTAAATACCGTAAAACCCTTTCCAGAGCTAGCCAGTGATCCTTCCCTGGATTACTTGTGAATCTACTAAGTTTACTAACTGAGTACGCAATATCTGGACGAGTGCAGTTTGTTAAATACATCAAGCTCCCGATAATTTGCACATACTTCAGTTGCGATACGGGGTCCCCTCGATTCTTGGCTAAGTGTAGATTCAAATCTACTGGAGTCTTAACCGGAGGTTTGTCGAAAGCTTCAAACTTCTTGAGCACGCTTTTCACGTAGTGGGATTGTGTCAAGATAATTTCGTCAGCTTTTCTAGAAATTTTTATTCCTAGTATGACGTCTGCCAGACCCATATCTTTCATGTCAAAGTGGTTCTTTAACATGTTCTTAGTTTTCACAATAACCTCTTTATTGCTTCCCATAATTAGTAAGTCATCTACATAGAGACATACAATTACGTAAGCTTCAGGTGTGCCCTTAATGTAAACACATTTATCGCACTCATTGATCTTAAATCCATTTGACAACATTGTTCTGTCAAATTTCTCGTGCCACTGTTTCGGCGCTTGTTTTAGCCCGTATAGTGACTTGACTAGTCGACATACTTTATGCTCTTGACCGGGAGCCACAAACCCTTCAGGTTGCTCCATGTATATCTCCTCTTCCAGTTCTCCATTTAGGAAAGCTGTTTTTACATCCATTTGGTGGATCTCGAGGTTATAGAGTGCTGCAACAGCTATGAGTACTCTAATCGATGTGATTTTTGTGACCGGTGAATACGTGTCAAAGAAATCATATCCCTCCTTCTGCTTGAACCCCTTAGCTACCAATCGAGCTTTGTACTTGTCGATTGATCCATCAGCTTTGTATTTCCTTTTTAGGATCTACCTGCATCCCAAAGGTTTGCAGCCCGGTGGGAGATCCACGATTTCCCACGTGTGGTTTTGCATAATGGATTCTATCTCACTATTGATAGCTTCCTTCCAGAGAGGAGCATCTGGACTGGACAATGCCTCTTGGATTGTCCTGGGTTCATCCGTTTCTGATTTGGTCACCTTCATCCGTTTACTACGTCTAGGTTCATCATCTTTCTGATTTGACCCTTGCGTAGTCTCGTGAGCCCTTTTCTTCAGACTTGCTTCCTTTCTTTCCTTATTAGGAAAGCTATCTTCAAAAAACGTTGCGTTCCTTGACTCTATGACCATTCCCGTGTTTATCTCAGGGTTTTCAGATTTATGCACCAAGAATCGATAAGCACTACTATTTTGCGCATATCCGATAAAGATGCAATCAATGGTCTTGGGTCCTATTCGCACCTGCTTAGGCTTAGGTACTTCGACCTTTGCTAGGCACCCCCACACTTTAAGGTAACCGTAGGAAGGCTTCCTTCCTTTCCATAGTTCATATGGGGTTTTATCCCTTTTCTTGTGTGGCAATTTATTTAGAATGTGGTTAGCTGAGAGCACAGCTTCCCCCCACATGTTCTGGGGTAAGCCCGAGCTAATCAATATAGCGTTCATCATCTCCTTAAGAGTTCGATTTTTGCGTTCAGCTACGCCATTCAATTGAGGTGAATATGGAGCAGTCGTCTGATGAATAATACCATGTTCTTGACAGAGTTCCTCAAACGGAGCTACATATTCTCCTCCTCGATCACTTCGGATCATTTTGATTTTCACGTTGAGTTGATTTTCAACCTCATTCTTATATCTCTTAAAAGCATCAAGAGCTTCGTCTTTGCCCCTTAGGAGATATACGTAACAGTATCTCGTGCAATCATCGATAAACGTTATGAAGAATTTCTTCCCGCCTTTAGTTTGCACGTGTTTCATATCGCAAGTGTCCGTATGAATTAATTCTAAAGGCGTAGTACTTCTTTCCACTGAATGGAAAGGTGCTTTGGTCATTTTAGCCTCCACACATACTTCACATTTATCGGATGGGTTGAACTCTAGATTCGGTAATAAATTTAAACTTACTAACTTTCTTAGCGAGTTTAAATTTACGTGTCCTAATCTACCATGCCATAAATTAGAAACACTCGGCCAAGTAAGAAGAAGCATTAACTTTATTTTCACCGTTAAAGGTGCGATGTACAGTTATTACATTCATCTTAAATAGCCCCCTTTCTAGATAACCCTTTCCTATGAATTGACCCGCTTTGGTCAGTACAAACTTATCAGCCTCAAATACAAGTTTAAGACCGGCTTTGCTTAACAGTGAGCCGGAAACTAAGTTCTTGCGGATGTCCGGGACATGCAGCACATCCTTGAGGGTCAGCTCCTTTCCTGAGGTCAGCTTTAGGACCACCTTTCCCAGACCGACGATCTTGGATGTTGCGGAGTTTCCCATGAACAGCTTTCGGCCGGTGATCGGGATATAGTTCGAGAACATCTCCTTGTCCGAGCAGACGTGGCGGGTAGCTCCAGTGTCCACGAACCACTCTCTCGGATTATCCACCAGGTTGGCTTCAAACACTACGGCTGACAGATCCATCTGGGACAAGTCTTCAGCCAGGTTAGCCCTTCCTTGGTCGTCCTTCTTCGGCTGGCGACAGTCCTTAGCCATGTGTCTGGGTTTCCCGCAGTTGTAGCAGTCGCCCTTGATCTTTATCTTCTTGGGCTTTTACTCCTTCTGCTTATCCTCGGACTTCTTCCTCTTCTTGCCATTTTTTCCCTCAGCGAGGTGCACGGTGGTCTCAGACTTGGCCTTGCCTTGCTTGACTTCGGATTTTCGGTTGTCTTCCTCGATCCTTAGTCTCACTATCAGGTCTTCTAGTCCCATGTCCTTCCTCTTGTGTTTGAGGTAGCTCTTGAAATCCTTCCACAGCGGGGGGGAGCTTCTCGATCATTGCAGCTACTTGGAAGGACTCGCTGAGTTGCATCCCTTCGGCTTGGATCTCGTGAAGGATCAGCTGCAACTCTTGCACTTGGTCGATGACCTTCTTGGAGTCCACCATCTTGAAGTCGAGGAATCGTCCGACGATGAATTTCTTCATCCCGGCATCCTCCGTTTTGTACTTCTTCTCAAGTGAACTCCACAGCTCTTTAGCGGTCTTAGCTTCTGCGTAGACATTGTAGAGCGTGTCGTCTAGTCCATTCAGGACGTAGTTCCGGCATAGGAAGTCGCTGTGACTCCATGCATCGAGGGCGTTGATCTTCTGTTGATCTGCCTCATTTTTCGCTACCTTCGGAGCCTCTTCCTTCAGGAATCGGACCAGGTTGAGCGTCGTCAGGTAAAACAACATCTTCTGTTGCCACCTCTTGAATTCGGTACCGTTGAACTTGGCCGGCCTTTCGGCGTGGACAGTTCCCGGGACTGCTGGCACTGGTGCTGAGCTTGTTGATGCCATCTTCAAGTACACAATCTCGTCTTACGATTGTTGTTTATCGGAGTTGGTGTACTTGATTAGGATCTTCTTCAGTCGAGGCAAGTATTGGACACTTTCTCCGTAAGACGAGATTGCCCCGTATATTTCAGTGCAGTACGGGCTTCGGCAATCGTCCCCAAGATACAACGACTGTTTAGGGCATTTCCAAGACCGTTGCACACGTATCTCAAAACTTTCGGGCGAACCCTTATATACCCAGAACTTTCGGACTCTTTTCTAAGTGAAGAACGGGGGGAGAGGAGAAGACAACAATGCTAGGAAGTGCACTTGCTGTTGGGATGAGGAAATGGCAAGGAGGGCACGCCTATTTATAGGCTGGAGGAGGCAGCCACCCCGAAAGGACGCGTCCGCTCGGCCAACAGGCTGTCTGTCTGCGTTCGTGGCCCTTCGGTGGCTTCTGGACCCTTCCAGGCACGCCAGGCTGTGCTCGTGACCCTTCGGAGGCTTCTGGATCCTTCCAGGCGCTCCAGGCTGCGCTAGCGCCCTTTCGCGACAGATTTCGCAGCCCTTCGGCCTTCTGGAAGTCTCCCGGACTTTCCATCCCATCGTGCCTCTTCGGCGGCCATCCTGAAGGCGCTCGCAGCTCCTTGTCGGTAGCTGCGCAGCTGCCTCCGGGCCCGGGCAAAATACTTAAGGCTCCTCCAGCTCCTCGCGACGATGCGCACGTGCGAAGTGCCAAGTGCGCCACAAAGTGCCTATTGCGACCTGCGTCCAATGCGCCATGCGCACACGCACGTGCGCGTGCGCGTGCGCGTGCTCCTGCTCGTGCTCGTGCTCGGACGGTGCTTTGCACCGTCCTCGCAGGCAGCTAGCGGTGGGTCAGCCTTTTGGGTAGCCAATCAAGTTGAGAGGCAAGGAGGGGAATTCCTTATAAACAAGGAAATCCTCTTTGCTCTAATCAATGTGGTATTGCCCCATTCATTTCCCTTTTGGGCCTCCACTTTGGGCCTTTCCACTTTGGGCCAAATGCATTAAAAAATGTATTCAAAACCCAACATATCCTACTTGAAAAGACTAAAATGCCCCTCCCATTTAAAAAATTTAAAAAAAATGGACAAATACTCTAGTCGTCATCAAGAACCCAGCCATCGTTAACAACCATCAATTTTCCTCCTCCCCACCAAAAATCCTAAAACCAAATTTCTCTTAGCCATCATCTCAATCCATCGCCACTTCCTTCAATCAACACCATTTACACTTGGAAATGCACAAAAAATCAAGAGCCTGGACAGAAGAGAGGGGGAGGAAAGTGAGCCCTAAATCAACGAAAGTTTTCACCCTAATTGGTTAATTCATAAGAAGCCCTAAAATCCCTCGCAAATTGGTGACCGATGGTCCAGGCCAGCGGGCGTTAGAGTGGTAGTCGGCCCCGACAACCCAGGTTCGGAAAGGCGGTAGTCGGTCCTTTAGCTCGCCGTTTCCCGGCCTCGACGATGCAAAATTCAAGGTCTTCGACCTCACCGACGAGCGTCAGCTCGCCGTGTTCTGTGTCCTGCTCGCCGTCGTGTGTTGATCTTCGTCGTCCAGCTCCCCCGTCCTCTCGGAGAAGAGAGCCTTCCCCACCGTTGGGTTTAGTTGGTTTTTGTTTGATAGAAGTGGGTTTCATTGCTTTTGGTTTTGTTGCTCGTCATTGATTTTTGTTTGGTTTTAATGATTTTTGTGTGGTTACACTTCATTGATTTTTAGGTTTGGAAGGGCCCAGAAGATGGATTTAGTGTAGTATTCGATACTGAGGAAGGAGAAAATGAAAAACCCATGTTGAAATTCCCTTCCAACTTTAATTGGTTTTTTTGGGAAGAGGATTGAAGATGAAGATGTGGTTGAAGAAGGAGGGGGAGAGAGAAGGGAGGTAAATTAATCTTTTCCAAGTGGAGGGTATTTTGGTCATTTCAAGTGGGGTATCGCTGGAGAATATGGAATATTCTGGCACCAGCGACCCGAGAGTCTATTATCATCAAAACTTAGGGACGGGACAATCATTTTCCAAAAGTCAGGGACCCTAGGGGGAGGGCGACCAAACCTCAAGGATGTGAGAATAATTTGCCCTTTTTAATATGAATTGTTCTATGGTCAGTTTTAAAAGAACATTGTCTTGGATTTGTTATTTACCCAACACCACGTACAAATCACTAGCTCAAGCCGAACTGAGCCCAAATTTGGAGAGAATAAAATCCAGCTACTTGAGTTTGATCATTGGCACATTACAAACTCCATAAAATAGCGAACACTTCAACTTTACAGGCTGATGATCAAATCCTCGGGAACCACCTACCAATTATAATTATGATTCCCATAAAGAAATAAAACAGAAATATAATATTTCCATAGATCAATACGAGTATTCCAGAAAATATTATCTTTCCTAGTTTATTGCTACTTTATCTAGATATTTTCTGTTTATATTTGATTTGCTTCTTAATTAGTACCAAACTTGACGTACAAGTCTACTTGATGTACAAGCAATGTAAACTTGAGGCTATATAATGCCTGTTTCATCGATGAAATAAAGCATCCGCTAATTTCTTCATAGTATTAGAGCAGCAATGATCCTGGTGCATAAACTCCACAAAAAATAGCATACCCACCAAAACCCTCACGTTAGAGTACCTGTTGCCTTGCCTCTCCTTGTCTTCTTGAGGGTCACATGCACTTGCACTCCACCTTGGGACAAGGGTTCAAGAGGCAACTCTGCTCGTGAAATTTCATAGCCTATCTGTCGCCTTTCTTATTTCTCACAAATAAAAAATATGTCTCGAAACTGAGGCATCTCCATGACAGATATGGCATCGCCATATTTCTTACACCCCTCAGACAATCCAGGGCAAATCAATGCGAGCGAGTTGCTCACCGAAAGAAACTACAGCGATTGGGTCAGAAAAATTACCAACTTTCTGCTGGCAAAGAACAAGCTGGGTTTCGTCGACGGGTCAATACAGAAATTGGAGGCGGGCTCAGCCGATTACAAAAGCTGGATGCATTGTGATGTGATGGTGAAAGGGTGGCTGGCCATAGCGATCGACAAAGAGGTTAGGGCCAGCGTCCGCTAATCAAAGTCAGCACATGAAGTCTGGGCTGATTTGAAGCAACGCTTTGGCAAAAGTAGCAGACCAAGGGCATACGACTTACGATGCTCGGTGTCTCTACTGCATCAAGAAAAAATGTCAGTCTCGGCATACTTTTCAAAACTGAAAAGCTTGTGGGACGAGATGGAGGCGAATTCTCTAATGGCAGATGGCACTTGTGCAGCAAAATAAAAATATGCAGCGGCACAAGAGTAGGAACAACTTTATATCTTCTTGATGGAACTCGATGACGTATTTGGCACGGTAAAATCTCATATTCTGAGTACCAAGCCAACACCGAGTCTTGGGGAGGCGTACCATCTCATACTTGAAGATGAGCAAACTCATCAGATAACAGCAGCAAGACAGCCTGTCATTGAATCTGCGGCCTTTTAGCTCGGTAATTACAACCGAGCGGACAGAGATGAGGGACAACATAGGTCCAAAAAGAATCAGAAGGACAGGGACCTATGCAATCATTGTCAGAAACTTGGTCACTCCAAAGATCAATGTATCAAACTGGTTGGTTATCCTAATTGATAAAAAAGAAGTGAGGATCGAAACGGTGGAATAAGGGATCGATTTGAGATCTCCACAGCACAAAAACTATCACCAATTACTGTGTTGGCCAGTCCTGATTCAAGTCCCATACCTGGGTTAACTGGAGAGTAGTATGCACGACTTCTCCAAATCTTAAAGCAAGGGGGAGAAAGCAGTGCCTTCACTGTACAAGATGCCAACGCGAAAGTCTATATGGCGAGACCTACTTTTGAGGACCCTGATTAGAGTGGGTAGGCACTGCAGTTCCTTTTCCTACTCGTCAAGTTGGGCATTACGAATCTTCATGCGCCAACTTGAGGGGGAGTGTAGGAGATCACGAGATCCAGAAAATATTATCTTTCCTAGTTTTTTGCTTCTTTATCTAGATGTTTCCTGTTTATATTTGATTTACTTCCTAATTAATACCAAACTTAACGTACAAGTCTACTTGACGTACAAGCAATGTAAACTTGAGGCTATATAATGCATGTTTCATCGATGAAATAAAACATCCGCCAATTTCTTCAAACACCACATACAAATCACTAGCTCAAGCCGAACTGAGCCCAAATTTGGAGAGAAAATAAAATCCAGCTACTTGAGTTTGATCATTGGCCCTTTACAAACTCCATAAAAGAGCGGACACTTTCACTTTATAGGCTGATGATCAAATCCTCAGGAACCACGTAGCAATTATAATTATGATTCCCATAAAGAAGAAATATAATAGAAATATAATATCTCCACAGATCAATACGAGTGTTTTCAAACGTGTTTTGTTCTCGCTTATAAGCACTCTAAAAACTTTCCAAGAGGTCACACATACTAAAATTTCTTCACGTCTATCTCGCTTAACCTTGAAATTCTCCCAAAATGTTTGCAAGAAAAGATATTGCACCTTGTTGATGCTTGCCAGGAGCCGCTCACTGTCCGTGCACTCATACTGGTGATCACTCTCTGCCATCTAGGTCCCAGTGTCACAAGCCCACCAGATTCTACTTACCCACACCGTACTAGTAGAGGTCATGCTCTGATATCACTTGTTATGCCCCTTAATTTGACCTACTATCTCTATCGACCAATACAAGTCTTTTTTTTTCATCACTCATGATATGAATCCTAGAAGCCTTATTAAGTGCCAATCTGACCAATTATGAGAGAATGTGCAAAGTACATCAAGTCATAATCCATGGGTTGATTTTGAAGCTTATTTCAAAGAAATTGACTCAACTGAGTTTATTAAAGTTCATGGATCAAGAGCCACGAAATTCAGATAGTTTTATGACATTAGTACATATTCTTGAAGACCATTACAATAAGAAAGATCTAGAAGAGTAATTTCCTCTGATTTGGGCATTCTATTTAGGAAGTTTATTTTAGCCATTAGTTTTGATTAGGAAGTTATATTCCAGCAACTTTGATTTATTATTACTTGATAATCAAGTTTGTAGCCTTCCTAATAGGCATATTTTTTTTCCTTTTAAGTTTTCCTTTCCAGCCAGATTTCTATTCCTTTTTAGGAGTTGTTTGATTAGGAATCTCTTTGTAATATTGAGCCTATTTATAAAGGCCTATGCAATGAGAATTGGTAGACTATTATTGATTGAAAAATATGGAATTTTCTGTCTTGGTTCTTCAGAACTGTCCGAACACAATGGAGTAATTTTGTTGAGTTCTACTTCGACTTATCAAGTGGCTCTTCATCACCGTTGGTGGCATCATCAACATATCAAGGTTCTTATTTGATTGTGAGCATCGGGTCGAGATCTCTATCACAAACTGATCTAGAACGATCTAGATTTTCAACGCTTCGTGGACGGGTCTCGTGCATTATTGGTGGAGTTCGTATCATTTAGTATCAGAGCCTAGACTATATTTTAGTTCTATCTATCCTTTAAATTTTATTTCTTTATCTTTAGTTTTCAGTTTATTGCTTATTGTATTTTGAGTTGGAAGAAAAAATAAAAAAAGAGAAAAAAATCTGAAAAAAGAAAAGAAAGAAAAGAAGGCAGCCTACAAAAGAAGAAAGAAGGCTAGAAAAAAAGAGTTCAAAAAAAGTGGAAGGAAAAAAAAGTGCACAAACAAGTCCTACGAATACTCAAGAAGAAACTTTGAATGTGCAGATTCATTGGCTGATCCACAAAAGTTTTGAGAGGCCATAATGAGTAAGATGAAGTGCATAGTGATTGGGGAGATCAAGAAGTTTCACAAACAGATAGACCGAATTGAGAGTAAACTTTCGGAGCAGGTATAAGCTGTTCCTAATGTGTGTAGGGATAAAAGAGCTCAATAAAGGAAGATTGGGGCTAGAAGTGAAAGAAGTTCAGGAGTTGGTTTTGATGAAGGAGATTATAATAGAGGACATGGAAGGAGACCTAAAGAAGTTTGGAATAGTTGTGATAGCACTTTTTTGGTAACAGCGTGGGATGATGAAGAAAGCTGGGAAAAACTCATGTTATTGGCAAGGAAAATTGACTTGCATGCAAGAGAAGTAGTTGAAATGCAACGTGAGAACATTGTTCACTCTAAGTGCGACATTGAGAATAAAATATGTGGTTCTGAAATTGATATGAAAGTCTTCTCTTGAAGAGGTTTTGACATGGAAGGAGTTTGGTGAATATTCTATTAACTTATTTGATAGAAATTATTTTGATGAGCATATCATGTTACTACTGTACTTGACAGATTTATTTGACGAATCATCTGTGGTGGGTATTGTTAACATGAAGAAGTCCACAAGCAATATTGATGCTTAGTACGAAGAACTTGTTGTTGCTATTGACAATGAAGAGGTTCGGCCATACCTTACATGACTTCTGATTTTCACGTTGAGCATATTGACTTCTTGGGAGTTGACAAATTTGATTATGTTGGGGGGATCACCATCGATTAATTTGTGGAATAGTTTGAAGGATGCAAAAAGGTTTATTTGAATTAGTAACTCTTTAAATTTTGATTTGGAGATGAATTCTGATTTTTTCTGTTCAAAGTATCTTTTCTGTTGGAGCAGAATGTATCAAGTACAACTACGATGTTCGAAGATTCATCCTTGTTCCAGCATGATTTTTAATTGACACAAGCATGATGTATGCAAGGATTTGAGGACAAATCCCTTTCAAGAGGAGGGAAATGATATGAATCCTAGAAGCCTTATTAAGTGTCAATCTGATCAATTACGAGAGAGTGTGCAAAACACTTCAAATCACAATCCAGTGGTCGATTTTGAAGCTTATTTCGAAGAAATTGACTCAAGTGAGTTTATTAAAGTTCATAGATAAAGAGCCACAAAATTCAGATGGGTTTATGACATTAGTACATATTCTTGAAGGCCATTCCAGCAAGGAAGATCTAGAAAGTAATTTTCTCTGATTTGGGCATTCTATTTAGGAAGTTTATTTCAGCCATTAGTTTTGATTAGGAAGTTATATTCTATCAACTTTTAGTTTATTATTACTCGATAATCAAGTTTGTAGCCTTCCTAAAAGTCAGATATTTGTTTCAACTCAAGCAGCGGGTCACGGTCTTAATACCAAGGTTCTTATTTGGTTGTGAGCATCGGGTCGAGATCTCCATCACAAACTGATCTAGAACGATCTGGGATTTCAACGCTTCGTGGATAGCTCTCGTGCATCATTGGTAGGGTTCGTATCAGCAATTCCGTCGAGTTCTAATTATGAGAGAATGTGTAAAGCACTTCAAGTCACAATCTAGGGGCTAATTTCGAAGCTAATTTCGAAGAATTGACTCAAGTGAATTTATTGAAGTCCATGGATCAAGAGCTATAAAATTCATATGGGTTTATGACATTAATACATGTTCTTGAAGGCCATTCCTGCAACGAAGATCCAGAAGAGTGAATCCCTCTGATTTGCGCATTCTATTTAGAAAATTTATTTCAGCCATTAGTTTTGATTAGGAAGTTATATTCCAGCAACTTTTAGTTTATTATTACTTGATAATCAAGTTTGTAGCCTTCCTAAAAGGGAGATATTTGTTTTCTCTTTAGTTTTCCTTTCCATCCAGATTTCTATTTCTTTTTAGGAGTTGTTTGATTAGGAATCTCTTTGTAATATTGAGCCTATTTATAGAGGCTTATGCAATAAGAATTGTTAGACTATTATTGATCGAAAACATGGGCTTTGCTCTCTTGGTTCTTTGAAACTGTTCGAATACAGCAGAGCAATTCTGTCGAGTTCACCTTTGACTTATCAAGCGAATCTTCATCATCGTTTGTGGTATCATCGACATATCAAGGTTCTTTGTTCAAACTCAAGCAGCGGATCACGGTTTTCATAGCAAGGTTCTTGTTTGGTTGCGAGCATCGGGTTGAGATCTCCATCACAAATTGATCTAGAATGATCTGAGATTTCAACGCTTCGTGGATGGGTCTCGCGCATCGCAGGTGGGGTTCGTATCAATTTTCACATTAAAATTGATATGAATTATGAGATCTTGACCCGATGCTCGCAACCAATTAAAGAGATCAGTATATTATTAGGCATTCTATTTAGGAAATTTATTTCAACCATTAGTTTTTATTAGGAAGTTATATTCCAGCAACTTTTGATTTATTATTACTTGGTAATCAAGTTTGTAGCCTTCCTAAAAGGCAGATATTTGTTACTTTTTTAGTTTCTCATTCCAGCCAGATTTTTATTTCTTTTTAGGAGTTGTTTGATTAGGAATCTCTTTGTAATATTGAGCCTATAGGCTTTGCTCTCTAGGTTCTTCGAAACTGTCCGAACACAATGGAGCAATTTTATTGAGTTCTACTTCGACTTATCAAGCAGCTCTTCATCACCGTTTGTGGCATCATCGACATATCAAAGTTCATTGTTTCAACTCAGGCAGCGGGTCCCGGTCTATATACCAAAGTTCTTGTTTGGTTGTGAGCATCGGATCGAGATCTCCATCACAAACTAATCTAGAATGATCTGGGTTTTCAACACTTTGTGGACGGGTTTCACGCATTGTTGGCAGGGTTCGTATCATTTGGTATCAGAGCTCAGACTCTATTTCAGTTCTATCTATCCTTTAAATTTTGTTTATTTATCTTTAATTTTCAGTTTGTTGCTTATTGTATTCTGAGTTGTAAGAAAAAAAAGAAAAAAATCCAAAAAAAGGAAAGAAAGAAAAGAAGGAAGCCTAGAAAAGAAGAAAGAAGACGAAATAAAAGTTCAAAAGAAAAAAGTTAAAGAAAAAAAAAAGATGAGCAAGAACATGTCATACGACTACTCAGGAAGAAATTTTGAAGATGATGAGTCATTGGCTAATCCACAAAAATTTATGGAGGCCATGATGAGTGAGTTGAAGTGCACAGTAAGTGGGGAGATCAAGAAGTTTCACAAACGGATAGACCAGATTGAGAGTAAATTTTCAGAGTAGGTACAAACTATTCCTAATATATGTAGGGATTAAAGAGTTCAACAAAGAAAGATTAGGACTAGTGAAAGAATTTCAGGAGTTGGCTTTGATGAAGGAGATTATAGCGTGGGATGATGAAGAAAGGTGGGAGAAAATCACGTTATTGGCAAGAAAAATTGACTTGCATGCAAAAAAAGTTGGTGAAGTACAACGTGAAAACATCACTCACACTATGTGTGACATTGAGGACAAGGTATGTGATTCTGACAATTCTTTGAAGGTTACTTCTCATGAAGTTGTTGAAGAAGTTTTGACATGGGAGGAGTTTGGTGAATATTTAATTGACTTATTTGATGGAGATGGTTTTGATGAGCATACCATGTCACTACTTTACTTGAGGAATTTATTTGATGAATCATCTGGGGTGGATGTTGTTCACGGGAAGAAGTGCATAACTCTTATTGATGATGAACATGAAGAATTTATTGTTATGGTTGACAAGGAAGAGGTTCAGCCCATATCTTACATGTATCCAGATTTTCATGGTGAATATGTTGATCATATTGACTTCTTGGGAGTTGACAAGTTTGATTATATTAGAGGATCAGCGTTGATCAACTTGTGGAATAGTTTGAAGATAGGAGAAAGGCTTATTCGGCTAAGTAAGTCTTTAACTTTTGATTTGGAGGTAAATTCTGATTATTTATGTTCAAAGTATCTATTCTGTTGGAGCGGAAGATATTAAGTACAACCACGGCGTTTGAAGATTCAAACTTGTTCCAGCATAATTTTTAATTGGCACAAGCATGATATAAGCAAGGATTTGAGGACAAATCTCTTTCAAGAGGAGGAGAATGATATGAATCCTAGAAGCCTTATTAAGTGCCAATCTGACCAATTATGAGAGAATGTGCAAAGTACTTCAAGTCACAATCCATGGGCTGATTTCGAAGCTTATTTCGAAGAAATTGACTCAAGTGAGTTTATTAAAGTCCATGGATCAAGAGCCACGAAATTCAGATGGGTGTATGACATTAGTACATGTTCTTGAAGGCCATTCCAGCAAGGAAGATTTAGAAGAGTGATTCCCTCTGATTTGGACATTCTATTTAGGAAGTTTATTTCAGTCATTAGTTTTGATTAGAAAGTTATATTCCATCAACTTTTGGTTTATTATTACTTGATAATCAAGTTTGTAACCTTCCTAAAAGGCAGATATTTATTTTCTTTTTAGTTTTCCTTTCCAGCCAGATTTCTATTCCTTTTTAGGAGTTGTTTGATTATGAATCTCTTTGTAATATTGAGCCTATTTATAGAGGCCGATGCAATGAGAATTGGTAGACTATTATTGATTGAAAAATGTGGGCTTTGCTCACTTGGTTCTTCGAAACTGTCTGAACACAACGGAGTAATTTTGTTGAGTTCTACTTTGACTTATCAAGCGGCTCTTCATCACCGTTTGTGACGTCATCGACATATCAAGGTTTGTTGTTTCAACTCAGGCAGCGGGTCGCAGTCTATATACCAAGGTTCTTGTTTGGTTATGAGCATCGGGTCGAGATCTCCATCACAAACTGATCTAGAACGATCTGGGTTTTCAACGCTTCATGGACGGGTCTCGCGCATTATTGGCAGGGTTCGTATCAACTCAGATGCACCCTGATTGCTCCAATCTCGCTTAATTTTGGAATTTTCATAAGACGTTTGAAAAAAAAGTTCACATTGTTGATATAAATAGTACAATCAAATTACTTAATCTTTTCTTAACATATCAAATTTTTCTTAACATATTTGGATATAACATTAACCATGGAACCAGTTTTGCACGATATAAAAGCACATTTTACCGAGTAAATTCTATGAACAATTTCATAAAGTATATCTTTTATTTGAAAATATAAGCCAAATTCCGTCATTAATCAGTAAAAGTAAGACTTTTTTTTAGCCAGCCAAATGGAAACTTTCCTTGCAAAAATTTCAACTCTTCCCACCTGAAGACTCGCTCCAAAAAAGCAACCAAATCCACCATTAATTCCTCCATTTCCATATTAAAATTCATCTAAATATAACACCTAAAAATAAGCACGTTACACAGGAAAAAATAGTCAATGTCCCGAAAAAATCTCAACACATTTACCTTTATAAGTTGTCTCATATTGCACCAATTTACTCAGGCTGCAAACTCCAAGTTAATTATAACAATCAAAAGCCAAATCCAGCGAAAATAATACTCTTCCAAGAGTAGAATAATTTTGCTGGGTTATTATTATTTATCTCAAAATTTTAAGAATGGAGATGAAGAAGGTTGCTTGCGCTGTCCTCTTCGCTGCCGCCTCAATGAGCGCAGTGATGGCTCAAGTCGAGGCTCCTGCGCCGTCTCCGGTCAGCGGTGCCTCCGCCAGCTTGCCGGTGGTTGGCTCCTTGGTTGGTGCCTCCCTTGTGTCCTTCATTGCCTACTATCTACACTAAATTTATAGTTAATTATTTTGTATTGGCAAAAAAATACCCAAAAAAATTATGTGCAGAAATGTGAGAGAAAGAAATAGACTAATGAAATGATCAAGATGTTCTAGCTCTTTCTTGGCTTAGAATTCTTTTCTTTGATTTGCCTATTTTGATTTTGTCTTGTCAATTTCGAGAAGATTATTTGATCTCTTTCTTTCTCGTTTTATTTGTACTTGGATTATTTAATAATGAATAAAGGGCCTTCATTTTGGCTAATGTGATATGGGCATTTATTTTCATATGCTTAATTCGATTTGGGGTTCTGCAATCTTTATGGAAGGAGGCGTCGAGATGAATATTCCAAATTTTATGAAAAGGAAAGCTTCGCCCTTTGACCACTAGGAAATTACAATATTATTCCCTAAAAAGGAAATTATTATTTTTTTATGTGTGTTCAAGAATTTATATGAATAATTAATCAGGAATTTTTGGAATTGGAGAATAATTTTCAGGAAGCTTAATTTTTTTATATAAGTAAAGTTTATTAATGGTAATATTTATAATTTACGTTTGAAATTCTCTTTTGTGAAGTTATGATTGTCATCTGTCAAAATAATAGACACGTTGTTTATTTTACGGATCTCACCTTGTTTGTTCCATTAAAGTAATAGACACGTCTATTTATCAATACCGAAAAAGGGGTCTGGATTGAGCACGGAGTGAAGGAATCGATTCCGTACGGTTTGGAGTGAAAGGGGACCGCAGTGGCAAGCGTAGTTATGTGATAATGACAAGTGCAGTTATGTGATAATGGCAAGCGCAGTTATGTGATAATGGCATGTGTATTTTGTGACAGTGGCAAGTCCCGTTGATGATAATGGCGCGCGTGGTTTTTTTCATTTTGGTCCCCCATATTTTAGCATTTTTGCAAAAAGGTCACACTGGCATGCGTAGTTATGTGATAGTGGCATGCGCAGTTATGTGATACTGGCATGCGCAGTCACGTGATAATGGCATTTGTATCCGGCCTGCGTTTGTGTGTGGCTTTTTTCATTTTGGTCCCAAAATTTTAGCGCGTTTGCAAAAAAGTCCCCGCGTGTCTTCATTCCGAACGGTTCGGAATCTGAGCATTCCGTGCCCAATCCAGACCCCCGAAAAAGGAGCCCATCAGCAGAATTGATAAAACATGAAATACGAGAAATGGTCTTTTATTTATCCTTAGTTTGGGAAGACAGAATGTGGATGAAAAATACATGAGCAATAATAAAATTTATGACAAATATATCCACATTTTTAGTTCTCTCCCTTTTGGAGATGATGCGGAAAAAAGAGTAATTACAATATTTATTCTCTATCTTATTGGGAATTGAACTGTAGTTAATGTGGGAAATAAATGGAACAAAATAAAAGAGAGATATAATATTTGGTTATCTGGTTCCTCAAATTGACTGACTGGGGTCGCTGCAAGCTAGGGTTTCTCCGCTGTTGATTTTTGCAACACCGATTACATTGTTACATATCGGGATTTATGGAAGGAATCAATTCTAATCTGTTGAGGAGTCCTAATAAAAAATTATGGCTCTTGGAAGTTTTTTGTTTTCCCCTACTGGTGTCCGCCACTTTGCTTGCCATCGCTAGCCCTTCTACGTTTCTCACCTGGCGCACGTTAGGAAAATTGGCACGCTAGTTCTGTTCTGCGATCTTCACTCGATATTTAACGTTCCTATATGTATCTTCAAACTCCATAATATAACATATCTTAGTTTCAATATTTGTATATTTGATTAGTGCGGAGGATATAAGGATCATTTCAAAAGTACTAGCATAAAAATAAAATAAAAAATGCTCCATCGTTTTACTACTTTCTTTTTAATTTCCTTCAACTTTCTCTCACTTTCAAAAACAATAAAAGTGAAATTTTATTTCCATAACTTTCTTTCTACCCCATTTTCTTTCCTTCTATTTTCTACCCATTCTTCCAAAAAAGTTACTTAATTTTCGTTGCCTATATGTTGGTGTAGATATATACTTTGGCGATGGTCCCCCTTTTCCTTTATTTGATTTTCTTGCTCGTGACCAACAAGAAAAAACAACAGCAAGCGTTGTCCACATTTCACTTGGACAGAAAAAATTCGCAAATTCCAAAGAACTAGAACGTGGCGTTGAGAATTAACCAAGAACAGGGACAGCCTCGAATCCGTACGAACAAACCATAATAACAGATGTGAGGCATGCACTAGCTAGGAGAGCTACCCCACCAACGATTTATCTCCTTATATGCATCATCTCTATAATGATAAAAATATTTATACCAACAAGAAAGTTCGAGTCCGAATCGGATATCGGATATCAGATGATATTAACCAAGGATATATATATCCATAGCTAGCTCCTCAATTTTCACTAACCAGCTATCTAGCTCACCGCACACACTCACTCATTCCTAGCTCCACCGCCCACAGCATTTGAAGTGCCTATACAAGTCTTATATTGCATGCATGGCTACTAACAAGTTGCCTCTAGCCCTTGGGCTCCTGCTCGCAATGGCAAGTTCGTCTGGGCTCAAGCTCATCCTTGCTTTGGACGACGGGTTGGCTCCCTCTGTCGCGGTGACCCCCGCCCCGGAGATGGCTCAGGGGGTGGCGGCGCCAGCCTGCTTGGCTTCCCTCGCGGTGGTGGGGTTCTCTCTCTTGCTTCATGTGTTGGGTGTCCCAATATTCATGCAGTAGTACTGATAATCCAAGGGTATTAGCTCTAAATAATTTGTGGAGTTCATTTCATTCAAGTCGGTTTGGTGTCACTAATTTGCTGCTGTAAGAAACTTTATGTTCACTTCATTAATCTTTTCTTGCGTCTTTTATTATGTCTATGGTTTTTTTATACTTTTATTATGTCCATGTCATGTTCCATTTTTGGACCATTGACCCTTGTATCCGAGCAACTGTTATGGTCAAGGCTTGTTGATCCTAGTTTTTTCCGTCTGTAAAGCCTTCCGAAAAGGAAGATCGTATGCGGTGTCTCTCTCAATAATATCTTTTACGACACTTGAACTAAAGCTTTCGTTTTTAAGAAACTCTTCAGAATCTTGGCTATTGAACCTGCATGCAGGAAGCATCCTACGGTGGAGAACTACGCATTAACTCAACTAAGCGGCTGCCTCTTTCCAAAGGTTAAGAAACAACTAAACCAGAGGAGGGTAAATGTCTCAATCTGGGCAAAAACAGGACTTCCAATCCTGATGACAGAAGAACAATACAGATATTGATCTCTGTAACTAGACAGCCCCCGAGGTTTCTGGTGCATTTTACAGTTGATCTCACTCCGGAGAAGCGAACCAAGTAACCAAGTAATATCATGCACAATACCACAAAGAATCTCTTGTCTCAGGTCTCCCTAGACCAAAGTCGCTACCAAAATGTAGAGAACTCTTGTAGCAACCAGAATACCGATCTACATGAACTCTTGTGCACCAGAGATTACAAGGATAAGAACAGCAAGAAACATGGATAAGCAACTGCCCTGATGCCCTACAATTTATCAGTTCCCTTTCTCCTCTACCAACTTCAATTTCCATTATCCATAAGAAACCGAATCATCACTTGAAAAAGAAGAAAGAGCCAACTCCGGCAAACTACCTATTAACAAAACTGAGATCAAATATTTGGGATGTTTTCTATTCAGTTTTGGCCAAAAAGAACCTCAGCCTCAAGAGAACTGGTAGCATTTCCAAAATGAAAAGCTTCCTTGTCACCAATCACCATTGTCGAAATATTTACTAATAAGGGATTCACAAGTGCTCTTCGAAGATATCCGAAAACCTTCTCCGCCTTGGTAAGAATACGAGGAGCAAAAGATAAAGCATGTTGCACCCATCTGCCTGCAATAGAATCAACGCATGGACTAACAATTTTTTATCTCAAAGAATATCCGGTCGCTTTCCCTGTCCAGAACTTGAAGCCAAAATAATTTCACCAGCTAGGTAGTACCGGGTTTCCCATCTGGTTTGGATTCTGTTCGGACGTAAGTGAGACTGCGAGGGGTATGGGGCAAAGTACCCTGGCCGGACGGTAGAGGATTAGCATCCGTTGGGGTTGCTTGAGTATCTCCTCTCTTCCATTGCATACTCCTTGCACCAGGTTTCACTGGAAACCGAGATCTATACCTGCCAGAGATGCCTCTAGGGAAAGCAACTCGAGGAAATCTACTGGCAGCATACAGTGGACCTCTGGCAGCACGAGGCCATGTCGTACTTGGCGTGGCTTCTTGATGAGCAGAACTCCTCTTTACAACCTGCAACAAGATAGAGCCAGTCTAGTCTCAAGTAAAGCAAGAACAAGATGGCCTCAAGGGTCCTACTGAAAGTGAAACCTACAGTTAACTACAAAACTATCGCATAGCAAACTAAAAAGAGTAAGCAAAAGTGCTAAACCACCAACCAACATTTTGTCAATAGAGACTTTTTATGCAACCAAAAAGAACTAATTTTTCTACATATAAAGCATGTTGGTGGAAGGAAAAACATGTAGATATGAAAAGGAAAATGGTTGTAGTTAAGAATTCTGAAAAAATCTAAAATAAAAAGGATTCAGTCCCCTTTCCTTCTTCGAGCTAGGGATGCCAAAGTGACTCATACCCACGGGTCGGACCCTAGTCTTACCCAGTGGGTCTAGGGTATGTTGGCTTTGACTATGTTAGGATAGAGTATGGATATGTGTCCACATTTACATGTAGAGAGTGTAGAGTAGTGTATGAATCCGATGGAACCTTTGGACCTCACTATATATATATATATATATATATATAATTAGAAACGTTGACAAATTCCCCCAACTTTGTATCATTTATATTCCATCTGGTGTAACTTGAATTGCAGAACTTGATTTGATGATGTGAAAAGTAGAACTTGCCTACTTGATTTTTTTATTGAATGTTGATGTTGATGTGTAATGTAGTACATGATTTATGAGTTATATAAGTAATTTTTTTTTACATTAGAAATTCAAGTGAACAAGGGTAAGACTAACGTAGACCCTAAGGGTAAGCGTATGGCTCTTGTAGTGAAAAATTCGTAAGGTGTATGGGCCAACATCCAAACTAGGGTAGGTATAAGGTCCCTACCCATATTATATTCATTGACATCCCTACATCCAGCTGAACAAATTAGACATGACTGTAAATAAAGTGGCCAGGGATTTTGGTTACCTTCAATTTTCTCAACAAAAAAGTACTCCCATCCAGAGACAATGCATTATCTGCTGCCTCCTTTCGCATGAATTCAATGTAAGCTGACCTGTTCACCCAAATGTCATCAGGAAAAGAGGTCCAGGAAAGTACAAAATAGAAGAAAGAAATGATAAAAGCACAAACGGACACAAAAATGCTTACCCCACAGGTTGCCCTGTTCCGGCATCAGTAACTATAATCACTTTAAGAACTTCACCAAATTTGTTGAAATGCCTGGAAAGGCTGTCCTTGGTAGCACTAAAATTAACCTGTGCAAGAATGCAGATATTTAATATTGGAAAAAAAATATAGGGAGCAACAATCCCAGAGAGCTAAAGAGAAGTACACAGAATTACATTGCTAACGAAGATGGTTCGAGAATCAGCATCCTCCAGCGGACGACCACCAGCAAAGGCACCTGCAAACCAAAATAAAATCTATAGATACAGAGAAAAATATAATCCACGGCAATGAAGACTAACTGACAAGTCCAAAACCCTCGACTAAAAGAGAACCCAAAGGAAAAACCGCATATCTTGCAAGACCCAATGAAAGTAGCAATCAAATTTTTATATAGAACCAAAACAGAAAACCCAATAGCATAACAGCTGACAACTTACCAGGTAGAGAAGGGAGGGTTTTCTGAGATTCTTTCTGACCATCAATAGCAGGTTTGACCTATTTTAGTAAATGCCAGAAGAAACAAATGAGAATAAGGACAGTGCATGGAAGCAACACATTTCTTAACCGGAGAATAGTCTTACAATTGAATTTTGCATCACATCAGGAAGATTAGTCTCCACAATCATTTGACCACCAGATTTGACCTCAATATCCAGCACAGTTCTTCTGCTAATCATCTCGGGAACATCTGTTGCCTCCTGATAGTTTGGCGATTTCCATGTATTGGCATGCAGCGAATTGTTTACTGCCTTACGAGAGTTATTAGGAGCTGAAGCAGGAACTCCCTCCTCTCTAGTTCCAGATAATTGCATGATATCATCGACATGCATGAAACCACTTAGCTGGGGCTTCGCTGCATTCCTGACCCCATTTCCAGGATGTATCTCAACTTGAGAAATACCTGCTCTGCTATCCCTCTGAGCAAGACGATTAACAATACGATTTCCTTCCCCGTTAGATGTCGATGCAGAAGGGAACCCTGTATCGCGAGCAATCATCCTCAAACTCTCTTCACTTAGAACATGGTCACCTGCTTCAACATAGTTGGGGCGCATATGCACGCGATCCTGGATCAGATTGTAATCTTCAAAATCACCACCTTCAACATCATCAACCCTAAATTGTGCGACCTGTTCTTTGGTCACTGAGACATCCATATCACGACCAAGACGGTCAAAGACACTTCTTCCAGGCCTAACTTTCCTGACATCTTCGACAGCTTCTTGCACAGCTTTAACAACAGTAGCCATGGCATTGGGAACTCTTGCAACTGGCTTAATTGTCTTTGGATGGTCAACAATTGGCAAGGCCTCATTAGGTGTGGCCACGACTGAGCGAAGACGTTTCATGGAGGAAGATTCGTTCTCTGTCACAGATTGCCTTGGAGTTCCAACTGCCTCCCGAACAGCAAATTGAAGCAGACGCCGAGGAGCACTAATGATAGGATGAGATGCTGCACCTCTCTGCCCAAAAGGTATTATGAGAATATAGCAAGATGAAATCACAAAACATCTTGTTGTCACTTCAATGTACAAGGGGTAGGTTTGTTCTCCAAAATCGTTTGCCAATTTGTAGCAGAACAATACCGGAAGCTTTACCCAAGGAATCTCCAACAATAATACATACCCTATCCCATCAGACGGGATCCGCTGTGTGGATCCCATCACATTGTTTTTCTCTGACATGTAATAGTAGCCAGGGAATCTAAAGAGATGAAATTCACTAGGTGCACATGTACAGGCAATAGTTGGGACAAAGAAGCAAAACCTCCTCAAATGGCTGTCATTCACAACAACTTAACAGATTAGTACAACATTGGAAAAACAGAAGGACCCAGACGGGTGTGGTGCTGGAGAACATATTTCTCAAACTTTAGAAGATGCAGTCAGCATTCTAGAGATTCATCTGGACCATAATTTAATTAAAAAACTAAACCTAATCATAAGCAGAGATGTCTATACAAGAACAGCAAACAGATAGTAGCCACAGATACAAACCTTCATTTCTTGTGGCTCGTCGTGCCTACTCCTTTTTCTATTATGCAGTGGCTGAGGAGACGGAGACCTTGCATGTGTTGCTCTCTGATGCCCTCTTTTCTCTGAAGTAATATTTCCAACAATTGAACTCCGAAAAGAAGGCAATTCATTTGTGTCTCTTACCACACCTTTGAAATCTCTTTTGTGCCGAGCAATCGATACATTATCAGATATATGCCCTTTACCAGATTGTGTATCTCTTTGATGACTTCCGTCCTTCCCAATCTGCTCTGTGACAACTGGTCGAACTTTGGGAACCTCATCCATGCCAGTAACCTGACTATGCACATATAAATGCAAGCTTGAAGAGAGGTGATCCCACAACCTGCAAAAGAGAGTCAATTGTACCGGGACAGACATTAACCAATTGACCAAACAAGATGCTTAGAGTAGACCTTAGAAGATCTCAACCATCAGCACAGGAGTTCTAAAGAGAATTACCAGGATACGAAAGAATCACTGTCATCCCCCAGAAAGACGTCCAATTCATTCTTTGCTTCTTCTCTATGGCGGCCATTTCTAAGCAAGACAATTACATATTCCTGTCACACAAGATGTAACAATTAAGGAACTGTCAAGAGAATACATCACAGTGAAAATTAACAGTCAATAGGTTCCAAGGTAACTGGAAAGTCACTGAACCAAACCAATCAACAGGTTTGCAATTACTAGCTACAATGATCAAGTTTCCACAGCTTCATTCTGTTATCGGCATACAAATTTTTATACACAAGTAAAATGAGAAAGAAAAAAATCCCAGGAAAGTTGTTCCACATTGCCACATCCGAGACCACATTTCCAAATTAACTCTAATTTCAATTAGTAGTCGCACATTATCGTATTCCCATTTCACCCTTAAACTACTTCACTGTCTGATTCTGTACAGTTCCTATCACCTCACCAAATTCCCAACTAGCCCCATAAACACCACGCGGAACATTGCCATTTCAATCACACCCTTGAAGGCATTCCACAAAGCACTCCCTTCAAAGTTTGAGCAGCGATATTGGCAGATTCGTCCCTATACACTACAGCAGTCCCCAAGTGAGGCGCGTGAAAGCGCTTTCAGTTTACCAACGCCAAAACTATGATTCCATAGTACCCTAATTTTAGAGGAGCATTCTCCAACAGATCATAATCCGAAAAATCGTCTCCAAACTACAACTCCATTGTCTATTTACACGCTTGTACCTTCACCAAATTTCCCGGACCGCCCCACAAAAGCCACACCAACCATTTCCATCCCGCCCTCGCCCTCTCCCTCGAGGCGCACATTCCACTGAGCATTCCCTTCACTCTAACCAACCAACCAACCGCCACATCAGCGGGCGGGCAGACCGAATTGACGAAACAACACAATACCGGACGAAACTATCCAGTAGATTCGGAAGGAAGGAAGGAAATATAGGGTTTTCGAAAAATTAAAATTAAAAGGAAAAGATACCACGAGAGTGTCGTCGGTGTAATCGCCCATGAACTCCTTGAGCTTGTCGGTGACCCGCGCCCTCAGCTTCGCCAGCCCTTCCACCGTGAAGTTGGCCTTGAACGACCGATCGTCCGCGCTCCCCATCTCCCTCCTCTTTCTCGAAACGGAAACCCTAACCGTGGGATTTGGCGGGTGGTGACCTCACAGGGTGGGGGCTTGTGACTTTGTGTGTGTTTTTTTCTGTTTTTGTGGACAGTCAGAATAATAAATAAACGTAATATGAGTCGGTTACGTATTTGGATTATCCGAAAAGGCTTACCATTCACGATTTAAAAATTAATTGATTTTTTTATTTTGGAGAAGTTTGAAGTTTAATTGTATATTAAAAATCATAAAATATGAGCTTGGATTTAAAATACAAAGTTGATTTTGTTTATTTCTTATGAAGTTTAACGTTAGAGTTGGAATTTGAATTCCACCTGTTAGATATTTTCACCCAAGTTGATCCATCTAGTACCATGTGGGTATTATGTAATTACCAAAAATCCATGACTTGACATGTGTAAAGTTGAAACATCATGTGGTGGCATTATGTTTGCCACATTAAATGGTTGTGGCTTCATCCCTTTTGTAAAGGGAAAGATAATGGAGGCTTTATCCCTTGTCTTGAGGAAAAGATAATGGGGCGGCAATTTTTGGGGATAAAAGATGACATGATCATATAAGGTGGGCGGGGGAGGAGCTCCCTGAGCATCGAAGAGAAGCTATGGCTTCTTCTTCTTGAGATGAACAAAACCCACAAATTCTCTCAATCTTCTAGTTGGTATTTAATCCGTGGAAATTAATCTTGCTTCGAATAAGTTCGTAAGCAAGGTTACCGGTGACAAAGCTTCCATTACAACGATCCTGTGACGAATACTTCTCGAGATGGAATCTGCACTTCAAGAGATAAGTATATTTGATTTATGGCTATTTGGATTCTTGCAATTATGCTTATAATTATGATTGTAAGATTGCATGTTTGAATCCCTTCATTGGTATCAGAGCCATATGAAGCTTTGTTCTGGTTTTAGAATGATTTTTACAAAGAAAATGTTTTTTGTAATATTTATGTGTTAAAATCGGTTTTTTCTGGTAAAGGTTTTTTTTTGGAAAAACCTACTGTTGTCCTTTCTTGATATAATTTCACACCCTAGGGATCTATGTGAAATTTGTGCGCGGACCACGTATAAGGAGATCGTCCTTATTCTGCACACGCGTGAAAAGTATAGGGATGTATCTGTCAGTTTTCATGCGTTTAAGGAATCTGTCCTTATGTGCAAACGCGTGAATCCCCGAGGGACCATTTTGATATTTGCCACAATCCCCAAATCGGGGAGAACCCTAATTTCGCTCCTTTTTTCCCCAAATCGACATCCAACTCAATCCGATCTAAATACGACGTTTTGGACGCCGGAAATTGAGTTTTCTCGCATCCCCGTTGCGTCCCCGACATCCTCGTACCATTTTTTCGCGTCGACGTTGCCGGAATCGTACGGATGAAGCCGGCGACGCCGGAGATACGCGGGAACGGAGAAGATGACGGGGATGGTGATCGGGGGCATGACGGTTCACGAGGATGCTATCGACGTGTTCGGGAGACCACGGAGAGTCCGTTGGGACCGGTCTCAGCCGTCGAATCGT
Organism: Hypericum androsaemum; assembly: GCA_963995505.1. NCBI lineage: Eukaryota > Viridiplantae > Streptophyta > Magnoliopsida > Malpighiales > Hypericaceae > Hypericum > Hypericum androsaemum. The sequence goes on along the minus strand of OZ023193.1, from coordinate 11,936,827 downwards.
CGTCCTCTCACCGTGGTCGTGGTTGTTGGGGTCGGCCGTTTTTTCCTCTTCGATTCGACGAAGAAGAAGAAGAGAGGGAGAAGGAGGAGATTTGTGAAAAGGGCTTTTCCGTCATTTTACGGATTTTTTGCCTGAGTATTTATACTCGAGAAGGGCAAAATCGTAATTTTCTAGTCAAAAAAAAAAAATTCGGACTGGGCCGAATTAAGGGTGGGCCTGATTTTGTGAAATATGGATGTGTTCATATTTGTATGGGCCCAAATGGTAGAGGGCCTCGTGGGCCTTATGCTATGAAACCCAGCCCAACCTACGTTGACTGAATTGAAACGTCAACGTGGGCTCCATAGGCTGATGGGCCTTCCAATTTTTTGGGCCTCACTATTGAAATTAAATTGATTTAAGTTGTTCTTAAGTCAATAATGGTCCTCATTAATTTAAAAAGATTATTACGAATCTTTTAACCATGGTTTGGAAAATTGTTATGATAATTTTTTGACAAACCTAATATTTTTTCGGAAGGGTCCGGAAAATATATTTTTCCAATATTTTTGAAGTATGAGTACTGATAAAATGAAAAATTAAACATGACCTATTGATCACGCATGAAAGCCATATTGTGAACATATCCTTAATATGTGACATCATCGTTTAGATTGAAAATTATGATTTTCGATCCATGGGAGAAATAAAGTATTCACCCAAAATTTCTGCATCGTGTTGCAGGTTTACGATGACGTTAAAAATAAATAACTCCACTCGTGTTTTATTTTAAAGCACGTGTTGCGATTGTACGCAACATGGTTGCAAGATATCAAAGTGTCGTATCTGGTGGAGGACGTATAAGGATAGTAAAACAGTGCTAGAAGAGCACATAATTTTTTGTTCACAAAAAGATACAAGAGTGTCTCTAGGCTAGAGGTTATAATCGCGAACCAGATTGGTGCATAATATTCCAAGCATCTTCTAACGAGGATGAAAGATGAAAGGAAATATTTAAGTTTTTTCCTACATCTTCAATGTGGCACATATAAAGGTATTTTTTGAAATGTTTAATTGGATATTTGAGCAGAAGGAGAGTTTCTGAGGAAATTGTCTTTAATGCACAAATGGAATTGTTAAGTAGACGACGAGTACGTCGCTTTAGCACTAAAGAAGTGTTTACAGATTCATGTATCCTAGTGCCACAAGTATCATCAAATATGTGCCAGTCCAAGTCGTGTATTTTTTGACCCTCCCAGTTTTTGCGTGAATCATTTGAAATTTTGTTAGGTCGTGTTGGAAGTTTTTTGAACACTTGTGTTTAGAACTTCGAGTATTTTCATGGTTAGTTTATCGTACAATAAAGACATATGTTGTCTTGATTAAATAAAGAGTTTATTTAATTGTTTGATTATAACCATGAGAAATATCCACTTGAATTTACCAAGCGAAGAACTTTTGACATTTAAAGTTTGAGATTAATTCTCGGAGGGTGAGGGGAAGCATACCCGCGACTTTCTTCGAATTCGAGATTAGTTAAGAACTTTAATACAAGTTAAAAGTTATGAGTGTTTAGTAAATTATTGTATTGCTGAAATGATTCTTGACACACAACTTTCATAATTTCTCAAAGCTATGTGTTAAAAGAACAATAGGTTCTTGGGGCTATAAATGATATTAAAGTCTAGTCTGAGGTTGTACTCAATAAAAGTGTTGATCACTTAACAACTAGGTGTCTAGGTGAGACGTCCTATGTAATCAGCAAGCTAGCTATGGCTGGCCACCTGTTCAATGTTGAACATGAAATCCAAACCGTTTCATGCCTACAAGATTGGGTCATGTGAATGACCTAAATGCATGTTGATAATGTGATGGCATTTCATGAATGCAGACTGTCACCTTGAGCTTAAAGAGGGTCGCCTCTTAGCAATCAAAGTCTATCCTTTGGTGTATGAGACTAGTGTTTGTTCTAGTGGGAGCAATATCAAGGTTGGTCATTGTGGTGAAGGAAAATGAAATTTCTAGAAAACAAAAGAGAGAAACGGACCAGACTCAATCCGGACTCAACCCAAAAGAAGAGTTCTGAGGGAGAGAGGAACCTAAAGGTCTAACATTTCTGAGCTGAAATATTTTAACTGTTAAATGAAGGAGCACTTTGCAAGAGGTTGCACTGCCAAAGAGATGACACGCTCATTTAACTCACTTACGAGTGAATTAAATGTGTCTAGTTCCATCCTTCTAATTGAATGTCGCTTAATTGTGTGTGACAAATTCAATAAAGACAGGCCATGTGACAAAGAAACATGAAATCTTTGTCGAATTTCGATGAGTACCAACTGGAGCAAGTTCCATTTATATTGGTATATACACACGAGTAGAAGTTAAAAAGGTTGGCTCATGCAGATTGAGCCCACATACCATGCTTCTACATGACCTGTTATATACTCTGAGAAATTCACGAAATTTAATGTCTGTTCAGATTTTTCAATGCCTCTTAGTTTTCGTTGGATGATTGAGTACATCACACCTAGTTAATTTTTTGGATAAGTCTTTACTCATTCTAGTTATTTAATGAATGGTTTCTCATCACGGATGTTAATCTGCGAGATTTACATAGTGATGGATTTTTTCGTGATCACAACTCTGCTAACGTCTCGAGATGATGTTATGTTGTGATATTCTAGAATGGGCCATATTGGTCATGAACACATGAATTGTCTTGTGAAGGCAGGGCTAAAGGGTATTTAGAGAAGACTAAATTTGCCCAAGTGTGAACATTTCTAGAAGGAAAAACCTTAATGAAAGCCATTTGGCAGAATAACTAGATATGGTTGTTTGGTGCAATTAATTCATTCAGACGAATGTGGTCGAGTGAATATGAGGGTAAGGCATGTGGCCTGTTTTCATTCCGTCGCATTTAATAGATGACTATATTTAGATATGGTCAAATCTATTTGATTTCTCGCAAGTCTGAAGTTTCGTGTTACTTCAAGACATTCATGAATCATGTTGAGAATCAAGTAGATCGGAAGATCACCTTACGAATTGATCGTGATCATGAGTAAGATTTTCTGGTTTAAATTTTCATATGATGAGAAATGAATTGAACATAAGTTGTTCATTCTCTGCACACCTCAATTGAATGAGATAGCAGAAAGAAGAAACTGAATTTTTTTATTGACATAGTTAGACATGTGATGGAGATGTGCTCCATACAATCACATATGTTCTAACTTGTGTGCCCTCTAAGTGCGTCACTCCTACTCCTCACCAGCTGTAGATAGGTCGAAAGCTCGATCTAAGCTACTTAAGACTGTGAGCGTGAATTTTATTATGTCCATCTAAGTGAGTCTCTACAAAGAGTGTCTTTGTCAAATACTCATAAGTATCTGAGAGATACATGTTTCTGAGAAAACAACGCAATGGACAAGTGATATAAGTTTTACCACGAGACGTCACATTCTTGAAAAATAAGTTTTCTAAATTGGGAGAGGCGAGTAATGACCTGCCTTGTTTGAAACTGATGAGTTAGAATTATCTGGATCACTCCTTCCGAGTGGGAGAATTTTGGAGGAGGAATATTTACCACCTCCGGCTGATCCGGAAGTTCATGATCAAAATGATCTTCATCTCATTAAAATGATCTTCGTCTCAGTGGGAGTATGATTGATCTTCGTCTCAGTGGTAGTAGAATTCTAAATTTCAGTGGGAGTTTAGAATGCCACTTAAGTAGGATACGATACCTAGTTACGATGGATATATGGGATATTTATCAACACTAGAAATTCGTGAAGCTAAAAGAACAAGTTTTCCACACAGACGACTTGAGGTCGAAGGTATTGGAAATGCTCTCTTGAATAAAGGTGCAAGTGAGATTCCTTTTAGCAAATCCTATAAGATGTGAATGAACACAAGAATTTTTCTGATGTTCTATCGGTTCCCAATTAGAATGAATTAGTTAAAGCAATGAAAAAAGTTATGACTTTTATAACACCAAACCATGTTTAAGAACTGGTTGAATGTTGACCTACCTAAGGGGCACAATTTGAGAATTAATAGATTCTCGGGATTAAGCGTAAAAGACTCGCTTAGTTTTTATTGCATTCACACAATGTGATGAAATTGACTATGAGAAGTCATTCTCGGTTGTTGTGAGATTCATACCTTTTTGGTTTATTTTGGCTATAATGACTTATTTGATCTAGAGCTGCATCAAATATATGCAAATGCTGTACTTGTCGGTGAAGAATCGGATGGTGAAATCTATATGGTTTAACCAGAAGGTTATATCCAAAAGAATGAGGTAGTAAACGTAGAGTTTGCTAATGTTGAGATTTGCTCATGGCCTCATACAGTCTTCAAGACAGTGTTGTACTCGTCGTTTCATAATTCGATCATGTCGAATAATTTTGAATTGATTAACGAGTACCATGATGTCTATTTTAAATGCTCAAGAAAAATTGTCATTGTATATTGTATGTAGATGGCATACGAATAGCCAGAATTGACTAAAGATATCTTAACAAGGTCAAAGTGTGGTTTTCAGCCAACTTTGAAATAAAAGATATTAGAGAGGTTGATTACATACTCGAAATTAAGATTTCGAGAAATCGTTTGAGTTTAACGATTTAAATGTAATGACATCAATCTCCTGTATGCCCTAGTAGTCAAAAGGTCATTTTCTGAATAAAGACTTGTATCAAAAAAAAAAAAAAAAAATACCTCATGAGCTAAAGGATGTGATGGATGTCCTTTAAGTGTGTACTAAGGATTATTTCAATCCAAGCATAGCACATTGACAAGTGGTCAAAAAAATCATGAAATACTCAAAAATGATTATAGAATCATAATTGAGTTATCAAAGTCAAGACTTCATATCGTGAGGTTATACTAATGCCTATTGGACATGAGATGTGGATGAATGAGAATCCATATGGGATTTAATTCTTCTTGCTAATTGGAGTAGCTATCTCGTGGAGTAGCTATAAATAGACTTGTGTCTATCTCCTAGTGAGCTGTAAGGGCAGAATAATTTACTTCTGTAGCTGCTATGCAAGAAGTGATATCATTGAGAAGAGTCTTAATCTATTTATCCTTAACTACCTCAAGAGAATCAGTGAGCAGATTCTTAGCAAAATAGTTGTGTGTAAAGAAGTGAGCATGAAACCATATCTACGTGAGATATGAAGGCAAATCCAAGGATGTACATCGAGATGTGTTTGAGAAACATGTCATGTCCCAGGATTTGCATGTGAGTAATTTTTTGCTCGTAATAGCATCTGTTGAATTCGCTATTCAATGGAACTTGATGCTATGTCAGCAATACATGTGTAAATGTTAATTTGAGTGACATTTACTCTAATGCGTGTCGGACAGAGAAGTAGCCCACTCACACGGGTGTTTACCTCAATGGGAGTCAAAGAGTTGATTCTTGATTGGGATGAGGCAGTTTTAGAACATCATTAAATTATCGAGTGCCTGTTTTAAAATCAGAATGCCGTCTTGCTTAAGTACAAGAGGAGTCTTGTTAAAGTGCAAGATTAATTATGGTGCAAGCAATTGAAGCTGCATTAAATAAGTTATGAGAACTTATAGGATTACGAGAAATCTGATGGTAAGAAGGAAGTGGAACTTACCATTATTCTGTCTTGATAGCCTAGAGTAGTCTTTGAGTAGACTAAGGCCGTTGTTCAGAAACATCAAGGCTGATACTCTAGTATGGTGTTATTTGGAAGACATGTGCTCCTTTTAGAGGAAAGAACACCATAACACATGAATCGTGTCATGTGTGCTTGTCGACCTATGGATGGGAAATCAATTATTAATAACTGATTTCAATTTCCCTAGTGTGAGACCAAGTCCGAAAACTATGGTTTCCGAAACTCTATCCTTAAGATCCTAAACATATTCTGGAAGTATGATTTAGTGCTGCTAGCTTGGAAAGTCATTAAAGGGTCATGATTAGATGCGACCTGGCAAGGCTGACTGGAAAAGCAGGCTAGATCATGATGGAAAGAATATTGTTAAGGGAGAAGGTTATTATCGATCACATTCGTGAAGCTTCGTGGTTCACGGGCTAGCCTATTATGTTGTGAGCAACACAATAGTGAACACGAATAGATTGTTTCAGAAATCACATGGGGAAACAATGAATGTGAGATAAAACCTGGGATAAGGCATACTATATGTAATGGAGGTGTTAATCGAGATGCTATCATCCATGTGGCCGAAATGTGCTCTTGGGTTTAGCTAAGTGCACTCGATGTATGCTGGTCGCACGGTATATACCAACACGAAATGAGAGATTGAATTGATTATGATCAATCATGTGTGAGTGGGAGATGTTAGATATTTTCACCCAAGTTGATCCATCTAGTACCATGTGGGTATTATGTAATTACCAAAAATCCATGACTTGACATGTGTAAAGTTGAAACATCATGTGGTGGCATTATGTTTGCCACATTAAATGGTTGTGGCTTCATCCCTTTTGTAAAGGGAAAGATAATGGAGGCTTTATCCCTTGTCTTGAGGAAAAGATAATGGGGCGGCAATTTTTGGGGATAAAAGATGACATGATCATATAAGGTGGGTGGGGGAGGAGCTCCCTGAGCATCGAAGAGAAGCTATGGCTTCTTCTTCTTGAGATGAACAAAACCCACAAATTCTCTCAATCTTCTAGTTGGTATTTAATCCGTGGAAATTAATCTTGCTTCGAATAAGTTCGTAAGCAAGGTTACCGGTGACAAAGCTTCCATTACAACGATCCTGTGACGAATACTTCTCGAGATGGAATCTGCACTTCAAGAGATAAGTATATTTGATTTATGGCTATTTGGATTCTTGCAATTATGCTTATAATTATGATTGTAAGATTGCATGTTTGAATCCCTTCACCACCAATAAACCAAATGTTTGATTTTGACTTTTTTTTTCTAGTCAGACTTTATAAATGGTATGCAATTGTTCTAATATTTTCATACAAATATTTAGTTTGTATCTTAATTTCTTAACTCCCAAACCAACTCATATGTAAGTTTGCTTACTTTTATCTGTTGACAATCGTGATGTCGTTATCTAAAGACATTTCAGGGAAAAAGCTGTTACCCAGAAAAAATAAATCAAATACATATACACAATTAAATCATCAAAAATAATAATAAATTGTAGTTATTTTATTGTCTATAATAAAGTCATTTACTATTATCAAATGTTACACTTATTTGAAATATTTTTATTATAATAAATTGATAATTACAAGAATTATTTGAAGACCATCAGAATATGAAGAATACTGTAAAAATTATTAGACATGCAACTATAATACAAAATATTATCTTAAATTTTTAAATTTTGTAAAATATGTATAAAAAATACCTTTATTCAAAATATCATTTTATGCCGGAAAGTTTGGACCGAAATTTAAAATAATATTTATTTATTATGAGAGATGGATCAATAAATTTTTTACACTGATCCTAACCTGAAACCAATTTTTCTTACCGGAGAGGTTGCCGATTTACTGATTTAGGGATGAGCTGGGCCTACTTGTTGAGATCTGGGCAATCGGGCCGATAGGCCCATGATTTTGCTGTTACGTTTAAAACTTATCGGCGCATTGGGCAAGAGGCCTGTTAGTAAATTGTGCTCGAAACATTTATATTATGGATAAAAATTATATGAAAAAGGTTTATATTAAAAAATCTCATATAAACGACAGATTGATGCACTTATAATCGATTTAAACTCTCTGACACTTTTGCTACAAAAAAGATGCACGTCATAGAAATTTTTTAAATTGAGATTTGATCTATAGCCTTCTCAAAAAAAATTTTATATACGCTATACTGAAATTGCCTCTCTTCAAATCAAAATAGGTTATGTGATATGAAAACTCGTATTCACCTCTTTGGAATTTCAAAATACTCTCCTTTTAACAAACATCTGCCTAAAATATTATTTTTAACAATGTAAATTTTATAACAAAAAGTTATATTTTTAGTTAATAATGTCTATTATATTTTTTGGAATTGTGAATGAAACAAACGTAAGCAATAGCAGAGATGAAATTGGTAAAAAATTAGATTCATCTGATGAGAATTTGAGTTAAATTTAAATATGGTACTGAAAAAAATTAGGACCCAATTTTACTCGACTATATTAAAAAATAAAAGAGATGCCAAACGCCACCAGGCCCACATGTCACACCTCGCACTTCCGGGCTGCGTAAAATTCGAGATAGCATGCGCCAAAGCACAACGCAATGCGGCTTGGACGGAAGGATTGCGAGGCATGCACGCCAACAGACATGATGTCGTAGCAACACAGGCAAGGAAGTGCGGAGCGTACGCAGGGGTGTGCGCTGGGCCGCGGCAACACAGGCAAGAGAAGGTGGCAGCAAGGACGCTAGCACACCGCAGCAGGCAGCACATGCGAGGGAGCGCGTGCGATAAAGGGCACAGCGCAAGGCTACTGGCGAAGGCACGCAGCAGCAGCGTAGGCACAGCCCGCGTGGGCAGTTACGATGGCAGTTACAGCGACAGTTATATGCGTTGGCTGCCACATTTGAACGAAGAGGGGCGAACAAAGCACCAAGAGACGCACGGGGCTTCTGGAGGGATGCGAAGGAGGGTGCCCAGATTTGAATTGAAGGGCCACGAAACCCAAGCACAGCCAGCCAACCCGAAGGGGTGCGAAAGAGGCAAGACAGTTGCGACGAAGGGTTGCGACGAGACTGGGCAGCAATGCTGCCATACATGGCCATTCGGCCAGGCTAGGATAGGTGGCCTTTCGGCCTTATTTCTGTATGCACAAGGGGCGCCTATGGCTATAAATAGGCCGGCCCCTTCTATGTAGACACATTCACAACTTGTACCGAAAATTGTACCTACGGAAGGATCAATAAAAGTATCGAGTTGCGGAATTCTCTTGTGCTTATTTCAAGTTTCCGCTGCGTGAGTGCGAGAGTAAGGAAGGAGAGGCTGACTTAGGGACGAGTTAACCCCAAGTGCCGGCACGCCTAGGCCTTGCGAAGACTTTAGGCGTGACACACAGCCGCGGGGCCGAAACGTAGTGATAACGAGGAGGAATGGGACCTAACGCAGCCGGTGGGCCCGCATGCCGCCTCACCCAATTTTACTTTTTTAACCTTTTCCACGGATGTCGTTTTTTTATCCAAATAATATTTTTGCCATATTCTAACACCTTTATACAGTTACCACAAATACGTGAGCTAGTTCCATATATTAAAAAAATCATTATTTTGGCTTTTTCCGTGGATTTTTTTTAATTATTTTTTTGACGGTCGAATGGCGTGTAACACACCAACGGGCGTCCAAAAAACTCTCTTTTTTCCTTATCGAGTCGGGTATCCGCATTAGACTAGGCAACTTGCAAATTAAGAAAACGAGCCTTCAAAGGGTCAATACTCAATAGCTTGGAACTTTTCGTCTGGTTTCCCAATAATTAATATTTTCATAACTTTTTTTCAAAATATGGGACTTGTTAGATTCGGTACATATAAAAAACTAATAGACAAATTTGGTTATGCAATAACGAACAATATCCGTATTTTTTTACGACTATCATATGAATCATTTCAAAGTTGTGACATAATAGAAAATTAAAATTTTACTTTGATACCGCATGATATTTGAGTAACATTTGCTTAATTTTTTTAGTTGATATAACATTAAGAATTGCTTAAAAACAAGTCTGTCATGTATCCAGCAATTGAAAAAACAATACCTAACATATAAAACATGCAAATACGATATTGAATTTAAAATTTGCCTTAAAAGATAATGTACGTAGAATTGTTTCACTAACAAACAAAGTCCATACCCATACTAACTTAAAATTTACACGGTCGTAACTTTATTTTTTATGCAATTAAACGAGGACCCTGCCACAACAATGGTCAATGAATATAACATGTTATGGTATTTGAATAATTGTATATAATTTAAAATAGTCTATAAGCAAAATTCATTTATTGATATATTGGATCGAACAAGCTTTTATACAACACGAAGCCTTGACCTCTTCCAAAATCCAACTTGGTTTCCACTGACAACATTTGCAACATGCATGTGTTGCAAATAAATTATAGTAGAATGTCGGAAACGATCTTAAGAACGGATCCGGAGTGATCGTCCCAAGAGCGATTCAAATGAAAGGGAGAAAAGATGAAATAGGGGGTGAGAGAGGAAAAAGAGAATGGGGAGAAAAAATGTTTATTGATAGGGATAGGAGAAAAACATGAAAGATAAAAACTATGAAGCTAAAGGTTTGATGTGTTGTTTTGTGGGTGTCCTTCATGTCTGTACCTAGCTCTTCTTATATAGAATAAGCTCGCCCCAACCCCATACAAAAACCCTAGGCCGTGTTCAATATAAGAAAACCTAACATAGTTCCGGCCTAATAAGGAAAAACATCCATTTGTAACTCGATTTATTTCTTTCTAATTTTGTATTCAAACTTTTGTAATCTTAATTTTTTGTTATTTTATTTTAATTTTTTTCTTTTTATAATTACAAACACATAATTTTATATATTTATTGAAATTTATATGTAAACATAAATTAAATTATATAAAATATGTGGATGAGATAAAAATTTATTATTTATTTGGTGAGCGAATTAGATGAGATCACCAATAAGACTGAGTTTATCGCATCGATCACCACAAAAAGATAAAAGATAAATTAACAAAATAATTGAGAAATGAAAAAAAATTGGCCAAGCGGCTCGGTTGTCCGAGCGGCCGATCGGCCTTTTTTATTTTTAATCTTAATCCAATCGTGATAACATATAGTATAATATTATTCGTTAAAATAGATACTAATAGATATTATTTATGTATTTATAGAAATAAAAATTATTCTTTAATAAAAATTAAAATTAGAAAATATAAAAATTAGTATTTTTTAATTCTCTATTTATAGAGCTCAATATGTAATTTTTATTTTCATAATTTTTAATTTATCATTTCACGCATCCATTTGTAGATCGAGTTATTTCTTTCTAATTTTACATTCTAACTTTTGTAATTTTAATTTTCATATTTAATTTTAATTTTTTTATTGTTATAATTATGGACGCATAATTTTATATATTTATTGCAATTTATATGTAAACATAAATTAAATTATACATAATATGTGGATGAGAGAGAAATTAATTATTTATTTGGTGAGCGGATTGGATGAGATCACCAATAAAGATAGTAAAAGATTGGGTTAGATTGAATAGTAGTTTGATGAGAGAGAAATTAATTGTTTATTAGATCCAATCCGCTCACCCAATAAACGTAGTCTAAAGATGGTAAAAGATTTGGTTAAATTAGGTTGATTGAATAATAATTTGATGAGAGAGAAATTAATTATTTATTGGGTGAGCGGATATCAATGTAGTCTAATATTGGAAGTTTCAGCTACAAACAATCGAATAGCCAGTAATATTCAATTTGTCAAATAATTAGAAAATATCATTTTCATTGCATTTTTGCTGCATCTAATTTTTGTAGATTAAAGGAACGGTAGATTAATGTTTGAGTAAGAAACTTTAAATTTTGGCTAAATCTAATATCGTTTTTGTTAGGAGAAAGTCCATAATTTTGTATTAGAAAGATTTGTATGCATATATAGAAAATTCCACGACATGCAAGAGGAATAATCCGACCCTCGTCTAATTAATTTTTCAAACGATTCTCTTAAGGAACTTATTATAAACAGTTGAAAAGCTCCAAATTATATGCCAACAACAAATCCAAGAACATTTTTATACAAGCCGATGAAGCGTTCGTCCATGTGACAACAAATTCTTGGTATTAAATGGCAAGAAAATTCACCTACGTTTCCTAGGTTTTGAACTTCGTTTCGGTTAAACTATACCAATTTATTAACCGATATACGTGGAAAAAAGCAATTAAAAATAAATAAACAAACAAATTCTTTTTTATTAAACAAAATATCTTAAACAAACAAATTGCTTGTATTATTACAGTCAATGAGTTAATTGATTCAAATTTCCGTTGGGTCACAGGATTTATAGAAAGCGAGAAAATTCTATTTTTTTTAACCGACCTACATTTCATGGATGAATTTCATATCTCCAATTAAACTAGACTAATTATGTGTAAAAGAAAAAAATTAAGAATATATGAAAAAACTTTAAAAAAATACTTGTATTAATGCTATAAATGAGTCAATTAATTCAAATTTAGTTAGATCGCATCATTTATAAAAGGCAAGAAAGTCCCAACTTTAAACATACCTAGCTTTCATAAATTAAAGTTCAGATATCTAATTAAACCAGACCAAATAGTACGAGATAATTCTAAAAAAACTGTGTAAATATTATAACTATTAATAAAAACTTGCTTAATAAAAAATTAGACCGATTCGTCTTGCAAAAGAAAAACAATTAAGAACAAATAAACGAGCTTAAACAAACAAATCTCTTGCATTATTAGCGCACAATAGGTAAGTCGGGAAAGGCACATGCGGGATGGTGACACCGTCACCAAGAAGGGGAGAAACCGAGAGTGGGGGAGAGAGAGAGAGTCATATTGGGCGGCTCAAAGGCCAACTCCGGCTCAGAGTTGGCCAACTTGAGGCTGAAATTCCAGTACTGCCCCCCGCTTGATAATTCTCTCCTACCACTTTTTTTTTAAACTCTCCTGCCACTTTAATAATAATCTAAAAGGCCAGTATGTTGCCAGGTCCTCATCTTTTGTGTAGTGGTGGCTGATTAAATTTATGGCGGATTTTTAGTTGTGGGTGGGAACTCGAAAGCGACACAACCTCTCCTTTATGATTATCCAAGTGCTAACCACCTCTTTAATTGTATTTTCTTTCATGGAAGTTTAACAAGACAAAAGACGAAGTAGTTCGGATACTTTTTTACTTACTACGGTTTTTTAAAACGAGGTTTGTCTGGTAGATTTTTTATGACCCCAGGTTGAAACCTCATATTTATATGAAGGATTTCTACATTTGTACATAGGTGCAAATATTTATTAATAAAATCACATCTATTTATAAAAAATAAAAATAATTCACTATAAATTCTAACAGTGTTATTGAGTGCTAATATGACTTATTGCGAAAGTATATACAAAGTATTTTAAGTCACAACTTAAGAGATAACACTCGCATCCTCGTATCGCTGTAGATAATTAACTTTTTTTTAGAATAGTGGCGTGAAGCCTAATATTAAATAAAAGGGTTACAATAAGAGAATAATAAATACATAGACGAGGTACTAAGGCACCAAACAGAAAACAACAACCAGTCCGACAGTAACAAAGTGGCGTGGGTGGAAGCGAAGGGTGGACGAGAAGCTACAAGAGCCAACGTCCAAGGCAAAAAGCTGCCGAGACAAGCAACGGCCAATAACCACAAGGTTACATCATAGACGCAACCTCGTGAGCATTTGAATGTATACAAGATGGACGCAAATGAGAGCCAACGTTGAATGAGTCCAATCGAGACAAGTTTATCCACTTGTAACCACCGGATAGTCATCGAGATCTGAATGAGTCTCGGATCGGATCGATCCAAGCAAAATGAACAACAAGACACAACAGAAAAAACTAGACACAATGTGGTAGTTAACCGAATAATAAAATTAAGGATAAATTATCCCTAAGTCCCTGATATATGATTTAATGGACGATGTGGTCCTTGTATTTTCGAAATAGATGCAGTCGTCCCTATAGTTTGGTTAAATTATATTCTCGAGTTCCTCGCTGACGTCATCGACTATTTTTATCATGAAAATTACTTACATACCCTCACAAAAAAATAAATAAAATTTATCTTTCCCCGTTGCCCCAATCCTAAGTGCGTCCACCTGTCCCCTCTGCCTCTACTGCGTCGACCCAGAGGATGATCTCCTCGTTTTTGACCCCCACCCTCTCTCATCCACCTCCCACGCTACCCAGTGTTAACTCTTGGAGTGGCTTACTATCTTGTGGTCGAGGATTAGCAGCAGAGAAATCTGTCTGTTGTGCATCGCACAAGCGCAGAGGGAGCAACGTTTCAAGTTGGAGGAAACAAAAGTAGTTCCCAATGTAACAAGTTTGCAAAAGGCGAGAAACCAAGATGCGAACACTGCAGGAAGATAGGGCACCAAAGGATGGATCCTTTGAATTGATCGGGTATCCACCAGGCTAGAACAAACGAGGAGAACGTGATGTGGGTTCAAAGTAAAGGAAACCACAAGATTTTGGTGGTCTTCGAATGAAAGCAGCCCAAGTTACACGAGATATAAGTCATGTACCAGGCCTGAGCAAAGAACAGCAGGCGAGCCAAATGAAGCACATAGGCACAAATGATGAGACGAACTGGACAAAGAGCGAACCACTAGTAAATATGGCCGATAAGGACTTTCGAACTCATAGCTGGATCATTGATTCAGGAGCCTCTGAGCATATTATTTTGGACGCAGTTGTTTCAAGGAAAGATTGAGCCGGCAGCACACATGCCGGTTATGATTCCGAATGGAGAAAGTATTCTGGTCCGAGGGATTGGTGAAGTGAAATTGACTAATGATATTACCTTAAATCATGTGCTTTATATATATGAATTAAGTGTAATTTGATTTCAGTGAGCCGTATGACAAGTGACCTAAATTGTGTTCTCACATTTCTCCCTAATTGTTGCATCATACAAAACTTACCGGCGAGGAACTCGATTAGTCAGGGGTAGGCAGTGTGATGGGTTGTACCTCTTCAACATTGTACAAGATGGTTGGGCGGTAATGTAAGTGCAGCGGCGGGGAGATTATAACCTGTGGCATCGACAGTTGGGGCACCCATCTCGTGATAAGATGTCGCAACTTTCTTTTCTTTATGATAAAGTGAATAATGATTTTATTTGTGATTCATGTTTGAGAGCCAAACAAACGAGGCTTCCATTTCCTATTAGTTCAATAAAAGTAGTAGCGTGTTTTGATTTGCTCCATTGTGATATTTGGGGATCGTATTGCACGGCATCATTGACTGGGGCACGGTATTTTCTCACCATCGTGGATGACTTCAGTCGCAGAATATGGGTATATTTAATGCGACGAAAGTCAGAGGTGGGAGAAATATTACAAACTTAATGCCTTTGGTTTGATGACCACCTTAGTAGTTGGATTTACAATTAACTCACCGAGGTACTCACCAATTGATCTTGTGGCATATGAAATACATGACAGATAAAGGGCCCACAGAACTATCCCACTCATTGGCTAAAATTGGCTCGAGAGACTGAAGAGAAAAATTGAGAGAATTTGAGAGACCCCGGTGAAAAGCCTAAGTTAGTTGTCCTTAGGGTGGAATGTTAATGAGTGGAATCAAAGGGTTTAATTGAGAGATATGTCTGTTAGCGTGAGTTTGACAACTCACAAATGCGAGGGGCACGAGGAATTCACCATTGACCAGATAGGAAGCTTTGGGGTGAAGAACGCGACTGGGAAGCACCCTAGTAGTAGACTCACCTAGGACTGCCACGAGCTAGAACAAAGCCCGCAAGAAGCCGAGTTGAGAGGTTTGTGTAAGGGGTGCCTTGCCCGCTTTCTCTATTATCATTATTTCCAATCTCTAGTAATTAGCTATTTACCTAATCTCGCTAGCTATTTACTCTACGCCATAGGACCCGTTCTCTGTGGGTTTGACACTCAACTTCCTCTATTTGCTAGGGTGGGACCCCCAAAGTCCACTCCATCATATAGCAAATTCATGAGTGCCTTGCTTGAAGAGGGTTCGTACAATGTATGGCAAATCACTCGTTGTTCATGTATAGGAACAGACGGGTTATGGTGATGGCACTGATCTATGTGGATGATGTAATATTGGCGAAGACAGATGAGCAAAAGATCAAGAATATGAAGGTGTATTTGGACGAAAAATTTGGGATAAAGGACTCAGGTCTGCTGAAATTTTTCTTGAGCATAGAAGCAGCAAAGATGCCTCAAGGGTTGGTACTAAGACAACACAAATACACCTTGGACATCCTACGAGAGTGTGGGAAATAAGGCAGCAAGCCAGCTGCATTCCCCATAGAGCAAAATCACTGTCTTAAGGCAAACGAAGGGGTTGAGATAGAAGACCAAAGTTGATATCGCAGGCTGATTGGGCGGCTCATGTATTTGGTAGTGATACGACCAGACCTAGCGTATGTGGTTGGAGTGAGCTCACCACAAGAGGAGCACATGGCTGCAGCTGATCGTGTGGTCGAATACCTGAAAGGGACAGTCGGCCAAGGAATACTGTTGAGGGAGACGAAGGTACGAAGCTGACGGCATACTGTGATGCTGATAGGGGAGGTTGTCCAAATACACGGCGATCAAGGACAAGTTACTATTTATCATTGGAAGGCTCACCGGTGTCTTGGCAGAGTAATAAATAATCTTTAGTAGCACGTTCAACAGTGGAAGCAGAATATAGAGCGATGGCTACTATAGTTAGTGAGGTTATTTGATTGTATTGGTTGCTGGAGGAGCTAGGCATGGTGCAGGGGGGAGCGACGCCTTTGCATTGTGACAACCAAATGGCCATACACATTGCAATGAATCCAGTGTTTCACAAACGTACAAAACACGTGGAGATGGATTGTTATTTTGTGCGAGAATGCATTCAGTCCAATGAAGTTATACCGAAAAAAATCGCAATCGAAAATCAGTTGACAGACGTCTTCACCAAAGCGCTAAGGAAGGAAAAATTTCGGCTTCTATTAGGCAAGCTGGGCGTCATAAACTTACACGCTCCATCTCTGAGGGGAGTCTTGAGATTACGAGGATAAGGAAGCCTCCGTTAATTACGTGATTACGTGTACCACGATGGGAAGTCATAGTTAGATTAGGAAACCATATATTTGAGAATAGGAAGACGTGTATTGGGTTACAACCCTGACTTGTAAAACCCTAGCTGCCTTAATGCTGTATATATGCAGCCATCGATTAATGAAAAGCTAAGCCATTGAGCTATTCAAACTTTTCATTGTGTAGATCCAGAGACCCGTCTTGGACCGTGGTTGAATGTGTAGACTTTGAGATCCGCTTCTGTACCCGTGGGCAGCAAGAATGAGGGAAATTGAAGAAATAGTTCTATTTTTCTTTTGAATTTTTGGGTATCGGTGATTGTTTGTACATGGAAAGAATGAGGGAAAAAAAGTTTTCGGTGGGTAAATTTGTGGGTTCACTCGTCATTTTTGTATGGGTTAATTTTTGACTCGCTGAAAAAATTATCGGAGGTTGGTCGGAGAAGATAATCGAAATTAGTGGTCGCTGGAAAAATGACCGGTGGTTCGGTTCGACTGGAGCAAAGGTATAACAGTCATTTCAAAGATAAAATTGATTGATGACGGGAACTCCAGAGTATAATTTAACCAAACTACATAGACGACTACAAAATTCAATCGTCTATGTAACTATACTCCTAAAGATAATTTACCTTACAATTTAACAGTATTCATGTGTATTTTTTTCATTCTCGATAATGACAATCACCACCACGTCAGAAACTCCCCCATCTAGAGAACACCACACGAATATATGCTTCTAGCTAGCTTTTAGCTTTTTCCCCTAAAAAAAAGAAAGAAAACACCACACGAAAAGCACAAACATACAAAAAAGAAATCAAAATCACCGGCCACCACCATCCAAACTAAATGCCCAAAACCGTCATTTCACCAACCTTCCCCTTTTCTCCCCCGCAAAAGAAAATGCATGAGACGCGTTTGCCCGGTGTCAAATGAAATTAAAAAAACCCGGCCCATACCCCCCAACATATTCCAATTCCCACCCACCCCCCCTTCTCAAGAATTCAACCAAATACCTCCGCCCCCCTTCTCTCTCCTCCCTCCTCTCTTCTTCATCCCTACAACCAAACACGCCTTTGTAACTTATTTCCGAAATTTCCAAAAATTATTGTTATTTATTCTTTTCCCTGGGGATAACCAGAGGGAAGGGAAGGGAAGGGGGTGATTTATATTTTGTTGTGAGATTATTATTTATTATTATGGCTCAGAAGACGGAGAAGGAAGAGACGGAGTTCAAGGTCAAAGAGGCGCTAACCTCGTGCGTCAACAACTGCGGCGTCACCGGCAACCCCGCCACCAACAACATGTGCCAGAACTGCTTCTCCGCCACCTCCGCGGCGGTTACGACCTCTTGTAAAGCGGAGGTCGCGGAGAGATCCAGCCCGGCGACTGTCTCTTCGAAGGATCCGCCGCCGATCTCGAGGAAGAGGCCGGATCGGGAGGAGGCGGAGATCTCGGAGGCCAAGCGCGAGGTCAAGAGGTGTTCTGGCTGCAGGAGGAAGGTCGGGCTCACGGGGTTCCGGTGCCGGTGCGGGGAGCTCTTCTGCTCCGAGCACCGGTACTCCGACCGCCACGACTGTAGCTTCGATTACAAGACCGCCGGCCGGGAAGCCATCGCCCGGGAGAACCCCGTCGTTAAAGCCGCCAAGATCGTACGAGTCTGATGAGTCCTCTCCCTTTAGGATTAAAAAGTCAACGGCTGTGGATTGGTTTGGATCGGATTTCATGGGATCGGATTGACTCTTCCGATCTGTCTCGTCGGACGGTGGTTCGATCTCGAGCTCCCCGATGAAGTCTCACGCGCCGGCGGTGGTCCCAAAACGGAAGAGGAGATTATCGGAGGGAAGATCTAAGCCAACAAATTGTTTCGTGTTCTTCGATATTCATCTATAGATTTTTCTTTTCTTTTTTACCTTTTTTTTCCTTTGGTTTTTACATTTCGAGAAATGAAAAGATTTTAATATTATTTGTGTGGTGATAATTTAATTTCTGCTTTTTCCGTCCGTGATTGCGTGTTGATGTTGGCAGCTTTTTATTTTGTCTGTTTGATTACGCTTTAATTTAATTCTACTGTAAATGGCATGAAGGTGTAAATTCCGGCAATCTCCGTGGGGTTTTTCGTCAATTCGTCTCTTCGCGTGAGGAAGAAACGAAATGAGGAGTTCGGTTGGGAAGGTGCGGAAAGTGGAAAGGGCCCATATGAAATGACATGTGATATTGTCCTTTTGTCCTCCTATATTCAGTTTCTCGTCTCGTGTCGATTCTCTCTCTAGTTATATTTTCATGATATTTTACGAGGACCGTACAAAATATCGTGAGAAGGTCGCTTCTTGCGGGCATGATTTCGCGTGGGACATTGTCCAGTGAAATGGCTACACGCTTAAGTGGTGTCGTGGTCTCCATGGCTAGCATTTGGCGTGTGAGAATACGTAACAGAAGGTGTATTTATTTAAGTTACATCATCTATCCTGTCCTACCGATGCTAATTGGTTCTCTAAAGTTTTAATTAAGCGATATTAACCATAATATTAAGCCGTAACAATGGTTACATGTCCGGTTCTCTCATGTTAGAACTTTGCTATCTAATTTATAACTTTAAGTCAACAAGAGAGTGAATTTTTCATACTCAGGTTACATGTCTCATTGAATAATTGGTTCTGATATCAAATTTATAAACTTAAGTCAATGAACAAGTGAAATTTATATACTTATAAACAATTCAACTCGCAACTTTTAGTGCGGTAAAACATAGTAAAGCTGTAATAAAAATCCCGATTATGTGGAAGATAAACTTGCATGAGAAATATATATATGTGTGTGTTATGTGAGTGCCTATAGAGGTGAGTAAATGGTAATTGGAATTCGGTAAATTCGGTAAAATTTTGGTAATCGGTAGTTTGAAATTGGTAAATCGGTATTCGGTAGGAGGTTTTTGAGAAATTTGATAAATATCGGTATTCAGTTAATTTTAGTAAATACCGATATTTTACCGAATATATCAAATTTACCGAAATGATAATTTATCAAATATATTAATAAATATATAAGCCAAATTATAGATAATTTATCAAAATTTTCCTTGGCCTCTTTAAAAAGTCGATACTCTAAATAGACTTTATACTAATTAGATTTGATGGCTTGTACTTATTAGATTAAATTTGTGTTTATTGAAACTATGTTTTCATTTTTTGATTAAATATAATGATGAATTATAATTTTTTCCAAAAAATCGGTACATTTGGTAAATACCGAATTTACCGAATACTATTCGGGATTGGAATCGAAATCGGTAGAGCTTTTTTTAACATTTTGGTATTCGATATTCAGTAATTAGGATCGGTAAATACCGAATGTATACCCCTAAGTGTCTATCCTGATTTACCAAATTTAAAATTTTCCAATATGCTACATGTGTCTTTATATTCATTTTTACCAAAGACCTATCAATTATAAATAATTATACTCATTTTTATATTCTATAATGAAAATACGAATTTCTTAGTTTAAAAAAAATAGATGTCTATTATTCTTCCAAAATTTGAACGTTAGTACTACACCGCAATATCAAATCTCCACATTTAATAATGTTAGGGCAGCGAAAGTGTAAACACAGATGTGTAGAACACCCATAACAAATAGTACGAGATAGGAAGAATCGAGGACACACGATATTACGTGCTTCGTTAATTGACTTATACCACGGGGCCAAGACGATCATCACTATATTATGTGGAAATACATGGTACATAAGCCATAGGCGAGGCTGTGCCTCAAACCTAACTCTCTCGTGCCTATACTACCATTGCATTAAGCAAGACCAAAGAACTCCTAACCCCTAACCTCATATTTATAGAGGCCAAACCCAATATGCTTTACATTAGGAATTAGAGTTCTATCCTAATTAAAAATTTGGGACAAACCCTAACAATCTCCACCTTAGACCAAATTCTAAAATCAATCGTCTTGACGAGCTTCTAGCTCCACATCTTCCACATCAGACCATCTTCAAGGTGTGCCTCTTCTATTAAGCTTCATGCCCAACATAACATCATCCGCCTCAATCTTGAAAACTCCACCTCGAATAGAATCTTCCACAAGTATCTCAACAACATATACTCACCTCGGGTCTTCAACTCCAGAAGAACCAACACAACGGGAGAAAATCTTCATGCGCGCAAACGAGAGTTTTTCACATTGGAGAAAGCCACTCCAACGTCCACAACAATGCCTAAATCTCATAGGCTAGCTTTAATCCCAGAAGCTCCAAGACGACCAATACTCATTCCAGTATGGTGTACTCGTACGGGGCACTCTCAAACCATTTTTCTACCGACATAATAGAATCTACCTCCACGGGAAACCTCCACCTTCATGTAGACACCGACTGTTGGGGTTACATTGCCGAGCGAACTCCAATCTTAGTCAAAATAGGAGATGAGGACACCAGCTACATGCCTTTACATCACCTTCGCGTGAACACCTTTATGACATCAATCTTGGAATTCTCCACCAGCTATATGACTTTACATCACCTTTACGTGAACACCTTCTGGACACCAAGCTTGCTGTTGTTATTACACCTCACTCCTCCATCCTAGTGGGCAACCAGCAGATACACTGCATAAACTGTGAGTCAAAACAAAATTGATACTTGTACCAAATCTTTGCCTTCATCGTCAACGAGTAACTAGTCTAAACAACACTCAAGGTCTTCACACGATCCACCACTTGGTTCAACATGATATGGCCACTCCATGACCAATCAACGATGAACCCAAAACAGACCCGATCAAATTCCATGAAATAAGGGAGTCTTCCGGAGAAAGAAGTCACCTACAGCTCCTCTAACATTCTCACACATCTCAACTACACACATAATACCACATAAATATATAGGAGAAACCATTGAACCCGAGCTCACAGTCCAATAAGATTTGGGTCAAACACCCAACTAGCCTCTACCTTGAACCAAATTACATGACCGATCTTCAACCATGAATCTCCAAGACCTGAACCAATCCACTACAACGGGACCTCAATCTGACCCTCACTTGGCCAAATTCTTCTCAACTCGGACGAACAAAAAACACACCCATCAACCCGGCCTAAACTTCATGATCCAAACAAAGAAAAAAAAATAGGTCTAATAGTTAAGGATCACAAATAATCTCACTCAAAAAATAAGTCTCGTCAACTTCCAAACTATGACTAATCACATCCACCTAGCCTCCATAATCCAATATGGTCAAAACCATTATATCAGCCTCAAAATTGGTCAAACCATTACCAATCAGTCATAAATCAACTTTTGGTCGGACCAAAAAACCAAAATCTGGTCAGCTACTCTTTTTGACCCAAAATTTCCAATCCTGAAAAATTATGGTCTTTTTTCCTCCAATCTTGGCAAGGAAATGGTGGCTTTAGTTGAACCACCATGCAGGGCAGCGTGGCACGAGTCTGGGATGATGGGTCTCAGCCTCGGTCAGAGCAAGCTGGCTAGCGCTAGAAAGGGCAGTTTTAGGCAGACACGGGGGCGGCAGGTCGAGCAAGGGATGGAGGCTCGCCCTCTCTCTCTCTTCTTCCTTTTTGCATCGGGATCAGTGGGGGTTACTCTCTCCCTGTAACTCTCTCTTCTCGGACATCGGGTCTCTTTTCCTGAACGGTGAACGACAGCGATGGGATGCAGGCTTCTTCTCTTCCTTCAAGCGACAGTTTCAAGGGAATCCCAGGAGATCCCAAATTTCTCTCTCCCAATCACTCTCTCTCACTCTCACCTCCTCTTGAATAACAACAGCTGTGGTAGGGGCTCCACGCACGGCAATGGTGCGCCTCTTTAAGACGACGGGCGATGCACGACTTATGAAGAACTGACTACGGCGACGTGCCGTGGCTCTGGCAGCGGTGGTGCTTCGGAGGTTAGTGGCTGCTCCAAGGGTGTAACAACCCTATTTTCCAAAATGCCCATGCAGCCTTTGACCTTTTTTAGGAATTTTGAATTTGCTCCTTCAGCTAAAACAAACAACTTCTGATCAACCGATTTCACCCAGATCAATACCAAGCTATGATACCAATTTATTAGGGCAGTAGAAGTGTAAACACGGATGTTTATAACACCCATAAAAAATAGTACGAGATAGGAAGAATCGAGGACACATGATATTACGTGGTTTGGTCAATTGACTTACTCCACGGAGCCGAGACGATCCTCACATATTATGTGGAGATACATGGTACATAAGCCATAGGCGAGGCTGTGCCTCTAGCCTAACTCTCTCGTGCCTATACTACTATTGCATTAAGCAAGACCAAAGAACTCCTAACCCCTACCCTCATATTTATAGAGGTCAAGCTCAATATGCTTTACATTAATAATTAGAGTTCTATACTAATTAGAAATTTGGGACAAATTCTAACAGGTAATGTGACCCGACTTCAGAAGTCTAAACTTAGTATTCGAGTAAGATAATTAAAGGGTTAGATTGGGTCTGGAATGGCCCATTCTGAATTGTTTGAACCAAAGGACAAGCAAGGGCATTTTTGTAAATAAGGGAAAATACAGGGACAAAAATGAAAAAAGTGCGCACATGGCAGGAGATCATCGACATGCCATTATCATACCCTCGTGCCATTATCAGTAACCAGCCAAGCCATTATCGTAACTGGGGCATGCCATTATCAGAACCAGGGCATGCCATTATCGGTACCTTCAGTCCAAATAGTCCAGAATATCCCCTTCACTCCGGACCCAATCCACGCGCGATAATTTTAAAATCTGGTCGGACTAAGACTCAATACTGAATCATTTTATAAAAAAAATTAGGAGAGTGGTTGGACCAATTGATGCACATCAAACTGGCCAAATTTTATTTTTTGTAAAATCAGATGAACTTGTAAAGAAGAAGTTGTTTTATGTTATTTAAAAAGTATTGAGTTCGATTTTAAACATAAAAGCGACGGTGGAAGATGAAGTAGAAACATGTGGGAGAAGGAGATGAGAGGGGCGTTGGGAAATCACCCACAAGAGAACAAGAACGCGCAAAGAATAATAGACACAAGAGATTACGTAGTTTGACCTAATACATATGTCCACGGAAAAAGGACAACTTTTATTGATAAGTAGCCATAAAGCCTTATACGAACTAGTTTGGCCTAATACCTATGTCTCCGTTGGATCATTTCTCCTCGAACCAAGAAAATAGAGAAAAGTCGACAACACAACCCGGCGGGTGCCGAGTCGCCCGCACCACATGCAGACTCCACTGGCACCACTTTTCTCATTCGCTTTTCTCGCCACACTTTCTCGACAAGGGTTAGGGGTAGAGGAAGATTTTTTGTTTTTTAATTTGGTAACCTATGGGTAATAATGTCATTTTAATTAAGTTGTTAATAAAAAAGTGATAAAAATTATACTTAGGGACAATTCAATTTCTCAAACCTTAAGAACTAATTAATTATGCATTGGATCTCTCAGTACATTATGCTAAACATTAGGAACTTGTGAGTATTTTTTTCTATTTTTAAATATTTAATGGAATAATTTTTCCATTTTAAATTATCATGTTCGTTTTGAATTCGAATTAATTGGCTAAATGAGTATCCGGATATGGCATGGTATAAGAAAATACTCAATATTGATATACAATTCGAGTAACTTTATTTGTCCCATATTGGACTTTCTACCTTATCAACGTCCTTATTTTTCTCTCATATCATCACTACTAATTCTAGATCCAGGCAAATACCTCTTTCATTAATTCTGATATAATTGTGAAAGAGATGTATGAACTTGAAATTGAATACAAATTTTTTTTAACACTTATATCTGTTATTTAAAGGAGAAAAATAGATTTTATGTTGTCCCGATCTAGTACACCATGCCGCTAATAATGGTACACCATGCAACAGTAATAGTGCATCGTGCACGTGCAACAAGGAAGGATAAGAAAGGAGGAAGAAAGAGGGAGGAGGTGGAAAAGGGAGGGAGGGAGGAAGGAGGAGAGGAAAGCCAGAGAAAGAGGGAGGATGAGGAGAAATGACTAGCAGGGAGAGAGAAGGAAGGAGGAGGAAGGTAAGAGGAAGGAGGAGGAGGGAGGCGGAGGAGCAAGGAGGACGAGTAGGAGGAGGGAGGAGTTGAGAGGAGGGAGGAGGAGGGAGGGAGGGAGCAGGAAGGAGAAAGGAAAGAGGAGGAGTGAAAACCCAAAAATGACCCTCATTCAAACCTTAGTTGATCTCCACCATCATATCTGCCATATGTGCGCCTCCTCTCCTATCCAACGGCCCACAATGCACTCTTAATAGTACTTCCTACCTTATTAGTCTGGCAACACCCAATCTAACATCCAATTATTGCTAGGTGTATATCTCACATAACGATATATAATATGAAAAAAAATTATTTTACCATTTGAGAATTTGCTCTTTGTCTATTTTTGTGGTGATAGAACTTTCTCAAATTCACACTTTTGATAACAAGTTCTTAACTATGATTTACTTTTCAAAAAATAACTATGATTTTTTTCCTGCTAGTGGCCACGTGGATTCAAATAAAGATGTACTAAAAGTGTAAATTTATAGACCTTGTAAATATAAATTTTGCAATAAAGTTAGAGTATATTTATAATTAATTGATATTTTTTATTAAAAATATCTTCGGCTTGAACCAAGAAACGAGAAAAATTCCATACCTCTTCTGATTCATTTTTAAAAATATTGTGAAAACTTTTTTTGTTTTCTTCTTGAAGCTATCGTCTTGTGCTTTCACATTCAATTAAAATGATGCAAATTACTACGCAAAAAAAAAATGCAAATTACAGTAAATTACACAAATTTAATTAAAATCGCACGCAAATTAATGAAACAAATTAAACATAGTGATCGATGGGAAAGCGAGAGGCAGAGGGCGGGGCTGAGTCAAGGTAATTGGATTTGGTCCTGGCGTGCATTTTTTTGTGAGGCTTTGATGTACATAAAATTGACAAACAATTAAACGCACAAGCAAATAAAAATATTGAGGAAGGTAATGTTCTTGAACTGAAGGTTGGAACACAAAATCAAAACAATCAATCGTACCTAGTGTGAAAATCAAAGGTCGTAAAGAGAGTAAACAAGATTGTAAGGGAATAAACAGAATCAAGAACCTAGAGAAACGAGTTGCGAATCAATGGAGAGAAACGAGCACGATACCCAATACCCATATGGATTAACTACCTATGTCAAGGTTATGGTTCTTATAGAGTTCTAACTAGTACCCAGAGTATCCTAAAATATCTCTCTAACGCTTTCGCTGATTAGAGTGACAAAACTAAGATAGTAAAGGCCTAGATTACTAATCAATATTTTCACTCATCAATTAGACCTAGAACTAAACTAATCTCAATTATGAAGATTATTCCTAGCGGGTTATCCTTAGATATCAAGACGTCTCATTAATACCTAAGATTATTCTAATTGGTTCTTCCCATCAATTATAGTATCTTTCGGTCCACTATCATCAACTCGAATCATAATCTAAGTGGCCAATTTATATTAAGCATTAAGTACATCAATTAATAACTATTACGAAATATAATCGAACTATAACCTAACATAGATAATCAATCAGATAACTAGGGCATCGCACCCACAAGAGAACTACTCGCTCAGCATAATCATAAAGCACATGATATTAATGGAAGATATAATAATGAATAGCATAAAAGAGTGAGATACAAAAATTTTAGTCATTCGAGCAAGCATCGTCAATCTCCTCCACGTAGCTAGCCTAAATCATGCTTTTATTAATAATCAAATTAGTCTCAATATCTAAAATAATGTTCTCCCCTCAAATCTAAGAGCTAATGGCCTATTATATATAACCAATCAACTAACTAGAGAATAGAAAAATCTAAAAAAGTTTAACCGAAATTAGAAGTCCTAATAGCCAATCGCAAGAGGCCTAGAATAAGGAAAATAACTAAAACATAATGTTCTAGGGCCAAAACAGCGGGTCTGAAGCAGTGGAATCTGAAACAGGTTAAAACCCAACAAAATAGGAAGTTGTGGTAAATTTGGAATCAGAGGCCCAGCAGCCGCCAGGTGCCTTGTGTCAGCCGGGTTCGCGTGGGTTTCTTCTTTCGGCGGCCGCCGGATACATGGCGTTCGCCAGGTCCAGTCAGTCTCATCGTATCTTTGTATATTATATTTTTGACCCTCTCCTGCTCCGAATTTGACCTCGGCTATTTTGAGACAAAAATGTAGATCTCTCTTCAAGCTTTCCAACGATATCTCTTTGTTGTAATCCGAAGCTCGAGCAGAAAGTAGTGGCTCTTTCAATATGATCTCTCATAATCACTCCTTCAACGGCCTCTACGGAGCTCAACTTTCCTATCACAAAACACAACAAATAGAGAAGTCCACTCTTGAGTCAAATACATGAAAATGACATAAGACTCAATTGGACACGACGAAAACACACATAAACACTTACGAAACACATAACAAAATATGAGTGTTTACATACTCATCACTCGTCCTGGACAAAATCGTAACTGTTAGATCATACCCAATAAAAATCTTGCTTATTTAAATGCCAATATTGAGGTAGGGGCAATTTTATACTTTTATGTCATTGGCTCCCCTTTTCTCTCTCCTGTCTCTCAAACCAGAAGGACCAACAGATCCAACCCGAAACACACACACACTCTCTCTCTCCCCCCCTATCGCGGACACCGAAAGACGGGCGACTCCTTTTCCACAGTGGGATGGCAGCTGAGGTCACCCTCGTACGATGATGGCGCGATGGTAGAAGGGAGTTACATATTTGCCTCCCTTCTCTCTCCCAAATCTCTCTTTCCCGCGACGGTAGAAGACATTGGATGACACCGTGGGCCGCCACAACCTCAGGTCATCACATCCAACTACAAATTACAAAGGAGAAGGTGAAAACAGGGTGCATGGAGCTCGATTCTCCTCCTCTTCCCCCGTCGTCGAATCGCTGCTAGCCGGGTTACTAGGCATGCCCCCATCGCCCGATTCTCCTCCTTCTCCCTCCATGATCTCCCCTACCTCTGCCGCCTCCTCTCGCCGCTTTTCCTCCTTGCTATTCGGCTTCACG
The DNA here is from genome assembly GCA_963995505.1 of Hypericum androsaemum. Classification (NCBI taxonomy): domain Eukaryota; kingdom Viridiplantae; phylum Streptophyta; class Magnoliopsida; order Malpighiales; family Hypericaceae; genus Hypericum; species Hypericum androsaemum. Next base: position 11,908,945 of record OZ023193.1, on the reverse strand, counting down.
CACTCCTGTACCGCCATCTTTCTCTCGCTCCTAGGTTTCTAATTGATTTAATTCGATTTTGATTCCGGGTTTCTTGGTTGTGATTATTTACCCGTTGTTGTCTGATTTTTCGAACCATCGGAGAAGAAGTGATGATGTTTGTAGTTTTCTTTTTTTTTTGTTCTAAGGGTATTTTTATCATTTCAATGACAAAAAATAAAAAAACTTATTTAGGGACCCAAAAGTATAATAAAATCAAACAAGAGGGATGTCAGCGTGTATTTTACAAACAGGGGAGAACTTTTGAGTATATTTAAGCAAATCCGAGGGACTTGAGAGTAATATTTTCTTTTAATTTTTAGTTCAAAGATTTTGGTTCCCAGGAAGAAGATGAAAGGAAGAAGATGAACATGATCGGGATTGGGAAAGAAGATGGTTTTTGGCCCTTTTTTAATATTTGTTATGACTTCTTTTTAAGTGCATAATAGTCATAAAAAATTATGTTGACCGATAATATCAGTGATGAGTTTGCTCAAACACCAGGGACCTTAGGGTAATTATTTCTTTGTTAAATTCTATTAAGGGTTAAATACACTTTGGTATCCTGTGTTATTAGAAATAGACACTTTGCACAATGTACTTTAAAAATACCCACAAGAGTACTTTGTGTTTATCTCCGGCAACCATTGTTAAATGACACAACTTTTCGGTAATGACGTGGATAATGCATGTTCCATAACATTTTTAAGTTGCTGATTGGGATTCATAAAGTCAAAAATAAAAATAAAATCTTTAGGACTCTATTTTATTTATGAAACAAATATCAAATCCCTGATCCCTAATTTCTTCTCGTAATCTCGAATTCTATCTAAACATTTCTTTTCAAACCGGTTGAAACTCAGAATTTCCATCCTTGTCCTCCTCTTACTCTTCATTGGATTGGCGGAAACAACGAATCCTGGTATGGACGAGGGGCTGTATACTGAGTCGCCATCTTCTATTGTTGAAGTTTGGTCGAGTTGTTCACTGAGTTACCATTTTCCATTGTTGAAGCATGGTTGAATTGTCCACTGAGTTACCTTTTTAAGTTGTTGTTGCTTGCTTTAGCTAAGGAGCAGATTGTGGTTTGGAGTTGGCGTCCCTCTTGAAGCAGCTTTGTTTGGTGGAGGCTTGTAATTCCGGAGATTTGTATTAGAGAAGGAATATATGAATAATGATCATATAGTACTATCTAATATTTTTTCATAAAATACTATTACCATCCTATACAAAAAAAAAAATCATTCATTTTTTTGCAAAAGTAAATTTTTACACTTATAATTACACTTGTTAGAGTTTGAACCGTTGACCTCCGAAATATTCTCATACGCCTTGTGTCATTATTCTGAATATCGTGTGGATAAAAATTTGGTCATTTATCACCTGATATTTTTTAAAATTTGAACAATTAACATCCTTAAATCAATTCTTGATCAAAATTTATGAATAGCTACACTGAACACACATTACTACGGAGCTACGTAACCCGCATTTTATGTTATATTAATAATCGCTTAGGTAAAAGTAGACTGAATTTTTGTTACATGATCGTGTAACTATTCAGACTATTTTTATCTTCATGTTTTCTACTTCAATGTAACAACTTTATATGGACTATTCAATCCATCAGCCTCAACCTACGATCAAAGGACAAGATCACCTGGCACCGTGAAATCAATGAGGAGGATAGCCAACGTTGATGCTAACTCAAGTATTCCAAGAATTGTTGAGCTGAAACTTATCAGGAAGTACAAAATCCCTCTCAAGGTGCAATGTTTTCTGTGGATTGCCCTCTAAGTGAGGCTCCAAACGAGGGATAACTTAATAAGAAGTCGAGGGCTAGAGGGGATTTCTTGTGTCCAATGCGGGGATGAGGATGAATCAGTCCCCCATCTTCCGCTGCACTGCAAGTTCGCCGGGAAAGTGTGGAGCTATTTCACTAGATTGATTAGAACAAGTTGGTGCACTCCATTCTCTTTGGCAGAGGCTTTGGAAAGCTGGTGCAGACTCGTTGGTGGGAAGATGGTGGAGATATGGCAGATAATTTTTGGAGCAATCACATGGGTGTTATGGCATATCAGGAATACAATGATTTTTTAAGAAGAGATACTGTCAGTGGATATGGCAATCAATCAGGAATTATCTCACGCGTGAGAATGGCTTATTTAGTCAGACTCGATCAAGACAAATTTGGTTTGCGAAGAATAAATTAGCTCAAATTATGATAAGTTTGCAATTATTCGGACTAATTTACTAGGTAATATTGTAAATACTTTGGAGATTAATACAAAGAGTTTATTGATAAAAAAAACTTTATATGGAGTATGAATTTTATCAAAAGCAAATGCTTTATTTAATTTCAAGAATAAGTACAACTGGAGTCAAGTATACCACTTGATTGACATTATTTTAACATCAATTTAGAATAACAAATGATCATAAAATAACCCACTATTTTTACACACAATTAATGAGGGGCGGAGCCAGAAAATTTGGGGAGTTGGGATAATTTTTTTTTAAAAAAAAGTTCAACGTATGTAATTACAACGCTTATAATTTTTTTTAGTTGATTGCTTTATTATTTAGAGTTGAAGACACTTTAGTACCATGTATTATTAGAAATGGATACTTTGCACCTTGTATTTTCAAAATAGTCAAAAAACTACCTTGTATTTTTAAAACACAACTATTTCAAAAATAAAATATTGTCGGAGATGACATGGTGGAACCGTGGCAGTGACATGGAACATAAGACCAAAAAAAGCTGATGTGCATTGTAATAAAAAATAAAAATTTTTAAACAGCTCTATTCCGTCTTGCGTTCACCTCAACAAGGCGATGTTCCATGGTTAGCTTTTTTTAAAGGTTATCTTCCATGGTTAGCTGAGCTTCGACGAGATGTTGAAGTTGTTTCTCTCTTTTTTTTCAACCTCCCGCCGTCTTCAACCTACGTCACTGCCGCCGACCACCATATCTCAGCACCACCAAGCTCCATTCTCAGATCTTGCACTGTCGCCCGACCTACCAAGCTTATCGGCGACCAAAGGTCCCAGCCACGTGCACCGGTTGTCTCCAATTTGCTCCTCGTTGTTGAAGTCTGCACCTCTAGAATTTGTTCGAAGACGCCTGCTCGATAATGGCTGCTCAAGTATCCACGGTGCGACAATAGTCTCCTTCAGATCTTTGCATCGACGACTAAGTGGCCCTTTATGATGGTGCAAGCTCCAAGATCTGCACCACAACTCCGGCCCTAGAGTTTCTCTTGCGATGGGGACGAGGCCTTCGATCTGGAGCTCGTTGAAGTTCAGGTAACCATGGAATATTTCATAGCTTAGGTGGACGGGAAGAGGAAGAAAGCTATTTTTTAAATCAACTTTTAATTATAATCCAATTCAGCTTTTTTTGTCTCATGTACCATGTCGCTGCCACGTTTTTGCCATGTCATCTCAGGCAATATTTTATTTTAGAAATGGTTGTGTTTCAGAAAAACAAGGTGGTTCTTTGGCTATTTTGAAAATACAAGGTGCAAAGTGTCCATTTTCAATAACACAAGGTACTAAAGTATCTTTAACCCTATTATTTATGGTAGTATAGTTAGTCTAATTAAGATCTCATAATATATATTAAAAGATTAAGAAATGCTTAAATTTTTTTAAGATTTGGTTTCAATTTTTAGGTTGATTAATTTTTTTAGTGGGGTAAATTTCTAATTTTAGTGGGGACATACATTAAAAAATATACCTAGTTATCAAACAAAAAGAAATTAAGTGGGTGCAATTGCCCCCACAATGCCCCACATCCCTCCGCCCCTGCAAAGAATCCAATCTTCCGAGACCGAATTGAGTGGGGACTAAATAAAATTTGTTCCCGGGTGGGGACTAAATTTTGGGCCGTCAGATTTGATTGTCTTTAAATCTGATAGTCAATAACATATTAGGTGATAATGGTTTACATGTGAAATAATATTAGTTTGGATGTGAAATTATATTGGTTTAAATGTGAAGTGATATTGATTTACTTGTGTAATAATATTAGTTTGCGTTAATTCCCATGGATAGGATTAGTCCATTTCCTACCAAATTCGTGCCCTAATCTTTCAGTGACAGAGATCGTACTTAATTGCGTCAAGAAGATATGAGAGGTGGTCCTTCATGAAACTTATCCTTGCACCATCATTTAGACCCGTTTTAAGTGGCAACGAGCCATTGTCAGCCATTCCTAAGTACAATAACGGGATTAATTATTAGGCTATGTTTGTTTAGTTGAAAAATATTTTTCAGATTTAAAGAAACATTTGAAGATCTGATGTTCATAAACAAATTCATCATAATCCGTGATATAGATAATCATGTATGAATAAATCATCAATCTTACATTCAAAGAACTTGTAACGTCCCCTCAAAAAAAGAAGAAGTGTAGGAACGTTATAAATTTCAAAGAGATCCAAAGTTCAAGTCTTGACATAGTGTAATAATTTACCTTAAAAAAATATCATCAATCTTACCATTTTCTGTGATATAAATAGTGCGGTTATTGTAGTTCTTCTTGAGGTAGATTAAAAGACTATGAAATCCATTGGGATAAGCGTAAAATGCTGAATCTGCAAGACAAAATTTTCACACCACCAAACTTCAGTCTATGAAATTCAAAACCAACGAGTTTGTTTAATAAGAAGTACCAAAATTTATTAATAAAGAAAAAGAATTTCTTTAATAAGTTCGACATGTGAAAAGGAGATTATTGAACCTGGCTGCCAATGGGAACTCCGTTTCTAACACCTGTAAATAAAAAAATAGAGTAATTGGTCAAAATATTGACTTAGAGAACAAGAAACAACAATAATTGTCACGTTGCTTACCAGTGGAACTGAATTGCCCATCAGTAGAGTAACTAACGTTGACGCCGTTGGTTGACGGAGCATTATAGACATAGTAAGAGGTGTAATAATTGACTATGAGATAACCCAATGATTTTTAAGCATTTGGGATTGCTCTGAGGTGTAAGCGGGCAACCTGCTTCACACCAGCTCTCTCATGCTCTTGGGGTAGTCACCGTACATCACAGGATGTATGAACCTACAAACAAATTTGTGTTCGAAATAATGGTAACATGGAAAATAAAATAATTCTGCAAAAAGAATACAAGAAAATATTTTTCGACAAAAGAAACGAAACCCCGGTGGATTTATGAACCTACAAACAAGTTCGTGTTGATGGAATATATGCTAATTAAAGCATAAGGCTCAAATATGGAAATGCCCAAAGTGGAAAGCCCAAGTAGGAAATGACAATCCCACATTGAAAAGTGCAACAAACTTTTTCTAGTTTATAAGGAGATGCTTCTTATTAGCTAGGAAATGAATTGACCACCTGAAAAGCCAACTCGGACCGTCACGAGCATCAGCACGTGCACGCGCACGCGCGTGTGCATTTTGGACGCATGTTGCAATGGCCGCTTTGTGGCACACTTGGATCCTTAAAAAGAAATACAAAGCTGATGGATCAATCGATAAGTACAAAGCTCGGTTGGTAGCTAAAGGGTTCAAAGCTCTGTTTGTAGACGACATGCTAATCGTGGGAAGCAGTAATGATCTTATCGTGAAAACTAAGAACATGTTAAAGAACAACTTTGACATGAAAGATATGGGTCTAGCTGACGTCATACTAGGGATTAAAATCTCTAGAATGACTGAAGAAATTGTCTTGTCACAATCTCACTATGTTGAGAATGTACTCAAAAAATTTGAAACTTTTGACAAACCTCCAGCTAAGACTCCGGTAGACCTGAGTCTACACTTAGCTAAAAATAGAGGGGACCCAGTATTTCAACTGAAATATGCAAGGATCATTGGGAGCCTGATGTACTTAACAAATTGTACACGCCCTGATATTGCTTATTCAGTTAGCAAGCTTAGTAGATTCACAAGCAATCCAGGAATGGATCACTGGCTAGCTCTGGAAAGAGTTCTAAAATATCTAAAGCATACTTTGAACCATGGCATACTTTATACGAGATATCCAGCTGTATTGGAAGGATACAGTGATGCGAATTAGATATCGGACACTAAAGACTACAAATCTACTAGTGGTTACGTGTTCACCATAGGTGGAGGAGCTGTGTCCTGAAAATCATCTAAACAAACATGCATAGCTCGATCCACCATGTAGTCGGAGTTTATAGCACTAGACAAAGCTGGGAAAGAATCTAAATGGCTCAAAAACTTCCTAGAGGATATTCCTTATTGGAACAAACATGTGCCTCATGTATTGATACATTATGATAGCATGTCAGCAATTGAGAGAGCACAAAGTACAATGTACAACGGTAAGTCTCGACACATCCGTAGAAAATATAACACTGTTAGGTAATTGATCTCTGGTGGTATAATTATCATTGATTATGTGAAGTCTAAAGACAACATAGCTGATCCTTTGACGAAAGAAATCAACAGAGATCAAATGTATAACGCAGTAAGGAGAATGTGGTTAAAACTCACACAATAAAAGCGGTCATAACGGCAACTCAACCATGATGAGTGGAGATCCCACGAACTTGGTTCAATGAGACAACTAAGTTATGGATGGCTAAGATGATCACTTGGAACCCTTTCCATTCTCAAAAGCTGCCCAAGTACGAATCTGTAGAGGTATGGTTAGGTTAAGCGTCTATGCTTTTAATGATTCCTATACTAGATAAAGGTAGAGTATGGCAGGATACTCTTGATAGGAGATCATCTATATAAGTGTGAAGTGAGGCCACTTCAAATATAACAAATACTTATGAATCTAAGATAAGGTCCATGGCCGAAACAGACACAACGTGAGAACCAAGGATATTAGAGATATCATTGTGTAAATGTCATTGTCTTGTTTTACATCAAAAGCTGACCAGTTTAAGACATCGCGTTCACTGAGCAGCAAGTAAATTCGATAACATATTACTAGAGAAGGTTCAAAGCCGTAAGCTACCTATCTCGATGCAATGATAACTCGTCAGAATTTTTCTTAAAAGTATTAGCATGCATTAATCATCATTCATGCGGGGGATTGTTTGAATAAATGATAATTAAAGCATAAGACCCAAATATGGAAAGGCCCAAAGTGGGAAACCCAAGTAGGAAATGGCAATCCCACATTAGAAAGTGCAACAAGCTTTTCCTAGTTTATAAGAAGATGCTCCTTGTTAGCTAGGAAATGAGTTGACCACCTGGAAAGCCAACTTGGACCGTTGCGAGGATGGTGCATTGTACCATCCGAGTACAAGTATAAGTATGAGCACGAGCATGCGCACGCACTCGCGTAGGCACACGTGCGTGTGTGCATGGCGCATTGGATGCATGTCGCAATGGGCACTTTGTGGCACACTTGGCACTTCGCACGTGCGTATCATCGCGAGGAGCCTTAAAACTTTTGTCCAACTTCGGGAAGCTACAGGCTGCTCAAAGAGGTGCAAGAACAGGCCGCCCGCCGAAGGAGTGCGAGCGAAGGACTGTCCAACCGACGGGTCACGAAGGCAGTAGCCAGGCAAATCCGACAGGGCACGACCAAAGTCTGAACTGAATGGCGAAGGAGCAACAGGCACCCCTTCGGGCCTACAGGCAGGCCTGAGATGCCTCTTCAAAAAGGATGGAGTCCTTTCGAAGTTACCAGGCAGCCTTTTGGATTTACCTGCCTCCCTCCCATCCGGAACCTATGAATAGGCCTCTCCCCCTCATTTGCAAAACATCCCAACAACTCATTGCATAAGGATTCATTAGCAATAGTTGTTCTTCTCTCCCTCCCTCTCAAAAAGTTTCGAGTATCCAAAGGTTCGTCGAGGCTTCGAGAGTCGTTGTACTACGATCTCGAAGTGCGAAGTCGTTGTATCTTAGGGACGATTGTCGTAGCTCGTAAGCATTGAATATGGGGCAATCTCGACTTACGGAGAAAGAGTCAAACTCTTACCTCGACTAAGATCCTAATCAAGTACACCACTTTCGACGAACAACACGTATTGTGTAAATATGAAGAATATTTGTAGGAAAAAATAATATTTTTTGACGAAACAAACAAAACCCATTTCTCAAAAGACTAATGTAAAACAAGGCGAGGAATTACCATCCGAAGCTGAAATCCCAAGCTCTAGAAGTCGCCAGGCGATCATCGGATGTCTCTTGCAAAGGCGTGTACAAGGTGGTGGCAATGGTGATACCAATTTGACCCTTTTGCTTGATCTAATCAAGTTGATGATTAATCGGATAATCTAAGGTAATTATGTTCTAATTTATTTTTGAGGTTCAATTATCAATTTTATCTCACCTAGTACTTCTCTTTGTGCAATCTAGCGCTGGCAGTATGTAGAAGGAGCAAGTGGTGAGCTGTATATGGCTCGGTGGCCGAGTGGCCTACCCATACGTAGTGAATATGTTTGGTTTATTAATGGTAACCCAATATTTTACTCGGTCGGAATATTTTGAAACAAAAATTGGCGTAATCGAAAAAGACATCTCTGTAAATTAAACCGTTAGATATATAAATATTTATTTCAAGAAGGTTTAAATAATATATTATGGAATTGAAATCTCAATTTAAGTTTTTCATTTGACTAGTTTGATGTGTAAATAACAAAATTCTTACACAATTTTGGGGCTTGAGAGTAGGAGTATCGAAATGGAGTAAAGTTACAAAGGGCTTTAGACAAGTGGATATGTGCATGAATGACTATATATTGGCCCGATAAATTTCAGAAGAGTGAAAAATCTACTTATAAAAAAATTACTGTAATTTTACTAACCATGGGCAAGGATTTCGTCGATGACTTCGTTATAGAATTTAACTCCGACTGGGTTTACTCCGGTACTAATCTTTCCTTCTGAGAAAAATTAAAATAAGAATTAGAAACAGATAAATCTGAATTTAACTTCGTAGAGTGGGATGCAATTTCTTAAAATAAAGGTATTCCTTGGTAATATTCTGGACCATGAAATCGACAATCTGAAGGAGCACAAGCCAACTTCTTTAGCCAACTTAATGTCCTCCTGTTATAAAATATTTTAGACCAAATTAAGAACATTAATAAAAGATAGAAAAAGAATGAAAAGCTTGCGCTGTTGTGTATATGTAATATAAAAGCTTATAGTATTCCTTAAAACGGTGATAAGAAAGATTCGTTACTTCACCATTTGTACCGTCGGCGATTTTTTCTGCCACCCATTAAAAGAATTTAAATGAGTCGAGAAATCCTCAAATCCATATCTAATCACAAAATGAGCCAACAAGTGGCATCCTACTGGCCCAAATAGCTAATTCCCGCACAGAAAAGAAAAGGGCCGTCCGGATTATATATAGCCCAGAAGCACCAGCCCATATTATTGCATTAAAACCAGACATGATGGCGATTCGGATTTTTTCCGTTTTATGGTGACACCGGTTGGATCGTCACATATATAAGAGATCTTTAAATAAAATAATAAATTATTGATTATTCTTAAAAGTAAAATTTTAATAATTTTGAATATTCTATAATAATTTTTAAAAAAATCTTAATTTAATCACTTCTAATTTAACAAAAGTATTTCAAAAAATATTTTTGGATAATTTGGTCTTGAATCTGATAAACTAAACCTATGGTCAATAGCGTTGACCAAGAGTCCAACCACAATCCAAGTTTTTGTATAAAAATAATTTGGTATCAAAATTTTAAATAATGCTATTTGATATCAAAATTTTATCTAACAATTACATTGCATTGTTGAGTTTCCACAACTTGAAAGTGAGATCTCTCTAATTATTATAATGGCCAACTGTGACGAACAAAACAAGACCTAACATTCATATCACATTTTAAACAAGAACGTCATCGAAGCTTCTAACAACAAGAACATCATGGACAATGTTGGATAAATATACCAACAAGACTTTTACTTATAATAAAAATCTTTGTCTCATAATATATAATAGGGTATCTAAAAGAAATTTGTTTAGGATGTTCAAACCTGGAAATGCTTTAGCGAACTCATCCCATATACAAGGTCCTCTCCCGTACTTGAGTGGTGATCATTACGACTGGAGAAAATAGAAAAAATCATGTCGTAATAATAATAATAATAATAATAATAATAATAATAATAATAATAATAATTAAAGAACATAATTAATGAATAATTGATGTGTGTCTAAAACATGCATTAAACACATAAGATTTCAAGTCATTTTTGTACATTTGCCTTTAGTCTAATATCATTTTAGTAAATATTTTAGTTTTGGGTGACTAATGGGTTCTTTGTGCTAAATTGTAGGAAAATGATGCAAATTTGGAAAGAAATTATACTTGAAGAAAGAGTATTTTGGTCAATTTCAAAACCGAATTAGAGGACGCCTATTAGATAAGAAATTGAAGAACTTTCTTTCCTCTTTCCATGCATATAAAGAACGCATGAATCGGATGTCTAAAGAGGAAGTTATGTCCAAAAAACTGAAGGCTGATCTCACAGATTTTATTGACGAATATTCGGGGCAATATTAGAAATTTGGTTTCTGCATCGCGGAGGAGTCTCGAAACGACTTCTTTAGGTTTTTACACTTAGGAGGGCTTAAATATAACCCTATAGACTTATTTTTACAGTAACTTTTCATTGCAGAGAACTAGACCTAATTTTATTCTGCCTTTATCATGACTATGAGGAACTAAACCTCTAGGTTGATTCGAGGGAGGAGACCCAGGTTTTGGTTGTGAGAATCTTGGTTTTATCAATCTATTTTAGTAGTATTTTCTTATTTCCTTATGCTTATTTTGTTCTTGAATGATTTACAATTGTGAGTTTATTCTAGAACTAATATGCCATTGATTCTTGATTAGCGGTTACAATTAGGAATTGAACTAGAAGCAAAATTAATTCAGCGAGGAACGGTTGTTACCAAACTAATTAACTAGGAATAAGTAAGGCTAGTTTTTAGATACCAAGGTTTTGAGTATAATCGCTAGGAGTAGGAACATATATTCTTAATGCTATTATCTTATAGTTAGGCAGTCGTTTGGGTAGTTGATTGTTAGATGTTTGTGGTCTCTTTGCGGTTGTGAGAGATTTACACCTACTTGCTACATGTACTAGATTATCTTTTGTGATCCAATGATCAACCAACCTATCGTGGTACTCCAATCACGAATCTACCACTTTCTCTCATTGATTTTTACTTCTATTACTCTCTTTTGTGTTCGTTGATTTCGTACAACTTTGAATCCCACAAAACTCCCCTTTTTACTTTTGTATTATTAGTTAGATTAATTGAGTATTCGACCCACCTTGAATCTGACTCGATATTTTTACTTTCTTGCTACTAATTAGTGAGACGTGAATATCGGTTTATTTTGAGAGGCCTCGACATGCTCATCAAAATTTGGCGCCGTTGCCGGAGAGGTTTCGATTTATTTGATTGATTTAACCTATTATGTTCAATAGAGCTTCACGTGCAGGTCCACGAACCTCTATGCTTGAACCAGATTGTGATGGATGGATTGACTGTTATATGGAGTACTGTAGAGATCGACTTCAATGGAATCATTACCCTTATGCTCGTACTTATCAACCACGTCCACAACAAACATCAATAATCTCTCGTTTAATTGCTAGTGATTAAATACCAATGATAAGAGAATAATGAATTCTATATTTGAACGATAGACTTCCATTTACCCACTTGCTGTTTCAAATTATAAACTAAAAGTGACATTTAACGTAGTGGCAGAAGGCATGTTATTCGAGAAAACAAAATTTCCCGCTTTATTTTTTGTATCGACAAACATTACAATTTTTTGGGGTGAAATTGGTAATATCTAGATAATCACTAAATCGATTAATATTTGTTTGAGCAATGTAGAATCTTAAATGATGACGAACATAACAAATATTTAACAATATTGTGTTATTCGAGAATAATTCTTTACGTACAAACATAACAAATTCATAGGGCATGGGTTCTTTTATTTACCTGATAAGCGGCGCTTCCAGCTCCAAAAACGAAACCAGACGGAAAGCAACTTCTGGTGAAATAGGAAATGGTTTCGCCATTTTGTGGAAGACAATATTAGGGCTAGGCCAAATAACCACAAGACAAAGGATTGATTAATTGCCATATCCCAATACACAGTATGTCTGTCAATTGAATTTTTAAGTTGTTGGAACTACATGGCACCCCCGATGCTGCTTTATATAGTGTTCTAGCTAGCATGGTCCTCTGATTTTTTATTACTATAATTTTCAAGATTTTACTTGTCGTACCGCCACATAGGACTGAGTCATGATCTGATTGTCTCCTGATTTGAAATGTGCGGGAGATACAAATAATAAAATTTTGTGTTTTGATACCGAGATTTGAAAATATTATAAGAGTGAGTAAATTTTATGGCATGTCATATTACATGATTTTCATTTGATCTGATAAATTTTGTTTAAAAGGGTTAGATTGAAATTATTACACGAATTGTGATATTTTTATTGAATAATGTTCATAAATATGAAAATGCATTGATACATTAATTTAAGATTTTAATATAATAATACATCTACTTTTCAAAAAAAATTAATTTAAGATTTTAAGTTCGGATATAAAATTTTTAAAGACACTACGAGATTGGTTCATATCCTTGGAATACATCTCGCTGGGGGAGAAAGAAAAATACGAAAAACCAAATCTAAGGTAAGAGCAAAGTTTGATAGCCAGTTGGTCAATAAAGATAGTAAAAGAGTAAGTTGAGTTAGATAAAAATTATTTATTTATTTGATGAACAGGTCATGGGTGGTCATTGATAAACATAGTCTAAGGACAAAATCAAAATATTAGTCCCTATGCTAGAATTCCAGCAACTTCTCCGATGACATATAATTAATTCATGATAGAATATTTTTTTTAGTGTAATGAATCCAGTGGTTACAAATATAATCCGGAGCCCATTCCAATCAATCTCCCGGAGAGATTATAACTACAATTTTAAAATGGAAGAGCATAAATAATATGATTTCTAATAACTTATTTTAACCCTACAAAATACGAATTATAAAATATGACATTTATAATACCAGTTAGATTAATTAGTGCGAGGTATCGGATTCCAATATTCGAGAACAAAGCAAAACATGCGCATTGTCCTCTCCCGCGCAAGCTTCCCCCGGGGTCGGATTCAGTGGGGACAAGCCTTGTCCCCATCGATGGAAACCAATATCACTTCACATGCAAACCAATATTACTTCATATGCAAACCAGTCTCATGCAAACCAATATCACTTCATATACAAATCAATATCACTTCACATCTAAACTAATATCACCTAATAGGTTATTGACCATCAGATTTAAAAATAATCAAATCTGACGGCCTAAATTTAGTCCCCTCCGTATGGACATCTTTTATTAGTCCCCACTAAATCCAAAACTGCTTCCCACCATCGTCGGTAGCCCTATATTTTGTGATGTGCAGATGGCTGACGTGGCAAGATAGTGACGTGGTCGAATAGGAAGAGAGTACGAGAAAAGAATGTAGGGGGGAAAAGAGTTCTTGATCTTATATGGATTGTTCCATATGGGCTTAGTATGTGTATAGGGCCAGGGACTATAAATAGAAGCAATGAAAGAATGTAGAACTATCTTGATACTTTTACCCCAATTCTAATTGATTTGAGGCGGTTACCCCCTTCCTTCTCTTCCTCTCTCTCTCTCTCTCTCTAATACAGGAATTCGCCATTTCTAAGCTCATTAAGCTTGGTGAAGCTTGTTACACATTTCCATTGCCTCGAAAACCGCCAATGGAAGTCCCGCCAAAGATCTCCTGCGTGATGAGCACATCCCCGCCGCTTCCCCCTTTCGTCGATAGCCCTACATTTCCATTTCCTAAAAAACTACCGATGGAAGCCCTGCTAGAGATCTCCCACGTGATGAGCACATCTCCGCCGCCTCCCCTCGCCCAGCCTTTGTAAACCATTCTGAACAGTCATTCGGTGCCGCTAAAGGCAGAGGAGGCCGAGGCGAAGCTCGAGAAGAAAGCGTGCAATAGCCGTACAGAAACAAGAGGTTTGGTTACGCTCAGATACAAAAGGAGGACATGCCGCTTGTCCTAAAAATCATCCCGTGAGTGATCTATTTCTCCAGATTTGGACTTAGTTAGGGTTTAGTGTTTGAGGTTTTAGAGTGTAGTGAATTGTTTGCTTCGTAGGGACCATTGCGATGCAAAGATCGAGGAGACAGTGCGCAAGTGAAAGCAGCCGTACAGAAATAAGAGGTTTGGTTATGCTCAGATACAGAAGGAGGATATGCCGCTTGTCCTGAAAATCACTCGGTGAGTGATCTATTTCTCCAGATTTGGACCTAAGTGTTTGAGGTTTTAGAGTGTAGTGAAATGTTTGCTTCGTAGGGACCATGGCGATACGAAGCTCAAGGAGAAAGCGCACAAGTGGAAGCAGCCGTACAAAAATAAGAGGTTCGGTTATGCTCATATACAGAAGGAGGACACGCCGCTTGTCCTAAAAATCATCCGGTGAGTGATCTATTTCTCCAGATTTAGACCTAGTTAGGGCTTAATTTTTGAGGTTTTAGAGTGTAGTGAATTGTTTGCTTCGTAGGGACCATGGCGATACGTCGTCTAAGAAGTATCGCAAGGGTAAGAATATGCCTATGCATTGGAAGTAAGTTCGGCATACGGGGGCCATGACTCTTGTCAATGAGACTCCACTGAGGACAGAATACTGAATTGCATTCCCATATTGGCTAACAAATGTTGCTCACTGCAACCGTGAACGTATCGGAAGAGGAGCTGTTGATATGTGTGTTTGCTATATAACTCTTGGAAGACTGAGTCGACTATGGTTGAAAGCAGAATGGGCAAGTTTCATATTCTTACTTGCTTATATTTACTGTCTCTTGCTTTGAGCGTTATGGTTGTGTCAGATATCTCCTGATGTCCATCTTGAATATGTTCCAGGAGCACCAAAACAATTATTCCAAAGATGGGCCTTAGGTCACTTCAGAAGATGTTGTAGCAATTTATAGCAATACTATTCATTGGCTGGAGTCAAGAGAGGTCTCCCCCTTTTTTTTTCCTACCTCGTCATATGAGCATGACACAGAGTTATTCGTCCTAGCCCTGGAAAGGTTGAAAGAATCATATAGTGTGGCAGTTCGACTAGATCAACTGCAGAGGGAAGAGCTTGGTCTTATTGATTAAGCTTTTAACAATCCACATGAGGCTTTGTCAAGGATTAAGCGACACATGTTCACTCAGCGACCCTTCAAAGAAGTGAGTTGGCATTTTTTGAATTCGTGGTCCTTGTATTTAGGATTCCCTAATCTCTCTTGAATATCCAAGTTCAAAATTAAATCAAGTAACTAACACAATCCTTATGTTACAGACACGCATAGAATTTATGGATCTTTACATCCATATGATTCCACTTTATGAGATCGAACCTCTGGAAAAGATCACAGATGCATACCTTAACCAATATTTATGGTATGAAGGTGATGATCGCCATCTATTCCTGATTTTATTAAGCCTGTAGATTCAGAGCCACTATCACTACCTGTTTACAAATGGTGTCAAGTTTTCAACAACCTGCAAGGTATTTAGATCACAAGTGAGGGGCAGTGTGTGATAATGGGTCAGCCGAAGCTTGAAAAAATTGACTTAATGATGCTAAATAGGCAAGGGTGCTACCTACCTCTCCTAAGCATTTCAAATTGAAGTTTGTGAAGCTTCTATAAGTAAAACTAATTTTATTTGTCCATACAGGCTCTTTGATTTGGTTCTTGATAAAACATTGCCGATTACGAACACATGATGGTGTTTGAGATCCATGTCAGACATATTCTTATGTCCTCTGGATCTACTACATTCACGAAGATTGTTAACAAATGGAATACAACCCCTATAGGTACTGTGATGTTTGATCATCTATCCTTGATAAGTTTTGTTGTTGTCCGTTGGGTCTGAACTTTTTTGTGTGTGTAGGTTTGATGACATACTTTCCAGAGGCGGCTGTGCATACTCAAAAACTGCTAGATTTGCTGGTCAAATGCAAAAATAATATCCAACCCCGCATGATGATTGGTTCAAACTCTAAAATACTTAGCATGTAACATTACATAACGCAGGCTCCTTAATGCGTGCATCATTGGAGATGCTTTTCCTGTTTTGTTCTTACTTGCATGTTCTTTTCAGGTTTCCACCTATAATCTTCTATACTCCAAAAGAACTTGGTGGACTTGGTATGTTGTCAACGGGTCACATACTGATTCCTCAAAGCAACCTCCATTATGGTCAGCAGTCTGAAGTTGGTACATCTCACTTTAGGAGTGTCTTGAGTCACGATGAAGACCAGCTGATTCCAAGTCTCCATTATTATATCCAGGTAGGCTATAATGCATTTGAGGCATGTTTGCAATGTTACATGTTTTCTTTTATCTTCCTTGTTTCTCTGACCTTCTGATTGAATATCAACAGCCATGGGAGAGTGAGTTCATAATTGGGTATTTTCGTTCCACTGCTACGTATTTGGATGGATTTTTCATTGGTGGCAGTTTGGTTTTTCTTGATTCTAATTTCAAGTTATTGTGTTGTAGCAGATGCAGATCTTTGTAAAGAATCACACTGGCAAGACAATTACTTTAGAAGTTGAGAGCTCTGACATAATAGACAGTGTCAAAGCCAAGATTCAAGACAATGAGGGTATTCCCCCAGGCCAGCATAGACAGATCTTTTCTGGAAAGCAGCTTGAGGATGGGTGCACCCTTACATACTACAACATTCGGAAAGAGTCCACCCTCCACTTGATCCTTCATCTTCGTGGTGGAATGGAGATTCAGGATGAAGAAGAAAATCCTCCAGGCGAGCAGAGCACGAAACAAATAGAGGATGGCCAGACACTTTTTGATCACAATAACTCGGAAGAGTCCACTCCAGAGGCTGAGAAGGTGGTTGAACTGTAGAAAGAGGTTGATAACTCCCTCGGTACTTCATCCAAAAAAAGAGAACAAAAAAAGCAAAAGATGGAAAAGTCTCGAGCACAAATTGATGCAGAAGAGTCCACTCCAGAGGCTGGGAAGGTGGTTGAACTGCACAAAGAGGTTGATATCTCCCTCGGTACTTCATCCAAAAAAAGAGCACTAAAAAAGGCAAAAGATGGAAACGTCTCAAGCCCAAATTGATGCGGAAGAATTTATTAAGTCTTTGCCAGACTATGAAAAAAAGGCAATGATGAAACTTGTCGTTGGGAATGATCAATCTTTGAACAAATTGGTACTTGGGGAAAAATTTGAAAGGTCAAAATTTAGAAGCTTAATTATTTTTCTTTGTCTGACTTTACTTTTATTTTTGTTGCAGAAGCTTCCCTCACCATGGTAAGTGGGGCTGCTAGGGCCACTTGTAGCGCTTCAGTCTCCAAAAGACTTGAAGCACACATACATTATTGACTTTGCGAAATATAAAGTAGGCAACCTATACCAATCATACCATGGTGTGCTTTAAACATCATTGTCGGTGATTGTTTAGTTTTACAAAGTCAGTAGAAAGAGGTTGATAACTCCCTCGATACTTCATCAAAAAAAAGAGCACAAAAAAGCAAAAGATAGAAAAGTCTCGAGCACAAATTGATGCAGAAGAGTCCACTCTAGAGGCTGGGAAGATGGTTGAACCGCACAAAGAGGTTGATAAGTCCCTCGGTACTTCACCCAAAAAAGAGCACAAAAAGGCAAAAGATGGAAACGTCTCAAGCCCAAATTGATGCAGAAGAATTTATTAAGTCTTTGCCGGACTACAAAAAAAGGCAATGGTGAAACTTTTTGCTGGGAATAATCGATCTTTGAACAAATTGGTACGTGGGGAAGAATTTGAAAGGTCAAATTTTAAAAGCTTAATTATTTTTCTTTGTCTAACTTTACTCTTATTTTTGTTGCAAAAGCTTCCCTCACCATGGTATGTGGGGCTGCTGGGGCCACTTGTAGTGCTTTAGTCTCCAAAAGACTTGAAGCATACATACATTGTTGACTTTGCAGAACATAAAGTAGGCAACCTATACCAATCGTACCATGGTATGCTTCAAATATCGTTGTCGGTGATTGTTTAGTTTTATAAAGTCCGTAGAAAGAGGTTGATAACTCCCTCGGTACTTCATCCAAAAAAAGAAAAAGATGAAAAAGTCTCGAGCACAAATTGATGCAGAAGAGTCCACTCCAGAGGCTGGGAAGGTGGTTGAACCGCACAAAGAGGTTGATAACTCCCTCGGTACTTCACAAAAAAAATAGCACAAAAAAGGCAAAAGATGGAAACGTATCAAGCCCAAATTGATGCGGAAGAATTTATAAGTCTTTGCCGGACTACGAAAAAAAGCAATGGTGAAACTTGTCGCTGGGATTGATCGATCTTTGAACAAATTGGTACATGGGGAAGAATTTGAAAGGTCAAATTTTAGAAGCTTAATTATTTCTTTGTCTGACTTTACTTTTATTTTTGTTGTAGAAGCTTCCATCAGCTGTGGTAAGTGGGGCTGCAGGGGCCACTTGTAGTGCTTCAGTCTCTTAAAGACTTGAAGCACACATACATTATTGACTTTGCGAAACATAAAGTAGGCAACCTATACCAATCGTACCATGCTATGCTTCCAACATCGTTGTCAGTGATTATTTAGTTTTATAAAGTGTGTGTCGCAGCTTGATGTACTTTTACATCTTTACGAAGGATCAGCAGGACTTGGGTCCCAGCCTTCAGCAAATGGGTGTAGATACAGCCTTCAAGAACCGCGTTGCTGTTACACTAGAGATTTCCACCGGTACATTTACTGAGATGTTCAACAATGACCGAGCTCGTTGTCAACTCAAAATTGGCGAGCCTTTTCAGAAAGTTTTAATTGATAAATACTATCAAGTATGTGTGAGAGAAGGAAAAATGGTGCACGGAAGACAATATTCTGAGCAAAAGCAGAGGGAGTTTGATATAAACATATTTTATCTTGTTACCTTATACAGTCACCTAGAAGAGATGGGGACAGAGGTAGATTCATGGGATCTTGATAGACTCGAGCGGTTGGAGATAAATCTGAAAGATGAATTACAAGGAGACCCTGGAGTTGAGCGTGTACTTGACGTGGTTGAGAAGATGCTGAATGCAAAATATTCAAGGATTAGTAATTCATCTCCATGATTCATTTTCGATTCATTTTGATTTATGTTGATTCATTTTCATTCATTTTTGATTCAATTTTAGATTCACTTTAGATTCATTTTCGATTCATTTTTTTATTCATATTGATTCATTTTTTATTCATATTGATTTATTTTGTTTCATATTGATTTATTTTGTTTCATGTTGATTTATTTTGATTCATATTGATTCATCTTGATTCATTTTGATTCATATTCATTCATGTTGATTCATTTTGATTCATATTGATTTATTTTGATTCATATTGATTTATTTTCTGATTCAATTTTTGATTCATTTTTGATTCATATTGCTTCATTTTTGATTCATTTTTTGATTCTTATTGATTCATATTGATACATTTTGATTCATATTTGATACATTTTTATTCACATTAATTCATATTGATTCATATTAATTCACATTGATTCATTTTGATTCATATTTTTTCATATTGATTCATATTGATTTATTTTTTGATTTAATTTTTGATTCATATTGATACATTTTTTTATTCATTTTGATTCATTTTTGATTTATTTTTTGATTCATATTGATACATTTTGATTCATATTGATTCATTTTGATTCATATTGACTCATATTGATTTATTTTGAGTCATATTGATTCATTTTGATATATATTGATTCATATTGATTCTTGTTTCATACTGATTCATTTTGATTCATATTGATTCATATTGATTTATTTTTATTCATTTTTTGATTCATATTGATACATATTGATACATTTTCTGATTCAATTTTTGATTAATTTTTTGATTCATATTGATTCATTTTTGATTTATTTTTTTATTCATATTGATTCATTTTTGATTCATTTTTTATTCTTATTGATTCATTTTTATTCATATTGATTTATTTGCGATTCAATTTTTGATACATATTGATTATTTTTTGATTTTCTCATTTTCCCAGCCGTCGTTCTGGTAACACCTTTACTCAATGAACACAATCATCTTTCTTGGAGCAGAGCTGTTGCGATGGCACTTTGGTCTAAGCATAAGATAGGTTTTGTAGATGGACCTATTTCTACGCCTTCTGTTGATGATACATGTTTTGTGTCTTGGAAGAGAACGTTTTGTGTCTTGGAAGAGAACGAAGAGAGATGGAGGAGAAAGGAGATTCTTCATTTTCATTGATTTCCGCTTTACAAAAGTGGTGAGAAAATTCGCACACTAAAAGGTGTACAAGTATCCAAATATATAGTAATATTTACTAAGCGGAGAACATGCAAATCCCGAGAAAAATTTTCCCATTTTCCCTTCTAACCGAATGGGGTTTTGTGGCCAATCAGGTGCTGGCTTTCCTAGCCAATCAAGTGCTAGCATTTGCTTTGTCATTTCCTGAAGTTTGTTAGGAATGTCTCGGTGATGTGATGAAGGAATCTGGCTCTCCTCACGTGCCAGCTTATTCCCGTGCATGACTGATTGGGCCTGACATGGATGTTGGGCCGAATGGGCCAACACTAGCTGATTGCATCTTCTTCCTTGCTCGTCCTTCTTCTCCAGGATTAAAGAGGAAGAAGAATGCTGAAACTGCTCAACCATGTCCATCAACAGTAGCATCAATTAGATCTTTTGAATTATGGTGTCCTAGATGTGATCACCAGTTGGTTTTCCTGGTTTATGATAAAGATTGTTGCTTTTGTTGAAGTTTTCCTCTTTCACTTGTCCTTTTGGGTGATTCCCTCTTTGTAACCTCAATGGGTATTTTGATGTGGTTTGTAGGTGCTAAAGAGTGTAGAGAAAGAAAATGGCACACATATTGCTGCTGCATGGGACCTTGCACGTGAAAAGATCTACGAGGTGGAAAAGCTTCACAGCTGGGGGTGGTGGGCCATGCTTCTTCCACCAGGTTGAGTTCCTTTTTGTTGTGTGTCTTATTGATCTCTTTGATCGAGTGGTCGGTGGAGGATCAGGGATGGCTAAAGCGAGTCTCTGACTTGCTGCACATGATGGTTTTCTGGTTTTGTTGAATTCTGCATTGGGTTGATGCAAATAATGTGAAAGAAAACGGATACTAACATCTTCTCTGTGATGATGAAAAGTTGTGCATTTGTTTCTAATGATCTCTCTTTTTTTTCTTTTTTTAGTAAGATGTGCGTGCTGATGCATGTTAATCTTCTTTTCAAACCAAAAGTTGAAGGTTTGTTGGTGTTTGGAGGGTAGATTTTCTCATTTTCAGCACCGTAGATGCTCTTTAGCTTCCAGGTTTAAAGAGCCTAATATCTACATATGGGGTAAGAAATCTGATAGAATGAATGTCTTGAATACCTTGTGGCATTTTATTAACTGTCTGCTGATACCAATGTTTGGAATTGTTTGGTGGAGCTTGTGATCCGACTTGATAGTTGTTTAGCAAGAGAATAACTGGATATGACATGATAGTTGTTTGGTGGTTTATGAATCTCTTAAACTTGAGATTTAAAATGACTTAAATAGAGATAAAATAAAAATTTTTATTTATGTATTTATGGATACAAGTTCAATTTAAGTATTTTTGAAATAAAAAATTCTTTAATATGATAATTTTCTTCCATCAGAAGAATATAATCAAGCCATAATCAAACATATCGAAGTGCTATGTAACTTGTGCCTCTCCAAGCTAATCAAAAGAAACCTCAAACCCTAATTGGATATGGAGAAGAGAAACAGAATAATTCATTGATTTACCTCGAAAAAGGCGCTAGAGAGATTGATTCGAGAAGAGAGAGAGTTCTTCTGTGTTTTCTCCTTCTTCCGTTTTGCGATTATGGATGCAGAAAAAAGGATTCCTGGGATTTATATACGGGGGAAGGGTGGTGTCCGTAACAGTCCAAATTAGAATCGAATTCTGTTAGATTCTATTCTGAAATTTTGTTATCCTATTTAAACTAAAGTGTTCTAACCGATCAGGAAAATCAAATTTCTAAAATCGTTTAATTAGTCACTATTGATTTCAGAATAACCAACCTAAACTAATTGATCATATCTTCCTATTTAAAACTCCCATACCATCTTTTATATCTCAGAAGAGAAAAAACAATTCTTCAATTCCTTATTTCGATGATGTCTTCGGATATCATCCCAAAAATGGATTTGGATTCAGTGGGGACTACATAAAAGTCATCCCCATGATATGGACTAAATTTGAGCCATAAGATTTGATTTTTAAAACTCATTTTTAGATCTGACGGTTATTATCATTCGATGGTACAATAGTATTTTTACCCATAAAGACCCAGTTAAGAATTTAAAAAAAATTCCTAATTTTCTGCCCATCCTCTTTTAAAATTGCAAAAAAAAATACTTACCAAAAAGACTACTTTCTCTCTCCAAACACAACCTCTCCTCTCCTCTCCTCTCTATCAAAAACCCTAGACGAGCCGCTCGACTGTTGTCAGTCCTCGCCTTGGCAAGACCCGGTCGACAGCAAAATGAGGAGGAGCATGCCAATTTGATTCGTTCTTTTTCAGATTGAATGATACAGCCAACCAACTAATAATCGACAAAATAGAGGTAATCATTACAAAGCTATCCCAATTAAGATGGATATTCGTAACCAACATCTTGGTATATTTGGTACTGGTATTTTATAGTGGTATATTTCTGTAGTGATATTGATTTTTTTTATTAGTATAATGATATTTTTGTATTATTATATTTCTGTAGTGATATTGATATTTTTGTATTGGTATAATGATATTTTTGTATTGGTATATTTCTGTAGTAATATTGGTATACACATTACATAATATTGGTGTAGATGTGATGTGCTACTGGTATTAAACAATTAAATATTTTTATATTGGTACAATGATATTTTTGTATTGGTATATTTGCTGAGTGATAATGGTTGTTAAATGATATTGGTATATTTGTTAAGTGGTATTGGTTGTACTATAAAGTAAAATTAGTACACATATTTCTTGTCATTAATATGTGACTGTATTATAATTGGTATGCATTTATAATCATATTGGTATGTATATGCAATAATATCGGTAAGCATTGTGTTTGTTCAGGAGACCAATATCAATGTAGAAGAAAACAAATATCAGAGTAGAAGAAAATCAATATCATAGGAGAAGAAACCAATATTTGAGAAGAGGGATACTAATATCCGAATACAAGGATAACAATATTCGAGAAGAAGAAAATCAATATCAGAGAAGAAGGACACCAACATCGGAATTGAAGAAAATCAATATCATAGAAGAATGACATCAATATCAGAGTAGAAGGACACTAATATTAGAGTCAAAGGAAACCAATATTATAGAAGAAGAAAATCAATATCCGAGTATAAGGATACCAATATTGCCATAATTGTATTTTCATAAATTATATTATTTTTCATAAATGTATTTTCATAAATTATATTATTCTCTCATTTTTTTGGTGTTATTAATAGTGTTATTAGGTGATTTAGGGTAATTGGATGATATTTATTTCTTTTTTAATTATTTCTATAACTGTATACCCTAATTTGTAGTTTTTTTATTAATAATGATGTGCCAATATTGCCCATATTCCCATCAGTAGGAACTAGACTAGTCCTCACTAAATTCGAGCCCCCAAAAGTGACCAAATGGCCCTCCAAAGTTGGGTGCCTCTAATGGAATTCATAATCAGTAATTTTCAATACAACCCACCTTTGTTAATTCGGTCATATCTTCCTCTTCTTGACGATAAAATTCATTATTAGTAATTTTCGGAACAACCAAACTTTTACGAAACAGGATAGGCAAACAACATAGAATTTAGCTTCGAAGTAAAAAAAAAAACCCAAGTACAAATAATTTCACCACAATATTATCGTGAGTCCTCTAGTCTCATATCTCTCTTTACAATTTATTATGGGTGTTATACACATCGGTGTTTAAATTTCTGCTACCCTAGCAATTACTATGAACCCACGGTCGTCTCAATATTTTAGATCATATATCCTATCCAAATCTAATTTTTTTTAAAGGATAAGAGTAAGGGTCTTAGTCCATCCTTAAGGGCTTGGATTGGGTCCGGAATGGGCTCATTCCGGACCGTTTGGAGTGAAGACACGCGGAGACTTTTTTGCAAAAAAGTTAAAACCCGGGGAACAAAATGAAAAAACCAAGCAAACCGGTATTGTAAATGGGACATGTCATTGTCGCAAACACAGACCGGAACAAAGACCGGTATCACATAACGGCGCATGCCGGTATTGTAACCGGGGCATGCCGGTATCGTAAACGGGGCATGCCAGTACGGTCTCCCCTTCACTCCAAACCGTCCGGAATGATTGTCTTCACTTCTTGCCCAATCCATTCCCCATCCTTAAAACAAAGATGATACCAATTTGGGTACTATAAATTTTACCTGAATCGTGTCTGTTATCATTCCCATCCAAAAATGTTGATTTTTTTTAGTAGCGCCAAAATACTTCTCAGTATTTTTGTTGCACAATAATTTGAGTAAATCAAACTAAGAAACACTTTAAGACACAGGATCGGCAAACAACATAGAATTTAGCTTCAAAGTACCAAAAAAGACCCATATATATATATATATATATATATATATATATATATATATATATAATTTCACCGCAATGTCATCAACCTTACACTTTTATCTAACAAATAATGCTCGTCTCCTTACTAAACATGAGGGATAACACTGACGCTGGTGATAGGAGACAAGTGCTTAAGGAACTCCATGTCCTTCTCAAGCCTGGCCATATCTTCCTCCTTCAAATTAATATACGCCTCTACGCCACCACCTTCTTTGGTGTCAAAGAAAGTAACCATATTATTAATAAGCATCTTGGCCGAGCCAACCCAAACAGGCTTACCCCACCCGAAGTCAGCTTCATATATGGGAAACTTACACAAGCTTGTGAAGCTCAAGGAGACTACCTCTCCATTAATCATCTGCTTAGCCCTCTCCTTGATCTTCACGTAGTCATCAACGTTCGCATTCCTTAATGCTTCTTTCATGAGCTTCACTATCCCATGGCGACCATCGGTGTTCTCTTCGTCCATGTTCGGCATGGCTATGGCCGGGCTAACTATGTTCCCAAAATAAGTGTTTGGAAGAGGTGGGTCCATTCTAGGACGCATGTTGACGGCGAAGATCACATTGTAGATCTTGTTCTTAGCATCTCTTTCGGGTTTAATTGAAGCGATGAACCTGCTCCATATGAAGGCCGATAAGGCTTCGATACGTGTCGGTTGGTCCTGCGGCTTCTCCGGGAGTGTTTCGTCCGTGTACATGGCTCGGATGGCTGATACAGTCGATGCATCGAACACGAACCTCTTGCAGACAAATATGTCCTTGACGATACCAATGCCGTTTATGTCCTTCTTTGGCGGGAAAAGGGTATACGAATCGAAGCGAGGAAGGTATGAGTATGCAGCAAAATCGCCCCCATCACGAGCAATACCCGCCCAAGTGTTGATAAACATAATGAAGGAGAGGGCGTCTGCTACTTTATGTGACAGCCCGAACCCAATAGCCATGCCACCGCAAGTGAAGAAAGTCACCTGGAGGACGGCCACCAAGTCCCTAGTATCATCAAGCTCAAAGGGTAAGAGCTTGTTGTTGTTGCTAGGGTTAGGGTTTCGGAGTAGCCCTTCAAGGTCGCAGTTGGCCTGCGCCTCCACCAAGTGGACACCCTCGTCGTTGCATTCGATGTAAGCGTTGTCCTTGACACGTCCCGCGAGAGGGTAGAACCGGGTTAGGGCATGAGACAGAGATTGCTTCACGAGTCCGAGCCGTTCTAGATTGGAGATGGTGGCTTCTTTGGAGTAGAAAAAGACGAGAGGCATGAAAACTGGGAGTGAGATTTGGTCGAGAAAAGAAAGTTGGTGGAACTGGAGGTGGCTAGGTGTTGGGGAAGATGGCTTGATGAGCTCTTTTGAGATGATGCTCACTTCAAGTTCTGCCGCCATTTTTCTTGGAAGAATTCTTATAGAGGAATGAAACAAGTAGGAGGGAGACAATTAGTGAAGGCTTCAATTGTATGGGTTAATTTTATAGGGACCAAAGGGAAGAACAGTGCACGTAAATGAGAGAAGGTGTGCTTTAAATTTGTTAGTAACGGCATTGACCAAAAGTAAACAGAATGCTGAACATATTTGTGTACTTTTAATTTATTAGCAACGGCATTGACCAAAAGAAAATTTAGAAAAAATCCACCGAAATACCCTATGGCATGTGATTTAAAACTATTAACTGAGTCAAATTTATTTCAATTAAAATTAATTAGAGGTCCGGTGATGATGATGAAGATGATGAGGAAGCCAAGATGAAGGGCCTTTTTGATAAATTTTAAAGAATTCTTGTATTGTTTTGATATTTTTCAAGATGCCACATCATCATGAGTTGCATTTGGCAAGCCAGGTTAGCATCACCATTAATTTTGAGTTAGTAAAATCACAAAAAAATAACAAAATTAGAGAGTGAAGTTTATCAGGGGAAGGTTTCTAGCCAGGGTCCATCTCCATGGCCTTGGTAGTCTGGAAGGACCAATAATACCCGACTCCGAATTTAATCGTTACCCGCAAATATAACAGCAAATACCAAATCAAGCCCCATCTTCCCTATCCTTAGCAGATAAGGCCAATCACTCATTAATGAAAATCCACCCAGCTAGTTCCTATGAGAGGACCCAAGACTTGAGTTCTAATGTTGAACTACTTTATGTGCATAAACTCGGGAATTAGGATCATTCCTTCGAAATGAGAGGACAGTGGATCGAATTTCTCCGCCCCGTTCCCCTCATAGTTGTTAAAGCGGGTGACGCGGCGCGGCGCGGCGCGGCCAACCCCAAATTTAACGCGGCGCAGTAACGCGGCACGGAGCGGAGAGTTATAGTTTGACGCGGATTCTAATACTGTTATTCATAATTAGAAATAAACACTTGCAGATATTCATTAGAAATAAATACTTGCAAATATTCATAATTAATAACAAAAGTCAATACAATAAATCAAAACATACTTGCAAATGCCAATTAAATTCAAGAAAATAAATAATTTAAGAGACTAAAATTTAAAGTAACTAAACATCAAAACTCAAATAAAAATAAAAATTTAAACATGAAAATCATTAGATGACCTGGACGATTAAAAGAATAGAAGAAGCCCGAGATGTCACATGCTGAGGTGGCAATACATATTGAGGTGGCAAGTTTAGAATTAAAGTAGTTTAGAACTCTACTTAAAAAATGAAAAAGAAGGCGAGGGAGGGAGCTTTCAGAGACAGAAGAGAGGAGGAAGAAAAGACCAAGTGGGTCTGCCCGTCTGTGAAGAGAAAAGGAAGGTAATTGGGATTTTTTTTGAAAATTACAGAAATACCCTTAAAAAAAATTTAAAACGAGGGCAACGTCACTGATTTCGGGTGAAGCGGCCGCTCCACCCCGCGTCAAGGCCGCTCCGGCTGCTCCGAGTCGGCCGCAACGGCCGCGTCGCCTGTCGTTGCGGGAGCGGGGCGGGCCGACGCGGCAAACCCCAAAATCCCGCTCCGTTCCGAAATCTCGGCTGGAACGGGCCGAGTTAACAACTATCAACCTATAAAAAACATGAACTCGAGATCTCGGGGCCAAACAAGAATCCAAGATGAATATCGTCCGATGACAGATCAAAATTCTGGAAGCTAGTCAAATTCTGCAGTATCGAGCATGATCTAATAACAGTCCACAGCGACAAACCTGTCATTCAATAGCTAGTAGCACAAAATAATCAACAACTCTAGACTTTCAACTACCACATTATCGTTTTCGAGGTGTTTCTAGCAAAAGCAGGGAGGAGATTCATGGATATATAACACACAGATTGCTTAACTGAAGCGAGTACGACGCCTGGGAGCAATGCAGATTTGAAATCGGCAGTTTTTAACGTTGACGAGATATGTTTCTAGGCACCATCTGGCTGGACAAATGGGTTGGCGATTTCGTCAGTACCATCGGTTGGTGACACAAGCATTACTGCAGTTCCTCTGCAAACCTGTCCACAGAAAGAAAAATTGTCATGTTAGACCGCCATAAACAAAATGTGAAAGTGGCAAAAGAAACAGAACTAGACTGGCATATCAGCAAAGCAACCTCGGAGCATTTGAACACGTGTCTATTGCAACTTTCAAATCGAAAGAAGAACTCCAGTGCAAGTAACTTCAACCAGATAATCCCCTGGAAGAAGCACCTAAGAGTTTCAATGAAAGTATCTAAGGTTTGACAACTAAGCAAAAGATGGCTGAATGTATAGAGATGTAAGCTGGTAAACCATGGTGAAGAAGTTCGACAGCCGAGAGAGGAAACTGTTTCAACGGAAGAACAGGCACTAATCGTAAGAGTGGCTGGTGATTATTAGGATAGACAACCCTGATTCCAGAAATTTATTTGAGACCATTTAGAATGGAGAAGATTATACTGCAGAGCACAATGTTCAACTACTAAATGTTCCAAGAGTGAGCAACGTATAGATGAACCAAAGAAAGATTTTTGTGAAGGTGCGTTATTCAAGTTTAGATCATTACCACAATTAATTAAAAGAAGTCCAAAAGCACTTTGGTTGACATAAAAGGAAGTGCAGTAGACAACATGGATTATGCATCAATCCGACTAAAAAGATCAAACAATGAAGCTAGAGAGACCATACTATCAGGCCAAGGCGTCGTGTCTGATCAGTGGTCTTCAAAGGATCATCGGCATCTGCAGGGAAATGACAAGAAATGAAATTAAAGTCCCATGGGCTCTAATCTAAAATCAAGCAGTTAAAAGTACCCTAAAGAATATTATAATAGTGTGACAGACTATTATGACATTGTCAATGCCAAAGCATGATACAATAATTGAAGTGCAAGCATAAAAAAAAATGAAACCATCGCCTTGACAGTACTCCCAGAGTTCCGGAAGTGGTCAAATCAGATAAAGATGCAAGTTGTATTTGCTGTTACCTCTAAGAAATTCAACGGCTTCATCCAGGACAAGATTTAGTAATTGATCATACCCTTTAAGAGTTCCTGTCACTGGGAAAAGAAAGATCAAGGTGTCAGCTAACAGCTAACATATTCACAACGAGAAGGATGTTTCATGGGAAACAAACCTAGTCACTTTGAAACTTTTTCTCACTTTCAAATCAATCAGTAATGGATCATGTAATTTAACAATTGACAACATAAATAAGTTTGTTACTCTAAAATTAACATAGATAAGTTTGTCACTCTAGAATTAAGATAGACAAGTTCGTACTGGAACTCTGTCAAAGTGTAGATTCTTGCGCCTTAATTTCCAATATGTGGTTCAGTTTCAGATAAGAACATATTGAGCTTCACACCATGGTCTTGATAGCATGTTTTTCTCAATTCAGACCCATTTTCTTTCTAAATATGTAAGTTCAATGTCAAATTCTCAAAATAAATGGCACTCTCGTGAAGTAATCATTTCAATGGGAGAATATCACAAACAAGACAACCCAGGAATTCCAGTGATTAGGAGTTAAAGATTACAACATATTCAAAATTCTTTTGCTTAACAGGTGCAAGTTTCAGCAGATGGCTTCAGGTTCACATTGCAGTCGGAATCCAATAAAACTGTTACCAAGTTGATAAACTAATGTACTGCCTCAAAAGAACTAAGTTATTACTAGATAAAGTCTCCGAGCCATCTTTCCTATTTGTCAAAGACTTTGCAACTTTAAGATATAAACAACCTGCTTTCTTTTCAACCCGCAGAAAACTATCCACCAAGGGGACATCACTCAACCATCCACATTCTCGTAGCTAACTACCAGACGTCGGTAACCTTCTGCTAGTGCCAGACATACTCTCTTGCCAATCCATTTCCATTAGAAAATAGGGTTAAGAGCATAGAGCTCCTTACCTATCAAAGCTAGCAATGCTGCCAGATCTTCAACCACCAAACATATAGCCAGAGACATATAAACCAGATAGCTAGCTAGCTGTTGAGAAAGGTACGGACCCTCAACTTCTCCCCTAAATCTAATTGATTAGCACACCGCAGGCTCTCTAAGCATAACCTCCTAATATTGCTAGATATTCTCCCCGCCTGCTCCATCCCGGAAACTTGACAATCAGCAAAAAAAGTCTCGATAGCATAGAAAGACGCTCTCCACACCTATCGAAGCTACCATCATTGCCATATCCAACCACAGTCATCTACAACAGCTAGCAGCACAAAATAAGAAACTACCCCCGCAAACCTCCTCGCAAAACACGCCAATCCAAACACGGGCTCACCATACTAAGCTTCCGGGCATCACAATAACCAACAAAGGCACGATCTTTCCGACAGAACCAAAACACCCGGCTGCCAATTCTCCTAGACCTAGCAGTAACAGAGCACACCACAAAAAAAAAGAAGAAAACAAAAATTAAAGCAGACACCACATGTCCCAGTTCGAAAGTTTGTTACCTTGTCGTCCACCGGTGAGCTTGACCTGGACGCCCTTGTCCACGAACTTGGCCAAATCCAACACCGTCTCTTTCCTTCCCGACTGCAATTTGGACAAACTTACTTTAAAACCCTAAACCCAATACAAGATTACGTGTAACTGAATCGTTACCCAACATGAAAAGAGAAGGCAAGTTACCATCTTAGAGTGGATTTTCTCTTTTCTTGAAACCCTACAACTTAAAAGCAACCTTTAAACCAGACACGGAGAAGAAGAGGACCGAAGAAGAGGGTTTAGTCTTTTAGATGTTAAAATGAAGCAAGTGAATATTACTGCTTAGTACAAATAATTTGGGTATCTATTATTTAGGTCCTGTGTCATTTTAGGGACGACTTTGACGAACAAGTTGGTTTTAGATCCTGTGTACAAATAATCAAAAGATTCACGAACAAGTTGGTTCTTGATGCGAAAAGGAAAATACGGTTTGGTTTTAGATTTATTTTATGATATTTTTAGAATTAATGGTTATCTTTTTGTTATTGGTGAATACAGTTCATAATTTTACGATACTTTTACGTTGACATAAAATATAACAAACAATTTATTTTTGAAGACTGTACTTGATATGTATTATTTGTTACTGAGATTTTGAATATAGTAGGACTAGTTAGATAGACCCTTATATTTTGAAATAAGGTTTTGAGTGAAATAATTAATAAATATGTTGTTTATTTGAAAATCTAACAATATCATTTAATGATAGTTTTCTTGTACTATTGGACGATGAATAGAAGAGTTTAAGATTCTTGCATAGCTTTATTATATGTTTTCCTATTTTTTTAATACAAAACATTTTCCTCGAAAATCATTTACAATATAGTTGATACATTATTATTAAATTTAGAACACATAAGGTACAAGCTACTTTCTAGCGTTTGCTTATTTTCGTACTCTTTGATGAGTCCAAACCGACCAACTAAAGTATACAATTTTTTTTAAATTTTAAAAGAAAGATAAGGACAGTAGATTGAGTCCGGAGCGAAGGAGTCATTCCAGACCATTTTAACTGAAAGACTGATTATGTCATGCTCCGGTTATGACAATGACATACATCGGTTACGACACTTGCAAATACAGTTATGGATGATGACCCGCGTGCTACGATAATGACATGTTCAGTTATCAATAATGATATGTCGGTAATTTCCTACCGCACGAATTTTTTCCATTTTTTCCCCTATATTTTAACTTTTTTACAAAAAAATTCTTACGATTTCACTCCAAAGAGTACAAAATGGGCCCAAAGATTAGGAATTTCGAAAAAAAAAGCATTCGGGATGAATTATGTCAAATAGAAAAATTCAGGGACAATTCCTTATCTGGGCCGGGCCCAGGCCCAGGCCCAAGAGCATATGCCGGCCCTCCATCCAGTATATATTCAAGGAACGGGAAAACCACAAACCCTAGGGTTTCTTCCGAAGCAGCAGCCGGGCAGAAGGAAAAAGCGGGAAGAAGCTCCCCGAAACGATGCCGGAGAAGCCGAGTAAAGGGAGGAAGGAGGAGGTGGTTACCAGAGAGTACACCATCAACCTTCACAAGCGCCTCCATGGCTGGTAAAACCCACTTCACCCTCCCAAACGACCCCTTGACCTCTCCCGTAGTTTTGCTAGGTTTCTCTTTTTTGTGATCTGATTCTTGCACGTGGGTTTTTTGAGCAAGGTTTAGAGGGTCCATTTTGCTTTCGGTTTATTGTTTCGGGTCAGTTCCTTGGTTGTAGGGCGGAGAGGGGTTTATGGGGGTGGTCGAGTTTGTTGCAAATGAAGTGTTGGGGATTTAGGGTTTTTGGGACTTGGAGGTTTTTATTGGTTTTTTACAATTTTTTTTTGTGATATGAGCTCTGGGTATGCTAATTAGAGCAGCAATGGCCAAGAATTAGATCTGTTGTAAGGGGTTCAGCTGTTCGGATCTTCGTGTGCTATGCCGATGTGCGATGAGCTGAATATATTGTTTCTATGCTGTATTATGCTTTAAGAGGCAGGGTTGATTTATCAGGCTGTTTGGTGTGTTAGCATTTTAAGATAATCGGTGGCAGAGATAGTTTGGCTACTTGATCCGGCTTCTCTTTGGAGAAGAGCGATAGTTCGTGTTTTCATTTGTCAGCGTTAGTGGTCCTTGTGTTGCTAGTTTGCTATAGACAATCTATGGGTTGTATAAATGCCAAATCATAATGTTGAATATCTTTATATGTTGATAATTTGAATGCAATTGAGTATCTTCTTAGCTATTAGTTGACTTGTTTGATGACTCTCTGTTGCTTCTGGCCTGAGAATTTGTCGTCAGCATATTTCTTTGGCTTGTGGTATCATCGGTTTCGATCTCTGTGTAGCACATTCAAAAAGAAGGCTCCAAAGGCTATAAAGGAGATCAGGAAGTTTGCTCAGAGTGCCATGAAAACCACCGACGTAAGAGTCGACGTCAAGCTAAACAAGCATGTGTGGAGTCGTGGGATTAGGGGTGTGCCCAGGAGAATTCGGGTTCGTGTTGCCAGGAAGAGGAATGACGAAGAAGACGCCGAGGAAGAATTCTACTCTCTTGTCACGGTAGCAGAGGTTCAGCCCGAGGGTCTCAAAGGTTTGGGCACCAAGGTCATTGACGAAGAGGATTGAAGTTTTAGTGCTTTTAGCTGTCCTTTGTGTGGGGTAATACCAGTTTTGATTTTCTTTTTCAGTGATCCTTGAGCTCTATTTTGTTTTTGAAAGAAGAAAATCCTTGTAGACTCTTTCGAACCATTAAATTCATGTTTCGAAGGACTCGTTACTCGATTATTTATTTCCTCATGATGATGCATTTTATTGGCCCAACAATTTTTAACAAGCACTTTTTATTATATGTAAATCATGAAATTATTAGTTCAAAGCCACAACATTTTCTTAAGGGTACCAAAACATTATGTACCTTCAAAACAAAAAATGAATTGTAATATCATTTTTATATTATCATAAATTCACTAAAGACAAATAATATACAAATATATCTAGGAAAACTGACTCCAATTTAATAAATTAAGCAATTCCACTCGGTACATTTTCAGTGAGTAAGCGTTTGCAATTATGAATTCTCAACAAAAAAAAAAGCGTTTGCAATTATGTAGTCTATACGCTCTATTTTATGTTTCCTGCACATGTCGTCCATCCGTAACAAGCGCACCCAAACCAGATAAAACAAAAAAGTCAAATTTTCTTTGTTCGATTTATTTTTTTTATTAAAAGAAATCCTGCAGGTTTTAATTTATGATAAAAGTTACTTTCTCTAGAGCAATAACATCCGGGTCAAATTGATAAAAACATTTTGCAGAAAATTGAGATCGTACGTGAGAACAAAATTAAGATAGTAAAACTGAGGTAAAAGAATTTTGGAATGTCAAAATATCCAGCGGGGGATATCCTCTGTGGTCTGTTTAGTCTAATGTAAAGTATGGATCAATTATGAAGTTAAGGTTCGGATAGGGTACATATAGATCTAGATCTCTGCTCTATTCATAGATTTATGAATGAGATTTTAATAGAACTTATTCAAATTTATCTAGATTATATATAAATATTATTTTTTCATAAATCCAAAATTTTTATATGGCGCTTGTAATAAAAAAAGACAATTATTTATTTATCAACTTAAAATTAAGTATTTATATTTTATAGTGTTGAGTGTTGCAATTGAAGTAAATTTAAATGTATTTTTAAAATAGTTTACATTGAAAGTTTAAAATTATTTTGCAAGGCAATGGATCTACGTGTAAGGCATGGATCTTGATTTAGACACTGAAGAATCTGAAGGTCTCGATCTGAATTCTACCTTGAAATTTGAGGTTTGGATTTGGATCCTATGAACCCTTATCCTACCTATTACCCCTCTTAAAATACTTGAATTCGTATAATAAGATCTGAATTTAAGTCTCCCATATGTAAAAAATAACATTTAAAGAACAACTCTGAAATAAGACTCGACTAAATATCAAAATTTACTCTCTCCAAGGCCAAACAAGAATATCGAACAAAAGATCCCCTAAAAAAAGAATATCGAACAAAAGCCCACTTCAGGCCCATCTCATCATCCAGCGAATGAAAATTGAAAAGAAAAAAAAAACCGAAGCAAAAGCGTTCCCTCCAATCTTTTCCTCGTAAAAGCTTCCCGGTTGATTTGATTGCTTCCCCGCCCAAACGGTTCCTTATCGAATTCGTTGGTAGGTAATTTTCGCTTCTTTCCCTTTTCAATTCCGCCGTTCCGATTCCGGTCGATTTTTTCCGTGGAGTTCATTTTCCGTTTGGATTTCCGCGGTAACCGCTTGAAGATTTTGAGTGTATTCCGGCGATGGAGAGGAATGGTGAATGCTCGCCGCGGTTAGGGTTGGGTGTGGACGATGAGGATGCTAAGTTAGTACCCGGCCTTAGTACGATACTCGTCGCGACGATCCAGGAAGCGAGGGATCGGATCTCGCAGATTGAGTACATTTTCTGCCACCAGCTGTACCCTAATCTCCAGTCCAAGGCCAAGGAAAAGGATCTCCTGCTTCGGATCTCTAAGCTCGAAGCGGAGAAGGAAATGCAGTTGAAGCAGTTAGAGGAGAAGGCCGAGTTAGCGGCCCAAGGGGAGGTGTTTGCGGTGGATAGGGTTCGGCGTTTGGAGTTCGAGTTGGGCCACGTGAAGGAGGTGTTGAAGGAGTGCGAGAGAGGGAAGGAGGAGATCATGTGTAGTTTGAAGATTTTGGAGGAGAGTAATGGTGGGCTTCGGGAGAAGCTCGAGCAGAGGGGTGAGGAACTTCACAAGGAAAGAGTGTTGTTGGCTGATTTGCGGAGAGAAATCGATTTGAATGTTGAAGAGATCCTGAAGCTAGGGAAGAAGCTGAAAGAGGCCGAGAATGAGAAGAAGGTCAATGAGCTCCACGGAATTCGTAATGGTAGCTGTATTTGGACTGCTGAAAAGTGTCCGCACGAGAAGAAGTTGCTTCAACATCTTGAAGCAGAATCACTTGTGCTGCAGCAGGAGGAGAAAAGGCGATATGGTGCCTTGTTGAAAAGATATAAAGAGTCGATGTCCGAAAACAGATATCTCCGAGGGAAGCTTGGTCTTACCGAAGAGAACATGATCCAGCAGGACCCGTCAGGAAACCACAAAGACGTTATGAAGTATCAACCGAATTTGCCTCCTCCAAATGGTACTAAATGATTTATCTTTACTCTTTCTTTACCAAAATAAAGCGATTGTGTAACTTATCCGT
This sequence comes from Hypericum androsaemum, assembly GCA_963995505.1. Taxonomy (NCBI): domain Eukaryota; kingdom Viridiplantae; phylum Streptophyta; class Magnoliopsida; order Malpighiales; family Hypericaceae; genus Hypericum; species Hypericum androsaemum. Next base: position 11,873,097 of record OZ023193.1, on the reverse strand, counting down.
TTTGCCACTGATACATTTCCCCATTTGCGATTTTCTCGTTGGTGTCCTTGCTTTTGCATCGAGATTGCACCCTGCAAGTGCTTGACCCTTATGAGTTACCTTCTCTTACCTAATGTTCTAGGTGTTGAGGACAAAAGAGCGGATGCGTCTGTAACTGATGTTGTGCCCCATCATGTGAAGATCGAAAGGGTTTCGGGTGATGAATTGGATGGTTGTGACAATGTGGCCAAGTCAATTCCAGTGGAACGCTCGCCTTCAAACTTTATTGCATTGAAATGCCCTCCCACTGCAAAGTCGGCTCCAGTAATTAGTAGAAAGCGGTCTGCGTCAACTTGGATAGCAACTAGGTCTCGTCAACTGAAAAATGGAGCCGATCCACACGATGACTTCCTCGATACACCCTTGGAGAACGTCAGGAAAAATTTGAACAAATCCATTAAAGAAGGAGCTGATGATCTTCAAGCCCGAGCACAGAGAGATGCCAACTCTTACAGTTCAGATGACGAAACACAGGATTTCGCTGCTGGTCCTCGGTCACAATTGCCACAGCAAGAGCAGAAGGCAGTTCCGGCAGATGGGAAACGAGACTTCAAGTATGTTGAAACAGTTAGAAAAAAAGCAGAACGAGAAAAACTGAAAGGCGTCGAGTGCAAACAGTGCAAGAAATTCTACGACTCGGTGCTTCAAAATGGAGGCAAGGTCAGCAATGGCAATAACCAGCCTTTGCGGTGTGAGCATCATGAAGGTATTTCTAGGCATCGTTACAAGTTTGCGCCTCCTTCAACTCCAGAAGGATTTTGGGATATTGGATTTGAATCTGAAATGTGATTTTTTTAACACAAGATGCCCTTGCTGCTGGTATAATTATATCAATTGACCAATCCACAGCTACAAATGAAATTTCTATATCGGGTTAGGGATATTGTTGAAAAGTTGTTACGTGTACAATGTTCAAGATTAAAAGAACGCAAGCTCTCCTTGAATAATGTTGAAAAGAATATGAATATGGTTAACTATAGCTCTCCTTGAATAATGTTGAAAAGAATATGAATATGGTTAACTATAGCTCTCCTTGAATAATGTTGAAAAGAATATGAATATGGTTAACTATGTTCTTTTTCCTTGCAAACTTCTGACTCTTCTGGTGCTGTCTCATATCCATGAATTCTTAGCATCATGGAGAAATCTGCTCTTGTTTGATCGATGTATTTTTTCTTGTTCCGTTCATCCACGAAGGTTGAACGTGGAGCTGAAGCTCGAGAAACCGAACTTTAATTGCTTGCGCTTTTCGTTCTTTTTTGCATTGGAATGGGGGAATTGGGTAGCAAACTACTAGACCTTGAGAGAGAGAGTACACCATACTGGTGTAGGCTCATCTGCAGAATTTTGTGTCTTGTTAACAAATGCAGATGTTCCTAATCTTTTTGGTCAACGTCTTTGCTGTTCAACCGCTAGAGTTTCAATGTTATGCAGAACTGTTTGTACCTTACAAATGTGTCGGTGCAATACTGCATTACGCTTTTATCGCATCTGCTTGGATATGTTCAAGTAATATCCCCATTAATCAGTTGAGAACCGAACCCCCTCTTTCCGTTGACAGTTTAAAAGTTGAATACTAGATTAATCGGTCCATTAGGTGCCCAAATATAAGTTGGTTTCAACCGATAAAACAAGTTACAAAAGTTGAGGTGCTTTATGTGTTCCCAAGCTCTGCCGTATTTCGTATCAAATACAAAATTTTAAAGTTGTTGAATTTTCCTAGGCCGAAAATTACAACTTTCAAGTCATGTGTGCACAAATGGGAGTTGTCTCTCTTGCTAGATTAATGGAGGGAGGGCCATTGCCAGATTGGAATATAATGGATTGACATGACGCCGTTCCTTTTAGCTGTCCTCTCCTCTCTTTGTTTTCTTATCTCTGTTACCATAACCCAGTTTGTTGTTTTGCAGAAATGCCATTCTGCATGGACTGGGCCCGCCCAATCGATCTTTTAAATTTGAATAGTGACTAGAAACACTTAATTACCAAAATAAGTGATTATCTTAATTTTGTTTTTCTATTGATATGTAGCACCTTGTGATCCGACTTGATATTTAGACAGTACTACGTCTTTGAATTTAGTTTTGCGCCGGACAAATTTTTTGAAAACTGTCAAAATTCGTCCAACAAATATTTAACACGTTTCCAATGATTCGAACTCGCCAACTTTCTTTTTTAGCGGAAAGTAATTAGGTGGATAACATTTATTAAACTAAATACGATTTGACCCATGTCAGGCGTCTTTTTATTCCAGTGCTCTTGTCCTAACATTAAATGCTTTGTGGGAATTTATAGTTGGGATTCATTGCTTCTTACATAATTTAACATGGGGATAGGCCACCACCATATGGGGCCAATAATTGCATAATTCACAATTGTGGAAATACATTTCGATTATTTATGGATGTATTCGATGCAGCACATGTTGATACAAAGTACAAATCTATGCCACGAAGCCTTGCTAAAAAAAGATTATCACATATAAATATCTGTATAATTCAAGATTAATGTTAAAATATTCCAGTTATTTAAGTCACAAAATCAGTACTTTGTATTTCAATCCATTGAACATAATAGTGCTGAAATTGATAGTATCGACTTTGGATACTATATGGTAATAGACAAGTTTTTTACATAACTTCAATACTACATGTAAGAAGAAAAAAACCATTAGCGTTTGCTTACAAAATTGCCAAATGAGAGAACTTTATTGCCTCTAGAACCTAAGCACTTAATTTAATTTTCAAGATTTGACATGGTAAGTAATTCTTGCCTTTTGGAATTCATTAATTAATCATTGAAGGTATCCATCGAATCTCTTCATAGTCCAAGTGCATGTCCTTTCGGTCTTGTCTAGTTTTTTCCGATCCAGAAAACCAAAAGCCAAAATATGAAAAAAACAATAGGACGATTTTGGCCGGTTAGAAACAACATTATTGCTTACCTTTTCCACTCAAATTATGCACATGCACTATCGTACATGATCTTATATTTCAGCTAGAAAAATATAAAATTGAGAAAAAAAAATATAATATAAAATATTTCAGGCAACTGTAATCAATCACAACCTCAACTACCAACAGTGAAAGGTAATCTTAGATAATGCATTTTAATGAGGTGAAAGGAGGCGAGCACTATAGAAATTTTATTAGACTTTTGATAAGTAGAGATGGCAAAAAGACCCAGATTCAGTGAATCATACCCTTTTCCTACCCCATGAATCTTAGGGTCTATGAGTCTTGGGTAGGGTTTGGATTTGGGTCTATCTATTTAGATAGGATTCGGGTCTGGATAGGGTCCATATAAACCCAGACTCAAACCTTACCCATAGACCCATTAATTAGACTTTATCCTAGTTAGACTATAATTAGATCCTACTTAGATTCATATTTATTATATTGCTAAGATAATTATAATACAGCCATAAATTGAATAAGCGCACAAAAAAAACCTAATATAATACTATTTTTTGAAAATTTAAATACCAAATATTATATGACTAATTAAGTAATTAAAATTTTTTGTTAGACACAGAAGCTACCGAGAAGAGTTAGATTACAAGAGCAAGAAGATGATCGAGAAGACTTGTTCAGAAGTAACTTAAAAATTTAGAAAGAAATTATTTTGAAGTTGAAACTTTATATTATGCAAGAACACTTATAAGTTTTAGTTTTTGATTGACGAGGTAGTCGTATGTGTTTCATTTTATATTTAACCAGTTGATTTATAGTTTATTTTCAACTTTAATTTGATATTATCATTTTATTACATAGACTTTGATTTTTTCTTTATTTTATATTTGGATTATATTAAAATAATAAAAGTATATTGTAAAGTAATTATAAAAAAGATATAATGTTAAAGGGTCAGACTTTAGATCCTGTAGACACTGGGTCTCCTAGAAAGTAGGGTATGGGTCTAATAATAAAATTTTTGTAGAATCGATGGTAGAGTATGGGTCTAACTCCAAAAACTAGGGCATGGATTAGGTCCTACCAATACTCTACCCGACCCTACCCATTACCATCCCTATTGATAAGTTATAACATTAAAAAAAAGTCATCATATTTCAAAAGTTTTAAAATATTATATAAGCTAAGATACTCGGATATCGCCCTGCTAGCTATATGTTTTCTTTGCTAAGAAGATTTGTGCCTAATGACAACTTTGATGTAACGATTCACTTTGGAGTAATAAAATGTTTACGAATCTACTCTTTTATCTGTAGAGTTTTATCATGATAGAGTTTTGATGAAGTTAGCGATCGTAATTTTGCAAGACAAAATTCTACACTAAATAAGTTGTAACTATCGCCATTAATAAATTCTACTTATGAAAAAACAATGTTTACGCATAAAAAACTCTGATTGTTAACATGAATTTAAGCACAGCGGGGGAAACTTCATGGCATTCTATTAGAGCGGTTAAATCAACTTACTTATTAGTTGTTTGATCGGTAATATAGAATAATTAGAGCTCCAATTTGCATACTGAAGCATTGACATAATAAAAAATTGCAAAATTTAGTTATGATCGTCTCGATCCTGTTAATATATATTTTGGATCAAATATTCATTTTTTGCGCAGTTTTCCTGGTAACGAACATATCAACATAGGAGGAGTATAAAGGATTCACACCAAAAGCGTCCCAGTTCAATTTGATTGTTGCCGACGTCTATAATTTACTATTATTCGCAACTTATAGAGTGACATCTAGAAAAGTTGCATCGACTGACAATCGATTCCAGATCACGGACAGTCCACCAATAATGCGGTGTTGCAATTATATCAACTACCATGTGAAGATGTCGCATCAAAGGAGTGCTTGTTGCTTGAGCTTTTATTCCCACACTATTATCCCGAGTCCTACAGTATGATGCATAGTATTAAGCACGTAAAAATATGTTGTTATATAATTATATTTAGCATTAAAATGTCGCATAATTCTACATATATTCTAATTATATTACAAAGTTTGTCATGTATAATGATTAAAATCATAACTTAATATAACAAAACTTGAAAGATATTTTTTTTCCAAAGAATAATAAATTTTGGATAATTTGGTCTGGATCGATTGGTGCTGCAAAGTGAATGGCGAATTTGACTAGTTGAATTAGTGATCAATGATATTGATTATTGGTCTAACCAATATCCAGTTTTTTCTATAAAAAATACCTGATATTGATTCTGGATTGCGGTTTGACATGACTGCGGATGTTAAAACAATGATACATGGAATCTAGACAGGTACCAAAATTGACTTGTGCTTAACAAGATGAGGTAGATGAATAAATGTCACTGAATTTCTGTTATACGGTAACTCTAACTTACCAAGCATTAACACACAATAGAGGTACTCTCGCAAAGTACCGACAGTGCCATTTCTGTAAATCTATGTGAAGCACATGCTGTCTTTCACATGCATGCCTACGACCCATGTTTGTCCAATTATAAACATTAAAATAAACAAAATAAAATTTATAAAAAAGGAGCTTTCTTCCTCTGGGATAAATGAAAAGGTACTGATAAATCCGAGACCAACCCTGCCATCCAATTTATTGGATACCGCTTTTTAATTATTCCACTAGTTTCATTCCAACGGTAAACCAACTGGTGAAAATATTTTGAATTAACTAATTCAGATTGGACCTAAGAGTTATCATCATATTTGCTCCAATTTTTGGCAGTCTTTAGATCATATAATCATTGAGTACACAATGTCATAACCAAGCAGATACATAAGAGGAGTCTCAAATTTTTTGACGCTTCCTCAACAATATATAGTAACAAAAACAATAAGGAGAATATTTGGAAAAGAGAAAAACTTTAAATTTGACAATCACCCGGTGGATGCGTACATAATTAATTAACAAGTCCTCAAAGGGTTACCACAGAGGCAATCATTGTTGTTAAACGACGACGCTTCGAGGTGATCGAAAGGCGAACCGACCGGGATCGAACCACAGAGATGGTTATGGCTCAAATCCAAGTGACCGATGTACTTGGCCGAAGCGAGTGAACCCGGAACCGAACCTCTCAAATTATTAAACGAGAGATCAAGAGCCATAAAGTATGATTTAGGCCCAAATGCGTCAGGTATGTGACCCTCCAATGCATTCCGGCTCAAATTAAGAATTCCCACTCCGGAACTACCTAGTAAACCGGCCGGTATCCCGCCCGAGATCTGGTTACTATCCAAATTAACCGTGGAAAGAACCCGCATCTGGCCTAACCAGTCCGGAAGCGAGCCCGAAATCTGGTTCAAGGACAAATCCAGGTCCGCAAGCCGGTACAGATTCTTGATCGAACCAGGAATCGATCCGCTCAACCGGTTCCTGGCTAACAAAGCCCTGCTCAACATCTTCAAGCTTCCAAAACCAGCGGGCAGCGGCCCGGAGATCATATTGTTGCGCAAATTCAAATGCTTGAGGCTGGTCAACTTGGTCAACGACTCGGGCAGCTCGCCCGAAATCTGGTTATCGGCCAGGTTCAGAACCGTGAGTTGTTGCAAGCTCCCTATATCACTCGGGATGTGACCGGTTATCTGGTTGCCTATAAGATCAACCACACGGAGGGAGGTCAAGGAAGTAATGCACTCCGGGATCGGACCGGTTATCCCCTTCCAGTCGGCCAGAACGAAGCTGGTCAGCTGGTCGAGCCGACAGATGGAGGGGTCGATCGAACCGGACATGTAACCAGACGAGTACCGACCAGATTTGGAGAAGATAGGGTCCTCAGATTCCCCACGTAGGTTAATGTCGACGACCCGGTTCGTGGCCGGGTCGCAGCTGATACCGTACCAGGTGGAGCAGCTGGTTCCGGTCCAGGTTTGGAAGATTCCCAGGTTCGGTTCATTGAGGGAGGACTTAAAGGATTGGAGGGCGGTTAGGTCAGAGGGCGAACACGAGGTTGCTTGGGTTACAAGGATAAGGAGGAGACCTAGTGGTATAAGAATAGCATTCTTACCCATTTTTGGGAGACCCTTTTCTTGGTTTTGCAAAATGTGGTTTGATATTTAAGTATGTTAGGGCTATGGGAAGTGGAAAATATAGGAGAGTGGGAGAGGGAGCTAGGAGGGTTTGGGTAGATGGGAGTTGGGGGCTGCATTTATACAAAATTTGGGTCTAATTTACTGCCATATGCTTGGTTGGGACTTGTGAGTTGTGACAATTTAATGGTTATTCAATTCAATTTGAGGGTGACTAGGTGTCTGTCCTTTTCCTTCCTTGGTGTTTGAGCACTGAAAGTGTTTTTGTTTGTTTTCCTTATTTTAAGATTTTCACAGGAGGGCTTGACACCTAAGTCCAAGGGACATGAATCATTTTGCTGACAAACTTATTATGTTGTTACGAAGTATAAAATTGTTAGTATAGATGTCATAGAGACAATCGATATAAGGACATTATACTTGATGATATTCAGTTATAATATTAGTGTGTATTAATAATGTTCGGCATTACATAAATGAATATAATGTTTGATTGTTTGCATATATTCATGTTTATGTTCCCATGAACTAGTGTTGTCATTGAGAATGTGAGATCTCAGATGACTATGCACGTAGTTCTTAAAGAGCCACAATCAATGATCATCGAGAATGGAATATCGATGATGCGATTGAGATTGGTGTGCGATCTGCATCATATCCTTAGAGGATGTAGTGGTTCTCACAACTACGAGATACTAGGTATTTCATGATGGATGCACAGATACTTTGGAGAGTATTGGCATACCCGACCGAGAAACTGTTTGGTGTATTCTATTTACGTATCTACAAGAATATCGGTATGTGGAGTAGTGCAATAGTCCTCTGACTTGAGGTCAATACGCACGACATGTACGGAGTGATAGACTTTGACCATGATCAAAGCTTGCACTCCTGACGGGGTAGATACGGCATGTGTTGGGTACATCACGAAGTGCATGTGCGTGGTAGTTGAGCCAAGAATATGATTAATTCCTCAAATAGACTTTGAGATAATACTTGTCTTCTCATAACTAATTGGATCGTTAGTCATTAGTCAATCCACGTTACTTTTGGAAATGCTGTCTAAAAGTGACAACATGATCAATTAGTAGAATGAGATAATTACGGTATGGTACCTAGATTAATCATGAAATTGCAATTTGGTCCTGCTTAATTACAGGGACTTATTTGTAATTTTGTTGATCTAGAAAATTACAGTTTGGTCCTTGGACTTTTATTAAAATTAAATTTTAGTCCTCGAATGATTCTGTAATTTTTGGATTTTCTAAAAATTGCATTCTAGTCCCTAAATTAATTATAAAATTATAATTAGGTCCCTAGGCTGAACTGAAAATAATGAATTAATAACTGTTTACATTTAATTTCTAAGTTGGATCTTATGAAATAATATGTGAACAATAAACGAATCTTGTTTGAGCAAGTTAAATACCCCGATAAAATATTCCTCGAAATTAAATATGGTTTTCATTTAGAATGAACGATGTCTTCCGTCATAATTAAGAGAAACCGAGATTTTGCTTTATAGTATTTAAGACCAAAGTCTTTTGCTTAGAGCTACGTCTAATGAAACTCTTATAGGGACATGTGAATGTCGCCGTGTGATGGTTGTAAACCACCTAAGTTATTTCACTAGCCAAAGCAAGGAAATAATGAGGGGACATCAATTAGACTGGGTCTGATAACTAGGAATTGTATGAACTACAATTGGTTTGGAGACCTACCAGTTATGCTGTTACAATCACCAGCCAGAGCAGGGGTTGTGATAGTAGGAATGTGGATCCTAGTCCATTAAGATTTATATTAGATATAAATTCGTACTCTTCCGATGAGGTCGTTGGGTATGTGAAAATAATGGAGACAAAATAAAGCTAAAGGCCGTGTTTATTTTGATTGCTGAATGTTGATCATAGGAATTATGTGTTTTAATTCCCGTTTTAATTTTATTTCCTTAGGTGTGTTGAAATGACTAACATATCGTTGAGATTTGTACTGGAATCGAACAGGTTGGCTGGGCCAAATTTTCTGGATTGGCACCAAAACATGCGTTTGATGCTAAAGCAAGAAAGGATTGAGTACGTGTTGGACAGGCCCATCCTTGTTACCCCTGCGGTTGATTCTTCTGAACTTGCTACGTTTGACGTAGAGGCTCAGAAGATGCATCAGGATGATGCGCAGCAGGCGTAGTGTGTTATGTTGCTTGGTATAATGCCTGAGCAGCATAACATGCTTAAGACTTTTGAAGGTATTCAAAAGAAAGAGCGGGTTGACAAGGATGAGTGCCTCCACCGCAAGGAGAAGGGACACTGTAAGAGAGATTGCAGGGTTCTGGCTGCTGAGAATAAGGCACTAGGTGTCTCTGGCTTTGGAACAGGTATGTTTGTTATTGAAATAAACATGTCCACTAATAATTCTGACTGCTGGGTATTAGATACCGCATGTGGCTTACACATTTGTACGAATGTGCAAGGCCTCAAAGATAGCAGGGCAGTTAGACCGGGTGAAGTTGCCCTATGCGTGGGAAATGGAGCACGAGTTACTGCCGAGCGCATAGGGACATATAGTATAGACTTACCCAGTGGGTATAGATTAGAACTTAATAATTATTATTTTGTTCCGTCTATTACTAGAAACATTATTTCCATTCCAATGTTGGACATTGAAGGTTTTTCCTTCCAATTTTCTAATAGTAGTTGCTACTTTATGAAAAATGGTATTGTTTATGGAAATGCCTCTCTTTCGAATGGTTTATACTTGTTAAATAGTAGACATGATGTTCTTAATGTGCAGAACAAGAAGCTCAAATTAAGTAATCAGGAAAATTCTACCTTCTTATAGCATTGTAGACTTGGTCATGTCAATGAGAAAAGAATTGCAATGTTAAGAAAGTTAGACTACTTAACCACTTTTGACTTTGAGTCTTATGGAAATTGTGAATCTTGTCTCAAAGGTAAAATGACTAATAAACCTTTTACTGGTAAAGGGGTAAGAGCCAAAGAAGTGCTAGAGCTGGTTCACAGCGACGTATGTGGGCCACTGCCTACTCTAGCAAGGGGTGGTTTTGGATACTTCATCACTTTTACTGATGACCTCTCTAGGTATGGATACATGTATCTTATGAAACACAAATCCGAGGCCTTTGAGAAGTTTAAAGAGTATAAAGCAGAAGTAGAGAAATAACTTGGGAAGAGTATCAAGACTCTTCGATCAGATCGAGAAGGTGAATACCTTAGCCACGAATTCCTGGATTATTTAAGGTTACATGGGGTCCAATCACATTGGACACATCCGGGAACACCACAAATGAATGGTGTGTCCGAAAGGAGGAACCGAACCCTGTTAGACATGGTAAGGTCCATGATGAGTTTTTCCTCTCTTTCAACATTTCTTTGGGGTTATGCACTCCAAACCTCAGTCTACATTCTGAATAGGATTCTATCTAAATCAGTTGAAAGCACACCATACGAATTATGGTGTGGAAAGAAGCCATCATTCTCACATATCAAAACGTGGGGTTGCCCTGCGTATGTGAAGAAGATGCTCACTGATAAGTTGGAATCCAAAGGTGAAAAAGGTTACTTTGTGGGATATCCTAAGGAAACAAAAGGATATTATTTCTATCTCCCTGAGAAACAAAAGGTTATTATTTCTAGACAGGCGACGTTCCTTGAAAATGACTATGTCTTTAAAGGACAAGATTGTAGAAAGATAGAGCTTGAAGAAATTCAAGAACCACAAGGTAATGCTGAGGCTGAGGACTTGTCGGATAACCACGACAAGGAATCAGTGGGAGCATTCAGTGATTCTCATGGTGGGAGTCTTTCACTAGGTGATAGTCTTCCAGCCAGTGGGAGCGTAGTTAGGGATAACTCGCATGGGCAAGATACTCCAATTAGACTGAATGAGAACAATTTGGACATTGTTCAATCTCCTGCTCAGGAAATGCGCGAAAGCGTCGCTCCTGAGAATTCTCCTGGCATTGATCAGATCATTGCAGAAGAACCTCTTCACGATCAGAATGAACAGCCTGCACAAACGCAACTCCGTAAGTCTACTAGGATTTGTCGTCCACCTGTCAAGTTTACTTTCCTCATGGAAGAACATGATGATGTGGAAATTCTGGACAAGGATGAACCTAAGACTTATACTGAAGCGATGTCAGACATCGATTCAAGGAAGTGGCTAGGAGCCATGAAATCCGAGATGGACTCGATATATACAAATCAACTCTGGGACTTGGTAGAATTGCCTGAAGGGTTTAGTCCCATCGGCTGTAAATGGGTCTTCAAGAAGAAGACTAATGCAGTTGGCAAAATACAAACCTACAAGGCTAGGTTAGTGGCGAAGGGTTATAAGTAATGCGAGGGCATTGATTATGACGAGACTTTTTCACCAGTTACAAAAAATTAAGTCCATAGCTGCATACTATGATTATGAGATTTGGCAAATGGATGTCAAAACGGCTTTCCTAAATGAGAATCTCGAGGAGAAAGTATTTATGACACAGCCAGAAGGTTTTGTATCCAAGTCAAATCCAAAATTAGTATGCAAGCTGCAAAGGTCCATTTATGGATTAAAGCAAGCTTCTAGGAGTTGGAATATCCGTTTTGATGAAGCTATCAAATCGTTTGACTTCGTTAGAAATGCGGAAGATCCATGTGTTTATCAAAAATGCCAAGGGGATAAGACTGTTTTCATTATCATATATGTTGATGACATATTGATTCTGGGAAACAGTATCCCGCTAATGCAATTCGTGAAGGATTGGCTGCCCGAGACCTTCATGATGAAGGACTTTATCCCATACGCATCTGCAATTGGATCAATCATGTACGCCATGACTTGCACTAGATCCGATATGGCCTACGCTGTTAGTATCACTAGTAGATACCAGAAGAACCCAGGTGAACGTCACTGGGTTGCTGTTAAGAATATTTTGAAGTATCTTAGATGAACTAAAGAATATTTTTTAGTTTATGGTAGGCAGCTAGAACTTGTGGTAACTGGGTTTACCGATGCCAGTTTCATGACTGACTGTGATGACTTTAGGTCACAGTCAGGGTATGCTTTCATGCTCAATGGCGGGACCGTGAGCTGGAATAGTTCCAAGCAAAATACGACCGCGGATTCAACAACCGAAATAGAATTAGAACATATTCTCACAGAGGATAACCTGTCTGATCCTTTCACCAAACCACTGGGTGTGCAACAACACACCAAACACTTTGAAAGTCTGGGTGTTAGACAAATGGGTGATTGGCTCTAGGCCAAGTGGGAGATTGTTAGTATAGATGTCCTAGAGACAATCGACATAAGGATATTATACTTGATGACATTCAGTTATAATATTAGTGTGTATTAATAATGTTCGGCATTACATAAATGAATATAATGTTTGATTGTTTGCATATATTCATGTTTATGTTCCCATGAACTAGTGTTGTCATTGAGAATGTAAGATCTCAGATGACTATGCACGTAGTTCTTAAAGAGCCACAATCAATGATCATCGAGAATGGGATATCGATGATGCGATTGAGATTGGTGTGCGATCTGCATCATATCCTTAGAGGATGTAGTGGTTCTCACAACTACGAGATACTAGGTATTTCATGAAGGATGCACAGATACTTTGGAGAGTATTGGCATACCCAACCGAGAAACTGTTTGGTGTATTCTATTTACGTGTCTACGAGAATATCGGTTTGTGGAGTAGTGCAATAGTCCTCTGACTTGAGGTCAATATGCACGACATGTACGGAGTGATAGACTTTGACCATGACCAAAGCTTGCACTCCTGACGGGGTAGATACAGCATGTGTTGGGTACATCACGAAGTGCATGTGCGTGGTAGTTGAGCCAAGAATAGGATTCATTCCTCAAATAGACTTGGAGAGAATACTTGTCTTCTCATAACTAATTGGATCGTTAGTCATTGGCAAATGCATGTCACTTTTGGAATGGTGTCTAAAAGTGACAATATGATCAATTAGTATAATGAGATAATATGATTAAGTTATTTGAATAGACACTTAATCATGTTCAAGACTTAATCGAGTATTCGTGAATGAAAGGACCGTATTACTGTGAGCTTCACATTACAGGTAGTTGCATTATCCTCGCAACGTACCTCATATGTTGAGATTGTCTGGTCTATTGTCTAGGGTTCGACTAAGACCATTAGTTCGACTAATCGCTTGGCATGTGAGGGCCTATGGGTCACACAGCAAGTAGTATTAGTTTACGAATTGAAGTTGGTTAGATTAAATATTGATTTGATCAAGAATATTTAATCTATAGAAAAATATTATAATTCTATTAGATGGAATTATAATTGTAATTATTTAATTAAGTTAGATTTAATTAAATACTAATATGTATAGTAAAATCTATTAGATGTTGGACATATTTACTGGGTCAAAAAAATAATAGAATGGGCTTGGAGGCCCAAAAGAGAAGTCAATGTTGGAAGCTTTGCTTCCTGCGAAACCTACTCCTAAAAGGGTAGGAGTTGGTTAATTATTTTACTATATATATATGTGTGGGTATCAAGGATTTTTACATAGAAATTCATTAACCTAGATACAAGACACATATTTTCTCTAGTTTCTTCGATAAAGAATTCTCCTAGCGAATTCTCGAAGATTTCAACTGTCTAGGAGTTCGTAGACGAGGACTACGTGGATACCATAGTTGAAGATTCGATCTACAACGCACTGTAAGAATTCTCTAACTATGTTGTTATCTTGATTTTATGTTATACAGTCATGATCAGATTCGGTGTTGGTGAAAAATTTTATCTTCCACTGCTACGAACCTAGGGTTCGTGTTTATAAAACCCAACAAAAATATGTCACGAGTAGTTATATATTAAGTAGCGAAAATTTGTTTCATCTTAATTAGAGGTATTTAGTTTGAGCTTTGGAAATATAATTGTATGAAATCTTTTTGTAGTATATTTTGATTCAAATTGAGATTAACCGGTTTTATAGATATCTATATTGAACAACATATAACTATTGGATGAATTATAAAATTAATTTTAGTTCCCAGCTAGAATAAGTATTCTCTACTTGTCACTCAAGTCAAGACTTATGAAAATCCATTATTGTTGGATAAATTGACAGCTTGTTCGATAAATTGAGAGCACGCTTTTACATTCATAAAATTTTAACTCAAATTTTATTTTACTAAATATAAATTCTTTACTACTTGTAACAACACTATTGATCAAATTATTTTGTTCAGAATAAAAGAGCTTCGGATCAGTTAATTGGTTTCCTAGTAAAGGGGCCAAAGCCTCAATCGAGCGACAAGGCTGTGGTACTATTATCCATCTCTAAAGAAAGTAGATTTGCAAAAAAAGACAATGGTATCTTTTTGCAATAAGAAAGGTAAGAATGAATTAACTAAAAGAGGAGATCTGAACCAAGGTTTTTAAAAACGACCCGGAAGTCGATCCGGGATTTACCCCATACTCTAGGTAGATCGGTCCGACTATCGGTACTTTTTTTAATAAAAAAATATTTTAATAATATTTAATTATCCATACCCATCTCTATCGTTACTTTCCCTTTCCCGAAAAAAGTTTCCCCTTCCCTTCCTCACTCCTTTTACCTAATCAAACCCTCGAATAATCTTCAAAAAAATCCTTGAACGCAACAATTAATATATAATAATAGAACCCATCTGTCACTCTCTTCAGAAACATCTCATCTTTCTATCTCTGGAAACTCAGATCCATAAAAAAAGCCTTGTTGAAACACCATAAGAGATTGGAAATGGAAAGCTTCAAACTTGGGGAGCTGATCCCAGGCCTACCGGAGGAGCTCGGTCTGGAGTGCGTCACCACTCACCGCCTGGCTGCCGGTGTCCGCCGTCTCTGGAGCCAGCTCCTCCGGTCGCTGGACTTCTCCTCCAGGAGCCTTCTCCCATCTCCGTGTTGTTTAATTATCTTTGATTCTTTGTTGTTTGAAAATGTCTTGATTGATTTTGTTGGGGAGTAAAGCTTAAGACTTCAAGGATTTGGGTTGAATAAAGCTTGAGATTTGGGTTGGGAAAATTTTGGTTTAATTTTCAAGTTTTGGGCGAAAAACCTTATGAATCCGAAATTTTCGGGTCAGTTTTTCGTACGAACTGTTCGGTCTGATCAGATTTTGGGTGATTCGTAAGGTTAGCGTTTCAACGAGCAAATCTAGTACGCCCTTTTTACCGAATCGTGGTCCGACAGAATACCTTGATCTGAACTCAAAAAGAACAGAAATAAACAAAAATAACGGTGAATTAGCTCTAATAATTGGCACAGATTCACAGAAGATTGTTCTTTTAGGAAACACAGAAAATTTGTAAGAGGCTAGAGATCTGTTCCCAAAGTATAATAACTAATAAGTGAAGGTTTCCAAAAAAAAAAACATAAGTCAAGGGGCCCTACAACGCCTTCCTGAATCGGTCACATCACATGTACAGATCCACCTTTTAGCATTTATTTCCGGAATAATTATCATTCTTAAAAAAAACTAATAATTATGAAGTTCGTTATCAGTACATGATAATTTTTTGACCATTGATAACAAAACCAAAACAGAGAAATTGAACTATATATCCATTATAAATTGAAAAAAATTAATAATTAATTATATAAAATCGTACTTGCGAAAAAAAGTTGGATCATCAAGTCATCCATTACATAGGTCCATTATAGCTAGATTGATTTGATGGTTCCTAATTTTTCCCACAAGTATGAATTGTTGGGAGATAGAGTTTGTAATGTTCCGACCGACTTTCTTCTTACACCAATACAAATATTTTTTAGCATTTTTTGTACTCATTCACAACGTACCCTGAGAAACTTCAAGGACGTCACCTATCCTAAAATTACTCAAGGCCAAACGCGCGTTCAACCTTGAAGTTCTTTCAAGATGTATGCAAGAAAACAAGGTATACCTTGTTAATATGAATAGTCCTAATCAAATCACTTAATCCTTTCAGAACATATCATTAACGGGATATCACATTCACCCTTCCTTAAATACGTGACAACCTCGTCGTGCCACACCGTACAATCTCAGAATCTATTATTTTCAGGTGTAGGATCAGTTCGTCTATGCCTCCCTTCACCTAGAATGCTTGCCAGGATCCGCTCATTGTCCATACACTCTCACACCAGCGATCACTCCCCACCCTCTAGGCCCCAAATGTCACATGCCCACCAGTTTTAACTTGGTTAGTCCCCGAACCACACCGTAGTATTAGAGGTCCTTCTCCGATACTATTTGTGACGCCCCGTGATCCAACTGAATATCTTCACAGACCGATACGACCCTTTTTCAGGTTTAACCTTAGAGTTCTTTGAAGATGTATGCGAGAAAAGAAGGCGAACCTTGTTGATATGGATAATCCAAATCAAATTACTTAGCCTTTCATAACATATCTTTAACGAGGTACCACATTCACCCATCCTTAAATACGCGATGTCCTTGTCGCGCCACATAGTACAATCCCAGAATTCATCATTTTCAGGTGTAGGATAGGTTCGTCCATGTCTCCCTTCACCTAACATGCTTTGCCATGAGCCCCTCATTGTCTGTGTACTCTCACACCGACGATCACTCTGAGGCCACATGCCCACCATTTTCAGCTTGTTTAGTCCTCGAACCACACCGTAGTATTAGAGGTCTTACTCTGATACTACTTGTAACATACCGTGATTCAGCCGACTGTCTCTACAGACCAACATGAGCCTTTTCCAAGTTTAACTTTTGAGTTCTTTCAAGATGTATACGAAAAAAGAAAGTGCACATTGTTGATATGGATAGTCTATATCAAATTATTTAAGTCTTTCAGAACATATTTTAAACTAGATATCACAGGATTTTTCTAGCTTAACTAATATGCCTCAAGTTCAAGTCACTAGGAATATAAAAATGTTAAATGTTTGGATATGCCTCAAGTTCTATCCAATAAATGTTTGGATAATAGATTGGCGTTGTAAAAAAACTTCGAGCTATATCAAGTCTCAAAAAAATGAATGGTTGCGAACCCAAATTTACAGCTTTAAATGGTTACTTGCAAAGAATACCAACTAATTCGGCTGTCACAATTGTGAGGTTGCATCGGAAACATAATAATTTCATATCTTAAGAAAGCACCGACGTCCGAATTATAGGACGTGGCCTATTATGATCACAGGAACTAATAGATCCCAGTCCTTTATTTTTTAATTAATTAATGATTTAAGTAAGGGAAAATTACCCTCACATCCCTGAGGTTTGGTCACCCTCTCCCTAGGGTCCCTGACTTTTGGAAAAAGATTGTCCCGTCCCTAAGTTTTGACGATAATAGACTCTCGGGTCCCTGGCTGACGTCATCGACTTTTTTTTTATTTTTGGTCATGAAAATGACCAAAATACCCTTTTAAAAAATGTTAAAAGATGGAGACCATCTGGGAGGCGATGGCTCGCCGCTGGGACTCTGCGGCTTTGATTTGCTTTGGGCAGAAGAGGTGGGCGGCCGCGATTCTCCTCAGACTGCGCCAATACACCCCGTAAGGGGCGAACCCGATCGCTCTATTGAGCATGAGGCTGTACGCCGATTCCTTGACCGGCCGGTCCGCGAAGGCCGAGCTGTTGAGTATCTCTTTGGCTACGTCCGGCTTGGAGGCGACGACCATTCGGGTGTCGCCCAGGCTGAGGGCCATAAGGCGTTGGGCGTTGCATGAGACTGCGGTGGCGGTGGGAGCGGGCAGTGGGAGCGGGCGGGAGGAGGGGGGGAGCGGGCGGGAGCGGGCGGGAGCGGGGGGGGGGGGGGGGAAAGGGGGGAGCGGGAGGGAGCAGAGGGGAGCGGGCGGGAGGAGGGGGGAGCGGGAGGGAGCGGGGGGGGGGAGCGGGAGGGAGCGGGCAGTGGGAGCGGGCGGGAGGAGGGGGGGAGCGGGCGGGAGCGGGGGGGGGGGGGAGGGGGGGGGAGCGGGAGGGAGCGGGCGGGAGGAGGGAGGGAGCGGGAGCAGGAGAGGGGGGGAGCGGGAGCGGGCGGGAGGGGGGGAAGCGGGAGCGGGAGAGGGGGGGAGCGGGAGCGGGAGAGGGGGGGAGCGGGAGCGGGAGCGGAGCGGGGGAGGAGGGGGGGAAGCGGGAGCGGGAGAGGGGGGGAGCGGGAGCGGGAGCGGGAGGGGGGGAGGAGGGGGGAGCGGGAGCGGGAGAGGGAGGGAGCGGGAGGGGGAGAGTGGGAGCGGGCGGAGGAGCGGGAGCGGGGAGCGGGAGGGGGGCGGGGGGGGGGGGGGAACGGGGTAAAAGGTTGAAGAAGGTAAAAAAAATTATTTTTTGTTTAAGGGTATTTTGGTCATTTCCATGACCAAAAATGAAAAAAAGAGCCGATGACGTCAGCCGGGGACCCGAGAGTCTATTATCATCAAAATTTAGGGACGGGACAATCTTTTTCCAAAAGTCAGGGACCCTAGGGGGAGGGTAACCAAACTTCAGGGATGTGAGGGTAATTTGCCCTTTAAGTATTTCCCACCTGCTTTTCGGAAGTTGTTTCTAAGTTTTCACCTTTCCACTTTTGTTATAGCAATTATCCTGCAGTAAAAAGAAAACCATTTTAATTACTTGATCTAATCTACTTACCATCAACTCACGGAGGTAAAACTATTTAAAAAATATTTTGCAATGTTATATAGTAATTCACGACACACCACCTAAGCACGTAGGTCAAGTAATAAAAAGTTTAACCGGCCTAGAATTTAATCTACAAGAATTGTGTTAAAATATGGTTAGAACATTTAATGGTTGGTTCGTATGAGGTTGGTTTTGTATGAGGGAGCAAAGGCTTGACATGGATGGTTTGAGTGTAGTTGAGATTCACGGAGACATGGATAGCAAGCTATGGTTGTTTCGTGGAGGCATGATTAGTAAGGAGCCATGGTTATCTTGGAGAAGTATTGTTAGCTGGGCCCCACTATGGTTGTCTAAAGGGACGTGCACATCAAAGGTGTTGGGTAAGTTTGGCATTAGGCATGCGAAGCCGTTGGTGACACCACAAGTGGATCGGGTATCTCACTCAAGGCCGAACGGTGGAGTTCGTGGCATGTTGAGGGTTCTACTTGGTAGAACAAAAGGTTGCCCATTGTATGCTATGTCAAATAGCATTAGTTTGAGGCAAGAAGGTCCAGCGGAGAAGTAGTTTGAGGTTGCAGAGCATGGGGTTGACCGAAAAATAGAGGACGCGTCTATTGGTCGCAAGGTTGCTTCAGCAGGTGGACTTGCTAGTTGGGGTTCGATGAAGATTGGAAGGAATAGGCCAAGCAAGTTCAGAGGCTCGAGGGTTTGTATGATTTTGTGACTTGGATCCATCAATAAAGTTCTCATTTCTCTCAGTGAACGTAGGTATTAGGCCGAACCACATTACTTCTTGTGTCTGTGTTCTTTGCACATTTTGTTCTCATGGTTGTTGAATTTGAATTCCTAACAATATGCTCGCAGCAAAAATAGTGGTGGAGTACTTAAAGGCCGTGGCATGATAGAGAATCCTACTATTGGTTGACGGTGGGACATTACTAACAGCTTTTTGTGATGTAAATTGGGGAGGATATCCCACCACGAGACGTTCACGAACTGGATATTACATATCCTTGGGAGGATCCCGATGTCTTCCATATTATTGGGAAGCTGTATATATGTTGATTCATTTAATCAGAAACGCAACAGCATTCACAATTTTCACCCACCACGAATAGGGAGGTTACATCATGGTAATAATGATTCCATAACTTATGACAATTATGGGTGTAGATATGGGAATTTGCCACAATTATTTTTTATTGTTTATCTTAAATAATATAATAATAACTTAAAAAATTTTATTATTATATTATTAAACATATTTCTTTAGAAAACTAGCACTTCTTTTTTCCAAAAAAACTGGCTTTCTTTTTTAATCATAAAAATGAATCGAACTATTGTAGTAGTGATAATTATCTCAATAAAAGATTTTATATTAGTCACACTCGAACTAAAAAAAATTTGATCAGAACAAAACTGAAAGTTTATGGCGATTCATATATAATCATAATTATATACATAAATTGGTAAATAAATGTCATAAAAGGTTACCTCTTTTAGCGTACATTTCTCCCAAAGTATTCTTCATTGATTTTTTACAGGATCTTGATGGAGGCTCGTCACTGGTTGTCCCTGCTCACGTATGAACGAAGCAGTGGTCGGATTTTACTACCTAGAAGCCTGTGCTTTTCTTAGAGAGAACTTGGAGAGAAAAAGAAACATTTAGTTGTTATCACGTATAACAACCTCACCCTATAAAATTAATTTTAAATTAAATTAAAAGATTTCGAAGATCATAATTTTTAATTATTTTAATTAATTTAACTTTGGATAAATCATGGCTAGAAAAACTAACAAAAACCATCATTTGAAAACAACTAACATTTCATGAAAGCAGAAGAGAAGAAATACTCAACCAGACTATACTCTAGTTTTCGTTCTACCTCACCCTCTTCCGTGGCCCCCCTCACTAATCTCTAGTAATTTTCGCAGTATGTATCTTCGTTGCAAGGGTTCCTATTCATTGGCAGCCACCCTGATCTGATAAGTCTTAAAAAAAAAACACCTTCGTGCTATACGTCCTTGAACAGTACTTAAGGAGCGAAGCAATTGTCCGAACCTATACCAACCCAACCATGTACTTCAACGTTCAGATCGTCTCCACGGAAACCATAAAGCCCTTCTCTCCTACTCCACCCGAAAAGAGGATCTACCAACGTTCCCTGTTTGATCAGCTCACGCCCCTAGTGGACGTAGATTGTGTCCTCTTCTATCCAAAAGCTCAAGCTCAAGCTCACGCCAAGCTCAAGCTCTCCCTCTCAAAAGCTCTGGCCCATTTCTATCCGCTAGCTGGGCGGGCCAGCGACGCTCTCTCCATCAACTGCAACGACCTAGGCGTGAGCTGCACCGAAGCTCGGGTGGCTTGTGACATGTCCCAAGTGATCATGAATCTTGGGGCTCCTAATCATCCTCTGTTGGAGCTGATCCCTAAGGAGCAGCTGACCAATCTCGTGTTTAACGACGAACGATCACTCCTATCAGTCCAGATCAGCACATTTACTTGCGGTGGACTAGCTATTGGCGTCAAGGTTACGCATGCTATCGTTGATGCGTCAGCTTTGGCTTCCTTTCTAACTCACTGGGCAGGCATCTCGCGAGACCCCGCGAGCGGTACACTCGACGATCGCGGGGAAGGCATTGTCGTAGATTGCGCCTCCTTGTTCCCCACTAGAGACCTCCCAGTATTGCGTTTGAGCGACTTCATCTCCCCCGAAAAGGCGCAAACCGAAAGGGTAGTAAGGAGGTTTGTGTTCGAGGGGCACAAGATAGCCTCTCTAAGAGAGAGTTTCCAAGATGGGAGACTCTCCCAACGCCGCCCCACTCGCTACGAGGCATTGGCAACCTTGCTCTGGGCTGCCCTCGTCAACATTTCACAAGACCCGTTAGATGAAACTTCAAATAAGTCCCATGTCGCCATTAACGCATTAAACTTGCGGAAAAGGATTGACCCTCCATTGCCAGAGCGGTCTCTAGGGAGCACAGTCCACGGAGTGATTGTGGAATGGCCCATGAACAAGGTCGTGGACCTCAACGAAATGGCAGGAAAGCTCATCGATTCGATAGGATTCCGGAACGATCCTAACTTTGTTAGGGATCAATATTCTGGTGACAAGTATCTGAATGCTTGCTTGGGTTGTTTGGAAATTTTAGCCGCTGACACAAATCTTGTCATTGCAATTAGTAGCTGGTGCAGGTTCCCTTTTTACGAGACGGACTTCGGGTGGGGAAAGCCAGAGCTGATGGCCACTTCGCTCCCGTTGCGTACAACCAATACGGCCATTCTTATCGACGCCAAGGATGGCGAGGGGATAGAAGTATGGATGGGACTGTCCAAGGAAGACATGGCCAAGTTTGAACAGGACCCTCGTATTCTCCAGTATGCTTCTTCTTCTAGCCTTACTTCAACTGCTAAAGAGCAGTAGTTTCAACCTCATAGAGTTGAGTATTTGCCTCCTCTCCCGAATGACGTTTGGAATTTGCTTGTTTTATGTCTGTTTTCTCTCTAAAAAATTTGAGTTGCTCAATTAATGGTTATTTCTAGCCTATTCTCATATGATATTATCAGAATTATATAATGTTCGAACATATAATGTTAAATTTGATTAAGTTGTTCTGATGTGATGAGACAGAATACCATATTTATTGTCCTCTCGGATTAATTGCAATAAAAATCTTACAGGTTTACGTGGAAGTAAAATTAAAGCTTTAGCAGCTCAAAACTAAGAGATTTTTTTTCTATTGAATTTTAACACTACATGATTTTAATGAAGTTATAACTCGTCTTCGTACGAGGAAATCTTACATTTAAATAATATTTCAAATAAAAAATTTACCAATTAAAAAACGTATATCGGAATTGAAATGAGCATGGTTTCGTCTCCCATCAAAGTTGGTTCTTCTTTGAAATGAAAAAACAAATGAGGTCTCATGTTTAATGATTAAGATTGATTACACGAGTTTTCACAAGAAGTTTCATGAAAATAAATTATTGAAATTGGGTTGGTTCAAACATTTTCATCATAGTACCCCAACAATAATACTTGTAGTTCATCATCCAGAAGACAAAAAGAAATATCCTCATCATATAACCTAAGATTCTTCTTCATTGCTGTAAATTATATTGTGAATATGGGCAAGTCTCGCTTCTCATTAAAGTTGTTCATATGGAGACGGAGTTCAAACATTTCCAAAATCAAAACACAGATTCCACAATAATCATCACATAATAGAACAAAATGGAACTATACATTAAACATGCCGCACCTGTACTGGTGCAATATGATGTTGATACTACAAAAACATCCACATGCCTCAACAACATGGTTCACGATGAATTGTACCTCGTCATTTTGGATCTTTCCGAAGATAGATTGACAAAACAAAGAGCTCCGACCGACCAATCACCGAAACTTACGCTAGCTTCCACATTTAATCGATCTAGATAAAGGCAGAGACAATGCAGTATTTTTTATACCAAGAGAAGGCCAATTCCTACTGTTCCCTCCGTTAACTACTTGAGTAGTGGGAAAGGCCGGCTCCTAGTGAGAAGTCGTGTTGGATAGATTTTTTCAAGCGGCTGGCTGAGAAGAGGGTGGTGCCACTTCCTTGGAATTGGCTTGAGCAACAGCGTTCTTGGACATAGTCATAGTAAGAGAAAAAAGCACTTACTAAATGACAGTATATTTTTTATTTCGTATACTGTACAAACATTAAATAAAATTAATATCGAGTTGGTTAAAGCATCATCCTTAAATGGCATAATGGTGGTCGTGTGTTCGAATTCCACCCTTGCCAAACTTTTGCAATTTCGTGAGTAACTAACTCTAGAAAATCATCATAAATAAAAATTATGTTTAATTTTTTTCTGTTTTAGTTTCCAAAGTATCATAAATATATAAAAAATTACTCAAGTTATTGGATCTTATTGTATGTTAATAATACTTCATGTAGACTAAAAAAGAAAAAAATTAAAGACAGAATTTTTCAAATCCGGTAGAAATTATGGCAATTGGTGTAAATAGTTATTATTTTAGTAAAATAGATTAGCAAAACATATTGTCAAGAATAAAATTTGAATCATAACAACCAAGCCAATATGACCAACTTGTTTAACTGTTACAATTATATTTATTTACTGTAGTTTTCTGATGCCTTGTTAGAAGTTATCTACAAAATTGCTTTATCAAGAGTGAGAATCAAACACAGAGCCAGGGGTATGACATATATTGACGACGTCTATACCAACGAGGCAAATTGTGATCTTTGTATAGCCGTCACACCATTAATGTATTTAATGTTGGAAAAGTACAAGAAATAAAACCGTAACAAACTTGGATTTTGAGTAAAAGCCACTCTTAAATAGAGAACCGAAGTACTCCGACTCTAAATATCAAAAAAAGAAATGCACATCGTCTCATATAACCGAGGTGTAGGTTCCCTTTTTGCGAGAACGATTTCGGGTTTGGAAAGCCAGAATTTGTGCCACTTCGTACCCATTGAACACTATCAATGCAGCCATTTTTATTGACGCCAAGGATGGTGAGGGGATAGAAGTATGGATGGGACGGGACTGCTCAAGAAAGACATGGCTAGGTTTAAACAAGACCCCGGTATTCTCCAGTATGCTTCGAAAGAGTAGTAGTTTCAATCTCATGAGTCGAATGACGGAAATTCTGAGTTCAATTATGTCTTATCTCTGAGAAAAACTGAGTTGCTCAATAATAGTTATATCTAGCTTATTCTCATATGATATTGTCTGTAATTTTTTAAAGTATATATACTATTCCAATCGCAATGTTTCACCATAAAGATGATTGCTTGAGGCAAGCAATCAATAGGACTAGTAATAACATTGGTTTAGCTATTAGGCATGCAGGCCCGTTAATGAAAGAAATAATAAGACATTGCACGTTCGTAGAAAGGCCCAACCACATTATCCATTCGAAAAAATATCTGGACATCGAATTCTAAAGTTGTTCAAAGCGTACATTAACAAAATGAATCGATTTCGTAACAGTCAAATGCACCAACACACGAGATTGTACCAAATCTTTTTCCTAGTCAATTTTGATCACGACAACTTTTATCTTTTCATCTCTGTGTCGGTGCTTCTTTTCTTCCGGACCTCTTATGAAAAAGACTCGAATGGTATGCACACTCTGCCGCTCCAGAATAAAAGAGACAATTTGGTAGTTCTTGATTTTTCATCTTTGGTTCGGTGCTTTGAAGTTTTCGTAGATGATCTTTCTTTAGCTGCACCACTTTTTATTTCTAGATTAGTCGAATGCATGGAATAAAAGTTGGATAGAATCATAAATAGCTCATTTTTTTACAAGTCAAGTTGTAAGTTTAGATCTTATAAATATAGAATATGAGGCTCGACATTTCTTTTTCAATGAATAAAAAACACTTGACAATAGGTTTAGTCATTTCTCGTAAACATTTCGTAAATATGATCACGAATAATGTGACATGATTTGTAATTCATAGTGCGAAATTTGATAGAATCTCTGCAAGCTTTCATTTTAAGAGGCATATTAGAGCTTTCCCAAGTTAGATTACCAAACTTTGGAGCCATACAATTTCTACATATATTTCGTTTCAACTAGGATTTTGATGGATAAGGTATAGACAGATTTGGAAGTTGGAACCGTACCTTACTCTCAACCCTAGAAAAATTTTATCATCAAATCTACACGCTACCCTGAGGATATGCATAGTCCGAATTTTGTATTTTTGTTTTAGAGTAAATTGCCATCAGGTCTCTTATGTTTTAAGAAATATCCAATTTAGTTCTTACTATTTTCAATAACGTACATTCGTCCTCCTAGTTTAGAAAAATCCACCTCTCAAGTCTCTGGTGGACCAACTGTTGACATCAGCGATCCTCTTAATTGTTGAAGTTGATTTTAATTGAATTTTCCGGCGACGGTTCATAATTAGTGGACCTCCATTACCAACCATCCTCATGTGATATTGTCTGTAAAGTATACATACTATTCCAATCGCAATTTTTCACCAAAGAGATGATTGCTTGAAGCAAGCAATCGAAAGGAATAGTAATAACATTGGTCTAACTATTAGGCATGCAGGCCCATTAATGAAAGAAATAATAAGACATTGCATATTCGCAGAAAGGCCCGACATATAGTCCATTCGGAAAAATATTATGACATTGAGTTTAAAATTTGTTCAAAGTGCACCTTTGGATGTTAAAAAATGATTAGATTTTTCAACAGCCAAATGCACCAACACATCGAGACGAAGAGATTGTACCTAAGCCTTTCTCATGTAATTGCCTTCCATCATTCTGGCAGTCTTGACAGCTTTTATCTTTTCATCTTTGGGTCCGGAATTCTTTTCTCTAGATTTATAAGAAAAAGATATAAAAAAACTCGAATGGTTCCATCCCTTTACTGCCCCAGAATGAATTTGAAGTTTTCGTAGATTGTTCATGTCGTTACTTCTAGAATTGCTTAATGATCCCTTTTATTAGCTGCATTACTTTTTCTTTCTGGATTAGTTGAATGCGCATCAAACAGAGTTGGTTCGAATTGTGAATAACTCAAGTGAAATTAGATGTTCGGGTCTGATGATCACATGTCGGTACAGAGCGAGCGAGAGATCCCAGGACTGATTTTATTATTTACAAGCGATATGACTCAGAAAAGATGCCATCTTTGATATACGGCTCTAGTCTATCCTAAATTTAGCTAGAGGGTACAGCCGCAATCCTCACTGCAGTGATTTAATAATTGGATTAATAAGTCTACGCATCACTCGAACAATTCCTCTATAAATTACGTGGTAAATTTACTATGACCACGATGTCTCAAGTGACAATGTATGGACTGATCTAAATATTAACTTGAATTTTTTTTGGATTTCGATTTTACAAATATAAAATATATAAATGAGAGAATCATTCTATAAATAGAGTTATATAGACTAATCAAAATTTTATAAAATTTAAAATATATAAACTATTTAATACTATTTACAAATTTAAAATAATAATAAATTTTAATTGTCGCATGTAATAAATTTTAATTGTCGCATGTAATAAATTATAGTAAATTATAGTGCATGTAATAAATTTTAACGGTCATTCTAATTATGTATTTCGGGGTCAGAAGTTTGAAGAATTTCGGGGACGAATGGAATGCTCGGAGTTGAAGGAGTGTAGTCAGTCTACTTGCTTGTATTTTCTCTCATATGGTCGGTCCGCCTTGCTTTTTTTTTTTCCTTATATGACCGGTCTGTCCTCCATGTCCGTCCGCCTCGGTAACGCTCTTCAATAGAACGGTCATATCTTTTCATAGCTCTACAACTTTGTAGTTTACATCATCTTCAGATTCTATTGTAAGATCGGTCTGCCTACCTCCCTTTTTTCCAAAAGGGACCGGTCCAAGTGCCTACCTTTTTTCTAAAAGGGACCGGTACGAGTGCCTCCCTTTTTTCCAAACGGGACCGGTCCAAGTACCTCCCTATTTTTCAAAGGGGACCGGTCTGAGTGCCTCTTTTTTTCAAAAGGGGACCGGTCCAAGTGCCTCTCTTTTTTTCCAAAGGGGACCGGTACGAGTGATTTTGTTTCCTTATAGGATCAGACCAATGGCCTCATTTTTTTCCTATACCGGGCCGAATCAAATCTTTTGACATTGGCAACGATAAAAAATTAGCAAATTTTGTGGGATTTAATCTTTATTGAGGCGGATCTTTTGGAATCGAATCTTGGAGCTGAGATCTTCATGCATTGAAGGCGGCTTAGGGTTTCCTATTCTAAGGCAGGGAGCTAGGTCAAGGCACTCGATATAAGGAAGGTTTTAGCAAGGGAACGATCATCACCAACATAACGCACAACTCTTTGCTTATTTTTATTGCTTTTCCTTTCCTTAGCCTATAGCATAGCTTAGCGTAACTCTAGCTCTAGTTCTTAGTTAAATCGACCCTGGGACGATCACTTTGCTCTTTTCCCCACAACATATTTTTGACATGCTCGGTAGGACTAATGAAGACGTCTGAAAAGGCGGTCTAACTTTGTTCGATCAAAATGTCTAATAACGATGCTGCTCAAGCTAACTCCAAGGAGGCGGCACCACCCTCTTCTCAGCCACCTGCTCGAAAGAACCTATCCAACACGGTCTTCATCAAGTAGGCAGCACCACTAGAAAAAATCCAACCAACGCGGTCTTCATCAAGGAGCTGACACACCCATCCTCACAACAAACCGTTGAGGGGAATCCATCCAACACAGCTGCTCACAATGAGCTGGCCCTTCCCACTACCCAAGAAGTTATCGAAAGGAATAACATCAACCCGTTTCCCTCTAGGGAGCTGGCCGATCATGCCTTCCTCACAGAGGAGAAGTTTGACCCTTTCGCCACCCGCCAAGTAATGAGAGGATTCGCCAATCAAAGCTCTTTCAAAAGAGGGGATGCCTGTATGAATCCCTTTTTTGACTCGAGGATTCCCAATCCGAACCCAATCTCTCAGGTCAAACATCAAGGATGGATGGAGTTGGACGAGGAAAACATCCACCACCCTGTCAATCGAGAACTAACCTTTGGTGCGACCCACACAAGGCCAGATTGGCAACAAATCCAGTTCAAGGATGGGGAGGACTCAACCCTATATTAGCTTCCTAGGGGATAACTTACACTCGACCTCAACCAATGAGCACAACAATAGGATGAGGTACCCGAAAGTACGTCTTAAGGTCTCGGTGATAGGATGGCGCACATATAGTCATCGCCATTCACTCAACCTATTGCAGAGGAACTGAGGGCACGGTCTTTACCTTACCACAATATTGACACTTCAGACTTCACAAGCTCACTTAGCCGACCCCCATCGGCTGGGGTCTCCAGTTACCCGAGGTTGCAAGAATCCTCTAAGGGCGAGGAGATCCAAGAGGTGAAGGGTGATCCATATTTCCTCAATCTGAGAGCTTTACACTACATCAATTCTTGGAGGGCTAGTTATTGATGGATCCCCACCCTATTACTCATATTGCCATGGTTGGCTTTGATCGAAGCCAAAAAAGAGGCCTCAAGCAAGGGAAGGCCAATTTTAAGACCTGAGGGACAAGACTCATGGAGCAAGAACAGCCACCCGATAGAGGCATCCCAAGGACTCAGAAGTTCTACTGTTAGAGGAAAGCCAACGAGATGTGGAGGCTTCGCCATCCCCATATCAAAATGGACCTTCAAAATAAGCCCAACCCACGCTGGAAAGCCTTCAACCGGCTTGGAGATAAGAGTGTCACCCCAGATCCAGCAGCGCAAGGCATCTTGACCAAAACTCAAAGACGTTGCCTTGAGAGGAAGGTCTTATTAAAGTGGAAGCAAGTCATCAAGGACCATTAAAGGTAACTTGTGGAACAAAGGGCCAAGTTGGAGGAACAAAATGCCTTCCTATTTCGCGTACGAGTTAGACACCTACCGGATCGTACTCAAGGCCAAGCCAGGGGGGTAGAAGCCTTTAAAACAACCAAGGTAAAATATCTCAAACACCTCAAGAAAGTTTGACTAAAGGCACCTGTTGACCTATGCGAGAAGTTAATCCGCAAGTGGGTACCTAAGGTGAGAAGCGAGATCCACCCGAATTGGGATTGCCCTGAGGAGGATAAGGCCAGCCATAAAAGTAACAAGGTCTCAGTCTAACTTGGCACATGATACATTTTGGGGGCTTCCCAATTGACATGACGCAGACTAATCTTAGGCCTGGACCCAATTAACCAAGCCACTTGAGGGGCGACCTGATCGAAGAGGATCCTAATGAGCTTCAGGTGGTAGAGAAGCCCTTAGCCATACCTATGGTAGAGGACTTCATTGGCAACGTCATCATCACGACGGCTACACGGAGGATGGGTGAACATCTCAAGCCTCTCCACACCATGGCTCACATCTTCGGAAAGCTGATCAAAACAGTCTTAGTGGACAATAAGGCAATGGTGAACATGTTTCTCCAATTATTCCTGAGGAAACTTAGAAAGGAAAAGGAGGAGGTCGGCCGGTCCGACATGATCATGACCATAGAGGCGGCTTTCTATGACAGGAACGTGATACAAATAAGGCTTGCCTGGAATTGCATAAATGGTTGGTTTTTCTGGTATGTGAGCACGGTCGAGCGAGAGATCCTTTCTATTGGATGGCCAGTAAGTGCCACACTCAGAGGCCTAAAATTGCTTAGTGGTTATTCATGTCTGCTTATCCCAGTCTCGCTTACCCTTTTTTGGTTTGTGCTTGCCACCTTCATATTTTTTTCTTCGTTTGGTTTGCGCTCGGTGCCTTCATATTGTTAATCTTTGTTTGGTTCGCGCTTGCCCGCTTTGGAGAGAGCAAGGCCAAAATTGGTTCCTTGCATGCCGGCCCTCACCCTTGGCGTGCTTACCGTGCATGCCAATTCTCATTCCTTGTGAGCTCTCCGTGCTTGCCTACCTTCAATCATGGCGTGCTTCTGTGCTCCATATGGTTGCCTACCTTAAAATAGAATGCTCGGAGTTGAAGGAGTGCATTCAGCCTACTAGCTTACATTTTCTCTCATATGGTTGGTCTAACTTGCTTGCTTTTTTCCTTATTATGGCCGGTCCGTCCTCCATGTCCGTTAGCCTCGGCAACGCTCTTTGGTAGAATAATTATATCTTTTCATCCGGAGCTCGAATTGAGACAATTCAAGTTACTGTGCAAAGCGAAGACATAGTTCTAGAACTTTGTTGTTTTGATTATCATCAGATTCAGAGGATAGAAGGATCTAAATTCTATTATAAAACTGGTCTACCTATTTCCCTTTTTTCCAAAATGGACCGATCCGAGTGCATACCTTTTTTGCAAAGGGGACCGGTCCGAGTTCCTCCTTTTTTTCCATAGGGGACCGGTCCGAGTGCCTCCTTTTTTTTCCAAAAGGAACAAGTCCGAGTATTTTTTTTTCTTCATAGGGTATGACTAACGGCCTCTCTTTTTTCCCATACTTGGCATAATCAAATCTCTTCACATTGGCAAGAGTCACAAATTAGCGAATTTTGCGGGATTCAGTCTTTATTGAGGACGATATTCTGGGATCGAATATAGGAGTCGAGATCTTCATGCATTGAAGGTGGTTTAGGATTTCCTATTCTAAGGCCGGGAACTAGGTCAAGGCACCCTATATAAAAAGGGTTCGAGAAAGGGAATGATTATTACAAACACAACACACAACTCTTTACTTATCTTTATTGCTTTTCTTTTCTTTAGCCTATAGCCTAACTTAGCATAGCTCTAGCTCTAATCCTTAGCCCATCCTAGGTTATTTCACTCTTTTTCCTGCAACAAAACTAAAAATTACCAATTTAATACCAAAATTTGTTTTAACGATAATTCAAGCAAAAGTAAACCAAATTTTCTCCAATACATCGTCGCGGAGGAAAACCGGAAAAGAAAAGTGTAAATGGTGGAAGTAGGCCCCCTTGAACACATTTTCATGTGCTGTTCTAACTGATCTCCGTTCTTTTTTCTGCCATGACGAATTTTTTTTTGAATTTTCGATGAACACCAGACTGAGAAATTTTTTAAATGAATCGCAAAGTGATTGATGTGTGTCTAAAATACGCATTAAATGCATAGGATTTCGAGTCATTATTGCATGTTTGTCTTTAGTTTAGTATCGTTTTAGTAAATATTTGAGTTTTGGGTGACTAATAAGTTCTTTGTGCTAAATTGTAGGAAAAGGAGGCAAATTTGGAAAGAATTATACTTGGAGAAGAAGTCTGGCAGGGACAGCTAACTTGGAAGGGTATTTCGGTCAACTTTGGAGCCGAATCAGAGGATGAGTATTTGACAGACAATTGAAGATATTTCTTTCCTCTTTCCGTGCATATAAAGAACGCCTAAATCGGATATCGGAAGAGGACGTTATGACCAAAATACTGAAGGCTGGTCTGGCAGAATATTATCAGCGAATATTCGGGACAATATTAGAAATTCGGTTTCTGCATCGCGGAAGACTCTCGAAATGGCTTCTCTAGGTTTTTACACTTAGGAGGGCTTATATATAACCCTCTAGACTTATTTTAGGGGAGATCATTCATTCCAGAGAACAAATCCTATTTTTATTTTGTCTTTGCCAAGACCATGAGGAACTAAACCTCTAGGTTGATTCGAGGGAGGAGACCCAGGTTTTGGTTGTGAGGATCTTGGTTTTATCATTCTAATGCATTAGTATTTACTTATTTCCTTGTGCTTTTCATTGTTCTTGAATGGTTTGCGGTTGTGAATTTATTCTTGAACAGATTTGCCCTCGATTCTTAATTAGCGGTTGCAGTTAGGAATTGAACCTAGGAGCAAGGTTAATTCAGCGAGGAACGGTCGTTACCAAACTAATTAACTAGGAATAAGTAAGGCTAGTTTGTAGATACCAAGGTTTTGAGTATAATCGCTAGGAGTAGGAACATCTATTCTTAATGCTATTATCTTATAGAATAGAAATCGGTCGATATTCTGTCTATTAGGTGATAAACAACTAGTTAGGCGGTCGTTTGGCTAGTTGATTATTGGATGTTTGTGGTCTCTTTGCGGTTGCGGGAGATTTACACCTACTTGCTACATGTGCTAGATTATCTTTTGTGATCCAGTGATCAACCAACCTGTCGTGTTACTCCGATCTCGAATCTGCCGCTTTTCTCTCATTGATTTTTACTCTTACTTCTCTCTTCTGCGTTTTGTTGATTTCGTTTGATCTACAAATCTCTCAAAAACTCCCCCTTTTACTTTCGTTTAAATAGTTAGATTAATTGAGTATTTGTTCCTCCTTGGATCTGACTCGGTATTTCTGCTTTCTTACTACAAATTAGTGAGCCGTGAATATCGGTTTATTTTGAGGGGCCTTGACACGCTCGTCAAAATTTGGCGCCGTTGCCGGGGAGATTTCGATTTATTTGATTGATCTGACTCTGTATG
The DNA here is from genome assembly GCA_963995505.1 of Hypericum androsaemum. Lineage (NCBI taxonomy): Eukaryota > Viridiplantae > Streptophyta > Magnoliopsida > Malpighiales > Hypericaceae > Hypericum > Hypericum androsaemum. The sequence goes on along the minus strand of OZ023193.1, from coordinate 11,840,530 downwards.
TTAACTCATTCTTCAGGCTTAGGTACTTTACCTCTTGACCGGGAGATTGAGAAGACTGCAAAGGCAAACCGGAAGGCCAAAAGACAAGCTATTGCTTCTGGTGATTCTACCAGTGAGGGAGACTCTACTTCTTCATCTGACACTGAAAGCACTCCTGAAGATATTTCTAACATGGCAGACCAACAGCTTACCATGAACGCCATGGCAGACAATGATGTCAACCAACAACCGTTGTGCATTATTCTTCCTGATAATATTCCTCCGTTTGAGCTCAAGTCAAGTTTGATTCATCGGCTACCCACCTTCTATGGGCGAGCTGGAGAGAATGCCAACAGACATCTACAAGGAATTCACATCGCTTGCTTTACTATGAAACAAGCAGGAGTCTCTACAGAATTAGTCAAGCTGATGGCTTTTCCATTCTCTGTTGAAGACAAAGCTAGGGACTGGCTATACAGTCTTGAGCCAGGATCTATAACGACTTGGGCAGAATTGCAAAAGAAATTCTTGGATAGATACTTTCCTGCTTCTACAGTGATATCAAAAAGGAAGGAGATTAGTGGCATCACCCAGCACTCTGGCGAGACGTTGTATGAATACTGGGAGAGATTTCAACAATTGTGTTCTAGTTGTCCACAACATCAAATTGCAGAGAATCAGCTCATACAATATTTTTATGAAGGACTCCTCCCTTCAGAAAGGAGCATGCTTGATGCTGCTAGTAGAGGTGACCTCATGGATAATACACCTGCTCCAGCAAAACAGCTGATTGAAAGGATGGCTAAAAATACACGAGGACGTCAAAGTTCAGGAGAGCAGAAAGCCAACGAAGTGGGCACTTCTAACTTAGAAGAGAGATTCAATGAACTAGAAACATTTGTGAAGTCAGCCTTCAAAAATGGCTCAGCCAAGCCAATAGTATGTGGTGTTTGCTTTATTCCAGGGCACCATTCGGAAGCATGTCCTGATGTTGAAGAAGGAGCATATGTTGTGGGTAATAGTGATTATCAACAAAAGAGGAAGTATGATCCATACTCCAATTACTACAACCCAGGCACCAGAGACCATCCTAATTTTAGATATGGGCCACCTCAAGGACAACCAAATCAAAGAGCACCACCTGCTTATGCAAACTCTAAGCCTGAGCCACCTCAACAACAAGCAGCTAGTTCTTCCCAATCATTGGAAGACCTTATTAAGTCTTTGGCCATCAGCACCAACCAGAGTATTCAAAATACTAACCAAAGTATTCAAAATCTTGCTAACCAAACTAATGCGAGTATCAAGAATGTTGAAAGACAAGTGTCTCAGATTGCCGCTGATGTGAGAGAAATGAAGAATTCTCAAGGGAGATTGCCATCTCAGATAGTGGTGAACCCAAGAGAGAGTGCAAGTGCTATCACTTTGCGAAGTGGGAAAACTTTGAAAGCAACACCTGTCCTGGAAGAGAATACTCAAGAAGAGAATAAGACAAGTGAAATTGAGAAGGAGGTGGAGAAAGAGAAGGAACCTATTAAGTTGAAGCCCACGATAGAGATTCTTCCACCATTTCCTGGACGATTTGCTAAAGCAAAGAAGGACATTGCCGAACAAGAGATTTTGGAAACCTTTCGCAAGGTAGAAGTGAATATTCCATTGCTCGATGCCATCAAGCAAATACCGAGGTATGCAAAATTTCTTAAAGATCTTTGTACCAACAAGAATAAGCTAGGCATGGATGACAAAGTTAGAGTGGGCGAAAATGCTTCAGCGATTATCAAAAGGAAGCTTCCCCAAAAGTGCAAGGATCCAGGTATGTTCACGATTCCATGCACTATTGGAAATATGAGAATTGAAAGAGCAATGCTTGATTTGGGAGCATCTATTAATGTCATGCCACTGTCCATTTATAAAGTTTTGAATCTAGGGCCTTTAAAAGATACTAGAATCATAATTCAGTTGGCAGATAGGTCTAATTCTTATCCTGAAGGAGTTCTAGAAGATGTGCTTGTTAAAGTAAATGAATTCATCTTTCCTGTTGATTTTTATGTGATTGATATGGATGATGATTCAATTTTTGCTTTATCAACTTCAATCCCTTTTTCAGAAATCACATGTCCGAGGACAATGCCTTGGGTGACCATGAAATGGCATTTTTCGTAGTTCAAGACCAGGCTTTTCTCAATACAACGTTGTAAAACTTTTGAAAGATTCTGCAAGCAGTGGTTAAAAGAATCGCTGTACACGGTAAAATCATCAATGAAAACCTCAATGCAATTCTCTATCATGTCAGAAAATATACTCATCATGCAACGTTGAAAAGTACCAGGAGCGTCACATAAACCAAAGGGCATACGACGATAAGCAAATGTACCAAATGGGCAAGTGAATGTAGTTTTCTCTTGGTCTTTTGGATCAACTACTATTTGATAGTATCCCGAATAACCATCAAGAAAACAGAAATAGGGCTTACCTGCAAGTCGCTCCAACATCTCATCAATAAAAGGTAAGGGAAAGTGGTCTTTCCTTGTTGCAGCATTGAGTTTGCGATAGTCAATGCAAACACGCCACCCATTCTGGACTCGCATAGGTATCATTTCATTCTTCTCATTCGCGACCAAAGTAAGTCCAGTCTTCTTCGGAACCACATGAATTGGGCTAACCCATTGGCTATCAGAGATGGGGTAGATGATACCCAAGTCAAGAAGCTTGATGATTTCTTTCATAATGACTTCCTTTATGGCTGGGTTTAACTTTCGTTGTAGATCTCTCTTCGGTTTGGCATTTTCTTCTAAGAGAATTCGGTGCATGCATACGGAAGGGCTGATGCCTTTTATATCTGCCAATGTCCAACCAATGGCTGTTTTATGTTCTCTCAGCACTTCAATCAATTGTTGCTCATGAAACATGGCAAGATCTTTAGAGATGATCACTGGTAGGGTGTCTTTATCACCGAGATATACGTATTTAAGATTCTCAGGTAACTTTTTCAACTCTAACTTGGGAGCCTGTTCAATAGAAGGAAGAATATGTTCGTTAGTAACTGGCAGAGGGATTATAAAATTCTCGTACCTTCTTGGGTTCTCTCAGAGTGAGTAGAGAGCTATGACTGTATCTTGATCTTCCTCCTCAAATTCCATGATTGCATCGTGATCGGTTGCAGAGTTTTGAATCACCCATTCTAGAGAGTCCTTCACACATACTCTTTCAAAAGTAACTTGGGCAAGCGGTTCAATCACATCAATAGAAAAAGTAGTTGCAGAATCTTGAGGGTGCTTCATGGCATCAAATATATTAAAGGTCACTACTTCTCCATCAAATTCTAGTGAAAGAGTTCCATTATGCACATCTATCTTGGTTCTAGCAGTTTTCATGAATGGTCGTCCAAGCAAGATGTGAGAAAAATTAGAGCGATTCTAATCTCCCTTATCCAACTAATGTTCGAGAAGTTCGTAGTTTTCTTGGTCATGCAGGGTTCTATCGTCGTTTTTTTGGATTTCCTATAGATGGTTGTACTGATATTCCTTCAACGTTTTGTGACAAAAAGAGTTGGTGTAAGTTGACTGGCTTAGCGAAATTTTGCATGACAAACCCCTCTAATGGATTTATCACTGACCCTGCATATTTACTTTTACGCAAGTTTATGTGTCATGGAATTTATGGAAAGCAGGAGAGCAACAAAGTCTCTGGTCCAGAGTTGTTTTTGCTTGCATGTTTGCAGGAAAAGAAGCCGGTCAACACCACCTACCAAGTTTTTTAGGCACTGCACAACACGTTGACTCGCTCAAATAGTGTCATTGGTCTAGGACATTTTGCCACTGGTCTTGCCAAGTTTTATAATGCGCTCCCTACGACGATCTCTCCACCATTGGCCCTCGGCCACATCACATACGGAACCCTAATTCGCGCAGAGATTATTACCGTCAGTGGGAAACTCATTGATGCAAAGGAGAGGAACTGTTGGCAAGCGTTAACCTCTCCACATAAGCGTGCCTCATCGAAGGAGAATCGAGTCCCAGTAACCCTATCTACGACCACAGCGGGAGTCATACAAGCTACACTGGCCACGCTAATGGCCACGATGGAAGAACATAACTCTTTCGTGCAATCTGAGCTAGGCGAACTAAAGGCACGTCTCACCACCATAGAGCGCGAGCAAGCCCACGCCACAGTCATGCTCCGCCTCCTTCTCGCCAAGTCTGGATGCGAGCTACCGCCTTCTACAATATGTGACACACCACCCGAGGGAGCCCTTGAACCCTAAACTCATTTGTGTTGTTTAATTTCATTTATTTATTGTGTTTTGTTTACTCGCGTCTTCTAATGTTTTGTGTGTTTTATTCTATTTATTATGTTTCGAGTCAACCTACACCATGAGGACATGTTTGTTTTCTAAGTGTGGGTATGTAGGGAGTCACTAGTATAATTATGTTTAGAGACATGTTGTTCTCTGAGTGTGGGGATGTTTTGTGTGTTTTGTGTGTCGAGTCAACCACCTGCTTAAACTTGCAACCTTGAATTTTTGACCCCTTAGTAACTTAATATCCTTAGGAAAGCTCATGCCAAGATGAAATTAGCAAGGATAGGATAAAGCCCATATTGAGAAGTAGTTTTTGCTTTTCAAAAATCTCATAATTGGATTAAGCGACCACTAGTGTATAAGACTGATATAACACTTGAGAGAATTCGGGTGGCACGGCTGTAGTAACCAACTCCCACCTGTATCATAAAAATATTTTTGCTGACTTGCGTGAGGATTAACCGAGTGGCGTATAAGAAAACTTGCTGCCCTTCTAAGTTGTGAAAAAAAAAATGTTTGAAAGGAATGGGAAAGGAAGGAAGGAAAATTGAAATGCGGAATGTGGAATGTGGAATGTAGAGGTGGAATGTGAATGAATACTAGCGGAAGGGCAGTAGTCAGGTAAACAATTGGAGTTGATGTTGCCTCCGGCCTGACTAGGATGGAGCTTGAAGATCGTTATAGGTGTACAATCGGAGCAATAAAAAGTTGTAACCCGGCCTATTGACATCTAAGAGTCAAGTCCCAAGTGCCATGCAAGTTGAGTGCTAACCATGCTAACCTAAACTGTTTTGGGATGAGGCCAAGCTAAACAGCACTATAAGTGCCTTAATATCCAGTCATGCCTGGTGCTTATTGATGTTGAGTCTCTAGTGGTCTTCACCACTTTCTGAATGATTAAAATTATAGAGAACTACTTTAATTTGTGGGCTAGACTTGAATTGTGAAATTGACTTGGCATGAGGATTCTTAGGGATAGTTTGTTGTTGATGGTTCATAAGTTCAGTGTGGTTCAAATGCTAGTGCTCGTGTTGACAATATCTATTTGCATGTTTTATATGAGTCTTTCGAGTCTGTCTTAGTTTAGAGTCTTGCTTGGGGACAAGCAAAGTTTAAGTGTGGGGATGTTTGATGTGTGTCTAAAACACGCATTAAACGCATAGGATTTCGAGTCATTATTGCATGTTTGTCTTTAGTTTAGTATCGTTTTAGTAAACATTTGAGTTTTGGGTGACTAATAAGTTCTTTGTGCTAAATTGTAGGAAAAGGAGGCAAATTTGGAAAGAATTATACTTGGAGAAGAAGTCTGGCAGGGATAGCTAACTTGGAAGGGTATTTCGGTCAACTTTGGAGCCGAATCAGAGGATGCGTATTTGATAGACAATTGAAGATATTTCTTTCCTCTTTCCGTGCATATAAAGAACGCCTAAATCGGATATCGGAAGAGGAAGTTATGACCAAAATACTGAAGGCTGGTCTGGCAGAATATTATCAGCGAATATTCGGGACAATATTAGAAATTCGGTTTCTGCATCGCGGAAGACTCTCGAAACGGCTTCTCTAGGTTTTTACACTTAGGAGGGCTTATAAATAACCCTCTAGACTTATTTTAGGGGAGATCATTCATTCCAGAGAACAAATTCTATTTTTATTTTGTCTTTGCCAAGACCATGAGGAACTAAACCTCTAGGTTGATTCGAGGGAGGAGACCCAGGTTTTGGTTGTGAGGATCTTGGTTTTATCATTCTAATGCATTAGTATTTACTTATTTTCTTGTGCTTTTCATTGTTCTTGAATGGTTTGCGGTTGTGAATTTATTCTTGAACAGATTTGCCCTCGATTCTTAATTAGCGGTTGCAGTTAGGAATTGAACCTAGGAGCAAGGTTAATTCAGCGAGGAACGGTCGTTACCAAACTAATTAACTAGGAATAAGTAAGGCTAGTTTGTAGATACCAAGGTTTTGAGTATAATCGCTAGGAGTAGGAACATCTATTCTTAATGCTATTATCTTATAGAATAGAAATCGGTCGATATTCTGTCTATTAGGTGATAAACAACTAGTTAGGCAGTCGTTTGGCTAGTTGATTATTGGATGTTTGTGGTCTCTTTGCGGTTGCGGGAGATTTACACCTACTTGCTACATGTGCTAGATTATCTTTTGTGATCTAGTGATCAACCAACCTGTCGTGTTACTCCGATCTCGAATCTGCCGCTTTTCTCTCATTGATTTTTACTCTTACTTCTCTCTTCTGCGTTTTGTTGATTTCGTTTGATCTACAAATCTCTCAAAAACTCCCCCTTTTACTTTCGTTTAAATAGTTAGATTAATTGAGTATTTGTTCCTCCTTGGATCTGACTCGGTATTTCTGCTTTCTTACTACAAATTAGTGAGCCGTGAATATCGGTTTATTTTGAGGGGCCTCGACACGCTCGTCAGTGATAAAATTTGTTATTTTCGACATCTGATGGGAAAAAAATCCTCTAGAGACCAAAGCAGTACTAATGGCCTAGGGGTTCCTCCTTAAGGCGTTCTCGACACCTGATTACTCAATGCAATATTTCTAGACGTCGATCACGTAAGTTGCGAACAACAGTAAATTATAAACGTCGGTAACAATAAAGTTGAACTGCCTCTACTATTGAGAGAGCAACTCTTAAATATTTATTGATAGACTCTTCGACTATGAGCTGAACGGTTAATTTGGTCCAAAACTGCTTTAATCCAACTGAACAGCAGGCAATCTTACACACTACTTTGTGCATGGTTGCTTATCATGAAAAATTGATTTGGAAACATAATTTGGATGGAGTTTTTAATGTCAAGAGGGGTTATCAGGTTTTCAAAAAGTAGTATGACTTGGTAAGACAAGTTAATTCTATTGCCTCCCCTATGTTTACTTGGTAAGACAAGTTAATTCTATTGCCTCCCCTATGTTTACTATTAATTAGAAGAGGATTTGGAAGCTCAAGGTTTCCCCAAAAGTACAAAATTTCATTTGGCGGGTGGTACGCAATGGTATTGCTACTACTGCGAATCTGTTTAGGCTAAAATCTTGGTAATTCTCCTACTTGCCAGGTTTGATTGGAGGCCGATGAGACTGTTATTCATATGCTTTTTGTTTGTTCGCATGTGAGGGCCACTTAGCACTCTTCTTATCTTTGCCATCTTTTCGATTCTATTGTGCATATTAATTTTAAAAATTGGTTAATCTTTCTTTTTGATCTGCTGAATGCTCCTAGGACTTACAATCTGATTCCCTTGCTATGCATCTTTGTTGTGGGGTGTGGTTCTCTAGGAACAAATTCCTCTTCGAAGGACTTCAGATCGATCCGATTAGCACTTCATCTCAAGCTGCTTACTACTGCAATGAACTCTTACATGTTAATGGTACCTATTCGAGGGTCATGGGCTTTCCGAAGATAGATTGTACCTCGTCATTTTGATCTTTCCGAAGAGCTTTCCGAAGATAGATTGATAAAACAAAGAGCTCCGACCGACCAATCACCGAAACTTACGCTAGCTTCCACATTTAATCGATCTAGATAAAGGCAGAGACAATGCAGTAATTTTTATACCAAGAGAAGGCCAATTCCTACTGTAATAAAGGCCATACAACAAAATTAACTAAAGATGTCTTCGATGAATACTTGGTTGTTGCTGATACACGTTTCCGAAGGAAGCTGAAGCTGCTCATAGTTCAACTGCCTGGCAGCTTCGTACAAAGCAATACCGACACTCACAGAGAGATTCAAGCATCTTACATAGGTATCAACCATCGGAATCCGGATCGTACCACCGCCAAGCGAGACACTGTTGCAGTCTTGCAAGGCTTCAGGAGGAAGGCCGCCAGTTTCAGAGCCGAAAACGAGGTAGTCCCCTTTTCTGTAAGAGAAGTCCTGCAAAAGTGATAAGTGTTATGCAGTGTTCCAAGGAAAATATTTAACCTACTTAAACGAGGTAGTCCCCTTACAGAGTGTGTGTTCACTCCTCTCTTTGTAAGTGCGAGCAAACGTTTATCCCCTTCCTGTATCGAAAGATTTAGTTACGTATTACAAGTAAATCAAATCATTAATTCACCATAAGTACAGGCAGTTAGATACTGACGAAGAACGGTGAATTGAAAATGAGATATAACCTGATTCCTGAAGTAGTTCCTGAACTCTGCCCACGAATCGTGGACTTTGACAACCACGTATCTTGAGTAAAGTTAAGAATTGAAATCAGAAACCAATGAACAGAAAGTTGGAATTTAAAAAGGACAAAGTCCAAATGTTTGGATATGGACAGATCACGGACGAGACAAAAAGCATGAAATGTGCAAGGATACGGCCAATAGTCCAACCCAGCACGCTTTAGCTTTGCATCGTCAATTCGGAACCCCAAGGGCTGAGACAGGGTTCGATTCTGTTAGAATCTGTAAAACGCTAACGAATGTTACAAGCTCGATGCAAGAGACAATTTTAATTTAGAACCGTACCCCTACTAAGTGCAGCCCAACAGAAGATGCTGCACAAGTTCTTGCAATGCATCCAGTGTTTCCAGGAATCTGAAAAGCAAAGCAAGGATCTGAAACTATGTTCATACTTGAGTGCAAAAGCAATCACCGATATCCTTAGTTTCCATGAGATACAATTATTTATAGTCGAGAGAACAAAATTTGAAGTCTCAAGCAGGATTAGTTCGACTCGCAATATCATCTCGATCAAAAAGAGGATTCATTTTTGTGTTTGCCAAAAAAAATACTTAGTTTGAAGTCATAAGAACCTAATAACATCTGATGCACCCACACTAGTCTTGGGTTGATGCATACTGAACCAGTATCAAGGACCAGCATGTCTGTCTTCACGTTTAAAGGAAAGAAGTACGCAACCTGAATCCGTAACTCAACCATTTTCTAAACTTTAGCTGTAAATTCATTCTTTGTGCCCTTGGTCTCAAGAAGCAGAAGGGAATACCATTTTCTAAACTTTAGCTGCAAATTCTTGTTGCGGGGAAAAGAGAACAAGTAACCCGAGACGGATCTGGAGTGGTCGTCCCAAGGTCGGTCTAAAGCTATGCTAGGGCTACGGACTACGCTAGGCTACGAGCTACGGACTACTGAAAGGAAAAGTAACAAGATAGTAAAGAGTAGTTGTGTTGTGTTGTTGATGTCTCTCTCCGTCACCCGAGTCCCCTTTATATAGCACGTTTTGACCTAGCTCTATCCTTCCCGAGCAAGAAATCTCGCCCCAACTGAATATATTATTTTCAAATCATCCCGGCCTAGAATAGAAAAATGCAAGCCATCTTCCTCAAATGAGCAGATCCCGTCTTTGAATAGAAAGTTTCGAACCGTGACGCCCAAGCAACCACGGCCTGAAGAAAAACCTACCAAGTCTTGCCCGATAGGTAGTCCATAAGGGTATCGTGCTCGTTGTCTCCACTGAATCATAATTCTTTTATTTACATTCCTAATTTTGTTTATTTTCGTACAACTTGTTTACTCTCTTACAATTTTAGTTACCGCATTTTAAATAATTGATTGTCTAGATTTCGTGTTCCAACCCTCAGTTCGAGAACTTTAATTATCCACTATACTATTTATTTGTGCATTTGATTGCTTGTTAATTTCTTGTACATGAAATTGGCGCCCCTCGCAGGTTAACGCTTTGGTATGATGAGGCGAGAAGCATTGACGTGGTCCTTCATCTAAAACTTGGCATCCTTCAGCTAACTTGATACAGGATGAAGAAGAGCAACTCCAAGAAGTCTAGGCCATTATCCTGAGGACATACCTAGCCAACTTATAGGGTGACAAGGTGTAGACTTTCAATTGCCTTATCACCTCGCCTATTGTTTTACTCCCCATAAGTAAGGGGGAGTACTTGCCCCCGAGTACTTGCCCCCGAGTATGCACTAACTGATCATCTGATAGAAGGGATCTTCTGCTCGAATGAGCTCTGATCATCTATGGTGGTCTAGGCCACCCATATTGGCATCTCGGTCCCGTCATAGAAAGATACCTCTATGGTCATGATCATTTCGAACCGGCTGACCTCCGTATTTTCCTTGCTAGGCTTCCAAAGGAACAATTGGAGAAACATGTTCACCAAGCCCCATTTTCCACTAAGACTCTTTTGATCGACTATGCAAACATGTGAGCTATGGCGTGAAGAGGCTTGAGATGTTGGATGGGCGTTGTGATGATGACATTACCAATGAAGTCCTCCACCATAGGTATGACTAAGGGCTTCTCTTCCACCTAAAGTTTGTTAGGATCCTCTTCGATGACGTCGCCCCTGAAGCTGCTTTGTTGATTGGATTTTGGCCCGAGGCTAGCCGGCGCCATATCAAATGTCAACTTACTTAGGAAGTCCCCAAAATTTATCTATCATGTGCCAAGTTTGATTGGGACGTTATTACTCTTACAGCCGACCTTGTCCTCCTCAAGGAAATCCCCCTTCGGGCAGATCTCGCTTCTCACCTTAGGTACCTACTTGCAGATCAACTTCACGCATAGGTCAGTGGGTGCCTTTGGTCAAACTTTCTTGATGTGCTTGAGATCCTTTACCTTGGTTATTTTAGAGGCTTCTATCCCCTTAGCTCGGCCTTGAGCACGGTCTGGTAGGTGTCTAACTCGCGCACAAACTAAAAATGCATTTTGTTTCTCCAACTTGGCTTCGCAAGTTGCCTTTCATGGTCCTTGATGACTTGCTTCTACTTCTCGACCTTCCTCTCAAGGCGACGTCTTTGAGTCTTAGTCAAGACATCTTGCATTGGCAGATCAGAGGTAACCCTCTTGTCTCCAAGCCAGTTGAAGGCTTTTTGGCTTAGGTTGGGCTTGTCTTGAAGGTCCACCTTGATACAGGAATGGCAAAGCCTCCACGTCTCATCGGATTCCCTTGGATGATAGAACTTCTTAGTCCTTGGGATGCCTCTATCGGGTGGCCATCCTTGCCCCCTTAGTCTTGTCACTCGGGTCTCCGGATCGGTCTTCCCTTGCTTGGGACTTCTCTTTTGGCTTTGATCAAAGCTATCCATGCGACAATAGGGTGGGGACCTATAGATGGGCGACCCTCCAAGAATTAATGTGGGGTAACATCCTCGAATTGAGGGAATATGGATTGCCCTTCAGTCCCTTGTTATTGGGTAGGTCAGAATGTCAGCTGACAGTTGACATCATCATCATCAATCTCCCATTGCCTCAACATCATAAACTAAGGAGTTGGGGCAGGAGTAGGAATGTTTGGATCTAACTCCTCTTGCCTCAACATCACAAACCGGGACTTGAGAATCATCATGAACTGTTGGGTAGTCACTTGCCATCATGAGAACCTCTTGGATCTCCTCGCTCGTAGAGGATTTTTGCAACCCTGGATAACTGGAGACCCCAACTAATGGGGGTCGACTAAGTGAGCTCGTGAAGTCTGAAGTCTCAGGAACATGGTAAGGTAAAGACCCTGCCCTCAGTTGTTTCGCAATAGGTTGATTGAATGGCGATGGCTCTATGTATGCCATCCCATCATCGAGACTTTGGAACATCCGTTAGGGTACCTCGTCCTCTTGTTGTGCTCCTTGGTTGAGGTTGGGTGCAGGTTGCCCCCCAGAAAGCTGATGTAGGGTTGAGTCCTCCCCATCCTCGAACTGCATTTGTTACCAATCTGGCCTTATGTGGGTCGCACCAAAGGTTAGTTCTAGATTGACAGGGTGGTTGATGTCTCTCTCGTCCAACTCCATCCAACCTTGATGCTTGACCTGAGAGACTAGGTTAGGATTGGGAATCCTCGAGTTGAACAAAGGATTCATGCAGACATTCCCTCTTTTGAAAGAGCTTAGTTCGGCTGCAATCCTAGATGGGTATGGCCGATCTTGGGTCAGGGCTGTTTGGTACCAGCTCAATTCTGCTTGAACATTGCTAGCCCTCGTCCTTGCGGTCTCGTAATATCCCGAGAGGTTCACTCCTTATGTCCCCATCCCCATATAATGAGCTGTTTGAAATGAGGGATACATATGAGTTCTGGGTAGTGGACCATACCCAATCACTCCCGGCAATGGTGGAGCCGTGGCGAAAGGCATGTGACTAGTCCATGGTTGCCCGAAGGTCGGTTAGATGGGTACAGCTAGTCTGCTAGATACGCCAATCCCTTAGTGTTGCATCTCCACTACCTTGTGGTGAATGTTCGGGAGCACCGTTCGACTGACATACTCATTGAAGCGTTGAAAGATGTTGTCCGCCTGGTTGGAATATCATATCATGACTTACTCGTTAGCTTTCACCATCTGCTCTAGGCGGGTGGCGAAAGAATCGAACTTCTCCTGCGTGTCGTAGGCTTGATCGGCCGGCTCCCTAGAAGGAAACAAGTTGATGTTGTTCCCTCCGTTAACTACTTGAGTAGTGGGAAAGGCCGGCTCCTAGTGAGAAGTCGTGTTGGATAGATTTTTCCAAGCGGCTGGCTGAGAAGAGTGTGGTGCCACCTCCTTGGAATTGGCTTGAGCAACAACGTTCTTGGACATAGTCATAGGAAGAGAAAAAAGCAGTTGGTTAAATGACAGTATATTTTTTATTTCTTATACTGTACAAACATTAAATAAAATTAATATCGAGTTGGTTAAAGCATCATCCTTAAATGGCATATTGGTGGTTGTGTGTTCGAATTCCACCCTTGCCAAACTTTTGCAATTTCGTGAGTAACTAACTCTAGAAAATCATCATAAATAAATAAAAAATATGTTTAATTTTTTTCTGTTTTAGTTTCCAAAGTATCATAAATATATAAAAAATTACTCAAGTTATTGGATCTTATTGTATGTTAATAATACTTCATGTAGACTAAAAAAGAAAAAAATTAAAGACAGAATTTTTCAAATCCGGTAGAAATTATGGCAATTGGTGTAAATAGTTACTATTTTAGTAAAATAGAATAGCAAAACATATTGTCAAGAATAAAATTTGAATCATAACAACCAAGCCAATATGACCAACTTGTTTAACTGTTACAATTATATTTATTTACTGTAGTTTTCTGATGCCTTGTTAGAAGTTATCTACAAAATTGCAAAATAATTTTATCAAGAGTGAGAATCAAACACAGAGCCAGGGGTATGACATATATTGACGACGTCTATACCAACGAGGCAAATTGTGATCTTTGTATAGCCGTCACACCATTAATGTATTTAATGTTGGAAAAGTACAAGAAATAAAACCGTAACAAACTTGGATTTTGAGTAAAAGCCACTCTTAAATAGAGAACGGAAGTAATCCGACTCTAAATATCGAAAAAAGAAATGCACATCGTCTCATATATATTGGCATCCATCTAACTTTCTCCTACCCGTTAGATGAAACTTCAAATAAGTCTCATGTCGCCTTTACCCCTATGAACTTGCGGAGAAGGATCGACCCTCCATTGCCAGGGCAGTCTCTGGGGAGAACCTTCCATTTCGAGATTGCGGAATGGCCCATGAACAAGGCCGTCGACCTCGACGAAATGGCACGAAAGCTCGTCGATTCGATAAGATTCCGGAAGGATCCTGACGCTTATAGGGACCTCTATTCTGATGAAAAGTACTTGAATGCTTTGCGGAGTTCAATGGCGAATTCTGCCAATCTTGGCATCCTAATTAGTAGCTGGTGTAGGTTCCCTTTTTGCGAGAACGATTTCGGGTTTGGAAAGCCAGAATTTGTGCCACTTCGTACCCATTGAACACTATCAATGCAGCCATTTTTATTGATGCCAAGGATGGTGAGGGGATAGAAGTATGGATGGGACGGGACTGCTCAAGAAAGACATGGCTAGGTTTGAACAAGACCCCGGTATTCTCCAGTATGCTTCGAAAGAGTAGTAGTTTCAATCTCATGAGTCGAATGACGGAAATTCTGAGTTCAATTATGTCTTATCTCTGAGAAAAACTGAGTTGCTCAATAATAGTTATATCTAGCTTATTCTCATATGATATTGTCTGTAATTTTTTAAAGTATATATACTATTCCAATCGCAATGTTTCACCATAAAGATGATTGCTTGAGGCAAGCAATCAATAGGACTAGTAATAACATTGGTTTAGCTATTAGGCATGCATGCCCATTAATGAAAGAAATAATAAGACATTGCACGTTTGTAGAAAGGCCCAACCACATTATCCATTCGAAAAAATATCTGGACATCGAATTCTAAATTTGTTCAAAGCGCACATTAACAAAATGACTCCATTTCGTAACAGTCAAATGCACCAACACACGAGATTGTACCAAATCTTTTTCCTAGTCAATTTTGATCACGACAACTTTTATCTTTTCATCTCTGTGTCGGTGCTTCTTTTCTTCCGGACCTCTTATGAAAAAGACTCGAATGGTATGCACACTCTGCCGCTCCAGAATAAAAGAGACAATTTGGTAGTTCTTGATTTTTCATCTTTGGTTCGGTGCTTTGAAGTTTTCGTAGACGATCTTTCTTTAGCTGCACCACTTTTTATTTCTAGATTAGTCGAATGCATGGAATAAAAGTCGGATAGAATCGTAAATAGCTCATTTTTTTACAAGTCAAGTTGTAAGTTTAGATCTTATAAATATAGAATATGAGGCTCGACATTTCTTTTTCAATGAATAAAAAACACTTGACAATAGGTTTAGTCATTTCTCGTAAACATTTCGTAAATATGATCACGAATAATGTGACATGATTTGTAATTCATAGTGCGAAATTTGATAGAATCTCTGCAAGCTTTCATTTTAAGAGGCATATTAGAGCTTTCCCAAGTTAGATTACCAAACTTTGGAGCCATACAATTTCTACATATATTTCGTTTCAACTAGGATGTTGATGGATAAGGTATAGACAGATTTGGAAGTTGGAACCGTACCTTACTCTCAACCCTAAAAAAATTTTATCATCAAATCTATACGCTACCATCAGGATATGCATAGTCCGAATTTTGTATTTTTGTTTTAGAGTAAATTGCCATCAGGTCTCTTATGTTTTAAGAAATATCCAATTTAGTTCTTACTATTTTCAATAACGTACATTCGTCCTCCTAGTTTGGAAAAATCTACCTCTCAAGTCTCTGG
The DNA here is from genome assembly GCA_963995505.1 of Hypericum androsaemum. NCBI lineage: Eukaryota > Viridiplantae > Streptophyta > Magnoliopsida > Malpighiales > Hypericaceae > Hypericum > Hypericum androsaemum. The sequence goes on along the minus strand of OZ023193.1, from coordinate 11,825,202 downwards.
TGGACCAACTGTTGACATCAGCGATCCTCTTAATTGTTGAAGTTGATTTTAATTGAATTTTCCGGCGACGGTTCATAATTAGTGGACCTCCATTACCAACCATCCTCATGTGATATTGTCTGTAAAGTATACATACTATTCCAATCGCAATTTTTCACCAAAGAGTTGATTGCTTGAAGCAAGCAATCGAAAGGAATAGTAATAACATTGGTCTAACTATTAGGCATGCAGGCCCATTAATGAAAGAAATAATAAGACATTGCATATTCACAGAAAGGTCCGACATATAGTCCATTCGGAAAAATATTATGACATTGAGTTTAAAATTTGTTCAAAGTGCACCTTTGGATGTTAAAAAATGATTAGATTTTTCAACAGCCAAATGCACCAACACATCGAGACGAAGAGATTGTACCTAAGCCTTTCTCATGTAATTGCCTTCCATCATTCTGGCAGTCTTGACAGCTTTTATCTTTTCATCTTTGGGTCCGTAATTCTTTTCTCTAGATTTATAAGAAAAAGATATAAAAAAACTCGAATGGTACCATCCCTTTACTGCCCCAGAATGAATTTGAAGTTTTCGTAGATTGTTCATGTCTTTACTTCTAGAATTGCTTAATGATCCCTTTTATTAGCTGCATTACTTTTTTTTTCTGGATTAGTTGAATGCGCATCAAACAGAGTTGGTTCGAATTGTGAATAACTCAAGTGAAATTAGATGTTCGGGTCTGATGATCACATGTCGGTACAGAGCGAGCGAGAGATCCCAGGACTGATTTTATTATTTACAAGCGATATGACTCAGAAAAGATGCCATCTTTGATATACGGCTCTAGTCTATCCTAAATTTAGCTAGAGGGTACAGCCGCAATCCTCACTGCAGTGATTTAATAATTGGATTAATAAGTCTACGCATCACTCGAACAATTCCTCTATAAATTACGTGGTAAATTTACTATGACCACGATGTCTCAAGTGACAATGTATGGACTGATCTAAATATTAACTTGAATTTTTTTTGGATTTCGATTTTACAAATATAAAATATATAAATGAGAGAGTCACTCTATAAATAGAGTTATATAGACTAATCAAAATTTTATAAAATTTAAAATATATAAACTATTTAATACTATTTATAAATTTAAAATAATAATAAATTTTAATTGTCGCATGTAATAAATTATAGTGAATTTGTAAAACAATTTTCCAAACACTGATAATTATGTATTTTTTGTAAACTAAAAAAAATCAAGTGCAAAACGGTCATTCTAATTATGTATTTCGGGGTCAGAAGTTTGAAGAATTTCGGGGACGAATGGAATGCTCGGAGTTGAAGGAGTGTGGTCAGTCTACTTGCATGTATTTTCTCTCATGTGGTCGGTCCGCCTTGCTTTTTTTTTTCTTATATGACCGGTCTGTCCTCCATGCCTGTCCGCCTCGGTAACGCTCTTCAATAGAACGGTCATATCTTTTCATAGCTCTACAACTTTGTAGTTTACATCATCTTCAGATTCTATTGTAAGATCGGTCTGCCTACCTCCCTTTTTTCCAAAGGGGACCGGTCCAAGTGCCTACCTTTTTTCTAAAAGGGACCGGTACGAGTGCCTCCCTTTTTTCCAAAGGGGACCAGTCTAAGTACCTCCCTATTTTCCAAAGGGGACCGGTCTGAGTGCCTCCTTTTTTTCAAAAGGGGACCGGTCCAAGTGCCTCTCTTTTTTTCCAAAGGGGACCTGTACGAGTGATTTTGTTTCCTTATAGGATCAGACCAATGGCCTCATTTTTTTCCTATACCGGGCCGAATCAAATCTTTTGACATTGGCAACGATAAAAAATTAGCAAATTTTGTGGGATTTAATCTTTATTGAGGCGGATCTTTTGGGATCGAATCTTGCAGCTGAGATCTTCATGCATTGAAGGCGGCTTAGGATTTCCTATTCTAAGGCAGGGAGCTAGGTCAAGGCACTCGATATAAGGAAGGTTTTAGCAAGGGAATGATCATCACCAACATAACGCACAACTCTTTGCTTATTTTTATTGCTTTTCCTTTCCTTAGCCTATAGCATAGCTTAGCGTAATTCTAGCTCTAGTTCTTAGTTAAACCGACCTTGGGACGACCATTTCAGACCGTCCTAGGTCACTTTGCTCTTTTCCCCACAACATATTTTTGACACGCTCGGTAGGACTAATGAAGATGTCTGAAAAGGTGGTCGAACTTTGTTCGATCAAAATGTCTAAGAACGATGCTGCTCAAGCTAACTCCGAGGAGGCGGCACCACCCTCTTCTCAGCCACCTGCTCGAAAGAACCTATCCAACACGGTCTTCATCAAGTAGGCAGCACCACTCTGTTCTTAGCCACCCACTAGAAAAAATCCAACCAACGCGGTCTTCATCAAGGAGCTGACACCAACATCCTCACAACAAACCGTTGAGGGGAATCCATCCAACACAGCTGCTCACAATGAGCTAGCCCTTCCCACTACCCAAGAAGTTATCAAAGGGAACAACATCAACCCGTTTCCCTCTAGGGAGCCAGCCGATCATGCCTTCCTCACAGAGGAGAAGTTCGACCCTTTCGCCACCCGCCAAGTAATGAGAGGATTCGCCAATCAAAGCTCTTTCAAAAGAGGGGATGCCTGTATGAATCCCTTGTTTGACTCGAGGATTCCCAATCCGAACCCAATCTCTCAGGTCAAACATCAAGGATGGATGGAGTTGGACGAGGAAAACATCCACCACCCTGTCAATCGAGAACTAACCTTTGGTGTGACCCACACAAGGCAAGATCGGCAACAAATCCAGTTCAAGGATGGGGAGGACTCAACCCTATATTAGCTTCCCGGGGGATAACTTACACTCGACCTCAACCAATGAGCACAACAATAGGATGAGGTACCCGAAAGTACGTCTTAAGGTCTCGGTGATAGGATGGCGCACATATAGTCATCGCCATTCACTCAACCTATTGCAGAGGAACTTTGGGAATGGTCTTTACCTTACCACAATATTGACACTTCAGACTTCACAAGCTCACTTAGCTGACCCCCATCGGCTGGGGTCTCCAGTTACCCGAGGTTGCAAGAATCCTCTAAGGGCGAGGAGATCCAAGAGGTGAAGGGTGATCCATATTTCCTCAATCCGAGAGCTTTACACTACATCAATTCTTGGAGGGCTAGCCATCGATGGATCCCCACCCTATTACTCATGTTGCCATGGTTGGCTTTGATCAAAGCTAAAAAAGAGGCCTCAAGCAAGGGAAAGCCAATTTTAAGACCCGGGGGACAAGACTCATGGAGCAAGGACAGCCACCCGATAGAGGCATCCCAAGGACTCAGAAGTTCTACTGTTAGAGGAAAGCCAACGAGATGTGGAGGCTTCGCCATCTCCATATCAAAATGGACCTTCAAAATAAGCCCAACCCACGCTGGAAAGCCTTCAACCGGCTTGGAGATAAGAGGGTCACCCCAGATCCAGCAGCGCAAGGCATCTTGACCAAAACTCAAAGACGTTGCCTTGAGAGGAAGGTCTTATTAAAGCGGAAGCAAGTCATCAAGGACCATTAAAGGTAACTTGTGGAACAAAGGGCCAAGTTGGAGGAATAAAATGCCTTCCTATTTCGCGTACGAGTTAGACACCTACCGGATCGTACTCAAGGCCAAGCCAGGGGGGTAGAAGCCTTTAAAACAACCAAGGTAAAATATCTCAAACACCTCAAGAAAGTTCGACTAAAGGCACCTGTTGACCTATGCGAGAAGTTAATCCGCAAGTGGGTACCTAAGGTGAGAAGCGAGATCCACCCGAAGTGGGATTGCCCCGAGGAGGATAAGGCCAGCCATAAAAGTAACAAGGTCTCAGTCTAACTTGGCACATGATACATTTTGGGGGCTTCCCAATTGACATGACGCAGGCTAATCTCGGGCCTGAACCCAATTAACCAAGCCACTTGAGGGGCAACCTGATCGAAGAGGATCCTAATGAGCTTCAGGTGGTAGAGAAGCCCTTAGCCATACCTATGGTAGAGGACTTCATTGGCAACGTCATCATCACGACGGCTACACAGAGGATGGGTGAACATCTCAAGCCTCTCCACACCATGGCTTACATCTTCGAGAAGCTGATCAAAAGAGTCTTAGTGGACAATAAGGCAATGGTGAACATGTTTCTCCAATTATTCCTGAGGAAACTTAGCAAGGAAAAGGATGAGGTCGGCCGGTCCGACATGATCATGACCATAGAGGCGGCTTTCTATGACAGGACCGTGATACAAATAAGGCTTGCCTGGAATGGCATAAATGGTTGGTTTTCCTGGTGTGTGAGCTCGGTCGAGAGATCCCTTCTATTGGATGGCCAGTTAGTGCCACACTCAGAGGCCTAAAATTGCTTAGTGGTTATTCATGTCTGCTTATCCCAGTCTCGCTCACCCTTTTTTGGTTTGTGCTTGCCACCTTCATATTTTTTTCTTCGTTTGGTTTGCGCTCGGTGCCTTCATATTGTTAATCTTTGTTTGGTTCGCGCTTGCCCGCTTTGGAGAGAGCAAGGCCAAAATTCGTTCCTTGCATGCCGGCCCTAACCCTTGGCGTGCTTACCGTGCATGCCAATTCTCATTCCTTGTGAGCTCTCCGTGCTTGCCTACCTTCAATCATGGTGTGCTTCTGTGCTCCATGTGGTTGCCTACCTTAAAATAGAATGCTCAGAGTTGAAGGAGTGCATTCAGCCTACTAGCTTACATTTTCTCTCATATGGTTGGTCTAACTTGCTTGCTTTATTCCTTATTATGGCCGGTCCGTCCTCCATGTCCGTTAGCCTCGGCAACGCTCTTCGGTAGAATAATTATATCTTTTCATCCGGAGCTCGAATTGAGACAATTCAAGTTGCTGTGCAAAGCCAAGACATAGTTCTAGAACTTTGTTATTTTGATTATCATCAGATTCAGAGGATAGAAGGATCTTAATTCTATTATAAAACCGGTCCACCTATTTCCCTTTTTTCCAAAAGGGACCGGTTCGAGTGCCTCTATTGAGGCCGATGTTCTGGGATCGAATCTAGGAGTCGAGATCTTCATGCATTAAAGGTGGCTTAGGGTTTCCTATTCTAAGATCGGGGGTTAGGTCAAGTCACCCTATATAAAAAGGGTTCGAGAAAGGGAATGATTATCACCAACAGAACACACAACTTTTTACTTATCTTTATTTCTTTTTCTTTCTTTAACCCGTAGCCTAACTTAGCGTAGCTTTAGCTCTAGTCCTTAGACCATCCTAGGTTATTTTGCTCTTTTCCCCACAACAAAACTAAAAATTACCAACTTAATACCAAAATTTATTTTAATGATAATTCAAGCAAAAGTAAACCAAATTTTCTCCAATACATAATCGTGGAGGAAACTGGAAAAGAAAAGTGTAAGTAGTGGAAGTAGGCCCCCTTGAACACATTCTCACGTGCCGTTCTAACTGATCTCCGCTCTTTTTTCTGCCATGACAATTTTTGTTTTGAATTTTTGATGAACACCAGACTGAGAAATTTTTAAATGAATCGCAAAGTGATAAAATTTGTTATGTTCAACATCCGATTGGAAAAAAAATCCTCTAGAGACCAAAGCAGTACTAATGGCCTAGGGGTTCCTCCTTAATGCATTCTTGACACCTGATTACTCAATGCAATATTTCTAGACGTCAGTCACGTAAGTTGCGAACAACAGTAAATTATAAACGTCTGTAACAATAAAGTTGTACTGCCTCTACTATTGAGAGAGCAACTCTTAAATACTTATTGATAGACTCTTCGACTATGAGCTGGAAGTTGATTTGATCCAAAACTGCTTTAATCCAATTGAACAACAGGCAATCTTAAACACTACTTTGTGTAGGGTTGCTTATCATGAAAAATTGATTTGGAAACATAGTTTGGATGGAGTTTTTAATGGCAAGAGGGGTTATCAGGTTTTTAAAAAGCAGTATGACTTGGTAAGACAAGCTAATTATATTTCCTCCCCTATGTTTACTATCAATTGGAAGAAGATTTGGAAGCTCAAGGTTTTACCAAAAGCACAAAATTTTATTTGGCGGTTGGTATGCAATGGTATTGCTGCTAATGCAGATCTGTTTAGGTGAAATCTTGGTAATTTTCCTACTTTCCAGGTTTGATTGGAGGCCGATGAGACTGTTATTCATATTCTTTTTGTTTGTTCGCATGTGCGGGCCACTTGGCACTCTTCTTGTCTTTGCCATCTTTTCGATCCTATTGTACATATTAATTTTAAAAGCTGGTTAATCTTGCTTCTTGATCTGCTAAATGCTCCTGGGACTTACAATCTGATTCCCCTTGCTATGCACCTTTGCCGGGGGGTGTGGTTATCTAGGAACAAATTCCTCTTCGAAGGACTTCAGATCGATTTGATTAGCACTTCATCTCAAGCTGCTTACTACTGCAATGAACTCTTACAAGTTACAGAAACATGTTCGAGGGTCATGGGCACGGATGAAACGAAACAAACTTTGTGGACATCTCCTCCTTTGGGCATCCTCAAGTTCAATTACGATGCTTCGTTGGTGGATGCTTCTTCTCCATCTGGAATTGCCGTGATTGCTCGTAACCATCTGGGACTCGCTGATGCAGGTCAGCATGATCTGGTTGTAGCCTGCTCTGCGCTTGAGGCAGAGTTACTTGCCATCCCCTTGAAGCTCTCCCTAATCCAGTCAAAGTTCCCTTCCAGGCTCGCTATCATTGAAACGGATTGTAGGCTCGCTGTTACTTTCATTTTCGACCCTTTCTCGGCAGTCTCTTAGAATTTGGAATCTTTAGTTAGGGACATTCGTCACACTTTAGAACTATTACCATTATGTAGGCTTCTCCTTATCTCTCGGTTACAAAATCGTGTAATTGATTTGGTTTGTAAACAAGCTAGATTAGGCCTACTTCCCTGTAATTGGCTATCCAAATGAATTGGATGTACTCTTGTTCACCAATTTTTCTACTTAAGTTTATAAATATATGAAGGTACATTTTCTCTCCAAAAAAAATTCTAATTGATAGTGCTCAATTCTAAATACCAATGAATAAAGAAAATTCACTTCTTGGTGAGTCATCCTTTCAATTCGACCCTTTAATCAACCTCTTCTCTATTGGAAGTGGAACTAGAGGCGGCAATTCGACTCACTCTTCGAGCTATTAAGCCTGATTTTTGAGAGGTCTACAACTTTATTGTGACTTATTTGTCGACTTGCACTGTATTCTTAACCAATTTTTATTCGGTTATTGAATGACAACTTAAATTCTTGATCTTAAAAATATATTTCAAGCTTTTGAATTTATCTTTGTGTAATCTTCATCATGTATTTAGTCTCAGACTTACCCAAAAAAAATTGTCTCTAGTCTCAGAAATTGGTCTAACTTTGTAAAATTAGGCATGTAGACTAACTTCCTAAATCATTCTTTGAAAAATTTGTTAAATGAGTCCAGCTTCATTAATATCAAAGTAAAAAAAAATAAAGGAAAGGAAAAGAAAATGTCAATTGAAAAACAACGAAAGAAGCAAGTAGTGGTTTGAGAAGGAGTTGTGAGTATTTTTGTCTTGTTATACATAAAACATCGAACAAATTGAGGCATCGCGTCTATTGGTTGGCAAGTATATCCGATGGTATTTTATTTAAGGCTTTCAACCACCTATCCTAATGCAACGAATTCTCTCAGAACTCAAAAGTTGCATGTAGCATTTGCAGGCTCATATCATATTAGCCAATTGCATTCATGTGGGGGATTGTTGGAAATTTAGATTTTTAATCCATTGAGAAGGTTGGCTGAATATATAGGTATATATTGGGATTGGGTCTAAGAGGTTAATTAGAAATTAAATTCTAATTAAATATAATGTTTTAGGAACTTTGAGCTAATATGGGTCACACCAATTTATTTTCGGTGTACAAGAGATCAATACAAAATTTGTTGAGAAAGTTTCGTAACAACAAATGAAACTTGCGAAAAATTAATTCTCGGTGTGAATGAAAATTGGCTTCAAAGTCATATCAGTTTTACCGGCCGTCGTGAATTTGAGATTTATGACTCCCTTTTTTTTTTGAAAGAAAATTTCATAAATAAAAGAAAGTAGTGTATAGAACAAACAGAAAATCTATGACCTACACCCATTGAACCCACACTCCAGACAGTCCAAGGGTGGGGTCCCCTGATCAACAGACCAGAGGAGAGCCTGAGAACTCTAAACTCTATTCCGCTGAATCCCATAGTTTGGGCAGTCATAGTGACCTCCCTGGTCATTAGGCCAGGGAGGTGTTGCCTATCAGCTAACCCAGCTGAATCTACAAATTGGTAGTATAGGGGCCCAATTACAGAACATCAGTCCCATAACTGAGCATTTGTAAAGCTAGCCTCAAGATATCACATGCAAGGATGCCTCATACGATCATAATTAACACCCAGCTGCTTCACAAAACAACCCTGCACAAAACCTCTGTGATTGTGAAACACTCCGACGGCTGAAGATGGACCTGGGGCCCCTCGTGCAGTACCATCCGTATTATATTTGATCCAACCTAGAAGTGGACAGTCCCACTTAACTTCCAAGACTCGTGGAGCCCTTCCCAGCCTCCAATCAACACGCAAAGAGCCCAGAATCAGCAATTCCTCCTGTGAATTAAACATCCATCCAAGCTCAAATTTCCCAACTTCTACCACTAATGCTTTAATTTGAGCAACGACCAAAAGGGTCCCCCTCTTGCTGTCCCGAAAAATACTATCGTTCCTTTCTGACCAGAGACTCCACACATAAGAAACCACACCCACTTGCCAAAGGGCATCTAGCTGGGGGCTGAAGCTCTGTTGCATTGTCCAACCTAGCAACTCAGAGAAGTGAGCACCATTCCACCTTTGCACTCAAAACATCTCAAAGAGCCGACTCCAGACTTCTCTAGCAAAAGAGCACATGATCGATGCTTTCTTCCCCATCCAGAAAAAAACTGTAAAAAGAAGAACAAATAAAGCCCCTACGCCTCAGCAATCCTAGCGTGGGAAGGCAACCCATCAATGCACACTAAACTGTTATAGAACACCTCACCGGAATAAAGGACACCCAAATCCACTTTCCCCAGTTGACCTTCAAAAAAGTCAGCCTTAAATGATTATATGCCTGCTTGGATAAGACTATACCGTCTGATGCATGAGACCAAATAAGCTCATCACTATTAGGAGGACCCACCTTATAAGCTGTCATATCTGCCACAATGCCAGGGAACATATCTCAAAAAATCTGAAGAATAACAAATCAGCCCTCTGACCAATACTCAGTAACAAGTTGGAGACAGAGATGTCGGGAATCTCAAGCCTGTTAGCCAAGACATAACCAAGCCAGTTATCTTACCAGAACCTAGCCATGGAATAGAGGAGTGCACCCACACTCTTAACTCACCCCAATCTGCTAGATATAGTCTATCCCAAAAAATACCACTGAAAGGGGATGAGCCAAACAACACCTCCCATCCCAATCGCTTAAGAAAAGCCTTATTCATCTGTAATAAAGATCTGTGACCCAGGCCACCCTCCTCCTTTAGTGAACGTACATTGGCCCAAGCAATAATACAAGCTCCCCTCTTATGGATGTCACCCGACTACACAAAATTGTGAATATAGAATTGAACCTACTTCAAAAGCGCTACTGACCACTCATAAACCATCATAGAGAGAGTCAAAGAGCTCTGAATCACTGATGGCACAAGACACACCCGACCTGCAATGGAGAGAGACGAGCCTTTCCATTTATCAAACTTAGCAATATTAGTGTCAGTTATATTCTAGAAATAAGCCCTCTGCGACGGACCAAAGAAAAGAGGCACCCCCAAGTAGGTAAAAGGGAAGGATCCATCCGTTATATCCAATCCCGACTGGATCCGATTCTACAGCTGCCGACCCATTCTGGAACCAAAATAGACTTTGGACTTCTGTATATTAAAATATTGACCCGAACAATCAGCATACTCCCGTAAAATGGCCAATAAAGAATGATAATTACCTGCTATTACCTTGCAAAAAATCATCACATCATCAGCAAACAATAAGTGAGAGAGGAAGTCTGCTCCCTTGGCTCCGTAAAAGCCCAATAACTCCCATATCTCCATAGCCACCTGAAGACACCTACTAAGCACTTCCTCGGCCACACAAAAATAGCAAAGGCGAGAGAGGATCGCTCTACCTAACCCCTCGGGAGCAACTAAAATAACCAGCTGGAACCCCATCCACCAGCACGAACATTTTAGCTGAATCCAGGATACGTTGCACCATATTAACGAAGCGGGCATCAAAGCCCTATTGACGCAATACTGCCAGCACAAAATCCTAATTCAGCATATCAAAAGCCTTACGGATATCAATTTTAATGGCCATATTCCAGCTTGATGATCTGCGGTCCAAGCAATTCACCCCTTCAGAGGCTAATGAAATACAATCATGAATACGTCGGCCTGTCACGAACCCAAATTTGTGAGTAAGATAACAACGAACTCATAATAAAACCTAATCACATGGCCAATATTTTAGTCAACACCTTGTATAAGAAATTGCCCAACACAATCGGCTGAAAATCCTCAATCCTCACCGCCCCAGTTACCTTAGGAATTAAAGCAACAAAAGTAGAGTTTAAACCCTGCCAAATAACACCACTCATGAAAAAACTCTGGACAGCCTTAACCATATCCTTCCCCACCACTGGCCAAGTATACTGATAAAAAAAACCCCTCCAAAGCCATCTAGCCTTGACGCACTATCCGAGTTCATCCCAAAAACCACATTTCAGATCTCCTCTTCGCTAAGAACCCTCGTCAGTTCCACATTTTGCCCTTGAGACAATACCGTAGAAATTATCGGTCGAATAAGATCATGAGAATATGACAAACCCCCTATTTCTGTAAAAAGCCCATGATAATACGAAACAACTTGCTTCTATCATCCGTCAGCTCCCCCTATCATCAGAGCTAAAATGCCAACCTGACTTCGGCGAATCTGAACACTCCGATGAAAAAAATGCAGTTTTCCGGTTGCCATCCTTAAACCACTTATCCCTGGACTTTTGTCGAAGAAAAGAGTTGTGTTGATCCAATATACTGTAATAATCACGCAAAGCCCCTTCCTCATCCTGTATAAGAGCCGCCAAAGGACCCTGATCACTGATAAACTCATGAATCTCTGCCAACCTACTCTATGCAACTGCTAGCCGATTGTTGATCTCACCAAATACGTCCAAATTCCAAGTTTTGAGAACCCTTTTAGGTTTTTCAACTTAGCCATCACCAAGGAGATTGGATCGCCCATATTGATACTCTGCTCCCAAGAGGTACGAACCACCTCATGAAACTCAGATGTTGCAACCACATTGATTGAAACCAAAAAGGCCGAGGGTACGCACCGTTATTACCCGCCTCGCAAGATAATAAAATAGGTCGATGATCAAACACATTACAACGAAGTACTCTACACTTGACCACCGACCACAAATTCATAAAAGACCCCGACACTAATGCCCTATCTAACTGGGACTCCATATATCCACGAGAATGTCTACGATTAGAATAAGTGTATTTGCACCCATAAGAGGAATATCCATGAGGTCCACAGCACACAAGAAAGCCTGGAAATCAATATATGTACTGGTGTTAGGAAGGTGCGCACTACTCCTCTCATGAGCTCCAAGGACCGAATTAACATTTTCAACTAGAAGCATAGGTCTATCTTCAAGCGCCATGATCATTCATTTATTGACCATGGTTAATGAGGAGCGTTAATGGCTGTAACTGCTCATTTATTAACCATGGTTAATAAGGGAATTAATGATCACCATTATTCAGGAATTAAATGGGGTCTCAAAATCTACCTATAAAAGGGGCCTCCTCTCCTCATTTCAAATGCACCAAAAAACTCACATAGAGTTTTTCTACTCTCCTCTTTCCCCCATAGTATAAGCACATACATTCCTACATAGAGTCAGAGTTCTGCAACACTGAGGGTTTGCAGGTTGGTCAGATGTTACTTCCATCTGACTGAGTGATTGGGCATTGTACTTTGGAGCTTGCTTACCCTTAAGGCCTGAAGTGATATAGGTAGGTAATATGAGCTTAAGGGCGCATGGCTTATTGTGGCCTCATCTAGGAATAAATCTGAAGTTTGTGATTATCAAAGAGGAGGACTCAATCCGGAGAACGCGATCTCTAAGGAGGCAGTATATTGACAATTTGCACAAATTTCATTATAAGTATTCTCTACTATTTTGATACTATGTAATATTTTCTTGTATGATAATCGTATATACATGATGTGCTTGATTGTTATATAGGAAATTCATATGTCCAGTTATTATATGTCAATAATAATAATTAACTAGAAAATAATTCCAACATAATACCCTTGAATCATCAACCTCACTTGCCTCTCCCCCTTGCGAGCGCAGACTTGGAAGAACCATTTCATCGAATCAGCAAAATCTTTTCTTATAGGAATCAGAACTTCCACCCTTATGTTTCCTTATTTTTTTCAACGATTCTCCCACACCCCCTGTAGCATCCTGCTTTGTCCTGTAGACTTGCTTCCCTTTCAGTCCACCCCTATCATGATTCACCACCTCTCCTCCAGGGCCCTTATCCTCCTATCTTGCTTACTGCACCACTCGTGTTTTCTGTATTGGCCTTCCCTCAGATAAGTTTGCATTAGCTTTATGCTTCGCAGAACTTAGATACGTGGCCAACAATACGATAATGAGAGCAATATAGTGGAACATTTTCATATGTAATTCCAATCCATGAACTTTTACCCAGCTGCTCTAGCATGACTCGATCATAGTTAGGCTTTGGCATGTCGACCTCCACCAAAACACGGCATAATGACAAAAACTTATGATTCCCAATTGTCTTCGCCAAACCCAAAATAATGGAGGGAAGAAGATGCTCATAGCACAATTTAGTGAGCTTGACCCAGATCTTCGCCAACAAGGAAGTAGTCTACGCAGGCTTCAATTTTGACTGCCAAGGCTGCTGGAAAATAGAACCTTGGCCATATAGTGTTGTGCCAAACCAAATTCTTGTCCAAATCAATTTTGTGATCACCTCTTTCCTAGGTGGTAATTCTTTTGGCAACTCCTTTGGTATCCCAACTTTTAATTCCTTGAGGACCTCCACAATCTTCTTTAGCACATCCATTTCTTGTCCTTGCTCCTCTTCAAGAAGTAGGAGGTTGGCTAGAAAGGTTGGCTCTTTCTTTCATAGCCCATTCTTGACTTGCATTGCAGAAAGAACCTTTGTAAGCTGCCTTTCTTCCTGTGCAATAGGCACCAGGCAAGCCTTCTCATTGTCTACTATACACATGGAGTTAGCAAATGGGATAGGAAAATCCCAAACCTTATCCATGAAGTTGATAATGATGATCTCTTAGTAATCATCCATCCTCACCACTGAGAAATCCATTAGGCCTTGACAATCGCTGAGGCGCACCTTCACACCTTTAATTACTCCAAAAATGGGGATAGGGGCTGAGTTGACCATCTTTAGGGAGCCAAGCTCCTTTGTGTATGACATCCCCAACCTTGCTATCTCTTTTACTTTAAGAAAGTTGTTGGATATCCCAAGTCAATAATCGCTCGGATCTCATGGGAATTCCCCTTTACCGTCACAAACGTGTGACCTCGTCTTTCTGTATTTGGTATTTCCACCTTTGCCTTGATCGAACTCAGAAATTATATCGCCCCAACACTTACTCTGTCCGCATTTGTCTCGGCCTCACCTTGGCTTGGTGCTGACAATTTGTACCATTTTGGACACTACAGCCCGGTGAGGGCCATTGCAAATGTAAGACCCCGACGACTTTGGCCGATCTTTCCTGTTCTTCTTGCCCCCTTTGTGGGAGTTTGAATTCGAGTTGAACCCATTGTCTTTGTTTTGCAACGAATGGTCTCCCACACTTTTACCCTTCTCCTTGGAACATTTAGCCTTAGATTCTATTTTGTGGAACTCCACCAGGGATTGCAATTGATATGGCCGTAGAAAGATCTTATGCCTTCTGCCGCTGCACCTCCACCCTTGCCCTCAACTGGAGGCCATCAACAAAAGTAAATAACGCCTCGTGTTTTGACATGGATAATGATTTTAAATTATTTGATCAGGTGATTAACATTTGCTAACTCCGTTAATCGAGCTATCTGATCACGTCATTAATTTTATCCACGTGTCATGCCACATAACTAATTTTATACGTGTCTCATGACATACCACTCTTTTGAGTTAATTGTGTATACATATTTGTATTATTTGAGATTAGCAGAAAAATGTCAAAATTATAGAATTTATCATATTAGTATCTAAGAAGAGGAGGCCAGGAGGGGGTAGTGAGACTTCCACTAGGTTGACCCCTAACTTTTTTTTGCAAGTATAGTTTTGTTACGACGAAGATTTGAACCCTTTCACTTCAAATCTGATGGCCACCTCTCATTTATACTGTTAGAATAAATGCTCACTGGTAGCTCAACCCCTCACATCGAATCTTCTATTTTCGGGAGAGCGGCAGAGGTCATTGTGCCGGCGGCGAAGTCGACAGTGCCAGGGAGTACATGGGAGGGGAGAGAGAAAGTCTTTTGTTTTGTTCAATTTTGTTTATATTTCAGATTAATAATTATTTTATTTTGCAATTTTTTTTGGAAGAGCACTTTTATGTTTTTGTTTTTGAACTAAAATAAAAAATGCTGATTTTGTTATTTTAATAATTGGGGAACTTTTTTGTTAATCTCAAATTATACAAATATTTATGTGCGATTAATATTTTTTATTCAAATTACAAAATTTTGTAGTCGAATCTGTTTGTAGGCAATGTAGACTACATATGTTGGCTTTCAGAAGTCAAAAGACAGTTGGCATAATAACAAGAGAGCCACTCTTAATTTTGTATGTCAATGTACTTGGAAGGTGTAATTTGTTGTAAATTTATATAACAATTTTTTAGGGCACCGGAAACGTAAACACGAATGCAAAGAACACACATAATAAATAGTAGGAAAAAGTCCACTTAAGTATCCTGTGGTATACCCGATTATCACTTGGGTACCCTATGGTTTAAAAACGATAGAACCGGTCTAACTAATTTCAATTTTTCTCACTTAAATCAACCCAGTCCGGTTCGTCCTTTTTTTGTCAAAATCTGTCGTCTCGATGCTTACGTGGAGTGCCACATGGTAGTGACCGAATTACTCGATTTTGACGTGACGGTGGTTAAATTACCAAATACTACCTAATATATTTATAATTTTTTTAAAAGAACCCTTCGTGGATTTTCCCATAATAAAAAGAGGGCATTCCTAGAATGGAACCGGGAACCTCTCGCATACAACCAAAGCGAGAATGAAATAGCTAGAACAAATGCGCTGTTTGTTTTCTCGTGATAAAACATGTAATAAATATATTAAGATTGCGAGAATCATACCTACCGCACTCACCCAAAACAAAATCTCAAAAACCACAGAAAAGGAGAATAAAAATAAAGAATCAAAAACCCAGAATTGAAAAGCTGGGTACGATGTCCATCTCCGCCTCCCCTCCTACGATCTTCCTCTTCAAAACCTCCTTTCCTCACCATCCTCCCTCTTCACTTCTCCATCCCCCTCTTCTTTCTTAGTCTCCGGTTCAATCCTTCCACTCCTGTACCGGAGTCGAAACCCTCCACCGGAAGACGAGGACCACGAACTCGACGATGCCATCGAAGTCATCCTTGGGGAGGTCGGTGGTGTCGTCGCTGTTGTCGTCATAGAGGGAGCGGAGGGTGAGGACCAGATAGATCAAGGAGTCGAAAAGGCGAGGAACGCTGCCACTTCGGGGACGGTGAGATCACGGTGTGTTTCTGGTCGAAGAAGAAGAAATAAGATTGAATTTTGGGAAATTTTCTGTCTGTCACGTGTTTAAGAAAGAAAAAAACTACTCTACTTATTTATACTATATTACAGCCAAGAGAGAAAAACTATCAAGTGTTCTTTTTAAAAAATTATAAAAATATTTGGTAGTATTTGGTAAATTAACCACCACCACGTCAACATCGAGTAATCCGGTCACTACCACGTGGCCACGTAAGCATCGAGACGATGTATTTTGACAAAAAAGGGCGAACCGGACTGGTTAGACTTAAGCGAGAAAAATTGAAATAAATTGGACCGGTTCTATCATTTTTAAACCACAGGGTACCCAAATGATAATCTGGTATACCACAAGGTACTTAAGTAGACTTTTTCCGAAATAGTAATAGAGTTAGGAAGAATAGAGGACACACGATTAGGGGTGTGCATTCGGGATATCCCGATCTCAAATACCGAATTTCGAATATCCCGAATACCGAATTTCAAAAAAAACTCAATCCCGATCCCGATCCCGATCCCGAAATTAATTCGGTATCATACCGAATTAAATTCGGGATTGGGATCGGGATTTACCCGTAATCCCAAATTTCACATGAACAAAATTTACCAACTCAAAATTTACCCGTAATCCCGAATGTCACTAACTAATTAGTCTAAAACCTCACTCAATTTACCAACTCAGAACCCTACATCGAAACCCTAATCTAAAACCCTAAATCAAAAAGACAAACCCTAAATTAAAAAATTCCAAATCGAAACCCTAGGTCAAATACCCAAATCGAAACTTACATTTAGGAGAGCAGGAGAGTTAGGTCAACTGAGAGGGTGAGGCCGTGAGGGTGAGGGTGAGGCCGTGGCCGTGAGAGGGTGAGCCGCCGTGAGAGGGCGAGGGTCTTTTTAATTTTTGTGTGGGTTTGGTGCGTGCATTTCATTCTCTTTTTTTTATGAGGGGTGCCGCGTGCGTTTTGAGAGGGTGAGGTTGTGAGGGATTTTTTCCCTTATAAGTTATATTTATTGTCTGGCAAATTTTTATTTAGTACTTCGATATTCGGTATATTTTGGTATAATACCGGTATACCCCGAAATTCTACCGAATACCGAAATTTACCGAATTTTCCGAAAAACTACTACCAAATTAAATTCCGAATACCGATATCCCGATCCCGAACTCCCAAATACCGAAAAAGTATTAGAGCCACTCTTAAATAGAAAACAAAAGTGCTCGATTCTAAATATCGAAAAATAAAAAAAATGCACATCGTCTCATATATATTGGCATCCGTCTTCCTTTCTCCTACACATCTATACGTCCCAAGCGAAGCAATTGTCCGAACCTACACAAAGCCAACCATGTACTTCAACGTTCAAATCTTGTCCACCGAAACGATAAGGCCCTTCTCTCCTACTCCACCCGAAAAGAGGATCTACAAACGGTCCCTGTTGGATCAGCTCACGCCCCAAGTGGACATAGATTGTGTCCTCTTCTATCCAAAAGCTCAAGCACAATCTCACGACAAGCTCAAGCTCTCCCTCTCTAGAGCTCTGGCCCATTTCTATCCGCTAGCTGGGCGGGCCGACGACGCTCTCTCCATCAACTGCAACGACCTAGGCGTGAGCTGCACCGAAGCTCGGGTGCCTTGTGACATGTCCCAAGTGATCATGAATCTTGGGGCTCCTAATCATCCTCTGTTGGAGCTGATCCCTAAGGAGCAGCTGAACAATCTCGTGGATAACGACGACCGAGCGCTCCTATCAGTCAAGTTCAGCACATTTACTTGCGGAGGACTAGCTATTGGCGTCAAGGTTACGCATGCTATCGTTGATGCATCAGCTTTGGCTTCGTTTCTAGCGCACTGGGCAGGCATCTCCCGAGACCCCGCGAGCAGTACACTCGACGGTTGCGGGGAAGGCATTGTCGTAGATTGCGCCTCCTTGTTCCCTCCTAGAGACCTCCCAGTATGGCGTTTCAGCGACTTCATCTCCCCCGAAAAGGCGCTAACCGAAAGGGTAGTAAGGAGGTTTGTGTTCGAGGGGCACAAGATAGCTTCTCTAAGAGAAAGTTTTCAAGATGGGAGACTCTCGCAACGCCGCCCCACTCGCTACGAGGCATTGGCAACCTTGCTCTGGGCTGCCCTCGTCAACATTTCACAAGACCCGTCAGATGAAACTTCAAATCAGTCCCATGTCGCCATTAACGCATTAAACTTGCGGAAAAGGATTGACCCTCCATTGCCAGAGCGGTCTCTAGGGAACATAGTCCACGGAGTGATTGTGGAATGGCCCATGAACAAGGTCGTGGACCTCAACGAAATGGCAGGAAAGCTCATCGATTCGATAGGATTCCGGAACGATCCTAACTTTGTTAGGGATCTCTATTCTGATGACAAGTATCTGAATGCTTTCTTGGGTTGTTTGGAAAATTTAGCCGCTGACACAAATCTTGGCATTATAATTAGTAGCTGGTGCAGGTTCCCTTTTTACGAGACGGACTTCGGGTGGGGAAAGCCAGAGCTGATGGCCACTTCGCTCCCGTTGCGTACAACCAATACGGCCATTCTTATCGACGCCAAGGATGGCGAGGGGATAGAAGTATGGATGGGACTGTCCAAGGAAGACATGGCCAAGTTTGAACAGGACCCTCGTATTCTCCAGTATGCTTCTTCTTCTAGCCTCACTTGAACTGCTACAGAGCAGTAGTTTCAACCTCATAGAGTCGAGTATTTGCCTCCTCTCCCGAACGACGTTTGGAATTTGCTTGTTTTATGTCTGTTTTCTCTCTAAAAAATTTGAGTTGCTCAATTAATGGTTATTTCTAGCCTATACTCATATGATATTATCAGAATTATATAATGTTCGAACATATAATCTTAAATTTGATTAAGTTGTTCTGATGTGATGAGATAGAATACCATATTTATTGTCCTCTCGGGTTAATTGCAATAAAAATCTTACAGGTTTACGTGGAAGTAAAATTAAGCTTTAGCAGCTCAAAGCTAAGAGATTTTTTTCTATTGAATTTTAACACTACATGATTTTAATGAAGTTATAACTCGTCTTCGTACGAGGAAATCTTACATTTAAATAATATTTCAAATAAAAAATTTACCAATTAAAAAACGTATATCGGAATTGAAATGAGCATGGTTTCGTCTCCCATCAAAGTTGGTTCTTCTTTGAAATGAAAAAAAAAGAGGTCTCATGTTTAATGATTAAGATTGATTACACTAGTTTTCACAAGAAGTTTCATGAAAATAAATTATTGAAATTGGGTTGGTTCAAACATTTTCATCATCCAGAAGACAAAAAGAAATATCCTCATCATATAACCTAAGATTCTTCTTCATTGCTGTAAATTATATTGTGAATATGGGCAAGTTTCGCTTCTCATTAAAGTTGTTCATATCGAGACGGAGTTCAAACATTTCCAAAATCAAAACACAGATTCCACAATAATCATCACATAATAGAAGAAAATGGAACTATACATTAAACATGCCGCACCTGTACTGGTGCAATATGATGTTGACACTACAAAAACATCCACATGCCTCAACAACATGGTTCACGATGAATTGTACCTCGTCATTTTGATCTTTCCGAAGAGCTTTCCGAAGATAGATTGACAAAACAAAGAGCTCCGATAGACCAATCACCGAAACTTACGCTAGCTTCCACATTTAATCGATCATTCAGAGACAAGGCAGTATTTTTTATACCAAGAGAAGGCCAATTCCTACTTGGTTTTTGCTGATACACGTTTCCGAAGGAAGCTGAAGCTGCTCATAGTTCAACTGCCTGGCAGCTTCGTACAAAGCAATACCGACACTTACAGAGAGATTCAAGCATCTTACATAGGTATCAACCATCGGAATCCGGATCGTACCACCGCCAAGCGTGACACTGTTGCAGTCTTGCAAGGCTTCAGGAGGAAGGCCGCTGGTCTCAGAGCCGAAAACGAGGTAGTCCCCTTTTCTGTAAGAGAAGTCCTGCAAAAGTGATAAGTGTTATGCAGTGTTCCGAGGAAAATATTTAACCTACTAAAACGAGGTAGTCCCCTTACAGAGTGTGTGTTCACTCCTCTCTTTGTAAGTGCGAGCAAACGCTTATCCCCTTCCTGTATCGAAAGATTTAGTTACGTATTACAAGTAAATCAAATCATTAATTCACCATAAGTACAGGCAGTTAGATACTGACGAAGAACGGTGAATTGAAAATGAGATATAACCTGTTGCCTGAAGTAGTTCCTGAACTCTGCCCATGAATCGTGGACTTTGACAACCACGTAACTTGAGCAAATAATGGAAAGAACACTTCAAATGGTGTTAATCGATGATGCAAGTACATGCACTAAACTCCCAGGGATGAGTTACTATATGCTAACTTATAATGGACGACTTCCGAATGGTCCTGCACAACCTTGGGCACGTACTCAAAGCAAAGCCTATTAGATTAGATTCAAAAAGTTCTGGATTGGAAATCATCAATCAACAGTCGTGAAGATGAGCATATTTTCATCACTTCAGTTCAGGTCAGCATATTTTCTTGTGGTGGACTAGCTATTGGCGTCAAGGTTACGCATGCCATCGTTGATGCATCACCTTTCATCACTTCCTGAACTCTTGACGATCGCGGGGAAGGCATTGTCGTAGATTGCGCCTCACTGTTCCCTCCTAGAGACCTCCCAGTGGTGCATTTCAGCGACATCATCTCGCCCGAAAAGGCGCAAAGGGTAGTAAAGAGGTTTGTGTTCAACGGGGAGAAGATATTAACCTCTCTAAGAGAGAGGTTCCATACTTCACAGTACCGCCTCACTCGCTTCGAGGCCTTGGCGACCTTGCTCTGGGCTGCCCTCGTCACCAGTTAGATGAAACTTCAAATAAGTCTCATGTCGCCTTTAGCCCTATGAACTTTCGGAGAAGGATCGACCCTCCATTGCCAGGGCAGTCTCTGGGGAGCACTATCCATTTCGAGATTGTGGAATGGCTCATGAACAAGGCCGTCGACCTCGACGAAATGGCACGAAAGCTCGTCGATTCGATAAGATTCCGGAAGGATCCTGACTCTTATAGGAACCTCTATTCTGATGAAAAATACTTGAATGCTTTGCAGAGTTCAATGGCGAATTCTGCCAATCTTGGCATCCTAATTAGTAACTGGTGTAGGTTCCCTTTTTGCGTGGCCGACTTCGGGTTTGGAAAGCCAGAATTTGTGCCACTTCGTACCCATTGAACACTATCAATGCAGCCATTTTTATTGACGCCAAGGATGGGACGGGACTGCTCAAGAAAGACATGGCTAGGTTTGAACAAGACCCCGGTATTCTCCAGTATGCTTCGAAAGAGTAGTAGTTGAGTCGAATGACAGAAATTCTGGGTTCAATTATGTCTTATCTCTGAGAAAAACTGAGTTGCTCAATAATAGTTATACCTAGCTTATTCTCATATGATATTGTCTGTAGTTTTTTAAAGTATATATACTATTCCAATCGCAATGTTTCACCATAAAGATGATTGCTTGAGGCAAGCAATCAATAGGACTAGTAATAACATTGGTTTAGCTATTAGGCATGCAGGCTCATTAATGAAAGAAATAATAAGACATTGCACGTTCGTAAAAAGGACCAACCATATTGTCCATTCGGAAAAATATCTGGACATCGAGTTCAAAAGTTGTTCAAAGCGCATATTAACAAAATGATTCGATTTCGTAATAGCCAAATGCACCAACACACGAGATTGTACCAAATCTTTTTCTTAGCCAATTTTGATCACGACAACTTTTATCTTTTCATCTCTGTGTCGGTGCTTCTTTCTTCGGACCTCTTATAAAAAAGACTCGAATGGTATGCAGACTCTGCCGCTCCAGAATAAAAGAGACAATTGGTAGTTCTTAGTTTTTCATCTTTGGTTCGGTGCTTTGAAGTTTTCGTAGATTGCTCATGTCGCTGCAGCTAGAACGCTTAATGATCTTTCTTTAGCTGCACTACTTTTTATTTCTGGGTTAGTCGAATGCATGGAATAAGAGTTGGTTAGAATTGTAAATAGCTCAGTTTTTTTACAAGTCAAGTTGTAAGTTTAGATCTTATAAATATAGAATATGAGGCTCGACATTTCTTTTTCAATGAATAAAAAACACTTGCCAATAGGTTTAGTCATTTCTCGTAAACATTTCGTAAAAATATTCAGACACTGAGTTCAAAAGTTGCTCAAAGTACACCTTTGGATGTTGAAAAATGATTCGATTTTTCAATAGCCAAATGCAACGACATATCGAGACAAAGAGATTGTACCTAAACCTCTCTCATGTAATTGCCTTCCATCATTCTAGATTTCAATAGCCAAATGCAACAACATATCGATGCTACTTTCTCTAGATTTCTAGGGAAAAAACTAAGAAAAAAGGCTTGAATGGTACGATCCTTTTACTTTCTCAGAATGAATTTGAAGTTTTCGTAGATTGTTCATGCAGTTACTTCTAGAATTGCTTAATGATCCCTTTTATTATCGCATTGCTTAAGGAATAGTAATAACATTGGTCTAACTATTAGGCATGCAGGCCCATTAATGAAAGAAATAATAAGACATTGCATATTCGCAGAAAGGCCCGACATATAGTCCATTCGGAAAAATATTATGACATTGAGTTTAAAATTTGTTCAAAGTGCACCTTTGGATGTTAAAAAATGATTAGATTTTTCAACAGCCAAATGCACCAACACATCGAGACGAAGAGATTGTACCTAAGCCTTTCTCATGTAATTGCCTTCCATCATTCTGGCAGTCTTGACAGCTTTTTTCTTTTCATCTTTGGGTCCGTAATTCTTTTCTCTAGATTTATAAGAAAAAGATAAAAAAGAAATCGAATGGTACCATCCCTTTACTGCCCTAGAATGAATTTGAAGTTTTCGTAGATTGTTCATGTCGTTACTTCTAGAATTGCTTAATGATCCCTTTTATTAGCTGCATTACTTTTTCTTTCTGGATTAGTTGAATGCATCAAACAGAGTTGGTTCGAAATGTGAATAACTCAAGTGAAATTAGATGTTCGGGTGTGATGACCACATGTCCGTACAAAGCAAGCGAGAGATCCCAGGACTGATTTTATTATTTACAAGTGATATGACTGAGAAAAGATGCCATCTTTAATATACGGCTCTACTCTATCCTAAATTTAGCTAGAGGGTACAACCCCAATCCTCACTGCAGTGATTTAATAATTGGATTAATATGTTTACGCATCACTCGAACAATTCCTCTATAAAATACGTGGTAAATTTACTATGACCACGGTGTCTCAAGTGACAATGTAAGGACTGATCTAAATATTCACTTGAATTTTTTTTTTAATTTCGATCTTACGAATGTAAAATATATAATTGAAAGAGTCACTCTATAGATAGAGCTATATCATGAACATATAAAGTATAGACTAATCAAAATTTTATAAAATTTAAAATATATAAACTATTTAATACTATTTATAAATTTAAAATAATAATA
Organism: Hypericum androsaemum; assembly: GCA_963995505.1. NCBI lineage: Eukaryota > Viridiplantae > Streptophyta > Magnoliopsida > Malpighiales > Hypericaceae > Hypericum > Hypericum androsaemum. The sequence continues at coordinate 11,801,822 of OZ023193.1, read as the reverse complement.
AATTTTAATAGTCGAATGTAATAAATTATAGCTATATTTCGAATATTTTGAGATTCTAGTGAATTTGTAAAACAATTTTCCATACACTCATAATTATGTATTTTTTGTAAACTAAAAAAAATCAAGTGCAGAACAGTCATTCTAATTATGTATTTCGGGGTCAGAGGTTTGAAGCGTTTCGGGGACGAATGGAATGCTCGGAGTTGAAGGAGTGTGGTCAGCCTACTTGCTTGTATTTTCTCTCATATGGTCGGTCCGACTTGCTCTTTTTTTTCTTTATATGACCGGTCCGTCCGCCTCGGTAACACTCTTCAGTAGAACGGTCACATCTTTTTATCCGGAGCTCAGATTGAGACGATTCAAGTTGCTATCAAAAGCTAGGACATAGCTTCACAACTTTGTAGTTTGCATCATCATTTTTTGGTTCGGAGCATAAAAGGGTCAAAATGCTATTGTAAGACCGGTCCGCCTACCTCCCTTTTTTCCAAAGGGGACTGGCCGACTGCCTACCTTTTTTCCAAAAAGGATCGGTACGAGTGCCTCCCTTTTTTCCAAAGAGGACCGGTCCAAGTGCCTCCCTATTTTCCAAAGGGAACCGATCTGAGTGCCTCCCTATTTTTCAAAGTAAATCAAATCTTTAATTCACCACAAGTACAGGCAGTGAGATGTTGACGAAGAATAGTGAATTGGAAATGAGATATAACCTGTTGTCTGAAGTAGTTCCTGAACTCTGCCCATGAATCGTGGACTTTGACAACCACGTAACTTGAGCAAAGTTAAGAATAGAAATGAGAAACCAATGAACAGAAAGTTGGAATTTAAAAAGGACAAAGTCCAAATGTTTGGATATGGACAGATCACGGACGAGACAGAAAGCATGAAATGTGCAAGGATACGGCCAATAGTCCAACCCAGCACGCTTTAGCTTTGCATCGTCAATTCGGAACCCAAGGGCTGAGACAGGGTTCAATTCTGTTAGAATCTGTAAGACGCTAACGAATGTTACAAGATTGATGCAAGAGACAATTTTAATTTCGAACAGTACCCCTACTAAGTGCAGCCCAACAGAAGATGCTGCACAAGTTCTTGCAATGCACCCAGTGTTTCCAGGAATCTGAAAAGCACAGATGCATCCACACTAGTCTTGGGTTGATGCATTTTTGTGTTTGCCAAAAAAAATACATAAGTTTCAAGTCATAAGAACCTAATAGCATCTGATGCATCCACACTAGTCTTGGGTTGATGCATACTGAACCTGTATCAAGGACCAGCATGTCTGTCTTCACGTTTAAAGGAAAGAAGTACGCAACCTGAATCCGTAACTCAACCATTTTCTAAACTTCAGCTGTAAATTCATTCTTTGTGCCCTTGGTCTCAAGAAGCAAAAGGGAATACCATTTTCTAAACTTTAGCTGTAAATTCTTGTTGCGGAGAAAAGAGAACAAGTAACCCGAGACGGATCTGGAGTGGTCGTCCAAAGGTCGGTCTAAAGCTATACTAGGACTACGGACTACGCTAGGCTACGAGCTACGGGATACTGAAAGGAAAAGCAACAAGATAGTAAAGAGTAGTTGTGTTGTGTTGTTGATGTCTCTCTCCGTCGCCCAAGTCCCCTTTATATAGCACGTCTTGACCTAGCTCCATCCTTCCCGAGCAAGAAATCTTGCCCCAACTGAATATATTATTTACAAATCATCCCGGCCTAGAATAGAAAAATGCAAGTCATCTTCCTTAAATGAGCAGATCCCGTCTTTGAATAGAAAGTTTCGAACCATGACGCCCAAGCAACCACGGCCTGAAGAAAAACCTACCAAGTCTTGCTCGATAGGTAGTCCATAAGGGTATCGTGCTTGTTGTCTCCACTGAATCATAATTCTTTTATTTACATTCCTAATTTTGTTTATTTTCGTACAACTTGTTTACTCTCTTACAATTTTAGTTACTGCGCTTTAAATAATTGATTGTCTAGATTTCATGTTCCAACCCTCAGTTCGAGAACCTTACTTATCCACTATACTATTTATTTGTGCGTTTGATTGCTTGTTAATTTCTTGTACATGAAATTGGCGCCCCTCGCAGGTTAACGCTTCGGTATGATCAGGCGAGAAGTATTGACATGGTCCTTCATCTAAAACTTGGCATCCTTCAGCTAACTTGATACAGGATGAAGATGAGCAACTCCAAGAGGTCTAGGCCATTATCCTGAGGACATACCTAGCCAACTTATAGGGTGACAAGGTGTAGACTTTCAATTGCCTTATCACCTCGCCTATTATTTTACTCCCCATAAGTAAGGGGGAGTACTTGCCCCCGAGTACTTGCCCCCGAGTATGCACTAACTGATCATCTGATAGAAGGGATCTTCTACTCGAATGAGCTCTGATCATCTATGCTGGTCTAGGCCACCCTTATTGGTATCTCGGTCCCGTCATAGAAAGCCACCTCTATGGTCATGATCATTTTGAACCGGCCGACCTCTGTATTTTCCTTGCTAGGCTTCCTAAGAAACAATTGGAGAAACATGTTCACCAAGCCCCATTTTCCACTAAGACTCTTTTGATCAACTTTGCGAAGATGTGAGCTATGTCGTGAAGAGGCTTGAGATGTTAGATGGGCGTTGTGATGATGACATTACCAATGAAGTCCTCCACTATAGGTATGACTAAGGGCTTCTCTACCACCTAAAGTTTGTTAGGATCCTCTTCGATCACGTCGCCCCTGAAGCTGCTTTGTTGATTGGGTTTTGGCCCGAGGCTAGCCGGCCCCATATCAAATGTCAACTTGCTTAGGAAGTCCCCAAAATTTATCTATCATGTGCCAAGTTTGATTGAGACCTTATTACTCTTACGGCCAACCTTGTCCTCCTCAAGGCAATCCCCCTTCGGGCTGATCTCGCTTCTAATCTTAGGTACCTACTTGTGGATCAACTTCCCGCATAGGTCAGTGGGTGCCTTTGGTCAAACTTTCTTGATGTGCTTGAGATCGTTTACCTTGGTTGTTTTAGAGGCTTCTATCCCCTTAGCTCGGCCTTGAGCACGGTCTCATAGGTGTCTAACTCGCGCACAAACTAAAAATGCATTTTATTTCTCCAACTTGGTCCTTCGTTTCGCAAGTTGCCTTTCATGGTCCTTGATGACTTGCTTCTACTTCTGGACCTTCCTCTCAAGGCGACGTTTTTGAGTCTTGGTCAAGACCTCTTGCATTGGCAGATCAGGGGTAACCCTCTTGTCTCCAAGCCAGTTGAAGGCTTTTTGGATTAGGTTGGGCTTGTCTTGAAGGTCCACCTTGATACAGGAATGGCAAAGCCTCCACGTCTCATCAGATTCCCTTGGATAATAGAACTTCTTAGTCCTTGGGATGCCTCTATCGGGTGGCCATCCTTGCCCCCCTTAGTCTTGCCGCTCGGGTCTCAGGATTGGTCTTCCTTTGCTTGGGACTTCTCTTTTGGCTTCGATCAAAGCTATCCATGGGATAATAGGGTGGGGACCTATAGATGGGTGACCCTCCAAGAATTAATGCGGGGTAACATCCTCAAATTAAGGGAATATGGATCGCCATTCAGTCCCTTGTTATTGGGTAGGTCAGAATGTCAGCTGACGGTTGACATCATCCTCATCAATCTCCCCTTGCCTCAACATCATAAACTGAGGAGTTGGGGCAGGAGTAGGAATGTTTGGATCTAACTCCTCTTGCCTCAACATCACAAACCGGGACTTGAGAAGCATCATGAACTGTTGGGTAGTCACTTGCCGTCATGAGAACCTCTTGGATCTCCTCGCTCATAGAGGATTTTTGCAACCCTGGGTAACTGGAGACCCCAACTAATGGGGGTCGGCTAAGTGAGCTTGTGAAGTCTGAAGTCTCAGCATCGTGGTAAGGTAAAGACCCTGCCTTCAGTTGTTTCACAATAAGTTGATTGAATGGCGATGGCTCTATGTATGCCATCCCATCACCAAGACTTTGGGACATCCATTAGGGTACCTCGTCCTCTTGTTGTGCTCCTTGATTGAGGTTGGGTGCAGGTTGCCCCCCAGGAAGTTGATGTAGGGTTGAGTCCTCCCCATCCTCAAACTGGATTTGTTACCAATTTGGCCTTATGTGGGTCGCACCAAAGGTTAGTTCTAGATTGATAGGGTGGTTGATGTCTCCCTCGTCCAACTCCATCCAACCTTGATGCTTGACCTGAGAGACTAGGTTAGGATTGAGAATTCTCGAGTTGAACAAAGGATTCGTGCAGACATCCCCTCTTTTGAAAGCGCTTAGTTCGGCTGCAATCCTAGATGGGTATGGCCGATATTGGCTCAGGGCTGTTTGGTACCAGCTCAATTCTGCTTGAACAATGCTAGCACCCGTCCTTGCAGTCTCGTAGTATCCCGAGAGGTTCACTCCTTATGTCTTCATCCCCATATAATGAGTTGTTTGAAAGGAGGGATACATATGAGTTATGGGTAGTAGACCATATCCAATCACTCCCGGCAATGGTAGAGCCGTGGCGAAAGGCATGTGACTGGTCCATAGTTGCCCGAAGGTCGGTTAGATGGGTACAGCTAGTCTGCTAGATACGCCAATCCCTTAGTGTTACGTCTCCACTACCTTGTGGTGAATGTTCGGGAGCACCGTTCGACTAACATACTCATTGAAGCGTTGAAAGATGTTGTCCGCCTGGTTGGAAAATCCTCTCATGACTTACTCGTTAGCTTTCACCATCTGCTCTAGGCGGGTGGCGAAAGAATCGAAATTCTCCTCCGTGTCGTAGGCTTGATCGGCCGGCTCCCTAGAGGGAAACAAGTTGATGTTGTTCCCTCCGTTAACTACTTGAGTAGTGGGAAAGGCCGGCTCCTAGTGAGAAGTCGTGTTGGATAGATTTTTCCAAGCGGCTGGCTAAGAAGAGGGTGGTGCCACCTCCTTGGAATTGGCTTGAGCAACAGCGTTCTTGGACATAGTCATAGTAAGAGAAAAAAGCACTTACTAAATGACAGTATATTTTTTATTTCGTATACTGTACAAACATTAAATAAAATTAATATCGAGTTGGTTAAAGCATCATCCATAAATGGCATATTGGTGGTCGTGTGTTCGAATTCCACCCTTGCCAAACTTTTGCAATTTCGTGAGTAACTAACTCTAGAAAATCATCATAAATAAAAATTATGTTTAATTTTTTTCTGTTTTAGTTTCCAAAGTATCATAAATATATAAAAAATTACTCAAGTTATTGGATCTTATTGTATGTTAATAATACTTCATGTAGACTAAAAAAGAAAAAAATTAAAGACAGAATTTTTCAAATCCGGTAGAAATTATGGCAATTGGTGTAAATAGTTATTATTTTAGTAAAATAGAATAGCAAAACATATTGTCAAGAATAAAATTTGAATCATAACAACCAAGCCAATATGACCAACTTGTTTAACTGTTACAATTATATTTATTTACTGTAGTTTTCTGATGCCTTGTTAGAAGTTATCTACAAAATTGCAAAATAATTTTATCAAGAGTGAGAATCAAACACAGAGCCAGGGGTATGACATATATTGACGACGTCTATACCAACGAGGCAAATTGTGATCTTTGTATAGCCGTCACACCATTAATGTATTTAATGTTGGAAAAGTAAAAGAAATAAAACCGTAACAAACTTGGATTTTGAGTAAAAGCCACTCTTAAATAGAGAACGGAAGTAATCCGACTCTAAATATCGAAAAAAGAAATGCACATCGTCTCATATATATTGGCATCCATCTAACTTTCTCCTACCCGTTAGATGAAACTTCAAATAAGTCTCATGTCGCCTTTACCCCTATGAACTTGCGGAGAAGGATCGACCCTCCATTGCCAGGGCAGTCTCTGGGGAGAACCTTCCATTTCGAGATTGCGGAATGGCCCATGAACAAGGCCGTCGACCTCGACGAAATGGCACGAAAGCTCGTCGATTCGATAAGATTCCGGAAGGATCCTGACGCTTATAGGGACCTCTATTCTGATGAAAAGTACTTGAATGCTTTGCGGAGTTCAATGGCGAATTCTGCCAATCTTGGCATCCTAATTAGTAGCTGGTGTAGGTTCCCTTTTTGCGAGAACGATTTCGGGTTTGGAAAGCCAGAATTTGTGCCACTTCGTACCCATTGAACACTATCAATGCAGCCATTTTTATTGATGCCAAGGATGGTGAGGGGATAGAAGTATGGATGGGACGGGACTGCTCAAGAAAGACATGGCTAGGTTTGAACAAGACCCCGGTATTCTCCAGTATGCTTCGAAAGAGTAGTAGTTTCAATCTCATGAGTCGAATGACGGAAATTCTGAGTTCAATTATGTCTTATCTCTAAGAAAAACTGAGTTGCTCAATAATAGTTATATCTAGCTTATTCTCATATGATATTGTCTGTAATTTTTTAAAGTATATACACTATTCCAATCGCAATGTTTCACCATAAAGATGATTGCTTGAGGCAAGCAATCAATAGGACTAGTAATAACATTGGTTTAGCTATTAGGCATGCAGGCCCGTTAATGAAAGAAATAATAAGACATTGCATGTTCGTAGAAAAGCCCAACCACATTATCCATTCGAAAAAATATCTGGATATCGAGTTCTAAAGTTGTTCAAAGCGTACATTAACAAAATGACTCGATTTCGTAACAGTCAAATGCACCAACACACGAGATTGTACCAAATCTTTTTCCTAGTCAATTTTGATCACGACAACTTTTATCTTTTCATCTCTGTGTCGGTGCTTCTTTTCTTCCGGACCTCTTATGAAAAAGACTCGAATGGTATGCACACTCTGCCGCTCCGGAATAAAAGAGACAATTTGGTAGTTCTTGATTTTTCATCTTTGGTTCGGTGCTTTGAAGTTTTCGTAGATGATCTTTCTTTAGCTGCACCACTTTTTATTTCTAGATTAGTCGAATGCATGGAATAAAAGTTGGATAGAATCGTAAATAGCTCATTTTTTTACAAGTCAAGTTGTAAGTTTAGATCTTATAAATATAGAATATGAGGCTCGACATTTCTTTTTCAATGAATAAAAAACACTTGACAATAGGTTTAGTCATTTCTCGTAAACATTTCGTAAATATGATCACGAATAATGTGACATGATTTGTAATTCATAGTGCGAAATTTGATAGAATCTCTGCAAGCTTTCATTTTACGAGGCATATTAGAGCTTTCCCAAGTTAGATTACCAAACTTTGGAGCCATACAATTTCTACATATATTTCGTTTCAACTAGGATGTTGATGGATAAGGTATAGACAGATTTGGAAGTTGGAACCGTACCTTACTCTCAACCCTAGAAAAATTTTATCATCAAATCTATACGCTACCATGAGGATATGCATAGTCCGAATTTTATATTTTTGTTTTAGAGTAAATTGCCATCAGGTCTCTTATGTTTTAAGAAATATTCAATTTAGTTCTTACTATTTTCAATAACGTACATTCGTCCTCCTAGTTTACAAGCGATATGACTCAGAAAAGATGCCATCTTTGATATACGGCTCTAGTCTATCCTAAATTTAGCTAGAGGGTACAGCCGCAATCCTCACTGCAGTGATTTAATAATTGGATTAATAAGTCTACGCATCACTCGAACAATTCCTCTATAAATTACGTGGTAAATTTACTATGACCACGATGTCTCAAGTGACAATGTATGGACTAATCTAAATATTAACTTGAATTTTTTTTGGATTTCAATTTTACAAATATAAAATATATAAATGAGAGAATCATTCTATAAATAGAGTTATGTAGACTAATCAAAATTTTATAAAATTTAAAATATAGAAACTATTTAATACTATTTACAAATTTAAAATAATAATAAATTTTAATTGTCGCATGTAATAAATTATAGTGAATTTGTAAAACAATTTTCCAAACACTGATAATTATGTATTTTTTGTAAACTAAAAAAATCAAGTGCAAAACGGTCATTCTAATTATGTATTTCGGGGTCAGAAGTTTGAAGAATTTCGGGGACGAATGGAATGCTCGGAGTTGAAGGAGTGTAGTCAGTCTACTTGCTTGTATTTTCTCTCATATGGTCGGTCCGCCTTGCTTTTTTTTTTTCCTTATATGACCGGTCTGTCCTCCATGTCCGTCCGCCTCGGTAACGCTCTTCAATAGAATGGTCATATCTTTTCATAGCTCTACAACTTTGTAGTTTACATCATCTTCAGATTCTATTGTAAGATCGGTGTGCCTACCTCCCTTTTTTCCAAAAGGGACCGGTCCAATTGCCTACCTTTTTTCTAAAAGGGACCGGTACGAGTGCCTCCCTTTTTTCCAAAGGGGACCGGTCCAAGTACCTCCCTATTTTTCAAAGGGGACCGGTCTGAGTGCCTCTTTTTTTCAAAAGGGGACCGGTCCAAGTGCCTCTCTTTTTTTCCAAAGGGGACCGGTACGAGTGATTTTGTTTCCTTATAGGATCAGACCAATGGCCTCATTTTTTTCCTATACCGGGCCGAATCAAATCTTTTGACATTGGCAACGATAAAAAATTAGCAAATTTTGTGGGATTTAATCTTTATTGAGGCGGATCTTTTGGAATCAAATCTTGGAGCTGAGATCTTCATGCATTGAAGGCAGCTTAGGGTTTCCTATTCTAAGGCAGGGAGCTAGGTCAAGGCACTCGATATAAGGAAGGTTTTAGCAAGGGAACGATCATCACCAACATAACGCACAACTCTTTGCTTATTTTTATTGCTTTTCCTTTCCTTAGCCTATAGCATAGCTTAGCGTAACTCTAGCTCTAGTTCTTAGTTAAACCGACCTTGGGACGACCATTTCAGACCGTCCTAGATCACTTTGCTCTTTTCCCCACAACATATTTTTGACATGCTCGGTAGGACTAATGAAGACGTCTGAAAAGGTGGTCTAACTTTGTTCGATCAAAATGTCTAAGAACGATGTTGCTCAAGCTAACTCCGAGGAGGCGGCCCCACCCTCTTCTCAGCCACCTGCTCGAAAGAACCTATCCAACACGGTCTTCATCAAGTAGGCAGCACCACTAGAAAAAATCCAACCAACGCGGTCTTCATCAAGGAGCTGACACCAACATCCTCACAACAAACCGTTGAGGGGAATCCATCCAACACAGCTGCTCACAATGAGCTGGCCCTTCCCACTACCCAAGAAGTTATCGAAGGGAACAACATCAACCCGTTTCCCTCTAGGGAGCCGGCCGATCATGCCTTCCTCACAGAGGAGAAGTTTGACCCTTTCGCCACCCGCCAAGTAATGAGAGGATTCGCCAATCAAAGCTCTTTCAAAAGAGGGGATGCCTGTATGAATCCCTTGTTTGACTCGAGGATTCCCAATCCGAACCCAATCTCTCAGGTCAAACATCAAGGATGGATGGAGTTGGACGAGGAAAACATCCACCACCCTTTCAATCGAGAACTAACCTTTGGTGCGACCCACACAAGGCCAGATCGGCAACAAATCCAGTTCAAGGATGGGGAGGACTCAACCCTATATTAGCTTCCCGGGGGATAACTTACACTCGACCTCAACCAATGAGCACAACAATAGGATGAGGTACCCGAAAGTACGTCTTAAGGTCTCAGTGATAGGATGGCGCACATATAGTCATCGCCATTCACTCAACCTATTGCAGAGGAACTGAGGGCACGGTCTTTACCTTACCACAATATTGACACTTCAGACTTCACAAGCTCACTTAGCCGACCCCCATCGGCTGGGGTCTCCACCTACCCGAGGTTGCAAGAATCCTCTAAGGGCGAGGAGATCCAAGAGGTGAAGGGTGATCCATATTTCCTCAATCCGAGAGCTTTACACTACATCAATTCTTGGAGGGCTAGCCATCGATGCATCCCCACCCTATTACTCATGTTGCCATGGTTGGCTTTGATCGAAGCCAAAAAAGAGGCCTCAAGCAAGGGAAGGCTAATTTTAAGACCTGGGGGACAAGACTCATGGAGCAAGGACAGCCACCCGATAGAGGCATCCCAAGGACTCAAAAGTTCTACTGTTAGAGGAAAGCCAACGAGATGTGGAGGCTTCGCCATCCCCATATCAAAATGGACCTTCAAAATAAGCCCAACCCACGCTGGAAAGCCTTCAACCGGCTTGGAGATAAGAGGGTCACCCCAGATCCAGCAGCGCAAGGCATCTTGACCAAAACTCAAAGACGTTGCCTTGAGAGGAAGGTCTTATTAAAGCGGAAGCAAGTCATCAAGGACCAGTAAAGGTAACTTGTGGAACAAAGGGCCAAGTTGGAGGAACAAAATGCCTTCCTATTTTGCGTACGAGTTAGACACCTACCGGATCGTACTCAAGGCCAAGCCAGGGGGGTAGAAGCCTTTAAAACAACCAAGGTAAAATATCTCAAACACCTCAAGAAAGTTTGACTAAAGGCACCTGTTGACCTATGCGAGAAGTTAATCCGCAAGTGGGTACCTAAGGTGAGAAGCGAGATCCACCCGAAGTGGGATTGCCTTGAGGAGGATAAGGCCAGCCATAAAAGTAACAAGGTCTCAGTCTAACTTGGCACATGATACATTTTGGGGGCTTCCCAATTGACATGACGCAGACTAATCTTAGGCCTGAACCCAATTAACCAAGCCACTTGAGGGGCAACCTGATCGAAGAGGATCCTAATGAGCTTTAGGTGGTAGAGAAGCCCTTAGCCATACCTATGGTAGAGGACTTCATTGGCAACGTCATCATCACGACGGCTACACGGAGGATGGGTGAACATCTCAAGCCTCTCCACACCATGGCTCACATCTTCGGGAAGCTGATCAAAAGAGTCTTAGTGGACAATAAGGCAATGGTGAACATGTTTCTCCAATTATTCCTGAGGAAACTTAGCAAGGAAAGGAGGAGGTCGGCCGGTCCGACATGATCATGACCATAGAGGCGGCTTTCTATGACAGGAACGTGATACAAATAAGGCTTGCCTGGAATTGCATAAATGGTTGGTTTTTCTGGTATGTGAGCACGGTCGAGCGAGAGATCCCTTCTATTGGATGGCCAGTTAGTGCCACACTCAGAGGCCTAAAATTGCTTAGTGGTTATTCATGTCTGCTTATCCCAGTCTCGCTCACCCTTTTTTGGTTTGTGCTTGCCACCTTCATATTTTTTTCTTCGTTTGGTTTGCGCTCGGTGCCTTCATATTGTTAATCTTTGTTTGGTTCGCGCTTGCCCGCTTTGGAGAGAGCAAGGCCAAAATTGGTTCCTTGCATGCCGGCCCTCACCCTTGGCGTGCTTACCGTGCATGCCAATTCTCATTCCTTGTGAGCTCTCCGTGCTTGCCTACCTTCAATCATGGCGTGCTTCTGTGCTCCATGTGGTTGCCTACCTTAAAATAGAATGCTCGGAGTTGAAGGAGTGCATTCAGCCTACTAGCTTACATTTTCTTTCATATGGTTGGTCTAACTTGCTTGCTTTTTTCCTTATTATGGCCGGTCCGTCCTCCATGTCCGTTAGCCTCGGCAACGCTCTTCGGTAGAATAATTATATCTTTTCATCCGGAGCTCGAATTGAGACAATTCAAGTTACTGTGCAAAGCAAAGACATAGTTCTAGAACTTTGTTGTTTTGATTATCATCAGATTCAGAGGATAGAAGGATCTAAATTCTATTATAAAACTGGTCTACCTATTTCCCTTTTTTCCAAAATGGACCGGTTCGAGTGCCTATCTTTTTTCCAAAGGGGACCGGTCCGAGTGCCTCCTTTTTTTCAAAGGGGACCGGTCCGAGTGCCATCCTTTTTCCCAAAGGGGACCGGTCCGAGTGCCTCCTTTTTTTCCAAAAGGGACCGGTTCAAGTGTTTTTTTTTCTTCATAGGGTTTGACTGACGGCCTCTCTTTTTTCCTATACTTGGCAGAATCAAATCTCTTCACATTGGCAAGAGTCACAAATTAGCAAATTTTGCGAGATTCAGTCTTTATTGAGGCCGATGTTCTGGGATCGAATCTAGGAGTTGAGATCTTCATGCATTAAAGGTGGCTTAGGATTTCCTATTCTAAGACCGGGGGCTAGGTCAAGTCACCCTATATAAAAAGGGTTTGAGAAAGGGAATGATTATCACCAACAGAACACACAACTCTTTACTTATCTTTATTGCTTTTCTTTTCTTTAACCCGTAGCCTAACTTAGCGTAGCTCTAGCTCTTGTCCTTAGACCATCCTAGGTTATTTTGCTCTTTTCCCCGCAACAAAACTAAAAATTACCTATTTAATACCAAAATTTGTTTTAATGATAATTCAAGCAAAAGTAAACCAAATTTTCTCCAATACATAATCGTGGAGGAAACCGGAAAAGAAAAGTGTAAGAAGTGGAAGTAGGCCCCCTTGAACACATTCTCATGTGCCGTTCTAACTGATCTCCGCTCTTTTTTCTGCCATGACAATTTTTTTTTTGAATTTTTGATGAACACCAGACTGAGAAATTTTTAAATGAATCGCAAAGTGATAAAATTTGTTATGTTCGACATCCGATTGGAAAAAAAATCCTCTAGAGACCAAAGCTGTACTAATGGCCTAGGGGTTCCTCCTTAAGGCATTCTTGACACCTGATTACTCAATGCAATATTTCTAGACATTAGTCACACAAGTTACGAACAACAGTAAATTATAAACGTCTGTAACAATAAAGTTGTACTGCCTCTACTATTGAGAGAGCAACTCTTAAATACTTATTGATAGACTCTTCGACTATGAGCTGGAAGTTGATTTGATCCAAAACTGCTTTAATCCAATTGAACAACATGCAATCTTAAACACTACTTTGTGTAGGGTTGCTTATCATGAAAAATTGATTTGGAAACATAGTTTGGATGGAGTTTTTAATGGCAAGAGAGGTTATCAGGTTTTTAAAAAGTAGTATGACTTGGTAAGACAAGCTAATTATATTACCTCCCCTATGTTTACTATCAATTGGAAGAAGATTTGGAAGCTCAAGGTTTTACCAAAAGCACAAAATTTCATTTGGCGGTTGGTATGCAATGGTATTGCTGCTACTGCAGATCTGTTTAGGTGAAATCTTGGTAATTTTCCTACTTTCCAGGTTTGATTGGAGGCTGATGAGACTGTTATTCATATGCTTTTTGTTTGTTCGCATGTGCGGGCCACTTGGCACTCTTCTTGTCTTTGCCATCTTTTCGATCCTATTGTACATATTAATTTTAAAAGCTGGTTAATCTTGCTTCTTGATCTGCTAAATGCTCCTGGGACTTACAATCTGATTCCCCTTGCTATGCACCTTTGCTGGGGGGGTGTGGTTATCTAGGAACAAATTCCTCTTCGAAGGACTTCAGATCGATTTGATTAGCACTTCATCTCAAGCTGCTTACTACTGCAATGAACTCTTACAAGTTACAGAAACATGTTCGAGGGTCATGGGCACGGATGAAACGAAACAAACATTGTGGACTTCTCCTCCTTTGGGCATCCTCAAGTTCAATTATGATGCTTCGTTGGTGGATGCTTCTTCTCCATCTGGAATCGCCGTGATTGCTCGTAACCATCTGGGACTCGCTGATGCAGGTCAGCATGATCTGGTTGTAGCCTGCTCTGCGCTTGAGGCAGAGTTACTTGCCATCCCCTTGAAGCTCTCCCTAATCCAGTCAAAGTTCCCTTCCAGGCTCGCTATCATTGAAACAGATTGTAGGCTCGCTGCTACTTTCATTTTCGACCCTTTCTCGGCAGTCTCTTGGAATTTGGAATCTTTAGTTAGGGACATTCGTCACACTTTAGAACTATTACCATTATATAGGCTTCTCCTTATCTCTCGGTTACAAAACCGTGTAATTGATTTGGTTTGTAAACAAGCTAGATTAGGCCTACTTCCCTGTAATTGGCTATCCAAGTGAATTGGATGTACTCTTGTTCACCAATTTTCCTACTTAAGTTTATAAATATATGAAGGTACATTTTCTCTCCCAAAAAAAACTAATTGATAGTGCTCAATTCTAAATACCAATGAATAAAGAAAATTCACTTCTTGGTGAGTCATCCTTTCAAGTCGACCCTTTAATCAACCTCTTCTCTATTGGAAGTGGAACTAGAGGCGGCAATTCGACTCACTCTTCGAGCTATTAAGCCTGATTTTTGAGAGGTCTACAACTTTATTGAGACTTATTTGTCGACTTGCACTGTATTCTTAACCAATTTTTATTCGGTTATTGAATGACAACTTAAATTCTTGGTCTTAGAAATATATTTCAAGCTTTTGAATTTATCCTTGTGTAATCTTCATCATGTATTTAGTCTCAGACTTACCAAAAAAAATTGTCTTTAGTCTCAGAAATTGGTCTAACTTTGTAAAATTAGGCATGTAGACTAACTTCCTAAATCATTCTTTGGAAATTTTGTTAAATGAGTCCAGCTTCATTAATATCAAAGTAAAAAAAAATAAAGGAAAGGAAAAGAAAATGTCAATTGAAAAACAATGAAAGAACCAAATAGTGGTTTGAGAAGGAGTTGTGAGTATTTTTGTCTTGTTATACATAAAACATCGAACAAATTGAGGCATCGCGTCTATTGGTTGGCAAGTATATCCGATGGTATTTCACTAAGGATTATTCAAGGCTTTCAACCACCTATCCTAATGCAACGAATTCTCTCAGAACTCAAAAGTTGCATATAGAATTTGCAGGCTCATATCATATTAGCCAATTGCATTCATGTGGGGGATTGTTGGAAATTTAGATTTTTAATCCATTAAGAAGGTTGGCTGAATATATAGGTATATATTGGGATTGGGTCTAAGAGGTTAATTAGAAAATAAATTCTAATTAAATATAATCTTTTAGGAACTTTGAGCTAATATGGGTCACACCAATTTGTTTTGGGTGTACAAGAGATCAATACGAAATTTGTTGAGAAAGTTTCGTAACAACAAATGAAACTTGCGAAAAATTAATTCTCGGTGTGAATGAAAATTGGCTTCAAAGTCGTATCAGTTTTACCGGCCGTCGTGAATTTGAGATTTATGACTCCCTTTTTTTCGGAAAGAAAATTTCATAAATAAAAGAAAGTAGTGTATAGAACAAACAGAAAATCTATGACCTACACCCACTGAACCCACACTCCAGACAGTCCAAGGGTGGAGTCCCCTGATCAACAGACCAGAGGAGAGCCTAAGAACTCTAAACCCTATTCCGCTGAATCCCATAGTTTGGGCAGTCATAGTGACCTCCCTGGTCATTAGGCCAGGGAGGTGTTGCCTATCAGCTAACCCAGCTGAATCTACAAGTTGGCAGTATAGGGGCCCAATTACAGAACATCAGTCCCATAACTGAGCATTTGTAAAGCTAGCCTCAAGATATCACATGCAAGGATGCCTCATACGATCCTACCTAGAGGAGAAAAGAAAACAAAAATCCATACACCTATTGTGCGTGGTTGCAACCGAGGGCCTCTGTAAAAAATCGCGCCACCGCCAAACAACAGGGAAAAAGAGCACCTAAAATCTCGTTGGAGCTGCGAAAACCTATTACAAGGATAAAATATTACACCACCAACCGCACTCACCAGCGAAAATAAGCACTCGGTCCTCATGATGCGAAACAAAAATGTGGTAAAATAAATAAATCCCGCACTACATAACAGAGCAGGAAGTAATTGTCATTCGGCCACCACCCATAAAAAAGGAGCTTAGACAAAGAATCTGCTACTGCATTTCCTTCCCTAAAAATATGTGAGATTCAAAATTCCATCACGCACAAACAATCCTCCACCCGCACCCAACTTGTTCTGAACTTCCTTGGAACCGTAATCAAGCTGAACTCAAAAAGAAAGAAAACATAAGCAAAGTCAGTCTCCAGCCAAAGCTTATTCTAACCTAGCTCGTGCACTGTCTTCACCGCCATGAAAGCAGCAATCATCTTCGCCTTAAAATCATAATTAACACCCAGCTGCTTCCCAAAATAACCCTGCACAAAACCTCTGTGATTGTGAAACACTCCGACGGCTGAAGATGGACCTGGGGCCCCTCGTGCAGTACCATCCGTATTACATTTGATCCAACCTAGAAGTGGACAGTCCCACTTAACTTCCAAGATTCGTGGAGCCCTTCCCAGCCTCCAATCAACACGCAAAGAGCCCAAAATCAGCAATTCCTCCTGTGAATTAAACATCCATCCAAGCTCAAGTTTCCCAACTTCTGCCACTAATGCTTTAATTTGAGCAACGACCAAAAGGATCCCCCTCTTGCTGTCCCAAAAAATACTATCGTTCCTTTCTGACCAGAGACTCCACACATAAGAAACCACACCCACTTGCCGACCTCCATTACCGACCATCCTCATATGATACATTTTGGGGGCTTCCTAATTGACATGGCACAGGCTAATCTCGGGCCCGAACCTAATTAACTAAGCCACTTCAGGGGCATCGTGATCGAAGAGGATCCTAACGAGCTTCAGGTGGTAGAGAAGCCTTTAGCCATACCTATGGTGGAGGACTTCATTAGCAATGTCATCATCACGATGGCTACACAGAGGATGGGTGAACATCTCAAGCCTCTCCACACTACCGCTCACATTTTCGCGAAGTCGATCAAAAGAGTCTTAGTAGATAATAAGGCAATGGTGAACATGTTTCTCCAATTGTTCCTGAGGAAACTTAGCAAGGAAAAGGAGGAGGTCGGCCGGTCTGACAGGATCATGACTGTATAGGCAGCTTTCTACGATGGGATCGTGATACAAATAAGGGTGGTCTGGACCAGCATAAATGGTTGGTTTTCCTGGTATGTGAGCTCGGTCGAGTGAGAGATCCCTTCTATCGGACGGCCAGTTAGTGCCACACTCAGAGGCCTAAAATTGCTTAGTGGTTATTTGTGTGTGCTTACCCTAGTCTCGCTCGCCCTTTTTCAGTTTGTGCTTGCCACCTTCTTCTTTTTTTCTTCGTTTGGTTTGCGCTCGGTGCCTTCATGTTGTTCATCTTTGTTTGGTTCGCGCTTGCCCGCTTTGGAAAGACCAAGGCCAAAATTGGTTCCTTGCACGTTGGCCCTCACCCTTGGCATGCTTACCGTGCACGCCAATTCTCATTCTTTGTGAGCTCTTCGTACTTGGCTACCTTCAATCATGGCGTGCTTCTGTGCTCGCCGACCCTCAATCTTGGCGAGCTCTCCTTACTCGCCTACCATCAATCATGGTGTGCTCTCCGTGCTAGCCTATCTTCAAGCATGGAGGCTTTGAGCATTTTGGGTTTAGAGGTCTCAACCATTTCAGGGTCGGAGGTTTGAAGCATTTTGGGGACAAATAGAATGCTCGGAGTTGAAGAGTGTATTCATCCTACTTGCTTACATTTTCTCTCATATGGTTGGTCTGACTGGCTTGCTTTTTTCCTTATTATGGTTTATCAGCCTTGGTAACGTTCTTAGGTAGAATAGTTATATCTTTTCATCCGGAGCTCGAATTGAGTCAATTAAGTTGCTGTGCCAAGTCAAAACATAGCTCTACAACTTTGTTGTTTCCATTATCTTCAGATTCGGAGGATAAAATTGTCTAAATTCTATTATAAAACCGGTCCACCTATTTCCCTTTTTTCCAAAATGGACCGATCCGAGTGCGTACCTTTTTTCCAAAGGGGACCGGTCCGAGTGCCTCCTTTTTTTCCAAAGGGGACCGGTCCGAGTGCCTCCTTTTTTTTCCAAAAGGAACCAGTCCGAGTATTTTTTTTTCTTCATAGGGTATGACTGACGGCCTCTCTTTTTTCCCATACTTGGCATAATCAAATCTCTTCACATTGGCAAGAGTCACAAATTAGCGAATTTTGCGGGATTCAGTCTTTATTGAGGCCGATGTTCCGGGATCGAATCTAGGAGTCGAGATCTTCATGCATTGAAGGTGGCTTAGGATTTCCTATTCTAAGGCCGGGAACTAGGTCAAGGCACCCTATATAAAAAGGGTTCGAGAAAGGGAATGATTATTACAAACACAACACACAACTCTTTACTTATCTTTATTGCTTTTCTTTTCTTTAGCCCGTAGTCTAACTTAGCATAGCTCTAGCTCTAGTCCTTAGCCCATCCTAGGTTATTTCACTCTTTTTCCTGCAACAAAACTAAAAATTACCAATTTAATACCAAAATTTGTTTTAACGATAATTCAAGCAAAAGTAAACCAAATTTTCTCCAATACATCGTCGCGGAGGAAAACCGGAAAAGAAAAGTGTAAATGGTGGAAGTAGGCCCCCTTGAACACATTTTCACGTGCTGTTCTAACTGATCTCCGTTCTTTTTTCTGCCATGACGAATTTTTTTTTGAATTTTCGATGAATACCAGACTGAGAAATTTTTTAAATGAATCGCAAAGTGATAAAATTTGTTATTTTCGACATCTGATGGGAAAAAAAATCCTCTAGAGACCAAAGCAGTACTAATGGCCTAGGGGTTCCTCCTTAAGGCGTTCTTGACACCTGATTACTCAATGCAATATTTCTAGACGTCGGTCACGTAAGTTGCGAACAACAGTAAATTATAAACGTCGGTAACAATAAAGTTGAACTGCCTCTACTATTGAGAGAGCAACTCTTAAATACTTATTGATAGACTCTTCGACTATGAGTTGAACGGTTAATTTGGTCCAAAACTGCTTTAATCCAACTGAACTGCAGGCAATCTTACACACTACTTTGTGCATGGTTGCTTATCATGAAAAATTGATTTGGAAACATAATTTGGATGGAGTTTTTAATGTCAAGAGGGGTTATCAGGTTTTCAAAAAGCAGTATGACTTGGTAAGACAAGTTAATTCTATTGCCTCCCCTATGTTTACTTGGTAAGACAAGTTAATTCTATTGCCTCCCCTATGTTTACTATTAATTAGAAGAGGATTTGGAAGGTCAAGGTTTCCCCAAAAGTACAAAATTTCATTTGGCGGGTGGTACGCAATGGTATTGCTACTACTGCGAATCTGTTTAGGCGAAATCTTGGTAATTCTCCTACTTGCCAGGTTTGATTGGAGACCGATGAGACTGTTATTCATATGCTTTTTGTTTGTTCGCATGTGAGGGCCACTTAGCACTCTTCTTATCTTTGCCATCTTTTCGATCCTATTGTGCATATTAATTTTAAAAACTGGTTAATCTTTCTTCTTGATCTGCTGAATGCTCCTAGGACTTACAATCTGATTCCCTTGCTATGCATCTTTGTTGTGGGGTGTGGTTATCTAGGAACAAATTCCTCTTCGAAGGACTTCGGATCGATTCGATTAGCACTTCATCTCAAGCTGCTTACTACTGCAATGAACTCTTACATGTTAATGGTACCTATTCGAGGGTCATGGGCTTTCCGAAGATAGATTGTACCTCGTCATTTTGATCTTTCCGAAGAGCTTTCCGAAGATAGATTGATAAAACAAAGAGCTCCGACCGACCAATCACCGAAACTTACGCTAGCTTCCACATTTAATCGATCTAGATAAAGGCAGAGACAATGCAGTAATTTTTATACCAAGAGAAGGCCAATTCCTACTGTAATAAAGGCCATACAACAAAATTAACTAAAGATGTCTTCGATGAATACTTGGTTGTTGCTGATACACGTTTCCGAAGGAAGCTGAAGCTGCTCATAGTTCAACTGCCTGGCAGCTTCGTACAAAGCAATACCGACACTCACAGAGAGATTCAAGCATCTTACATAGGTATCAACCATCGGAATCTGGATCGTACCACCGCCAAGCGAGACACTGTTGCAGTCTTGCAAGGCTTCAGGAGGAAGGCCGCCAGTTTCAGAGCCGAAAACGAGGTAGTCCCCTTTTCTGTAAGAGAAGTCCTGCAAATGTGATAAGTGTTATGCAGTGTTCCAAGGAAAATATTTAACCTACTTAAACGAGGTAGTCCCCTTACAGAGTGTGTGTTCACTCCTCTCTTTGTAAGTGCGAGCAAACGTTTATCCCCTTCCTGTATCGAAAGATTTAGTTACGTATTACAAGTAAATCAAATCATTAATTCACCATAAGTACAGGCAGTTAGATACTGACGAAGAACGGTGAATTGAAAATGAGATATAACCTGATTCCTGAAGTAGTTCCTGAACTCTGCCCACGAATCGTGGACTTTGACAACCACGTATCTTGAGTAAAGTTAAGAATTGAAATCAGAAACCAATGAACAGAAAGTTGGAATTTAAAAAGGACAAAGTCCAAATGTTTGGATATGGACAGATCACGGACGAGACAAAAAGCATGAAATGTGCAAGGATACGGCCAATAGTCCAACCCAGCACGCTTTAGCTTTGCATCGTCAATTCGGAACCCCAAGGGCTGAGACAGGGTTTGATTCTGTTAGAATCTGTAAAATGCTAACGAATGTTACAAGCTCGATGCAAGAGACAATTTTAATTTAGAACCGTACCCCTACTAAGTGCAGCCCAACAGAAGATGCTGCACAAGTTCTTGCAATGCATCCAGTGTTTCCAGGAATCTGAAAAGCAAAGCAAGGATCTGAAACTATGTTCATACTTGAGTGCAAAAGCAATCACCGATATCCTTAGTTTCCATGAGATACAATTATTTATAGTCGAGAGAACAAAATTTGAAGTCTCAAGCAGGATTAGTTCGACTCGCAATATCATCTAGATCAAAAAGAGGATTCATTTTTGTGTTTGCCAAAAAAAATACTTAGTTTGAAGTCATAAGAACCTAATAACATCTGATGCACCCACACTAGTCTTGGGTTGATGCATACTGAACCAGTATCAAGGACCAGCATGTCTGTCTTCACGTTTAAAGGAAAGAAGTACGCAACCTGAATCCGTAACTCAACCATTTTCTAAACTTTAGCTGTAAATTCATTCTTTGTGCCCTTGGTCTCAAGAAGCAGAAGGGAATACCATTTTCTAAACTTTAGCTGCAAATTCTTGTTGCGGGGAAAAGAGAACAAGTAACCCGAGACGGATCTGGAGTGGTCGTCCCAAGGTCGGTCTAAAGCTATGCTAGGGCTACGGACTACGCTAGGCTACGAGCTACGGACTACTGAAAGGAAAAGTAACAAGATAGTAAAGAGTAGTTGTGTTGTGTTGTTGATGTCTCTCTCCGTCACCCGAGTCCCCTTTATATAGCACGTTTTGACCTAGCTCTATCCTTCCCGAGCAAGAAATCTCGCCCCAACTGAATATATTATTTTCAAATCATCCCGGCCTAGAATAGGAAAATGCAAGCCATCTTCCTCAAATGAGCAGATCCCGTCTTTGAATAGAAAGTTTCGAACCGTGATGCCCAAGCAACCACGGCCTGAAGAAAAACCTACCAAGTCTTGCCCGATAAGTAGTCCATAAGGGTATCGTGCTCGTTGTCTCCACTGAATCATAATTCTTTTATTTACATTCCTAATTTTGTTTATTTTCGTACAACTTGTTTACTCTCTTACAATTTTAGTTACCGCATTTTAAATAATTGATTGTCTAGATTTCGTGTTCCAACCCTCAGTTCGAGAACTTTAATTATCCACTATACTATTTATTTGTGCATTTGATTGCTTGTTAATTTCTTGTACATGAAATTGGCGCCCCTCGCAGGTTAACGTTTTGGTATGATGAGGCGAGAAGCATTGACGTGGTCCTTCATCTAAAACTTGGCATCCTTCAGCTAACTTGATACAGGATGAAGAAGAGCAACTCCAAGAAGTCTAGGCAATTATCCTGAGGACATACCTAGCCAACTTATAGGGTGACAAGGTGTAGACTTTCAATTGCCTTATCACCTCGCCTATTGTTTTACTCCCCATAAGTAAGGGGGAGTACTTGCCCCCGAGTACTTGCCCCCGAGTATGCACTAACTGATCATCTGATAGAAGGGATCTTCTGCTCGAATGAGCTCTGATCATCTATGGTGGTCTAGGCCACCCATATTGGCATCTCGGTCCCGTCATAGAAAGACACCTCTATGGTCATGATCATTTCGAACCGGCCGACCTCCGTATTTTCCTTGCTAGGCTTCCTAAGGAACAATTGGAGAAACATGTTCACCAAGCCCCATTTTCCACTAAGACTCTTTTGATCGACTATGCAAACATGTGAGCTATGGCGTGAAGAGGCTTGAGATGTTGGATGGGCGTTGTGATGATGACATTACCAATGAAGTCCTCCACCATAGGTATGACTAAGGGCTTCTCTTCCACCTAAAGTTTGTTAGGATCCTCTTCGATCACGTCGCCCCTGAAGCTGCTTTGTTGATTGGATTTTGGCCCGAGGCTAGCCGGCGCCATATCAAATGTCAACTTACTTAGGAAGTCCCCAAAATTTATCTATCATGTGCCAAGTTTGATTGGGACGTTATTACTCTTACAGCCGACCTTGTCCTCCTCAAGGAAATCCCCCTTCGGGCAGATCTCGCTTCTCACCTTAGGTACCTACTTGCGGATCAACTTCACGCATAGGTCAGTGGGTGCCTTTGGTCAAACTTTCTTGATGTGCTTGAGATCCTTTACCTTGGTTGTTTTAGAGGCTTCTATCCCCTTAGCTCGGCCTTGAGCACGGTCTGGTAGGTGTCTAACTCGCGCACAAACTAAAAATGCATTTTGTTTCTCCAACTTGGCTTCGCAAGTTGCCTTTCATGGTCCTTGATGACTTGCTTCTACTTCTCGACCTTCCTCTCAAGGCGACGTCTTTGAGTCTTAGTCAAGACCTCTTGCATTGGCAGATCAGGGGTAACCCTCTTGTCTCCAAGCCAGTTGAAGGCTTTTTGGCTTAGGTTGGGCTTGTCTTGAAGGTCCACCTTGATACAGGAATGGCAAAGCCTCCACGTCTCATCGGATTCTCTTGGATGATAGAACTTCTTAGTCCTTGGGATGCCTCTATCGGGTGGCCATCCTTGCCCCCTTAGTCTTGTCACTCGGGTCTCCGGATCGGTCTTCCCTTGCTTGGGACTTCTCTTTTGGCTTTAATCAAAGCTATCCATGCGACAATAGGGTGGGGACCTATAGATGGGCGACCCTCCAAGAATTAATGTGGGGTAACATCCTCGAATTGAGGGAATATGGATTGCCCTTCAGTCCCTTGTTATTGGGTAGGTCAGAATGTCAGCTGACAGTTGACATCATCATCATCAATCTCCCATTGCCTCAACATCATAAACTAAGGAGTTGGGGCAGGAGTAGGAATGTTTGGATCTAACTCCTCTTGCCTCAACATCACAAACCGGGACTTGAGAATCATCATGAACTGTTGGGTAGTCACTTGCCATCATGAGAACCTCTTGGATCTCCTCGCTCGTAGAGGATTTTTGCAACCCTGGATAACTGGAGACCCCAACTAATGGGGGTCGACTAAGTGAGCTCGTGAAGTCTGAAGTCTCAGGAACGTGGTAAGGTAAAGACCCTGCCCTCAGTTGTTTCGCAATAGGTTGATTGAATGGCGATGGCTCTATGTATGCCATCCCATCATCGAGACTTTGGAACATCCGTTAGGGTACCTCGTCCTCTTGTTGTGCTCCTTGGTTGAGGTTGGGTGCAGGTTGCCCCCCAGAAAGCTGATGTAGGGTTGAGTCCTCCCCATCCTCGAACTGCATTTGTTACCAATCTGGCCTTATGTGGGTCGCACCAAAGGTTAGTTCTAGATTGACAGGGTGGTTGATGTCTCTCTCGTCCAACTCCATCCAACCTTGATGCTTGACCTGAGAGACTAGGTTAGGATTGGGAATCCTCGAGTTGAACAAAGGATTCATGCAGACATTCCCTCTTTTGAAAGAGCTTAGTTCGGCTGCAATCCTAGATGGGTATGGCCGATCTTGGGTCAGGGCTGTTTGGTACCAGCTCAATTCTGCTTGAACATTGCTAGCCCTCGTCCTTGCGGTCTCGTAATATCCCGAGAGGTTCACTCCTTATGTCCCCATCCCCATATAATGAGTTGTTTGAAATGAGGGATACATATGAGTTCTGGGTAGTGGACCATACCCAATCACTCCCGGCAATGGTGGAGCCGTGGCGAAAGGCATGTGACTAGTCCATGGTTGCCCGAAGGTCGGTTAGATGGGTACAGCTAGTCTGCTAGATACGCCAATCCCTTAGTGTTGCGTCTCCACTACCTTGTGGTGAATGTTCGGGAGCACCGTTCGACTGACATACTCATTGAAGCGTTGAAAGATGTTGTCCGCCTGGTTGGAAAATCATATCATGACTTACTCGTTAGCTTTCACCATCTGCTCTAGGCGGGTGGCGAAAGAATCGAACTTCTCCTGCGTGTCGTAGGCTTGATCGGCCGGCTCCCTAGAAGGAAACAAGTTGATGTTGTTCCCTCCGTTAACTACTTGAGTAGTGGGAAAGGCCGGCTCCTAGTGAGAAGTCGTGTTGGATAGATTTTTCCAAGCGGCTGGCTGAGAAGAGTGTGGTGCCACCTCCTTGGAATTGGCTTGAGCAACAACGTTCTTGGACATAGTCATAGGAAGAGAAAAAAGCACTTGGTTAAATGACAGTATATTTTTTATTTCTTATACTGTACAAACATTAAATAAAATTAATATCGAGTTGGTTAAAGCATCATCCTTAAATGGCATATTGGTGGTTGTGTGTTCGAATTCCATCCTTGCCAAACTTTTGCAATTTCGTGAGTAACTAACTCTAGAAAATCATCATAAATAAATAAAAAATATGTTTAATTTTTTTCTGTTTTAGTTTCCAAAGTATCATAAATATATAAAAAATTACTCAAGTTATTGGATCTTATTGTATGTTAATAATACTTCATGTAGACTAAAAAAGAAAAAAATTAAAGACAGAATTTTTCAAATCCGGTAGAAATTATGGCAATTGGTGTAAATAGTTACTATTTTAGTAAAATAGAATAGCAAAACATATTGTCAAGAATAAAATTTGAATCATAACAACCAAGCCAATATGACCAACTTGTTTAACTGTTACAATTATATTTATTTACTGTAGTTTTCTGATGCCTTGTTAGAAGTTATCTACAAAATTGCAAAATAATTTTATCAAGAGTGAGAATCAAACACAGAGCCAGGGGTATGACATATATTGACGACGTCTATACCAACGAGGCAAATTGTGATCTTTGTATAGCCGTCACACCATTAATGTATTTAATGTTGGAAAAGTACAAGAAATAAAACCGTAACAAACTTGGATTTTGAGTAAAAGCCACTCTTAAATAGAGAACGGAAGTACTCCGACTCTAAATATCGAAAAAAGAAATACACATCGTCTCATATATATTGGCATCCATCTACCTTTCTCCTACCCGTTAGATGAAACTTCAAATAAGTCTCATGTCGCCTTTACCCCTATGAACTTGCGGAGAAGGATCGACCCTCCATTGCCAGGGCAGTCTCTGGGGAGAACCTTCCATTTCGAGATTGTGGAATGGCCCATGAACAAGGCCGTCGACCTCGACGAAATGGCACGAAAGCTCGTCGATTCGATAAGATTCCGGAAGGATCCTGACGCTTATAGGGACCTCTATTCTGATGAAAAGTACTTGAATGCTTTGCAGAGTTCAATGGCGAATTCTGCCAATCATGGCATCCTAATTAGTAGCTGGTGTAGGTTCCCTTTTTGCGTGGCCGACTTCGGGTTTGGAAAGCCAGAATTTGTGCCACTTCGTACCCATTGAACACTATCAATGCAGCCATTTTTATAGACGCCAAGGATGGTGACGGGATAGAAGTATGGATGGGACGGGACTGCTCAAGAAAGACATGGCTAGGTTTGAACAAGACCCCGGTATTCTTCAGTATGCTTCGAAAGAGTAGTAGTTTCAATCTCATGAGTCGAATGACGGAAATTTTGAGTTCAATTATGTCTTATCTCTGAGAAAAATTGAGTTGCTCAATAATAGTTATATCTAGCTTATTCTCATATGATATTGTCTGTAATTTTTTAAAGTATATATACTATTCCAATCGTAATGTTTCACCATAAAGATGATTGCTTGAGGCAAGCAATCAATAGGACTAGTAATAACATTGGTTTAGCTATTAGGCATGCATGCCCATTAATGAAAGAAATAATAAGACATTGCACGTTTGTAGAAAGGCCCAACCACATTATCCATTCGAAAAAATATCTGGACATCGAATTCTAAATTTGTTCAAAGCGCACATTAACAAAATGACTCCATTTCGTAACAGTCAAATGCACCAACACACGAGATTGTACCAAATCTTTTTCCTAGTCAATTTTGATCACGACAACTTTTATCTTTTCATCTCTGTGTCGGTGCTTCTTTTCTTCCGGACCTCTTATGAAAAAGACTCGAATGGTATGCACACTCTGCCGCTCCAGAATAAAAGAGACAATTTGGTAGTTCTTGATTTTTCATCTTTGGTTCGGTGCTTTGAAGTTTTCGTAGACGATCTTTCTTTAGCTGCACCACTTTTTATTTCTAGATTAGTCGAATGCATGGAATAAAAGTCGGATAGAATCGTAAATAGCTCATTTTTTTACAAGTCAAGTTGTAAGTTTAGATCTTATAAATATAGAATATGAGGCTCGACATTTCTTTTTCAATGAATAAAAAACACTTGACAATAGGTTTAGTCATTTCTCGTAAACATTTCGTAAATATGATCACGAATAATGTGACATGATTTGTAATTCATAGTGCGAAATTTGATAGAATCTCTGCAAGCTTTCATTTTAAGAGGCATATTAGAGCTTTCCCAAGTTAGATTACCAAACTTTGGAGCCATACAATTTCTACATATATTTCGTTTCAACTAGGATGTTGATGGATAAGGTATAGACAGATTTGGAAGTTGGAACCATACCTTACTCTCAACCCTAGAAAAATTTTATCATCAAATCTATACGCTACCATGAGGATATGCATAGTCCGAATTTTATATTTTTGTTTTAGAGTAAATTGCCATCAGGTCTCTTATGTTTTAAGAAATATTCAATTTAGTTCTTACTATTTTCAATAACGTACATTCGTCCTCCTAGTTTGGAAAAATCCACCACTCAAGTCTCTGGTGGACCAACTGTTGACATCAGCGATCCTCTTAATTGTTGAAGTTGATTTTAATTGAATTTTCCGGCGACGGTTCATAATTAGTGGACCTCCATTACCAACCATCCTCATGTGATATTGTCTGTAAAGTATACATACTATTCCAATCGCAATTTTTCACCAAAGAGATGATTGCTTGAAGCAAGCAATCGAAAGGAATAGTAATAACATTGGTCTAACTATTAGGCATGCAGGCCCATTAATGAAAGAAATAATAAGATATTGCATATTCGGAGAAAGGCCCGACATATAGTCCATTCGGAAAAATATTATGACATTGAGTTTAAAATTTGTTCAAAGTGCACCTTTGGATGTTAAAAAATGATTAGATTTTTCAACAGCCAAATGCACCAACACATCGAGACGAAGAGATTGTACCTAAGCCTTTCTCATGTAATTGCCTTCCATCATTCTGGCAGTCTTGACAGCTTTTATCTTTTCATCTTTGGGTCCGTAATTCTTTTCTCTAGATTTATAAGAAAAAGATATAAAAAAACTCGAATGGTACCATCCCTTTACTGCCCCAGAATGAATTTGAAGTTTTCGTAGATTGTTCATGTCTTTACTTCTAGAATTGCTTAATGATCCCTTTTATTAGCTGCATTACTTTTTCTTTCTGGATTAGTTGAATGCGCATCAAACAGAGTTGGTTCGAATTGTGAATAACTCAAGTGAAATTAGATGTTCGGGTCTGATGATCACATGTCGGTACAGAGCGAGCGAGAGATCCCAGGACTGATTTTATTATTTACAAGCGATATGACTCAGAAAAGATGCCATCTTTGATATACGGCTCTAGTCTATCCTAAATTTAGCTAGAGGGTACAGCCGCAATCCTCACTGCAGTGATTTAATAATTGGATTAATAAGTCTACGCATCACTCGAACAATTCCTCTATAAATTACGTGGTAAATTTACTATGACCACGATGTCTCAAGTGACAATGTATGGACTAATCTAAATATTAACTTGAATTTTTTTTGGATTTCAATTTTACAAATATAAAATATATAAATGAGAGAATCATTCTATAAATAGAGTTATGTAGACTAATCAAAATTTTATAAAATTTAAAATATAGAAACTATTTAATACTATTTACAAATTTAAAATAATAATAAATTTTAATTGTCGCATGTAATAAATTATAGTGAATTTGTAAAACAATTTTCCAAACACTGATAATTATGTATTTTTTGTAAACTAAAAAAATCAAGTGCAAAACGGTCATTCTAATTATGTATTTCGGGGTCAGAAGTTTGAAGAATTTCGGGGACGAATGGAATGCTCGGAGTTGAAGGAGTGTAGTCAGTCTACTTGCTTGTATTTTCTCTCATATGGTCGGTCCGCCTTGCTTTTTTTTTTCCTTATATGACCGGTCTGTCCTCCATGTCCGTCCGCCTCGGTAACGCTCTTCAATAGAACGGTCATATCTTTTCATAGCTCTACAACTTTGTAGTTTACATCATCTTCAGATTCTATTGTAAGATCGGTGTGCCTACCTCCCTTTTTTCCAAAAGGGACCGGTCCAAGTGCCTACCTTTTTTCTAAAAGGGACCGGTACGAGTGCCTCCCTTTTTTCCAAAGGGGACCGGTCCAAGTACCTCCCTATTTTTCAAAGGGGACCGGTCTGAGTGCCTCTTTTTTTCAAAAGGGGACCGGTCCAAGTGCCTCTCTTTTTTTCCAAAGGGGACCGGTACGAGTGATTTTGTTTCCTTATAGGATCAGACCAATGGCCTCATTTTTTTCCTATACCGAGCCGAATCAAATCTTTTGACATTGGCAACGATAAAAAATTAGCAAATTTTGTGGGATTTAATCTTTATTGAGGCGGATCTTTTGGAATCGAATCTTGGAGCTGAGATCTTCATGCATTGAAGGCAGCTTAGGGTTTCCTATTCTAAGGCAGGGAGCTAGGCCAAGGCACTCGATATAAGGAAGGTTTTAGCAAGGGAACGATCATCACCAACATAACGCACAACTCTTTGCTTATTTTTATTGCTTTTCCTTTCCTTAGCCTATAGCATAGCTTAGCGTAACTCTAGCTCTAGTTCTTAGTTAAACCGACCTTGGGACGACCATTTCAGACCGTCCTAGGTCACTTTGCTCTTTTCCCCACAACATATTTTTGACACGCTCGGTAGGACTAATGAAGATGTCTGAAAAGGTGGTCTAACTTTGTTCGATCAAAATGTCTAAGAACGATGCTGCTCAAGCTAACTCCGAGGAGGCGGCACCACCCTCTTCTCAGCCACCTACTCGAAAGAACCTATCCAACACACTCTTCATCAAGTAGGCAGCACCACTCTGTTCTTAGCCACCCACTAGAAAAAATCCAACCAACGCGGTCTTCATAAAGGAGCTGACACCAACATCCTCACAACAAACCGTTGAGGGGAATCCATCCAACACAGCTGCTCACAATGAGCTAGCCCTTCCCACTACCCAAGAAGTTATCAAAGGGAACAACATCAACCCGTTTCCCTCTAGGGAGCCAGCCGATCATGCCTTCCTCACAGAGGAGAAGTTCGACCCTTTCGCCACCCGCCAAGTAATGAGAGGATTCGCCAATCAAAGCTCTTTCAAAAGAGGGGATGCCTGTATGAATCCCTTGTTTGACTCGAGGATTCCCAATCCGAACCCAATCTCTCAGGTCAAACATCAAGGATGGATGGAGTTGGACGAGGAAAACATCCACCACCCTGTCAATCGAGAACTAACCTTTGGTGTGACCCACACAAGGCCAGATCGGCTACAAATCCAGTTCAAGGATGGGGAGGACTCAACCCTATATTAGCTTCCCGGGGGATAACTTACACTCGACCTCAACCAATGAGCACAACAATAGGATGAGGTACCCGAAAGTACGTCTTAAGGTCTCGGTGATAGGATGGCGCACATATAGTCATCGCCATTCACTCAACCTATTGCAGAGGAACTTTGGGAATGGTCTTTACCTTACCACAATATTGACACTTCAGACTTCACAAGCTCACTTAGCTGACCCCCATCGGCTGGGGTCTCCAGTTACCCGAGGTTGCAAGAATCCTCTAAGGGCGAGGAGATCCAAGAGGTGAAGGGTGATCCATATTTCCTCAATCCGAGAGCTTTACACTACATCAATTCTTGGAGGGCTAGCCATCGATGGATCCCCACCCTATTACTCATGTTGCCATGGTTGGCTTTGATCAAAGCTAAAAAAGAGGCCTCAAGCAAGGGAAAGCCAATTTTAAGACCCGGGGGACAAGACTCATGGAGCAAGGACAGCCACCCGATAGAGGCATCCCAAGGACTCAGAAGTTCTACTGTTAGAGGAAAGCCAACGAGATGTGGAGGCTTCGCCATCTCCATATCAAAATGGACCTTCAAAATAAGCCCAACCCACGCTGGAAAGCCTTCAATCGGCTTGGAGATAAGAGGGTCACCCCAGATCTAGCAGCGCAAGGCATCTTGACCAAAACTCAAAGACGTTGCCTTGAGAGGAAGGTCTTATTAAAGCGGAAGCAAGTCATCAAGGACCATTAAAGGTAACTTGTGGAACAAAGGGCCAAGTTGGAGGAATAAAATGCCTTCCTATTTCGCGTACGAGTTAGACACCTACCGGATCGTACTCAAGGCCAAGCCAGGGGGGTAGAAGCCTTTAAAACAACCAAGGTAAAATATCTCAAACACCTCAAGAAAGTTCGACTAAAGGCACCTGTTGACCTATGCGAGAAGTTAATCCGCAAGTGGGTACCTAAGGTGAGAAGCGAGATCCACCCGAAGTGGGATTGCCCCGAGGAGGATAAGGCCAGCCATAAAAGTAACAAGGTCTCAGTCTAACTTGGCACATGATACATTTTGGGGGCTTCCCAATTGACATGACGCAGGCTAATCTCGGGCCTGAACCCAATTAACCAAGCCACTTGAGGGGCAACCTGATCGAAGAGGATCCTAATGAGCTTCAGGTGGTAGAGAAGCCCTTAGCCATACCTATGGTAGAGGACTTCATTGGCAACGTCATCATCACGACGGCTACACAGAGGATGGGTGAACATCTCAAGCCTCTCCACACCATGGCTTACATCTTCGGGAAGCTGATCAAAAGAGTCTTAGTGGACAATAAGGCAATGGTGAACATGTTTCTCCAATTATTCCTGAGGAAACTTAGCAAGGAAAAGGATGAGGTCGGCCGGTCCGACATGATCATGACCATAGAGGCGGCTTTCTATGACAGGACAGTGATACAAATAAGGCTTGCCTGGAATGGCATAAATGGTTGGTTTTCCTGGTGTGTGAGCTCGGTCGAGAGATCCCTTCTATTGGATGGCCAGTTAGTGCCACACTCAGAGGCCTAAAATTGCTTAGTGGTTATTCATGTCTGCTTATCCCAGTCTCGCTCACCCTTTTTTGGTTTGTGCTTGCCACCTTCATATTTTTTTCTTCGTTTGGTTTGCGCTCGGTGCCTTCATATTGTTAATCTTTGTTTGGTTCGCGCTTGCCCGCTTTGGAGAGAGCAAGGCCAAAATTCGTTCCTTGCATGCCGGCCCTCACCCTTGGCGTGCTTACCGTGCATGCCAATTCTCATTCCTTGTGAGCTCTCCGTGCTTGCCTACCTTCAATCATGGCGTGCTTCTGTGCTCCATGTGGTTGCCTACCTTAAAATAGAATGCTCAGAGTTGAAGGAGTGCATTCAGCCTACTAGCTTACATTTTCTCTCATATGGTTGGTCTAACTTGCTTGCTTTATTCCTTATTATGGCCGGTCCGTCCTCCATGTCCGTTAGCCTCGGCAACGCTCTTCGGTAGAATAATTATATCTTTTCATCCGGAGCTCGAATTGAGACAATTCAAGTTGCTGTGCAAAGCCAAGACATAGTTCTAGAACTTTGTTATTTTGATTATCATCAGATTCAGAGGATAGAAGGATCTTAATTCTATTATAAAACCGGTCCACCTATTTCCCTTTTTTCCAAAAGGGACTGGTTCGAGTGCCTACCTTTTTTCCAAAGGGGACCGGTCCGAGTGCCTCCTTTTTTCCAAAGGGGACCGGTCCTAGTGCCATCCTTTTTCCCAAAGGGGATCGGTCCGAGTGCCTCCTTTTTTTCCAAAAGGGACCGGTCCAAGTGTTTTTTTTTCTTCATAGGGTCTGACTGACGGCCTATCTTTTTTCCTATACTCGACAGAATCAAATCTCTTCACATTGGCAAGAGTCACAAATTAGCAAATTTTGCGAGATTCAGTCTTTATTGAGGCCGATGTTCTGGGATCGAATCTAGGAGTCGAGATCTTCATGCATTAAAGGTGGCTTAGGGTTTCCTATTCTAAGATCGGGTGTTAGGTCAAGTCACCCTATATAAAAAGGGTTCGAGAAAGGGAATGATTATCACCAACAGAACACACAACTCTTTACTTATCTTTATTTCTTTTTCTTTCTTTAACCCGTAGCCTAACTTAGCGTAGCTCTAGCTCTAGTCCTTAGACCATCCTAGGTTATTTTGCTCTTTTCCCCACAACAAAACTAAAAATTACCAATTTAATACCAAAATTTATTTTAATGATAATTCAAGCAAAAGTAAACCAAATTTTCTCCAATACATAATCGTGGAGGAAACTGGAAAAGAAAAGTGTAAGTAGTGGAAGTAGGACCCCTTGAACACATTCTCACGTGCCGTTCTAACTGATCTCCGCTCTTTTTTCTGCCATGACAATTTTTGTTTTGAATTTTTGATGAACACCAGACTGAGAAATTTTTAAATGAATCGCAAAGTGATAAAATTTGTTATGTTCAACATCCGATTGGAAAAAAAATCCTCTAGAGACCAAAGCAGTACTAATGGCCTAGGGGTTCCTCCTTAATGCATTCTTGACACCTGATTACTCAATGCAAAATTTCTAGACGTCAGTCACGTAAGTTGCGAACAACAGTAAATTATAAACGTCTGTAACAATAAAGTTGTACTGCCTCTACTATTGAGAGAGCAACTCTTAAATACTTATTGATAGACTCTTCGACTATGAGCTGGAAGTTGATTTGATCCAAAACTGCTTTAATCCAATTGAACAACAGGCAATCTTAAACACTACTTTGTGTAGGGTTGCTTATCATGAAAAATTGATTTGGAAACATAGTTTGGATGGAGTTTTTAATGGCAAGAGGGGTTATCAGGTTTTTAAAAAGCAGTATGACTTGGTAAGACAAGCTAATTATATTTCCTCCCCTATGTTTACTATCAATTGGAAGAAGATTTGGAAGCTCAAGGTTTTACCAAAAGCACAAAATTTTATTTGGCGGTTGGTATGCAATGGTATTGCTGCTAATGCAGATCTGTTTAGGTGAAATCTTGGTAATTTTCCTACTTTCCAGGTTTGATTGGAGGCCGATGAGACTGTTATTCATATTCTTTTTGTTTGTTCGCATGTGCGGGCCACTTGGCACTCTTCTTGTCTTTGCCATCTTTTCGATCCTATTGTACATATTAATTTTAAAAGCTGGTTAATCTTGCTTCTTGATCTGCTAAATGCTCCTGGGACTTACAATCTGATTCCCCTTGCTATGCACCTTTGCCGGGGGGTGTGGTTATCTAGGAACAAATTCCTCTTCGAAGGACTTCAGATCGATTTGATTAGCACTTCATCTCAAGCTGCTTACTACTGCAATGAACTCTTACAAGTTACAGAAACCTATTCGAGGGTCATGGGCACGGATGAAACGAAACAAACTTTGTGGACATCTCCTCCTTTGGGCATCCTCAAGTTCAATTACGATGCTTCGTTGGTGGATGCTTCTTCTCCATCTGGAATTGCCGTGATTGCTCGTAACCATCTGGGACTCGCTGATGCAGGTCAGCATGATCTGGTTGTAGCCTGCTCTGCGCTTGAGGCAGAGTTACTTGCCATCCCCTTGAAGCTCTCCCTAATCCAGTCAAAGTTCCCTTCCAGGCTCGCTATCATTGAAACGGATTGTAGGCTCGCTGTTACTTTCATTTTCGACCCTTTCTCGGCAGTCTCTTAGAATTTGGAATCTTTAGTTAGGGACATTCGTCACACTTTAGAACTATTACCATTATGTAGGCTTCTCCTTATCTCTCGGTTACAAAACCGTGTAATTGATTTGGTTTGTAAACAAGCTAGATTAGGCCTACTTCCCTGTAATTGGCTATCCAAATGAATTGGATGTACTCTTGTTCACCAATTTTTCTACTTAAGTTTATAAATATATGAAGGTACATTTTCTCTCCAAAAAAAATACTAATTGATAGTGCTCAATTCTAAATACCAATGAATAAAGAAAATTCACTTCTTGGTGAGCCATCCTTTCAATTCGACCCTTTAATCAACCTCTTCTCTATTGGAAGTGGAACTAGAGGCGGCAATTCGACTCACTCTTCGAGCTATTAAGCCTGATTTTTGAGAGGTCTACAACTTTATTGTGACTTATTTGTCGACTTGCACTGTATTCTTAACCAATTTTTATTCGGTTATTGAATGACAACTTAAATTCTTGATCTTAAAAATATATTTCAAGCTTTTGAATTTATCTTTGTGTAATCTTCATCATGTATTTAGTCTCAGACTTACCCAAAAAAAATTGTCTCTAGTCTCAGAAATTGGTCTAACTTTGTAAAATTAGGCATGTAGACTAACTTCCTAAATCATTCTTTGGAAAATTTGTTAAATGAGTCCAGCTTCATTAATATCAAAGTAAAAAAAAATAAAGGAAAGGAAAAGAAAATGTCAATTGAAAAACAACGAAAGAAGCAAGTAGTGGTTTGAGAAGGAGTTGTGAGTATTTTTGTCTTGTTATACATAAAACATCGAACAAATTGAGGCATCGCGTCTATTGGTTGGCAAGTATATCCGATGATATTTTATTTAAGGCTTTCAACCACCTATCCTAATGCAACGAATTCTCTCAGAACTCAAAAGTTGCATGTAGCATTTGCAGGCTCATATCATATTAGCCAATTGCATTCATGTGGGGGATTGTTGGAAATTTAGATTTTTAATCCATTGAGAAGGTTGGCTGAATATATAGGTATATATTGGGATTGGGTCTAAGAGGTTAATTAGAAAGTAAATTCTAATTAAATATAATGTTTTAGGAACTTTGAGCTAATATGGGTCACACCAATTTGTTTTCGGTGTACAAGAGATCAATACAAAATTTGTTGAGAAAGTTTCGTAACAACAAATGAAACTTGCGAAAAATTAATTCTCGGTGTGAATGAAAATTGGCTTCAAAGTCATATCAGTTTTACCGGCCGTCGTGAATTTGAGATTTATGACTCCCTTTTTTTTTTGAAAGAAAATTTCATAAATAAAAGAAAGTAGTGTATAGAACAAACAGAAAATCTATGACCTACACCCACTGAACCCACACTCCAGACAGTCCAAGGGTGGGGTCCCCTGATCAACAGACCAGAGGAGAGCCTGAGAACTCTAAACTCTATTCCGCTGAATCCCATAGTTTGGGCAGTCATAGTGACCTCCCTGGTCATTAGGCCAGGGAGGTGTTGCCTATCAGCTAACCCAGCTGAATCTACAAATTGGCAGTATAGGGGCCCAATTACAGAACATCAGTCCCATAACTGAGCATTTGTAAAGCTAGCCTCAAGATATCACATGCAAGGATGCCTCATACGATCATAATTAACACCCAGCTGCTTCACAAAACAACCCTGCACAAAACCTCTGTGATTGTGAAACACTCCGACGGCTGAAGATGGATCTGGGGCCCCTCGTGCAGTACCATCCGTATTATATTTGATCCAACCTAGAAGTGGACAGTCCCACTTAACTTCCAAGACTCGTGGAGCCCTTCCCAGCCTCCAATCAACACGCAAAGAGCCCAGAATCAGCAATTCCTCCTGTGAATTAAACATCCATCCAAGCTCAAATTTCCCAACTTCTACCACTAATGCTTTAATTTGAGCAACGACCAAAAGGGTCCCCCTCTTGCTGTCCTGAAAAATACTATCGTTCCTTTCTGACCAGAGACTCCACACATAAGAAACCACACCCACTTGCCAAAGTGCATCTAGCTGGGGGCTGAAGCTCTGTTGCATTGTCCAACCTAGCAACTCAGAGAAGTGAGCACCATTCCACCTTTGCACTCAAAACATCTCAAAGAGCCGACTCCAGACTTCTCTAGCAAAAGAGCACATGATCGATGCTTTCTTCCCCATCCAGAAAAAAACTGTAAAAAGAAGAACAAATAAAGCCCCTACGCCTCAGCAATCCTAGCGTGGGAAGGCAACCCATCAACGCACACTAAACTGTTATAGAACACCTCATC
The DNA here is from genome assembly GCA_963995505.1 of Hypericum androsaemum. Taxonomy (NCBI): domain Eukaryota; kingdom Viridiplantae; phylum Streptophyta; class Magnoliopsida; order Malpighiales; family Hypericaceae; genus Hypericum; species Hypericum androsaemum. The sequence continues at coordinate 11,765,599 of OZ023193.1, read as the reverse complement.
GGAATAAAGGACACCCAAATCCACTTTCCCCAGTTGACCTTCAAAAAAGTCAGCCTTAAATGATTATATGCCTGCTTGGATGAGACTATACCGTCTGATGCATGAGACCAAATAAGCTCATCACTATTAGGAGGACCCACCTTATAAGCTGTCATATCTGCCACAATGCCAGGCAACATATCTCAAAAAATCTAAAGAATAACAAATCAGCCCTCTGACCAATACTCAGTAACAAGTTGGAGACAGAGATGTCGGGAATCTCAAGCCTGTTAGCCAAAACATAACCAAGCCAGTTATCTTACCAGAACCTAGCCATGGAATAGAGGAGTGCACCCACACTCTTAACTCACCCCAATCTGCTGGATATAGTCTATCCCAAAAAATACCACTGAAAGGGGATGAGCCAAACAACACCTCCCATCCCAATCGCTTAAGAAAAGCCTTATTCATCTGTAATAAAGATCTGTGACCCAGGCCACCCTCCTCCTTTAGTGAACGTACATTGGCCCAAGCAATAATACAAGCTCCCCTCTTATGGATGTCACCCGACTACACAAAATTGTGAATATAGAATTGAACCTACTTCAAAAGCGCTACTGACCACTCATAAACCATCATAGAGAGAGTCAAAGAGCTCTGAATCACTGATGGCACAAGACACACCCGACCTGCAATGCAGAGAGACGAGCCTTTCCATTTATCAAACTTAGCAATATTAGTGTCAGTTATATTCTAGAAATAAGCCCTCTGCGACGGACCAAAGAAAAGAGGCACCCCCAAGTAGGTAAAAGGGAAGGATCCATCCGTTATATCCAATCCTGACTGGATCCGATTCTACAGCTGCCGACCCATTCTGGAACCAAAATAGACTTTGGACTTCTGTATATTAAAATATTGACCCGAACAATCAGCATACTCCCGTAAAATGGCCAATAAAGAATGATAATTACCTGCTATTACCTTGCAAAAAATCATCACATCATCAGCAAACAATAAGTGAGAGAGGAAGTCTGCTCCCTTGGCTCCCTAAAAGCCCAATAACTCCCATATCTCCATAGCCACCTGAAGACACCTACTAAGCACTTCCTCGGCCACACAAAAATAGCAAAGGCGAGAGAGGATCGCTCTACCTAACCCCTCGGGAGCAACTAAAATAACCAGCTGGAACCCCATCCACCAGCACGAACAATTTAGCTGAATCCAGGATACGTTGCACCATATTAACGAAGCGGGCATCAAAGCCCTATTGACGCAATACTGCCAGCACAAAATCCTAATTCAGCATATCAAAAGCCTTACGGATATCAATTTTAATGGCCATATTCCAGCTTGATGATCTGCGGTCCAAGCAATTCACCCCTTCAGAGGCTAATGAAATACAATCATGAATACGTCGGCCTGTCACGAACCCAAATTTGTGAGTAAGATAACAACGAACTCATAATAAAACCTAATCACATGGCCAATATTTTAGTCAACACCTTGTATAAGAAATTGCCCAACACAATCGGCTGAAAATCCTCAATCCTCACCGCCCCAGTTACCTTAGGAATTAAAGCAACAAAAGAAGAGTTTAAACCCTGCCAAATAACACCACTCATGAAAAAACTCTGGACAGCCTTAACCATATCCTTCCCCACCACTGGCCAAGTATACTGATAAAAAAACCCCTCCAAAGCCATCTAGCCTTGACGCACTATCCGAGTTCATCCCAAAAACCACATTTCAGATCTCCTCTTCGCTAAGAACCCTCGTCAGTTCCACATTTTGCCCTTGAGACAATACCGTAGAAATTATCGGTCGAATAAGATCATGAGAATATGACAAACCCCCTATTTCTGTAAAAAGCCCCTGATAATACGAAACAACCTGCTTCTGTCATCCGTCAGCTCCCCCTATCATCAGAGCTAAAATGCCAACCTGACTTCGGCGAATCTGAACACTCCGATGAAAAAAATGCAGTTTTCCGGTTGCCATCCTTAAACCACTTATCCCTGGACTTTTGTCGAAGAAAAGAGTTGTGTTGATCCAATATACTGTAATAATCACGCAAAGCCCCTTCCTCATCCTGTATAAGAGCCGCCAAAGGACCCTGATCACTGATAAACTCATGAATCTCTGCCAACCTACTCTATGCAACTGCTAGCCGATTGTTGATGTCACCAAATACGTCCAAATTCCAAGTTTTGAGAACCCTTTTAGGTTTTTCAACTTAGCCATCACCAAGGAGATTGGATCGCCCATATTGATACTCTGCTCCCAAGAGGTACGAACCACCTCATGAAACTCAGATGTTGCAACCACATTGATTGAAACCAAAAAGGCCGAGGGTACGCATCGTTATTACCCGCCTCGCAAGATAATAAAATAGGTCGATGATCAAACACATTACAACGAAGTACTCTACACTTGACCACCGACCACAAATTCATAAAAGACCCCGACACTAATGCCCTATCTAACTGAGACTCCATATATCCACGAGAATGTCTACGATTAGAATAAGTGTATTTGCACCCATAAGAGGAATATCCATGAGGTCCACAGCACACAAGAAAGCCTGGAAATCAATACATGTACTGGTGTTAGGAAGGTGCGCACTACTCCTCTCATGAGCTCCAAGGACCGAATTAACATTTTCAACTAGAAGCATAGGTCTATCTTGAAGCGCCATGATCATTCATTTATTGACCATGGTTAATGAGGAGCGTTAATGGCTGTAACTGCTCATTTATTAACCATGGTTAATAAGGGAATTAATGATCACCATTATTCAGGAATTAAATGGGGTCTCAAAATCTACCTATAAAAGGGGCCTCCTCTCCTCATTTCAAATGCACCAAAAAACTCACATAGAGTTTTTCTACTCTCCTCTTTCCCCCATAGTATAAGCACATACATTCCTACATAGAGTCAGAGTTCTGCAACACTGAGGGTTTGCAGGTTGGTCAGATCTTACTTCCATCTGACTGAGTGATTGGGCATTGTACTTTGGAGCTTGCTTACCCTTAAGGCCTGAAGTGATATAGGTAGGTAATATGAGCTTAAGGGCGCATGGCTTATTGTGGCCTCATCTAGGAATAAATCTGAAGTTTGTGATTATCAAAGAGGAGGACTCAATCCGGAGAACGCGATCTCTAAGGAGGCAGTATATTGACAATTTGCACAAATTTCATTATAAGTATTCTCTACTATTTTGATACTATGTAATATTTTCTTGTATGATAATCGTATATACATGATGTGCTTGATTGTTATATAGGAAATTCATATGTCCAGTTATTATATGTCAATAATAATAATTAACTAGAAAATAATTCCAACATAATACCCTTGAATCATCAACCTCACTTGCCTCTCCCCCTTGCGAGCGCAGACTTGGAAGAACCATTTCATCGAATCAGCAAAATCTTTTCTTATAGGAATCAGAACTTCCACCCTTATGTTTCCTTATTTTTTTCAACGATTCTCCCACACCCCCTGTAGCATCCTGCTTTGTCCTGTAGACTTGCTTCCCTTTCAGTCCACCCCTATCATGATTCACCACCTCTCCTCCAGGGCCCTTATCCTCCTATCTTGCTTACTGCACCACTCGTGTTTTCTGTATTGGCCTTCCCTCAGATAAGTTTGCATTAGCTTTATGCTTCGCAGAACTTAGATACGTGGCCAACAATACGATAATGAGAGCAATATGGTGGAACATTTTCATATGTAATTCCAATCCATGAACTTTTACCCAGCTGCTCTAGCATGACTCGATCATAGTTAGGCTTTGGCATGTCGACCTCCACCAAAACACGGCATAATGACAAAAACTTATGATTCCCAATTGTCTTCGCCAAACCCAAAATAATGGAGGGAAGAAGATGCTCATAGCACAATTTAGTGAGCTTGACCCAGATCTTCGCCAACAAGGAAGTAGTCTACGCAGGCTTCAATTTTGACTGCCAAGGCTGCTGGAAAATAGAACCTTGGCTTATACGCCATATAGTGTTGTGCCAAACCAAATTCTTGTCCAAATCAATTTTGTGATCACCTCTTTCCTAGGTGGTAATTCTTTTGGCAACTCCTTTGGTATCCCAACTTTTAATTCCTTGAGGACCTCCACAATCTTCTTTAGCACATCCATTTCTTGTCCTTGGTCCTCTTCAAGAAGTAGGAGGTTGGCTAGAAAGGTTGGCTCTTTCTTTCATAGCCCATTCTTGACTTGCATTGCAGAAAGAACCTTTGTAAGCTGCCTTTCTTCCTGTGCAATAGGCACCAGGCAAGCCTTCTCATTGTCTACTATACACATGGAGTTAGCAAATGGGATAGGAAAATCCCAAACCTTATCCATGAAGTTGATAATGATGATCTCTTAGTAATCATCCATCCTCACCACTGAGAAATCCATTAGGCCTTGACAATCGCTGAGGCGCACCTTCACACCTTTAATTACTCCAAAAATGGGGATAGGGGCTGAGTTGACCATCTTTAGGGAGCCAAGCTCCTTTGTGTATGACATCCCCAACCTTGCTATCTCTTTTACTTTAAGAAAGTTGTTGGATATCCCAAGTCAATAATCGCTCGGATCTCATGGGAATTCCCCTTTACCGTCACAAACGTGTGACCTCATCTTTCTGTATTTGGTATTTCCACCTTTGCCTTGATCGAACTCAGAAATTATATCGCCCCAACACTTACTCTGTCCGCATTTGTCTCGGCCTCACCTTGGCTTGGTGCTGACAATTTGTACCATTTTGGACACTACAGCCCGGTGAGGGCCATTGCAAATGTAAGACCCCGACGACTTTGGCCGATCTTTCCTGTTCTTCTTGCCCCCTTTGTGGGAGTTTGAATTCGAGTTGAACCCATTGTCTTTGTTTTGCAACGAATGGTCTCCCACACTTTTACCCTTCTCCTTGGAACATTTAGCCTTAGATTCTATTTTGTGGAACTCCACCAGGGATTGCAATTGATATGGCCGTAGAAAGATCTTATGCCTTCTGCCGCTGCACCTCCACCCTTGCCCTCAACTGGAGGCCATCAACAAAAGTAAATAACGCCTCGTGTTTTGACATGGATAATGATTTTAAATTATTTGATCAGGTGATTAACATTTGCTAACTCCGTTAATCGAGCTATCTGATCACGTCATTAATTTTATCCACGTGTCATGCCACATAACTAATTTTATACGTGTCTCATGACATACCACTCTTTTGAGTTAATTGTGTATACATATTTGTATTATTTGAGATTAGCAGAAAAATGTCAAAATTATAGAATTTATCCTATTAGTATCTAAGAAGAGGAGGCCAGGAGGGGTAGTGAGACTTCCACTAGGTTGACCCCTAACTTTTTTTTGCAAGTATAGTTTTGTTACGACGAAGATTTGAACCCTTTCACTTCAAATCTGATGGCCACCTCTCATTTATACTGTTAGAATAAATGCTCACTGGTAGCTCAACCCCTCACATCGAATCTTCTATTTTCGGGAGAGCGGCAGAGGTCATTGTGCCGGCGGCGAAGTCGACAGTGCCAGGGAGTACATGGGAGGGGAGAGAGAAAGTCTTTTGTTTTGTTCAATTTTGTTTATATTTCAGATTAATAATTATTTTATTTTGCAATTTTTTTTGGAAGAGCACTTTTATGTTTTTGTTTTTGAACTAAAATAAAAAATGCTGATTTTGTTATTTTAATAATTGGGGAACTTTTTTGTTAATCTCAAATTATACAAATATTTATGTGCGATTAATATTTTTTATTCAAATTACAAAATTTTGTAGTCGAATCTGTTTGTAGGCAATGTAGACTACATATGTTGGCTTTCAGAAGTCAAAAGACAGTTGGCATAATAACAAGAGAGCCACTCTTATGTCAATGTACTTGGAAGGTGTAATTTGTTGTAAATTTATATAACAATTTTTTAGGGCACCGGAAACGTAAACACGAATGCAAAGAACACACATAATAAATAGTAGGAAAAAGTCCACTTAAGTATCCTGTGGTATACCCGATTATCACTTGGGTACCCTATGGTTTAAAAACGATAGAACCGGTCTAACTAATTTCAATTTTTCTCACTTAAATCAACCCAGTCCGGTTCGTCCTTTTTTTGTCAAAATCTGTCGTCTCGATGCTTACGTGGAGTGCCACATGGTAGTGACCGAATTACTCGATTTTGACGTGACGGTGGTTAAATTACCAAATACTACCTAATATATTTATAATTTTTTTAAAAGAACCCTTCGTGGATTTTCCCATAATAAAAAGAGGGCATTCCTAGAATGGAACCGGGAACCTCTCGCATACAACCAAAGCGAGAATGAAATAGCTAGAACAAATGCGCTGTTTGTTTTCTCGTGATAAAACATGTAATAAATATATTAAGATTGCGAGAATCATACCTACCGCACTCACCCAAAACAAAATCTCAAAAACCACAGAAAAGGAGAATAAAAATAAAGAATCAAAAACCCAGAATTGAAAAGCTGGGTACGATGTCCATCTCCGCCTCCCCTCCTACGATCTTCCTCTTCAAAACCTCCTTTCCTCACCATCCTCCCTCTTCACTTCTCCATCCCCCTCTTCTTTCTTAGTCTCCGGTTCAATCCTTCCACTCCTGTACCGGAGTCGAAACCCTCCACCGGAAGACGAGGACCACGAACTCGACGATGCCATCGAAGTCATCCTTGGGGAGGTCGGTGGTGTCGTCGCTGTTGTCGTCATAGAGGGAGCGGAGGGTGAGGACCAGATAGATCAAGGAGTCGAAAAGGCGAGGAACGCTGCCACTTCGGGGACGGTGAGATCACGGTGTGTTTCTGGTCGAAGAAGAAGAAATAAGATTGAATTTTGGGAAATTTTCTGTCTGTCACGTGTTTAAGAAAGAAAAAAACTACTCTACTTATTTATACTATATTACAGCCAAGAGAGAAAAACTATCAAGTGTTCTTTTTAAAAAATTATAAAAATATTTGGTAGTATTTGGTAAATTAACCACTACCACGTCAACATCGAGTAATCCGGTCACTACCACGTGGCCACGTAAGCATCGAGACGATGTATTTTGACAAAAAAGGGCGAACCGGACTGGTTAGACTTAAGCGAGAAAAATTGAAATAAATTGGACCGGTTCTATCATTTTTAAACCACAGGGTACCCAAATGATAATCTGGTATACCACAAGGTACTTAAGTAGACTTTTTCTGAAATAGTAATAGAGTTAGGAAGAATAGAGGACACACGATTAGGGGTGTGCATTCGGGATATCCCGATCTCAAATACCGAATTTCGAATATCCCGAATACCGAATTTCAAAAAAAACTCAATCCCGATCCCGATCCCGAAATTAATTCGGTATCATACCGAATTAAATTCGGGATTGGGATCGGGATTTACCCGTAATCCCAAATTTCACATGAACAAAATTTACCAACTCAAAATTTACCCGTAATCCCGAATGTCACTAACTAATTAGTCTAAAACCTCACTCAATTTACCAACTCAGAACCCTACATCGAAACCCTAATCTAAAACCCTAAATCAAAAAGACAAACCCTAAATTAAAAAATTCCAAATCGAAACCCTAGGTCAAATACCCAAATCGAAACTTACATTTAGGAGAGCAGGAGAGTTAGGTCAACTGAGAGGGTGAGGCCGTGAGGGTGAGGGTGAGGCCGTGGCCGTGAGAGGGTGAGCCGCCGTGAGAGGGCGAGGGTCTTTTTAATTTTTGTGTGGGTTTGGTGCGTGCATTTCATTCTCTTTTTTTTATGAGGGGTGCCGCGTGCGTTTTGAGAGGGTGAGGTTGTGAGGGATTTTTTCCCTTATAAGTTATATTTATTGTCTGGCAAATTTTTATTTAGTACTTCGATATTCGGTATATTTTGGTATAATACCGGTATACCCCGAAATTCTACCGAATACCGAAATTTACCGAATTTTTCGAAAAACTACTATCAAATTAAATCCCGAATACCGATATCCCGATCCCGAACTCCCAAATACCGAAAAAGTATTAGAGCCACTCTTAAATAGAAAACATAAGTGCTCGATTCTAAATATCGAAAAATAAAAAAAATGCACATCGTCTCATATATATTGGCATCCGTCTTCCTTTCTCCTACACATCTATACGTCCCAAGCGAAGCAATTGTCCGAACCTACACAAAGCCAACCATGTACTTCAACGTTCAAATCTTGTCCACCGAAACGATAAGGCCCTTCTCTCCTACTCCACCCGAAAAGAGGATCTACAAACGGTCCCTGTTGGATCAGCTCACGCCCCAAGTGGACATAGATTGTGTCCTCTTCTATCCAAAAGCTCAAGCACAATCTCACGACAAGCTCAAGCTCTCCCTCTCTAGAGCTCTGGCCCATTTCTATCCGCTAGCTGGGCGGGCCGACGACGCTCTCTCCATCAACTGCAACGACCTAGGCGTGAGCTGCACCGAAGCTCGGGTGCCTTGTGACATGTCCCAAGTGATCATGAATCTTGGGGCTCCTAATCATCCTCTGTTGGAGCTGATCCCTAAGGAGCAGCTGAACAATCTCGTGGATAACGACGACCGAGCGCTCCTATCAGTCAAGTTCAGCACATTTACTTGCGGAGGACTAGCTATTGGCGTCAAGGTTACGCATGCTATCGTTGATGCATCAGCTTTGGCTTCGTTTCTAGCGCACTGGGCAGGCATCTCCCGAGACCCCGCGAGCAGTACACTCGACGGTTGCGGGGAAGGCATTGTCGTAGATTGCGCCTCCTTGTTCCCTCCTAGAGACCTCCCAGTATGGCGTTTCAGCGACTTCATCTCCCCCGAAAAGGCGCTAACCGAAAGGGTAGTAAGGAGGTTTGTGTTCGAGGGGCACAAGATAGCTTCTCTAAGAGAAAGTTTTCAAGATGGGAGACTCTCGCAACGCCGCCCCACTCGCTACGAGGCATTGGCAACCTTGCTCTGGGCTGCCCTCGTCAACATTTCACAAGACCCGTCAGATGAAACTTCAAATCAGTCCCATGTCGCCATTAACGCATTAAACTTGCGGAAAAGGATTGACCCTCCATTGCCAGAGCGGTCTCTAGGGAACATAGTCCACGGAGTGATTGTGGAATGGCCCATGAACAAGGTCGTGGACCTCAACGAAATGGCAGGAAAGCTCATCGATTCGATAGGATTCCGGAACGATCCTAACTTTGTTAGGGATCTCTATTCTGATGACAAGTATCTGAATGCTTTCTTGGGTTGTTTGGAAAATTTAGCCGCTGACACAAATCTTGGCATTATAATTAGTAGCTGGTGCAGGTTCCCTTTTTACGAGACGGACTTCGGGTGGGGAAAGCCAGAGCTGATGGCCACTTCGCTCCCGTTGCGTACAACCAATACGGCCATTCTTATCGACGCCAAGGATGGCGAGGGGATAGAAGTATGGATGGGACTGTCCAAGGAAGACATGGCCAAGTTTGAACAGGACCCTCGTATTCTCCAGTATGCTTCTTCTTCTAGCCTCACTTGAACTGCTACAGAGCAGTAGTTTCAACCTCATAGAGTCGAGTATTTGCCTCCTCTCCCGAACGACGTTTGGAATTTGCTTGTTTTATGTCTGTTTTCTCTCTAAAAAATTTGAGTTGCTCAATTAATGGTTATTTCTAGCCTATACTCATATGATATTATCAGAATTATATAATGTTCGAACATATAATCTTAAATTTGATTAAGTTGTTCTGATGTGATGAGATAGAATACCATATTTATTGTCCTCTCGGGTTAATTGCAATAAAAATCTTACAGGTTTACGTGGAAGTAAAATTAAGCTTTAGCAGCTCAAAGCTAAGAGATTTTTTTCTATTGAATTTTAACACTACATGATTTTAATGAAGTTATAACTCGTCTTCGTACGAGGAAATCTTACATTTAAATAATATTTCAAATAAAAAATTTACCAATTAAAAAACGTATATCGGAATTGAAATGAGCATGGTTTCGTCTCCCATCAAAGTTGGTTCTTCTTTGAAATGAAAAAAAAAGAGGTCTCATGTTTAATGATTAAGATTGATTACACTAGTTTTCACAAGAAGTTTCATGAAAATAAATTATTGAAATTGGGTTGGTTCAAACATTTTCATCATCCAGAAGACAAAAAGAAATATCCTCATCATATAACCTAAGATTCTTCTTCATTGCTGTAAATTATATTGTGAATATGGGCAAGTTTCGCTTCTCATTAAAGTTGTTCATATCGAGACGGAGTTCAAACATTTCCAAAATCAAAACACAGATTCCACAATAATCATCACATAATAGAAGAAAATGGAACTATACATTAAACATGCCGCACCTGTACTGGTGCAATATGATGTTGACACTACAAAAACATCCACATGCCTCAACAACATGGTTCACGATGAATTGTACCTCGTCATTTTGATCTTTCCGAAGAGCTTTCCGAAGATAGATTGACAAAACAAAGAGCTCCGATAGACCAATCACCGAAACTTACGCTAGCTTCCACATTTAATCGATCATTCAGAGACAAGGCAGTATTTTTTATACCAAGAGAAGGCCAATTCCTACTTGGTTTTTGCTGATACACGTTTCCGAAGGAAGCTGAAGCTGCTCATAGTTCAACTGCCTGGCAGCTTCGTACAAAGCAATACCGACACTTACAGAGAGATTCAAGCATCTTACATAGGTATCAACCATCGGAATCCGGATCGTACCACCGCCAAGCGTGACACTGTTGCAGTCTTGCAAGGCTTCAGGAGGAAGGCCGCTGGTCTCAGAGCCGAAAACGAGGTAGTCCCCTTTTCTGTAAGAGAAGTCCTGCAAAAGTGATAAGTGTTATGCAGTGTTCCGAGGAAAATATTTAACCTACTAAAACGAGGTAGTCCCCTTACAGAGTGTGTGTTCACTCCTCTCTTTGTAAGTGCGAGCAAACGCTTATCCCCTTCCTGTATCGAAAGATTTAGTTACGTATTACAAGTAAATCAAATCATTAATTCACCATAAGTACAGGCAGTTAGATACTGACGAAGAACGGTGAATTGAAAATGAGATATAACCTGTTGCCTGAAGTAGTTCCTGAACTCTGCCCATGAATCGTGGACTTTGACAACCACGTAACTTGAGCAAATAATGGAAAGAACACTTCAAATGGTGTTAATCGATGATGCAAGTACATGCACTAAACTCCCAGGGATGAGTTACTATATGCTAACTTATAATGGACGACTTCCGAATGGTCCTGCACAACCTTGGGCACGTACTCAAAGCAAAGCCTATTAGATTAGATTCAAAAAGTTCTGGATTGGAAATCATCAATCAACAGTCGTGAAGATGAGCATATTTTCATCACTTCAGTTCAGGTCAGCATATTTTCTTGTGGTGGACTAGCTATTGGCGTCAAGGTTACGCATGCCATCGTTGATGCATCACCTTTCATCACTTCCTGAACTCTTGACGATCGCGGGGAAGGCATTGTCGTAGATTGCGCCTCACTGTTCCCTCCTAGAGACCTCCCAGTGGTGCATTTCAGCGACATCATCTCGCCCGAAAAGGCGCAAAGGGTAGTAAAGAGGTTTGTGTTCAACGGGGAGAAGATATTAACCTCTCTAAGAGAGAGGTTCCATACTTCACAGTACCGCCTCACTCGCTTCGAGGCCTTGGCGACCTTGCTCTGGGCTGCCCTCGTCACCAGTTAGATGAAACTTCAAATAAGTCTCATGTCGCCTTTAGCCCTATGAACTTTCGGAGAAGGATCGACCCTCCATTGCCAGGGCAGTCTCTGGGGAGCACTATCCATTTCGAGATTGTGGAATGGCTCATGAACAAGGCCGTCGACCTCGACGAAATGGCACGAAAGCTCGTCGATTCGATAAGATTCCGGAAGGATCCTGACTCTTATAGGAACCTCTATTCTGATGAAAAATACTTGAATGCTTTGCAGAGTTCAATGGCGAATTCTGCCAATCTTGGCATCCTAATTAGTAACTGGTGTAGGTTCCCTTTTTGCGTGGCCGACTTCGGGTTTGGAAAGCCAGAATTTGTGCCACTTCGTACCCATTGAACACTATCAATGCAGCCATTTTTATTGACGCCAAGGATGGGACGGGACTGCTCAAGAAAGACATGGCTAGGTTTGAACAAGACCCCGGTATTCTCCAGTATGCTTCGAAAGAGTAGTAGTTGAGTCGAATGACAGAAATTCTGGGTTCAATTATGTCTTATCTCTGAGAAAAACTGAGTTGCTCAATAATAGTTATACCTAGCTTATTCTCATATGATATTGTCTGTAGTTTTTTAAAGTATATATACTATTCCAATCGCAATGTTTCACCATAAAGATGATTGCTTGAGGCAAGCAATCAATAGGACTAGTAATAACATTGGTTTAGCTATTAGGCATGCAGGCTCATTAATGAAAGAAATAATAAGACATTGCACGTTCGTAAAAAGGACCAACCATATTGTCCATTCGGAAAAATATCTGGACATCGAGTTCAAAAGTTGTTCAAAGCGCATATTAACAAAATGATTCGATTTCGTAATAGCCAAATGCACCAACACACGAGATTGTACCAAATCTTTTTCTTAGCCAATTTTGATCACGACAACTTTTATCTTTTCATCTCTGTGTCGGTGCTTCTTTCTTCGGACCTCTTATAAAAAAGACTCGAATGGTATGCAGACTCTGCCGCTCCAGAATAAAAGAGACAATTGGTAGTTCTTAGTTTTTCATCTTTGGTTCGGTGCTTTGAAGTTTTCGTAGATTGCTCATGTCGCTGCAGCTAGAACGCTTAATGATCTTTCTTTAGCTGCACTACTTTTTATTTCTGGGTTGAATGCATGGAATAAGAGTTGGTTAGAATTGTAAATAGCTCAGTTTTTTTACAAGTCAAGTTGTAAGTTTAGATCTTATAAATATAGAATATGAGGCTCGACATTTCTTTTTCAATGAATAAAAAACACTTGCCAATAGGTTTAGTCATTTCTCGTAAACATTTCGTAAAAATATTCAGACACTGAGTTCAAAAGTTGCTCAAAGTACACCTTTAGATGTTGAAAAATGATTCGATTTTTCAATAGCCAAATGCAACGACATATCGAGACAAAGAGATTGTACCTAAACCTCTCTCATGTAATTGCCTTCCATCATTCTAGATTTCAATAGCCAAATGCAACAACATATCGATGCTACTTTCTCTAGATTTCTAGGGAAAAAACTAAGAAAAAAGGCTTGAATGGTACGATCCTTTTACTTTCTCAGAATGAATTTGAAGTTTTCGTAGATTGTTCATGCAGTTACTTCTAGAATTGCTTAATGATCCCTTTTATTATCGCATTGCTTAAGGAATAGTAATAACATTGGTCTAACTATTAGGCATGCAGGCCCATTAATGAAAGAAATAATAAGACATTGCATATTCGCAGAAAGGCCCGACATATAGTCCATTCGGAAAAATATTATGACATTGAGTTTAAAATTTGTTCAAAGTGCACCTTTGGATGTTAAAAAATGATTAGATTTTTCAACAGCCAAATGCACCAACACATCGAGACGAAGAGATTGTACCTAAGCCTTTCTCATGTAATTGCCTTCCATCATTCTGGCAGTCTTGACAGCTTTTTTCTTTTCATCTTTGGGTCCGTAATTCTTTTCTCTAGATTTATAAGAAAAAGATAAAAAAGAAATCGAATGGTACCATCCCTTTACTGCCCTAGAATGAATTTGAAGTTTTCGTAGATTGTTCATGTCGTTACTTCTAGAATTGCTTAATGATCCCTTTTATTAGCTGCATTACTTTTTCTTTCTGGATTAGTTGAATGCATCAAACAGAGTTGGTTCGAAATGTGAATAACTCAAGTGAAATTAGATGTTCGGGTGTGATGACCACATGTCCGTACAAAGCAAGCGAGAGATCCCAGGACTGATTTTATTATTTACAAGTGATATGACTGAGAAAAGATGCCATCTTTAATATACGGCTCTACTCTATCCTAAATTTAGCTAGAGGGTACAACCCCAATCCTCACTGCAGTGATTTAATAATTGGATTAATATGTTTACGCATCACTCGAACAATTCCTCTATAAAATACGTGGTAAATTTACTATGACCACGGTGTCTCAAGTGACAATGTAAGGACTGATCTAAATATTCACTTGAATTTTTTTTTTAATTTCGATCTTACGAATGTAAAATATATAATTGAAAGAGTCACTCTATAGATAGAGCTATATCATGAACATATAAAGTATAGACTAATCAAAATTTTATAAAATTTAAAATATATAAACTATTTAATACTATTTATAAATTTAAAATAATAATAAATTTTAATAGTCGAATGTAATAAATTATAGCTATATTTCGAACATTTTGAGATTCTAGTGAATTTGTAAAACAATTTTCCATACACTCATAATTATGTATTTTTTGTAAACTAAAAAAAATCAAGTGCAGAACAGTCATTCTAATTATGTATTTCGGGGTCAGAGGTTTGAAGCGTTTCGGGGACGAATGGAATGCTCGGAGTTGAAGGAGTGTGGTCAGCCTACTTGCTTGTATTTTCTCTCATATGGTCGGTCCGACTTGCTCTTTTTTTTCTTTATATGACCGGTCCGTCCGCCTCGGTAACACTCTTCAGTAGAACGGTCACATGTTTTTATCCGGAGCTCAGATTGAGACGATTCAAGTTGCTATCAAAAGCTAGGACATAGCTTCACAACTTTGTAGTTTGCATCATCATTTTTTGGTTCGGAGCATAAAAGGGTCAAAATGCTATTGTAAGACCGGTCCGCCTACCTCCCTTTTTTCCAAAGGGGACTGGCCGACTGCCTACCTTTTTTCCAAAAAGGATCGGTACGAGTGCCTCCCTTTTTTCCAAAGAGGACCGGTCCAAGTGCCTCCCTATTTTCCAAAGGGAACCGATCTGAGTGCCTCCCTATTTTTCAAAGTAAATCAAATCTTTAATTCACCACAAGTACAGGCAGTGAGATGTTGACGAAGAATAGTGAATTGGAAATGAGATATAACCTGTTGTCTGAAGTAGTTCCTGAACTCTGCCCATGAATCGTGAACTTTGACAACCACGTAACTTGAGCAAAGTTAAGAATAGAAATGAGAAACCAATGAACAGAAAGTTGGAATTTAAAAAGGACAAAGTCCAAATGTTTGGATATGGACAGATCACGGACGAGACAGAAAGCATGAAATGTGCAAGGATACGGCCAATAGTCCAACCCAGCACGCTTTAGCTTTGCATCGTCAATTCGGAACCCAAGGGCTGAGACAGGGTTCAATTCTGTTAGAATCTGTAAGACGCTAACGAATGTTACAAGATTGATGCAAGAGACAATTTTAATTTCGAACAGTACCCCTACTAAGTGCAGCCCAACAGAAGATGCTGCACAAGTTCTTGCAATGCACCCAGTGTTTCCAGGAATCTGAAAAGCACAGATGCATCCACACTAGTCTTGGGTTGATGCATTTTTGTGTTTGCCAAAAAAAATACATAAGTTTCAAGTCATAAGAACCTAATAGCATCTGATGCATCCACACTAGTCTTGGGTTGATGCATACTGAACCTGTATCAAGGACCAGCATGTCTGTCTTCACGTTTAAAGGAAAGAAGTACGCAACCTGAATCCGTAACTCAACCATTTTCTAAACTTCAGCTGTAAATTCATTCTTTGTGCCCTTGGTCTCAAGAAGCAAAAGGGAATACCATTTTCTAAACTTTAGCTGTAAATTCTTGTTGCGGAGAAAAGAGAACAAGTAACCCGAGACGGATCTGGAGTGGTCGTCCAAAGGTCGGTCTAAAGCTATACTAGGACTACGGACTACGCTAGGCTACGAGCTACGGGATACTGAAAGGAAAAGCAACAAGATAGTAAAGAGTAGTTGTGTTGTGTTGTTGATGTCTCTCTCCGTCGCCCAAGTCCCCTTTATATAGCACGTCTTGACCTAGCTCCATCCTTCCCGAGCAAGAAATCTTGCCCCAACTGAATATATTATTTACAAATCATCCCGGCCTAGAATAGAAAAATGCAAGTCATCTTCCTTAAATGAGCAGATCCCGTCTTTGAATAGAAAGTTTCGAACCATGACGCCCAAGCAACCACGGCCTGAAGAAAAACCTACCAAGTCTTGCTCGATAGGTAGTCCATAAGGGTATCGTGCTTGTTGTCTCCACTGAATCATAATTCTTTTATTTACATTCCTAATTTTGTTTATTTTCGTACAACTTGTTTACTCTCTTACAATTTTAGTTACTGCGCTTTAAATAATTGATTGTCTAGATTTCATGTTCCAACCCTCAGTTCGAGAACCTTACTTATCCACTATACTATTTATTTGTGCGTTTGATTGCTTGTTAATTTCTTGTACATGAAATTGGCGCCCCTCGCAGGTTAACGCTTCGGTATGATCAGGCGAAAAGTATTGACATGGTCCTTCATCTAAAACTTGGCATCCTTCAGCTAACTTGATACAGGATGAAGATGAGCAACTCCAAGAGGTCTAGGCCATTATCCTGAGGACATACCTAGCCAACTTATAGGGTGACAAGGTGTAGACTTTCAATTGCCTTATCACCTCGCCTATTATTTTACTCCTCATAAGTAAGGGGGAGTACTTGCCCCCGAGTACTTGCCCCCGAGTATGCACTAACTGATCATCTGATAGAAGGGATCTTCTACTCGAATGAGCTCTGATCATCTATGCTGGTCTAGGCCACCCTTATTGGTATCTCGGTCCCGTCATAGAAAGCCACCTCTATGGTCATGATCATTTTGAACCGGCCGACCTCTGTATTTTCCTTGCTAGGCTTCCTAAGAAACAATTGGAGAAACATGTTCACCAAGCCCCATTTTCCACTAAGACTCTTTTGATCAACTTTGCGAAGATGTGAGCTATGTCGTGAAGAGGCTTGAGATGTTAGATGGGCGTTGTGATGATGACATTACCAATGAAGTCCTCCACTATAGGTATGACTAAGGGCTTCTCTACCACCTAAAGTTTGTTAGGATCCTCTTCGATCACGTCGCCCCTGAAGATGCTTTGTTGATTGGGTTTTGGCCCGAGGCTAGCCGGCCCCATATCAAATGTCAACTTGCTTAGGAAGTCCCCAAAATTTATCTATCATGTGCCAAGTTTGATTGAGACCTTATTACTCTTACGGCCAACCTTGTCCTCCTCAAGGCAATCCCCCTTCGGGCTGATCTCGCTTCTAATCTTAGGTACCTACTTGTGGATCAACTTCCCGCATAGGTCAGTGGGTGCCTTTGGTCAAACTTTCTTGATGTGCTTGAGATCGTTTACCTTGGTTGTTTTAGAGGCTTCTATCCCCTTAGCTCGGCCTTGAGCACGGTCTCATAGGTGTCTAACTCGCGCACAAACTAAAAATGCATTTTATTTCTCCAACTTGGTCCTTCGTTTCGCAAGTTGCCTTTCATGGTCCTTGATGACTTGCTTCTACTTCTGGACCTTCCTCTCAAGGCGACGTTTTTGAGTCTTGGTCAAGACCTCTTGCATTGGCAGATCAGGGGTAACCCTCTTGTCTCCAAGCCAGTTGAAGGCTTTTTGGATTAGGTTGGGCTTGTCTTGAAGGTCCACCTTGATACAGGAATGGCAAAGCCTCCACGTCTCATCAGATTCCCTTGGATAATAGAACTTCTTAGTCCTTGGGATGCCTCTATCGGGTGGCCATCCTTGCCCCCCTTAGTCTTGCCGCTCGGGTCTCAGGATTGGTCTTCCTTTGCTTGGGACTTCTCTTTTGGCTTCGATCAAAGCTATCCATGGGATAATAGGGTGGGGACCTATAGATGGGTGACCCTCCAAGAATTAATGCGGGGTAACATCCTCAAATTAAGGGAATATGGATCGCCATTCAGTCCCTTGTTATTGGGTAGGTCAGAATGTCAGCTGACGGTTGACATCATCCTCATCAATCTCCCCTTGCCTCAACATCATAAACTGAGGAGTTGGGGCAGGAGTAGGAATGTTTGGATCTAACTCCTCTTGCCTCAACATCACAAACCGGGACTTGAGAAGCATCATGAACTGTTGGGTAGTCACTTGCCGTCATGAGAACCTCTTGGATCTCCTCGCTCATAGAGGATTTTTGCAACCCTGGGTAACTGGAGACCCCAACTAATGGGGGTCGGCTAAGTGAGCTTGTGAAGTCTGAAGTCTCAGCATCGTGGTAAGGTAAAGACCCTGCCTTCAGTTGTTTCACAATAAGTTGATTGAATGGCGATGGCTCTATGTATGCCATCCCATCACCAAGACTTTGGGACATCCATTAGGGTACCTCGTCCTCTTGTTGTGCTCCTTGATTGAGGTTGGGTGCAGGTTGCCCCCCAGGAAGTTGATGTAGGGTTGAGTCCTCCCCATCCTCAAACTGGATTTGTTACCAATTTGGCCTTATGTGGGTCGCACCAAAGGTTAGTTCTAGATTGATAGGGTGGTTGATGTCTCCCTCGTCCAACTCCATCCAACCTTGATGCTTGACCTGAGAGACTAGGTTAGGATTGAGAATTCTCGAGTTGAACAAAGGATTCGTGCAGACATCCCCTCTTTTGAAAGCGCTTAGTTCGGCTGCAATCCTAGATGGGTATGGCCGATATTGGCTCAGGGCTGTTTGGTACCAGCTCAATTCTGCTTGAACAATGCTAGCACCCGTCCTTGCAGTCTCGTAGTATCCCGAGAGGTTCACTCCTTATGTCTTCATCCCCATATAATGAGTTGTTTGAAAGGAGGGATACATATGAGTTCTGGGTAGTAGACCATATCCAATCACTCCCGGCAATGGTAGAGCCGTGGCGAAAGGCATGTGACTGGTCCATGGTTGCCCGAAGGTCGGTTAGATGGGTACAGCTAGTCTGCTAGATACGCCAATCCCTTAGTGTTACGTCTCCACTACCTTGTGGTGAATGTTCGGGAGCACCGTTCGACTGACATACTCATTGAAGCGTTGAAAGATGTTGTCCGCCTGGTTGGAAAATCCTCTCATGACTTACTCGTTAGCTTTCACCATCTGCTCTAGGCGGGTGGCGAAAGAATCGAAATTCTCCTCCGTGTCGTAGGCTTGATCGGCCGGCTCCCTAGAGGGAAACAAGTTGATGTTGTTCCCTCCGTTAACTACTTGAGTAGTGGGAAAGGCCGGCTCCTAGTGAGAAGTCGTGTTGGATAGATTTTTCCAATCGGCTGGCTGAGAAGAGGGTGGTGCCACCTCCTTGGAATTGGCTTGAGCAACAGCGTTCTTGGACATAGTCATAGTAAGAGAAAAAAGCACTTACTAAATGACAGTATATTTTTTATTTCGTATACTGTACAAACATTAAATAAAATTAATATCGAGTTGGTTAAAGCATCATCCATAAATGGCATATTGGTGGTCGTGTGTTCGAATTCCACCCTTGCCAAACTTTTGCAATTTCGTGAGTAACTAACTCTAGAAAATCATCATAAATAAAAATTATGTTTAATTTTTTTCTGTTTTAGTTTCCAAAGTATCATAAATATATAAAAAATTACTCAAGTTATTGGATCTTATTGTATGTTAATAATACTTCATGTAGACTAAAAAAGAAAAAAATTAAAGACAGAATTTTTCAAATCCGGTAGAAATTATGGCAATTGGTGTAAATAGTTATTATTTTAGTAAAATAGAATAGCAAAACATATTGTCAAGAATAAAATTTGAATCATAACAACCAAGCCAATATGACCAACTTGTTTAACTGTTACAATTATATTTATTTACTGTAGTTTTCTGATGCCTTGTTAGAAGTTATCTACAAAATTGCAAAATAATTTTATCAAGAGTGAGAATCAAACACAGAGCCAGGGGTATGACATATATTGACGACGTCTATACCAACGAGGCAAATTGTGATCTTTGTATAGCCGTCACACCATTAATGTATTTAATGTTGGAAAAGTACAAGAAATAAAACCGTAACAAACTTGGATTTTGAGTAAAAGCCACTCTTAAATAGAGAACGGAAGTAATCCGACTCTAAATATCGAAAAAAGAAATGCACATCGTCTCATATATATTGGCATCCATCTAACTTTCTCCTACCCGTTAGATGAAACTTCAAATAAGTCTCATGTCGCCTTTACCCCTATGAACTTGCGGAGAAGGATCGACCCTCCATTGCCAGGGCAGTCTCTGGGGAGAACCTTCCATTTCGAGATTGCGGAATGGCCCATGAACAAGGCCGTCGACCTCGACGAAATGGCACGAAAGCTCGTCGATTCGATAAGATTCCGGAAGGATCCTGACGCTTATAGGGACCTCTATTCTGATGAAAAGTACTTGAATGCTTTGCGGAGTTCAATGGCGAATTCTGCCAATCTTGGCATCCTAATTAGTAGCTGGTGTAGGTTCCCTTTTTGCGAGAACGATTTCGGGTTTGGAAAGCCAGAATTTGTGCCACTTCGTACCCATTGAACACTATCAATGCAGCCATTTTTATTGATGCCAAGGATGGTGAGGGGATAGAAGTATGGATGGGACGGGACTGCTCAAGAAAGACATGGCTAGGTTTGAACAAGACCCCGGTATTCTCCAGTATGCTTCGAAAGAGTAGTAGTTTCAATCTCATGAGTCGAATGACGGAAATTCTGAGTTCAATTATGTCTTATCTCTGAGAAAAACTGAGTTGCTCAATAATAGTTATATCTAGCTTATTCTCATATGATATTGTCTGTAATTTTTTAAAGTATATACACTATTCCAATCGCAATGTTTCACCATAAAGATGATTGCTTGAGGCAAGCAATCAATAGGACTAGTAATAACATTGGTTTAGCTATTAGGCATGCAGGCCCGTTAATGAAAGAAATAATAAGACATTGCATGTTCGTAGAAAAGCCCAACCACATTATCCATTCGAAAAAAATATCTGGATATCGAGTTCTAAAGTTGTTCAAAGCGTACATTAACAAAATGACTCGATTTCGTAACAGTCAAATGCACCAACACACGAGATTGTACCAAATCTTTTTCCTAGTCAATTTTGATCACGACAACTTTTATCTTTTCATCTCTGTGTCGGTGCTTCTTTTCTTCCGGACCTCTTATGAAAAAGACTCGAATGGTATGCACACTCTGCCGCTCCAGAATAAAAGAGACAATTTGGTAGTTCTTGATTTTTCATCTTTGGTTCGGTGCTTTGAAGTTTTCGTAGATGATCTTTCTTTAGCTGCACCACTTTTTATTTCTAGATTAGTCGAATGCATGGAATAAAAGTTGGATAGAATCGTAAATAGCTCATTTTTTTACAAGTCAAGTTGTAAGTTTAGATCTTATAAATATAGAATATGAGGCTCGACATTTCTTTTTCAATGAATAAAAAACACTTGACAATAGGTTTAGTCATTTCTCGTAAACATTTCGTAAATATGATCACGAATAATGTGACATGATTTGTAATTCATAGTGCGAAATTTGATAGAATCTCTGCAAGCTTTCATTTTACGAGGCATATTAGAGCTTTCCCAAGTTAGATTACCAAACTTTGGAGCCATACAATTTCTACATATATTTCGTTTCAACTAGGATGTTGATGGATAAGGTATAGACAGATTTGGAAGTTGGAACCGTACCTTTCTCTCAACCCTAGAAAAATTTTATCATCAAATCTATACGCTACCATGAGGATATGCATAGTCCGAATTTTATATTTTTGTTTTAGAGTAAATTGCCATCAGGTCTCTTATGTTTTAAGAAATATTCAATTTAGTTCTTACTATTTTCAATAACGTAGATTCGTCCTCCTAGTTTACAAGCGATATGACTCAGAAAAGATGCCATCTTTGATATACGGCTCTAGTCTATCCTAAATTTAGCTAGAGGGTACAGCCGCAATCCTCACTGCAGTGATTTAATAATTGGATTAATAAGTCTACGCATCACTCGAACAATTCCTCTATAAATTACGTGGTAAATTTACTATGACCACGATGTCTCAAGTGACAATGTATGGACTAATCTAAATATTAACTTGAATTTTTTTTGGATTTCAATTTTACAAATATAAAATATATAAATGAGAGAATCATTCTATAAATAGAGTTATGTAGACTAATCAAAATTTTATAAAATTTAAAATATAGAAACTATTTAATACTATTTACAAATTTAAAATAATAATAAATTTTAATTGTCGCATGTAATAAATTATAGTGAATTTGTAAAACAATTTTCCAAACACTGATAATTATGTATTTTTTGTAAACTAAAAAAATCAAGTGCAAAACGGTCATTCTAATTATGTATTTCGGGGTCAGAAGTTTGAAGAATTTCGGGGACGAATGGAATGCTCGGAGTTGAAGGAGTGTAGTCAGTCTACTTGCTTGTATTTTCTCTCATATTGTCGGTCCGCCTTGCTTTTTTTTTTCCTTATATGACCGGTCTGTCCTCCATGTCCGTCCGCCTCGGTAACGCTCTTCAATAGAACGGTCATATCTTTTCATAGCTCTACAACTTTGTAGTTTACATCATCTTCAGATTCTATTGTAAGATCGGTGTGCCTACCTCCCTTTTTTCCAAAAGGGACCGGTCCAATTGCCTACCTTTTTTCTAAAAGGGACCGGTACGAGTGCCTCCCTTTTTTCCAAAGGGGACCGGTCCAAGTACCTCCCTATTTTTCAAAGGGGACCGGTCTGAGTGCCTCTTTTTTTCAAAAGGGGACCGGTCCAAGTGCCTCTCTTTTTTTCCAAAGGGGACCGGTACGAGTGATTTTGTTTCCTTATAGGATCAGACCAATGGCCTCATTTTTTTCCTATACCGGGCCGAATCAAATCTTTTGACATTGGCAACGATAAAAAATTAGCAAATTTTGTGGGATTTAATCTTTATTGAGGCGGATCTTTTGGAATCAAATCTTGGAGCTGAGATCTTCATGCATTGAAGGCAGCTTAGGGTTTCCTATTCTAAGGCAGGGAGCTAGGTCAAGGCACTCGATATAAGGAAGGTTTTAGCAAGGGAACGATCATCACCAACATAACGCACAACTCTTTGCTTATTTTTATTGCTTTTCCTTTCCTTAGCCTATAGCATAGCTTAGCGTAACTCTAGCTCTAGTTCTTAGTTAAACCGACCTTGGGACGACCATTTCAGACCGTCCTAGATCACTTTGCTCTTTTCCCCACAACATATTTTTGACATGCTCGGTAGGACTAATGAAGACGTCTGAAAAGGTGGTCTAACTTTGTTCGATCAAAATGTCTAAGAACGATGTTGCTCAAGCTAACTCCGAGGAGGCGGCGCCACCCTCTTCTCAGCCACCTGCTCGAAAGAACCTATCCAACACGGTCTTCATCAAGTAGGCAGCACCACTAGAAAAAATCCAACCAACGCGGTCTTCATCAAGGAGCTGACACCAACATCCTCACAACAAACCGTTGAGGGGAATCCATCCAACACAGCTGCTCACAATGAGCTGGCCCTTCCCACTACCCAAGAAGTTATCGAAGGGAACAACATCAACCCGTTTCCCTCTAGGGAGCCGGCCGATCATGCCTTCCTCACAGAGGAGAAGTTTGACCCTTTCGCCACCCGCCAAGTAATGAGAGGATTCGCCAATCAAATCTCTTTCAAAAGAGGGGATGCCTGTATGAATCCCTTGTTTGACTCGAGGATTCCCAATCCGAACCCAATCTCTCAGGTCAAACATCAAGGATGGATGGAGTTGGACGAGGAAAACATCCACCACCCTGTCAATCGAGAACTAACCTTTGGTGCGACCCACACAAGGCCAGATCGGCAACAAATCCAGTTCAAGGATGGGGAGGACTCAACCCTATATTAGCTTCCCGGGGGATAACTTACACTCGACCTCAACCAATGAGCACAACAATAGGATGAGGTACCCGAAAGTACGTCTTAAGGTCTCAGTGATAGGATGGCGCACATATAGTCATCGCCATTCACTCAACCTATTGCAGAGGAACTGAGGGCACGGTCTTTACCTTACCACAATATTGACACTTCAGACTTCACAAGCTCACTTAGCCGACCCCCATCGGCTGGGGTCTCCACCTACCCGAGGTTGCAAGAATCCTCTAAGGGCGAGGAGATCCAAGAGGTGAAGGGTGATCCATATTTCCTCAATCCGAGAGCTTTACACTACATCAATTCTTGGAGGGCTAGCCATCGATGCATCCCCACCCTATTACTCATGTTGCCATGGTTGGCTTTGATCGAAGCCAAAAAAGAGGCCTCAAGCAAGGGAAGGCTAATTTTAAGACCTGGGGGACAAGACTCATGGAGCAAGGACAGCCACCCGATAGAGGCATCCCAAGGACTCAAAAGTTCTACTGTTAGAGGAAAGCCAACGAGATGTGGAGGCTTCGCCATCCCCATATCAAAATGGACCTTCAAAATAAGCCCAACCCACGCTGGAAAGCCTTCAACCGGCTTGGAGATAAGAGGGTCACCCCAGATCCAGCAGCGCAAGGCATCTTGACCAAAACTCAAAGACGTTGCCTTGAGAGGAAGGTCTTATTAAAGCGGAAGCAAGTCATCAAGGACCATTAAAGGTAACTTGTGGAACAAAGGGCCAAGTTGGAGGAACAAAATGCCTTCCTATTTTGCGTACGAGTTAGACACCTACCGGATCGTACTCAAGGCCAAGCCAGGGGGGTAGAAGCCTTTAAAACAACCAAGGTAAAATATCTCAAACACCTCAAGAAAGTTTGACTAAAGGCACCTGTTGACCTATGCGAGAAGTTAATCCGCAAGTGGGTACCTAAGGTGAGAAGCGAGATCCACCCGAAGTGGGATTGCCTTGAGGAGGATAAGGCCAGCCATAAAAGTAACAAGGTCTCAGTCTAACTTGGCACATGATACATTTTGGGGGCTTCCCAATTGACATGACGCAGACTAATCTTAGGCCTGAACCCAATTAACCAAGCCACTTGAGGGGCAACCTGATCGAAGAGGATCCTAATGAGCTTTAGGTGGTAGAGAAGCCCTTAGCCATACCTATGGTAGAGGACTTCATTGGCAACGTCATCATCACGACGGCTACACGGAGGATGGGTGAACATCTCAAGCCTCTCCACACCATGGCTCACATCTTCGGGAAGCTGATCAAAAGAGTCTTAGTGGACAATAAGGCAATGGTGAACATGTTTCTCCAATTATTCCTGAGGAAACTTAGCAAGGAAAGGAGGAGGTCGGCCGGTCCGACATGATCATGACCATAGAGGCGGCTTTCTATGACAGGAACGTGATACAAATAAGGCTTGCCTGGAATTGCATAAATGGTTGGTTTTTCTGGTATGTGAGCACGGTCGAGCGAGAGATCCCTTCTATTGGATGGCCAGTTAGTGCCACACTCAGAGGCCTAAAATTGCTTAGTGGTTATTCATGTCTGCTTATCCCAGTCTCGCTCACCCTTTTTTGGTTTGTGCTTGCCACCTTCATATTTTTTTCTTCGTTTGGTTTGCGCTCGGTGCCTTCATATTGTTAATCTTTGTTTGGTTCGCGCTTGCCCGCTTTGGAGAGAGCAAGGCCAAAATTGGTTCCTTGCATACCGGCCCTCACCCTTGGCGTGCTTACCGTGCATGCCAATTCTCATTCCTTGTGAGCTCTCCGTGCTTGCCTACCTTCAATCATGGCGTGCTTCTGTGCTCCATGTGGTTGCCTACCTTAAAATAGAATGCTCGGAGTTGAAGGAGTGCATTCAGCCTACTAGCTTACATTTTCTTTCATATGGTTGGTCTAACTTGCTTGCTTTTTTCCTTATTATGGCCGGTCCGTCCTCCATGTCCGTTAGCCTCGGCAACGCTCTTCGGTAGAATAATTATATCTTTTCATCCGGAGCTCGAATTGAGACAATTCAAGTTACTGTGCAAAGCAAAGACATAGTTCTAGAACTTTGTTGTTTTGATTATCATCAGATTCAGAGGATAGAAGGATCTAAATTCTATTATAAAACTGGTCTACCTATTTCCCTTTTTTCCAAAATGGACCGGTTCGAGTGCCTATCTTTTTTCCAAAGGGGACCGGTCCGAGTGCCTCCTTTTTTCCAAAGGGGACCGGTCCGAGTGCCATCCTTTTTCCCAAAGGGGACCGGTCCGAGTGCCTCCTTTTTTTCCAAAAGGGACCGGTTCAAGTGTTTTTTTTTCTTCATAGGGTTTGACTGACGGCCTCTCTTTTTTCCTATACTTGGCAGAATCAAATCTCTTCACATTGGCAAGAGTCACAAATTAGCAAATTTTGCGAGATTCAGTCTTTATTGAGGCCGATGTTCTGGGATCGAATCTAGGAGTTGAGATCTTCATGCATTAAAGGTGGCTTAGGATTTCCTATTCTAAGACCGGGGGCTAGGTCAAGTCACCCTATATAAAAAGGGTTTGAGAAAGGGAATGATTATCACCAACAGAACACACAACTCTTTACTTATCTTTATT
Source organism: Hypericum androsaemum (assembly GCA_963995505.1). Lineage (NCBI taxonomy): Eukaryota > Viridiplantae > Streptophyta > Magnoliopsida > Malpighiales > Hypericaceae > Hypericum > Hypericum androsaemum. The sequence goes on along the minus strand of OZ023193.1, from coordinate 11,739,196 downwards.
GCTTTTCTTTTCTTTAACCCGTAGCCTAACTTAGCGTAGCTCTAGCTCTAGTCCTTAGACCATCCTAGGTTATTTTGCTCTTTTCCCCGCAACAAAACTAAAAATTACCAATTTAATACCAAAATTTGTTTTAATGATAATTCAAGCAAAAGTAAACCAAATTTTCTCCAATACATAATCGTGGAGGAAACCGGAAAAGAAAAGTGTAAGAAGTGGAAGTAGGCCCCCTTGAACACATTCTCATGTGCCGTTCTAACTGATCTCCGCTCTTTTTTCTGCCATGACAATTTTTTTTTTGAATTTTTGATGAACACCAGACTGAGAAATTTTTAAATGAATCGCAAAGTGATAAAATTTGTTATGTTCGACATCCGATTGGAAAAAAAATCCTCTAGAGACCAAAGCTGTACTAATGGCCTAGGGGTTCCTCCTTAAGGCATTCTTGACACCTGATTACTCAATGCAATATTTCTAGACATTAGTCACACAAGTTACGAACAACAGTAAATTATAAACGTCTGTAACAATAAAGTTGTACTGCCTCTACTATTGAGAGAGCAACTCTTAAATACTTATTGATAGACTCTTCGACTATGAGCTGGAAGTTGATTTGATCCAAAACTGCTTTAATCCAATTGAACAACATGCAATCTTAAACACTACTTTGTGTAGGGTTGCTTATCATGAAAAATTGATTTGGAAACATAGTTTGGATGGAGTTTTTAATGGCAAGAGAGGTTATCAGGTTTTTAAAAAGCAGTATGACTTGGTAAGACAAGCTAATTATATTGCCTCCCCTATGTTTACTATCAATTGGAAGAAGATTTGGAAGCTCAAGGTTTTACCAAAAGCACAAAATTTCATTTGGCGGTTGGTATGCAATGGTATTGCTGCTACTGCAGATCTGTTTAGGTGAAATCTTGGTAATTTTCCTACTTTCCAGGTTTGATTGGAGGCTGATGAGACTGTTATTCATATGCTTTTTGTTTGTTCGCATGTGCGGGCCACTTGGCACTCTTCTTGTCTTTGCCATCTTTTCGATCATATTGTACATATTAATTTTAAAAGCTGGTTAATCTTGCTTCTTGATCTGCTAAATGCTCCTGGGACTTACAATCTGATTCCCCTTGCTATGCACCTTTGCTGGGGGGGTGTGGTTATCTAGGAACAAATTCCTCTTCGAAGGACTTCAGATCGATTTGATTAGCACTTCATCTCAAGCTGCTTACTACTGCAATGAACTCTTACAAGTTACAGAAACATGTTCGAGGGTCATGGGCACGGATGAAACGAAACAAACATTGTGGACTTCTCCTCCTTTGGGCATCCTCAAGTTCAATTATGATGCTTCGTTGGTGGATGCTTCTTCTCCATCTGGAATCGCCGTGATTGCTAGTAACCATCTGGGACTCGCTGATGCAGGTCAGCATGATCTGGTTGTAGCCTGCTCTGCGCTTGAGGCAGAGTTACTTGCCATCCCCTTGAAGCTCTCCCTAATCCAGTCAAAGTTCCCTTCCAGACTCGCTATCATTGAAACAAATTGTAGGCTCGCTGCTACTTTCATTTTCGACCCTTTCTCGGCAGTCTCTTGGAATTTGGAATCTTTAGTTAGGGACATTCGTCACACTTTAGAACTATTACCATTATATAGGCTTCTCCTTATCTCTCGGTTACAAAACCGTGTAATTGATTTGGTTTGTAAACAAGCTAGATTAGGCCTACTTCCCTGTAATTGGCTATCCAAGTGAATTGGATGTACTCTTGTTCACCAATTTTCCTACTTAAGTTTATAAATATATGAAGGTACATTTTCTCTCCCAAAAAAAACTAATTGATAGTGCTCAATTCTAAATACCAATGAATAAAGAAAATTCACTTCTTGGTGAGTCATCCTTTCAAGTCGACCCTTTAATCAACCTCTTCTCTATTGGAAGTGGAACTAGAGGCGGCAATTCGACTCACTCTTCGAGCTATTAAGCCTGATTTTTGAGAGGTCTACAACTTTATTGAGACTTATTTGTCGACTTGCACTGTATTCTTAACCAATTTTTATTCGGTTATTGAATGACAACTTAAATTCTTGGTCTTAGAAATATATTTCAAGCTTTTGAATTTATCCTTGTGTAATCTTCATCATGTATTTAGTCTCAGACTTACCAAAAAAAATTGTCTTTAGTCTCAGAAATTGGTCTAACTTTGTAAAATTAGGCATGTAGACTAACTTCCTAAATCATTCTTTGGAAATTTTGTTAAATGAGTCCAGCTTCATTAATATCAAAGTAAAAAAAAATAAAGGAAAGGAAAAGAAAATGTCAATTGAAAAACAATGAAAGAACCAAATAGTGGTTTGAGAAGGAGTTGTGAGTATTTTTGTCTTGTTATACATAAAACATCGGACAAATTGAGGCATCGCGTCTATTGGTTGGCAAGTATATCCGATGGTATTTCACTAAGGATTATTCAAGGCTTTCAACCACCTATCCTAATGCAACGAATTCTCTCAGAACTCAAAAGTTGCATATAGAATTTGCAGGCTCATATCATATTAGCCAATTGCATTCATGTGGGGGATTGTTGGAAATTTAGATTTTTAATCCATTAAGAAGGTTGGCTGAATATATAGGTATATATTGGGATTGGGTCTAAGAGGTTAATTAGAAAGTAAATTCTAATTAAATATAATCTTTTAGGAACTTTGAGCTAATATGGGTCACACCAATTTGTTTTGGGTGTACAAGAGATCAATACGAAATTTGTTGAGAAAGTTTCGTAACAACAAATGAAACTTGCGAAAAATTAATTCTCGGTGTGAATGAAAATTGGCTTCAAAGTCGTATCAGTTTTACCGGCCGTCGTGAATTTGAGATTTATGACTCCCTTTTTTTCGGAAAGAAAATTTCATAAATAAAAGAAAGTAGTGTATAGAACAAACAGAAAATCTATGACCTACACCCACTGAACCCACACTCCAGACAGTTCAAGGGTGGAGTCCCCTGATCAACAGACCAGAGGAGAGCCTAAGAACTCTAAACCCTATTCCGCTGAATCCCATAGTTTGGGCAGTCATAGTGACCTCCCTGGTCATTAGGCCAGGGAGGTGTTGCCTATCAGCTAACCCAGCTGAATCTACAAGTTGGCAGTATAGGGGCCCAATTACAGAACATCAGTCCCATAACTGAGCATTTGTAAAGCTAGCCTCAAGATATCACATGCAAGGATGCCTCATACGATCCTACCTAGAGGAGAAAAGAAAACAAAAATCCATACACCTATTGTGCGTGGTTGCAACCGAGGGCCTCTGTAAAAAATCGCGCCACCGCCAAACAACAGGGAAAAAGAGCACCTAAAATCTCGTTGGAGCTGCGAAAACCTATTACAAGGATAAAATATTACACCACCAACCGCACTCACCAGCGAAAATAAGCACTCGGTCCTCATGATGCGAAACAAAAATGTGGTAAAATAAATAAATCCCGCACTACATAACAGAGCAGGAAGTAATTGTCATTCGGCCACCACCCATAAAAAAGGAGCTTAGACAAAGAATCTGCTACCGCATTTCCTTCCCTAAAAATATGTGAGATTCAAAATTCCATCACGCACAAACAATCCTCCACCCGTACCCAACTTGTTCTGAACTTCCTTGGAACCGTAATCAAGCTGAACTCAAAAAGAAAGAAAACATAAGCAAAGTCAGTCTCCAGCCAAAGCTTATTCTAACCTAGCTCGTGCACTGTCTTCACCGCCATGAAAGCAGCAATCATCTTCGCCTTAAAATCATAATTAACACCCAGCTGCTTCCCAAAATAACCCTGCACAAAACCTCTGTGATTGTGAAACACTCCGACGGCTGAAGATGGACCTGGGGCCCCTCGTGCAGTACCATCCGTATTACATTTGATCCAACCTAGAAGTGGACAGTCCCACTTAACTTCCAAGATTCGTGGAGCCCTTCCCAGCCTCCAATCAACACGCAAAGAGCCCAAAATCAGCAATTCCTCCTGTGAATTAAACATCCATCCAAGCTCAAGTTTCCCAACTTCTGCCACTAATGCTTTAATTTGAGCAACGACCAAAAGGATCCCCCTCTTGCTGTCCCAAAAAATACTATCGTTCCTTTCTGACCAGAGACTCCACACATAAGAAACCACACCCACTTGCCGACCTCCATTACCGACCATCCTCATATGATACATTTTGGGGGCTTCCTAATTGACATGGCACAGGCTAATCTCGGGCCCGAACCTAATTAACTAAGCCACTTCAGGGGCATCGTGATCGAAGAGGATCCTAACGAGCTTCAGGTGGTAGAGAAGCCTTTAGCCATACCTATGGTGGAGGACTTCATTAGCAATGTCATCATCACGATGGCTACACAGAGGATGGGTGAACATCTCAAGCCTCTCCACACTACCGCTCACATTTTCGCGAAGTCGATCAAAAGAGTCTTAGTAGATAATAAGGCAATGGTGAACATGTTTCTCCAATTGTTCCTGAGGAAACTTAGCAAGGAAAAGGAGGAGGTCGGCCGGTCTGACAGGATCATGACTGTATAGGCAGCTTTCTACGATGGGATCGTGATACAAATAAGGGTGGTCTGGACCAGCATAAATGGTTGGTTTTCCTGGTATGTGAGCTCGGTCGAGTGAGAGATCCCTTCTATCGGACGGCCAGTTAGTGCCACACTCAGAGGCCTAAAATTGCTTAGTGGTTATTTGTGTGTGCTTACCCTAGTCTCGCTCGCCCTTTTTCAGTTTGTGCTTGCCACCTTCTTCTTTTTTTCTTCGTTTGGTTTGCGCTCGGTGCCTTCATGTTGTTCATCTTTGTTTGGTTCGCGCTTGCCCGCTTTGGAAAGACCAAGGCCAAAATTGGTTCCTTGCACGTTGGCCCTCACCCTTGGCATGCTTACCGTGCACGCCAATTCTCATTCTTTGTGAGCTCTTCGTACTTGGCTACCTTCAATCATGGCGTGCTTCTGTGCTCGCCGACCCTCAATCTTGGCGAGCTCTCCTTACTCGCCTACCATCAATCATGGTGTGCTCTCCGTGCTAGCCTATCTTCAAGCATGGAGGCTTTGAGCATTTTGGGTTTAGAGGTCTCAACCATTTCAGGGTCGGAGGTTTGAAGCATTTTGGGGACAAATAGAATGCTCGGAGTTGAAGAGTGTATTCATCCTACTTGCTTACATTTTCTCTCATATGGTTGGTCTGACTGGCTTGCTTTTTTCCTTATTATGGTTTATCAGCCTTGGTAACGTTCTTAGGTAGAATAGTTATATCTTTTCATCCGGAGCTCGAATTGAGTCAATTAAGTTGCTGTGCCAAGTCAAAACATAGCTCTACAACTTTGTTGTTTCCATTATCTTCAGATTCGGAGGATAAAATTGTCTAAATTCTATTATAAAACCGGTCCACCTATTTCCCTTTTTTCCAAAATGGACCGATCCGAGTGCGTACCTTTTTTCCAAAGGGGACCGGTCCGAGTGCCTCCTTTTTTTCCAAAGGGGACCGGTCCGAGTGCCTCCTTTTTTTTCCAAAAGGAACCAGTCCGAGTATTTTTTTTTCTTCATAGGGTATGACTGACGGCCTCTCTTTTTTCCCATACTTGGCATAATCAAATCTCTTCACATTGGCAAGAGTCACAAATTAGCGAATTTTGCGGGATTCAGTCTTTATTGAGGCCGATGTTCCGGGATCGAATCTAGGAGTCGAGATCTTCATGCATTGAAGGTGGCTTAGGATTTCCTATTCTAAGGCCGGGAACTAGGTCAAGGCACCCTATATAAAAAGGGTTCGAGAAAGGGAATGATTATTACAAACACAACACACAACTCTTTACTTATCTTTATTGCTTTTCTTTTCTTTAGCCCGTAGTCTAACTTAGCATAGCTCTAGCTCTAGTCCTTAGCCCATCCTAGGTTATTTCACTCTTTTTCCTGCAACAAAACTAAAAATTACCAATTTAATACCAAAATTTGTTTTAACGATAATTCAAGCAAAAGTAAACCAAATTTTCTCCAATACATCGTCGCGGAGGAAAACCGGAAAAGAAAAGTGTAAATGGTGGAAGTAGGCCCCCTTGAACACATTTTCACGTGCTGTTCTAACTGATCTCCGTTCTTTTTTCTGCCATGACGAATTTTTTTTTGAATTTTTGATGAATACCAGACTGAGAAATTTTTTAAATGAATCGCAAAGTGATAAAATTTGTTATTTTCGACATCTGATGGGAAAAAAAATCCTCTAGAGACCAAAGCAGTACTAATGGCCTAGGGGTTCCTCCTTAAGGCGTTCTTGACACCTGATTACTCAATGCAATATTTCTAGACGTCGGTCACGTAAGTTGCGAACAACAGTAAATTATAAACGTCGGTAACAATAAAGTTGAACTGCCTCTACTATTGAGAGAGCAACTCTTAAATACTTATTGATAGACTCTTCGACTATGAGTTGAACGGTTAATTTGGTCCAAAACTGCTTTAATCCAACTGAACTGCAGGCAATCTTACACACTACTTTGTGCATGGTTGCTTATCATGAAAAATTGATTTGGAAACATAATTTGGATGGAGTTTTTAATGTCAAGAGGGGTTATCAGGTTTTCAAAAAGCAGTATGACTTGGTAAGACAAGTTAATTCTATTGCCTCCCCTATGTTTACTTGGTAAGACAAGTTAATTCTATTGCCTCCCCTATGTTTACTATTAATTAGAAGAGGATTTGGAAGGTCAAGGTTTCCCCAAAAGTACAAAATTTCATTTGGCGGGTGGTACGCAATGGTATTGCTACTACTGCGAATCTGTTTAGGCGAAATCTTGGTAATTCTCCTACTTGCCAGGTTTGATTGGAGACCGATGAGACTGTTATTCATATGCTTTTTGTTTGTTCGCATGTGAGGGCCACTTAGCACTCTTCTTATCTTTGCCATCTTTTCGATCCTATTGTGCATATTAATTTTAAAAACTGGTTAATCTTTCTTCTTGATCTGCTGAATGCTCCTAGGACTTACAATCTGATTCCCTTGCTATGCATCTTTGTTGTGGGGTGTGGTTATCTAGGAACAAATTCCTCTTCGAAGGACTTCGGATCGATTCGATTAGCACTTCATCTCAAGCTGCTTACTACTGCAATGAACTCTTACATGTTAATGGTACCTATTCGAGGGTCATGGGCTTTCCGAAGATAGATTGTACCTCGTCATTTTGATCTTTCCGAAGAGCTTTCCGAAGATAGATTGATAAAACAAAGAGCTCCGACCGACCAATCACCGAAACTTACGCTAGCTTCCACATTTAATCGATCTAGATAAAGGCAGAGACAATGCAGTATTTTTTATACCAAGAGAAGGCCAATTCCTACTGTAATAAAGGCCATACAACAAAATTAACTAAAGATGTCTTCGATGAATACTTGGTTGTTGCTGATACACGTTTCCGAAGGAAGCTGAAGCTGCTCATAGTTCAACTGCCTGGCAGCTTCGTACAAAGCAATTCCGACACTTACAGAGAGATTCAAGCATCTTACATAGGTATCAACCATCGGAATCCGGAGCGTACCACCACCAAGCGTGACACTGGTGCAGTCTTGCAAGGCTTCAGGAGGAAGGCCGCTGGTCTCAGAGCCGAAAACGAGGTAGTCTCCTTTTCTATAAGAGAAGTCCTGCAAAAGTGATATTGTTATGCAGTGTTCAAGGAAAATATTTAACCTACTTAAACGAGGTAGTCCCCTTACAGAGTGTGTGTTCACTCCTCTCTTTGTAAGTGCGAGCAAACGTTTATCCCCTTCCTGTATCGAAAGATTTAGTTACGTATTACAAGTAAATCAAATCATTAATTCACCACAAGTACAGGCAGTGAGATGTTGACGAAGAACAGTGAATTGGAAATGAGATATAACCTGTTGCCTGAAGTAGTTCCTGAACTCTGCCCATGAATCGTGGACTTTGACAACCACGTAACTTGAGCAAAGTTAAGAATAGAAATGAGAAACCAATGAACAGAAAGTTGGAATTTAAAAAGGACAAAGTCCAAATGTTTGGATATGGACAGATCACGGACGAGACAGAAAGCATGAAATGTGCAAGGATACGGCCAATAGTCCAACCCAGCACGCTTTAGCTTTGCATTGTCAATTCGGAACCCCAAGGGCTGAGACAGGGTTCAATTCTGTTAGAATCTGTAAGACGCTAACGAATGTTACAAGATTGATCCAAGAGACAATTTTAATTTCGAACCGTACCCCTACTAAGTGCAGCCCAACAGAAGATGCTGCACAAGTTCTTGCAATGCACCCAGTGTTTCCAGGAATCTGAAAAGCACAGCAAGGATCTGAAACTATGTTCATACTTGAGCGCAAAAGCAATCACCAATATCTTTAGTTCCCGTGAGATCCAATTATTTATAGTCGAGAGAACAAAATTTGAAGTCTCAAGCAGGATTAGTTTGACTCGCAGTATAGTTTCAAGTCATAAGAACCTAATAACATCTGATGCATCCACACTAATCTTGGGTTGATGCATAGTGAACCAGTATCAAGGACCAGCATGTCCTCACGTTTAAAGGGAAGATGTACGCAACCTGAATCCGTAACTCAAATCATCTGGCTTATTAACCAAATGAAGCTAAAAAGATTAGAAAATACCAGGCCCAGGCTTCACTGTGCTAGAAAATTTTCAAATCACTTTCCATTAAAAATCTTCTTGCTACCTATGGTATAAATGGTACAAGCAATGCACTTTCCAATATTTTTTTTGAAGAAACTTCCTGAAAGTGCAGAACTCTGCGAAACTCATTCTTTGAGCCCTTGGTCTCAAGAAGCAAAAGGGAATACCATTTTCTAAACTTTAGCTGTAACTTCTTAGAGAAAGAATGAAAAGAACTTGGTTCTTCTACATGTTGTGGTTCAAATAAAGATACAGCCAGATAAGCTGCTAAGCATGCAGGTCATAGATGGTGTTAATCGATGATGCAAGTACATGCACTAAACTTCCAGGGATGAGTCACTATATGCTAACTTATAACGGACGATTTCCGAATGGTCCTGCACAACCTTAGGCAGGTACTCAGAGCAAAGCCAATTAGATTAGATTCAAAATGTTCTGGATTGGAAATCATCAATCGACAATCGTGAAGATTTGGAAAGAAAATTCTGCTATAAATGGCCCTCTCCAACTGCTCTGTACATGCTTTGGGATCATCAAACTCCACAGGATTAAGTAGAAAAGTAGAGTCGCTTACATCGACTCCCTAAGCTCGCTTTCAACGCGGCGGCATTAATCCGACAACCAAGTATGATTCTGGACAAAGAAAACTCAAAGCAAGAACAGCCATTTCCAGCCATCTATATCCGATATAGGAACCGTCTTGCAACCACCAGAGCCATGAACTCCAAACCCACCCATGTCCATATCACAAACTTCAATTCAATGTCCAAACCCACATTAAAATTTCAGACAATGACAAACAAAAAGTTCAATTTTGTTACCTGAGGGGACACCAACACCACTTGGAGAAGCCTATTGCTGGACTCTTGGCTCACTGACAAAGAACTCCCATTCCCACTTCCAGCTAACACACGTACACAAACAAAGAACCCATCAGCCAAAACAGAGTCAAACTACATATTAAAGGTGGCTTAGAACTTACATATGGAGCAGCAGAGGGGAGAGACAGTGAGATGGCGGGAAGAGAGGGACAAAGGCGAGCTCTTCTTCCTAAGAGGGTGGAGAAGTGAGGTTCTTGAATGGCGGAGTTCGCGAGATAAAGGGGATACGGCGTTCAGGGTTTTAAGACCGCTGGTTGTTCCCATTTTCACTTAGCTGGTCTGGTCTGGTCTGGTCCGGTCGGTCCTTTGTCATGTCATGGATGGAGCGGAGGAAAGGATACAACTTGCGTTGAGTTCTGTGAGGAGATGAAATTTCGGTTCGATACAGCCTAGTTTTGACATTTTTTTTGGGTGACTTTTATGGTACTCGCCGGTCACGGTTCGATTTAAACTGCCCAACCGACAGTTTCGATTCATGGAATTTTCCTAGAAAGTTTCGGTTACGTTCTGTGTTTTAGAGAATCGAGAAAACGTAGAAACGAATCAGATTTTGATCCCTTTGAAACACTTTTTTAAAATTTTTTCAATAAGAAATGTTTAGAACCTTGTAGGATGGTTTCGGATCATGTTCCATATATTTGGAACCATAAAATCGGTAGTTTTAGAACTGTAATCGAAGGTTTCGAAACCATAGCTACGTCTATATTGAGTGGATTACTATTGCTGTTAAACCTCGTACACTCGAACTCGAAATATTTATTACGATAAAATAAAATTTTTACTAGTTGATATAATTATTTTTTGGGTTTTCAATAGTTAGTTTTGACGATTTGTAATCAATTATTAGTTGGTTTAAAACACAAAAATGTTGACAAAGATTTTTGTTTGAAATATTGACATCCGCCTAATTAAAATTTGAGCATCTCATCTATCTATTTATGTGTTTAGATCAATTTTTATTCATTTAATTTTGTTCAAAAGATTCACATGAAGTGTATCGCATTTTGGTACAAGACTCTGAGTATTCAAGGCATAAGCTAAATACACAAGATCAAACTAACAATACGATAACAAAAACGGAAATACTCAATTGATCAATTGAATTTCCAATTTGTCCAAGCAAAGCCAATCCAAAGTTACAGGGTCCAACCCCAAAATTCCGAAAAGTACAAGGGCATTACCGCTAATTCCTAAAAATATAAAAAGGCCCGCATAAAGCATTCTTTATATTTGCAGACAAGCCCCCTTTTCTCCCTTCTCTCTCTCCCTCTCGCGCGTCCGGCTCCCTCCATCCCGCCTCATCGTCAACCGCCCCAGTTCGTCGGTTTCTCCTCAACCGCCGTCTAGGTAAAACCCAACTATGATTAGGAACAAACCCATAACCCAAAAGAAAAAGATTTCCCCTTTTTCCTCGAAAAATTTGATCTTTTTTAACTTCGGTTGTATTAGAATTGCGATTTTCGAATCCGAAGCAAAAATTGCTTTGCACGTGATTTGGGTTTCCGCAGAAAGTTATAATCTTTAATGGGTTGCTTAGGTTAGTGTGAATTTTGATTTTTTTTTTGGCTCATCGTAGCTAGGGCTAATCGGTTTTGTGGGGATTTCTTAGAAGCTAAAATCTGTGTTTGGTGCTCTTTTGAGAGCTCTATTGTTGGAGAGCTAGATACGGTTTTTGCTGGTTTCTAGCGTTAGATGGATTAGTTTTTCGGTGTTTCGAATTGTTGTTTATCTGAATTGCTTGGAAGCTTTTACCTGTCAAGCAGTGATCTGTTACCCTCGACGCACGGTCGGGTGTTTTTTGGTGGTGATGGACAAAGGGGCGCCACCTAGTCTTTTCGTCAACGACGGGTCTTTCATGGAGAGGTTCAAACAACTCCAGGGTGACAAAGAGAAGGACCCGGTGAAAGATAAGGCTATTCCGGAGAAGGACTCCAACCCAAAACCAGCTGTTTCGGGAAAACCCGTGGTTGGTCGAACTGGTTTTCAGCTTAAGACGAACAGCAAGATTGGGACCCCTGCATCTGCATCTGGTGGGAAACTTGCATTCAGTTTGAAACAGAAGTCTAAGCTCGCAGCTCCTCCTGTTAAGTTGGGTGGAGATGATGACGATGATGATGGCACGGATGCTGGAAATGTTTCGGGGAATGGGTCTTATGCAAAAAGACAGAAATTGTGTGGACCAGATGCCTCAGAGCATATACCACAACTAGCGGGCGTTGGTAATAACTGTTTGCGTAAATTTCTTTATCCCTGAATTCATTGGGTTGTGTGGGATATTATACACTGGTATCATGGGTCGCTCTTCTGTGGTTCCCACGAATACACTATGAACCCTCGTGTTCACTGGTGCTTCTGCAATAAGGGTGGAAGGGGAGCTTGATGGATCCCAGATATCAAAATTAAAATTTTTTCGAATATTTGGTGTCCTGTCAATCGCATCCTCAGCTAAAGTGGTTGTATGGTTTCGGAAAAATATGGTAGAAATAGACCAGAGACGGTAAAATTTGGGGTCAATATACTGTTACATCGACTAGGGACACCACACTCTATTTCTTATCCATAGGCTATATAGTGATCCATTATGTCTAGCTTTTTTTTTTTTGAGGAAATTATGTCTAGCTTTCACTTAGCTAGATTTTGTATGGTTGGATAGTTTATTTATATGCCCATTTTCTGGTTTATTAATTAGCTTTCTGTTGTACCTCACGCTGATGAGGATGTATTTTAGTGATTTAATTGATATAAGTGGGGTTTGCTTTTGAATTTTGCTTGACTGACTGACATGGATATCTATTTTTGATAAGATGACTGGCAAATGAAGTGGGCAAAACATTCTTGAATGTTTCTTGTCTCATGAATGCAGCTTGTACCTTAAGTACCAACGAACATCGGTGGAAAGGGCTGTTCAATGAAAGATTTGGAATATGTGGCACACCTGCTAAAAGAGTATTTGCATTCTTCTTGCTCATGCCGGTATTAATCAGTTTTATAAGTGATGTGCAGCCCCACCTTCACCAAGTGATCCCACAGTGAAGAAAGTTGCAGACAGACTAGCAAATTTTGTTGCAAAAAATGGACGGCAATTTGAAAATGTTACACGTCAGAAGAATCCTGGTGATACACCTTTTAAGTATGGCCTAACAGTTCCCATAATGTGTCCTTTTGGTACTATATAAACATGCACCTTTTTTTAATTAAAGCTCGCATTTGTACTGAATTTATAATTTATCTTGGCAATGCAGATTTTTGTTTGATAAGACGTGCTCAGATTATAAGTACTATGAGTATCAGCTTGCCGATGAGGAAAAGGCTCTTTCACAGACCAAGGAATCTCAAAACTCTTCCAGTGGTTCGTATTCGGTCACCCTCGAGTGTACTCCCAACTATAACTCTCAACTAGGCATATACTGCATGGCTTTAGGGTGTTGAGCCCTGAATTCCTTTACCAAATTTTAGTTGAATAAATCTATCCTCATATTGAAGTTAGGGACTTCTAAATCTTCTGAATCTTTGATATCTTATCTTTCATGCTGAAATCTTGTATATACGAACCGATCATCTTCTCTGACGTATTTCTAAGCTACTAGAAGTTTGGGACGCTACGGTCTTTGTTTGCATGTTTTATTCAAGTATTAAATTACATCTAACATGTCTCATGTGAATAGGTACTGAAAGCACTTCAGCTTCTAAATCCATCGGAAATTCCCAGCTGTCGTGGCTGCCCCAACCAAACTACCAAACTCCTGCTTCCGCACTGTATGAAGGGGCAGATGAGACCTGTGCTGCAGCAACAGCATCGGCAGGTAAGTGATTTTCTTTTTATTTTTGTAAATAATTCCTCTCTGTAGGAAAATTGTTAAGAGTTAATTTGAAGTGAGAAAGGGATTACAGATATAATGAATGATTTAAGAGATAAAATTTTAATTCAGCTGTTTCTAGAAACATGAGAGGCATGTCGGAACTTTGATTACTAGGAGAAAGGAGCAATGTCCCTCTCCCTCTCTCTGTCTCTCTCTGTCTCTCTCAAGACAGTGTTATGTGATTCTTCATACTCTTCTTCGCTACCATTTTACTTCTCCACATCGCAGGTCAATTTAGTGCTCCTTCGGCTGCAGACTCTCTAGCAATGATGGAGTTCTATATGAAAAAGGCGGCTCAAGAAGAGAGAAAGAAACCTTTTAAACAATCCAAAGATGAGATGCCCCCTCCTCCTTCTCTTCAGGGTGAGTGGAGCCTCCATTATCGAACAATAACTTACAAGTTGTTATCTTTGATTGATCTCTTATTTGTTTCCCGGTAATGCAGCTTCTTCAAAGAGAGGCCATCACATGGGTGACTACATTCCACAAGAGGAGCTTGAGAAGTTCATGGCTTCCTGTAATGATGCATCTGCTCAGAAATCATATAAAGAAATTGCAGAGAGAGCTAAAATCCAGGCAGATAATGTTGGGCACAAGTTGTTATCCAAAATGGGATGGAGAGAAGGTTCTCTCTCAAACTTCACACACACGTGGTTACTCACACCTGGTCACTCAACACACAAAAAATCCCCCATTTTCATAATCCGACATGGTGTGTGTCTTTGTGCGAACATGCCAAGTTTGATATCGAAATAAAATTCTTTTGATGGACCAGAAATTTGATCTTTTAAGCCACTACTACCAACTGATCAAAAGAACGGCATGATTGGAGTGTCTTTTTTTCCACCGAAAACCTTTTTCTATTGTCGTTGTTGTGGAAGGAATAAAGTGATTCTTTTTGGAATTAGAAGTTTTGCTTTTTGTTTGGTAACTTTTTCAAATGCTTCATATGACAATATGCTTGGGCCAATAGTTTGATGCTTTGTAGCTGTAATTGAGAGATGCAACTATAGTAAACAAGGTTATGGGATGTGATTTTCAGGTGAAGGTCTTGGAAGCTCCAGGTCTGGTATTGCAGATCCGATCATGGCCGGTAACATAAAACAAGACAACTTGGGTGTGGGTGCTCAACAACCTGGGGAGGTCAGCTCAGAGGATGATATATATGAACAATACAAGAAGCGAATGATGCTCGGTTACCGTTACAGACCAAATCCGCTGGTACATTTTTTATCCTTCCTCCTTAATCTTACACGTTCGATATGCTTCCTTTTCATGAACTAGGTTCTTAATAATGTAATGGTTTCCTCTATTCTGCAGAACAATCCTCGGAAAGCATACTACTGAGTGGTTTTCTCATGCAAGCTGCTTCTGTTTTCTTTCTGGAGATTGCCTGATGAAGTTCATTTCTATGTTGTACTGGAAATGAAAATTTGTCATTATCTTGTAAAAGCACAAGGTTGTTCGAAGTTGTTTGGAAGTACATTTACTTTGTCTCTAGCTTCTCATTGGTGACTCTCCCGAGGAAACCATTTCTGGGTTATCTTTGTGGGTTTGGTCTTGTGGCGAAGTCCTATTGACCGAATAATCTCTTTATTCCCTTAAACAATCTAAGCATGATTGGAAGAAATCTGGGTTTATCTGAATTATTCCTGGCACCTAATACTATCCTGTGACATAAGCCTGAATGATAATTTCAATATCCAAACCTTCTCCATAGACAAGTGGAACAATCTCAAAGTCTATTAGATAAAAGTCTGCATGGGTTTCGACCTATGATGGAATTGGAGTCGAATGAGGACAACAATGAAGTACGTGATCAACCTGTACTGATACCAAGATTAGAATCTCTATATCCGGCTTCCACCCAACATTCAAACACTACAATAGAACATGTCGACCAGCGGACTCGAGACTCTGGTGGCCGTCGCGGTTTGGGGGTCGAAGGATGAGAGGGGTCTGGGAAAATTGAGTTTCAACTTCAAAAAAAAAAGTCACCAGGAGATGGAGCTTTCGAGGAAGTATGTGCGGGAAAGGGAAATGGGGATCAGGTTAGAATTTTAAGGTAATTATATAAAAGTGTAACTTTCTGTTTCAATCCACACAAAAACCTAAATTAGTGCTTTAAATAAATCAGTATTTTGATATTTTACCAAATCTATTCAGATATCATGAGCGTTATTTTTCTTATACGTATATCAATTTCGTTCTTAAACACTGTTTTATGGAAAAGTTCCCGAGTCTCGCCGATGTCTCATTCTCGAACTACCAAACCGACAACTAAAGTACTTTAATCAAATGGTAGTTGATTGTTATAATTTAATAAAAATTTTAAATTTGAAATTATCATATTTAAATTTATATTAGTCGGTGAAATAAAAATTAATAGTTTTACAAAAATAACAACAAAACACCAAAAATTCCCGAGGCTGGAAGGGGAAAGGTGGAAGTTAAAAACTAAAAGTTAATATTTGAATTTGATGAAGCACATTTTGCTTGGTAAAAGTAATGAAATAGGAAGCTCTTCCAACTTGAAGAATTGCGGACCGATGGAAAAAGGAAAAGAGGAAGAAAAGCCCATTACGGTCCAAAAATCTGCCAACATCACAAGTAAAAGAGAGGACACATGTCAGCACATGGAGAAAAGATTCCTGAGTTCAGCCATTGGAAGATAATTCCCGAATCAGTTACAAGGAAAATCATCAACGATTTCTGTGCTTGATGGTCCCTACTTTATTAAACAAACTTGTACAAATATAAGGAACAATCTCTTGTAAAAGCACACAACTTTCTTTTCTCTTTTGTATAAAGAAAACAGAAAATGGGGATAAGCTTTTTCCTCCCAAACACTCGTCTCCATCTTCTTCTCTCCTTCTTTCACCATTAATGCCGTTTATCCTTAACTCGAAATAAGAAAATTAACAGAATTAAGTAGATCAAGTTTTAGCCAAGACAAGTGAACGATGAAAAAAGAGAAATAATTCCACCTTAAACATTCTCGTACTTGTACTTGTTGGGATCTATAAGAATGGAATGTATAACTGGCAATAAATGAATCTGGAATATGAGAACAAATAACTAAATCTGGTGATATTCTTCCGTTTGAAGTGATAGATGGTTTGGATTAATCAAAATTATATTAACATTTTCATCGCGAATTATGATTCGCTAAAGGATAATCTTGGAATCGGGATCATATATCAACCGTACCCAATTACATGAATATATTTACATATGTCATTGGAATAATTATGAGACACGGATATTTATATTTATCTCTCTTTGCAGTCGAGTCTTATTTTTCAATCTCTAGTTCTTAATCGAACAGTAACATACTCAAATTTATCATTCGAGACTACCCTAAAAAATTAGTTGATGCATTATCCCCCTTTCTATCTAGTTTATATCTCACGCAATTTCTCCAAGAGAACTGTCATATTACTTTTGTTTTTTATTCCGTTACGGTGTGGGAGAGCAGGACAAGACGCCACATGAGTTAAAACTTAAAATTACGGATGGAACAAATTATCATTGTTGTGAAAGTGTTGAGAATATTATATTCATCGTAACCAGTTTATAATGGCATTTGTCGTAACCATAAAAAAATCATCTATTTATTGTTTTAGCATTATGAATTGAATATTAAAATTTATTATGAAATTAAAATAGATTAATTATATAATACTTTGTACTTGAATAATTTTCGCTTCATAAAATATTAACGAAAAAATCATGCACATTTTGACCCACAAAATATTATTTTTTTGAGCGTTATGAGAACATTACACTAATTTTGGCAAGTGTTTTTATTCTATTATCTTAAAATTTTGTATTAGATATAAATAGGATGAATATTTAGTCAAACAAAATTTCAGATAGTGAAAGAGTGTGGGATTAGAAATGTTTCCCTAACGTGTCGCACCAGCTTACTTAATTGCCGATTGGTCCCCACATGCATTATCTTGATTATGTTGTTTTGTCTCAATAGCTTCAGTGATCCACAAAATTAGATTTTCCCCACTAAGAACGTCAAAGGATATTTGTAGATATTTTTAACTTGTCGTAATTTGGACATTTTACCAAATCAATTGAACAATATCGCCTCTAAGATCTAACTCACAGTTGTATTTTCGATTTGTACTCTAAAAACAAGTTCCAATCTTTTGAGGAGATATCCACAATACTTATAAAGTGAGTTGGAGTTACGTTTTAATTAATGAGACTTTGCAGTCACATCCCAAATATATTGAAATTGTATAATTTTTTATCACTCATGAGTCGGCTCAAAAAAATTCGTATATATCACAAATCGATGAACCGGTAAATCCATATTTGGATTACAAAATACATGATTAAACAGATTTTGATCCAGTGATCTAGATCTGGACTAACATTTTTATATGCAATTCCAGCTTTTATCCAATATTGAGCCCTTGTTTCTCCGAAGAGAAATATTTTAGACGGAATCCTTGTAAAAATCATAACAATGAAATCAGAATGCCAACTAAATATAAACGAAAGCAAGGACTTCACATTTGATTAAAGTCAACTGTTAAATTAATTATTCCATTGACTATCTTTTCTTTGACCAAAATGGCTTGACAAATGCCAAACTAATTTAAACGAAAGCAAAGGATTAAAGTCAACTGTTAAAATAATTATTCCACCCACATTCAGTAAACCAACCAACCAACCAAATGACATCGAACCGTCAACGACTGCCTATTGTTCAAAACCAACCATCCATACGAAAAAAAGTTCAAATTTAAAAAATATAATAGAGTAAAGAAAATTAACAAGTGATTTTTTTATATTTTTATTAAAATTGATTGTGTAAAGATATTGGTTTATAAGAAAGCCAAACCAAAAAATCTCTTGCGACAACATTTAAACGAAAAAATTATAACATGTTAGAGTCCAATCAATATTATGATTTAAAACTATTGCACTCTAAAATAATAACAAATTTTTTTCTTTTTTATTTACACTAGGAGTATAAATTCTCTAATATTTATTCATCAAGAACTACATCGAAGTAGGTGAATCACTTTTAGTTCATCCACATATAGAAAACCAATGGAAAATCCGAGACAACATGATCAAACGGCATTAGTAACACGGCAACGTCCATGTGAGTTTTCTTTTATTTTATGTGAACAAGTTGGTTTGTGTTTCTCGTTTACGGACCATATCCTAGTCTACGACGTTGAATGCACTGATAAAATATCAGCACATAGTTATTAATATCGAGTACCATACCCAACATGAAGTTATTAATATTGAGTACGACGTTAAATTATCCTAAGATTTCATTTTCCTATATGGAGTGATTTTTCGGAAAACAAAATCTAAACTTTTAAGAGTTTTGTCTTCACATGCTTTCTACAATGGATATTGGCGTCTTCGCTTGCATTTTTAGAATCGGGTGTTCTCAACCGTATTTAATATTACATTGGTTTTGAATTTTGATTCCTCGAAACAAAAGACGAGCTAATACAACTTTGATATAAATACATCAAAATATTCTTATCATCAGTCTAAAAAAAAAGATTTGATTTCGAAAAATACTATTTTATATTTTCCTATATGGCCGGCGAGTTGTGGGTGACTCATTTTTGTAAGATCAAATTATCCCTTTTAAAATAATTAAAATAAGAAATTTGAAAACAAAAAAAAAAAAACTCAAATCTCTTTCACTCTCGTCCCCATCTCTCATATTTCTCTCTTTTCCTCTCTCTCTCTCTCTCTCTCTCTCTCTCTGACAGCCCTCCATCTTCCTACGCAAAACTCTCTAGGGGACGGTCGGGGTCTGCCCCGGAGCACAAAAAGCTCCGGTCGATAAGCTCAAACCTGCGCCGGCACGAAGGCTCCGCTACTCCCGAACCTCAGGAACACAATCCGACCTCATTACAAATTCTTCGTTTTGTTCCTTACACAATTTAATGTTTTCCGAAAGGTGGCTCAGTTGACTTCCTAAGGTTAAATCAACGCGTTATTTCACGAGATTGGGCCTTTTAACCAAAAAAAGTAATCACCCATAAAATATTCAAAGGGATAAGTTTTAATTTCTTGGGAGTAACTCCCGGATGTGAGGCATTAGATATTGACCCACGGGAGCGATTGATTCTCCACGTCCAGCTAAGAGTCGCTTGACTAAGAAGCAAAGCAAGCTTGCCCCAAAAATTCCCATCCATGCCCTCCACCACATCACATGTTTAAAAGCCAATTCCCAAATCGTTTAAAACACGTGTTCTGCTATTTGGTTTTCGGTTCAACTAATCTAGCCTTCAGATAAAATAAAGTTTATTTATGAAATTTATTATTTATTATATTTATTATTAAAATATCAAGTATTCTTAATATTTTCCTTTTTTCGTAAATTTTTTTATTTACAAATATCATCATATTAATTTAATCACTTAGATCTAATTCTTTTTGAAAAATTTTGTTTTCAATATTAATAGGCCATTCTATCACACTCGGGATTTTGAAATTAACTCAATTTGCTTTGAGTGCTAGTTCCTTTCCCACTGATCCGACCGGTCCGATCGCATTTGAAAAAAATATTTACTCGACTTGCCCATATTCTGGGGGCCAGTTTGGTAAAACACAAAATATTTACTCCACTTGTTTATGTGCCCCCTACAAAATATTACATGTAATAATGCCACAGATTTGGGTGTGCTTGGTGTAACCAGATATGTCCACAAATATTGGCCATGTGGACAGACATGAACAAGATTGCTCTGGCTTTCTCTCTCTGTTCTGTTCTTATTGGTTTCGGTGCTGATGTGTACTTGGTTTACACCAGAAATAGAACTGAGGCTCTCTCTCATGAAAAGAAACAGATTTTGTGTCTGAGGTATTCTTTCTTTATCTGTTAACTTAGAATAGTGTGTGTGATTGTCTGCTTGTGTTCCTTTGTCATGGAGTCACTTCCTATGCCAAAAGACACAAATCAAGACATGGGCTGGTTTTGTTTCTTTCACCTGGTACATTGATATAAATCTAGGTTCTTTTTCTTGTTCACGTGAATTTAGAGGCAAGAGACTATATGCACTTTTTCATGAAATCTATATGATTCAGAGTCGACCATCATATCCTATTTAGGAGAAGGTTGTTTGAACTCAACACCCCGTTAAGTGAGTTTACGTCTCTCACCAATTGAACCGATTAGACCAAAAGAAAGAGCTGATTGTTGCTACTAGCAATGTCTACTTCCACCCTATTGGGTTATGCTTTGAAATGTCAAAGTTGGTTGCTTTTGGTGGCTTGGATTTGCTTATAATGAAAAAAAAGTGACTCTTCTCCTTACTTTGCTCTATTGCAGAACAAGCAAAGTTTAGAGCTTCTTTTTTTTTTCCAAATCAGCTGATTGAAACAAGCAATTAACTCCTCAGTTTCCTTGGTGAAGTTAGGTATAGTTATCAATCAATCTTTGTACAATAAATCTTGGGTTGAAATGATGCTTACTATTGGAGGCTTGCAGGAATATTCACAGGAAGAAGAGATGAGTGTTTTATATGGTACTAGCTACCAGCACCCAAATGTTGAATTGAGGAAGAATCAAGATTTGGTGTATTGGAATCCTCATAGCTACTATGACAACCACAATCACCAGCAACAGAACCAACATACATCTTGCGGTACCGATCCGCGCCAAGCTCATTCTTCGACACCCTTGTCAATAGTTCTAATGTTGGTGGTGAAGACTACCATTTTTCCGGATCTTCGAAGATAGATACCAACCATATTGGAAAGATTCATGCCATCATCAGGTGATGGTTCGTTCAGGTGGTTCCAATCCCCATGATGTGCAGGGCTTTGAAGGAGATAGACCAGCTGCAGCAATCAAGCAGGAAGTGACAGAGCCAGCTTTGGTTTTCCAAGTGGAGAATTTAGGTTCAATTGATGGTGGAAGTTGTTTGGATAGGCCATTTGCAGTTGTGGGACTGGAGGGTTCTGTTAGTTCTCCTGCTGGTTTTTTCTCCAACTTAGGAGTTGAAAATGGCAAGTCCTCTGTAATCAGAGATTCGGGAAGCTACAGATCGTGCAAATGGCGAAGCTAGTCCGCGACCAAGTAGGCTGAGCAACCAGTTAAGCTTCTCATCAGGGCCAAGGTTTCTGCCACAAATTTCTGAGACTGCTGATGAGAATGGAGGAGCTACAGCGGAGAATCTCCATCAATTTCAAAGTTGTTTTCCTCGTAAGATTTGCACCAAAAGAGGTTGCGCTACTCATCCCCGAAGCATCGCGGAGAGGGTAATGTCCTGTTCCACTCATTCTCTACACCGTACTCAACATCAAGTATAATTTGCTTCTCAAGAGACTGACAAATCAGTTACCACTTGAATCTTTGTTCGATATGCAGGTAAGAAGAACACGGATAAGTGAAAGAATGAGAAAACTACAAGAACTATTTCCAAACATGGACAAGGTACTTTTAACCATTCAGGGCATTCTCAGTTTCGTCGGAACTAGACCATTCAGTGTATCTGGACACACACTGAACCCGACTAATCCAAGTTGGAGCTTTGTAATTAGATATTTAGCGTGCTTAATGCATGTTTTCTTTTCGTATTGCAGCAAACAAACACAGCAGATATGTTAGAATTGGCAGTTGAGTACATTAAAGACCTCCAAAGTCAGGTCAAGGTAATATTAAAAATTAAAAGTCATCCCTGATATCACCTAATAATCAATGTAATCACATGGAAATTTCCAACAACTCTTGTCCTTGTCTTACCAAACTTGGGCTGTTTTTTTGGTTGCAGGCCCTCTCAGATACTAAAGCAAGGTGCAAATGTTCAAGCACACACAAGCCATACTCGAGGGCTTCTGCTTGATTTTGTGTTTTGTCCATTGGAGAATAGGTTTTAGCTTTAGAGGACAAGGAAGCGTGTAGCTAGAATATAGGTCGGATGGAAAATACATGTATCCATCTCTCTCAAAGTTTGAGTAAAAAAAAAGTTCCTTTTTCCGAGTCCAATACTCTTGGAGAAAGGAAATGTAATATGATCATCCTAATGGAAATGTTCTTTTTTAAAAATAAATAAATAAATATTTTATACTTGTCAAAGTTTAAACCCACATCTTTGATATGTTTTTTTATGCACAAAAGTGTTACTGTTCCAGGACACACAAATTTACAGTGCATCTCCAACTCCCAGACGATATTCGGTTAATGAATGTCTCTATTTTTTAAAGCAATGGCATGGCGTATTACTTACATATTAAATTTTAATTTCTTTACATTTTTTTTAATGAGACTCAGTGCTTCTGGGTTGCTTTGATTACCTTAAAGGCAAAACGACAGATAAGTATAATGTAGTTTCACATTTTTATAACTGGGTACCCTGTGATTTCAAATTAGTAATTTAGTCCCTGTAGTTTTCAAAAATTTGTCCAGGCAGGTCTGGAGCAGCTGTCGGTCCAAACACGCCTGCAACGACGTCATTTTATTTATGACGTGGCACACAACGTCTGCGGGTCTAATATGATGTGGCATGTGGCTAAAATACCAAACAATCCCTGATTTATTCATAATTATTTCAAAATCCCAACTCAAAACCAAAAAACACCGACGCCACATCTTCAAACTTCAAACATCAGCTACTCCCCTAGAAGGAGAAATCAAAATGCCAACAAACACCGACACCAAACGGAGACATGATGGTGGTGGAGGTGGGCCCTACTCGCCTGATGGTGATGTGTGGAGCCATCCGGAGGCGGAGGCAGCGTCGTTTGTTGATGGTTGCGGCCCCGATGCCACGACAGGAAAGAGAGGGCTCGGGAGCGGCAGCGATGGGGATCCTTGGGCCACTTCTTCGTCCCCTCTTCGTTCTGTCTCCACCTCGAGACTCACCGCCAATGAAGAAGAGAGAGATTGTCAGGAGCCCGACCACCTCGAGACTCACCGCTTCTTCCTTGGCATTGATATGGGTTTTGGAGATATGGGATTTTGTTAGGGTTTTGTGGGTTGGGCCAGTGTTGATTCCTTTTGTGGATGTTGATGTTGCTGGATTTGGTGGTGGAGGAGGAGAGAGAGGATGAAGGAGAAGGAGGAAAAGAGGGAGAGGATAGAAAATTTTTAGGGACTTTTTTGATATTTTTTTTAAATAGTTGGTTATTTGAAAAAATATAAATAAATTGGGGGTTAAATATGTAATTAACCACGTTACCCACGTGTCAGCCACGTAGGACCAAAAACGACGTCGTTCGAAGACCATATGGACGGGTAGCTACCCTGGACCTGCTCGGAAAAATTTCGAAAATCACAGGGACTAAATTACCAATTTGAAACCATAAGGTATCCCGTTGTAAAAATGTAAAACTACAGGGTACTTATCTGTCCTTTTTCCTACCTTAAAACTACTTCCTCTCGTATCCGTAGGCTCTATTAATTAGACTTAGGTTCCAAAGTGTCTCGGCCCAAACTGCTTTGAATGTATAGATCGAGGCCCCTGAGTTTTTTTTTTTGTGAGGGACCCGTGAGCATTTCTTGTTTGAGCAAGAATTCGATTCATTGACAGAACCAAGAGTAGGAGTGACCATTAATGGAATGGGATTTGAAATAATTCAAAAAAAATTATTTGTTTGAAGATAAATTGAATATGGTTCAAGATATTCTAAATTCGTCAATTTGACAAATTATTCGACAAATCAAATTTCTGACTCGATTTGTGTATATAAGTCGAATTACATATTAAAAAAATGAAATATGACAAAATTTAAAAAGATCGAAGAAAACTGGGTAAATTGAAATTTTCCTTTCCCCTCACCTGGGCTGGAGAGCTAACTGCGTGTATAGATTATGTATACCACATCGATTACTACAAGCACGGCAAATCTGGATGTGTATTCCAAATTATGAATTTTGTTAAAACACAAAGTACTATAAGAATGTGTAGTACTGTGATTTCAATTCAGTGCTTGTCCATCCACACAGTGCTGGATACCAAAAGAGTCTTTAGAAAAAAGTTCTATTATTTATGACATCACTATCTAAAGGTCCTCTTATTTATGCCTTGAATAAAACCAGTACGTAATCATTAATTGTCAAGATCTCGTCCCCATCTTTCCCGTGTACCTATTTGTGTTTAGTGGTTCCATATTCCTATAGATTTCTATAAATCTCCGTGGTGCAAAAAATATTCAGCCGTCTGATTTCTTGTTTCTGTCTCAATAGGGGAAATAGTCTTTTATTATAAATCACCAGTTTCATATTTCACCTCTCCAACTCGTTTCTCTCCATTCCAATGAGAATCCCGTCCTTGTTCTTCTGTCACCGGTGCAACTAAATTGCGACAACTATCATTTGTGGTTTTGTTCAATGGTCATAGCCCTCAAGTCCAAGAACAAACTGCAATTTCTCAATGAATCATTGCCCGCGCTAGCTGCTGATGCTCAATTCTCGACCTAGAAAGATGCAATACAATGGTCCTCAGTTGGATTATGCATTCCACCGATAATTCTATAGCACAAAGTCTCATCTGGATGGAAATGACATCAGAGGTCTGGGCTGATCTCCGAGAGCAATTCGATCATGATGATGCTATCTGCAATTGCCGACGAAGAGCTTTGTCAGTCAATGACTACTTTACCAATTTTAAGAAGCTTTAGGATTAATTGGTCCAATTTCGTCCACTTCCAAGTTGTAAGTAAGCTTCTTTACTTGGTTCAAACTCTCATGGCTATCTTGTCTATGTCACCGTGAAAAATTACAGGGACAATGATCAGACGAATCAATTTTACGGGGCTTAAATGAAAACTTCAAATGCTATTAATCGAGCCTCTGCCCCTGGTAAATCGTGTCTTATTGTCCTCTATTAGTAGCATTTGAGATCACAGCGTCCCAGAGCTGTCATTCAAGTCCAGTAAAAATCGATTCGTCTGATCATTGTCCCTGTAATTCTTCACGATAGCATAGACAAGACAGTCACGAGAGCTTTAACCAGGTAAAGAAGTGTACTTACAACCCAGAAGTGGAAGAAATTGGATCAATTGATCCCAAAGCATCTTACAATTGGTGAATTAGTCATTGACCGATGAAGTTCCTTACCGAAGATCATAGATCTCATCTCGCAAGTCGTAGATGCAGATAGCACCACCATGGTCGAATCACTATCGGAGATCAGGCCAGACCTTCAATGTCGTTTCCATCCAGATGAGACTTTGTGCTATAGAATTATCGATAGAATGCATAATCCAACTGAGTACCATTATATTGCATCGTTGCCAAGTCGAGAATTGAGCATCATCAGCGGCTGGTGCCAGCAATGACTCATCAACGAATTGTAGTTTGTTCTTGGACTTGAGGGCTATGGCCATCGAACGAGGCCACGAATGATAGTTGTCGCCATTTGGACTGGTGACAGAAGGACAATGGCGGGATTCACATTGGATGGAGGTGAAACGGGTTGGAGAGTTGATTAGGACAGCCATTGGTCTTGATATGACCCGACTTTCAGTCACGAAGAGGACAATTCTATAAGCATAGGCTTAGATACTAAGAGTGTATATGAAAGGTGTTTCAATGAGACTAATATAGAAAGGAATTTTAGTCTACGATATAATTTATTGACAACATGAGCTTTGCATTTTATAGTACATGAATGAAACTAATTAGCTAACTTCTAGGACCATTGCTAACTAATTTTGTGCACGTTACAAACTTGGAAAACAAACTAAAGGAATGTGTCAAACTAGGTTGTTCAAGTAGTACCGTGATCTTCTCCTTGATTGAGGCAGTGTGGATCAAACGACTCAAATCTTAATTTGGGGAACAAGTCACGAGAGGTAGCTTGCAGCTGGGAAACCCCATCATGTGCGAGTTTGAGATTTTCTTTCGCCAATGGATCTAAATGTTTGTTGGTAGGAGTTTAACATTGTTACTACTTTTTTTTGATAACTAAAATAACTACTCAAAAGAGTCCCAAGATTTAATTACACCATCGGTATCCATCGTACCTCACCCTAGATACTAGATAACACCTTTCAAAAGAAAGAAGAAAAAAAAGCTATCTAAGTGCCCCAAATTACACCAAGGCAGGACAACCTCATCTAATCTACCTAACAAGAACACCTAATTAATGAGGATCAAAAAAATAAATCGGTTAGAGTAAAGAGTGCTCCAAACATTGTTACTACCTTTTACCTTTTTTTGGTTGAATTTCTACCTTTTACTTGTTGTATCTTTTGAATAATAGGCCGCTAGAATACAGGTCCGATGGAAAATATATGTATCCGTTTCTCTCGATGGTTTGGGTTAAAAAATGTCCCTTTTCTAAGTCCAAGACTCTTGGAGAAAGAAGATGTAATACGATCATCCTAATGAAAATGTTCTTGTTGTGTTTCTTTTGATGCACAAAAAATGTTCTTGTTCTTCTTGGACACAGAAATTCACAGTGAATCTGCAAAAACTCCAAGTCCAACTGACGTTATTATTTTTTCAGTCTACAAACTTTTTTTTTATCATATCTCCAAAAATATTAGTATGGTCGTTGGCGTAAACATGACTTGTAATATTTAATCAATACATATCTTATTTTTTTTAAATGATGGTGTGTTGTATAAAATTTACTTTCTTTTTATTAAATTATATTAACTTTTTTATTTAAATATTATGTTCAAATTTTACTACTCTATTTATTTTTATAATATTTAAATTATGAATTTTGTAAATAGACCAAATACTATTTGAATTCATAGTACATTGATTTCAAATTATTGATTGTCCATTACTAGAAGAGTCGTAGAAATATACAAGCACTTAGATCCATTAATAAAAATTTTATTTTAGTTTAATTAAGAAGTTGGAGTTCAAGTTTTTGCAAATTTAACAATATTAAATAATTGTTAGTAGAGTTATGCTACATTTTATTAAATGTTGTATTCTGTTTGAACTTTAATTAGTGGTCTTAGTAATATCCGATACTAAATAGTATTAAAAAATTCATAGAAAATAACATATTATTTATGACTTCACTCGTCCAAAGGTTCTCTTATTTATGTCTTCCATCAAACCGGTACTTATACGGCCTCTGGAATTACCTCCGAATTGTTAGCCATTGATATGGCTGCTAAGTACGTCAAGAATCATTACCCACTTGGCAAGACCAGGGTGGAATCCGATTGCAAAGCAATTTTGGATTTTGTGAATTTTGCTACTTCCAACATTGATTGTCATATTCAACTTCAAGCGGAAGTACAAACCTTAATTTTGAGTTTAGCTTGGTGCAAACTATCATATGTACTAGCAAACTAAGTAACGGATTGGCTAGCGCATGCTACTAAAATAGGTACTTTACTGAATGTTGTTTTGGCTAATCTGTCTCATGTACATGAGAAGCTACTCTTATATGATTTTAAATGATTAATAAAATTTCTAACTTTTATCCCTAAAAAATGCAGGTACTTATACATTAATTGCGGCCACATCAAAAAGAAAGTCAAGGTAAAGTCACCATCACACATATCTATTTTTGTGTGAAATTTTAAGCATTACATAATGATGAAACCACATTAACCGAATGATAATAATAAATGATAAAGTCACCATAACATAAAAATAGAATCATAGAAAGGTGAAATTACCTAGATATAAAGATGGAACAGTTGAAACTACCTAGACAATAAAAGATAGAACCACATAAGAGTTGAGCCACAAAAAAATTACAGCGAAGAAGAAGAGACCATCGGCGATATTGGTGGGGGGCTGCCGGAGATGAGGGACGGTAGCGGCGGCGGAGAAGGACATAGACTACGTGCTGAAGGTGGTGCTGATAGGGAACTCCGCCGTTGGGAAGTCGCAGCTGCTGGCAAGGTTCGCGAGGGGCCAGTTCAGCGTTGACTCCAAGACCCTCGTCATCGACCACAAGACCGTCAAGGCCCAGATTTGGGACACCGCCAGCCAAGAACGGTACCCTCTCTCTTTTTCTTGGAAAACGGTAAATGAGTGGGAAAATTTCAGTTTGCTGCCTTCTCTTTTTCTTCCTTTCGGTGTAGTCCAGAATACGAACGCTGTTGGGTAGTTCGGGGTGGCTGTGTGTTAATTAAGATATTATTCGAATGTCGTCGAATTACATCGGAGGAGAAGATGAAGATGTAGAGGAAGAACATATTTTAGGGGACATGACGGTAGTGTGCAATATTCTTATTGGCGATAGTTTATTGTAGAAGATATTAAATTGTAAAGGGAAAAGTTTTAAATGATTTTATGGTATGGTATTTTATGGTATGCTTCTTTATGTATTATTTCTAGTTCATCAAGACAGTAGCTTCTAGCAGAATCTGATCACATACTTAGCTCCTGAGCACGTGAACAAGCTCGACGCATCATCGTAGGCATAGCTATAATAAGTTGGGCAAGCGGCCTTGAACGTCCTAGAAAATGTTGTTGGCTTGCACGTCTGAGGATTACCATAGGCTCCAGTGCAGCAATATCGCGCCATATCGAACGCTAGGCAAGCACTCTTACATGCCACTGTCTTGTCTCCCCTTACTATTTGTAGCTCATCCGGGCAGTGCTGGTTCAAGTCAGTGAAGCACTCTACTTTCTTGCAGTCACCGGTTCCACCCGACGGGTAGATCGAAACCGGGATGTTGAAGCCATCAACTACGCTGACGTCGTAGAAGTCTTTGTCGTCTAAGGTAAACTCTGCAAGTGTGACCGGTGGCACACCACCGGTGCCACCACATTGCAGCATGCCGCTGCAATCACCGGTGGCGCATGTCCCTTTTCCGAACTGATCGAACGTGCAATCCGTGCGAGCCCAAAACCGACCTGACCATTGATGTGGTGCATCAATGTTTATGGACTGTCCGGAACCCAATTGTGTGCCTCCATTGATTAACAGAGGCCCTTTCCCTGAAAGGGTCCCTGGCCATACTGTTGTCCCGCACTTGTTCTCCAAGGTGATCGTGACTGCATCTGAACCTGAAGAAGCAAATTGGCGACAAGGCTAACTATAAAATATCGTATCATACCTAAAAAGAAATTGTTGATGTTGGCACATGGCCATACAGCACAAACAAATTTAATCGGAATCGAGTTTCAAAATAAAATAGGCACTACTCTCATGTAAAAATCGACAATACTCAACTCTGCATTAATCGGTGGTGAATACGATGACGAATGTTGACCAAAAAGGAAAATCACAAATTTTATCCCAAGTTATATATAAATTAAACAAAACAACCAAATATGATCACTTTCGTATGCCAACCTAAACTCAATTGTTACATGTTATCCATGCCTATTTAGTTACCTGAGACGAAAGATGTAACAATCAGGATGGTCAGGAGGAGAAACTGCCATGAGGGCTTCGAAGACATGAACAACATCTTACGAACGATTTGCAATTCTGAGAATAACTAATGTGTAGCTCATGAAAGTAGGAGAAGAAATAACTCAATGTTGAGAAGATTAATGGTTTTGAATGTGTGATTTATAGTGTTGGAAGTAACAGAATTCCGAATTTTTGTTCCAAAGGCCTACCCCATGTGGGTTTGGTGATCCTGGTTCAATTGCATCTTTTTAGGAACATGTAAAGCTTACTGTTAAACAGCATTTGTTACGTCTTGTGCTAAGTTGTGAGGCAATATTTGTTTGCCATATGGTATGGCGAGTTTTATTTTTTTAAATGGTAAATTTTATTAATAATGTATGTATTACACACTAAAAATATAGAATTCCTAAGGATACAACTATGAGCCTCGTCAAAACTGCATCAGCAACAGAAATATTCAATGGGATAAAAACTATCATAATAAAATAGTATTTTTGATAACACTGCGCAGAAGAACCATCATAGGGAATCAGTACTTCCGACTACTAGTTGGATTTATTTCCTTTGGTTTGTAAAAATCTATTTCTAGATACTATAGTTTCATTTTTTTATGGGGCGAGCCGCATGGATTATTTATTGAGTGAATGTGTGCCTTGAACAAAAGTAAATGTCGAATTGGGAGACCTTAGGACGAATCACCATTTTGTTCTTATAGATAATTTTGTATGAAATTACATGTGTATTTGAGTCAATTGATTTGCATTCATTTTTTTCAAAAAAAAATAACAGTTTATTATTTTTTTTATAGGTGGTTTCATTGTCATATGTTTTGTTGGTGATTCATAATTTAATGTGTTGGTTGTAGTTCCACATTCACTGTAATTTATGTGTTCCAATTTCACATGTGATTTTAACTTCACTTGTAATTGGTTTCAAGCATGTTTTACTGGTGGTTTTAATTTGACGTGTGTTGTAAATGTAGTTACGGATGAGGAGGCTCCAATCTTGGGACGCTCTATGTCCCTTTTGCCTGAACATAGAGGATGAATCGGCTACGCATCTTCTCCTGCTCTGTCCTTTCTCAAGGGCTATTTGGAATCACTTCGTGAACCGGATCGGTGTGTCTTGGTGTGGTTTTTCTTCAATGGAGACGGCGCTTACTAATTGGCGTGGGTTGGTAAGTGGTGGCATGTTCGGGAAGGTTTGGTTCACACTGTTTGGAACTATCACGTGGGGAATATGGAACCATAGGAACTGAGTAATTTTCGAGAAAAAATAGTACGATGAGAAGCTTCTCAAGCATTCCATTTTCTTCCGCACTCGCGAATGGGTTTTTTGGTCACGGTCTCTCAAGGACATTGGATTCCAGGAGCTGGACTTTTTTTGGGACTCATTGAAGGTTCGGTGAGTTTGCTGGGTAGCAGCTTCGAAGCTCCCATAGGTCCTTTCGAAGTAGGTCAGGTTTGTTATAATTAGCGAGATTGTTCGCTTTAGTTTTTTCGAAAGTCTTCTCTGTACAGCACTAGGCTTTCCTTCTTTTTTCTTCTTCCGCTCCTGTCTTGTATTTTGTCTTCTGTTCTTTGTTTAATGAAGTTTACTTACCCCAAAAAAAATGTAGTTCCAACTTTACGTATTATTTATAGTTCCAACTTAATTTGTTGATAGTGATTCTAATTTCATTGTGGTGATTCAAATTTTGTATTGTCACCATACATATTAACAACAAAATAAGTTATTTTCTGGTTCGCCGGTCTTTTGAAAAGTTTTCTTCAAGGGATGGCGTTTTTCCAAATTCCTATATTCTTTTTAACGGTACAATTCCATCTTTTAACGGAGAAAACTGGGGATCCCTTTCCGTTATCAAATAATGGGCCGAAGTTGTGTTTTGCAGTTTAAAAAGAAATGGACCAAACTAGATATTGGTCCAGAATAATATCAATTGGGCCCAAACCCAGTTTCATCCCCTAGTCAACTTTACCCGGCAGAAAATAACATGGCTGAGAAAAAAAATGCAACAGAAAGATATAATCACATAATCCAAAATATCATTTAGAATTTTGAATAAATTTTAAAATGAAAATCAATAAATGTACATAAGATAAAGAAGGAAATCTTTTTTTTTTCTCTTGGGCTATTCAGTTGCGGTAAAGAATTCTAAACATATCATGCATTCCATAGAAATTACATATATGTGCCAGCAGAAATATCATTAGCCGAAATCTTTTTTTAGATTTTCTACTCAATTAGAAGCCTTTGTATTTCTAAACAAATGTTTAGAATTTCAATAGAAATTTCCCTAACTCTATATATTGAATTCGGCTTCCATTTTCGATGTGTGAGTTTATAATGGATGTTGTAAGTTATGTTACATACGGAAACGGTGTTATTAGTTTGTAATATTTGGAAGTGGTGTTACTTAACATGTAATATCCTTCGCATAACCTATGATCCATTAAGCTTCAACGCCTCTATTAATCTTTGCTTCATTGAATATTCATGATTATATTCCCCACGTTAATTGAGACGTAGCAACTACATAGTATGTTAATTCTTAATTTGTCAATTAAAGTTTCTTCTTTTTTTTGTTTGAGTTGGGACCTAAATGCAAATAGGACGTAGCTTTTAAAGCAAATCGATTTCTTTTCCTGTCGTTCACAGCCAGTAACAGATCAATTCAGTGGCATCCAAAGAGAAATCTAGTGTATTCTTCTCGCCTAAGATATGAAAAATAAGACATTTAAAATATTTAAAAAAAACCCATAATCTAGGTGGACCAGAAAGATACAGCTAGTGGTAATCCACTTTCTCTACAAATACTTTATGCTCGATAAATGTACACTTTTTAACGTTCAGAAGGAAAAGTGGAAATGAGTAATGAGAATTGTGTTCTAGTTTAACTAAAAGATTTTGAGTTAGTATTATATATTTGTAGGGAGAAATTTTGTCATTATCAAAAATTTTACGCGACTCGAACTTAGATAAGTGGACAAATATCATGCGGTATAAATTAAACCAAAATAAAGCGGAAACCAATTATGTGTTAGTTAGATCTACTGTATCAAATCTACTTTTGACCCAGAAATATAATGTATATCATTTCTTTGACAGATTTTGAAAAGCTATGTCGTCCACTAAGTTAAACGGTCAAAAAAAATGTTCTCGGTCTAGGAGCAGTTGATTTATAACGAATTACGCCAAAAAGTGTAGTGGAGCTCCCATACAAGGTGTCCTAATAACGTTATAATTATGTATCATCGTTCGTAAATAGTTGTTAGCAAGGTGACGGTTACTTAAAGGGCGTGGATAGTACATACGAGAATAAGTAAAAGCGGTACGAGATTTGCATTCTCTTAGTAACTTATTGGATTCCAACAATAAGATTAAAAAATATATCATTAAGAAAATTACTCAATAAATAGAATTTGACGATGTTCAATTCTAAATACCAGTTAAAAAAAGGCGTGGATACTATTAAGCAAATTATTGAATTCAAGTTTAAAAAATAAAACAGATATTGATGAAATAATCGTCTTAATCTAACACTATTAAACAACTTGCTAAGTTCGAATTTAATAAATAAAGAACCAAAAAGTATTTGACAGAAGTTCAAGATTCAAACTCTCACAATGTGTATTCATAGTGTAAAAAATTATCTTAAAAAATTAATAAGTAAAGAAGACACTACTGAAATAATTTATTTTATAGTTCAATTCCAAATTAGTCTTATACGTTTTTCTAAATAAAAAAACTAGTCTTATACGTGGATGTCTACAAATATCATAAGATTATAGAAAACGAAAATCCACATTGGGAAGGAGGAAATCCTCAGTACAAGTGGACGAAGGAAAGTCCAAGTTTCTGATAAATACTGCCCAAGTAAAAGTCAATATGAAGTTTAATTAATTAAATATTTTCCCAAATTAATGAAAGAGCCATTTGTTAATTATCAAGGCTCCCAGAGAATCCAAGGTGCTTCAAAAATTTGCCCAATGCCTCTTCTAATTTACAACACAAACAAATTATAGTTTACCTCTTTTTTTCCGTATTGTAGTCACCAACTCCATGTGTTTTGGCATAGTTAATATCGATCACATCAATATGATTTTGTTTCTAAAAGCATTGATCAATGCAATTTGAGTCTTGAATTTACTTAAATATTATTAGGTGCTCGAAAATTATAAATGAAACAAATATAATTAAAAAAGTTATCGCTATTTATATCACATGCTTAATTCTGAATAATCATATTTTGAATTAATCATTGACTACTAATAGAGCAAAATAGTCATAGGTCTCTAATATTTAAAAAATTAATTAATTGAGATAAATTAGTATTGTTTATTTCCTCATATTTCAGAAATCAAGTTGTTTAGTCCCTGGACTCAAATTCCGGCCGATTTTCTGGTGAGGTTCCACTAAAAAATACGAAAATACCCCTTATTACAGAAATTACAAAATTGCCAGTCTTCCCTAACCCCATTCCCCCAATCCACCATGCTCTCTCTACTCATACAAAAAATGGGATTGACATCTCCGTCGAGTTGGGACTTTTCCAATCAATCGTCTATCGGGTATTATATTTGAACCAACGACTCATCTAGTGAAGATTGTAAGTAAAGGAACTTTGATTCATTAATAAATAAAGGTCAATTCTGATTTCATTAAGATAACCTTAATTAAATACAGATCATCATCCTCCGATTCTTGATTTGGTGGCCTTCATTTAAAACTGAGATTCGCACACCATTTTCATTCACACACGTCAAACAGCGTTTGTAGCCTGCAACCAAACAACAATTCATTTTTTTTAAAAGGTAATACATTGCGAAATAAGAGAGGCGGATGGAATTAGGGTTTAGGGTGTTAGGACAGAGAGGAAGAAGACGCTCCTCACCGGATAGCCAGTTCTGATATAATACCCTAAAGATTAGGGGATAGAAGTTAGGGAAGAATGGCAATTTTGTAATTTCTGTAGTTAGGGGATATTTTCGTATTTTTTAGTGGAGCCTCGCCGGAAAAGTGGCCAAAATTTTGGTATAGGAGACTAAACAACTTGATTTCTGAAATATGAGGAACTAAATAATACTAAATTATCCCGATTAATCAATTTCTTCAAACATCAATGACTTATGATTATTTTGCCCCTACTAATATGATAGCAGATTGGAAATGTAATATGGACAACAGGTTATGATTTTATTTGTTCATACCGAAATAGTAGTTAGCTAGTATTTTGTGAATGCATCATGCATGCCGTGCTAAAATGTGTGCCTTTTCTCTCAAAAAAAAGGTGCGCCTTTAACTCTCAAAAAAAAATTTGTGTGAATTTTAACTCTAAAAAATTGGTAAAACTAACAACCACTTGGATAACCGTTGAGACTAGATAACTTAACTATATGTCTCTACTTCGAACTTTTAGAAATGCAACAATGCAACTATTTTAAATAAAATTTTTTATCACATTTCAAATATTTTAATTCACTCAAATCTGAATTAGTTAGCGCACTAGTATTTAAATACGAAATTGTTTATGAAAACATGAACAAAGTAAAACAATTCCAAATATGAAACAAACCACATATAATTTTTTGGTCCGAACATATATAAGTAACCAACACATAAAGAATTTGCACCGTCACAATTTTGGAAATCAGTTTTCACGAAAAGTAATTGGGAGCTTTATAGGAAAAGTGGATCGCAAAAGGCCAATTTGATACCTTGGAGCTGGATCCGGATCCAAGCTGATTAGACTTGTTCAATTTTATATTTGGAGTAGGCCGAAATTCAGAAAATGTGGTCCATGGGTCGGTGATACGTGGCAGCTTCCCAGTAGTCAACTTTCTCTGGCATCGATCTCAACCATATAAAAATAACACCGACCTACCCTCCTGGCTTCCATATATATGCAATTTACACGTCAAATGAAAGCTACATTACATAGAATCTCTATTTCTCAAGTAAAGCCACCCCCGATTCCTTCATTGCGCAGGAAAAAAAAAATATATATATATATTCAAATATCATATTCTCTTCATCGGACTAATTCAGATCTGAGTCAGATAAAATTTTTGAAATGTCACAAAATTTTTAAAATTATGACTAGTTGAATTTTCACACTTATGAGCAAACAGACATTGTCAAATATAGCTCATGATAAGAGTAACAAAAAGTGAAGAGATCAACTCAATTTGATATAATATTAGAATTTTTATATCGAACCTCAAATCATAAGTTAATAAGTATCTAAATTTTTTAAACTTGTAAATGACTATACAATACTCGCAACTAACAATCCGAAAAAAACTTTTAAAAATATCTAGATCTTTACGCTTGACAACTTGCATCCCAAGTGAAAAACAAAAACCTCCTCTCTATATATAAACCATAGACAATCACTCTACGACACCATAACTAAACAACAGAACATAATCCTTCAAAAAACATTGGTCTAGGAATAAAAATGGCAAATGGGTACCACTCATCATCTTCTTATCATAACCCACATGTGGTTCCATTACACTTGTGCTTCTTCCTCCTCATACTTGTCACCTTCATATTCTTCTCATGGTACATCAACTACGAGCCCGTACTGGAGAGCGCGATCGACCAGGTGAAGCTTGTCCTAATGGTGTCTCCGCTGCTGCTTCTTCTGATTGTTCATTGGCTGTCGAACGACGGCGGCGGCCGCAACGGGGGGCTGTCGTATTATATTCCGATGCCGGAGAGGGACTCGCTTCACAGGGCGGGTGGTACTCCGTGGGGTGTAGGGTTCCTCCTTGTTTTCCTCTTCTTCATGGTCTCTTACCAGGTTTCCCTTCAAGAACGGTGGTTCCCTCTATTGAGCAGATAAATAGATGATGTTTTCTTAACAAAAGCGTTTTGTACTGCCAAGAGAGGTGGCTCGTATCTTCCGGTTCCAGGTTAAATTAGAACAATTGTTTGACAATTGTTCTAAATAAGTATTTGTATATGAATTGATGATTGTTATTTATGAGTAACTTTTTTTTATCGAAATATGCTAAGTATTCTCGAGAATTCACAAATATGGGCTTGAGTTGGAAATATCCTATTCGAATTTTATTCCAATTCTTGTAATTCGAATTAGAAATGTCTAATTAATCCAATGTATTAGCCAAATAATTGGATGCCTTGTAATTAACCAATCTAGCTTTGTTGATGTGTAGACTGATCTTAATTTATCTTCTTGGTTTCTATATGCTTAACGGAAGAAAGGGACATATGTTAGTTTTGTAGGGGCCGGATTCGATGTTGTACTCTATTTCGGGCAAACTATTTTATCATAACTGGGTGAACCAACGTGTGTTCCGGGACGATTTATTCGGCCCATTCGGCGAACTTCGGGCGAACCATTTTATCATAACTGGGCAAACTATTGTATCATAACTGAGCAAATCATTACATCATAACTAAGCGAATCAGTGCGTGTTCTGAAAAAATGGGACCGCTTCGGATGACCCATTATATCATAACTGAGCGAACTATTGTATCATAACTAAATGAACTAGTGCGTGTTTCAGGACGGTCCTGGATAAAAATACACGTCCAGGACCAAACCCGGTGTCAGTTTTGCAAATTATCTTCGACCTTTAATCTAATCCAAATCCAACCAATTTACCTAAACTAAACAGGGAACGATGGAACACTTTTTTTTTAACTTTGTGAGTGTGGGTTAAGCGCATCTCTAATCTAGAAAAACTATATTTTGGAAAAATACGTCTCGGCTAAATAAAGAGAGATACTCCAAGGACCTACGCAACTGCACGTTGGTGGCGGCACAGACTCGAAGTTTGATCAGCGTTCTTATCGTAAGGTCCATGTTGGGCTAGATTATCATATCTAATTACTATATTTTACCTTTTAAGAAAAGGTTGAGCTAGATTCCTCGATCATTTTGCTTGATAACATCCCTATACTACACTCCTTTGTGGTGTTCGTGTACTCTTTGACTAGGACTTGCTGAAGAATTTCCAACATATACACTACGAGAACAATCATGCAGCAGATACTAATTAAAAATTGGTCTAAGTCGATTCTTGAACAACAGAACTTTTCTAAATTAATATTATTAAGCCGAACGAAAAATATCATTTTGGATATATTATCACTTAAAAAGAGTTTATTTTTTTTTTGCAAAAGTTGGGTCTAAGATTTAGCATTAAAATTTTGTGAAAAATTATTAATGATTACGACAGAGGAGTTATTAAATTTTAACAATATTTTTTTGGAACCAAAAATTTTTAATTATTTTTTGAGAAATATTTTTTTTGAAAGATAAATTTTTTTCTCACCATAACATTTGCCAAGGACTGAAAAAAAACTTTTTTATTGTTAAAAGTATTAAGGATCACTTAGACAGATTCTCCCCATTGTTCATTGTTTAGAGACCCATTCGGAAGACAGATTTTCCCCATTGTTCATTGTTTAGAGACCCCATTCGGAAGATTGTTCTAATACACATTTTAAGATATGTTAAAAAAAATTTAAGTGATTTAATTATACTAGTATATTTTTGTTGGTAAATATTATGAGAGAATTTCAAAGTTAAGTAAACTTAGCCTGAAATAATTTAACGATGGGTGACTTCTTCAAAATTGTAGAAGAGTATCTCTCTGTTCACTGATTTTCGTCGTTTATCTAGGTATTATTCCAAAAACAAATCTCCCTATAAAATTTTAATACTAGTACTTTTTTCTCGAAAATAAAAAATTCGAATAAGCTAAAAATTGTTGTTGATTGATCCCATGGTGGCATCTGTGACCCATGTTCAATTTTAATCATGAAATCCTTAGTCGGTTAATTCACGATTCCAATTTAAAAATGATAACTGTTAGTTCTCGATTAAGATCACTTATGAAGTCGTCAATAGGCGGCGAAGGTATATCGCCAAAGTTGTTAAAATTGGGATCTCATCGAAGATCGTTTGGTTATAGAAAAATTGTAAATCGGAGAATCATAATACAGATCGTAAGATTTTACCAAATAGATAAAATTATTGAAATAACTAAAAAAAATAAACTTAACATAAATTTTTATTAATTTAATCATAAGTCATAAATATTAATTATCTCAAACATCATCTAAAAACATAATTTTCCTAATTTTCTCATCAAACCCATATTTTTAAAACTCTTATATTTATAGTGCACACTATTAGGGTTAGGGTTAGAGTTACACTAATTTAAACTATTAAAAAAATACCACGAATTTTTAAAATAATTTAAAATTTTCTATGAAAGACCAAATATGATTTAAAAAAAGAAACACCAAAAAATATTCACTAAATCTCTCGCAGGAACAGGGATGAAATTAGTTAAAAAAATTCTTGCGATTTTATGATTATATTCGGCGATTTCACCGATCCGTTCAACATTAAGATCTTGCATGTGATCTAGCACGGTAGAGCAATGGCGACTCGTAGACTCGTACGATCTTACGATTATAATCTCGATCTTGACAACCTTGATAGCGCGTGTTGTATTTTTAGGAGATCACCAATTATGAAATTGTCTTAGATTAAGTGTGTTTAATCAATATTTGTAACAAAAAAATGTACAATTTATTAATATGAATAGTCAAAATCCAATCTGTGTCTTTTAACGTGTATCACAATTATAAACTTTTTTTATAAGTACACAATTATAAACTTCAAATCTATTAATATGTTTTTTTTATACAATCTGGTATTATATTCTTATATATTAAACACATCCTATAACATTTGAAAAAGTAAAAAAAAATTCAAATTTTAAAAAATGACAGTTCAATTCACTGACAGTTTATTTGTAATCGCTGATATTTTAAAGATGAAATTATTTTCAAGTTTCTCTAATTGGTTTAAATATATTCAAAAATTCTTTCTTTTTGCAAAATACACGTCAACATTTCTCGTGTTTGATTTAATTATACTTTCGGGTCCTGGCGCAAGTTAATAATTTTTTTTCTCATTTTTGTCAATAAAATGACCAAAATGCCCTTAGAACAATAAAAATCATCTCCTTCCTCTCCATCGCCTGAGCTCCACCGCCGAAGGCTGGCAGCAGCAACAACAACAGATCACCAGAAACGCCAGGTGGTAGATCTGGGTCCATCTCCCAACGAACCCCGCTCCTCTGTTCACCACTATCCTCAACCCCTTCCGTCAACAAACCCCGCTCATCTTGACGACAACACCTCCACCCGCCAAGAGTTGGCTGTGCTCACCTTTGGTCGGCTTCGTCTTTGTCGCCTTTAGTAACCAATCGGCGGGGAGAAGCTCGATCCCTTCAGCCGATGAAACCTGTCGTTCTTGGTATGGCCACCCTCCGACAAAAAACCTCCTCCCGACCCAATCGTCAACCAAGCTTCCCGACCCGCCGACGATCATGGTCTGGACAATAGGACTTCGTCACCGACCCCTCCAATACAGATCTGATCTCTAGTGACATATCGGCCAACCCGTGTCGTTTCCGACCTCCAGAACCCCGTCGCTAGTGGACATATCGGCCCACCCGTGGTCTGGAAGGTGGGTGTAGCCAAATCCCCACCTAATGGTTCCGATGCACACAATTGAAAGAAACCCAAATCCCCACCCAATTGGTCTGGAAGGTGGGTGTAGCCGAGGAAGATGCACTTTTGGATCCGAGTCAAGTTTGCTTTTTTTTGAACCAGTTTCCGATGCATTTTTGAATAATTTTTCTTTTTTCCGATGCACTTCTCGGTGGGACTTGTTCCATTTCTTAGTTTCTGTTGAACTCTTTAAAATTAGTTTTTGTTTCATGAGTGGTTATTGGATGGGGTTTCCACGTTTCTTTGTTGGATTCTTTATTGGATGAGGTGAAATGGTTATTCTGATGCACTTCTGGGTGGGACTGATTTCATTTTTTGGTTTTCGCCGGAGAAGATGGTATTCACCGGAAAGATGATGGGAGAAGATAACCGGAGATCTAAGTTGACCGGGGCAAAAGTATTTTCGTTATTTCAGTGACAAAAATGAAAAAAAAGAGCTCATGATATCAGCAAGGCCGAAGGACCCGAAAGTATAATCAAATCAAACACGAAGGACGTCGGCATGTATTTTGCAAACAAAATTTTTTTAAAATATATTTAAGCAAATCTGAAAAATTTGAGAATAATTTCTACTACTTTAAACTATGACAGTTTATCACCCATTTACAATTTTCCTTAAAATTATGAAAAAAGTACTCTAAAGTGTCCTATG
The DNA here is from genome assembly GCA_963995505.1 of Hypericum androsaemum. Taxonomy (NCBI): domain Eukaryota; kingdom Viridiplantae; phylum Streptophyta; class Magnoliopsida; order Malpighiales; family Hypericaceae; genus Hypericum; species Hypericum androsaemum. Next base: position 11,698,288 of record OZ023193.1, on the reverse strand, counting down.
TTCACTTAAATATACAAAAAAGTTCACTATGTTTGAAAAACGATCATGTTGTCTCTCATATTTTATTTTATTATACTTTTGGGTTCTTGGCTCACGTTAGCAGCTCTTTTTTTGTCAATACCCTTTAAAAACGAAAAAAAACTTTCCTCTTTATGATCGTCGGCTATCTTCTCCGAGAAACAAAAAACAACAGTGCACACCGTCGAGCGAGTCGAAGAGCATGGAGTAGCAGTGGAGCGATTCGGTGGCAGGCTGACTTTCGATCTCGACATGAACTGGTACATATTTGTTAGTAACGGTGTCACCAGAGCTCCTCATTCGTGTGTTGGGAAAAATTGAATGAAAGTTCAATGCAAAGCCCATAGTGGAAGGCCCAAGTGAAAAACCCAAAGTGGAAATGAAAAATGGCAATCCCACATTGGAAAGTGCAATAAGTTTTCTCTAATTTATAAGGAGATGCTCCTTATTGACTAGTAAATAAGTTGACCACCTGGAAGGATAGCCAACTCGGACCGCGGCGAGGATGATTCGCACCATCCGAGCACGAGCACGCGCACGTGCGTGTGCGCATGTCGCATTGGATGCAGGTCGCAATGGGCACTTTGTGGTGCACTTCGCACGTGCGCATCGTCTGGAGAAGCCTTAAGACTTTTACCAGATTTCAAGAGAGCTACAAGCTGCGTGCGAGGTAGCTCGCGAAGGGATGCGAGCTGGCCCAACGGATGAAGGGCCACCAGCGTGCGTCCAGAAACTGGAACGTCCTGGAGGCTTTCAGATTACCACCGAAGAGGCACGAGGAGTGCCTGGAAGGCCTGTGGCCGAAGAGACACCAGCAGGCATCCAGGAGCCCTGAAGAGACACCTACGGGCATCCAGAAAACTGGTGGCCGAAAGGGTGCCTCGGCTCCCAGAAATGTGAGAGCATGGTGCCCCCTCGGAAGTGCCTGGCAGCCATTCGGATTCCAGCCATCATTGCCTATAAATAGGCCCTTCCCCCTCATTTGCATCTGACCCCACAACTCATTGCATAAGCATTCATTAGTAATAGTTGTTCTTCTCTCCCTCTCTCAAGAAAGTTTCGAATATCAGACGGTTCGCCTGAAGCTTCGAGGGTCGTTGTGCTACAAACTCGAAGTCCAAAAGTCGTTGTATCTTGGGGACGATTGCCGCAGCCCGTAAGCACTGAATACGAGGCAATCTCGTCTTACGGAGAAAGAGTCCAACTCTTGCCTCGGCTATACCAGATCTTAATCAAGTACACCACCTCCGACATACAACAATCGTAAGACGAGATCAGTGTACTTGAAGATGGCATCATCAAGCCCCGCACCTACACTAGTGCCAGCGGTCCCGGAAATTATCCATGCTAAAAGGCCGGCCAAGTTCAATGGTACCGAGTTCAAGAGGTGGCAACAGAAGATGCTGTTCTACCTGACACGCTCAACCTGGTCCGATTCTTGAAGAAAGAGGCTCCAAAGGTGGCAAAAAATGAGGCTGATCCACAGAAGATCAACGCCCTCGATGCATGGAGTCACAGCGACTTCCTATGTCATAACTATGTCCTGAATGGCTTAGACGACGCCATGTACAATGTCTACGCAGGTACCAAGACTGTGAAAGAATTGTGGGACTCCCTGAAAAAGAAGTACAAAATGGAGGATGCCGGGATGAAGAAATTCATCTTCGGAAGGTTCCTCGACTTCCAGATGGTGGACTCCAAGAAGGTCATAGACCAAGTCCAAGAGCTGCAGCTGATTCTACATGAGATTCACGCCGAAGGCATGCAACTCAGCGAATCCTTCCAGGTGGCTGCTCTGATCGAGAAGCTACCCCCTCTGTGGAAGGACTTCAAGAACTACCTCAAGCATAAGAGGAAGGACATGGGGCTGGAAGACCTGATCGTGAGACTAAGGATCGAGGAAGACAACCGAAAGTCCAAAGTCAAGACCAGCAGGACTAACTCCGAGGCTAAGGTGCATCTCGCCGAAGGTGGCACCGGAAAGAAGAGGAAGAAGCCTGGGAATAAGCAGGAGAAGCAAGAGCCAAAGCAAAAGAAGGCTAAGAAAAATAAGGGCAATTGCTACAACTGCGACAAGCCTGGTCACATGGCAAAAGATTATCGCCTGCCAAAGAGGGACGATCTTGAGAAGATAAATCTGGCCGAAGGCTTGTCTGAGCTAGACTTATCCGCCGTGGTATTTGAAGCCAATCTGGTGGATAACCCAAGAGATTGGTTCATTGACACAGGGGCAACCCGACAGATCTGCTCAAACAAGGAGATATTCTCGACCTATATCGCAATCAACGGCCGGAAGTTGTTTATGGGTAACTCCGCAACTTCTCCGTAGTCGGACTAGGCCAGGTGGTGCTAAAGCTGACCTCCGGAAAAGAGCTAACCCTCAAGGATGTACTGCATGTCCCCGACATTCGTAAGAATTTAGTATCCGGCTCACTGTTAAGCAAAGCTAGGATGAAGCTAGTATTTGAGACTGATAGTTTTGTTCTGACCAAGGCCGGTACCTTTATAGGAAAGGGTTACCTCGAGAGGGGGCTCTTCAAGATGAATGTAATAACTGTCAAACGCGCCTTTAATAGCCCTAATAAAGTTATTAATTCTTCTTACTTGGCTGAGTGTTCTAATTTATGGCATGATAGATTAGGACACGTGAATTTGAGCTCACTAAGAAAGTTAGTAAGTTTAAATTTATTGCCTAAAATAGAGTTTGACCCAAATAATAAATGTGAAGTATGTGTAGAGGCAAAAATGACCAAAGCACATTTTCATTCAGTGGAAAGAAGTACTACACCTTTAGAGTTAATTCATACCGGCATATGCGATATGAAACAAGTGCAAACTAGATGTGGGAAAAAGTATTTCATCACGTTTATTGATGACTGCACGAGGTACTGTTATGTACACCTCTTGAAAGGAAAAGGCGAAGCTCTAGAAGCTTTCAAAAGTTATAAGAATGAGGTTCAAAATCAACTTAGCACTAAAATCAAAATGATTCGAAGTGATAGAGGGGGAGAATATGTAGCTCCGTTTGAGGAATTCTGCCAACAAAATGGCATTATTCATCAGACAACAGCTCCATACTCACCTCAATCAAATAGCGTAGCTGAACGCTAGAATCGAACTCTTAAGGAGATGATGAACGCTATGTTGATTAGCTCGGGCTTACCCCAGAACTTGTGGGGGGAAGCTGTGCTCTCAGCTAATTACATTCTAAACAAATTGCCACACAAGAAAAGGGACAAAACCCCATATGAACTATGGAAAGGGAGAAAGCCTTTCTACGGTTACCTTAAAGTGTAGGGGTGCCTAGCTAAGGTAGAAATACCTCTGCCTAAAAGGGTGAGAATAGGACCCAAGACTGTTGACTGTATCTTTATCGGATATGCCTACAACAGTAGCGCGTACCGATTTCTAGTACACAAGTCTGAAAACCCTGAAATCAACGAGGGAATGGTCATGGAATCAAGGAATGCAACATTCTTTGAGAATATCTTTCCTAAAAAGGAAACGAAAGAAGTAAGCTCAAACAAAAGAAGTTCTGAAGCTACACAAGGCTCTGATCAAGGTGCTGAGGAACCTAAACAGAGTAAGAGGGCCAAAACGGCCAAATCATTTGGTCCAGATTTTCTGACGTACATGTTAGAAAATGAACCTGGGACAATCCAAGAGGCATTATCTAGTCCAGATGATACTCTCTGGAAAGAAGCTATCAATAGTGAGATAGAATCCATCATGCAAAATCACACGTGCGAAATCGTGGATCTCCCACCAGGTTGCAAACCTTTAGGTTGCAAGTGGATCCTTAAAAGGAAATACAAAGCTGATGGATCAATCGATAAGTACAAAGCTCGGTTGGTAGCTAAAGGGTTCAAACAGAAGGAAGGATATGATTTCTTTGACACGTATTCGCCGGTCACAAGAATCACATCTATTAGAGTGCTCATAGCTGTTGTAGCACTCTATAACCTCGAGATACATCATATGGATGTAAAAATAGCTTTCATAAATGGAGAACTGGAAGAGGAAATATATATGGAATAACCTGAAGGGTTTGTTGCCCCCGGACAAGAACATAAAGTATGCAAACTGGTCAAGTCACTGTACGGGCTGAAACAAGCGCCGAAATAGTGGCATGAGAAATTTGACAGAACAATGATGTCAAATGGCTTTAAGATCAACGAGTGTGATAAATGTGTATACATTAAAGGCACACCTGATGCTTACGTGATTGTATGTCTGTATGTAGACGACATGCTAATCACGGGAAGCAGTAATGATCTTATTATAAAAACTAAGAACATGTTAAAGAACAACTTTGACATGAAAGATATGGGTCTAGCTGACGTCATACTGGGGATTAAAATCTCTAGGACGACTGAAGGAATTGTCTTGTCACAATCTCACTACGTTGAGAATATACTCAAGAAATTCGATGCTTTTGACAAACCTCCGGCTAAGACTCCGGTAGACCTGAGTCTACTCTTAGCTAAAAATAGAGGGGACCCAGTATCTCAACTAAAATATGCAAAGATCATTGAGAGTCTAATGTACTTAACAAATTGTACACGCCCTGATATTGCATACTCAGTTAGCAAGCTTAGTAGATTCACGAGCAATCCAGGACCAGACCACTGGCTAGCTTTGGAAAGGGTTCTAAAGTATTTAAAACATACCATGAACCATGGCATACTTTATACTAGGTATCCAGCTGTATTGGAAGGATATAGTGATGCGAATTGGATATCGGACACTAAAGACTCTAAATCTACTAGTGGTTATGTGTTCACCATAGGTGGAGGAGCTGTGTCCTGGAAATCCTCTAAACAAACGTGCATAGCTCGATCCACCATGGAGTCGGAGTTTATAGCACTAGACAAAGCTGGGGAAGAAGCTGAATGGCTTAGAAACGTCCCAGAGGATACTCCGTGTTGGAACAAGCATGTGCCTCCTGTATTGATACATTGTGATAGCATGTCAGCAATCGGGAGAGCACAAAGTACTATGTACAACGGTAAGTCTCGACACATCCGTAGGAGATATAACACCGTTAGACAATTGATCTCAAGTGGAGTAATAACCATTGAGTATGTGAAGTCCAAAGATAACATAGCTGATCCTTTGACGAAAGGAATCAACAGAGATCAAATGTATAACGCAGTAAGGGGAATGGGGTTAAAACCCACACATTAAAGAACGTTCATAGCGGTAACTCAACCATGATGAGTGGAGATCCCACAAACTTGGTTCAATGAGATAACTAAGTTATGGATAGTTCAGATGAATACTTGGAACCCATCCCATTCTCAGAAGCTGCCCAAGTACGAATCTGCAGAGGTGTGGTAAGGTTAAGCGTCTACGCTTTTAATGATTCCTATACCAAGAAAAGGTGGAGTATGGCAGTATACTCTTGATGGGAGATCACTTATATAAGTGTGAAGTGAGGCCGCTTCAAATGGAAAAATACTTATGAATCCAAGATAAGGTCCATAGCCGAAACGGACACAACGTGAGAACCAAAGGATATTAAAGATATCATTGTGTAAATGTTATTGTCTTGGTTTACATAAAAAAGCTGACCAGTTCAAGACATCGCGTTCAGTGAGCAGCAAGTAAATCCGATAATATTTTACTAAGGAAGGTTCAAAGCCGTAAGCTACCTTTCTCGATGCAATGATATTTCGTCAGAACTTTTCTTAAAAGTATCAGCATGCATTAATCATCATTCATGTGGGGAATTGTTGGGAAAATTTGAATGAATGTTCAATGCAAAGCCCATAGTGGAAGGCCCAAGTGGAAAGCCCAAAGTGGAAATGGAAAATGGCAATCCCACATTGGAAAGTGCAACAAGTTTACTCTAGTTTATAAGGAGATGCTCCTTATTGACTAGGAAATAAGTTGACCACCTAGAAGGATAGCCAACTGGACCGAGACGAGGATGGTGCGAAGCACCATCCGAGCACGAGCACGAGCACGCGATCGTGCACACGCATGCGCACGTGCGTATGCGCATGGCGCATTGGACACAGGTCGTAATGGGCACTTTGTGACGCACTTGGCACTTCGCACGTGCGCATCGTCGCGAGGAGCTGGAGGAGCCTTAAGACTTTTGCCAGAAAATTGGTGGCCTAAAGGGTGCCTCGGCTCCCAAAAATGTGAGAGCATGGTGCCCCCTCGGAAGTGTCTGGCAGCCATTCGAGTCCAACTCTTGCCTCGACTATACCAGATCCTAATCAAGTACACCACCTCCGACAGACAACACCGTGTAGGACTCGGTGGAGAAGACCCAGGCTCGCCGTCATCTTCCCGGGCCTCGAAGTTCACCGGCGTCGACGTTGGGAGAAGATGATCGGAGCATTAGATTACCAGAGGAAGGGTATTAGATTACCCGCTCGTCGTCCCGGGCTTTCTGATGATTTCACGATTGAACAATCCTAAGTTTTAATCCATCTTTTGTTAATTCATCTTTTGATTTTGGCCGCCATCGCTGGAGGTAAGAGTCGAGATGATGTCAGCAATTGTTTTTTTTTTCTAAGGGTAATTTTGTCATTTAAATGACAAAAAGGAGAAAATAGATTACGTCAGCGAGGGACCCGAAAGTATATCAAAAATAAACCAGAGGGACAACATGATCGTTTTTCAAACACAGAAAAATTTTGAGTATATATTTAAGCAAATACAAGAGATTTGAGAGTAATTTTTCCAAAAATTATTGTTCTTATCCTATGATCGTCCAACCTTCCTATTCTCCACCGACTTTTTTCACATTTTATATAAAATAAACTAGAAAATGCAAATCCACAATAAATATTATATCTCATCATTTATCACCAACCGAGTAGAAATAGGAAACCGCTTTAAGAAACGAAAAGAGAAGAAAAAAAAGCAATCGGTACGGAAGAAGATGGGAGTGGTGATAATAGACGGGTCAACGGTGCGGGCCCTGGTGGAGGACGAGGCCCAGTACAGCAACTGCGCGGAGGAGACCTTCGCCAAGCTGGACCTCAACGGCGACGGCGTCCTCTCCCGGTCCGAGCTCCGGCGGGCCTTCGAGACCATGCGCCTCATCGAGACCCACTTCGGCGTCGACGCCCCCGCCGCCGGGGCCGACCAGCTCCACCAGCTCTACGACTCCATCTTCGACAAGTTCGACCTCGACCGCAGCGGCACCGTCGACCTCCCCGAGTTCAAGGACGAGATGAGGAAGATCCTTCTGGCTATCGCTGACGGGCTCGGGTCCAGCCCCATCCAGATGGCCCTCGAGGACGACGCTGATGGCGGCCGGAGCTTTCTCCAGCGGGCGGCCGATCTCGAGGAGGCCAAGCTCCGACAGGCCCATAATTAATTAGTTTTCTAGTGTTTTGTAATTTGTACGCTGTTTCTGCTTTGTGTTGTGTTGTGGTGCCGTTGTCTGAATAAAATTGGCAAGTTGAATTATTATAGTGTCGGGTTTTGCTAAGAGGTTTCGAGTTCGAAATTGATGATGTCGAACAGTAATCTTATGAAAAAAAAAACAGTAATTGGTATTCAAGGAAGAGGTTGCGGAGATCTTCTCGAGCATTCTGCAGCTTTCAATCTCTCAAGAGCTCTTGCCTCCGCAACAACTAAGCCGGAATCATCGGCTGCTGTTGCGGTATTAGGAACAATCTCGTTGAGTAACATATCTGCATCATAGACATCATCCGCGACATGGCTCTTCAAAACAGTCCGTATCTGTAGTATTCCTCTGTCGTAAACTCGAGACAAGGATAACTGATCCTTACGAGGGGAATGTAGGAAATCATTGGAAGACCTACCTTCAAGGAGAGAAGGCATTCCCTCTCTTGGAAAGCAGCGGAGCGGAGGGGCGACGATCTAGTTTGACGACTTTGAGAGAGCAGGGGAGTGTCTCTTCTGTTATGGACTCGAGGTCTCGACAAGAAGTTCAGACCCCATACTTGGAAGAAAGGTGATGATGGAGGGGAGCTCCACTTGTGGCAGCAATAAAAAGCTGATCACATTTTGTAATAGCCAATCTTCTGAGGGAGGTTAGCTGTTGCTTAGGGCTTAATGACTTGAGATTAGGGAGATCGATGATTTCAAGAGAGGAAGGAGATTGAGGCAGTCACTTTTGCGGTAGCTCCTCGAGCCTGTTACAGCTATCGATCCGCGTTTTTCTGCAGCACTTCGGAGGTGCTGATGCTCCGGAGATTGAGACAGTCACTTTTGCGGTAGCTCCTCGATCCTGTTAGCGATATCGATCCGCGGTTTTTTGCAGCACACTTCGGAGGTGCTGATGCTCCTTGTAAGTCTAGGCATTTCACAGGAGCTGATATCTACTTGTTTCAAACGGAACTTTGAATTTTTATGCTCAGAATGAAGAAAATGCAAACCAAAATAAAAAAAAGTTTTCCGTCGCCTGAGAGATTCGATCTCTCGCGGGAAAGTTCCATGTACTTAGCAGGCACACGCCTTAACCACTCGACCAAAGCGACACTTTTTACACCGAATCAATTAAAAACAAACTAATTACGTCCATATTCTATGGTTAATTTTTAAATTTCAGAAAATGGTATTTCATAAAGAATAATTTTACCTTTGTCATTCTATATAAAATGATACTAATATTTAATATTTTAATAAAACATAGGATATAGAAAGTGAAATAGTAACACCCACCATAAAATCGACACTTATATAAATTGTAAAAACTATTGATTATATCGGATTATACTTGTTGCCAGACTATTACAAAAGTTTCCATTTAACCAGTGATCCCCAATCTTACAAGATATCATCTAAGATCTACCGAAGCGAATAAACAATCAAACAAAGAGGGATCGCGGTCCGATTTACCACTCTTATCTTATCAACCACCAGCAATTCCAATTTATCAATGGATTCGCTTGAAAAGTCTGATAATTGTATCTTAAGCTGACATATTTTCTGTGGGTCTAGTAATTGAAATTCGAATTCTTTATCTACATAATTGCGATAAGTTGAGAACTCATAAGTTTTTGGTATAGCTATTTCGAACATTTCTATTTTTTTCTCTCAATATTTCTAACGTTTCTTTATATGGCAGACTAGGTAGATAGATGTACACATTACTATCTTATTACATCGAACTCTTGTTACTTGTGGCTACTAGTGGTTTTAGATACGTCTTTGTGCCTACTAGTTGCCTGACATAAATAGTGATCATATAACCTGGCCCAAAATACTGGTTTTTCTTAAATAATTAAAAAAACTTGCATATGTTTTCAAAATGGGTGGAAAGTTAAATATATTTTTTAAATGAGTATTATCTTTAGTAAAAAAATATTTAAAAATGTGGTGTAATGAAATATCCACCTTCTTTTAAAGACTCAGAACAGTTAGGCAAAAATGGCACGTGCTACGTAAATTGTTTTCTTGGTCTTGAGTTTTAGTACTTGGTCTGGGTGTCACAAAGCTAGAAAGTTTTGGGAGGATCTAATCTCATAACCGTCTAAGATCCAAAATTATAAAAATAATTTAAATCTCACAAAAAAAAATTAAAAAACTTCTAGAGTAATCTTGGTCTTTTGGGCCTTTAATGATCGTGTTAGGCCTTCCGCAAAGTTAGCCCGTGACATAGGGCAAGGAAGCTTCTATCGACTTCTCTACCCAATGTTCTTATCTAATTAATTTTGCGTCTCAATTCCAAACTTTCTTCCTTCGTAATGCAATCAGGTGTTTATGAACGCATCTCCCTAGATTATGACTGTTATATTATTTTTTTGGAATTAATGCACTGGCGAATAAAAAAGTTATGCCAAATCACAATCTTTGGTATATTGGCTTATTACTATAGGATTCCTACTTTTTTTAAAAATGTTATGTCAATCTTTTTATTTATTAAATATAACTCTCAACGAAAAACATGAAACTGACATCTAATCATGGTTTTAAAACTCGGCCCGGAGCTACGACCCAAAATTTCTACCGTTTTCCGGGTCGGTCAGTCGGACCAAAAATATTTTTATTTTTTAATATTTTAAATAATATATATACATATATATATGTAGGTTAAAATAGACTTATTTTTCATACAAAAAAAAGTAGACTTAATTTTTTATCTCTCCAATCTATAAATCTACTTTTTTATTTATTTATTACTCTATAAACTTGTCAAATCAACTTTTTTTTCTCGAAAACTACAAAAAAAGTCAATTTCGCCCATTTTTGTACGAACTGGGTTCGACTGGTCAGGGTGGACCTCAAATTCGGCCAGTCCGACCGAATTTAGTCTGGTTAGTACAGACCCCGGTCAAAAGCCTAAAAACGACCTGCTCTTGTGCCCGATTCGTGGTCCAACTGGTCAGACCGTATTTTTTAAAACTATGGATCTAATCAAACTCGAGAAATATCAAAATATTTTTTTAAACAGTAAAGATCCTATGTTATACTAGAGATTCTAAGATAATTTGAAAAAATAAATATTATAGTGCTATAAATTGAAAAAAAAACTACAATTTAAACGAAAATAAAAAGAGGTCATGGCTACAAGATAAGCCGTGAAGACGTAAAAGTGGAGTCAATACATGGACCAGGCCCCAAAGACTAAACACGAAATACAATATGTAACTTCTAGGCAACATCTTGTGGTCCAAATTCTAGAGCTGGAGATTGTGGAGGTCCACTAATCTAAAGAATTTTATAAGATTATGTCGCCCTCAAGTACTATCATCCATTACGTGTCACTAATTAACCACTCCATTATTGGATAAGATAACAGGCAGCCCAATTAAATTAATTGCCCATATGCCCAAATAATTTGTACCAATTTGAATAGCCAATCTCCAAGTCAAAACGTGTAAAAAGAAAAGTCTCCCAATTGTACTCCTATATATACACCTCCATGTACTAATAATCTCTTCATCACACATTCCAAAAAAGATAACCTCTACCATCCAACATCCGAAATTCGTATTCGTCGGGTTAGCGGACTCTCTGAAGTTTCTATCGAACTCAACGCTACAACGAAATCAACCCGAAGATTAGAAGAAACTAGTTACCAAGATGATGAAGGTGACAATGGGAAGCAGCTTAGGTGACATGTTGATGAAGATTGGGGTATTTGTTTTAGTACAAGCCTTGGTTTACGTTATACTTTCGAATTCGTCCAATGTTTTCTCCAAGAACACCAAGAGGTCGTCCAGCTTCAAGCCAGCTGGCTCCCTTAGCATCCGGAGGATCCTCGCCGCTCTCCAGGACTTGCCGGCCAGTGGCGGCGAGCTCTCGCCTTCTCCTAGAGACATGGTGAGTTCGTCTCCCTCGGAGGAGACATCTGATCAGGAAGAAGCTATATACAAGAAAAATTAGGAATTGGAGGGAGAGATTATTAGGGAGTCGAAAATTCTTTGATTTATTGGGATCTTTTCTTATTATTTGAATTTATTTTTTTTTCCTTTTAGGTTTATGTGTGGGAAATTATTTCTTGGCCACGGTTGGTTAATGACGAGTATATTGTAAATGTTTACTTTTTGGTGTATCAATGAATGGTATAGTTGAGGTTTATAATACTTTGATATGCTCGATGACTTTTCATGATGGGCTAAAAAATTGAACCAAATGTCAATTTCAAATGCTCTTTAAAAATCCACCAAACACTAGGGATGGTTTCGCGTGAATTGAAGACGTTTCAATAATTGATCTTTCGTGATCTAAACATTTAAATAAGTGATCTTTCATGGTCTAAAAATTTAAATATGTGATCTTTCACCGTCTAAATAGTTAATGTATGTCTTTAATGTTTTCCCTTAAGACCTTAATATAAAGGGGTGCTATTGTAATGTTATGGACAGATTTTAATTGAAAGAATATCAAGATACGGTTGTCTTTTTTGTTTTTGGGAATTTCCCTGTTGTGTTCCTTTGTCCTTGGTTGGCCGTCCTTTCGGGACAAGCCTTCGATTCGTTGGCGGAACTCGCGAGTGGTAGGAAGCAGCACTTTCGAAAGTCTTTGATTAGTTTGTTTCCGCTACGCTACCTCAGGTAGTATCAAAGCTTTGTTCATCTTGATCAAAATTCGTTCTACTACATTTTGATTATGAGTATTGAAAAAAAAAGCAAAAAAAAAAGAGAGGTTGTACCCGATTAGAAAATTTAGTACTTACTCTTTTTATATAAATTAGTATTTACAAAAATTATAATAGGCAAAACATTCTCCAAATTTTTGTTGAAAGACAAACTTACGACATTAAATCACAAGACATATAAATATACTCACGAGACAACAAGATGCAAGAAACAAATAGACGTTCAATTCAAATCCAAATCCATTTATTCATTTACTTCCTTCCCCGCCCCAAACATAAGAAAGTACTTTCCATGAATTTCCTTCCATACACAAAAGAAAGAGCATTCAATTTTCTAGGAAAATAGTTTCTGATGAAAATGTGTGCTTCAAAATACTGAAGTGTTGGGACTTTCTCTCTCCCCCCAGCATCTGTACCTGCTCTAGCTTTTGGTGTAAGAATTATCTCATACATATTTTGGGGAGGTTGATGAACAAATATTCTCAGAATGCAGCTCCCCCTTTTGTGAAGATCTGTCTCATCGGTTGCGAAAATTCGATATCAAACTGTAGTGACAAATGGGAGTGCAAGTGGGACTTCAAATTATGCTGGTGCAACAGCTTCTGCTTCTGCTTCTGCAGAAAATCCATAACTCATCGAATGCCCGGAGACTGAAAAGCATATGAAAGAGAATGAGATCAGAATATTGGATTACGAATACGGAGACTGGCATGAGAATTCGGAAAGCTTTCTGAAGGTGAATACGATTAGAAGATCCACAGGTCAATCTGGTCTCTATGTTAGCTCAACTAAAGCTAGCAAGTTAAAGCAGAAGCCAGATTTGAATGTGCTTTGAAGACCTCTGCAGACACAGGATGTCCTAAATTGATACATCCAGGACCTTCGGAAAATTTCACCTCTCGACTCATCCATTAAAGTTCACTTCCCCTCCAATGAAACCTTTTTTTTAGGGAACAGAATTGGGACCTTTTCACAAGGTCTTTCCAACTTAGAACTTAAATCCCGCCTATAGCACTCATGAGTAACCAACTGATCACTCTACAGTTCCTCATCGAAACATGTAGGCATAACTAAAAGTGTAGTCAGTTCCATAAGCAACAATTCCGCTGTTCCCACCAAAACAGTTATTACCAGCGAAAGAGATCTCGATGACAGTAGATAATCACAACAAAAAGCAGATTATGACGACAACATGGACGTCTGAAGATAAATGTCCAGAGATAATGATGAACTCACGAATAGGACCGAAAGGGATTACCAGGCTTAGCCACCAATATGTATCATTGGTCTGTTAGCTGTTTTCGCAATGTCAAACATCCCAGCATGCGCAGCTTTCTTTCTCTTGACCTGAAACGGCAGAGAACTCCTTAGAAACCAGTTAAAGTTGCATTGCAGAGGCCTAGGCAAAAAAAGAAGAAGATAGACTTGCAGCCGGTGGTAATTTTGCCAAAGAAACTTGCAGCCGGACAAGATAGACTTTGATTTTAAAAAGAATACCCCATCTCTACAAATCCTTTCAGACAAACTAAGCTGATGAAAAGGTATTAGTTGCATACCGCTAACCCGATTATTTCCCTCAGCTGATTTTCATCGGCTCCACTTCGAAGAGGGTCTCTTAAGCTAACCTAAAAAAAAAATTCATGAAGATCAGAAAACACTCATTCAAATAAAATAAGCAACGAAAAAGATATATACAGAAAACATTTCAAAATATCACGAGTAAACTCATCTCCCAAGGTTTCTTGCATCACGAAAAAAGTTCAGATTTTCTTATCACTATCATTACATTTTCGAAATATTTAGGTATGCCACTAATCGCAAAGAAAATCATTACTTCAATGTATGTAGTAAAGTGGAATAAGTTAAAAAGACATTATGGTCTCATCAGAATAGCAAAAGATTACTAAGAAACATGGTCTCACCTCTGAAGGACCAAAAAGACAAACTTTAAACTTCCCATCTGCCAAAAGTCGCAGCCTATTGCACCCAGCACAAAAATGCTCGGTCATTGACGTGATAAAAGAAACAGTCCCAAGATGACCATCTATCTTGAAATTCTTAGCAGTGTCAGTTGGATGGTCCTGCATTCTCTTCATATCTGGAAAGCGTTTGGCCTGTTGCAATGCCAAGAATTACATTGACGGGCCATACCAAAAATCATGAAATCACAACTCAGGATCACAATTCGGAAATCTACCTTACCACTCTATCCAACATCTCTGAGTAGGGAACAAGTTTCTTAACATTCCAAACATTTCCATCAAAAGGCATGAATTCTATGAACCGGACGTTGATGGGCTTGTCTTGTGTCAATTCTACAAAGTCACAGATTTCATCCTCATTAAACCCTCGCATTACCACGCAATTCACCTGACAAGCAGCAGTACATATTGATGTAGTTGTTTGTTAGATTGAGATCTTTAGAATAAGAATGCTAAAAACGTCATCCATGACACAAAATTATCAATACGAAAATATCTGGCTGGGGAGCAGAAAGGCATAGAACCAAGGAAGCACAGCGCATACTTTGACAGGATTGTAACCGCAGTCTATTGCAACATTGATCGACTCCATAACCCTTTGATGTCCTTTGTTCCTTGTCATAAATTCAAACTTTGCAGGCACCAATGTGTCTAAGCTGATATTTAAAGATGTCAATCCACATTCTTTCAGCTTTGGGAGTTTTCTAGCAAGAGTAATTCCATTTGTTGTCATAGCCAAAGTCTTGAGCCCCTTCAAGCTGGACAGATGTGAGCATATATCTTCAATATCCTTCCTAACGGTTGGTTCACCACCAGTCAAGCGGATTTTATTCACTCCAGAACTAACAAAGAGATTTGCCAGCCGAACAATCTCATCCTGTGAGAGCAACTGGGGCTTAGGAGTGAGCTCCACACCCTCAGCCGGCATACAGTACTGACACCGTAGGTTGCAACGCTCTGTTAAGGAGATCCTCAAATAACTGTGCATCCTTCCAAAAGAATCAATCAACATATCAGAAACAGGATTAGTATTTTGTGGATCTTCTGACAACTTGGCACAGGATGTTGCGTAACCCTTCGAGACACCACCAATCCAACGTCCGACATCACTTGTACCATGACACACACACCAACTTTTCGAAGTAGAACACGATCCAACTTCACAGTCAGCCTGCAAATGGTAGGTCAAACCACGACCGTTCAGTTTTCTATCATCGGGACTGTGTAAGCACCAATTGTAGTTAGAAGTAACCCCAATTTTGAGAATAATTCGATCCAACAAACCCTCTCGCACCTTTTCGTGCTCTTCCAAATGAAGGGATTGGAAACAACCCAATTTCTAATTTTCGGACTTAACCAGCACCAAACCAACTAGCAGTTTAGTAATAGGCGATCTCAGAGTACCGAATCATATGCGAATTATACGGAACTCAATTAGAACGAAACTAGAAACACCCTAACCCAAATATTAAAACACAATCAAATTTCAAAAGCTTTTGGATATACCAAAGAGCAGGTGGAGCTCCGGAAGCCGAGATGCCAGTTAACAGCCTTGGACACGCACCGCCTCAAAGCCCCTGCTCATCAACCAAAACGAAAAAAAAAAAGTCAAAACAAAGCTGGAGCTAATCAAAGACCGAAACTTGGGAGAAACCCAAGTTAAATTGGGCAAACAACAACGGAACCCGAGGTGGGTTTCTTGTCTAGAAGAATAAAATTGAGAAGCCAGGGGAGGAGAAGATCACTGACCTCTCATTCTTGGTTGGTTTTTTTTTTTTGATTGAGACAGAGAGATAGAGATAGGCTCTGTTTCAGGATACGGACAGAGAGGAGGAAATGTCTTGGCCCTGCCCTGTAAATTGTAAGTACGCGGCCGCCCCCTTTTTTTTTTTTGCTTTAGCCTGTGTTTCTCTGTCTTGTTATCGTCATCTGTATTCATATGAATCTCATATTTTGGTTTAACCAATTCATATATCATACGTTAGATCGATTAATTCAATTTCGAGTCGAGTATGATCATTAAAAGGTGGTAAAGTTCTCTCAACAAATATTTAATACTGCTGTATACTCAAAGACTCAAACCCGAGACCTGATTAAACTATAACAACTCCATCTATGTATTTATTAGTATATGAATCTCATATTTAATGGTTTAGAGTATAGACTTAATTGCCTATAGAATATAGTTTCGTGCCATTGTAAATTCCATTCTTAAGTGTTATGGTTCGGTCAGAAGGCGATCTTGTA
The DNA here is from genome assembly GCA_963995505.1 of Hypericum androsaemum. Lineage (NCBI taxonomy): Eukaryota > Viridiplantae > Streptophyta > Magnoliopsida > Malpighiales > Hypericaceae > Hypericum > Hypericum androsaemum. The sequence goes on along the minus strand of OZ023193.1, from coordinate 11,682,007 downwards.
CTTAGAGCGAGTCATTTAATCTGAAAATTTGGACGGTGATTACCGACAATCAATTCGGTTAAACTGATCGATTCAATTCTAATTGACTGAAAAATATTATTTATTAAAATACAATTTAAATTTTCTCTAAATTAAAAATAATTAAATTACGATTTTGATAGAGTAATTTTGATGCAAAATTAGATGATATTTAAAATTATCTGACATTTTAAATCTAAAATACAATTAACAATATAATTATTAAGAAAAACTCTTGATTGGACGGAGATTCGAAGAACATAGTATGATGTCACTCTCCAAATCGTAAATTTTTTTTTTGAGGGATCTCCAAAGTACTGTCGCCAGCCGAAGAAGGACGACCAATGAATGGCTAACCTGGCTGAACACTTGTCCGAGATGGATCTGTCAGCCGTAGTGTTTGAAGCCAACCTGGTGGATAATCCAAGAGAGTGGTTTATGGACACAGGAGCTACCCGCCATGTCTGCTCGAACAAGGAGATGTTCTCGAACTATATCCCGATCACCGGCCGAAAGCTATTCATGGGAAACTCTGCAACGTCCAAGATCGTCGGTCTGGGTAAGGAGCTGACCCTCAAGGATGTGCTGCATGTCCCGGACATCCGCAAGAACTTAGTTTCCGGCTCATTGTTAAGCAAAGCCGGTCTTAAGCTTGTATTTGAGGCTGATAAGTTTGTACTGACCAAAGCGGATCAATTCATAGGAAAGGGTTATCTAGAAAAGGGGCTGTTTAAGATGAATGTAATAACTGTACATCGCACCTTTAACGGTGAAAATAAAGTTAACGCTTCTTCTTACTTGGCCGAGTGTTCTAATTTATGGCATGATAGATTAGGACACGTAAATTTAAACTCGCTAAGAAAGTTAGTAAGTTTAAATTTATTACCGAATCTAGAGTTCAACCCATCCGATAAATGTGAAGTATGTGTGGAGGCTAAAATGACCAAAGCACCTTTCCATTCGGTGAAAAGAAGTACTACGCCTTTAGAGTTAATTCATACGGACACTTGCGACATGAAACACGTGCAAACTAAAGGCGGGAAGAAATACTTCATCACGTTTATCGATGATTACACGAGATACTGTTACGTATATCTCCTAAAGGGCAAAGACGAAGCTCTTGATGTCTTTAAGAGATATAAGGATGAGGTTGAAAATCAACTCAGCGTGAAAATAAAAATGATTCGAAGTGATCGGGAGAATATGTAGCTCCGTTTGATGAACTCTGTCAAGAACATGGCATTATTCATCAGACGACTGCTCCATACTCACCTCAATCGAATGGCGTAGCTGAACGCAAAAATAGAACTCTTAAGGAGATGATGAACGCTATGTTGATTAGCTCGGACTTACCCCAGAACATGTGGGGGGGGGGGGAAGCTGTGCTCTCAGCTAACCACATTCTAAACAAGTTACCACACAAGAAAAGGGATAAAACCTCATATGAACTATGGAAAGGAAGGAAGTCTTCCTACAATTACCTTAAAGTGTGGAGGTACCTAGCAAAGGTATCGTAAATGGGTGACGATATTATGGACATCCTATAATATATTTGGTGTCAGAACTTCAAGTATCTATAAATTTATTTATGTGTTTTAAATAATAAAAAAGGTCAGATCTTAAGTTATATCAGTGACTTTTTATAAAATAATCAAAGCTGTGGAGATAAAGTATTTAGAAAAAGGGTGAAATCACTGAAATGTCGCCGGGAGAAGAAACACCGTACAAAATTGAAGACTAGTTGACCCCCTAGTTTTATGAAAAGGCATTTTTGACCGACCAACCAGCTAACGAAGGGGGCACCAAATAACTGATGTAATAGTTTATTTCGTATTTACATTTTAGGATTACCGCTCCATTTTAAAAAAATCTAATAAGTGGGAGTCAGAAACAACATTTCGCCTTGTACTCTCTCTCCATATACGGCAGGAGTTCTGCACTTGTAATCTCGTATTTATTAAAAAAAATTACACGAATATATATGTATGTTTTTTATAAAATTATATTACTTATAAACAAACTTTCTTCATATATCATATTCGAGAAATCAATAAGTATTTTTCCAAAAAAAGATAAACCAATAATTATTTATATGAGCGAATTGCCAAAACACTTTTGGCCTAACGGCACAAGGCGTAGCACGATTTGACAGAGATTCAGAGTTAATATCTCAAAAAAAATATAATTCTTGATATAAATAATTTACTTTTCCAAAAATATATTAAGTAAGTTATACTAATTTAATTAATAAATTTTGAATTTGAGTCATTCTAACGTCAAATTATATGCCCTTCATCTACCAACTTCATCTTTTAAACTCATTAGCCTACTAAATTTTTAATTTGAATAACACATATCATCCATTCAGATTGTTTTTAGGAAACTCGACCATTCAGATTGAATACCCATACAATTCTATAAAACTAATATATATATATATTTGAGAAAGTCATAAATAATAGAAGTTTTTTAGTCATTGGACAAATATCCATATTCATCAGAAACTTCATTTGTAATAAGGTAAACTTCTCTATAGCATTAATACAATTAAAAATAAATTCGAACATAAAAATAGATCTAAGTATATCTATAAAAAATACTATCCTACTTTATTGCAATTTTTTATATAAGGTATCCTACTTTATTACAGTGGAGATACCTAGCAAGTCACTTAAGTTGTAGGCTAGCGAAAATCTACGGACTGTCTAAATAGTTTACGTGGGAGAATTTATTAAAGTAAAAATTTCCAATTTGGAGAAAACATAAACTTCTGATGCTTCTGTGTCTTCGCTTTACCTCTCAAAAAAAGTCTTCGTTATAAAATTGCTAGCCCTCCTCTCTCCTCAATTTAACTTTTTTTGTGTGGAATCCTCAGTTTAACTTCGACCTACTGTAGAAAGCATTGTTTTCGAGACGGCGGTCCGACCGGCAGTCGGACCAGTCAGACCGCGAATCGAAAGGGTTAGCGGGTCAAAAAACATGGTAAGAACGCTAACCTTACGAACCTGAGATTTTCTGGTCGGACCGGATGGTTGGACCAGAAAAGTGACCCAGAAAATTCCGGTTCGTTAGGTTTTGGGGAAAAAAGTAAAAAATCGAGCCTAAACTTACCGAATTTTACCATTTTCTTTCTAATTTTCAACCCTAAAATTTAAAAACTTTCCCGAAACAAGTATTTGATTCTATTTGTGCATGTATTTCATTAATTTTGGAGGTGTGAGTGTAATTACATATACGACTATACATATATAATTTTTTAAATATTTTTTTATTTAAAAAAAGTCCGGTCCGACCGGCGGTTCAACCGGTCAGACCGGTTGACCCGGAGTTCGGAAGAAAATCCGGGTTGAGCTCCGGGTCATTTTTGAAAACAATGGTAGAAAGGGAAAGTTCAATGTTTTCCTAAATTCTAGTTTGTTTCCCCTTTTTGGGTCTGCTTCTAGTGGCTTTGAAGTTGGAAAGAGACTAGCTTTGAGCTAGGATTAGATTCCCAGGTTGAGCTTTGGGCCATTTTATTTAGATATTTGAAGTTTACCTAGTTGACTATTAAAGTAAAATTATGTTTTCTTTGTGGTTCTTGGTTTGACATTTTGGTAATTGGTGGTAGAGAACTGAATTTGATTTCTTCCCTCCTGTTTATGCCTTTCTTAGAACCATAAGTACTGGTAGTCTCTTGCTTGTTTTGTTTGTTGAGAAGTCAAATGATAGTTACAAAGAAGAAAGTAAAGTTGTTGGTTATGAGTGTTGGAGCATCCCACGTCGAAAGTGGAAGGTAGTTGGGCAGAATTAATACGAAAATTCCACTAACTCATAGCCTTAAGGTTTTGGGTTGGATATCAAGATTCTAACATAACATGGATTGATCCCAAGACACGTGGTGCTTGCACGAGAGCCCCAATGGGTCGTGTTGGAGAATTTTGCATCGTTAGAGACCCTAACACTTAGTCTCTTGCATTCCAATTTTTAGAAAGTCAAGTACGAAGAGCATGCATGCAGGGTAAACTTTGCAGAATGCTACTGCTGAAGCTGATTGGTGTGTCTTTCAGAAAATTGATTCGATATCTGAATTTACTTAACTATTCGTCCATTTTCAGAATCTGAAAGCGACCCCTTTTCATAGCTCAATGCTCAGCTTACAAAAGCATATAAATCTGCAGGAGTCATATTTGAGGTTTTGAAGGATGTCAACTGTTGGAATTTTATATGTAAAATTCTAATTACACCCATGATTATCCATGTGGACACTCGCGTCCCTACGAGGACTTACGTCTCTTGTAGATTTCATGCCTCTTGGAGTCCTTTATAAAGAAAAAGACACCAAGAAGAGAGAAAACGAAATAGACACACACATTTAATAGGCATAGAATCGAAAAAGAACATGACGTTCTTTTCTGAGACAAATTCTCTCTACATCCTTCGGACATTTAGGCGGTGGAAACAATCATTGATTCGATGTGATCGTGAGCAAGGACAACCAGTGACGAACTTTCTGTTACGACCTGTGACAACCTTGTGAAGAACGCTTTGGAAACGAATCTGCGCTTCAAGAGATAAGTAATCATTTATGGCTTTCAAATTTTTGTAATTATGATTATGTTTTTGATTACATAAAATTTTTCATTGGTATCAGAGCCAATTAAAGTTTTGTTCTGGTTTAAGATTTTTTTTGGAAAAAAATGATTTTTGGTTTCTGTTTTTCCAAAATCGGTTTTCTAAATAATCTGTTCCTCCAAGAAAAGCTTCTGCCGTCCTTGTGTTAAATACGCGTAAACTGGTAGGGGTCAATCTGAAAGTATTACATGAGAAGGAGCAAATGCAACCAGAAGAAATTTAAATGAAAATCGTCTGGTCTAGTTCGCTCGCACCTTAACGCCTCAAGTCCCTGACGACGAGCGACTTTCCGGGCTGGAGTTTCTCAGCGTGGCACGAGAAACGAGGAAGCAGGCGAAGCCAAGCCAGGTTGAGTTTCCCAGCAGTTAAAGGCCACGACCGAAGAAGAGTCAACGCGTGGTTGTGTCGATGAAAAGTCACGGTTGACACCTGCTTCCCGAGGGTCGTTTCAAGAGCCAAAAAGATCGTGGCCGTGGTTCCAGAGCAGTGTGATTTCAAAGGTCAAAAAGGTCCGGAGTGAAGACCACTACTGTTCCGGCGACGCGACAAGTCGGAGGTGGCTCCATGAACTGGCACCGTTTCTGGAGTGAGATAGAAGGGTTAAACCTCCTAGTTTTCGAAAATTGGGTTAAATTTTTGGTGGGCCGAAATTTTGATCAATTGTTTAGGCTTGAGCCCAAACCGGATTAAAAGAAAATAATTAATGGGTTTGTTTTCTAAAATCCATCGTGCGCCAAAACTTTGGAATTGGAGAGATCCAAAAAGCTGGGCAGAAACTACATTTTGCCAAAGGGCCAAAATCTTAATGGGCCAATATTCGGACTTAGTTAACTGAAAGATTGGAAATAAAATATGAGTTGTTTTTTTAATGATTAAATGAATCATGTTAATCGTGAAAATTATTATGATAATTTTTACGAATCAAATAACTTCTGGAATTGGTCTAGAAATATATATTTTTTCAATATTTTTAAAGTATGGGTACTAAAAGATTGTAAAATAACATGACCTAATGTACACATGAAAGCTCTTTATTGACAATATCCTTTTATACATGGAATTATCGCTGTAATTAAAAATTATAATCTTTAATTATTGGGACATATATGACTATTGACCCAATTTTCCGCATTGTGTTGTGGGTTTGACATATATTTTGTTTCGGATACCGAAACATGTCTTCACCCAAGCTCATGTTGCAAAAGTATACAACATGCGAGATAAGATACAAGAATCTCGTACCAGCTAGGGTATAAAAGAATAGTGAATGGTGAGAAAAGTCCACATCATTCTTTGTCAACAAAGATGTACAACAGTGTATTTGAGCTCGAGGATTGAGTTGGCGTACAATGTTCAGAAATTTTCTAATGACGTTGAACATAAAGCGAATCGAAGTCCGACTTTAACTTTCTAAACATGGCACAAATAGGGACATAGCGAGGCGCCTTATTATTCATCTGAACAAAAATAGAATTTTAGAGAAAAAATTTTCTAACGCACCAAAGAGGTTAAAAAAATGACTAATTGTTTGCTGCTTCTGCTCTATAAGATGTTCTTATAGTTTGGGAGATGACAGTGCCAAGAGGATACCTGACTCGACGTCAGTTGATCGCAAATGGTTAAATCTTCATTTGATTATGCATGAATCATATTTGTTTTAAAGTCTTGTTTGAAGTTTTAGAACCTTCGTGGTTTGAAACATCATGGACTTATTTTTCATGGTTGTTGTAACATTTAACGAAGATATGTTGTCTCAATTAAAGAAATTTGTTCATTTAATTATGTGATTATTACCATGAGAATTATCCACTTGAATTTACTACGCGAAGACTTTAACTTTTAAAGTTTGAAATTAATTCTCGGAGGGTGAGGAGAAACATGCCCGTGACTTACTTTGAATTCGAGATTAATTAACAATTTTATTTAGATTGAAGTTATGAGTGCATAGTAAATTATTGTATTACTGAAATATTTTTTGACAAGTTACTTTCATAATTTTTTGAAACTATGTTGATAGCTTAAGTTATATGTGCTGATAGAATTATAGGTTCGAGAGACTATAAATGTGATAATGCTCGAGTTTTGAGATTGTACTCATAAAGTGAGCTAGCTATGGCTGATCACGTGCTCAGTGTTGAGCACAAAATCCAAACTGTTCTATACCTATAAGTTAGGATCATATGAAGATGACCCTAACACATGTGATAATGTTATGACATGTGAAAAATGTGGACAGTTAGCTCAAACTTAAAGAGAAGAGATAATTACTCTCACGACTCCATGGTATAGTCAAATAGAATCTGAGGACCCTGTAGTTTTCCTACTAATTACTGAGCCCCTGTAGTTTGGTTATTATTATACATTTCGGTTCCTGTAGCCTGAATCGGTGATTTTTTTGGTGAACTCCCCACCTAAAATATCTAAAATGCCCCTAAACCCCTTTTAAACTGTAAAAAACTCCTCCTTCCTCAACATCATGCCGGAGTCCGACTATCAGGCTTCCTGGAATGCCTCGTCGGCCTGGGTCCCGATCCAAACGGTGAGCATGATGTTGTTTCCTTGGGAATCTACCTCGAGACCGTACCACTGCGGGGCCAGACGGCTATCAGGAGGGAACCTCTGCCAAGTCAGGCGACACCGTCCTGACGCAGTTCTCCATTTTAACAACTTCCTAGATCGAAATCCAAGCAACTCCACAAGCAACGATTCCAGGTAGAGCAAGAGGAAAGTACCCTACTGGACCAATGGATAAAAGCCCAGAAACTCGAACCCATGCCAAAGTCCCGACCGCCAGCTTTGCGTACGACATCGTGGCTGTTATCGACTTCACCTTCACGACACCGTCGTGATAAATCTTTGGAAGGAACGACGAAGATGGGGCTTAGGGGACTTTAAACCACACCGTCTCCAGCCTTGGGTTAAATTATTTAGTGGAAGTCAGCGAGGCCAGATCCCGTGGAGCTGTCGGAGGGGAAGTTCTCAAGGATCCGACGAAGCTTGACCTCGATGTCCTCCTCCTCCTCCTGGCCCGTGTAAGAAGATGAGCTTTTTATTTTTTAAGCCTAGGGGCATTTTAGATATCTCAGGTGGAGAGTTCGCCGAAAAAATTGACGATTCTGACTACAAGGACCCGAATGTATAATAATAACCAAACTACAAGGGCTCAGTAATTAGTAGGGAAACTACAGGGTCCTCAGAGTCTATTTGACTATACCCTGGGGTCCTGAGAGTAATTATCTCTAAAGAGAATTGACTCTTAGCAATCTAAGTCCATATTGGGATATGAGCTTCTTGCTAGCATAAGATACTATTTTATGGAGTCGCAAGAAACAAACTTGTGTCTATGTTCATGTCAGTTATAGAAGCTGAGTATGTAGCTTATGTGGTTATTGTGCAAGAAGAATTATTTTAAAAGTAAGACTTAAACTATTTATCTCTAACCACCTCAGAATAACTAATGACCATATTTTGAGATAAGATCGTGTCTAAGAAATTGAGCATGAAACACATATCTATAAGAGATGTGATAGCAAATCCAATTGCTAAGGGTGTACCTAGAGATGTGTTTGAGAAATATGTCAGGTCCCAGGATTTGCGAAGGTATTATTTTTGCTCCTATCGAGATTATTTAATTTGTTATTCAATAAAACTTGATATTTTTTTGGCAATACATATGTAAGTGTTAATGTGAGTAGCATTTACTATAATGCATGTCGGATAGAGAAGTAGCCTACTCACACGGGCGTTTACCTCAGTGGGAGTTAATGGGTTGATTCTTGATTGAGATGAGGCAATTTTAGAATATTGTTGAATATCGAGTGCCTGTTGTAAAATATGAATACCGTCTTGCTTAATTACAAGAAGGATCTTGTTAAAGTGCAAGATTATTGATTGTGCAAGCAATAGAGGCTGCATTAAATAAGTTTTCAGAACTTGTCAGATTAGAGAAATCCAATGGTAAGAAGTAAGTGGAACTTACTACAATTCTGTCTGAATACCTAGAGTAGTCTTTGAGTAGACTAAAGTTTTGTTCGTAAACATCGAGGCTGATACTCTGGTATGGTGTTATTTATGTAAGGCATGCGCTCTTTTTACAAAGATAGAACACCATAACACATGAATCGTGTCATGTGTGCTTTACGACATATGGATGAAAAATTAATTTATTCCAAAATAATTTTAATTTCCCTAGTTTGAGACCACTACCGAAAACTATGGTTTTTAAAATTCTACCCTTAAGATCAAAAATATATTTTGAAAGTATGATTCAGTGCTGCTAGCTTGGAAAGTCTTTAAAGGGTTATGATTATAGATTCGACCTAACAAGGCTGACTAGAAAAGCTGGCTGTATCATGATGGAAGGAATATTGTTAAGGGAGAAGGTTCTTTATCGATCACATTCTAGAACCTTCGTGGTTCACCGGTTAACCTGTTATGTTGAGTGCAACATAATAGTGAACACGAATAGATTGTTTAATAAATTACATGTGAAAATAATGAATGGGAGATAAGACCTAAAGGTAAGGCATACTTTATGTAACGGAGGAGTTATTTGAGATGCTATCATTCAAGTGGCCATTGTGTGCTCTTGAGTTTAGCTAAGTCACTCGATGTATGCTAATCGCACGACCTATCTGCCAAACACAAAATGAGAGATATGATTAATTATGATCAATCACGTGTGAGTGGAAGATGTTAGAATTTTATATGCAAAATTCTAATTACACCCATAATTATCTATGTGGACACTCGCATCCCTACGAGGACTTACGTCCCTTGTAGATCTCATGCCTCTTGGAGTCCTTTATGAGGAAAAAGACACCAAGAGGAGAGAAAATGAAATAGACACACACATGTAATAGACATAGAATCAAAAAAGAACACGATGTTCTTTTCCGAGATAAATTCTCTCTACATCCTTCAGGCATTTAGGCGGTGGAAATAATCTTTGCTTCGATGTGATCGTGAGCGAGGACAACCAGTGATGAAATTTTTGTTATGATCTATGACAACCATGTGAAGAACGCTTTGGAAACGAATTTGCGCTTCAAGAGATAAGTAACCATTTACAGCTTTTGAATTTTTATAATTATGATTATGTTCTTGATTACATAAAATTCTTCATCAACCATACAGAAGCCGTAGCTGAAGAGGTCAGTTTATTTCTGATATTATAGTTTACTGCTGGAATATTGCAGATGAAAATGCACTAGCATGTAGAAGTGTAACTGGTTGTTGTCTTCCCAAATATAGAAAATGATAGGACCTCATCCTTTGTTGTTACAGATTCTGGAAGCTCAAAAGGAAGTTGCAGACTAGATGAAGATTTACATCCCATTCAACATTAGGTTTGCTTCAGTTATTAAATTTGGCTAGTCGGTTAAAGCCGTCATCTGCCTGGTGATACTTCAGTCTGAGTGAATAAGGAGTCCATCTCCGGTGGGTGTTTCTAAGCTTCTTTTACGAATTCAGTGGATCCAAGAGTCTGGCTTCCAGTTTTGATGGACAGTTATCTCTAGTTCAAGAGAATTATTCCTCTTATACAATTCACCTCACTTATAATACTTTCATATATGTATATATATGACACAAACTTCTTTTTACGAGGTTTTTGTGCTTTCAGTTACTCCAAATAATAGAAATTTTTTAGTCATTGGACAAAATCCATATTTATCAGAAACTTCATTCGTAATAAGGTAAACTTCTCTATAGCAGTAATACAATTTAAAAAATCGAACATAAAAATAGATTTAAGTATATCTATAAAAAATACTATCCTACTTTATTACAATTTTTTATATCAGGTATCCTACTTTATTAAAGTGGAGATACCCAGCAAGTCACTTATTTGTAGGCTAGCGAGAATCTACGGACTGTCTAAATAGTTACGTGGGAGAATATATTAAAGTGACAATTTCCAGTTTGAAGAAAACATAAACTTTTAATGCTTCCATGCCTTCGTTTTACCTCTCAAAAAAAGTTTCGTTAAAAAAATGCTAGCCCTCCTCTCTCCTCAGTTTAACTTTTTTTTTGTGAAATCCTCAGTTTAATTTCGACCTACTACAGAAAGGGAAAGTTTAATATTTTCCTAAATTCTAGTTTGTTTCCCTTTTTGGGTCTGCTTCTAGTGGCTTTGAAGTTGGAAAGAGACTAGCTTTGAGCTAGGATTAGATTCCGAGGTTGAGCTTTGGCCCATTTTATTTAGATCTTTGAAGTTTACCTAGTTAATTATTAAAGTAAAATTATGTTTTCTTTGTGGTTCTTGGTTTGACCTTTTGGTAATTGATGGTAAAGAACTGAATTTAGTTTTTTCCCTCCTGTTTATGCCTTTCTTAGAACCTTGAGTACTGGTAGTCTCTTGCTTGTTTTGTTTGTTGAGAAGTCAAATGATAGTTACAAAGAAGAAAGTAAAAGTTGTTGGTTATTAGTGTTGTAGCATCCCACGTCAAAAGTGGATGGTAATTGGGCAGAATTAATAAGTGCAGAAATTTTACTAACTCATAACATTAAGGTTTTAGATTGGTTATTGAGATTCTAACATAGCATGAGTTGATCATGTGACACGTTGTGCTTGCACGAGAGCTCCAAGGGGTCGTGTTGGAGAATTTTGCATTGTTAGAGACCCTAACACTTTGCATTCCAATTTTTAGAAAGTCAAGTACGAACAGCATGCATGCAGGGTTATTATTCTTTCTAATCAGATAGAGTTTGAGATCAAATCTGTTTGTAGCTGGTTGTCGATTTTGTTGTTGATTGTCGTTGTAGGTTGATAATTAATTTATAATCACAGTCATCAAATATGTCAAGTACAAGGGGTTCAAATCTGCCAATGCAACAGCGGATTATTCGAACCCAGACGACTGGCAATTTGGGGGAATCCACGTTTGATAGTGAGGTTGTTCCTTGTTCCTTGGTTGAGATTGCCCCAATTCTTCGAGTTGCTAACCAGGTGGTGGCGAGCAACCCTCGAGTTACTTATCTTTGTAAGTTACTATCTACTTCCTTTATGGGTTCTTCTTTACCTGTTTTAGTACTATTTTTTTGCTGGCTTTTATATTATTACGAGATCACTTCCAATGAGACAAGTACTCTTGGAGCTCGGTTGAATTGAATTGATCTTTGGTTTCTAACCAGACCATTGTACTTGTGATTTTGTGATTTTTGAGATGTGATATTGTGGTTCAAAAATGACCTTTTGAATCCTGTGGTTTGTACTTTTTTGTCACTTTTAAGCTCGGATGGCTCCCCGAGCCAAATTCAACTCCGAACCAAAAAATTTGACGTGGCTTGCCAAATTAGCTCAAAATGACTGTATTTTTTGGTTCGGAGTTGAATTTGGCTCTGGAAGCCATCCGAGTCTAAAATTGACAAAAAGGTGTAAACCATAGGATTCAGAAAATCATTTTTAAACTATATGATTACGTCTCAAAAATCGCAAAACCACAAATACCAAAATTGAACTTTTCCCAAACAACAATAGCAGATCTAAAACCACCATGGAACAAGACAGAGACAAATTAAACAGCTCTCAAAGTTTTCAAAGATGAGAACGAAGTTTTCTCCTCAACATCAAACCTAACAACTAAACTAACTCACTGAGACATAAAGGCAAACACGTTGTGGAACTTACATAACTAATTTTTTCTTAAGTTTTATAGAAATATCAATAGTAAAAATATTATCATTTGATGTAGATGATCACCATAAAGTTATTTGATTTTTTACTTATCAGAGTCGAACCTCATTTCATATAATTACTAATTGATCTTTTTTAGGAGTTTAGTAATTTATAACCTAACAAATTAAAAAGGATTTAATTTAAATCCTCAATATTAAAACGAATAGTCTAGTAGCTTTCCGTTGAGCATATACAAGATTTACCAATAAAAGTAGACAGATATAGATTCCGTTACACAATAATAAATTTTTTATTAATAAATTAAACAATGTTAGATTAAAATGTAACAGTAATTAAAAATTATTCCACAGCACGAGTCTAAACATCAAAGTACCATTAGATAATGTTGGGTTTGAATGAAAATTCAATGCAAGCCCAAAATAGAAAGGCCCAAAGTCCAAAAGCCCAAAATGGGGAAATGGAAAGTGCCATCCCACATTGGAAAGTGGCACCAACATTTCCTAGTTTATAAGGAGGAAATCCTTGTTGACTAGGAAATAAGTTGACCACCACGAGGGAAAGCCAACTCGGACCGCGACGAGGATGGTGTCCGAGCACGAGCACGCGCGTATGCGCATGGCACAATGGGCGCTTTGTGGCGCACTTGGCACTTCGCACGTGCACATCGTCTAGAGGAGCCTTAGATATTTTGCCCGGGTCCAGAGAGAGCTGCGCAGCTACCGGAGTGACGGGTAGGAATGTGCAGGAGACTTCCAGAAGGCCAAAGGGGTGCGAGATCCATCGCGAAAGGGCGCCAGCGCAGCCTGGGCGCGCCTGGAAGGATCCAGACGCCAACGAAGGGCCACGAGCGCAGCCAGCCAGCCTGCTGGCCGAGCGGACGCGTCCCTTCGAGGTGGCTGCCTCCCTACCTCCTCCAGCCTATAAATAGGCCTGCCCCTTGCCATAATCCATCATCCCAGCAACTCATTGCATAAGCATTCATTAGCAATAGTTGTCTTCTCCTCTCCCCGTCTTTACTTACAAGTCCGTCCGAAAGTTCTGGGTATATAAGGGTTCGCCCGAAAGTTTCGAGATACGTGTGCAACGTTCTTGGAAATGCCCTAACAGTCGTTGTATCTTGGGGACGATTGCCAAAGCCCGTACCGCACTAAAATATACGGGACAATCTCGTCTTACGGAGAAAGTGTCCAACACTTGCCTCGACTTCCGTAGATCCTAATCAAGTACACCACTCCGACAAACAACAATCGTAAGACGAGATTGTGTACTTGAAGATGGCATCGATAAGCTCAGAACCGGTCCCGAGAACTGTCCACGCCGAAAGGCCGGCCAAGTTCAACGGTACCGAGTTCAAGAGATGGTAATAGAAGATGTTGTTCTATCTAACGACGCTCAACCTGGTCCGATTCTTAAAGGAAGAGGCTCTGAAGATGGCGAAAAATGAGGCAGATCAACAGAAGATCAACGCCCTTGATGCATGGAGTCATAGCGACTTCTTATGCCGAAACTACGTCCTGTAGAGTTCACTCGAGAAGAAGTACAAAATGGAGGATGCCGGGACGAAGAAATTCATCGTCGGACGATTCCTCGACTTCAAGATGGTGGACTCCAAGAAGGTCATCGACCAAGTGCAGGAGTTGCAGCTGATCCTTCACGAGATCCAAGCCGAAGGGATGCAACTTAGCGAGTCCTTCCAAGTTGCTGCGATGATCGAGAAGCTCCCCCCGCTCTGGAAGGACTTCAAGAGCTACCTCAACCACAAGAGGAAGGACATGGGCGTAAAAGACCTGATCGTGAGACTTAGGATCGAGGAAGACAACCGAAAGTCCAAAGTTAAGCAAGGCAAGGCCAACTCTGAGACCACCGTGCACCTCGCCGAGGGAAAAGGTGGCAAGAAGAGGAAGAAGTCCGGGAATAAGCAGGAGAAGCAAGAGCCCAAGAAGAAAAAGAACAAGAAGATCAAGGGCGACTGCTACAACTGCGACAAACCCGGACACATGGCTAAGGACTGTCGCCAGTCGAAGAAGGACGACTAAGGAAAGGCTAACCTGGCTGAAGACTTGTCCCAGATAGATCTGTCAGCCGTGGTGTTTGAAGCCAACCTGGTGGACAATCCGAAAGAGTGGTTCGTGGACACAGGAGCTACCCGCCACATCTGCTCAGACAAGGAGATGTTCTCGAGCTATATCCTGATCACCGGCCGAAAGCTGTTCATGAGAAACTCCGCAATATCCAAGATCGTCGGTCTGGGTAAGGTGGTCCTGAAGCTGACCTCAGGAAAGGAGCTGACCCTCAAGGATGTGCTGCATGTCCCGGACATCCTCAAGAACTTAGTTTCTGGCTCACTGTTAAGCAAAGCCGGTCTTAAGCTTGTATTTGAGGCTGATAAGTTTGTACTGACCAAAGCGAGTCAATTCATAGGAAAGGGTTATCTAGAGAGGGGGCTATTTAAGATGAATGTAATAACTGTACATCGTACCTTTAACGGTGAAAATAAAGTTAACACTTCTTCTTACTTGGCCGAATGTTCTAATTTATGACATGGTAGATTAGGACACGTAAATTTAAACTCGCTGAGAAAGTTAGTAAGTTTAAATTTATTACCGAATTTAGAGTTCAACCCATCCGATAAATGTGAAGTATGTATGGAGGCTAAAATGACCAAAGCACCTTTTCATTCGGTAGAAAGAAGTGCTACGCCTTTAGAGTTAATTCATACGGACACTTGCGATATGAAACACATGCAAACTAAAGGCGGGAAGAAATACTTCATCACGTTTATCGATGATTGTACAAGATACTGTTACGTATATCTCCTAAAGGGCAAAGACGAAGCTCTTGATGCCTTTAAGAGATATAAGAATGAGGTTGAAAATCAACTCAGCGTGAAAATCAAAATGATCCGAAGTGATCGAGGGGGAGAATATGTAGCTCTGTTTGATGAACTCTGTCGAGAACATGGCATTATTCATCAGACGACTGCTCCTTACTCACCTCAATCGAATGGCGTAGATGAACATAAAAATCGAACTCTTAAGGAGATGATGAACGCTATGTTGATTAGCTCGGGTGATGTAAAACTCGCTGGGAATTCCACACGAACGGACCGCTGCTACTTGATGGATGAGAAAGACTCCAACTCCAACTACGCAATGCACGAACCTTGGTGATGTCTCACCGCAACCCGAACAATGGAAGTCAAGAACCCAAGTCCTTAAGTCGAATCACGCCACAAACAGAGGTGGATAATCTGTTTGATAAGTGAAATACGTTGCCCTAGCTAAGCGACACACTAGCCTAACCAAGAACACACAATGAGTATCAAAACTCACAAACTAGCAATAGCTAAGTATATTCTGAATGAATAAAAGGTTGTCCACGTTTTTATTGCTAGGAGTCCCTTTATATAGGCCCCAAAAGTCTCAAACATTCCTAAACAAAAACTAACTCCAAATAAGGAGTTCAAAGCTGGCCAAAACTCACCTTCCTAAATAAAAGGGATTCTGGCCTAATTATTCACTAAGTAGGAAAAACAAACTAAACTAAGATAGATACTAGAATATCTAGTAAATATCACGTCCTAAAACATAGGAAAAGAAGTTCCTAAAATTTAGGGATGCATGTCTAAGGTAAGCTGAAATTCTGTTTGCATGCATCCAAAAGAATCTTGCGCATGCTAGGCTTCTAAAATAGCACCAATAACGTGTATGGGCTTAACATGGCCTTCTAGGTCGTCGTTGGGCTTGCTTGATTCAACTTGAGTCCGAATGCCTTCAATAAATCCATTCAGTTCAGCTTGAAGCTTCTTGGCCCGTGCTCTTGTAATCGGCCCAATTGGAACACGCAATGCTCCATGCTCGTTGTTGGATGGTCTCACATCATTCCCCCTCTCTTGAAAAGGATTTGCCCTCAAATCTTCACCTGCATCAAAAGGGCTTAAGTCAGCAACATTAAATGTAGCACTTACATTATACTCACCAGGTAGATCAAGCTTGTAGGCATTGTCATTAATGCGCTCTAAAACTTGGAATGGACCATCGCCACGAGGTAGTAACTTGGAGAGACGTTGAACGGGAAAACTCTCCTTTCGCATATGCAACCAAACCCAATCACCAGGCTCAAAGACAACTTTGTGCCGTCCTTTGTTGGCTTGCCTTGCATAGTGCTCCGTTCTCTTCTCAATATTCAGCCTTGCCTTTTCATGTAATTGCTTGACAAATTCTGCCTTCTTCTTGCCATCGAAATTAACATGCTCACTCAAAGGTAAAGGTGACAAATCCAATGGAGTCAAAGGATTAAATCCATAAACAAGCTCAAATGGTGAGAATTGAGTAGCAGAATGAACTGATCGATTGTAAGCAAATTCAACATGTGGCAAACATTCCTCCCAATTCTTAATGTTATGCTTAATAAGTGCTCTTAAGAGTGTAGATAGAGTTCTATTCACAACTTCAGTTTGACCATCAGTTTGTGGATGACAAGTAGTAGAGAATAACAACTTAGTACCTAACTTGCACCACAAGGTCTTCCAAAAATAGCTCAAGAATTTAGCATCTCTATCAGAAATAATTGTCCTAGGCATGCCATGCAATCTAACAATTTCTCTAAAGAACAAATCAGCAACATTAGAAGCATCATCAGTTTTATGACATGGAATAAAATGTGCCATCTTAGAAAATCTATCCACTACCACAAAGATAGAATCTCGTCCACGCTTAGTCCTAGGAAGTCCTAACACAAAGTCCATAGAAATATCAATCCAAGGCTCACTAGGTATAGGTAGTGGCGTATACAAACCATGGGGTTTTACCTTTGACTTGGCTTGCTTGCAAGTGATGCAACGGCCACAAACTCTTTCAACATCCCTCTTCATGTGTGGCCAAAAAAAATGATCTTGTAGCATTGCCAAGGTCTTTGCGATTCCAAAGTGCCCCATCAATCCTCCTCCATGTGCCTCCTGCATAAGCAATTCTCGCATAGAACAATTAGGCACACAAAGTTTGTTTTTACGAAATAGGTAACCTTCATTCCGAAAGAATTTATTACTCGCACCCTTCTCCGTAGCTCGGAATAGATCACCAAAATCAATATCTTCAGCATACAACTCTTTGATGTGTTCAAAACCAAGTAACTTAGCATCAAGAGTTGAGATCAAGGCATACCTCCGTGATAGTGCATCGGCAACCACATTTTCCTTACCTTGCTTGTAGCGAATGACATAAGGAAATGTCTCAATGAATTCTACCCAGCGTGCATGCCTCTTATTC
This sequence comes from Hypericum androsaemum, assembly GCA_963995505.1. NCBI lineage: Eukaryota > Viridiplantae > Streptophyta > Magnoliopsida > Malpighiales > Hypericaceae > Hypericum > Hypericum androsaemum. The sequence continues at coordinate 11,664,472 of OZ023193.1, read as the reverse complement.
AGCTTGTGTTGCCCTTTCAAGTGCTTCAACGATTCATGATCAGTGTGTATCACGAATTCCTTGGGCCACAAGTAGTGCTGCCATGTCTCCAATGTCCGAATTAAAGCATACAACTCTTTGTCATAGGTCGGATAGTTTAGAGGTGCTCCGCTTAATTTCTCGCTGAAATAGGCAATTGGCCGTCGATCTTGCATGAGTACAGCGCCAATTCCTACACCTGAAGCATCACACTCAACTTCAAACGTTTTAGAAAAATTAGGTAAAGCTAATAAATGAGCATTCGTCAACTTCTCTTTGAGTAATTGAAATGCTTTCTCTTGCGCTTCTCCCCAGCTGAATCCAACGCTCTTCTTAATGACTTCGGTGAGTGGTGCGGCTATGGTGCTAAAATCTTTCACAAATATTCGGTAGAAGCTTGCTAGTCCATGGAAGCTTCGAACATGTGCAATGTTTGTGGGGGTCAGCCAATCCCTAATTGCCTTTATCTTTTCTTCATCAACCTGTATTCCTTCAGCACTAACAACAAAACCCAAGAATACAAGCTTATCTGTGCAAAGGTGCACTTCTTCAAGTTAGCAAATAATCGATCCTCCCTAAGTGCAATCAAAACAGATTTCAAGTGCTCTACGTGCTCCTCAATGCTCTTGCTATAAATGAGTATATCATCAAAGTAAACAACTACAAATTTGCCAATGAATGGACGTAAAACATGATTCATAAGGCGCATGAATGTACTAGGTGCATTAGATAATCCAAAAGGCATGACCATCCATTCATACAAACCATACTTCGTTTTAAACGCTGTTTTCCATTCATCACCTTCTTTCATGCGAATCTGATGATAACCACTTTTCAAATCAATCTTTGAAAACATGTAAGAACCATACAACTCATCCAACATGTCATCTAAACGAGGAATAGGGTGACGATATTTTACCGTAATGTTGTTGACAGCGCGACAATCAACACACATCCTCCATGATCCATCTTTCTTTGGCACAAGTAAGACCGGAACAGCGCATGGACTCATGCTCTCTCTCACGTACCCTTTCTCCAAAAGTTCATTGACTTGCTTCTCAAGTTCTTTCGTCTCCTCCGGATTGCTTCTATAAGCTGGTCGGTTTGGAATTGATGCTCCCGGAACGAAGTCAATCTGATGTTCAATTCCCCTTATTGGTGGCAAACCTGGTGGTAGCTCATTGGGGAATACATCCTCAAAATCCTGTAAAAGAGATTTAACCATGCTTGGCAAATGTGGCTCAAGCTCGTTAGCAACCAAAAGTGTCTCCCTATACCGAAGTAAGATCATAGACTGTTTTTCAAAACAAGCTTGCTTAATCTCACTTGCTCTCACATAGTAGTTTCTTTTCCATCCCTCGGATTTTCTCTCAATGGCCGACTTTATTTCTGTTTTTCCGGCTTCTTTTGTTCTCTCAAGTATTTCCTCTCTTTTGGCCATTTTTTCTTTCTGTTTTTTGGCTTCTTCTCTCCTCTCAATCTTTTTCTTTTGATCACTCCTTTTCTTTTCATCACATTCAATTTGCAACTTCCTTTGATCCTCACAGACTTGTGATGGTGCCAAGGGTGCTAAGGTGATCAACCGCTTCTTGAGTATGAACGAGTACTTATTGGTGTAGCCATTATGAGTTACTCTTCTATCAAACTGCCATGGCCTTCCCAACAGTAGGTGACCCGCTTGCATTGGTACCACGTCACATAACACCTCATCTTCATAATTGCCAATGCGAAAGGCCACTAATACTTGCTTCATCACTCTCACTTCTCCACTATCATTCAGCCATTGTAGCTTGTATGGTTTAGGGTGTTTTTCAGTGCGCAACCCTAGCTTCTCAACCATAGTGGTACTTGCTACGTTAGCACAACTCCCTCCATCAATGATGACACTACACACTTTGTCTTTAACATAACACCTTGTGTGAAAGATGTTTTCTCTTTGGGCTGCATCATCTTCTTCTTTGGCTTGGGAGTTCAAGGCTCGCCTACTGACTAGGGTAAGCCCCCCGGGTGCGTGATACTCCTCCTCGGACAGATCCTCCAATGAGGGTAGGCTTTCATGCTCCGACTCCTCTCCTTCAGTTTCAATCTCCCCATTTTCTCTAATCACCATGATCTGCTTGTTGGGGCATTGACTAGATATATGACCCCTTCCTTGACACTTAAAGCACTTAATGTCACGGTTTCTTGCGGGAGGGGCCTCCACCTTCTTCTGAGAGTTGGTGTTGGAACTCTCAGATTTTTGCCCTTCTTTGGTAGCCTGTGGTTTGTCAAACTTCCTTGGATAACTCGGCTTCCAATTAGAACCTGATGTAGCTCTTGTTCCTCCTCCTCTCTTTAGTTGCTTCTCAATCTTGGTGGCCATGTGCACCATGTCCTCCAACTCCACATAGTGTTGCAACTCTACTTTGTCTTGGATCTCAGAATTGAGTCCATTCAGAAATCTTGCCATGGTAGCTTCTCTATCTTCCTCAACATCAGCTCTTATCATGGCTAGCTCCATTTGCTTGTAAAATTCCTCCACACTCAAGCTCCCTTGCCTCATGCCTTGTAACTTCTTGTATAGCTCCCTATAGTAATGACTTGGAACAAACCTCTTCCGCATCACCACTTTCATTTCCTCCCAAGTAGCTATAGGGCGCTCTCCATTACGCCTCCTGCTTGTCACAAGTTGATCCCACCAAGTTATAGCATAATCAGTAAACTCAGTGATGGCAAGTTTTACCTTCTTTGCTTCGGAATGATTGTGGCAATCAAACACAAATTCAATTTTCTTCTCCCACTCCAAGTAAGCTTCTGGATCAGAACGACCAGCAAAGGTAGGTATTTTTAGTTTAATGCTTCCTATGTTGTCATCCTCTCTTCGCCTTGCCTCCCTAGGATGGCGTTCAACTCTTGGCCTCCTATAGTTCCTTGTGGATCTTGCATCTTCGTCATGGTCAAATTCTTCTCCACATGCCTCTATAGGCGCTCTCCCTCTACGTGCATGAATTTCACCTCGTATGGGTTGTTCAACTCTCGGCCTCCTATAGTTCCTTGTGGATCTTGCATCTTCTTCATGGTCAGAATCTTCTCCACTTGACTCTTTTGGTGCTCTCCTTCTTGGTGCATGACTTGTGCTAGCTCGCTCCATTGCACTCATTTGTTCGCGTATAGGCTCAATTTCAGCTTGCATCATGCGTTGGAAATTCCTTGTTAGAGCCTCCGTGAGCAACTTAATGTCAACTTGGGCCAAGGTTCCCTCCTTTTCTCCCTCGCCTTCGTGAGACATGCTGCAAGAAAACTTGGTTAGTAAAAAAAAATATGGCCTCACAAGTTCACTCCCTTACGTGTTTCTCTCAATGTAAGGTGCACTCAAGTTCCCTCGTGTTTGCGCTCAAATATTTGGCTTTTCTCTCTAATGAGCTCACACACTCTTGCCTTTTTCCACTCGTGATACTTGTATGTTCTTACTAAAGCTAGCACCGCCTTTGCTTGAACTACAAATTTCACCAAACAAACAGAATGTTATCCGCTTGTTTTCTTGCGTTTAGAAGGCTCTACTTGGTCTCCCTCTTTGGTCTTGCACGTTTCTCCTTGCCCTAGGCGCTTCCTCTTTCTTGCGAATGCCTATTTAGTCTTGCAATTCCTGTTTGGTGCGTACTCTCTCTTTTCTTTCTTTCCTTTCTTTTCTTTTCCCTTTTCTTTCTTTTCTTTTCTTTTTTTTTTCTTTTCTTTTCTGATTGTATTCGCTCTCTTTCTTTTCTCTCTTGTCTCAACCGAATGCAACCAAACAAACTCTACTCAAGTTCGGCAACAAAACAAAGACGAATTGTAAGCTGAACTTAGTAAAACGAAATTAAAGGTAGTAGCAAGCCGTAGCTCTGATACCAACTGATGTAAAACTCGCTGGGAATTCCACACGAACGGACCGCTGCTACTTGATGGATGAGAAAGACTCCAACTCCAACTACGCAATGCACGAACCTTGGTGATGTCTCACCGCAACCCGAACAATGGAAGTCAAGAACCCAAGTCCTTAAGTCGAATCACGCCACAAACAGAGGTGGATAATCTGTTTGATAAGTGAAATACGTTGCCCTAGCTAAGCGACACACTAGCCTAACCAAGAACACACAATGAGTATCAAAACTCACAAACTAGCAATAGCTAAGTATATTCTGAATGAATAAAAGGTTGTCCACGTTTTTATTGCTAGGAGTCCCTTTATATAGGCCCCAAAAGTCTCAAACATTCCTAAACAAAAACTAACTCCAAATAAGGAGTTCAAAGCTGGCCAAAACTCACCTTCCTAAATAAAAGGGATTCTGGCCTAATTATTCACTAAGTAGGAAAAACAAACTAAACTAAGATAGATACTAGAATATCTAGTAAATATCACGTCCTAAAACATAGGAAAAGAAGTTCCTAAAATTTAGGGATGCATGTCCAAGGTAAGCTGAAATTCTGTTTGCATGCATCCAAAAGAATCTTGCGCATGCTAGGCTTCTAAAATAGCACCAATAACGTGTATGGGCTTAACATGGCCTTCTAGGTCATCCTTGGGCTTGCTTGATTCAACTTGAGTCCGAATGCCTTCAATAAATCCATTCAGTTCAGCTTGAAACTTCTTGGCCCGTGCTCTTGTAATCGGCCCAATTGGAACACGCAATGCTCCATGCTCGTTGTTGGATGGTCTCACATCATCGGGCTTACCCCAGAACATGTGGGGGGAAGCTGTGCTCTCAGCTAACCACATTCTAAACAAATTACCACATAAGAAAAGGGATAAAACCCCATATGAACTATGGAAAGGAAGGAAGCCTTCCTACGGTTACCTTAAAGTGTGGAGGTGCCTAGCAAAGGTCGAAGTACCTAAGCCTAAGCCTAAGCAGGTGAGAATAGGACCCAAGACCATTGATTGCATCTTTATCGGATATGCACAAAATAGCAGTGTTTATCAATTTTTGGTGCATAAATCTGAAAACCCTGAGGTAAACGCGGGAATGGTCATAGAATCAAGGAACGCAACATTCTTTGAGAATAGCTTTCCTAATAAGGAAAGAAAGGAAGGAAGTTCAAAGAAAAGGGCTCACGAGACTACGCAAGGGTCAAATCAGAAAGATGATGAACCTAGACATAGTAAACGGACGAAGGTAACCAAATCCTTTGGTCCGGATTATCTGACCTACGCGTTAGAAGATGAATCCAGGATAATCCAAGAGGCATTGTCCAGTCCAGATGCTCCTCTCTGGAAGGAAGCTATCAATAGTGAGATAGAATCTATTATGCAAAATCACACGTGGGAAATCGTGGATCTCCCACCGGGCTGCAAACCTTTGGGATGTAGGTGGATCCTAAAAAGGAAATACAAAGCTGATGGATCAATCGACAAGTACAAAGCTCGATTGGTAGCTAAGGGGTTTAAACAGAAGGAGGGATATAATTTCTTTTACACGTACTCACCGGTCACAAGAATCACATCAATTAGAGTACTCATAGTTGTTGCAGCACTCTATAACCTCGAGATCTACCAAATGGATGTAAAAATAGCTTTCTTAAATGGAGAACTGGAAGAGGAGATATACATGGAGCAACCTGAAGGGTTTGTAGCTCCCGGTCAAGAGCATAAAGTGTGTCGACTAGTCAAGTCACTATACAGGCTAAAACAAGCGCCGAAACAGTGGCACGAGATTTGATAGAACAATGTTGTCGAATGGGTTTAAGATCAATGAGTGCGATAAATGTGTTTACATTAAGGGCACACCTGAAGCTTACATAATTGTATGTCTCTACGTAGATGACTTACTAATTATGGGAAGCAATAAAGAGGTTATTGTGAAAACTAAGAACATGTTAAAGAACTACTTTGACATGAAAGATATGGGTCTGGCAGATGTCATACTAGGAATAAAAATTTCTAGGAAAGCTGGCGAAATTATCTTGACGCAATCCCACTACGTGGAGAGCGTGCTCAAGAAATTTGAAGCTTTTGACAAACCTCCGGTTAAGACTCCAGTAGATTTGAATCTACACTTAGCCAAGAATCGAGGGGACCCAGTATCTCAACTGAGATATGCGCAAATTATCGAGAGCTTGATGTATTTAACAAACTGCACACGTCCCGATATTGCGTACTCAGTTAGTAAGCTTAGTAGATTCACAAGTAATCCAGGGAAGGATCACTGGCTAGCTCTGGAAAGGGTTTTACGGTACTAAAAATATACCATAAACTATGGCATACATTATGCTAAATATCCAGCTGTATTAGAAGGATACAGTGATGCAAACTGGATATCGGATACTAAGGACTTCAAATCTACGAGTGGATACGTATTCACCATAGGAGGAGGAGCTGTGTCTTGGAAGTCCTCTAAACAAACGTGCATAGCTCGATCCACCATGGAGTCAGAGTTTATAGCACTAGACAAAGCTGGGAAAGAAGCTGAATGGCTCAGAAACTTCCTAGAGGATATTCTGTACGTGAGCAAACCGGTGCCTCCCGTATTGATACATTGTGATAGCATGTCTGCAATCGGGAGAGCACAAAGTACATTGTACAACGGAAAGTCTCGACATATCCATCGGAGATATAATACCGTTAGACAGTTGATCTCTAGTGGGGTGATCACCATTAATTACGTAAAGTCCAAAGACAACTTAGCTGATCCTTTTATGAAAGGAATCAATAGAGATCAAATGTATAATGCAGTAAGGGGAATGGGATTAAAATCCACACACTAAAGAACGTCCATAGCGGTAACTCAACCATGATGAGTGGAGATCCCGCAAACTTGGTTCAATGAGACAACTAAGTTATGGAGGGTTCAGTTAATCACCTAGAACCTATCTCATTCTCAGAAGCTGCCCAGGTATTAACCTGCAGAGGTGTGGTAAGGTTAAGCGTTACGCTTTTAATGATTCCTATACCTTGATAAAGGTGGAGTATGGCAGGATATTCCTGATAGGAGATCACCTATATAAGTATGAAGTGAGGCGGCTTCAAATGGGAAAAATACTTATGAATCTAAGAAACGGTCCATGGCCAAAACGGACACAATGAGAGAACCCAAATATACTAGGGTTATTATTGTGTAAATGTTATTGTCTTGGTTTACGCCAAAAGCTGACGGTTCAAGACATCACGTTCACCGAGCAGCGAGTAAATCCGATAACATATTACTAGAGAAGGTTCAAAGCCGCAAGCTACCTGTCTCAATGCAATAATAACACATCAGAACTTTCGATTAGAGTCTGCATGCATTAATCATCATTCATGTGGGGGATTGTTGGGTTTGAATGAAAATTCAATGCAAGCCCAAAGTGGAAAGGCTCAAAGTCCAAAAGCCCTAAAATGGGAAATGGAAAGTGCCATCCTACATTGGAAAGTGGCACCAACATTTCCTAGTTTATAAGGAGGAAATCCTTGTTGACTAGGAAATAAGTTGACCACTAGGAGGGAAAGCCAACTCGCACCGCGCACCATTCGAGCACGAGCACGAGTAATAGCACGAGCACGAGCACGAGCACGCGCACGCACACGCGCACGAGCACGAGCACAAGCACAAGCACGTGCACGAGCACGAGCACAAGCACAAGCACGTGCACGAGCACGCACACGCGCGTGTGCGTGTGCGTGTGCGCATGGCGCATTGGACGCAGGTCACAATGGGCGCTTTGTGGCGCACTTGGCACTTCGCATGTGCGCATCGTCGCGAGGAGCTGGAGGAGCCTTAGGTATTTTGCCCGGGTCCGGAGAGAGCTGCGCAGCTACCGAAGTGACGAGGAGCTGCGAGCACCTTCAGGTTGGCCACCGAAGAGGCACGACGGGCAGGAATGTGCAGGAGATTTCCAGAAGGTCGAAGGGGTGCGAGATCCATCGCAAAAGGGCGCCAGCGCAGCCTGGGCATGCCTGGAAGGATCCAGAAGCCACCGAAGGGCCACGAGCGCAGCCAGCTAGCCTGCTGGCCGAGCGAATGCGTCCCTTCGGGGTGGCTGTCTCCCTGCCTCCTCCAGCCTATAAATAGGCCTGCCCCTTGCCATAATTCATCATCCCAGCAACTCATTGCATAAGCATTCATTAGCAATAGTTGTCTTCTCCTCTCCCCGTTCTTCACTTATAAGTCCGTCCGAAAGTTCTGGGTATATAAAGGTTTGCCCGAAAGTTTCGAGATACGTGTGCAACGTTCTTGGAAACGCCCTAACAGTCGTTGTATCTTGGGGACGATTGCCAAAGCCCGTACCGCACTGAAATATACGGGGCAATCTCGTCTTACGAAGAAAGTGTCCAACACTTGCCTCGACTGCCGTAGATCCTAATCAAGTACACCACTCCGACAAACAACAGATAAAATATAGAAAGACTAGGTACTCCAAGTCCAAAGTCATAAATAATAATATGCTCATCCACACTTCCCTACTAAAAGTTAATTTGAAATAACACATCTCACTCATTTTTAATAACACGGATAGAGTAGAAAATAAAATTTGAACATAATTATAGATCTGAGTATATCTATAACAAAATAAACAAGAAATTAAAAAATAAAATCATTATCCTACTTTATTGTAGTTTTTTATACAAGTATCCTATTTTTAGTTTACACACCTAGTTTAGATCAAAGGATGAAAGAATTGTTCTAATTTAGTTAGAAAATCCTACCTTTTTAAACTTCAATTAGTCGGCTAGTAAATCAGATACCAAATAGTATAAATCAAAAACTATTAAACTGCTTAATTGTGATTCGAATGAGGTATCATATTATAAGTGAAAAATACCCGGAAAGCACTTAGCTTAGGAAGTGAGGTGGCAATTCCTAATTGGTTGACAATATAAACTCGTGGACATGGTGCTTCCGATTCTTCGCTAGCCCTACTCTCTTCGACCCGCTGGGTAATAAAGGCGAAGTCTTTACAACTTTAGTGCTTTTGGCTTGTGGATGTGTCGGTGGTGTGTATCTATAATTCACAGTACAGGAAATTCCCGCTTACCACTTTCTTTTCTCTCTCTTTTTTTAGCAACCTCTCTTTTTTGCTTAGTGGTGTTCCATTTTTTTTAAACCATTTGTCTTTAAAAGAAAAGGCTCTGGCTTGATTATGGATCCCATTCTTGCTCTTTAAGCTTCTAACCCAGAAGGTAAAGATGTCAAGTAGGAGGGGGTCCGATCAGCAACCGACGCCGATGGCTGGCAATTTGGGGGACTCCATGTTGGATGGTGAGGTTGTTCCTCCTTCCTTGGTTGAGATTGCACCAATTCTTCGAGTTGCTAACCAGGTGGAGGCGAGCAACCCTCGAGTTGCTTATCTTTGTGAGTTACTATCTACTTCTTTTGTGGGTTCTTTTTTATCCGTTTTAGTTTTCTTTTTTTAATATTAATATTAATACAAGATTACTTCCAATGAAACAAGTACTCTTGGAGCTCGGTTGAATTAACCAGACCGTTGTGATGGTGCATAACAGGTCGATTCTATGCTTTCGAAAAGGCTTTCAGACTTGACCCAACATCCAGTGGTCGTGGCGTACGCCAATTCAAAACTGCACTTGTACAACCTCTAGAAAGGGTATATTAAACTACTTCTGATTTCTAGTGTTTCATATGGATTCAATTTCGCAGCTTAAAAGACGTGGATCATTTACGTTTCTTTTTCTGGTGCTAAATTTGGTGATTACATTTATCTAGTCATTGTCTGTACTCATTGGTGATTATATTTATGCAGTTGTCGCTGGTTTTTTTTATGTATTTTGCTTCTGCAAATGTTTTCCCCTAGAAACCTGGAGGGAACATTGTTAAATAATTATTTATGGTTTGTCTAGTGATCTCTAGTTGGACTGAACAGACACTGTTCACCATCTATCTTTACAGGAAAATGACTCGACTTTGCAAGGAAGGACGATGAGTGATGCGCGAGTAATGCAGAAATTCTATCGAGATTACTATCGGAAGAATATCGAAGTCTTGCAGAATGCTACTGCTGAAGCTGATCGGTGTGTCTTTCAGAAAATTGATTCGATGTCTGAATTTATTTAACTATTTGTCCGTTTCCGGAATCAGACAGCGATCCTTTTTCCTAGCTCAGTGCTCAGCTTACAAAAGCATATCAAACTGCAGCAGTCTTATTTGAGGTTTTGAAGGCTGTCAACCCGACAGAAGCCGTACCCGAAGAGGTAGGTCAGTTTATTTCTGGTACTAGTTATAGTTTACCGCTGGAATGTTGCAGATGAAAATGCAATAGCATGTAGAAGTGTAACTGCTTGTTGTCTTCCGAAATATAGAAAATGACTTGGTGGACCTCATCCTTTGTTGTTACAGATTCTGGAAGCTCAAAAGGAAGTTGCAGACTAGATGCAGATTTGCATCCCATTCAACATTAATTAGTCGGTTAAAGCCGTCATCTGCCTGGTGATACTTGAGAGTCTGAGTGAATAAAGGAGTGTCCATCTCCAGTGGGGGGTGTTTCTAAGCTTCGTTTACGAATTCGGTAGATCTAAGAGCCTGGCTTCCGGTTTGTGATCTCTAGTTCAAGAGAATTATTCCTCTTATACAATTCACCTGGCTTATAATACTTTCATATGTGTGTGTATAGCTTTAGCTTTAACTTTTCACGACTTCTTTTAATCAGAAGACAGATCTATATCATGTTTGTCAATAATCAGAAATTTGTTAATATTTCTTGCCACAAACACACTATTAAAGAAAGTTATGAAGAATATTAAGCGACTTAGATTAATTAATGAAGAACAACACTTAAGGGACTTAGAATAACGGTGGCCTATATAAGTAGATGTCATTTGCTCATTCATCGAGTAGATCGAAAAGTGTTCACTCCTAGTTAAGAGTGTTGTAGTTAACAAACAAGAGTGAGAGTTTGATCCCTTCAAGTGATATTCTTGAAATAATGCGTCTCCTTTGTACTTATTATTGAAATTAGTGGAAAATCTTGTATTTCCGTTTTGTTTGAACAATAAATAATACCTTACAAAGTTAAAGCTACTGATCATCTCGTATGATGCATGATCAAAATTCAGTCAAAAGGCAAATTAGGCGATGTCTCTTTTTGGAAAGCTCGCAGAAGAAAAGAGAATAAAAAAGCAGATCTTGGGTAAAACTAAAAGTGGCCGATTTTCCAAGGATGATCCAGTAATTTACCCACCAAATAGAAAAAGTAACCAGAAAAAAGGGCGGTAGGCGGATAGAAGGCGACATGTCTAGATAAAAAAGTTATCTATGTTATTGTTTTTTCAAAATAAATTTACTTATTTTTTTAATTTATAAAAAATATGGATCTATATTAAGTCATTATGATCATCCATATTACTTCAAACCATACAATTTTTAAAACAATCCCTACTTTTTAATTTTCTTCTCCCCCTCTTTCCTCCTCATATTCTCTCTCTATGGGCTAAATTTTATCTGGACCTTTTTTGGTCTTATTTGGCTTTCTTTGGTCTCCAATTTATCCGGACCCAGCTCCTACAAAGTTAGCATTTTCTTTTTCTTTTTTAGATCTATGGATGATAATTATGAGAAAATAAATATCAAATTTCTACCTGTATTTACAACCAAAGGAAAATTATTACAATCTTCTTTTTGAGATAAGGATTCGTTACGGTCGGTGCTATGTAATTTCCAACATCGAACCAACATCATCCGTTCAAACTTTTTGCTGTTGGTCCGACACCATGGTGCCTAAAAATGTGATAAAATAATTTGAATCTATAGAAAACTAGAAGATAATGCTATTTTAATGGGAGAATGACATAATATTTTTTTTAGAATGTCTTGTGGAATTAGGAATGAGAGCCAAATCAAATGGGACCGGATTTGGTCCTGAAGGCCAAATCCAGCACGGTGCTGGAGGATTTTTATTGAAGGACACGCGGAGACTATTTTATAAAAATACAGAAATACGGAGGTGCAAAATAAAAAAAGTCCACAAACATTGAATCATAACTGAGTAAATCATTGAATCGTAACTGAGTAAACCATTGAATCATAACTGAGTAAACTATTGAATCGTAACTGGGACGGACCCCGATTTATCCGGGACGGGAAAAAATGGACCATTGAATCATAACTAGGTAGACCATTGAATCATAATTAAGTGAACAATTGAATCATAACTAAATCAACCATTGAATCGTCCAGGACGGTCCTGGTTGGATTTGGCCTTCCAGGACCAAATCCGCTCCCAAATCAAATATATGGATCCACATTCAAATCACTTATTTAAAAAAGTAGCTCTAGATTCTAGGTTTGAATCTATATCTGCTAGATTCTTAATTTGAAGATTTAAATTCAGATTCATAAAACTTAAAAATATGATACATGAATTGGACATTTGTATTTTTTATACAGAGAAAATTTTAATTTAATACCTCATAGTTTGATATATTTGTACTATAGTACCATGTATTTAAAAAATGGCTGACCGAGTGACAACAGTTAACCTAATAAACAAAGAGGTGACAAAAATACTCATACTCTTCTAAAATAAAAAAACCTAAATAGCAGGAAAATTTTATTTCCACTTCTCTCTACCGCAAGGAAATGGTGAGACTTTTGACATGTACGAAGTAAACCATAGTGTCTTCTAAAAAAAAATCATAGAGTCGGAGCTAGCAAAAGTCTATATCCGGACAAAGTCATATTATGGGATTCATATTATCCAAAAATTTGATTTGATTGATGTTGCAAGGCACCAGCCAAATGAGGACAGGGCGAAGGAGAGATAAATCTAATAGAGAATGGAATTTTTTTTATTTGTACTTCATGATGTTTTGAAAATTTTATTTTATAAGAATTATGTGTTATTTTTTTCTTAAAAATTTATTCAAAGTCAAGATGTCATTGTTATTTTTGCCATATAGGGTGCAACAAACCAAGTAGCACATATCTACTGTATCTAGATCTAGGTTTGAATATGAATATTAAAAAATTTGGATTCATCTCCATTAGCTTAAATTTTGATTCAAAATGCAGATCCCAATTCACTTACTGATCAAAATATATCTACGCGAATTTTTTCCCCCCATAATAATAGGACTTTTTTGAAGTGCGGTGGATATTTTGGTTCCGTTAGGACAATGGTTATAAAAGTAGGTTGTACATACCATAAAAAAAATCTAAAGGTAGAACAATATTTACTGATTGATCCAATTGTTCTTATCAATCAATAATTGAGTTAACTGGATCAAAAATTAATTTACTGATTGATCCTACTCTTTCTTTCCCCATATGTCTAGGATCCCTGGTGATGTGCGGCGTAAGGGTGTTTGGGTTGCTCATTCGGAATGTGGGCTTTATTATTTCGGACATTTATCGATGTTTTGGGCTTCAGGTATCCAATTTCAAGACGCTGTTCTGTTCCTTCCTGCGTGGAAGTGGTTCACTTCTGAGGTTGGTTTAAGCACCTGCCTTCATTTTGCTGGGTTGGTGCTTTTTGTTTTTGGCCTTTGGTCTCTGGGTATATTGGGTTTGTTGTTTTTGGTCAGTGCATGTCACATTATTTGGGTGTTTCTAAAATGTATATTCCATAAATATGTACCTTTCGGAAAAAAATTGAGTTAACTGAATTTCGAAATCTAACGTAGGAGAGAGAGTCACATAAGACAAAACGGCAAAAGTACACTGCCCTATGAGCATTAATTATGTGAGCTAGATCCCACCCACTAAATGAAACCGTAATAAAACATTTCGAAATACTATTTTTTATTTAAAAAAAATAACTAGTTTCAAATTCCAAGAACTCATCCCTGTATTGAAATTTAAAATAATATAGAAGAACGTAAAAAGAACTATTTGAATTGGAATTCAGGTAATTATGTACCGAGTTTACAGAATGTTTTACGATCGTTCTTTTATAAATATGGTTTGACTATACATATAATTACGACGGACCTTACATAACTAACTTTTTCTTAAGTTTTATAGAAATATTAATACTACAAATATTATCATTTGATGTAGATGATGATCACCATAAAGTTATTTGAGTTTTTACTTATCAGGGTCGAAGCTCATTTCATTTCATATAATTACTAATTGATCTTTTTTAGGAGTTTACTAATATATAACCTAAGAATTTAAATTTAAATCCTCAATAGTAAAACTAACAGTCTAGTAGCTTTCGGTTGAGCATATATAAGATTTACCAATAATAGTAGACATATATAAATTCCGTTATACAATTATTATTTTATTTGATTAATAAATAAAATAATTTCAGATTAAAATGCAACAATAATTAACAGTTGTTCTAAAGCATGAATCTGAACATGAAAGTACCATTAGATAACATACCAAAGGCTTGTAGCTCAACGACACTTATAAATATTTAAGAGGTCTAAAATTTAAATCTTAACTATGTCATTGTATAATAATTTACTTAAAAAAAACATATCGAAAGACCGGGTACTCCAAATCCAAAGTCATAAATACTAAATAGTAATATGCCCATCCACATTTCCCTAGTTATTTTTATTGAAATAACACATCTCAACTCAGGTATCCTATTTTTAGTTTATACTGATATTTGAATATAACTAACAAAGATTTGAATCAGTAAATTGTTTTCTGCATCCTAATTCCAAACGTGGAAATAAATACCCAGAAAGCACTTTAGCTTAGTCAGTGAAGTGGCAATTTCCTGGTGCAGTGCTTCCACCAATTCTTGGGTAGCCCTACTCTCTCTCCTCCTCGACCACTTGGTAAAAGGTGAAGTCTTTCCAAAGTCTTCTGTCAAAATTAGACAAACCCTTGTCCCCCAGCCAGCCCCAGAGCAGGGTAAAACTTCTCTAACCAAGCAGTTTTTTTGTAATTTAGTGCTTTTGGCTTGTGGGTGTGTGTGTCTGTGTGCATCTATAATTTCACACACAGTACAGGAAGTTCCCACTTGCCACACACTCTCTCTCTCCCTTTTTTAGCAACCTCTCTTTTTTGCTTAGTGGTGGTGTTCTATTTTGTTTAAACCACTTGTCTTTGGAAGGGGAAGGCTCTGGCTTGATCATGGATCCCATTCTTGGTCTTTAAGCTTCTCCCCCAGAAGGTAAAGTTTGTTTTTTTTGGGGAGGAGAAAGGTAAAGTTTAGTGTTTTCCCTAATTTTTAGTTTGTTTTCCCTTTTGGGTCTGCTTCTAGTGGGTTTGAAGTTGGAAAGAGACGAACTTTGAGGTAGGAAGGGTTAGATTCTGAGGTTGAGCTTAGGCCCATTTTATTTGGTTATTTGAAGTTTACCCATTTTAGTTGATTGTGGTTCTGGGTTTGGCCTTGTTGTGATTTGTGGTTGAGAATTTAATTTGGGTTTCTTCCCTTCTGTTTGTGGCTTTTCTTGGAACTTTGAGTACTGGGTAGTCTCTTGCTTGTTTTGTTTGTTGAGAAGTTAAAGAGAAGAAGGTAATGAATGCTGTTGGTTGTTAGATCCTTGCATACCCATTTTAGGAAAGTCGAGTACGAAGATCACGCTTGCAGTGGTTATTCTTCTTCCTAACCAGCAAGGCTCTTGGAGCATATCTGTTTGTTGATTTTGTTGTTGATTTTCGTTGTTGTAGGTTGATAGTTCCAATCGTAGTCATCAAAGATGTCAAGTAGAAGGGGGTCCGATCAGCAACCGCCGCCGCAGCGGAAGCTTATGCGGACCCAGACGGCTGGCAATTTGGGGGACTCCATGTTGGACAGTGAGGTTGTTCCTTCTTCATTGGTTGAGATTGCCCCAATTCTTCGAGTTGCTAACCAGGTGGAGGCGAGCAACCGTCGAGTTGCTTATCTTTGTGAGTTACTATCTACTTCCTTTATGGGTTCTTTTTTACCCGTTTTAGTACTATTTTTTTTGCTGGCTTTTATATTATTACGAGATCACTTCCAATGAGACAAGTACTCTTGGAGCTCGGTTGAATTGAATTGATCTTTGGTTTCTAACCAGACCATTGTGATCGTGCATGACAGGTCGATTCTATGCTTTCGAAAAGGCTCACAGACTTGACCCAACATCCAGTGGTCGTGGTGTACGCCAATTCAAAACTGCACTTCTACAACGTCTAGAAAGGGTATATACTTGAGTAAACTACTTCTGATTTCTATTGTTTCATATGGATTCAATTTCGCAGCTTAAGAGAGGTGTATCTTTTACTTTCAAAAAGAACAAAAGAGGTAGTGTGTTTTTATCGGTGCTAACATTAGACTAGTACTAGATTTTGACATAACATATAGAAGAGTGATATTTCATGTTAAACTTGATGATTTTATTTATGTTGGTGTCATGTTCTGAAATCATTGGTGATTTGGATATGCTTTCCGGCTTCCTAAATATTTCAGAATTTTCTTTTCTCATCGATGTATGCAGTTGTCAACCTGGAGGAAACGTTGTTAAATCATGATTATGGTTTGGTTAGTGAACTCTAGTTGGACTGATAGCCACTGTTTATCATTTATCCTTACAGGAAAATGAGACGACTTTGCAAGGAAAGACAACAAGTGATGCGCGAGTAATGCAGAAATTTTATCGGGATTACTACCAGAAGTATATTGAAGCTTTGCAAAATGCTACTGCTAAAGCCGATCGGTGCGTTTCAGAAAAACTGATTTGCTATCTGAATTTGTTTAACTATTCGTCCGTTTCCAGATTCTGAAAGCGACCCCTTTTCCTTGCTCAGTGCTCAGCTTACAAAAGCATATCAAACTGCAGCAGTCTTATTTGAGGTTTTGAAGGCTGTCAACCAGACAGAAACTGTCCCCGAAGAGGTTAGATTATTTCT
Organism: Hypericum androsaemum; assembly: GCA_963995505.1. Classification (NCBI taxonomy): domain Eukaryota; kingdom Viridiplantae; phylum Streptophyta; class Magnoliopsida; order Malpighiales; family Hypericaceae; genus Hypericum; species Hypericum androsaemum. Next base: position 11,647,730 of record OZ023193.1, on the reverse strand, counting down.
GATATTAGTTATAGCTGTTGGTATGTTGCAGATGAAAATGCAGTAGCATATTGAAGTATAACTGTCTCTTGTCTTCCGAAATATAGAAAATGACTTGAACATCCTCTTTTGTTTGTTACAGATTATGGAAGCTCAAAGGAAAGTTGCAGAGAAAACGCAGATTTACGTCCCATTCAACATTCTTCCTTTAGACCCTGATAGTCAAAATCAGACCATAATGAAATTTCCCGAGGTTGGGGAACAGCCCAAGTTGATGTATTTAAATGCTTTGAAACTTTTCATTTAGTGCACTCACTAACCTTATTGGTTGCCGAAAAACCTGCAGATCAAAGCTTCTGTAAGAGCACTTCAGAACACCCGAGGTTTACCTTGGCCAAAGGAATACAAGAAGAAAGTAAATGAAGATATTCTCGACTGGCTTCAATTTATGTTTGGTTTTCAGGTGACTGGTTCAGTTGTTTGTAAGACCATCATTTTGGGCGTTCTTGTAATGTATGAGCCTGTTAATGAATGATAACCATGTGCAGAAAGATAATGTGGCGAACCAAAGAGAGCACTTGATTTTGTTGCTTGCAAATGTGCATATGCGACAAGTTCTAAAGCTTGATGAGCAACCCAAGGTTGTTTACCTTTTCAGTTTATATCACTTTCTGGCTAAGATCTTTCCAGTGTTAACTTCAATTGTAAATTTCTGTTCAGTTGGATGATCGAGCCCTGACAGAAGTGATGAAGAAATTGTTTAAAAACTACAAACAATGGTGCAAGTACTTGGGACGCAAAAGCAGCCTTTGGTGAGATTGGACAAACCAACATTCAGCTCGTTGGTGTTTGTGATTTTGAACATCTAGCAGTGGTCCTAGTTAAACTTCATCATAAATTGGTATGGAATTTTTTTGAATCATTGTGGTCTCACAGTTTTCTTTTTTGTTTGCTTGTTCAACAGGTTGCCAACCATTCAACAAGAAGTGCAGCAGAGAAAATTGCTATACATGGGGCTCTATCTCCTTATATGGGGAGAAGCTGCAAATTTGAGATTCATGCCTGAGTGCCTTTGCTACATATATCATCATGTATGCATTAGATTTAGATTTCAACTGTTCTATTGGATGTGGTTTTTATTTTTTATTTTTCTATTTTTTCTTAAATTATGCTTTTTTCTTTTGTCCCGCGCCCTACTTTTGATATTTGGTTGAAAAAATGGAAGTACTTTGTCAGAATTCCCTGCAAATTTAACCAGAAGAAAGTTCACGAAGTACAGAATTATCTGGAGGTCTTTGTGTCTTGTAGAACACGGTTACTGATTGTAGTTATTCTGTTGGAGAAACGGTATTATAGATAGTACTCGTGGCTTCTTGACTAAGTGCAGATTACACAAACATGCTGTTAATGTCAGTGTTATGCATCCTTCACGAATCTAGGATGCTAATGATTTACCTTGATATTTGCAGATGGCATTTGAATTATATGGAATGTTGGCTGGGAGTGTCAGCCCAATGACTGGGGAGCACATAAAGCCAGCTTACGGTGGTGAAAATGAACCCTTTTTAAATAAAGTAGTAAAACCAATTTACAACGCCATTGCAGAGGTTTGGTTTTGGTGGTTGGGCACTATTTCCTTAATTTAACTAGAATATGTACCTTTGACTTCATTGTTTGCGATTTACAGGAAGCGAAAAGGAGCCACAATGGGAGGTCAAAGCATTCTCAATGGAGAAACTATGATGACCTCAATGAATATTTTTGGTACTTTGTTTTTTGTAGTTTTGATCACATTTTTTTTCTATCATTTTTCATCCAGAGTGTCATTTTTTGTTTGTTTCATTGGGGAATTCAGGTCAGTTGATTGCTTTCGGTTAGGTTGGCCCATGCGTGCTGATGCAGATTTCTTTTGCTACCCCTCAGATGACCGCAATCAGCAGAAAGATGAGGTATCGATGCCTCCGGTCCTTTCCCATACTCATATTCCTGATAATGTTTATTTTGAATGGCAAATTCATTTCGGTTAGTGTGGTTTTTGTCCTTAACCCTCATGTATAAAGCAATGTGCTGCATTTAATGACCTTCAGTACCTGAGATGGTAGAATAAACTTTAATGCCTAGATTGTCAGGTTTATGCTTAAAGTACAAGGACGTTTCAGGAAATGTTTGATCTGCATGCTATTTGAAAATTGTGTGCACATTAATAAAAACTATAGCTGGAGATCCGTGTTGTTAGATGGAAAGTTTAAACTGGCAATCACAGTTTCTGATTGCTTGACAAGTTGTGCAGCATGCGACTGAGAAGGTTTTGGGTAGGATATGTAAATTCCTATATGGTATCAGAGCCAATTGCTCTAACGAGCCCATGGCCCGTTGTGCTCGCATGGCCCGCCTTTGAAAGCACGAGAGGCAGTGTGAAGCCCGTGCAAACTTCAGCCCGATGGGCTTCGTTTGAGGGGGCGTGTTGGAGAGAATCCCACATCGGAAGTTGCATGTGGGTTGGGCCTGTTTATAAGGGTGGATGATCCACCTACTCACTACCTTAAGGTTTTGGGTAGGATATGGAAATTCCTATAATCATTGCCACTATGCCAGCCTAATCTCATGATTTGGTTTTAAATTCTCATTGCGTTATGTTTTCGCTTTCAATGTTCAGGAGAAGAAACCAGATGTCAGTGATCGATGGAATGGAAAAGTTAACTTTGTTGAAATACGGACCTTTTGGCATATCTTCAGAAGTTTCGACAGAATGTGGAGCTTCTTTATTTTGTGTCTACAAGTAAGCAGCATCCATATTTTCGATATTTCTGTCCAACAATTATTTTTCTCCTGGAAAATTGAGTGGTTTGGCTTTTCTTCTCAAATCAAGGCGATGATCATCATTGGTTGGCATGGATCAGGAAGTTTGGGCAACATTTTCAAGGTTGACGTTCTAAAGCAAGTTTTAAGCATCTTTATAACCTCAGCAATTCTGAATTTCGTGCAAGGTAGGCTAAGTATTTGATTTTAGACCTTTTCAATTAGCTCCTTGCTTGTGCATTGTCACACCTGTTACCCTTTTAGTCTGCACATTGTTTTTCTAGTAATTTCGAGCAGGCTAGCCTTCGTAATCCAGTTACCTTTTCTAAGTTCCAGAACTGTCTTTGTTTTCCTTTTCCTGTTGTAATGTGGTTTCTGACACTTGTTTGAGACATGAAGATCTGAGCTTGCACGATTTCTTGAAAGACCTTTTGGTAATTGGAATCCAGTGCATGACTTTCTATTGAGTTAGGTTTTCACAAGAATAAATTGAGACATCTTCCGTCAGATTTCTCTCTGAAAATGGAGCTTGGGAAACTGATTCAAGGTCCTATATCTCTCATTATTTTACAGCTGTCTTTGACATAATTATGGGCTGGAAGGCGAGGAAGACCATGCCATTATATGTTAAGCTAAGATACATCTTGAAGGCTCTTTCAGCGGCTGCATGGGTCATAATCTTGCCTGTAACCTATGCCTATAGCTGGAAAACTACTCCTGGACTTGGGGAGACCATAAGAAAATGGTTTGGCAATACTCTGAGCTCGCCCACTTTGTTCATCATGGCCATCCTCATTTACTTGGCTCCAAACATGCTCTCTGCTCTGTTGTTTTTGTTACCCTTCATTCGGCGCCCTCTTGAGAGGTCAAACCTTCGGATTGCAAGGCTCATCATGTGGTGGTCTCAGGTATGCAGAAGCAGTGTACAAAAACTTGGTGAATATCAAGATCTCTAGTGGAACTTACACTTGTGGTGTGAGAACTGTCACTTACCTTGCTAACCAATCAAAATATTATCTTCTCTTGCAGCCTCGGCTCTATGTTGGAAGGGGAATGCATGAGAACCCCATTGCTCTTTTCCAGTAAGATTTTAAATCAGGGAATGTTCTTTGAGATTATGCTTTCAACAATCTAATATTGCTCTTACCGAGAGAATTCGCTATTCTAATCGATAGGTATACCATCTTTTGGATTCTCCTGCTATTGTCGAAGTTATCATTCAGTTACTTTGTGGAGGTATGCTTGTTACTTCATCTCATTGCTTAAGCAAATAATAATGGCAATCTAAAGGGATAGTGCTTCATATGAACTCTAAAATGGATGGAGATTTAATTCATGAAGTGCGGTCACTAGCTAAGTTTCACTTCCAAGTAAAAGTTAACACCCATAGGATGGAAGTGCTTTGTGATTGCTAATCGTTATTACCATTGTGAGCTTATCCTGCAAGTTGACTATGTCTTTCCCTTTGTTACAGATTAAGCCTCTCGTGGGTCCAACGAAAAAAATAATGAAAGTTCCGATAAACACCTATAAGTGGCATGAGTTCTTTCCACATGGTATTGACTTTTTGGAAATGCATTCTCAATGTTCTATATCCTCTGTTAAGTATTATGAGGTTCATTGTCTCAAGTTGATTATTTCTCTTGCATTGCAGCCAAGAACAACATAGGAGTTGTGATTGCATTGTGGGCTCCTGTTGTCCTCGTATGTTGAGTTTGTTTCACTGGGTTAGCGATTTATAAGTTCCTCTCCCTTTGCTGATTTCATACCTAATGCACTTCTTGCTCCCAGGTATACTTTATGGATACTCAAATTTGGTATGCTATCTACTCAACTATTTTTGGGGGTCTATATGGTGCTTTTCGACGCCTCGGAGAGGTTGGTAAATTTTCTTTAATCATGGTTTATCTAAATTATGGTGCACTTTTCAATCAAAGCAATATGAATAGTCATCGAATCAAACACAAGGAAGAGAAATAATGTGTCATGATGTCATCAGTCTGCATATCAACATCCTATAGGAACTTTTTTTGTCATTGAAACTTCTTCCAAACTGATCATTGTTTCTAGGTGGAATCAGGAATGCTTATATTATACACGAAATGACATAATTACAGACTGTCGCGAGTGTACTTTTCATTATTTCAGAAGCACAAAGTTTTATACTTTACACAAACATTGGTAATAAATCTGGTGTTCTGGCTAGATGAACAAGGGTTTCTTTGTGCTTAATGAGTATTTGGTTTGGTTCCAGATACGAACGATAGTCATGTTGAGGTCCCGTTTTGATTCGCTACCGGGTGCTTTCAATGCCCGCTTGATACCAACAGAAAAAAGTCAAAAGACCAAGAAGGGTCTGAGAGCCACGTTCTCCCGCAAATTCAGTGAGGTACTTTTGTGTGTTTCTCATGAGCTTGATAATCATGCTAAAAGAGTTCCTCCGACTCATAAGCTTAGGCTTTTAGGTTTTGTTAGGAACTTATACATCCTACGATGGGCTTTGACCCTGGCCCCTTGCGCAAAGCAATCAATTGAAATCCTGTCATGCACAGTTAGCTTCTTTGCTATAGGTGATCATTAGGGTCTAATGACTTTTATTCTTGCTTTCAGGATCCATCAAACCAAGAGAAGAAGGAAGCAAGGTTTGCTCAGATGTGGAATGAAATAATCATTAGCTTCTGGAATGAGGACCTAATTAATAAAAGGCATGAGTTTGTCATTCTGCTTTAGAATCTTTAGATTGAGCCAACACTATTTAGTTGAGTACTAACCGTAGCAAAGTTTTGCAGGGAAAAGGACTTGATGCTTGTGCCATATTGGGCCAATCGTGAATTGAACATGACGCAATGGCCTCCTTTTTTGCTTGCCAGCAAGGTTGATAGATTCTTAACTTGTTTGCTTATAGAAGGCAACCCAAAGTACCAGCACCTAACATTCTTTACTGCTTCAGATCCCAATAGCCTTGGATATGGCTAAAGATAGCAACAAGGACAAAGAGAGAGAGTTTAAAAAGAGACTGGATGCTGACCGCTATATGCTTTGTGCTATCCGCGAGTGTTATGCTTCTTTTAAAAGTATCATCAAGTTTCTGGTCAGCGGGGAGAAGGAAAATAGGTAAGAACACCACTGATAGAAATATTTATTCATGGTACTGAAGGTTTCGATTTCATCCGCTGCTCTTCTGTTTCAGGGTTGTAGAAGACATCTTCTCCAAAATTGATGGTTACATAGACGCTGGAACTGTGATTACTGAACTGGCACTCAGTGCTCTCCCAACTCTCAGCCAACAGTTCTTGAAATTGATCAACTTTCTGGTGCACTTTTTGTTGTAGATTCTCTTGCAAATTTCTCTAGTCAGCCTCATTTGTCTGTTAACAAAATGATTAAAAACTTTGCAGTTGGAAAATAAGGAAGAAGACAAGAATAAAGTTGCTATCCTCTTGCTTGACATGCTTGAGGTCGTGACCAGAGACATTATGGAGGATGAAGATCTCAGGTGATGCATATACCAATATAACTATGTTTCTCAGTATATGTCCAAGAGAATGTCAATCTTCCTTTGCAAAGTCCAATGTGCTCTTGTTACGTTATATTGCAGTTTGCTAGATTCAGGCCATAATGCGTCTCATGTGAGGCATGAGGGAATGACTCCACTTGATCAACAACATCCTCTTTTTGGTGAACTTCGGTTCCCAGTACCAGAGACAGAAGAGTGGAAAGAAAAAGTAAGTGCCTTCTAAAGTTTGGCATGACTAAGCAACATGTAAAAATGAATTTTTATTTCTGTGTTATAAGGGCTTTGCAAGACTTAGTGAGAAATTGCATATTAGAAACTTGTGAAAACTGTCCCTTGCAATGCAGTCAGATAGTGGTTTATTTTCCTCATATCATCTCTTTTATGTCTCATTCAGTTTCCAACCTACGATTGTTGTTATTTAAGAAATTTCTGTTGTAAACATGTTGATGGTTTGTGCTACGATTGAATCTTATGCAGATTGGAAGGCTTCATCTACTGCTGACAGTTAAGGAATCTGCTATGGATGTGCCAGCTAACTTGGAAGCAATAAGGCGTGTTTCTTTTTTCTCCAATTCGCTGTTCATGGAGATGCCTTCAGCACCTGCGGTTCAAAATATGCTCTCATTCTCGTGAGTGCATTTCCTCTCTTATTTGGTTCTCCTAATCTATTCAAGGATTATATGATACTTTTTACATCTACAAAAGTTGGGTGATATGCAAAATGGCATCAATTAGTTGAACAGTTCTTGAGCCAGTATACCCATTTAATTTGAAAGTTGCGCTTTTGATCTCTAGACGAATGCCAATGCTTTAGATTGTCAAAGACGGGTTTAATTCCTTTTGTTGGGAGTACCACATCGCTAGTTGCAAGTGTGGTGAGCTTCTTAAGTGTTAAAAAATCCACCTACTCATTACCTTAAGGTTTTGGGTTGGATATAGAGATCTGACATGATATTAGAGCTAATTGCTCATACGAGACCCGTGGCCCATTGTGCTCGCACGACCCCCTTTGAAAGCATGATAGGCAGTGTCGAGGCTGTGCAAACTTCAGCCCGATGGCTTCGTTCAATGGGGCGTGTTGGGATTACCACATTGCTATTTGCAAGTGCAGTGAGCTTCTTAATAAGTTTGAAAAATCCACCTACTCATTGCCTTAAGGTTTTGGGTTGGATATGGAGATTCTAACACCTTTTATATACTTAATATGGGTATGCCTGGTCAAGGCAACTCTGAAGACATGTCTCTATCTTTTCTGGAATTCAATGGAGACCATAACAAGCTATGTCTTTGTTTGTAGTGTTCTAACCCCTTACTTCAATGAGCATGTGCTCTACGGGATACAGGAGCTTGAAAGGCAAAATGAAGATGGAGTTTCTATTCTCTTTTACTTGCAAAAGATCTTCCCTGGTTTGTTGCTTTCTGCTTCTGGTCCAGATAATATTATTTTTAGTTCTTACTACGAAGAAATAGGTCGAGTAGCACTAGTAATATTTTGTTCATTTCTTGAAATCAAAACAGATGAATGGAATAACTTTCTTGAACGGGTTGGAGTTAGTAATGAGGACCAGTTAAGAGAAAATGAAGAGCTTGAACAAGAACTTCGGCTATGGGCATCATATAGAGCCCAAACACTCACCAAAACAGGTATAACTTCAATATTCATCTCTTTGTGCCCGATTATGTCTAATCCTGCCAAATATCTTTCTGTTTCTTTATTTAAACATTCAATCTCTTTCTTACCCCTTCCGAATTAGTTCGAGGAATGATGTATTATCGGAAAGCTTTGGAACTTCAGGCATTTCTTGATTTGGCAAATGACGAAGGTAACTAAATGATTCCTTTGGCTGTTCTTTTTGTATCCTTGTTATTATTATAGCACAGAGAATCAGATAATCTGCTGTTTTTTATCCAGAACTGATGAAGGGCTACAAGGCTGCTGAGTCCAATAGTGAGGAACAGTCGAGTAGTGAAAATCCATTGATGGCACACTGTCAGGCTCTGGCTGATATGAAGTTCACATTTGTTGTGTCCTGCCAGCAATATGGTATTGACAAAAGAAATGGTCAAGCTAATGCTAAAGACATTCTGAGGCTCATGACGACGTGCGTTTCCTACTTCTTAGTGTTGTTCTTCTTATGTCTCTAATGGAAATTTTCAATAATGTTTATTGTTTCCCTTTCATAGATATCCGTCACTTCGTGTTGCTTATATTGATGAAGTTGAAGAAACAAGTCAAGACAAAACCAAGAAGGTCGAGAAGGTTTATTACTCGTTTCTTGTAAAAGCTGCTCCTGCGGGGCAGCCAATTGATTCTTCCGAGCCTGTTCAGAACTTGGATCAGGTACGATATCAATTTGCATTTCATTCCCGACAGAAAATAACTACACAATTATTGCCCTTTATGAGCGGAGGCGTCTACTCTAAATGCTTGGGTCATCGTTGCTGGCTATTGAGAGACTACCTCCCTGCGTCTCACTTTCTATACATTGGTGCTGTGTCAACTAGGTGCAAAGAGTGTTCGAGATCTTGGTCATGCTGATTTTTTTTGGTGTGGATAAGTGGTCGTGATATTATTGGAACTTAGTTTCTGAAAAGGGAGAGAGTTTTATTGTCTTCTTCGGAAGAGTGGAAGATTGAATAGATTTGTTGTCATAAACATATGTGAAGACACATGAATGCTTGAGATTGTTTGCTGTATCATTAGTTGGTAGAAACTGAAAACTCACGAATTGAGCACTGACATATTTTTGCATACAGGTGATTTACAAGATAAAGCTTCCTGGACCAGCATTATTAGGCGAGGGTAAGCCAGAAAATCAGAATCATGCTATCATTTTCACACGAGGAGAAGGTTTGCAAACAATAGATATGAACCAGGTAACACTTGTTCGTGGTTGTGCCAGTAGATCATGTTTCTTCTCTCAAGAGTTTTAATTGAAAAAACTTTGGCGCAATAGGACAACTATCTGGAGGAAGCCTTCAAAATGAGGAATGTGCTTCAAGAATTTCTTAAAAAGCATGACGGTGTGACATATCCTACTATACTGGGACTTAGGGAGCACATATTTACCGGAAGGTACTTGTTATCTACATTATAGAAGCTACGTTCTTTTGGTCAAGTAACCACTGTGCTAGCTGACGATTGATTATGTTTGTGCAGTGTTTCATCTCTGGCGTGGTTTATGTCAAATCAGGAAACAAGTTTTGTCACCATTGGACAGAGATTGCTGGCTAATCCATTGAAGTAAGATTAAATTTATTTCAGCACTTGGGGACTTTAGATTGATCCTGCTATCTTCGAATTTTACATCCTTTATATTTGTCATATGATAACAAAGAATGAAAAGGAAGTCCTTTGTGATGTTACTATGGGAAGGAAGTTAAATGTCATCAGAATTCTGCCAAGACCGATTTTCGGCCGAACAGATAAAAAAGAATGACTTTGTTCTTCTGGTTGGATGTCAGAAAAGAATGACTAGAGTTGCTGATATAATGCACGGCAAAAACCTATTTACTGGCTTTGGATGGTGCTGCATTTTGTCCTGTATTTAGTGGTTAACTGTCCAACATGCTGACCAGTTCTGATTCTCTTCAGAGTGCGGTTTCACTACGGGCATCCGGATGTGTTTGACAGACTGTTTCACCTAACTCGAGGAGGTGTTAGCAAAGCTTCCAAAGGCATCAACCTAAGCGAGGACATATTTGCAGGCAATTTATTTCCCTATGTATTCCCATTTGTTCAAAAGATAAAGATTTGTGTTAGATATCAGATCATATTTTCCGGACACCAGCAAAATTGACGTTTCCTTAAACTTCAGGTTTTAACTCTACACTACGAGAGGGCAACGTCACTCATCATGAGTATATCCAAGTTGGTAAAGGAAGAGATGTCGGGCTGAATCAAATATCCATGTTCGAGGCCAAGATAGCTTGCGGCAATGGTGAACAAACATTAAGTCGGGACATATACAGGCTGGGACATCGGTTCGATTTCTTCCGGATGTTGTCTTGCTACTTCACAACAATTGGTTTCTATTTTAGTACCTTGGTATGGGACAAGAACTTTCCCTCTTCTCTGTGGATAGTCCTTCCTGGGTTCTAATTTTAATGTTTGTCTTTGTTCTTTTGACAGCTAACTGTACTCATAGTCTACGTGTTTCTTTATGGGCGTCTATATCTTGCACTAAGTGGAATCGAGCATGCTCTAAGTACAGAGAAAGCCATTCGGGACAATAAGCCTCTTCAAGTAGCTCTTGCTTCTCAGTCTGTTGTGCAGATTGGGCTGTTGTTGGCTCTGCCTATGATGATGGAAATTGGTCTGGAAAGGGGATTTCGCAATGCGCTGACAGATTTCATATTGATGCAGTTGCAATTGGCCTCTGTGTTCTTTACTTTTTCTCTTGGGACAAAGACTCATTACTATGGGAGGACATTGCTCCATGGGGGTTCCGAGTATAAAGGGACTGGCCGTGGTTTCGTGGTGTTCCATGCAAAGTTTGCCGACAATTACAGGATGTATTCCCGTAGCCATTTCGTGAAAGGGATTGAGCTGTTGATTCTTCTTGTAGTATATCAAATATTTGGGCACACATACAGAAGTGTTGTTGCTTATGTTCTGATCACTGTCTCGATATGGTTCATGGTGGCAACTTGGCTGTTTGCGCCGTTTCTCTTTAACCCATCGGGATTTGAGTGGCAAAAGATAGTTGATGACTGGACAGACTGGAATAAATGGATAAAGAACCGCGGCGGCATCGGTGTGGCTCCTGATAAAAGTTGGGAATCATGGTGGGAGATGCAACAGGACCATCTTCGTCATTCTGGCAAGCGTGGTACAATTGTGGAGATATTGTTGTCCTTGCGGTTTTTCATCTTCCAATATGGTCTCGTCTATCATCTCAGCATTCTGAAAAATAACACGAACTTCCTGGTATGCATGTCAGATCTCTTTGTTGTTTTTGCAAATTTCTTTGATATCCTTCGAGTTTTCGGACAAGCACTATAATGGTTCCTGACAAACTTTTCATTGGGATTCCAGGTTTATGGTCTTTCATGGCTTGTGATCTTCGTAGTATTGTTACTAATGAAGGTTGGTGCCTGAATTCTTGCACTTTGTGAAACTTTTGCTGTTATTACCAGTGCTCAAGTATGACCATCTACGTAGAACGGACCATTTAAGAACCTGCTGGTGTACGTAACTATATCTGCGGAGTAAAGCTCGAACAATGCAGCTGCTTTACGGGTTGTGTTATATGTGCTGCATCTGGATGTGCACTTTCCAATGACGAGCATGATTTTTGTCTTGGACTATACATTGTGAGTAACCTAAAAGCACGATTGCTTCTGACAGTTTCGTTGAATTCTTATCAGGTTTTATCACTTGGACGGAAAAGATTGAGCGCGGAATACCAACTCTTGTTCCGATTGATTAAGGGGCTTATTTTCATCACATTTGTCGCGATATTCATTACCTTGATTATAGTCCTAGGCTTGACGGTTCAAGACACGATAGTCGCGATTCTTGCATTTATGCCTACTGGCTGGGGACTGCTTCTGGTAAGTTATCCGATTCCCGCAAAAAGATCTAATTGACCAAAGATGGTAATTAGTGTCTGTTTAATGATTGCTCTGTCCTGGCCCTTTCCAAACAGATTGCACAAGCCATTAAGCCCGTGATAGTACGAGCCGGATTCTGGGGATCGGTGAAGACACTCGCTCGGGGCTACGAGGTAATAATGGGTTTGCTGTTGTTCACGCCCGTCGCGTTCCTGGCATGGTTCCCATTTGTCTCCGAGTTCCAGACGCGTATGCTATTCAACCAAGCATTCAGCAGAGGTCTGCAGATATCTCGCATTCTCGGACAGCGGAAGGAGCGGTCGTCCAAGAACAAGGACTGAATGCCACCCTGAGAGAGCCTGTCCGGACCAGTGCATATCGTTCTTCCTAGGTATTCTGGCGTTCCGCGTTTAAACTTCTGCTGTATGCTGTACAGAGAACAGAATTCGATTTTCTTTTCGGACCAGGACATTGCATTCTAGCTATGAATATGTTCAAGACAAGCCCTTCAGTGTATCTGTGTATGAGTTAATGTTGGTGGCTACGAGCTTCGCACGTAGGCTTTTTTTCTTCTTCTTCGGGAAATGGTAGGCCAGGCTTCTATATAAGTACGAAAATAAAATACAAATACAACTTGCATACATCCTACCCGTAACCCAGTCTCTTATCGAGAAGTTCAGATATACATCTCAACTTTGCACAGCAATTTGAATCACCTCAATCGGACTCCGAAGTAAGAACTTGTGCTATTCAACCGAAACTTGTCAACCGCTTAAAAAAATAGAAGTGAGGCCACATTAAAAAAAAGCACGGAATTCCCTCTTCATACTTGGGTTGGCGACGTTGGACTTTTTATGATATATGGTTTAGGAAAATAGCATACCTATTTAGGGCCCGATGTCCAACTTTAAGTATAAAAAATATACCAAAAAATATGATCTTCCAAATTCTCATGCGTATTTAGATGTATATTTGGATGATTCGATGACTCTTTTTTCCCTCATTTACCAAAAAAAAAAACCCGGCTAGAAAAAGAGCACAAGAAATAATCTGAAACTTTATTTTGTCAATGCAATAAGGAGAATAAACAATGACATGACTCAGAAAATTAAAGGGAGCATCAGGAATCCTTAGATCTCTTGTAACTAAAAATAAATCTATAACTCAGTAGATTTATTATGGGAATTGTAAGTTAAACTATAACAACCACAGCTGGAGATGATCACTGGAAGAAAGCTTCATAGAGCCTAATGAGGCCTGATCTTCATGCAGGAACTATGCATCCAATATTGGCACCGTAGTCGCAGCTCGAGCAGTAGTAGACCCATAAACTCTGAGGAACTTCCTTCTTGCACACATCACAGGTGAATATTTCGGTCCCTTTCCCCAACGACGACGAATAGAACCGGGTCAGCGGGTGCTCGTGATCAGCATGCTTGATGGTGTTCGGTAGGAATGCGCATCCGACATGGAGGCTGAAGCTGCAAGCAGGGCAGTGGTATGCGAAAGCAGTCCCGTAATCACCACAGGCGTCGCAGGAGAACTTGGATCCGTCTGCTCCTGGAGGGGAAGCCAGGAGGGCGAGGGGGTGCTGCGGGTGCGAATCGTGTTCGAGCTCCCGAGGCAGCTCGAAGCACCGTTTGTGGAGGAAGCACTCGCATTTGGACTTGCTACATTTGTAGGCGGGGCCGGAGAGGTCTAGCTCGCAACCGGAGCAGATGATCTCGTCGTCCTCTTTGACGTCAACCGGGCGCAATGGATGCGAGTGGCTGAAATGCTTCACGCAGGCTCTCAGAGATTGTGCACTGCTAAATGGAATTGACATATTTTCCTCTCCTTTGAAATTGTTGGTTACACCTCCTCTGGTCTTAGTTATAGGCCTCAGAAACAGAGCCTTAGTTTATTTTTTTTTCTCCTCAAATCTCAAGGCTAGCATGTGACATTCCTTATAATTCACACTTCTTCCACTTTAAAGTTTTGAATGTAACCTAGAATTGGTCCAAGGTGATAACGGATTTGGATTTTTTAAGGGGCTCTTAGGTTCAAATCTCACGAATAGAAAAATATTAGTGGAATAGTCGTTTCTAAATAGGACCCGAAGATTCTCAAGAGATTCTCCCTAATAGAGTATTGATTGCAGCTTTTTTTTAATATGATCATCCAGGCTTGACGACGGTTCAGATCAATACATTTGCGATTCCTTTGACTTTACTCCCCTGAAACTGCGATTTTGAAAGTTGACTAACTGGGCTACTCAACTGATTCATTTAATTTCCTTAACATGGAAGCAAGAGTTCAGGAATCATAGGTAGATCAAGTACACAACAAACATATAAATCTTGATTTAATTGAGCCAATTGGGCAAGCATTAGGTTTTTTTTAATAATCGGAAATCAGGATTTATCGTCATTGAAATAAAACCCAATTTACTTGGCAAAAAATTGCGCAAGTAAATTAAATGAATTGAATGTCAAATTTTGATAAGAAAAATATTGTTTATTTTAAAATTCTGCGATCCCATTCGGACCTGAAAATAAGTGTTCATAATACTATGTGATTTTCACAAAAGAAAATTCAATTGTATGCAAATGGGCAAAGAGTACACCTTCCAACTTCTCTGCAAAAAAAAAAAACAGCGGGAATAGATTGTAAAATTTTTATGCTTATTTCCTATTATTGCCATTTTGGCTTATGAGAAATGCATTACCAAATTAAGATAAACTAGTCGAATTTTTAGTTACACCTTTCTTTTTTATCAATGATTCAATCTAATCCGCGTCCAGCCACTAAGAATCAATTACCGGTTAAATAATTAGTGTCGTGATGGTAGGGGATGGATTGGGTCCGCAAAGCCCAATTTCGAACGTTTTGGATCAAATGGAAAGAGGTGTCTTTCAGTGGTATTTTTGTAATCAAATCGCAAAACAGGGGCAAAAGAGAAAATATTTAATTTTTTATTATAATTATTATTAAATATTATCTGAACATGCCATTAGTCATAGCCGAATATGCTAATCATAGTCGGGTATGCATTAGAGAGAATGAAGGAAGAAAAGAGGGAGAGAGCTAAAAGACGAAAAATATCACTGGACGAATTACTACTGTTAGATCTCTGACACACGCTTAATCATCAAGATCAATGACCCAGATTTAATTCCGTACCGTGTATACTAGACCTATCAGTATCCGTACCCGATCCAGAGCCTCTTAATATAATTTATATCATCATAAAGGTGGAATGAAATTTAGAATTCTTAGTTACACAAAAACCGTTTTGTTTTGGCTCACATTTTTCAACTTATTTTATTAGGGTCGCCGAATGTCAGCAAGCAAATCACGGAGCCCATAATTAGATGCCGGCCTGGAGACTATCTCATTTGGGCCCAAAGTAGCAAAACTAAGCAACTCCAAAATTCCATCCCACAGCACAGATCAAAGGAGGAAGAAATAAATAACTTCCATGAAAAAAACTAGGGAAGTTATTTCTTCCTTTCCAGGTTAGTACTCTGTTTTCCTCTGTTTCTCCTCTTCTTAATATTTTTTTCTTTTGGGTTTTTTTTAATGAGTGTTAGGATGGTTTATGTGGGTTGGGGGTAGTGTACCTATAGCCTTTGATTGGATAGCGTAAGTGGGTATCTCTTGGTTTTTTCTGTTTGATGAACTCTGATTAAGGACAGGATGGGAAACAGCAAAAGCCTGGTCCAATTTTCTAGCTGGGTTTTAAGGGCTTGGTTGATGAATTTTTTTTTAAAAATCTAGATGTTGGTTTGCTTCTTCTTTTTTGTGTGGGTTGGTGATGGTAGAATTTTGCTAATTCACAAGTTGGTTCACTTTGTTGGTTGATTGGGTTTGGGGTTCCAATGGTTGGGTGGGGAGACTCAAAGAGAGTGTGGGAGGTTTGGGTTTCTGATGTTGAATGAAAATGGACATTTTGGTCTTGGTTTTGGTCCAATGGGAGTATATTTCCAGAGATGAAACCAAATTCGATCGACGTGTTCATCGCGAAATAATTTGGTGGTTTCGATGTTCTATCTGCGTCGTGTTTCCATATGCTATGCAAAAGCTGATGCTACTTGTGACAAACTATGTATGGTGGTAGTCGAAAGGTCGGCTATGTAAATCCAGAGCTTATCGTCTTTGCATGCTTGAAAGATCAAGAAGGAAGGCAGGCACAAGCAATCTCGTAGCCGTAGTTCTGTACAATTCTGTCAGCCATTTTAGCTTTAGTACTGAAGATGCTTATCTCATCTTTTATTTTGCAGGGGATATTAGCTGTCTCGAGGCTTCTTTTCTCTAGTTGGAAAAAGATTCTGAGTTTAGACTACACGAGGGAAGAAGGGCTATGGATGTTGATTTGAACCTAGAACCTCTGGATTCTCTCGATACAGAACTGATGCAGCTGGGATGTTTAATTCACGAACTAGATGCTGCTGATGACCGTATAGAGGAACGTCTGAGGCAGCTCAAAGCGGTAACTTGTAGGCTCAGACTCCATCAGAGATGGAGACAAGGCCAAAATTCTCCTCAATTGGAAAATATGTTCGGGGAAACATCTTTGAGCAACACTCAGATCGGCACTGAGGAGCTTGGTGCTGTTAGCCAAGAGAGAACATTTCAGCCCAGAACTTGTCGCAGAAGTACCTATTTGGTAGCCAAGGCATTGGAGATGGACGAAAATGAAGAAAAGTCCAGGACCAACAATGGCAGTTTCTTCGACTGTAATATATGCCTCGACATGCCAAGAGATCCTATAGTGACCTGCTGCGGGCATCTATTTTGCTGGCCATGCTTTTACCATCTGACCTACGTCCTTCCGGGCATCAAGGAATGCCCGGTTTGTACCGGAGAGGTAGCAGATGCCAGCATTACTCCTGTATATGGTCATGGACAAGAGAGCCAGTCCCATAGGTTGAAGCTGAAGCAAGCAGGACTCGAGCTTCCTCCTAGGCCCCCAGCTCACAGGAAGGAGCGTCGGAAGTGGTGATCTGTAAATATTGTCAAGATGAGTAAGCCAGGATTCCTACGGCTTATCAGTAGTTAGTCGTCAGCAGCTGCCTTCTGATGCCTGCACGAATCTGTCTCGTGGCCGATCGATCGATCATCACCGGCAGATAGTTCTGCAGAAACATGGATGCATTACAGTAAGCCATTTATGTTCACGTTAACTCTGGTCTTCCTTGAACCAACTGGATGGTGAAATGCACTTGAACTTTGACATGAACCGAAGTTATCCGCTTTCAAGTTTTTCGGGTAAAAGACACCGATGATCACTCAATTCTAGTCACCGAATTGGTCATCCGACTATAGTCTGTTAGCCCCATGTAAAAAAAGTCCACTTTAGTATCTCGTGATATGGTCATTTTTCACTTCACTGCCATGTGGTACTCGTACGTAGTGGGCCCAGTAAGTTTAGTTTTAGTCCATTTGAGGGCTGGCCCGTCAGAGATGATGATAGAGAATGGGCCTACCACGAGCGGACAAAGAATGGAACCATTACCACTTGAGAATCTTAGTAGATTTTTTGTTTTAATTAATTAGTATCTGGCCCATCGGGTCGATTAATTTAATTTGAAGTCGGATAGGACCTTTAAAAGGTGGCAAAGCTCTCCCAACAAGTATTTAACACTGCTTCGTATTTAACACTGCTTCGTATCCAAAGATTTGAACCGGGGACTTGGTCAAGCGAGAACAACTCTCTTACCAATTGATCTAAGTGCCTGGTGAGAATCGACAACAAGTCCCATTAACATATATCACAAACCAGTTTTTTTTCATAAATTTTTTTTTTGAAATTATGATCTCTTTTATTCATTTGAATTTCATAGTAATATTCTAGGGTAATCTTGCAGAACCATAAATTCATTGACAATAAATATAGCAAGTTATTTGGTCAATTCATTTAATATTTCGAGGGTCAACAATCTCATGCTAGTATAATACTCTCTTGGCTAGCTTAGGATTTCAGTGACAAATTATCATCATCTCAAAATATAGTCGTAAGGTGGCTTAATTGCACGATTTGACCGACCAATCGGTACGCAAATAACAGAGATATGTACATACAAATAAATCAATAAGTTGCACGATTTGACCAATCCGTACGCATTTTGGCTTAATTGGCTGAATTTGATATGGTCTAAGATGTTCAAGATACGCTAATCATTAAGTAAATCCAATATTGGATAGTTGTCCGATCTTGCCGCATGCACTTTGTTGGAATATATCAACAATCAGGCAGGAAAAATATTAGGAGCTCTTTTTTTACTGAATTTTTTTTATATTTGGTTTATGTCGATAAAATTTTAACTAAATTGCGACTGATCTCGTGATATGAGAGATTTAATACATGTGTATTGTAATTATGTATATATTATATTGGAATAAAATTAACATACCAAAAATTTTGACATTAATCAAATGCAAAAGATAGAGCATTAAATTCCTCTCGCTTTTCTTTGATTTGGAGAGGTAGGTCTATCATTAAAGAAGAAAAAAAATGAGAGAAGGATGCTCTCACTAGTACCGACTTCTTTGTTTAGGAAAAAAAAAGATATAAATAAGATATATGCGTCGAATCAATACTTTGTTTGCAACGGGAATGAGAATGCGAGGGAAAAGAAAATGGAAATAAAATAAAATGATTTTTTTATAATTTCGAAAAAAAGAAAATAGATTTTTTACTGGGAAGGAAAAAAAGAAAATAAATAGGTATAATATAATTATTTTTTATGGAGTATATTAAGCATAATTAAAGCATAATATTTAATTAATGGATATGAAGAAAATGATATCACCATCAACGTGTACTACCGGCCAGGAGTAGGTGGTTGGAGTATATAGTGCTTAAACAAAACACAGGCATAGATTTTGAATTTTGCAAATATAAAGTATTTTATACAATTTCGTGAAGTGTTTAATTATTTCGTGAAACTCTGATAGAAGGGCACGTCAAAGTAAAGAGACGACACATTTCTACGTGTTATAAAATTGCCGGAGTATAGAACCTTAAAGAGGGACAGCGGTCTCCATAAATCTCTCCCCATATATTTCAAAAATATGGTAGACCTTTCAAATCTAAAATGTCAATCTGGTTTCATCGGTCAAAACATAACTACTTCCTCACAAAATCATGTCACAAAAATATAGAAACAAGAAAATAAATCTACTATATTGAAATAGTCAAAGGGTTTGATTTTGAGGGACAAAGAGTCCTACAACCTTTTATTAACCAAATGTTAAAGTATTGGAAAAGTAGCGAGTCAAACTAATCTCTTTTAAATTAATTCAATACACATCGAGATATGAGAAGCGGATTAGATACGGATAACGGGGGACCTGTAGTACTATGGTGAAAGTCTACGCACGCGCGTGTCAGCAATTTTTAAATGTAGTTTTGTGCCAAAAAGAAGTGAGTTTCGGGGCCAAAACTATCAAAACTTCAACTAACCATAACTTTTGAATTGTTTGAAGTTTTTGCTATAATAATATATTTTTGGTAAAGAAAATTTAACGATCTACACAAATTACCATTTTTCTGCAACGATCAACTTTTGGGGCCAAATTTGTAGCCGCTTGAAACTTACATCCATTTGAAGATTTTGTCAAAAATTCTATGATTTTCTGTGGAACACTTTATTTGGATTGAATTGTCTACGCTGGTGTCTGATATAAATCATGTATTACCTTACAAAGTGGGTTTTGATGTGGTTCGTCCTTGTGTTTTGCCTTTTAATTGATGTGCATTTATATTTTGCCTTTTGTTTGAACTTGCTCCAATTTTTGGTTTGAACTTGATGCAAAATTGCCTTTGAACTTGCTGCAAAATTGCTTTTGAATTTGTAATATTTGTTTGATGTGTGCTCTAATATTTTTGCCTATGAAATTGACGTATTTTTATGGTTTTTCTTTTTAGTTGATGTGCTCTTGTGTTTTATCTGTTATAAATCGATGTGCTTTTGTATTTTTACCTTTAAAAATTGATGTGCCGTTGTTTATGTGTGCTATCGTGATATGCTGTTAAAATTTTTGATGTGTCATTGGAAAATTGATGTGCCATTGAGATGTACCGTTGTGATGTGTCGCCGGAATGATGTATCGGTATGAGGTGCCGCCAGAGTAATGTGCCGTTGAAATGTGCCGCTAGAGTGATGTGCCGCCGGTCTCCATCTTGCCCGAATGGTGCTGTTGTGAATCCAACCCCCTAGATATGTTTCCGATAATCGATAGTCAAAAAGTTTGATACGGAAAACCCATTAAATTATTTGACTAGGATTGGTTTAGTAAAATAAAGTAAATTAACTGTTTTTTTTCTTACCAAAAACTATTTTTATAGTATTCGAATACCTATCGATAGGCTCACTTAACAAATATTTAATATTATTAAGTTTTAATATTTTGAACTCAAAACCTATTAGTTAAATTAAAAAAACTTTTTTAACAACTAATCTAAATGTTTGTTGGTTAAATCGTCTGCAAAATTTGATTAGAAGTTGCTTAATGCAATTAAAACTAAAAAGTCCAAATTATTAGAGGAAGTAAATGGCTGAGGATTTGGGCTTGACTTTTATAAAAGGTTAAAAGAGAAGGAAAAAAAAGGAGACATGGGTCATGGTTTCTCATTGAAAGAAACTTGAGAGACTTTAATTGTGGCTCCATTTATAAAAGACCATTCCTATCCTATCCCACCTCTCTCTCCTCTCTCTCTCTCTCGCTCTCTCTTAGTGAGAAGCAAAAACCATGGAGCTTGGTTTAAGTTTGGGACCAGAAGCATCAAATCCAAGCGAGTCCAAGAAGGGCAGCAGCTTATTAGGCTTTTGCATGGGACACAAGGAAGGACCAGTCCAAGAAGATGAAGATGAAGCAATTAAAATGGACAAAGATTTTAATTACAACAGTGTTCAAGATTCCAAGCACCATCTGACCAGGGAAAGTGATCACCAGAGCTCTCTTATCCAGCTTGATCTCCTTCCAAACGCTCCTGTTCTTCGCAGCCACGATCATCTTAATCCTTGTGGTATGATCATCCTTCCAAACCCTTTTTTTACTATTGCCCGACTGATCCGAGTTCGAGCTAATTAAAATTAGTTACTGTCTTATCCGGTTGATGGTATCTAATTCAGACAGAACATTTCCAAACATGTTTTGTCTGATTAAAGAACCACCGAGTTCTTTTTAATTTCTTCAATATGTTCCAGTATGATATTATTTTTTTTTGGTATCTTTTCTTGAATGTGTTGGAACATACATATTTCAGGGAAACCTGAGCTTGAAGGATCAATCAATTTGGCTAATAACAAAGGAGACGCTACAGAGGCAATTGGCATAATCCCATCAAAGGCGGAGAGGGTCGATCTCGATCTCGAACTCGAACTCGAACATCACGACGAAGACGAATCATCCTCGCCACCGAACAGCGGAGCCTCGTCGTTTCAGATGGACTTCAGCTTGTGCAGCAACAAACTAACGGCAAGTGGGAACAATTACGAGGGTGGTCGAGATAATTATGGTCGTACGAGGAGAGGTTCATCTAGAGGAAGTGACGAGGAAGAGAATGGCTCTACTAGGAAGAAGCTCAGGCTTTCCAAAGAGCAGTCGGCTTTTCTCGAAGATAATTTTAAAGAGCATAGCACACTCAATCCGGTATGTCCATTATATTTTCTAGACGATACTAAATAGTAGGGACGGTAAAATATTTTTAAAAATAATAAAGATCATACGTGTGATATTCGAATATATCAATAATTTATCCGAAAATTGATGTTGGTCTTGTGTTCTCAATGTTGTTGAGTTATTTTGAAGATGGGCTGACTTTTGGTGGTTGATGGTTCGTTTAGAAACAAAAGCTCGCACTTGCGAAACAGCTTAACCTTCGGCCACGGCAAGTAGAAGTCTGGTTCCAAAATAGAAGGGCAAGGTAAACACAACTACCACCATTAATGCAATATTCTTACTTGATCTCATTCTATCTATTAATTAAACATCACAAAATTGATTTAATTAGACAATATAATTCAACCGTTAAGAACAAATACTTAAATCAGTCAAGAGAGTTATTCTAGCTTAATCGCTAAGTTTCGAGATCCAGAAAATTGTATCAGTGTTTAATACTTATTAAGATCGTTCAAATTTAATGTTTACTTGCTTGCCAGGACAAAGCTGAAGCAGACAGAATTGGACTGTGACTATTTGAAGAGATGTTGTGAGACTTTGACAGAGGAAAACAGGAGACTTCACAAGGAGCTTCAAGAATTAAGAGCTTTGAAGAAGACTTTTAACCCTTTCTATAAGCAACCTCCAGCCACCACCCTTACTATGTGCCCTTCTTGTGAGAGAGTTTCCAGTTGTTCCACCACCAATAATACTAATAATGATTCCAATAACACCAGTAATAGTAATAACACAAATGCTGCTCTTTCGAATTCGAACTTTATGACCCTATCCAGACCCAGACTCAATCCGTTCTCCCTTGCACAACCCAATAACCAGCATAATTCAGCTTCTTGAGAGAAATTGGTTTAAGAGGGAAGGATATTATTTATAGGCCATTTATTTTTCTATTTCCTATTGATGTTTGTATATAATGAAAAATGGGCATCCTCAGGAACATCATGATAGGTCATGACTTTTTGTGTTTTCTATGATTAGTGTGTTTGGTTTGACTCTTTGGTTTTTTTTTCTTTTTTTCTACATTTGAAATTGGAGAATACAAGGAATAGCTTCTTTCGTACTTTTGTATCAATTTATGATGAAATGTAGGATCTCCTTTTATATATTTATACGTTTCTGATGTAAATATTTTTTCTGGTACCACCTTCGGCCACTAATAAAATTATTAATTTTGATAAATAAATAAGATAATAATTTTAAGTAATATTTTTGGATTAACCGGTGAGTGAATATTTCTAGTTTAACAAAGTTTCGAGTTCGAATCCTATAGAATACACTAGTGTTAAATACTTATTGCATGTTGGGAGAACTATGCCACCTTTTAATAGATCACACCAATTTTGAATTTGGATTAATCAATCTATTAAACTAGATACCAAGTGTAAAACAAAAAAAAATATGGCGTGGGGGAGAGGGCGGGATGGAGAGGAGGCCTTATTGATGAATATGTCCCTGAAAGTAGGGGAGTGTTTGACCCTTTTCCACGGTACCACTTATGATTGATTAAACACGAGGAGACTACGTCGCACATAAATTGCCCGCCATGTGACTTGTCACGAGCATTTTATGAGGATATATAATATAGTTTTGGAAAATAATGAGTTATCTAATATGGTCTAAAACAAGATAGTAGATCCTTTAAAACACACAGAAGAGTCAATTAATATAAAAAATTATACATTGATTTGATGTTGTAAGAATTTTATAATCGATACCTTATAAAATGAATTAACTGAAAATTTTCCTCTAAAATTTAATACCTTTTACCAAAATATTGCTAACTGCAAGAAATTGTAAGAGAATGAGTGGATCAACATAAAGTATAATCGGCGAAATATGACATTTGCATTAATGCCTTGGTAATTTTGGTTAAACCCGACTGGGAGAGAGGTTGTAACTTCCGAGTCTCCTTAATACATAACCAAGTATTTGTATGCCCGGAATGTAAGCAGGGAAGATCGGGTAGCCTCTCTAGGGATTAGATATGCTTTTGTACGCCGATTTTTTTTATTTAATATATAACACTAAATATTTAAGTTCTACATAGGTTGCAACCTCTTAATCTCCAAGAGTGTTAATATTTGTCTGAATTTTTTTCCACTATTCAAGTTCCTATCTGGTTCGAACTTGGATTAACCGATCAATAAATGTGCAAATACAATATTTTTCAACCAAAAAAATCAAAAATAATAAAATCAAAAGATATAAACAGAAGATGAGCCAAAGGATATTTAGTCTAAAGACACAATACGTAGAAGAATTGACGAAATAAAAAGTTCAACTCTGACCGGTGTAATTATTAGTGTAAAAAAAGGTGTTATTATTGTTAGGTTTTTGTCCAATTGGTCCTGCAACTCTTTAGGACCGAAGAAAAATAAATGCCTTTTGAAGATGTAATCGAACAATAATAACAAAATGTCACGATATTGTGTCCAATTATTTATTTTTGGTCAGAACCCAAATCATCATCATCACTTACACTTCATGATGCATGCAAGAAAATGCATAAGGTTTGGCTGAGGTTGGCTTTACACGACAATTGAGAGGTCACAATACAGACAAGAAAACACACGTTAATGAAGAGAGAGAACAAAAAATAATGGGATTATAATGGCAAGCAACCGACCATGGACCCACCTCAAAATCCTTATTGGGACTAATTATTATTGTTAAGGTGAAAACGAGAAAAGCATCACCTAATCGCCTAAATTGAAATGTTCAACCCACCAATATTGTGTGGAATGGAACCAATGATGTGCTTGTTGTTGGGTTATGGATTTTCACTAGTATTGTTGATCTAACTGCGGAGCCCTTTTTTTGGGCTTTAATTGGTATACGAACTCTATTAGGACTACAGTAAGATGCTCATTGGTGTCATTATAATTGGCACGTCAAAATAGTGAAAAAAATTTATTTCAAAATTTTTCTAGAGGTAGTCAGTTTGACGAACTAAGTTAACAAATTGTGTATGTTTTTTATCTTATTTTCCATAAATGCAATGTGGTTCCAAATAGTGCTATCGGTAAAGGACTTGTATTTTATAAAGGGATTCAAACTTTATTAAAAAAAAAATATTTCTAAATAAGATTTGATGATATTATGAAAATTTGTGAAAAGAGATTTTAATTACGTATCACATCTGAAATACACAATTGTCACGAAGTTGCATTTATCTAAAATGATATCCTTGGCCATCTTATGTCAGCAAATATTTATAAAGATTGTGACCGGCTCTAAGAGCCAATGGATGGTCCAGAATAATTATTTTATGTAGTGGGGGCCAGTCTTATTTTGAGGGGTGTGGAGGCCAATCTATGAATGAGCATAATACCGATGAGCTTTTGAGAGACTTTTTTCCAATCAAAAAGTAAATAAATAAACCCTTAAAAAATCATAAAAAATTAACAAAATGTTCTACAAAATTGTAAACCATTCATTTCTAATATATGAAAAATAACTTCAAAAAATACTCCAAACACAAAGAGATATTTATTCCAAGGCCAAGAAATCAATGTTTTTTAAAACAGATTGGGATATGAATTGAATTTTTTTCTTTTCCTAGTTCGATGGGTTGGACCATTGATCACATTAAAATATTTGCTAATAATATTTTTTTAAGGACTGTTAATAATATTTAGTAATGATATAATAAATAATTTGAAATATCCTTTAATTTTGTTGCAAAATTTTTTTAAAGTAAATGTTTGTACCAAGTTATACCTGTGAGATATTGAACATAGAATTTCGTCAATTTTCTTCTACGCCTAATGTCACTAGAACCAAATATCCTTTGACAATTTTGTTGCAAAGTTGATCATTTAAAAGTACAAAAAATTTAATTTAATCTCTTTTAATCTAACAAAAATTTTAAAAACTATTTCTTTTCAAAAATTTTTTTTTATGGTAAGTTAGATGAGGACTTGGTCCAACCGTCCTCCGAATGTTTGATATAAAAATGAATCAGCCTTAGTATTGGCTCGCGACACAACCGATTGAACCACCATTCGAACCACCAACCGACACAACAAGGTGAAGAACTCTCTCTCATCCGTGGAGAGCTTTCCTTCTCTTTACCTGCCTCTTTCACCTCTTCCTTCCTTCCTTTGAACCTTCATCCCTATCCCACCATTAATTCCCTTTTCTCCAACCTTAACATTTTCCCCCTCTCCTGCCCTTTTATTCTTTTTGTTCCTTTTGTGTTCCCTGGGTATAAAGTTTCCTCATGGAATCTAATCTTGATGAAAGTGCTATTTTGGCTGATATGCTTCGTGAGGCAGATCTGCTTAAGTATGGTCCAGATATTCCCCTTTCTCCAAATGTTAAGCTGGTAGATTGGGAACCAGAGCTGACTCTGGTCGGGAAGATTATCTCCTCTCGTACCTCCCAGATCCCCTTCCTCAAAGCCTGTGTTGCCCGCTCGTGGGGGATGTCCTTGGAGAACTTGAACATCGCTGTGCTGGCCCCAAATCTGTTTTCGTTCTCCTTCAAGCAGGTGGAAGATAAAAATCGGGCTCTAAACAATACTCCTTGGTCTGTAGATGATCAACACCTAATCCTTAAGGCTTGGGATCAGGGAGAGCCATGGGAATCTATCGATTTCTCTCTGTCGTGTTTTTATATCCAAGTTCATGGTCTACCGCACAATATGATTAGCCATGAGACAGCCGTGATGATTGGAAGACTATTCAAAGGTCTGTTGTCTGTTGATGAAAATGAACTTGCCTCTCCTGGGAGTTGTGCTTTCCTCCGGCTAAAGGTTCTGGTGGCGGTTGATCTCCCTTTGTTAGCGGGGTTCCGTATCCCTCGTTCGGGGAGGGATCCATGGTTAATTACCTTTAATTATGAAAGGCTTCCAGAGTTTTGCTTCTTTTATGGAAGGCTTGGATACTCTGATCATTTCTGTTCAATGGATGGCCGGATGGCTGAGCTTCTCAAAAGCATGGCAGCTAAGGACCGCCCTTTTGGTGCCTGGATGCAGGTGACTTCCTTCTCTTCTAGAAGGGTGGTGCCTCGTCCGCGGAGGGCCACTCCTCCTCGTGGTGGAAGGGCTATCTTGGCTTTAACTCCTCCTCCATCTGTGCTGTCGTCATTACTGGTTCCTCCCCTCTCTGGGTGTCCAGCTTCTTCTTCTTCAAGGCAGGTCCCTCGGCCTGGGAAGGAGGTGATGGAGGATGAAAATAGTGGGGGTGTTGTTCTCCAAAATACCCTTGCTAGAACTACTGTTAACTCTTCTTCGGAAATGGGGGACAAATTGGTAAAATCCCTCTCGGATTTTTCCTTGAAGTCTGCTGTTATTTCTGGGTCCCATTCAAGTGGAAGTGTGGTGATGATTTCTGGGCCCTCTTCACCCACTCCCCCTGCTACCAAATCTCTGCTGATTATGGATGGGCCGATACTGTCAACATCTTCGAGCCCCGTGCCATCTAGTTCTCTTCTAACTAGATCGGATGAAATGAGGAAATTTTATACCCGCAACTGCTTGGAAAACGAAAAGGGATTATCTGGTTCTCTTCAAACTTCCTGGCCCACTTTTAAGCCCACTTGGACCCAATTCAACCCCCACCTCTTCACAATATTCTTAGGAGGAAATTACCACTTACCCTTACGATCTCCCCTCTTAGTGAACCCTCTCTCTCCAATTCACCAAAGAGGAAAAATTCCCCAAATTCAGCTAAACCTAGCCCTAAATCCACCAAAAAATCAAAATTAGGTCTTACTAATCTTACCAATGTGTTGCCTCCCCCTTCTTCTTCTATTTTGCAGGTCCCTCCTGGTGGATTTGTGACCGGTCTCTCTTCCCCGATGGTCCCTCGTTATACCAGGGCAAGGAAGGGCCTTTCATCGAATGGCTCCTTTCGTCGGGGCAAGCCTCCTACTATTGGAGACTCTGAATTGTCGGTGGTGTTTTCATCAGATCCTCCTCCTCCTAGCGAGTCTGTTTCCTCTGTATCGGTGGTGCTTTCTTTGATTCCAGAGTTATCCGTGCCTCTTGGGGGGTGGACTTCTTCACCTATTGATGCTCCATTCCCTTTGGGTGCGTGCCCCTCAGGTATGTCTCCTCTTGAATCATCCCGGGTGATAGGTCTCCTATCACCCGATAATAAATGAGTGTTATAAGCTGGAACTGTAGGGGTTTAGGTCGCACCCTTACAATTCAAGTGTTGAAGGACCTGGTTCGTAATTTTTCTCCTAAACTTGTGTTCTTGATGGAGACGAAACAACATCAGAAGTTGATGGAAAAGATTCAACGAAACTGTAGATTTTCTTAAAGCTTTTATGTTGATCCCCTGGGGAAAGCTGGGGGATTGGTATTGTGGTGGACTGACGAGCTTGCTTTGGACGTTTTAGATTGCTCTAGGAATTTCATTGATGTTGCTTCTAATTTTGTTTCTTCAGATTTTAGTTGGTTTTGTTCTTTTGTCTACAGGAAGCCTAACGCTTCTAGTAAACGTAGCTTTTGGAGGAATTTTCAACACATCCTCAAGCCCTCCTCGCTCCCTTGGCTCTGTATCGAGGACCTCAATCTGGTTTCCAACCCAGGGGAGAGGCTGGGAGGTAGGCCTCCTGACTTGTGGCAATCTAACCTTCTCCTTTATTTTATTCAGGAAGGTGAGTTACTTGATCTGGGCTTTAAAGGTTCCCATTTTACTTGGTCAAATCTTAAGGACGGTAACTCTAACATTCTGCAGCGGTTAGATCGGGCTTTTATTAATGCTAAATGGTGGGATTTATTCCCTAATGCCCAATTAATTCATGGTGTGATTCATGGGTCTGATCATTGTCCTTTAATTTTGAACCCCATTTTTCCTAGAATTAATAAAAGGCCCTTTAGATTTGAAGAATTTTGGACTCGTGAGCCTGGTTGTTTTGATGTTATTGAACATGCTTGGTCGCATCCCTTCTCGGGTCCCCCTCCTCACATTTTTAGGAGGAAGATTTCTGGTTGTTCTAATGATTTGATCTTATGGAGCAGAAATCTCAATGAAAACAGGAAAACTAGGATAAAAGTCTTGACGTGCCAACTTCAGTTAATCCAACAAACTGACCATGCGCGCTAATGCAAACTCAATGAGGCAGATATTAAGCGTGAACTGGCTGGCCTGTTTGAGGTTGAGGAAATCTTTTGGCGACAGAGGTCCCGCATTCTTTGGTTGAATTGGGGTGACAAAAGCACCTCCTTTTTCCATACTACCTCTACTCATAGGCGACAGGTAAACCAAATTGTGAAGTTAAAGGATCCTAATTGTGTTTGGATTGATGATGATTCTCAGTTAGTTTCTCTAATTCAAAATCATTTTCAATCTTTATACTTGCATTCTTCCACGTCTGATCCTTCTCCCATTCTTAGATGCATACTTGAGCTTGTTACTACTGACATGGCTATTGACTTATCTAGGCCACTCTGTGATGAGGAGATTAAACGTTCAGCTTTCGAGTTAGGGGGAACCAAGTCTCCTGGGCCTGACGGATTTTCTGGCATCTTTTACCAGAAATTTTGGAGTATGGTTTCCCCTGATCTGATTGCTCTTGTGAAAAATTTGTTTGTTTCCTCGACTATCCCGCACGATCTGAATAAAACCTATATTTGCTTAATTCCTAAGTTTATGTGCCCGACTGATATTCATGGTTATAGACCAATAGGACTGTGTAATTTTGCGTATAAGATTTTCTCTAAATTCCTTGCTAATCGCTTGAGCCCTTGGATGCCTCAGTTGATTTCTGATAGCCAAGGTGTGTTCGTTAAGGGGCGGTGTATTCAGGATAACATTTTGATTGCCCATGAAGTTTTCCATTGCCTTAGGACTTCTTCTAGAAAGAAGTTCAATTCTATGGCCATCAAGTTCGATCTCAAGAAGGCTTACGACTTAGTTAATTGGGATTTTCTTGAAAATATCATGATTAAACTTGGGTTTCCTACTCATTTTTTGAATTGCATTATGAGTTGTGTTAGAACTACCTCTTTCAGTGTGTTATTCAACGGCTGCCCTCTTCCTTGGTTCAACGTGAAAAGGGGCATTAGACAGGGAGATCCCCTCTCTCCCCTTTTGTTCCTCTTTGTCTATGATTCTTTTGCCCATTTTGTTAATTCTGCGAAAGTTGTTGGCAATATTCAGGGTTTTGCGTGTAATAGACATTGTCTTATCCTCACACATGTTCTTTTTGTAGATGACACACTTCTCTTTGGGAGAGCATCTGTGGGGGAGGCTAGGAACCTTAAAATTTTTTTAGATAAGTTCGTGGAGATTTCTGGCTAGCAGATCAACTTCCAGAAGTCTAGTGTGTTCTTCTCTAATTTCGTATCTGGTTCGAACATGCTTAACATTTTGAATATTCTTCAGATGGTTTGAATGCAGGCTGATGATAAGTATCTGGGCCTCCCTTCTATTTGGGGGAGATCCAAAAAAGAGGCCCTGGATTTTCTACTTGAAAGAATGCGGAAGAATACCTTAAGCTAGAAGCAAAAGCTTCTTTCCCAGGCTGGAAGAGGGGTTTTAATTAAATATGTTCTTGCTGCTATTCCTACTTATGCTATGCAGTGCTTGTTATTGCCATCTACGTTTTGCACTAAGCTTAATAGCCTTATGGCTAATTTTTGGTGGTCGGGAGAGGGAGAGGGAGAGGGTAATAAGATTCATTGGCTTAGTTGGGAGAAGCTCTCCCTCTCCAAGTCTGATGGTGGTCTGGGTTTTAAAGACCTCAGATTGTTCAATTTATCTTTGCTTGCGAAACAAATTTGGCGTTTGTTAACTAATCAAAACTCGCTTTGCTTCAGAATCCTTAAGGGTTTATATTTTCATGATTCTTATTTGTTGACTGCTTCTAAAAGTCGCAGGCCTTCCTGGATATGGTCTAGCCTGATGGAGGGAAGAGATACTCTTCTGAAGGGACTCCTCGTTAGGATTGGAGATAGAAAATCAACTGATCTTTGGCGTGATCCCTGGCTGCCATCCTTGCCAAACTTCAAACTTTATCACAGATTTTCCTCTCCTTCCTCTTTGTCATTTGTCTCAGATTTGATATGTTATTCTACTAGAAGCTGGAAGAATGATTTGATCTTGAACTTGTTTAATCCTACTGAATAACAGGCCATCCTTGACATCCCTCTTAGCAGGGTTGTGAGTCATGACAGGTTCGTTTGGCAGCATTGTGACGATGGCATTTTCACTGTCAAAAGAGGTTATAATTTCCTCAAAATGCAGCAGATGCTGGTAAGCCAGGCTCTTCCTTTGGCTGTCTCTGTTAGCTCTTCCTGCTGGAAAAGAATTTGGAAGCTAAAGGTCCCCCCGAAAGTTCAGAACTTTATTTGGAGACTTGCTCAGAATGGGATTGCCTCTGCTGCCAACTTATTTTGCAGACATTTATCTTTGTCCCCTATATGTCAAGTGTGCTTTGAGGATGAGGAATCCGTCTTGCATATGCTTTTTATCTGTCCTCATGCTCGTGCTTCTTGGCATTGCAGTCTCTTGGGTCATTTATTTGATCTTTCTTTGCATACTACTTTCAAGGATTGGCTGATTTTTATTATGGACTTGTTACATTCGGCTGATAACTTGCCTCATGTTTCTTTTGCTATGCAATTATGTTGGAGCATCTAGTTATCTAGGAACAAGTTTATCTTTGAAGGTACCCGTATCGATCCGGTTTTGACTACATCACTTGCCTCTCATTTCTGCAATGAATATTTGCAGGTGACAGGTACGACGTTTGCTAGCTGCGTTCATGAATCGCAGATACAAGTTTCATGGATTGCTCCTGCTCAAGGTATCCTGAAATTCAATTGCGACGCTTCCTGGGTGGAGACCTCCTCTCCCGCTGGAATTGCTGTGATTGCCCGCAACTTTCGAGGCCAGGTCTTAGCTGGTCAGTTTGATTTAGCCCTTGCTTCTTCACCTCTGGAAGCTGAGTTGAGGGCTATTGCTTTGGCTATTTCTATGATCCACAAGGATCACCCGCTCGTTCAGACTTGTATTGAGACGGACTGTCGCCTGGCTTTCTTGTTCTTACAAGATATTCACTCAAGAGTCCACTGGAAGCTGGATTATTTAGTCAACGACATCCGCCTTTTGCTCTCTCAGTTACCACTTTGTACTCTGACCTTGATTTCTCGTTCACAAAATTAAGCCTCTGATTGGCTATGTAAGCAAGTAAGGGTTGGTGGTTTTCCTGGTAACGCTATGTGTTCATCCTCTAGCACTTGATGTGCTGATGTACAGTGACTTTCCAACTTAAGAGTTTCTCTTTCAATATATGGCTACGTAGTCTCTTTCAAAAAACACAAGGTGAAGAACCCCCTATTTAATTGTAAATTCAATATAATGGAAGACACTTTCATATTACAATCAAATGTAAGATGATAAATTAATTAAAGATGACGAATTGATAGGTCATAGCTAATAAAAAATAGAAGATTGGAGACTAGTCTTACCTGCCTTTTTGTGTGATTAGACTCATCGACATCTCCATACCTATGAACATCTAATTATTTGTTCAAACTGTAAGAAATTTTATTCACTTAAAATCTTTACGAATATAATATATTATTGAGAGAGTTGTCTTTCAATAGTGTTTAAGAGTACTCAACTTTCCATACGGAAGATTCAACAAAAAAATTACTCAGAGCTATGTAGGGTCAATTTCCCAAGGACCCCCCTATCCATTCATGTCACTAGTGACACCTTTTTCCCATGGAAGACACCCTAAAAGAAGATTGCATAAGCTTCCATTAAAACTAACGAAGTCAGAGGGAAACGTGAAAGAAGGTGAAGAAGCAAATTTAGCTTTTGGTGCTTGCAAAATCAAGATTTTACTTTTGTGCCATTTTATTAGCTAATAGGTTATCTAAGTCATTTCACACGATTAAGAATGAGAAAAAAATGGCGGATGACTTTATCTTCGACTGGCCTAAGAATTACATTAGTCACACTCTGAGAATTGCATAATATCTGTTCTGAAACAATTGAGATCCTTGGTATGATATTGTCAAACTCCAAAAACCTAATTGTAACTTGATATTAAATCTTTAGTTAGATTTATAATCAAGTGATACACAAAAATCCAAATCATCATTTTTAAAAATCGAATCTTTTTTTTAGGGTTACAATCCATTACTGAGTATGATCAAAATTTTCTAATTTCTATATGATAAATATATATTTTTTGTTCTCATATCAACCAACTTCGATTCTACCTCGTCCTCCAATCAATTCACGCATGCCGCGAGCTGGCAAACATATATTATGAACGCCGAAGGACCTACAGGCAAAATAGTTGGATTGCGGGCCAAGAAAAATCCCTTTTTTGACTACGGGAAACTTTTCAAACAGCGGTCTTATCCTTTGAAACCGCAATAATTTAGTGAGAGTTTTAAGGTAAGCGCTAGGATTTTGCAACTTGCAAGTCACAAAAATATTCAACTATAAGACTTTAGTTTTATTTAAAAAAAAATTTAATCATACCAATTAAAAAAATATCTATTAAGATAGAACCCGGCTTATTCTCTTATCTGATAGTTTCCGCCCGTGTCTTTTGCTCGCCTTGGGGATTTTGCCGTGTTGCCGTTGGATTTTTGTCGTTGCTAATTGGAATTTTGCCGTGTTGCTGTTGGGTTTTTGCCATTGTCGGTTGGGATTTTGCCGTGTTACCATTGTTACAAATTACATGTTTGTTGTGGAATTTCGCCATGTTACCACTGGACCAAATACGCTTCTTTAATAGAAGGGCGCGCGAACCACCTTATTAATATTAGTTAACAGAATGGTTCTATTGGGACCCAGAGTTCGAAAAAAATTAGGCCGAAGACTAAGCACTATATATATAATATTTGGAAGTGGTTAGGTAGGTGTCAATACGGGCAATGATTATGATTATTATTATTATTATCATCATCTAACAAATTGTGGGTGGTGAATGGATTGAAGATATGCTTGGTGCTTAGGAATTTTGGTGGGAATTTTGTTCCATTTCGGTGGCTGGCTGACATCACCGACTCTGTGCATCTACGATTTTCTACGACCATTGGCAACTTGAGATATTTTAAATTGTTTGATTTTTTTGGTACGTAGATTTTCAGAATATTAATAAATAATTTTTTTGGATGGAGAATATTAATAAATATGTATTTATAATCTTTGGTTGTTGAATTTTTTTTTACAAATATGAGATTATAACCACGAACTTTTAGTTAAATCCAGTGCAAAATTCATAACAGAAAAAGAGAGTCCAAACATAGTGTCATAACAGAAAACACAATTCACATCGCAAGAATTGTTTGATTTCTTCCGGAGCATTGACAAAAGAAGATATCATTTTCCAAAAGTTAAAGACTCTAGGGAGAGAGTGACCTTTATTTAATAGGGAGTGGATTGAGCACGGAGTGAAGGAATCGATTCCGTACGGTTTGGAGTGAAGGGGGACCGCAGTGGCAAGCGTAGTTATGTGATAATGGCAAGTGCAGTTATGTGATAATGGCAAGCGCAGTTATGTGATAATGGCATGTGTATTTTTGACAGTGGCAAGTCCCCGTTGGTGATAATGGCGCGCGTGGTTTTTTTCATTTTGGTCCCCCATATTTTAGCATTTTTGCAAAAAGGTCACAATGGCACGCACAGTTATGTGATACTGGCATGCGCAGTTATGTGATATTGGCATGCACAGTTATGCGATAATGGCATTTGTATTTGGCCTGCGTTTGTGCGTGGTTTTTTTCATTTTGGTCCCCGTATTTTAGCGCGTTTGCAAAAAAGTCCCCGCGTGTCTTCATTCCGAACGGTTCGGAATCTGAGCATTCCGTGCCCAATCCAGACCCTATTTAATAGGTGATTAATACACCGACCAAAGCTCTGGTTGGCTGATTGTAGATTTTTTTAGGGGTGCTGATTGTAGATACTAGATAGAGATCAAGTTGCGAAACATAAAATTCTCCGGCTAATAGAATAGACCCAATTTATCCATAATTATGTAAACATTTATTTTAATATCACGTAGTTCGACGTTTTTTACTAAGCATTATCTGGTTTTGTTTCGTTTTCTCCTCTGAGTGATATTTTCAAATTTCACATTTTTAGGAATAAATTCCTAACTGTTGTTTGACCTTTTTTTACCAAATATTCTGCGAATTTTTTCCGACCAGAACCAAATTTATAATTTTAGTGACAAATTTAATCATGCTAAACTTTTTTCCAATGTTTTTAAAACCGACACGGGTCAAGTGACCCGGAATTCTTAAAATTGTTGGTTCATCTGGTCGGACCGATTTGGTCACCAATCAGACCGAGACTTCAATTTTATATTAATATTATTAAATAAGGTTTAATAAATTTAATTTAGCATTAAAAATGATAAAATAGCAAATAAGTTCAAAATTTTAGCAATTTTGTTATACAATTTATCCAAATAAAGTCTTCAAACATGAATTTAAACAAGTCTAGAAGTACAAGAAGATGATTATACAAATTTTTTTATTCGACATATTAGTCCAATTCGTTTAACTTAGTTAACATATTATCGAGAATTGTTAAAAAGATAAGTTTGTTATAATCCAAAAGTGATGTACAAGCTCCGAGCGTGGAAGTTGGAATTTTGTTTCTAAATTAAATATGATAAAATAGAAAAAATAAACACTAATCTTTTTTATCCGGACGAACCAGGTCACCTGAAAGTACCTAACCAGACAGTTCGACCAAATTTTGGCCGGTCGAACTACTTTATGCAAAAATCGATCCGAATTTGATCCCAGATAGTGGTCCGACAGGTCAGACTGCCAATCGGACCATGGTTTTTATAACATTGCTTTTTTCAGCTTTGTCTCATTGAATGGTTAAAATTGCCGAGCCATGAGTAAGAATCAGCCTTGAGTATATCAGATTCGTTTAAAGAAGTATCAATTTATTTTTTGATGCAAAAAAGTAAATCAAATTTAATTCTTGTAAATGGAGCAGATTTTAAATTAATCACGATTTGTTAATATAGCGACATAAGAGAGGATCGTAAATTAGATTATTTAGAGGTAGAAACTTGAGCGACTAATTCCTCTTATAAGATACCAACTTACAAATGTTTAAACTCATAATCTAAGTTATACGGTTGGCCCATGTTTCGAATAGGGTTTATTGATAGATGTATGACATTAATGTACAAGTAATAATGAGATAGTGCCAAGTCCATCCAATTAATTCGTAGGCAAAGTTAGATCTTTTTTATATCCAATATTTAGACTTAACACTAGTGTATATGGTCCGGATAACTTTCCTAATAATATATTGGGCAAATTATTCACTAGTCCCAGGTGTTTGGTCATCCTCCTCCTCGGATTCCTGAATTTTCGAAAATAATTTTACCGTCCCCGTGTTTAGTTAAACCTCCCTTCGGGTCTCTGGCTGACGTCATCGGCACATTTTTTTTCATTTTTTATCATAGAAATGACCAAATTACCTTTAAACAAAAAATAAAAAAATCATCTAAACTATAAAAAGAACACAACCAAGAACACCAATTCAATCAAACTATTCAATCCCTGCAACAATAAAAAAGAAGAAGCTGCAACTAAATTAGAACACTGTGGCTCAAATCCATACTCAATTATTTAAACGAAATCCTTGGAATCAATCTCAACATTCTCCAAATCGTTGTTCTCTTCATATCCACTAAAACCCCAAAACGATTCACTAAGAACACCAAAATACAGCACTAAAACCAAACCCAAAACCCATCCAGAGGAATTAAGAACACACAGAAAGAGGGAACCCCAACCCTAATTCCGCCCTAAACAAAAGTAGCTCAATTGGACATGTTCCTAGTCCTAGCATTTCAACCTCTGCCCTAAAACCCCTCTCCTTCACCATTTTTTATTTTGAATTCAGAAAAAGGGAACCCCAACCCCAATCCCGCCCTAAACCCATACGAAAAGTGAAGATCAAGTCTCCAAATTGGGGGGACTTGGTGGTGGGGTCGATGGGGTGAAAGGCCGTGGTGGGGTCGATGGGGTGAGAAATTGGATTGTGGGTGGTAGAGCACCGACTTGTAGCAGCGGGGGCCGACTTCTTCTCCGGCTTCTTCTTGCTCGAAGTCAGTAGAGAAACGAAGAGTAGCCGAGGAAGTTTGTTTGTTGTTTAATTGATTTTTGAAGGGAATAATTTTTTTGGGGCTATTATTTTGATTGGGTTGGTGTTCTTGGTTGTGTTCTTGATTTTGGTTAGTTTGATCTTATTTTTAGGTTAATTTTTTATTTTTGGTGTTTTTTAAATCAAAAGTTGAAGAAGAAGAATTTTTTTATTTTTTGTTTAAGGGTATTTTGACCATTTCCATGACCAAAAATGAAAAAAGGCCGATGACGTCAGCCAGGAACTGGAGGAGAAGGTTTAATCAAACACGGGGGACAGTAAAATTATTTTTGAAAATCCAAGGACCCGAGGGAGAGGATGACCAAACACCAGAGACTATGAGGTAATTTTTCCTAATATATTTTTTATTTGTAATACTTGAACTCAAGACATTAAAAAAATGATATCCTAGCAAATACGTAACACTACTATATTTCAAAAGATTTGAACTCGAGGTGGAGAAACAATTGGATTCTATTTGAACTTTTGACTGCTTGGATACCTTTCGAATGTGTTTTTCTCCTGGTGATGATGAAGACAACATGGACAGTTGTGTAGTTGGTTTGCAAGTAGGTGTTGCAGTGGGTGATGTTGCGGTGATTGAGCTTTCTCATCTGCCAGCTGCTAATGCGCTTTTGGCTCCCGATGTGGTTGTCTCTATTTGGAAAGCCTAACGCTATCATCGATGTGCTTCCTTTCTCTGGTTCTGCTGGTGTTTCGTCTGTACCTCCTGCAGACGAGCTGTTGTTGCAGATCTTCCTTTCAATCTCCAGTTCCCTCTTCTTTGTGAGGTTGAGCAACTTCCTGGTATTGCTCCTTCTTTGATGGCTCGCAGTTTCTGGCTGCAATCAGTTGTGGTTGCCTGGTTGATGTTGTTGCTGATTTCACCTTGGAGCTAGTTGTTGCATCTTGTGTTGTTGGTCATCAACTAGAAGACATGGGATTGTCTACTATTTCGAAAATGGATGCTTGGTTTGAGGAGATTCTTACTAGTCTTGTTGCCTCTAACTTTGCGATTGAGACGCATCCTCTCGCTGCTGTTTCGACTGCTTCTTCCTCACCCGTTGCTGCTAGCATGGTGATACAGTCGGTAAATAAGTGTGCTTTCATCTAGTTGACCCTGACTAGATCGAGCTATCGTGAAAAGAGGTCAAGGAGCAAGGCTGCTGCCCTATTAAATTTGCTATTACGAAAAGTGAAGATCAAGTCTCTAAAGAGGCCTGTGCTGGTGCGAAGCCTTCGCTCGCTTTTGGCTAGTTCAAAGATGCTTAATGATGTTCTTCGAGAGGAACTCTCGGCTGATGTCGTTGGAAGAGGATTCTTCTCAAATTCTCCAAACGATAAAGGATGCGGCACGAGGTAAGGATCAGAATTGGTCTTTCAACCCTCCATAATCATGGTCTCTGCAAGTTAGTTTGTATAGGATTGCCTTTTGCTTGGTGTATAGTTGGGCACTTTTGGTTTTAGATATAGTGCTATTTTTTGGGATACCTTGATTATGTACTGAGATATCACTTATCTCTGCTCTGCATGTTGATATGTGGTATCTGGTATATAATGTGTAGTACTTTGGTACCGGTAGTGTAAACAACCTTGGTGGATTCTTTTGAGATGAATAAAACTTTACTTATAAAATAAAGACTCGAACTAAAGCAAAGTAAAATCTTTGAAAGATGACAACACTCTCCTGCTATATGATCTAAGTACCTCATCATTAATGTAAGTGTTTGTTGTTCTAAATACCAATGTTTTCAAAATCGCAGTCCGACTGGTCGGACCACTACCCGAGACCAAACTCGGGTCGCTTTTTGCATAAAATCCAGAAAGTGGTTTGACCAGTCAAAATCTGATCAGACTGCCAGGTCAGGTACTTCCGGGTGACCCGGATAAGAAAAATTAGTTGTTATGTTTTTATTTTATCGAATTTAATTTAGAAACAAAACCTCAACTTCCATGTTGTGAGCGTGTACATCACTTTTGGATCACAACAAACTTATCTTTTTAACAATTCTCGATAATATATTAACTAAGTCAAACAAATTCGAGTAATATATCAAACAAGAAAAGTTGTATAGTCGTATTCTTGTACTTCTAGATTTGTTAAATTGATGTTTGAAGACCTTGTTTAGATAAATTGTATAACAAAGTTGGTAAATAGTTGAAGTTATTTATTATTTTATTATTTTTTATGCTAAATTAAATTTATAAAACCTTATTTAATAGGGAAAAGTCCACTTTCGTACCCTGTGGTATCGACCAAAATCACTTTAGTACCCTGTGGTAAAAAACCGATCAATCGAGTCATACTTATTCCAATTAACATCAAAAAGGGCCTCGGGCAGCTGCCCGGAGCTGCCCGAACTTACCCGCCCGCTGCCCGGGCCACGTGGTCAGCCACGTCACCAATTTTGGTGACGTGGCGCCACGTCACCAAGAGGAGGAGGAGGAGACGGGGAGGAGGAGGAGGAGGAGGAGGAGGGGAGGAGGAGGGGGAGGAGGGGAGGAGGAGGAGGAGGAGGAACGCGGAGGAGGAGGAGGAACGCGGGGAGGAGGAGGAACGCGGGGAGGAGGAGGAGGAGGAGGAGGAGGAGGGGGAGGAGGAACGCGGAGGAGGAGGAGGAAGAACGCGGGGAGGAGGAGGAGGAGGAGGAACGCGGGGAGGAGGAGGAGGAGGAGGAGGAGGAGGAACGCGGAGGAGGAGGAGGAGGAGGAGGGGAGGAGGAGGAGGAGGAGGAACGTGGAGGAGGAGGAGGAGGAACGCGGGGAGGAGGAGGAGGAGGAGGAACGCGGGGAGGAGGAGGAGGAGGAGGAGGAGGAGGAACGCGGAGGAGGAGGAGGAACGCGGGGAGGAGGAGGAGGAGGAGGAACGCGGGGAGGAGGAGGAGGAGGAGGAGGAGGGGAGGAGGAGGAGGAGGAGGAGGAGGAGGAGGAGGAGGAGGAATGCGGAGGAGGAGGAGGCGGAGGAGGAGGGAGGAGGAGGAGGAGGAGGAGGAGGAGGAGGAGGAGGAGGAGGAATGCGGAGGAGGAGGAGGCGGAGGAGGAGGAGGAGGAGGAGGAGGGGAGGAGGAGGAGGAAAATCGGAGGAGGAGGAGGAGGGGTGACGTGGCGCCACGTCATCAAAATTGGTGACGTGGCTGACCACGTGGCCCGGGCAGCGCTCGGGTAAGTTCGGGCAGCTCCGGGCAGCTGCCCGAGGCCCTTTTTGATGTTAATTGGAATAAGTATGACTCGATTGATCGGTTTTTTACCACAGGGTACTAAAGTGATTTTGGTCGATACCACAGGGTACGAAAGTGGACTTTTCCCTATTTAATAATATTAATATAGAAGTACCGATCTGACCGGTGGTCTGACCGGTCGGACCATGTGAACCATAAAATTTAAAAATTCCGGATCGCCTTTCATGTCGGTTTTGAAAACATTGCTAAATACCTTATCACTTGTAAGTGTTTGTTGGACATTACTTCCCCCTTAAGTTATAGAAGATTGGGTGTTAGCCATTTTATAATCCCTTCATTTCTTTTGCTTTACCGAAAGAAAAACTAGTTCCAGGGTCACTATTGATCAGATTAAGCAAGTACCAGGAAATGTCTCAATTAGTGGAAGACCAAAATTTCGACTTCTGAAGATGGAGGGTGTTGATATTGACTTGACCTTTTAGGGATTGAAACGTGTCGAGACCATGTTCCTCAGATATCACGGGCGTTAACCATGGTTGGAAGACGAAACAGATTTGAATCTTATCAGTTACGAATGATTCTAAGTTGTCCAAAAAAAATTTTTGGGTGGAATGTCCGAAAAATATATTCATGTTTAAACTAACATGGTTCTATTTTATTAGAGATCTCAACTTTGACTTATGTCAATATAATTATCATAAATTGCCAAAAAGAAATGTAGTCTAATAATATTAAGTGTGTAATTATTCAATGAGGTTCAGGGTTCAAACTTGGCATGGTGTAAAAATTTATCTTTAAAAAGAATTTATCATAAATTTTAGAAAGTTGTTGTGGATTGATAAGAAACTTCAACTTTGAGTAATGTGAATTATAATTACATTGAAATTTGTAAAATAAAATTTGTCACCACATGAGATCTCACTCGGACCAAATTCAAATTTGCGATGATGATTTCGACACCTGATCTTAAGAAAATGTCATCTGTAAAGAGCTGTAGCAATCAATAATGTAACACTAGGGGAAAAAAGATTCGAAGCAATGTAGCAAATGAATGATGGGCTAAGGCGTGATCACAGTTTGAATTATGATTAATTCGAATTATAATTCGCAAAATTTAAATTATGAAAATTATGATTTATATTTAATTTGTTCGAGGACGAATTCGAATATGAATTCGAATTTATGAACCGGATCAAATCTGAATAGAATTTTCGACAAATCAAATCGAATTTTAGACGTCGGATTCAATTCAAAGTCACCCCGTACTTAATTAGTGCGGTTTTTAGTCCTCGACTCACCAAAAAGTGATATCTGGTTGATGTTTATGTGCTATAGTAAACAATAAGCATGAGGCGAATGCAAACGAATTGAAGCACAGACGGAAAGTTAGACACTAGAAGCACTTCAGTTATAGGTTCATGGACCTGCTACCGCTGTACAAGCTCATAGGTGCTAACCAAGTCCCGAAGGTCGAGTTACTGCAAGTGCACTAAAAGAAAAGGATGAAAAAGAAGAGAGCCTCGTCTAACATAATCATCAAAATTATGGTAGTGATTAAAAAGGCGAAGAACTATACTGACAAGTCTCAGAAGCTGAAGAGGAGCTTTAGCATTTCTCCTACTTCACCAGACATCGGTAGCATCAGCTGGATGCGTACGAGCAAGAAGCCGACGTTAAGGTCACTGCATTTCACTCTTTGACCCCAGTTTTATCCATCTTGCTCTCTTACATGGTCAATATCTAATAACATTGATTCGTTCTGACACCCGCATGTTCTTGCCCCCCAGGTGATCAATATCTTGCTACATCAGCATGAATCCATTGCTCAATTCCCAGCGGCGGTATCATTTTGACATTGTTCCACCTGTGGAGGGAGGAGAAGAGCAAGCCGGGTTTTGTACCTTGCAATTCTTTTCAGCCGGTCTTCCCTTAACCTACACGTTGACGGGGTTAAAGTTTTCCAATATGCTAAAGAGTAGAACAGTGATAAATATCTACATAAAATAAGAAATTCCTCTTACTGCCATCATATATATAAAAAATGCCGAACCAACAAAGAGTGAACTAACCTTGCTCGAACCTTTTTGGCATGTTTAACGTGTCTTTTCAAGAGATCTTCATGAGATAGATCAACAACCGACTCCTCAACCTTGCGAGAAGAAGTATTAACACAAAACTTCAGATTTTGGAGAGAAATATATCAAATAAACATTCAGAATGAATCGGTTGACATGAGAAGTCAATTTCAACCTTCTATTAACCTAATTTCCAATAGCATTGACATGACCTACATAACAGTCACACAACTGTCGGCTGCTGAACCTCAGGCACCTCAAATCGGCACATTGGAAAACAGTTCACTACTTTATCCCTACTATCGCTAGTTGATTCATGCATGACTATCAGCAAGAATGACTACTGTAAGAAGACAAGTAGTTCATTTTCCATATCGTAAGTTCTTTCAAAATCACAGACAACATTGTGGAACTCATTCTGTTTACAACAATAATACATAGTAAGTGGTGAGATGTTGGCAGTTCAAAAAGAGGCTACGTAGATGGATGGTTTTTGGTGGACGGAAATCACTGGCTACAAATATACATATACGCAACATCACATTGGAAGGAATTGCAGCAAAATGATGGCTTTTTTTTAAGGGAGCAAAATGATGGTTAATAGGCACAGAATAAAAAATGAGAAAAATCAAAGCAACGTGAGAGTTTCAAACAGAGTGGGTAATCAAGTACCTCATCTTCTTTGACATCTTGACCTTCCTTAGTACTTGGAATCTGATCTTCCACTAAAGCTAAAGGCAAAGGTCTTGGAAGAGGTTTTGAAGTATCCCTCTCCTGCGGCTGCAAAATGTAAACAAAAAGGAGAAGGAGAAAGATGCAAACCATTAGATGCATGTGAAAACGTATCTCAAATTTATCAAGTTGGTGTGATCTTGCTCTTACTATAACTTTTATCATAAAATGACAAACAAAAACTACGATTTGGCCAAAATAACTGTCAACCAAGCAACAAAAACTTGAAAACTAACAACCACCGAAAGGAACAGCACACATAAGATAAAGACCAGTTACTGCAAAACAAAACTAGCCAGTACTTCAAACACTAAACTGAAAAAGTGGGAAAGGACTCAAATAAGCCACAAAGGCCGGAGCAAATAGGACATAAGTGACTAGTACTTCGAACACATAGTCCAAGACAAGTTCATAAAACTTTCCCGCATTGCATCCAACACCTTGATATGCAGACTTGCTGACAGCCACCAAGTGGCATGAAGGAGATGAGCAGAAAATTGAAAAAATAGAACACTTGGGAAAAAAAAAAGAGCAAGTACAAACTTAGAAGTTGCATGTGCACATATGGAGCAGACCTGGCAGTCTTCGGGTTGCCCATTTCGAACCCATGATCTACAGAGTGCATAAAGAGATGCCCCCTCCACTATTCTCACCTAGAAAAAAAAACAAAGGGCCGTCATAAACCCATAACAGCACAGATATATATAAATATATTCACAGGAATGGTTCACAACAAAACTTCTAAGATACTGCCTTGCAGGTGAGGTGGACAGTTCAGAAAAAAACGTATAAAATGTCATTATTATTGAAGATGACTTCAAAAGATATTTATTACTGTAGAACACAATAACTCTTACTTTCCGGCCACTTATTGTAACTAGTTTATCTTCTCTGCTTCCATCACTACATAAAGGCAAAGGAACAATATGTGTTAGCTTCTGCTGTCGTAATTTCTAGAAGTTGAGAATACAGGGAGGGAGATGGAAACAGCAAGCAAAAAATTCCAGATTACATTACCTGGAACTCCTAAAACCATTTGAATTTTGAACTGGGGAGGGGGATGGATCCTGAAATAAGCAGAAAATCAAAATTCATAATCTCTTCAAAGGGATAGAGGAGCAGAGATTGCACTTGCCAAAAAGCCTCAGTGGTACAAATGATTAAATGACAGCTACCACATCCCAGCACCACCGACTGCTGGTCCCCACTACATCGTCCAATAAAAGCCATCCTGACTATTAGCTAAGCATGTGACATTTAGAAGCTATTACCCCATGTTCAAAACAGTCTCAAGATGATGCACCTTAGGCAATCTAGAATGACAATAAAGTTCCCATAAGACCACAGCCCCTTAATCCATGCTAAAAGTATGTAGTTTGCATCGCAATTTCCAAATAGTGCTTGGACAAATATAGGCCACATTGAGAACAAGTTGGGAGAAAAATCATTAATGAGATTAAGTTATGATTTTGCTCCGACTTCAAGCTAATTCAGGACGATTCTGCCAAAACAACTCTCCAGACACGACATAAAAGCCATTACAAATTTCACGAGACATACAATTCTGCGTTCGCAGCGAGCTGAAACAGCACAAGACTCAACATTTATATCCCGAGCCTCCTACTTAAGCACCACAGTTCGTTTGTTCTAATCACAGTCTAAGCAATCCAAAACCCGCCTAGGCCTAACCAAACAGGAACAACACGAAATGCTACAAACAAAACACCCGATCATTTACCTTGACCAGCGTACCGCCACCAGCAGCCCCCCGACCCGCACCTGAACCTGGGACGGGATGCTGCCTCGAAAGGGGACTGTGGGGATCGGCAGCAACCTGCCTGACAATGCCGCGAGCAT
Organism: Hypericum androsaemum; assembly: GCA_963995505.1. Lineage (NCBI taxonomy): Eukaryota > Viridiplantae > Streptophyta > Magnoliopsida > Malpighiales > Hypericaceae > Hypericum > Hypericum androsaemum. Next base: position 11,603,272 of record OZ023193.1, on the reverse strand, counting down.
GGTAAGCATACTGGTGGCCGCGGAGGGGGAGCGGGTGGAGGTGGGCGAGCGCGGGGTCCATCACGACCTGCGCAGGGAGGGGGGGCGGGGGAGGGCGGTAGGCAATCCCAACGGTGGGGCCGTGCGGGGCGAAGCCGTGGCCGGAGGACGCCGCGGAATAGGGGACGCCCTGCTGGATGGGGCTGGGGTTGATTCTAGGGTTAGGGTTAAGAGGGGGCCGTAGGGAAGTATGAGGGTAGAGGTGGAAAGCGTGTTGGGGGATGGAGTAGAGGTTGGGGATCTGTGGTCGGGGTCGAAGCGGAGTTTTTGTACCGCTCGTTTGCGTCACGGGGCGAGAATTAGCGACGGCGCCGGTGCCGGTCGTAGTGGTGGCGGCGCCGGCGGTTGGGGGTTTAGGGTTGGTGGAGGAGGAGGACATTGGGGAATTCTAGCGGGTGGGGATTTTGAAAATTAAATTGGGAAGGAAAGGGTGGGCTTTTTGTGTGTTTGGGTTTGGGGGTTTTTGAATTTGAAGAGTTACGGCGGGGCGGGGCGGGGCACGGCGAGTGATTTCTTCCGTGTCTAAACCAAATTCGAATCGAATAAATTAAAATTGTATCAACTAATGTTATAAGTAATTACAGAGCATTCTCGATCTAATTGAAAATTTTTAGAGTCAAATCAAATAATATTTATGAATAATTAAATATCTATAAACTAATGTTTGAAAGATGAACGGTAGCTTTAATCATGAACATATTATTTAAGAAACTAAATTCAATTCTAGAATCACAACCATCATAAAGTAATTTTAAGTTAGGCTTTAACCCACAAATTGTACTATTCACAGTCGCATACAATACATTGTTATTTTAGAATTGTTTATTTGAATATATTAAAATAGATCACAAAAGCAATATAATCGAGTATGTACAACGAGTGAGAATAGAAAATAGGTGTATGAGTCTTACTTCAAAGAATACCTGGGCGGCCCTCCACAGGTGTATGAGTCACCACAATCCTTTCCGCTCGTCGCCAAGCCTCCGTAGACCTCCCCCCGAATGGCTTTATTTTTTATGGTCTTAGTCTCGCTGTCTTTCTTTTCTGTTCTATTATTAGTACTTTATTTATGTCTGTTTTAAGCTTTTGCTTGTTAGTTTTGATCCCGAGCTATATCTGTTTATTGACTTTTTTGGGACTAGGTTTAATCGCCTCTTGTTGTGTGTCTTTTACTTGGATTAGCCTAACATATATCTGATATCGGTACGAATCTCGATATCTTTCTTGTTGTTGCAGGTGGATAATTTGTCTCGGTTGGACTCGTTTGACATTGGCTTTTATTTGCGTGCATCTTTATGCATTCAAATGCTCGATTTCACGAGGTTGCGCTTATGATGTAACCTTGTGTTTGTTAGCCGCGCTTGTCTCGGTAGTTATCTAATTTGGTGCTCCCGTAGCTATTCGTCCACCCATCGCTTCCATCCACGCCACTCTACTGTCTTCGAATTTGTATTTTTTATCTGTTAGGTGTCCTCGTTCTTTGTCTATATATTTCATATTTATGTATTATAACTATTTTATTTAATATTAGGCTACGCACTACTCTTTAAAAAATAGTCGTATTTCAAGTAGGAATAAAACCCCTAACAACAGAAGGATTAGATGCATCAGTACTTAAGTTTTAAAGATTCATTAATGAGCTCGGTAGAATCAAGCATTTGCGATGGCCCTTTATCGTTTAATTGTTATCCAAATCTTACATTATATTTGCATGACCAAATACCTTACATGCTTAAACTCTTCAACTAAAAATGTATATTATTCACTCATGAGCGGCCTATTTCTGTTGCTCTAAGCTTCAGAGTACATTACAAAGCCATGGTGTTTGCATTTGCAACAAAACATCATTTTTAATTAAACAAAGGCAAAACATTACTATTACAAACTGATTTTATAAGAGCTAACACTGTCGTCCCTAAAGCCATCAAATGGAAGGATGTTACCCTTCCACGAAAATGGATCTTAGAGGATATGATACCACTAGATTACATAAACCCAAAATTGCAAAAACTAAATGAAAGTATTTCACAGATAAATAATTATTCTAGTGGTGCAATAAGGATTACTTTTAATCGTACATCTAGTCTAAGATATCAAAATGAGCCAATATTTTCAAGAAATGAAAGCACATCATCTCGAATCAAAGATTTAGGAAGAGTATCACAACTAGAAGTTCCCCATCTCCCACAAGTAATACATCTACCAGATAAACCAAAATTTTCAACATCTGATTTACAAAATCCTATTTTACAACATGCAAACTATCACTCTCAAATTTCACACCCAGTATACTGCCAAGGTGATGCCTCGCGTGAGCAACATTTGCCACCATCTTCACCAACGATATCAGCCATAACTGAAAATCAAACCTTACAAAATTAATTAAATATTTTAGAATCGCCTTTTGAAATTGACAAAAAAAATTATGAGAAAAGATTTTTGTGCTTTACATAACAAAGAAAAATAAAATTGATTCTTTAAGAACTTTGTGAAAGCTGAAAAAAGTAAAGTACAAAACCATTATTATAAATTCCTTGAAAAATATAAAGTCCACATTTTATTTTTCGATTGATTTGAAGATTATATTGCTGAAAGTGGCATGAATTATCATTTTTTTTACACAATAAATCTTATCACCATATCTAAACGCCAAAATGAGCAATGGGAAATATTAACCGGAAAAATAATAGAATCTCCACATCCACCCTTAAGAAAAGTCAAATTAACATATGATAATAGTACAATAGAAGCTACGGCATAAAAAGCTCCCACTGATGACGTTCTAACAAACTCTAGACATATCATACACCAAAATAATTATAGTAACACTCATCTCAACACCATTGGAACACAAGTATCTCGTATTGAAGAACATCTCCAACCTACCAAAACTCCCACAACCATCCTTCCACTTGTACTTCCAAAAAATCCTACTTTTAAACTATATCAAATATCACAAACAAGTACCAAACAAATTTAGCAACATAATCGCAATCTTGTTCATGCTATTAAAAAAATAACTTTCTAGTATTGAATCATCATCATCTCAACTTATTGCTCCTGATACACTCCAGTCAAAAATCCTTAATACCATAGATAAAGAATCTGATAGTGATTCTTCAGCATCTTCACCAAAATTACATCGTCTATATTGGCCAACGACTACTAGTCATAATATTTCCATTCCAGGACCAGATATGGCCATCGAACAAAAACTAAATATTTTGCAACAAGCAAAATTTAACTCTAATTCTATTTACGAATGGAATATTGATACTATTACTGAATACAATATTTTAAACCTATTACAACAAATGACTATGGCTGCAAATGCTTATAAAATCCAAAGTACCATTTTTGATAAAAGTATTGCAGAAATTCTTATTTCTGGCTTTTCAGGCCAATTAAAAGGTTGGTGAGATTTCTATCTTACAAAAAAAACTTGAAATTCTAGAAAGCCTTCAAATAGATGAAAATAATGAGTTTATTTTAAATGATTCAGGAGAACCCATCCAAGATGCGATTTCTTCAGTAATTTTAGCCATATCATTACATTTTATCGGTGATCCATCACATCTTAAAGATAAAAATGCTGAACTTTTATCAAATCTAAGATGTAACAAATTACACGACTTCCAACATTATAAAACTACATTTTTAACTAGAGTCATGCTAAGTGAAGATTCAAGTCAACCCTTTTGGAAAAAAAAATTATCGATGGCTTATCTTTCATATTAGGAGAAAAAGTAAGAAACTATTTAAAACAAACGTATGGTTCTCCAATACGATAGGATTTATCAACATATGGAGAAATTACTAGTATCACTCAAAATTAAGGTTTACAAATCTGTCAAGATTTAAAACTTCAAAAGAATATTAAAAAAGAATAAAAACAAACAAAACAAGAATTGAGATCATTTTGCCAACAATTTGATATTAATTCTACCAAACCGCAAGCTTTCACATGTTATTGTACTCATAAAAATTCTTACACAAAACCTTATAAACAAAATCAATTTTATCGTAAAACCTACTCTAAAAATAAATAGAAATGTTACTTGATTTACCTATTCAAGTAAAAGACTTTTATCAATTCGACCATTAACTCCAAATCTACCTTATCATCACTAAAAAGCGCCATTAGTTTCCAAAAAATGAGCATCATTATTTAGACCTTTTTTGAAAGACAATAAGTTTGACGTTAATTTTCACCAAAAAAACAAACATGAACTTTTATACGGGTCAAACCTGGATTAATTGTTCAAATAGATCAGATATCTGATGGTTTAAAAAAAGAGAAAATTTCACTTTAGTACGCTATGATATCACCGATTATGACTTGGGTACCCTGTGGTTTTAAATCCATCAAACCGGTCAAACTTATTTTAATTTTTATCTTTTAGAGGACCCGAGGTCCGGTCCACTCTGAGTTTTTTTGAGCAAACGGCGTTGCTTTGACTTTACGTGGAGTGCCACGTGGTAGTGATCCAGATTAGTCGTTACTAACGTGGCGGTGGGTAAATTATCAAATTAGTACCAAAATTTTTTATAATTTTTCTAAAAATTCTTTGACTCCCCTCTATCATTCTCTCTCTTCTTCCAATGCCATGTTCATCTTCAACCTCCCCATCTTCAACCAAACAACAACAATGGAACCCAAATAAACAAAATTAAAAATTATCTCCTCCGTCCTCCCACATCTTTTAAGTGATAAAAATTGAAATAAGTTGAACCGGTTTTATACGTTTAAAACCACTGAGTACCCAAGTGATATTAGTGTCCGTATTGTGAACTTTTCCCAAAAAAATAAATAGGAACTTTTATTCGTATTGTGAAATTAGTGTGTGATCTAAACGAAGTGGTTAAAAATATCATTTACGGTGTCTGCCGATTATTAAGAAAAAATTACCGCAAAGAAATTATTAAAATTTTAAGCGGGATAAATTTTCCATATAAAATAATTTAATAAACCTTGGATAATGGCCTACCATATATAAGATCTAACCGCATATAGACTTAGAGAAATATGATATATCAGGACTGAACAATTTTTTTGAACATATATAACCATTCAATAAATGAATTCCTTAGACAAGTTCAACTGTTTCGGTACATCTTAAACTAAACTAAAAATATAAAAAATGAGTGTTGAATCCCCCGGCACAAAGTGCACTAGAGTGAACAATCTGTTCTGGTTGTTCTATCTATAGTTTGGTAACATTATTTCATCAATTTCTAAACTTTTTAGTAAAAAAATGATAAATATGCTAACATAAAAAGAGACATAAAAAAAGTGATAAGTGAAAAAATAATGATAATTAATTACGTAATGTTAATATCTGGTAAAAAATATGATGTATGATAGGAAAAAATCTTCCACTATTGGTGTGACAATATTTGGGATATGACTTTTTGCACAAAAAATTCTTAACCCTACTCATAAACCCATAAAGGAGACCTCAACCAAATTAGGCATATGTAATTACGATCGGTAGTGTATGAGTAAAGTCTAGAAGGATCCTCGCTGCCCATGCCTTAGTTTGAAAAAATGGACTCTTACCTTCCTCACTCAATCGTATTTTCATTATTGGATCAATACTCTTACCCTCATTTTTGCGATATATATTTAATGATAAAAAAATAAGTACCTCAAATTTGAAGTATATATATAAGGTAGGGTATGGTACAAAGTAAGATCTAAAATAAGTTTCATACCCGACTCTAGACCAACCAATAAAAGCGGACTCATCCACTTACCTATCATGAACTGAGTAGTCAACATATCCTAGACCCACGGGGTAACGTAGAGTCTGATCCACGAGATACATATATTCTTGCCATCTTTTTTTTTTGAAATGGTGGGATCAAACCTCTATATGAAAATAAAAAACCAGTACATATACAACAAAAAGAGCATCCTACTTATAACCTGGACTCCCACTTAGACGGTATCGCAACACCTCATCGTGCCATCTTTAATTAAACCCAACTTAGAACCATGTAGATTAAATATAAATATTATTTTCTTCCTTAGCTCTAAAACTTTTACAAGACACTTAAAGAATAATATTTTATAACATTGATCGTCTAATTAGATGTATTTTATTAATCAATCGATCCATAGGTAAACATAAATTTCATATCAGGCCATGATGAATGTGAGTATCTTGATCCGAAAAAAAATTGCAAAGGATAGGATCTTAATCTTACCTCTAAATCTCGACTAAGGATTCAGATCCTATTAATCACTTTTCTACTCTACCTATTATTATCCTCAAAAAAAGAAAAAGAAAGAAGGTACAAAAAATAAACAACAACAATCATCTAGGGTTACACACCAAATGCAAACCCGGCCGCCTCCGAGCGTCTTAACATGAGGCCAACTCAGACAAAAGAAGATCCGCATCCCAAGGGCAATCCGGTCAATTCCCCTTCCCCTAAAAGCCCTAAGTTCCCACTCGGAGCTGCCTCCTATAAGTACTACACTCCCAGCCTCGCACCTCCCCCTCTCACTCTGCCTCCTCTGGAAAACCCTAATCCGAAGGACAGAGCCTCCGCCTCCCCCTCTCCCTCTCTTTCGATCTCGTTTTCAAGGTAAAACCCATCTCTACTTTTCTATTTATTTTAACGATATGAGTTTTAATTTCTTAGGATCTGGTTGAAAAATCGGTACCTGGGTCCTTACTTATAAGGATAATTGATGAGTTGTTGATTTGTGTTATTGTAATTGCATGGAATAGATCTTAGGTTGGTCTGTCTGTTTTAGATAATTTTGTTTAGCTGGTTGATGTTGGTGTTTCTGATTGGATTAGATTCGCTCGAGGGGTTGAGGCAAGATTTGGTTTGCTGGATCTGGGTTTAGTTTAAATTGTATGAACATGTTGAAGATTTATGTTGGTTCTGACGTTGATGAGTGTTTTGATCTACCGACGCTTGTTCGTTGGTTGGATGATTTGTTAGTCTGATTTTTTGTTTCTGGTTTGCGGGTTTGTTGCGGAAGTTTTTGTTATTCTGCTTTTGATTGGGGGTATTGTTGTGTTGATGTTTGTCTTTTGTTGAATGCAGAAGATGGGTAAGGAAAAGTTTCACATCAACATTGTGGTCATTGGACATGTCGACTCTGGCAAGTCCACCACCACCGGACACTTGATCTACAAGCTTGGAGGTATCGACAAGCGTGTCATCGAGAGGTTCGAGAAGGAGGCTGCTGAGATGAACAAGAGGTCATTCAAGTATGCCTGGGTGCTCGACAAGCTCAAGGCCGAGCGTGAGCGTGGTATCACTATTGATATTGCCCTGTGGAAGTTTGAGACCACCAAGTACTACTGCACTGTCATTGATGCTCCTGGGCATCGTGATTTCATCAAGAACATGATTACTGGTACCTCCCAGGCTGACTGTGCTATCCTTATCATTGACTCCACCACTGGTGGTTTCGAGGCTGGTATCTCCAAGGATGGACAGACCCGTGAGCATGCTCTGCTTGCTTTCACCCTTGGTGTCAAGCAGATGATTTGCTGCTGTAACAAGGTATGCTGTGTGCTAATTTTTAAATTGTTTTTATTAAATATCTGATTAGCATGATTTATATTTCTAAATTCTAATTGTTTTTAATGATGAATTTGCAGATGGATGCCACCACACCTAAGTACTCCAAGGCCAGGTACGAGGAAATCGTCAAGGAAGTCTCTTCCTACCTCAAGAAGGTTGGGTACAATCCCGACAAAATCCCATTTGTTCCCATCTCTGGGTTTGAGGGTGACAACATGATTGAGAGGTCTACCAACCTCGACTGGTACAAGGGACCAACCCTTCTTGATGCTCTTGACATGATCAATGAGCCCAAGAGGCCATCAGACAAGCCCCTCCGTCTCCCACTTCAGGATGTGTACAAGATTGGTGGTATTGGAACTGTGCCTGTGGGACGTGTTGAGACTGGTGTTGTGAAGCCTGGTATGGTTGTGACCTTTGGTCCTACTGGTCTGACCACTGAAGTCAAGTCTGTGGAGATGCACCACGAAGCTCTCCTGGAGGCTCTCCCAGGTGACAATGTTGGCTTCAATGTCAAGAACGTTGCTGTTAAGGATCTCAAGCGTGGTTTTGTTGCATCCAACTCCAAGGATGACCCTGCTAAGGAGGCTGCCAACTTCACCTCCCAGGTCATCATCATGAACCACCCTGGTCAGATTGGCAACGGATATGCCCCAGTGCTCGATTGCCACACATCTCACATTGCTGTCAAGTTTGCTGAGATCTTGACCAAGATCGACAGGCGATCTGGAAAGGAGATCGAGAAGGAGCCCAAGTTTTTGAAGAATGGTGACGCCGGGATGGTGAAGATGATTCCCACCAAGCCCATGGTTGTGGAGACTTTCTCCGAGTACCCACCGCTCGGTCGCTTTGCTGTGAGGGACATGCGTCAGACAGTTGCTGTTGGTGTGATCAAGAGCGTGGAGAAGAAGGACCCAAGCGGTGCCAAGGTGACCAAGTCCGCAGCCAAGAAGAAATGAGGAGCATCCCCGGATCATCAGCCCTCGGGTTGTATTCCATTCTGTTATGCTCTCAAATATCCGTTTTTGTGGTTTTGTCAAAGTTATTCAAAGACCCTGTAGTAATCTAGTTTGGTTGTGGACAGTTGTTCAAGGAACCAGTGTTTTTTGTTTGTGGACTGCTGCAACTGATAGCGTCGAGTTTTGAGCTGTGTAGCGGATGGAGGAATTGCACCTTTTGGTGATGGTTTTGAACTCCACTATTTTCAGTATCATCTCTTATCTTCTGGTTCAAATGATTTATATTCTAGTTTTTTAAATTTCAATCTTTTATATTCTGATTAATGATCTTACTCCTCTGTCCTTGAGATATAAATTGTATAAGAAAATTTTATTAACTCATTCGATTTCTTTAAGAGCTCTCTTGTAGAGGACGTGTCAAGGACAATGAAATGGAACCTTCAGTTGGGAAAATGAAGGATTCTTTCCTTTTAACATGTTCTAAATACTTGGCAAAACAAAACAAAGCTATGTTCTAAATGGAAATGGAGACCCACCAATCTACTCTCTCGCTAACTTTTAAAAAAAATGCATGTACCTATAGCTAGCTTGTCACAGATAATGCATCAACAACCATCTCCATTTTCAGGCAGTGGAAGTACTTGATCGAACATCCGAAGTGGAAAGATCCGTATCAATGGAGCCTGCCACGTTTCTGTAAATGACCATACCTTCGGTGAGTTACTATTAGGATCCAGTAGTTTCATTAGGGTTAGCCTCGTGTTTTTTTTAGGGTTAGCCTCGTGTTAGAGGTGCAAGCTTCGGTGTGAGCTGATAAATACGTCTACTTTTTGTGTTTGTTAGATTCTCTGTCAGAAAAAAATTTACCTTGCATTTTCTTATATTGGATGTTTATAGAACCCGGATCTTTGGGATCCACTTGATCCATAACTCATTGAATGTGACCCAGTCTCTTATCTTTTTTTTAAGAGGTACCAAGTCTATAACTAGTTTCTACATGGATGCTTATTTAGAGGTAGGATCTAGACCTTACTCTAGATTCTACAATAAGGATTCAAAAATTGATCTGTAGAGTTTATTCCAATGAACTCGTTGACTTACATAATAATTTTAATATTTAGTGTAAACCATTTAAAAGTACACTCAAATTTATCTTTATTTTGACACACAATATTATAAAATATTAATGATTAATTTTAAATGGAGAAGTAAATAATCTTATTTTTTTCATAATGAGTGTCATGTAAAATTTTAGGATTTATAGAAGAAATAATATTTATATGTTAATCTAGCCAGATAAAGGAGAGTCTATTATGATAATTTCTCATTTATGGATCTATTGTGTGGGTAATTTCTCATTTATACAGAAACCAAAATCTAATTTCAAGAATTGACATATACCTTACTCTAGTCTAGACCCAACAAACATTAGGCCTGAAGGGCAGGGTAAGGATATGATTCACAAAATATGTATTTTTATTCCTAATCTTTATTTAAAATGTAAAATAAATTTTATTATGTGTGGTTAATTCCACGTGTCATTTGAAAATTTTATGAGTTATAGAAACCCGAAAAGATATCCTTTTTTAGGTTAGTCACCTTGGCTTGAAGGCTTATGAAAATGCCGATTCCATCTGATGTGGCATTTTGCTGACGTGAATTAGTTTTTTTTTTTTTTTTGGTGAAAGTGGTGAGCGTAAGTCGCTCTTTCATTCATGAACATCGAAATTACAAGGATAGAGACTAGGTAGGTCCTCGGCTAGGAGGGGGATACATTCCTCTGGAGGGCGATCTAACATCTGCAACCCATCCGGGAGGTTAAGGGCAAGTTTGGCCAAACAATCCGCCACCCTATTACAATCCCTACTACAATGGACGACCTCTACACGCCCTAAGAGGCGAATTTGGTGTTTACAGTCAGTCACGAGGGTGTATAGCGGATTTTCTCTAGCTATTCCCTCGGTAAGGTACTTGACAGCTAATTGGGAGTCTGATTCCACAATAAGCTGCATGTATTCCATCGAAAAGGCCAAGTTAAGACCACGCCATATTGCCCACATTTCAGATGTTATTGCATTGCAGTGACCTGTGAGCTGCATCGCTCCCTTGCACCAGGTACCGTTGGAGTCCCTTATCACACATCCACTCCCTGCCTTGCCTGGATTGCCCTTGGAGGAGCCATCGGAATTCATTTTGTGCCACCCTGGTTGCCGCGGCGACCACCTTTGGCCAACCCGTTGGGCTATAGGTATGGGGTTTATCTTGATGATACTAGCTTGCCACGCAGCTTCGAACTCTTGGGCTTGTAGGTGAACAAAAGCTGCCTTGTCACCCTGTACCTCCTCCTTCCTGAACACCTCGTTGTTTCTCCACTGCCAAAGCCACCAACACGTCGTGGCAAAGACGATATTCCACGCCGTGGTGGTCTTGACTTTGACAGAAAGTCTCAAGTTGCATGTGATCCACTCCTGCTCCTGAATGGAGAAAAAATTGGCCCAAAATTCCTTGGGGATCAATGATCTCCAGAGCTGGCTTGCTCGTGGGCAGTCACGAAGGAGGTGTATGATGGTTTCTGGCTTGTCTCTACATTTGGGGCAGTATGGATTTGCAGCAAACTTACGTCGGAACCTCTCATTATTGGTCATAGCACGACCTTTCATACAAGTCCAAACAAAAGTCCTGATCCTCTCAGGAACTTTAACCTTCCAGGGGAGATTCCATTTGCTTTCCTCATTGCTGTCCATATGGCTATTCATAATTAATGAGGAATAGACTGATTTTGTTGTAAATTCTCCATTAGGGCTAAGTTTCCAAGTTAAAGTATCTGAAGTGGTACCTGACCCGTCCACAAAAGTCGCTTCCAGGATTGGCCACCACTCGACTGGAAGTAGATTTTGCAACTTATCCCAATCCCATTCGTGGTTATCTGTTCGATAATCACATATCTTCATATCCTCTTGGTCCTCCAGTATCTGAATTCCCTGTTCAACTAATGGCCCATTGCAAGGAAGCCATTCGTCTTTCCAGAATCTCACACGATGCCCATCTCCCACCGCCCATTTCAAACCCCTAGTTAGTTGACACATAATGAAAGATCTTCTCAGATTTAGGTCAGGCCCAGTTCAAATTAATATTTGGCCCAAATCCAAATAGAATTAAGATTCAAAAAGACCAAGCTCATTATTGCTGCATTCCCCAGACCGTAAGAGTCGGGAATCATCAAGTCAAGGTCGTGAGCCAGAAAACACTAAGACAATGCCTCGATGCTTGTCTCATTGTCATTTGTCCTTTGTTATCCAAGATATTTGTACTAAACAATTATTTAGATTTCGTAGTTAGAAATAATATATTGTTTCATTTAAACAATATTTGGGGTTATACACTCTTTTTTTTTCTCTGAGAGTTGGGTTAAACACTCATGGTCTCCAACTTTTTCACAAATTTTAGCCCATGCTAACTATTTTTTTCCTTTTTTAGGGACACTAATCTACATTAAGTCTAACTTGTATAGTTACTTTGGTAGTTTTGGTGGAAAATTTTTTGGACGAAATATTTTTGAAATTGTAAAAGTTTCAAAATATTCTTAAAATGATGAATGGAACACTAGGGGTGTGCATTTGTATATTAAATCAAAAATGCAAACATAGTTTCAATAAACATAAATTTAATCTAATAAATACAAGCCATCAAGTCTAATTAGTATAAAATCTATTTAGAGCATCGACTTTTTGAAGAGATCAAGGAAATTTTTGATAAATTATCTATAATTTGGCTTATATATTTATTAATATATTTCATAAATTATCATTTCGGTAAATTCGAAAAAATATCGGTATTTACCAAAATTTACCGAATACCAAAATTTATCAAATTTCTCAAAAATCTCCTACCGAATTGATTACCGAATACTGATTTACCAATCCCAAACTACCAATTACCAAAATTTTACTGAATTTACCGAATTCCAATTATCATTTGCTCACCTCGGAACACTACCAATTGATATTTCCATCGACATAAAAGTAAGAATTTTGGACTATAATCGCACATCGAAGATGAAAAACTGAATATAATAAATTATTTCAGTTTAGGCGAACTTAATCAAGTTTTCCAGGTGCTCTTAATTTTAAAATTGATGGCCCTTACAAAAATAGCAAAATAGTTTCATTCTGAAAGTTGGGTCCCAGGAAATCTCATATCTCGCTAGTTTTATTATTATTATTTTTAGAACTGAGGGACAAATGACTCTCTAATCTTTATTTATCGACAAAATTTCATATCACTTTAAATTTAGATTTTTTTTAACCTATCTTTTAAAGATTTTTGGGCTAAACTACAAGTCTCTTAAAGGCTTAGGATTTTAGCCTTTTTTTGTAAATAAGAAAAGAACACCATTTAACCCCTCAAAAAGAAAAGAACACCATTTACTCATATCTTGTCACATTCAATTTTACCAAATTTGGCTTGGAGTATTTAAGGAGGAGACTTTGTGGAGTGCTTAAAGATATTTATGGAGTGTTTCACGCATCTCTCTCTATATTTATTGGATATGCTTTGTTGGACCTTGCCGCTTGTATATGTGTGAGTAATTTGTTTGTGGGTTAAGTACCCTTGAATTAGTTGATGAAGCTAATGCCTAAGCTAGATTGATAACATAGATTATGAAATTAGTTAATCCTAATTGTTAGGAGAGATTATAGTTAATAAAAAATTAACTAATTAACCAAATGCTTATAATGAGGGATCAGTGTTGGTGCTTATTTGTGGGGGGTTAGTTAAAGTTAGAAATTAGTTGCTTTAGGATGATAATTAGGGGATTTTTTCTAAAATGGGTTAAAAATATAAATATTTTCCCTAAATAGGCAAAAAGTTATACATATTCCCTAAACATGTTGAAAGATTATTTAATATTAAATTTTTTTGAAGGAGGTGCCCTATTGTCAGTGCGCCTCCAGTAAAAACACTGTTCAAACAGTGGAGGCGCCCTGTTGTCAGGGCGCCTCCACTTAATTTTTTTTTATTTTGTTTCGAATGAAAATTTATCGATATCGAATTTAATCGTTGTATCGTAAATTTATCCCAATATTAAATGAACAAACTCGGTAAATCGTTATATATTAGTATAATGACAACGTTTAAATCGTTGTATCGTAAATTCGGTATCATTTTTTGAAAGGTATCGATATAATTCGATATTGTTGTATCATAAATTTAATATACTATTATAAATTAATCATTGTCATTATACTATTATAATATATCGATAAATTCAGATGATTTAGTATTGGGATAAATTTACGATATAACAATTAAATTTATCGATATATATATATAAATTCAGATTATTCTATGACCAAATAATTTTTTTTGGGTGATAAAGGAGGCGCCCAAGTTGCCACCTCCAACTTTTTTTTAATTCCTAAATTTATCGATATATATTATTTTAGAATAATGCGAGTAGAGATAAATATTTATCTCTACTCGTATTATATTTATCTCTACTCGTATTATTCTAAAATAATATATACGATCAATTTAGAGATAAATTTACGATACAACGATTAAATTCGGTATCGATAAATTTTCATTCGAAATAAAATAAAAAAAAATTAAGTGGAGGCGCCCTGACAACAGGGCGCCTCCACTGTTTGAACAGTATTTGAACAGTGTTTTTACTGGAGGCGCACTGACAATAGGGCGCCTCCTTCAAAAAAATTTAATATTAAATAATCTTTTAACCTATTTAGGGAATATGTATAACTTTTTGCCTATTTAGAGAAAATATGTATCTTTTTTACCTATTTCAGAAAAAATCCCGATAATTAGGCACGGAAGCACTTATTAATCATTCTTACTCTAATTAAGAACAAATTTAGATGAATCTATTGCGGGAGTGTTAATTTTATGCTTTAGAAACACAAAGACCATAAACAGACTTAATTAAACTCTTGCTTTCTTAGTTAGGAAGATTGCCCATGGGGTACTAAGCCCACTCCTTAACTATTTGATTAAGAACCTACACTTAAATTAGGATTAGTTAAATCAATTAGTGTTTAATTGTTATAAGGAGTTAACAACATGACAGAAGTTTAGTGTTAAATCCCTCACAAATTTAATCATGTTAAAAATTTACCTTTAAAAAATGACCAATCAAATTACTTATCCTAAACTAGCAAGCAAGCTAATACAGTGTACTAGGCCTAGTTCTTTTGGAACAACAATCATTTATTCACCCAAAACCGTACCTTTAACGTATGTCCCCTGGTTTTGGATTGAGTGGGGACAACATAAAAGTCGTCCCTACGAAGGGGATTTTATTTGAACCATCAGATTTCATTAAAAATCGTGTCTAGAGATCTGACATTCATAAAAAATCGTGTCTATAACCAAAATCACTTGATCCATTTCAGCAGGGACATGTCTTGTCCCCACTGAATTTAACCCATGTCCCCTTGGATTTTTTTGAAGGATATGTTCCCTTGGAATTGAGAACTTGATTTTTGCTGAAGCAGTTAAGACCCCCGCGTTAAGACCTGCTCTAAAATCTTTTTATATTTAAAGGTTAAAGGTAAATCATTCCATTTGGTCCAAAATTATTGAGAAAATTCATATTATATTTGGATTGAGCTTGGTATGAACACTTAACAAGTGATAACTTTCAAATTCAGAGAAATCCTAAAATAAAAATGCGCGCCAAATATGGCAATCCTTGAGCCATTATCTCAAGTTTTTGATGAACTTGTTTTTAGTAGTAGATGAACATTATTATACGTAAATTCAGGTGCACAGTATACATCGATTCTCCGGTGCATTTCTCATTCAGATTCGGAATAAATATGTTTTGACAATTTGGGAATGTTAATTAAATTATTAACTGCTCCAAAAATCAATGCATTTTAACATGCACAGATGGGGGCTGGATTCTGGATGGACAACGTGGGGCCTGCAGCACCATGCTGCAGGTCAGAGCTCGGCGCGCACGTGTTAGTAATTTTTTTCCAAAAAAAAGTAAAATTTTGACGGACTATAATTTTTGACTCGTTTGAATTTTTTGCTATTATAATATATTTTTAGAAAGAGAATTTAACAATCTACACGAATTATAGCTTTGCCTTTTGAAAATCGATGTGCTGTTGGGGATGAACCACTGGTATTGTGTGCCGTTGTGGTGTTAAAAATTTTGATGTGCCGTTGAGATGATGTGCCGTTAGGTTGATGTACCGTTGGGATGATGTGTTGTTGGGGATGATGCGCCGCTAGGGATAATGTTGGATGTTCCTGATGCCCGAATGGTGCTAATGTGGAGTCAGCAACACCGAATCCAACCTGGCATAGATGTACTATAACTTATAGGATAACAACCTGTGGAAAACTTGGTCCAATTATAAAATAAAAACTTGAGGTATTTGGTTTAAAGTTGGGACTTAGAATGAGAAGGGGCAAGAATATAAAAAATTCAATTTCTCTTTTTATTTATATTTTAGTTGCTCTTCTTATGCAAGTATACCTTTTTCTGGTATGACTTCAATTCTTAGATTTGAAATATTTCGGTAGTCAAAAACAAAAAAGAAATGGGCAAATTACCCTTTGTTTCTTCCTATAAGTACCAATTATGACTACGGTACTTTCTCTTTAAAAATATTTTACCGTGTTTGGTCTTTGGTTAAATATCACTCTTGGATACATTATGAAATAATTTATTATTATTTTATTTTTGAAATGACTTTTATATCTTATAATTAAATAAAAAATAAAACATTATGTATTTATCTCTTTCTTTGTCTCTGGTCAACCCAAGCCTCCTTCGGTCATATTCTCCTGGCGAACACCAACCTTCGGCAAACACTAAGAACATGCACTGTTTTGTGAAAAAGGGCACCACATGTACACAAAATAACACAACATCCGTATCATAGATTCAAAGCTCTAAAGATCCAACACAACCGCTTTCGTAATCAAGAATTCCAGGAACCGACAATGGATTGGAGGAGCATTGCAGGCCCACTGGGTCCTCCTCCTCCTGGTGGGCATACTCCTCCATAGACTCCCACTCCAGCAAGGAGAACCTCAACCCCTTCTTGGTGAACTCCCCCCTCGTTGACGCCTTTCAACTCGCTCACAAAAAAATGACATCGTTACGAGCCCCAAGATCAGGGGAATGATGGGGAGGGGAAGATAGACATGGAGATAAAGGTGATCGAGAGGTAGGTTGCATAGGTGTCATCTAGCTGGAGAAGACGATGCAGATAAAGGTATATAAGTCATTTTCTTGATACAATTAATATTGCGAGCGGGTGATTTCTGATTAATCTTTAACCAAATTACATAGACGACAAATTAATTTTTGTAAGAGTAAGAACTGCAATCAATCATATTTTATGTATAGAGTAGAGATCGGAGGATAATGCTACGTTGATGGTATTATATTTAAGAACATTTCCTATATTATTATATTATTTATTGTAAATTTCTCACCAAAAAAATATTATTTACTGTAAATTATTTATAAATAGCATATATTAATTATACTTATGTTGTTTTATGATATCGTTAATATTCCGTGGTGAAAGTTTATCAATAGTTTGTAATGTCGAGGGAGGAACTTTTCAGGAGAGAAATTGAATTGCTAAGTTTGTAATATTTTAATAAGGTCGGGGGTATAAACATAAGTTTGCGTCCAATTCTGGTACTGTCACCAAATATCGATTTGTTTCTATATGAATTATAAATCCTGATTTTTAATAAAATTAAATTTTAGTTCAATTATTATATATTTTTTAAAACTCAGAAAATATATTCAAATTCTATTTTTTTTTTCATAGTATCAAACGGGCTGTAAACACTAAAAATAAAAATTTACCCCAACGTAAAAAACCCTTCTCCCCAGAAAAGCGAACACGGTTACGGAACAGTTACTTTCAACATCTACTTGCGCCCAAAAATTCTCCCAATATAATAATGTATTCAGGGGTTAGGATTTTGTTGGATCTAAAATTGTTTTATCTGTCTCTTGAGTTCGAATTTTTAAGAACGTATCATTCTTTGAAAAATTTTACGGTCTTCAAAAAAATTCAGTCGTCTCAAATATAGATTAGTCAATATAGATTAGAGTAGAATCAGTCGATAGTAAATGGTATCACTAAAAAAGATTTAGTTAGATAAAATCGAAAGCCGTAGGGACAAAAAAGAAAAACGAATAAAACCAAAATCCAGAAGAGAAGATAGAAATAAAAGTTTAAAAACCCAATTTCCTTTTCCGATTAATTTCGGAAAACCCTAAAAGGGGCTGGGTGCTGGCTGGGTTGCGTTTTCAATTATTTTTGAAACCGAACGACATATATGGAGGGAAGGCCGAAGGGGAAGAGGAGGATACACCTTATAATACCAAACAAATAAACAGAGAGACGCACGCACTTTTCAAATAATACAACCACATCTCGCCGACGAAAACGACGGCGTTGGGGATGGAGGCGGAGGAAGATGAAAGACGGGTGACGTGGCCGGGCCAGAGGATTGGTTCGAGTAACGGCGTTAGTAACAGCCGCAGTGATGATAATAATAATATCAGTAATAGTGATAATAATTTTAACGGAGATATTAAAGACGGTGATAGTAATAATTGCGACGGTACGTGGGGGACGTGGGAGGAGTTGGTGCTGGCGAGCGCGGTCAAACGGCACGGTTCCGAGAATTGGGAGGCGGTGGCGGCGGAGGTCCAGGCCAGGACAGCCCTCACCGTCTCGTCCTCCGCCACCGCTGACGACTGCCGCCGGAAATACTCCGACCTAAGCTTCCGGTTCAACGGTGATGAAGTCTCCGGCGGCGGGGTTCCCTGGCTGGAGGAACTCAGGCGGCTGAGGGTCGCCGAGCTGAAGAAGGAGGTCCAGCGATACGACGACTCCATCCTGTGATTATTTTGTTCTTTTGTTCTATTATTTTTTTTTAAATTTAGATCTAGTTCGTTATCTAAGATTTATTATCTTTTTTTTAATATTTCTTGATTTTCCTTTTGTTTTACGAAATCGGGGACAGTTCGCTGCAACGGAAGGTGAAGAGGCTTGAGGAGGAGAGGGAGAAGAGCTCGGGAGGAGGAAACGACGTCGCGGGGGAGGAAGACGAGAATTTTACGAAGAACGGGAAGAAGCGGAGGGTCCAGTCCTCAGATCTGGAAAGATCCGAAACCGACAGGCCGGGCGGATCCCGGCGGGAGGAGGACAAGGCCGCGGCGGAGGATGAGGAACGGTCGGTAAACGAGTCAAACTCTACGGGACCGGCGGCAAGGAAGAAGGCGGACGACGGCGGGGCCGGAGGACCAGATCCGGACGCGAAGGAGAGGGAGAAGGACGTGGAGGAAGGGAAGTCGAGTGAGTCTCGAGGCGGCGGTCGCAACTCAGTGAGTCAGGTCAGCGGGGAGGCGGAGAGCTCGGCGAGTTTAGGGCGGGGTCGGGGGAAGAAGGAGAGGACGAGAAGGGGGAGGGGGAGAGGGGGCGGCGTCGGGATTAGGAGCGGGAGTAGGGATCAGGTGGGCCCGAGGCTGGGGAAATCAGAACCGTTGGTTTCGTTGATGGAGATGATCCGGGCCCACCGCCATGGGTCCGTCTTCCTCGACCGGCTCCCAACTCAGGTACGGGGACTCTCTCTAAATCTATTTGATCCTCTCTTTACTTTTGCGGTTGTTTGTTTCGGATGTTTCTCCATTTCATGCATAATTATTTCGCCCGCGGTCATTTAATATTACCATTTCCCTCTCTTTTACGTACGCATTTGGGTCCAAAAAGAGGGATAAACTAATAAGTAATAACGACATTATGTTACTAACAAATTCGGTAATTTAACGAAGAGATAGATCGAATTTGAACGATTGGAATAAAACGGTTTGTTGGAAACTTTTTGCAACAATTTTTATCTATAAAAGGGAATGGGCGACTTGCGAGTTAGATTATTTTTGGTATGCGTCAATTTTTACGTTAGGTATTATCTTGTCCAGCGAATCGAGTCTTGAGTGTGTTAAAACTTAAAGCCACGTGGTGTTTCTTATATGTGTACTATATATATAGGGTGTTGTTTGCCTATCGAGAAAAAAAAAAGCGAGAGAGAGGGTAGAGAGATCTAGAATTAGGTGGGAATTCAAAATTCTGGGTCGTCTTAGATAAATGTGTCTTGATAAAAATTGGTCCTAGTTTCGGTTTCCCCCACCACAATAGGCAGTCCGCTAACTAATTCATGTATGGTCTGATGGATACGGTATCAGTTTTTAATCATGAGATGAGAGGATCGAATCTCATAATCGTCTAAAATCCGAAATTATAAAAATAATTTAAATCTAAAAAAAAGGCAGTGTGCTAGATATTTACTACAACTCTTATTTTTAAGATTTGTTTGGAAAATATTTTACTTTTGAACTCTACACATTTACATATACGACTTGTTTTTATTCAAATGTTTCTTAAATTTATGAACAAACTCCAATATGATTTACGTTCTCTCTTTTATTAAATTTTCATTTGTCCATCTCTTGCTTACTTTTATGTTTTGAACACAATAAAATTACTCTTTGTTTATTGAAAATTACCTTCATTTTAGTTATAATAAAACGTTGATTGCGGTTGGGACATCTGAATTGATATTATATTATGGGAAATAAATATCATGTGAAGCTGGACTTTGAAGTTGAAGGTCATAATTGGAAGAACTTCTAGTTTTGGGCATAAAGTTGGATTTTCTTAACAAGTAGGTGCCAGAAGTGCTATGTTTTTACGAATTATGATTTAAGGTTTCTTTTCTGTTGACGAGATCAATGGGTATATTTTCGCATAGTTGAGAAGTAAAAGGTGTTGGCAAGTTTTCGCATAATCATTTTTAACGAATTATGGCACTTTTTAACTTTTTATTCTCAATCTGGATAATAACTTGAAGTTTATCGTTTTGATCGCTTATTTATTTTCAACACATGACCGTGTCCAATTACGATTTTTACATCAAACTACCGGACAAAGCCAATATGAATAAAAGATCCGTTTTTCTTATCAACTTCTAAAGTATTATATATATATATATTCTTCTTGCGAACAGTAACAAAAACTAATAAAAATTTGCCTATGCGCATATCGTGGCTTTATATTTTAGAGTAACACGACACCTCCCGTGTCGATGTTATTGGAATTATTTTAAATTATAAAAAAGTACACTTTAGTATCTTATAGTTTCACGCTTTTCGTATGGAGTACTCTATGGTTTAAAATTGGTAATTGAGTTCTTGAACTTTACCAACAATTTTCCAGGCAGGTCCAAGATAGTTCCTGTTGATACGCGCTCGAAACGACGTCGTTTTCGAGCCTATATAAAAGACACTTGGCAACATAACAACTTAAGTTAAAACTAACGTGTATTTCATTAAATTAACAAAATAGTTTTTAGTTATTTATAATTTTTACAAAAATATCTCATTTAAATATTAATTAACTTCTCTCTGTTCTCCCACCCTCCCCGTTCCTCCTTCCTCCTCCTACCTGCCCCCTCCTCTCCCCTCTCCACTGTCATCGTTCTCAAACCTCAAGGGCTCACTCCCTGACCAACTTCCTCGCTCACCCTCTCATCTCCTCTCTCTCTCTCTCCAAATTATGAAGCTCTTGTTGCTCGGGCAGGTTTCCAGAAAATTTCCATCAACCACTTCATTTTTCCCTATCCCCTCAAAAAGTAAGGTTCTGTTTCTAAGGTTCTTCTAGAACTCCATCCCTTATAGAACACTAACCCAATTTACCCAATCAAACGCGCAAGCAAGCATCCCTATTCAAAACCGAGAATACTCCAATGCCAATAACCCACAAAATTCAAAGGCTAGAAAACCTTCTTATCTCAAAACAAAACAAAAATCTGAAAAAGGACCCACCTCCAGTTTTTCCCCCCCAACTTATGTCAACAAGTAAAAAAGGGATTGATAAGGAAGGATGGTGATGGGCAATCGTGAGCTTATGAAAGGATTTTGTAGTCGTCTTAATTATGGCTACTTTTTAATTACTGAAGGATTTTGTAGCTTATGGCTACTAAAAATAGTCTTCTTTTATGGCTATTCGATTAGGAAGGATTTTGTCAATTCTGGAACAAGGTGGATTGATGTACGTTGTAACTTCTTAATTACTGAACTGGAGATTTATTAAAGGGGTGGAAGGGTTTTGTCAATTCTGGAACAAAAACCGAAAACCAGAATACCCATATTTTTTCACTCCCATTGATTTCTGGTTTTTGTAGTTATGGGTTTTATGGTTTGATGGGGGAGGTAGGAGGAAGAAGTAACTGGGGGAGGAGGAGGAGGATGAAGGGGTGTACTTTGGTCTTTTACCACCAATTATTACACCAAGGATGAATGTGAAGGGATTTTTAAATGAGGGGTTTTTTTTGAAAAAAATAAGAAACTGGGGACTATTGTGTTAATTTACCAAAATTCACATCAGCTTTAACTTAAGTCACTATGTTGCCGTGTGTCTTCCACGTAGGCTCGATAAACGACGTCGTTTCGAGCACGTTTGGACGAGCAATTGACCTGGACCTGCCCGGAAAATTGTTGGTATACTTCAAGAATTCAATTACCAATTTAAACAACAGGGTACTCAAAGCGAAAAGCGTGAAACCAGAGTGTGCTTTTCCCTAAATTATACCCATGAGAGTGGAGAGAGAGCGTCACGGTAAATTGACCAGTACTTGAAATTTTTTAAGATTCAATTTTGAGATTGGCCTGTGTTGGTTTTTTATGGGGGAAGACTCGGTTGTTTTCTTGTTTTCCCAGGAGAGGCTCCTTTCAATTAGTGGGCCTCTTCGATTTATTCGTCAAGTTGGAATTTACTGCATATGTGTCGTTTTTAAGAGCCATTGTGTTTGTGGTCTTTGTTTTATTTTTCCCCATCCACCGATTTATTTTATTTAAAAGAATTCTCGTTCATTCTTTGACGATCGAGGCAAAGACGCGTCCGGTGGATACGAGACAAAACAAAGTCAAAAGTTATCAACTGAGAATAATTTGTGTTGGAACTCAATAACACCCAATATTTGTTTAGTCCGACTCAACTCGAATCTGAATAAGTTGGTCATTTGATATTTTGTCATATTATATGGCGTGTTGCCCACTTAACCTTTCGACAGAGGAAAATATGACTTGATTCCCTGCCTTATGTTTTCAATATTTTTCGGTCCTTTTTGAAATAGAGAAGATATTAAAGTGCCTTTTCCATCTATATTAAATCTCTTGTTACAAAGTCTGCCCTGAAGTTTTATGCAATGGGCACATCATCGCCTTGTCTTAACCAGAAACCATCCTAAAATCTTTTCATTTAGCTCTACATATTGATCTACGAGAAAGGAAGATTTCATTCTTTATGTCATCGCTTTTACAGGAAACAGACGCGTACAAAAACCTTGTCAGGCAGCATCTGGATGTGGAAACAATTGAATCGAAGTTTGAACAAGGCTCGTACTCTTCACATTTCGCGTTCTACCGAGATTTGCTGCTTCTCTTCAGCAATGCGGTTGTCTTCTTTCCTAAAACTTCTACTGAGTTTGCTGCTGCACAAGAACTCAGATCACTTGTTTTGAATGAGATGATGAATGAAGGCCAGAAATCCGATTCAACATTGGCACCGTCAAGCGTCTCGGTGGAAGTGAAAAGTGAAATGCAGAAGCCAGACTTGTTGCTCAATAAACACAAAGTTGGTATTCCCACCCTTGTTGCTTGCCGTAAACGCAGTAAAATGGTGGGGAAACCACCGCCTCCTAGCTCGGGGCAAAAGATTGAGCAACAGGGACAACAAAAGAGCAGTGGCAGCAAGTCAGTTTCTGATCTGAAGCCACCCGTGGTCGAGCTGAAGCTGAAATCTGAAGATAAGCCAGTCACTGGTACAAGAAGCTCTAGAAGGACCAACAAGGCTGTTGTAAAAGCTAACAGCAGTAGTCCTGCGAAAAAGCAAACAAGCCCTACTCGAAAAATTGACAAGCCTGAAGGACCGAAAAGTGATAAGAAGCCCGAGGTATTAGCAGGGGACAAGAAACGAAGCGCAGCAGATTTCTTGAAGCGGATTAAGACTAGCTCACCTGTGGCTGCAGCAGCTAAGAAGAACTCTAGAGGTGGTAGCAGTAGCGGAGACCGCAAGGACAATAATAGTAGTAGGGAGGTAGCAAAAGAAAAAGAGAAGACGTTGAAAAAAACCAGTGATAGAAGATCAACAAAGGAAGAGAGTAGTCCTTCAAAACCAATAAATGGGAGGCCGCAGAAGAAGGCCCCGGAAACACGTTCGGCATCGGCTTCCGGTAAGCGTGGGAGAGATAGTGGCCAAAAGGAGGCAGCAAAGGCACCAAAGAAAAGAGCCAAGAGATAGAACTTACAGCTGCATTGGCTGGTCTGTATAGTAGCAGTGTAGTTAGTGTTTGCTAATGTATGTTTATTTTGTTTCCTCTAACGTTATATCAGTTGTACTGTAATTCTTTTACACGTGGGGCTGTAGAATTTGTTGGATTTCATGACCCTTGGAAACCTTTTAGCAAGTAATAAATACATACAATTAGTTGTAATTCACAGATTGAGTAACTTTTGTTGATAAAGTGGTAATTTTTGTATTTTTGAAAAAAATTATTTGCTCTTCATTCCGTATCGTTGTTACAAGTGAAATCAATTGAAGTCTCAGCTGCTAGTTTTTTTTACCACAGCTGAAGTAGCCATGAACAATTCATCTAAATTGCATCAGCTCTCTCTCTCTGTCTTCTTCCTTCCTCACCAAAATCTGGTGAAAACTGCAACACGTAAAATTTGTCAAGTATCAGAAGCCGAAACAAAGAACCAGAAAGCGCGTTGACGTAGAACACAAGGTCGATCTGCCTTACCCGTGTCCGCCGATCATCCAATTCATGAAATGTTGAAAGAACACTTGCAGAAATTCTTGCCCCATGCGAATCGAAGGCCTCATTATTCGCAGACTTTGTAGGTGGTTCTGCGAGAAAAATGCAGCGAACTTTGATACAGTGCGAGAGCTTACATAGAGATGGCAGATGCGGTGAACAACTTACATAGAGAGGGCCTAGTCCAAAGTCGATGTAAGGTTGATACAGTGCGAGAGCTCCTGATGCCATCCGGGTGGCAGCGTGTACTGTCCCGACTCGCAACATTCTGCTCTTCTCGTATCTAAGGGCAAGCAGAATCACTCATCAGACATTTGTGGCAGCTAATGCAATAAGGAGGCCGTGAAGCATTCTGGTCAGAGATGACCCTGCAAAGTGATACCTTCTTAGCGCAGAGGCGATTTGCGACGATTGTTCGTGGCTATTGACATTGTTCAGCTTCTCAAGCTCAAGAATGAGCTGATAGGAATCCTGCAGTTAAGAGTTGGCAATGTAATAAGCTCATTAATATTCATAACAGACCGCGCTTGAATGGACATTACCTCAATAGCCATGCAGCCACCTTGCCCCAGATTAGGCTGCATAGGATGGACAGCGTCGCCTGTCCGATCCCCCATGTATAGATCATATCCCTGTCATAGATATGTCTCTTCAGGATCATATCCTCTGCTGTTTCTGATATTAGTTCAGTCACTTCGTTGCACCAGCTCCCGAACAATTCAAGAAGCCGGGCCTTCTTTCCTGCATAATTTTTGCAGGAATGCTGCAGGTTACACGTTCGAATGCCAGGATCGAGCAGAGTAAGCGACCGCGATTTACCTTCAGAGGAGTCGGTACTCCGACGGGGCTCCTTATGGAAAGCATACCATTGCATCTTCCCATTACCAACCTCTATAGCAACAAGGTACTGGTTCCATCCTAAGAATACACGGTACCTTCAAACCAGACAACACCACAAAAATTTAGTAGGGATGGTAATGAGCTAGATCAAATTCGGGTTCTATGGATCCAGACGCAGACCCACTTATTTGTAGGTAGATCCATATTTGGATCCAGGTCCATATATATGAAAATTGACAAAATCTGGTTTGGATCCATTGGTTCATCAAAAAAACGAGTTGCACAAATAAAAAGACAACAAATCAAGCATGTGTTATGATATAGATAAGTATCGAAATTGCACTCTGAAGAACAGGATTCAGATCCATATTAGTTAAAATCCAATTTGAAGAACAGGATTCAGATCAAAAGATCCAGATCCTATATTCACGGATATCAATTTTTCTTAAAGGAAGGTTTAGTACCCAACAGTGTCAATATAGGGTGGAACAAAATCAGCAATGCCAGTATAGCATGCATATCCGGAATAGGTTGGATCTTCGTGCCCGAACAGCTTCGATCGCACCTTGAACAGAGTCGAATCACACTGTACTTTCGATTTTGGTAGACTAAAATTGAAGCTTAAAATCTTACTTTAGAGTAAATCCCATCAGCTCCAACCAAAACATCACCATCAAATTGTCTTCCATCCTTGAGGATCGCGGTGACCTTGTTAAAACCTTGTCTGAAGTCAACAACCTTGGATTCGCAGCTTACTATGTCCGGTGCAACCGCAGCAACCAGGATATCTTGCAGTGCCATTCTAGAAATCAGCCTAGTAACAGGTAGCCCCATCTCTATTGCAGGGCTCAACAAATCAAATGTGGTAAACCTGAAATCAAGGCAATAAATTTCGAATGAACCGACAATACTCGAATGTGGATTAAGTTACTTTTAACGGATATAACGAAATACAAGTATTACCATTCACCTGAGGTGCCATCTGCAAATCCAGTGATCCTGTCACCAATGACACAACCAGCATCCATAATTTGCTTGGCAACATTCCCATCAACAAGTTGCAGAACAGCCAAAGCATTACTAAGAAGCTGAATAGGGCCCCTCTCCCTGCCTTCCCCTCGAACCGCACTCGAATCCTTCTCGAACACCTTAACATCAAACCCTCTGTTCTTGGCTGCTAAAGCAAGGACTAACCCTCCAATGCCTCCACCAGCAACCAAGATCCTGAGCCTCCTCTTCCCATCTCTCTCTCCAATGCCTGAAGATGATGATCCTTGGCTGTGGATTCTCCACTTTCCTATTGAACTTGGCCTCCTGATTCCACCTGAAAGAGTGGTATTTGGGACTGATATATAGTTGCAGTAGTAGGATGCCATTGGAGACTGATCTAGCTGACCAAGTTGGACACAACTGATTAAATAATTTGAGACTTGCAACTACTTTTTTCGGCCTTACGAATTTAAAAGATTGTCATTGGGACAAACAATCCCTAAAATTGAGTCTGACGGTGTTCTACTACGAATGTCACAAAAATAGTATGATCCGACCACTTCTTTATGTAGTACCATAGTTGAAACCAGTAACACATTAAACGTGACAGTTAGGTTAAACCGAACACGTGACATATATGTGTACATCCACATGTATTGTTTTTATTTTTTGTAAGTAATTGATTTCATTGCTTCAAAATTATATACAAACATTTAAAAAACCTACTCCTAATAATAACATTCCAGTACATCAAAAGGCTATTCAATAAGTGAATCAAGATACAAATTAAGATCTTGGCCACCCAGTTCGGAGATGGATCTCGACCATATCACCCATTCCTTGGGGTGCCTTATGATGGCATGCAAAAGAAAATCTCGGTCTCAAATTGCGCCCTCAAAAACCGTACTAGTTCTTTGAATCCATATGCCCCGCATGATTCCGCCAAACCATACCTTGTTTTGCATACGATCACGACATCCCGGCCAATGCACCACCGGGTACCAACTTTGCAAGAACCAATTCGAAATAGAGTATCCACATGTATTGTTTAAGCTTCTTTTAAACAAGGTCGGGGGATATAATAACAAAAAGGACTACTGAACTTCTACAGCGATCCAGTTTAACATGCATGGGATTCCAATGAACGGAAACTCGGTTTTTTTTTTCATTTCAGAATAGCAAAATGACTCTTCTCAAAGAAAAACAATAAAAAGGGCAAATAGTGATTTCTGCTTCTTTTTTTTCTTAGTTAAGAGTTTCCCCAAATCAGCCTATGGTTTGGTAAGAATAGAC
This sequence comes from Hypericum androsaemum, assembly GCA_963995505.1. NCBI lineage: Eukaryota > Viridiplantae > Streptophyta > Magnoliopsida > Malpighiales > Hypericaceae > Hypericum > Hypericum androsaemum. The sequence continues at coordinate 11,575,718 of OZ023193.1, read as the reverse complement.
AGGAAAACTGAAAAAATTCATAAATTTAGTGATGTGGTATGACACACAAATTAAAATAATAACGTGAAATAAATTAACTAACATTTTTTATAAGTAAACTTTATTAAATTAGTAACGATTACAACCCTTGGTGTCAAATTTCCTAGTAATGCATATGAGACTGCAAATACAGCCTCCATAAAAACCATGTCTTAGTAAAACACCATAGAAAACCTACCACAGAAAACATAACACTTGCGTTATGTTGCTATGCTCTCCTTGCCTAGGCTTGTCTTAAATAATTCAAGTAACTAGAGTGAATTAGTGTCATTTGGTTATCAGGACGACGCTACATTTGTCACCTATTCTGAGAATTTTGGTAATCCCGGGAGTATTTCTGGCCAATTTTCGGCAAAATACCATTGTGATGTGGCGAAATTACCCATAATGCTACGACTCAACCATAATTGAGCAGATAACACTTCAGCTGCATTGGTTGGTCTATACTATAATTCTTTTCCACGAGGGGTTATATAATTTGTTAGATTCCTCACCAATACAAACAAGCCAAAGTGCACTTGTCCGGATGACAAAAATCATCAGACGAAACTTCAGTCTTAGTAGGGGAGGCAAATCGTGGAGATTAAAACAAATCAATATGGAGATTAAAGTAAACTAATATTACGGTCACATGCAAACTAATATCAGTACACATGCAAATCAATATCACTTCACATACAAACTAACTAGTATCACACCAATATCACTACACGTGTAAACCAATATAATTTCACATGCAAACCATTATCATCTGATAGGTTATTGACCATCAGATTTAAATATATTCTTTTACAATCGAATTTGACAGCCCAAAATTTAGTCTCCACCTGAGGACAAATTTTCTTTAGTCTCCGCTCAATCCGGTCTCCTTAGTAGGTGTATCATTGATGTCAAAATTTACCTCTAAAATAAATACAAACGATTAGTGGATTCACATGAGCCTGACGTCACCGACGGCTATAGTATTTGTGTAACAATTTACTTCCAAAAATAAATGGATAAATTATTCTCAGATCTTTTTAGTATAGTTTAATCTACAATTTAGTTCCTAGATTATCAAAATCCATCTCTCAACTTCCTTTCTCTCGTCTCCAACCCCAAGGTGAGTTTTCGTTATCGCTAGGGTTTTTTCCACTTTCACTTTTCCATTTCTATTTTTTCTGTTTTGATTGGTTTCGGTTCCCTCCTTCATCCATCGATTCTTTTACCTCCCTCTATTTTCTGTTTCTATTGGTTTCTAATTTACGTTTCTGTTTCGATGATTGAAATGGTGTCCCTCGATTATTGTCGCTTATTTTTGTCAGTTTATCGATGGCTAAAAAAGTATATATTACTTATCATTTTGATAGAAGATGGGTAAATAAAGAAGGGATGCGGTATGTTGGAGAAGATAATTATCGAAATGATGTTGACCGCTTGGGTATTGGAGCATTCACAACTTTTATAAGATAGACAAAGTCAGATGCGAAAATCATAGGGGAATCATATGGGAAAAAGAGAAAAATTAAAAGTGTCGATAAAAAATGGGATTAGTGTTCAAAATTTTTTAATAGTGTAAAGGGTAATGTGGCAATATGAATGACGTGGCGTGCTGTGTGAATGTCAATATGTGTTAATCTAAATGTGTTTAAGCAAATGCCACTTGGTTGTTAAGTAGAGACAACTTTTGTCACCCGGTCAGAGAAATAAAAACTACAGGTAAATAAACTTTTATTTTTTTTAATAATTGTAGGGGTATAAATGTCAATTCAATGGCAAAAATAAAAAAGTTACTGATGTCAACGAGGGACCCGAGAGTATAATAAAACTAAATATAAGAGACTTTATAATACATTTTGATAATCTAAGGATTAAATCGTAGATTAAACCATACTAGAGAAACCTGAGAATAATTTGCCAAAAATAAATAATCAGAAGGATTAACATTAGCAGCTGCTCCAATTTTTGCCCACATGGTAAATAAGAACTTAGTAAGACATACGGAATCAAATTAGGGTGAAGTGTAAGTTTGGGTGAGGTTGCAGTAATTTTCCACCTACCGATTAAACAAGCAACTTTTCCTAATAATTAACCTTAGGCACATTCCCCTTGTCATTCACCCGTTTCTGCCTTTTTTTCTCCGATCGACCTTCTTTCTGCCACTCGACGGCGGTCGGAGAGCACCGTGGGGAATGAACGGGAGGAGGTCGGAGACGAAGGGGAGCTCGGAGAAAACATCTGTATGAACCATTTTTATTTGATCACAGAAATCCATCTGTATTGCATCCTGTTACAGCAGCAACTTTGTCCGTTTTATCACCAAAATCTGCGCACATGGCAAAACAGGCTTGAACCGAAGACCTTCTTAAGTGAATCCGACTTGGAAGTGAATGAGTTAGGTATGACAGGTCTGCCTTACCTGTGTCCGCCGACCATCCAACTCATGAAAAGTGGCAAGAAAACTTGCAGAATTGCCTGCGCCACTCGGACCGAAGGCTTCATCACTCGCGCACTTGGTAGTGGGACGGATCCGAAGTCGATGTAAGGTTGATATGCTGCGAGAACACTCGAAGCCATCCGGCTGGCAGCGTGTACTGTCGTGATCCGGCACATTCGCTTCTTCTCGTATCTAATCGCAACTCGGTCAGAAATGGTGATAGCTAATGAATTCAGGAGACCATGATCAGAGATGGCCCTGGAAAAGGGTTACCTCCTTAGTGCAGAGGGAATTAGCAACGATTGTTCGTCGCCATTGACGTTGTTAACCTTTTCGAGCTCGAGAATGAGCTGATAGCAATCCTGCAGTTACAGTTTGGCAATGCAATGAGCTCATTGATGTTCATTGACATACTAAGACCCGCGCTCGAATGGACATTACCTCAATAGCCATGCAGCCACCTTGCCCCAGATTAGGCTGCATCGGATGGGCAGCATCGCCTAGAAGCGTTACGCGTCCGATCCCCCATGTATAGATCATATCCCTGTCATAGATATGTCTCTTCAGGATCATGTCCTCTGCTGTTTCCGATATTAGCTCAGTCACTTCGTTGCACCAGCTCCCGAACAATTCGAGGAGCCGGGCCTTCATTCCTGCATAATATCAGATGACTGCAAGTTACATTCTGATTCCAGGATCAAACAGAGCAAGGGATTGAACGTAATCAAGGATGAAACCGAGAGTGAATTGCCTTCCGAGGAGTCGGTACTCGAAGGAGGCTCTGTGTGGAAAGCATACCATTGCATCTTCCCATTACCAACATCTGAAGCAACAAAGTACTGGTTCAATCCTAAGAACACACGGTACCTTCAAGCCAAACAACACCAGAAAAAAATCTCATATCACATTCTCGTCGGATTAACATCGCAATCTGCAACAAGATAGAGCTGTTTCCAATCTCACAGGAAGATTTTTAGTACCCAACAGTGTCAATATAAGGTGGAACAAAATCAGCAAGGCCAGTATAGCATGCAAATCCTGAATAATTCGGATCTTCCAGCCCGAACAGCTCGGATCGCACCTTAAATAACGTTGAAACACCAATGTAAGATGCTTTAAATTCTGGTAGACATCACAGAAGAAAGTGTTTCAAATTGATGCTTAATCTTACTTTAGACCAAATCCCATCAGCTCCAACCAAGACATCACCATCAAACTGTCTTCCGTCCTCCAAAATTGCGGTAACCTAGTGACTGAAGTTGATCATTGCCTGTGCGAGTTTGTTGAATCGGATAACTAGCGGGTTTGTTCTGATACCTTGTTAGAATCTTGTCTGAATCCGACTACCTTGGACTTGTTGCTTACTATGTCCAACCCAACTGCACTGACCAAAATATCTTGCAGCGCCATTCTGCATATTACCGTAGTAACAGGTAGCCCCCTCTCTATTGCAGGGGCCAGCAGATTAAATTTGGTAAACCTGAAAGAAAACTGCTGAATCAATTGCAGGAATTTAGAAAGAGTTGGCTGAGCAACAACTTAACTTAGTAAGATAGATAGATACATTTTGTTAACCAAGTCTCGAGTTTGAAAATTGTGAACTAGCCCAACTTTTTTTTTTTGAATCGGTTAATTTTTATTCAATATTTACGTATTTCACACTAGAGCTGACGAAATCCTCTCTTACAAAGTTGCAGTCGTGCACCTCTTCAAAACCCTACAACGGCAAAGAGTATCCAATGGCACTGCATAAAATACCTCACACTCGACATCTGAATATAACTAATTACATGTAAAAAACCCAAACTTAGGATTTCTATTGCAATTGAACCAAGAGATCAAATGCAGGAAAAAAAACACCAAGTGACTAAGAAGTATCCAAATATCCGAACCCACTTCATAAAATATTATCCGACAATACTCGATACTAAATTAGCCGCAAGTTGAGGAATAAAATATTACCATTCACCTGAGGCACCATCAGCAAGTCCATTGACCCTGTCACCAGTAACACAACCAGAATCCATGATCTGCTTAGCAACTCTCCCATCAAGTACTTGAAGAACAGCCAAAGCACTGCTCAGCAGCTGGATAGGGCCCCTGTTCTTGCCTTCCCCTCTAACAGCACTCAGATCCTTCTCAAACACCTTAACATCAAACCCTTTACTCTTGGCTCCCAAAGCAAGGACCAACCCTCCTATTCCCCCACCAGCAACCAGGATCCTGAGCCTCCTCTTCTTCTTCCCATCTTCTTCCTCTCTTTGGCTGTGAATTCTCCACCTTCTTGATGGAAGAGTGGCCTTGCAGTTCAAAGATGCCATTGGAGATCGATCTTGCTTGACCAAGTTGGACAACAACTAAATTTGCTTGGTGGGTTGGTGCTGCAATCTTTGAAGAGAATTGGTAAACTGAGGGTTTCAACTACTGCTTTCTGCAATTTAGCTCCTACTGTCAAAAGTAGTATGGTTCTTGACTCTTTTTAATGTAGTGAAACATCAAAAGTCACATATGACTGATGTTGGTGGAAGTTTGTCCAAGCAATAATAAAGAACTTAATTTATTTACGGATGTTTTGAGTTAAGTTTTACGTATGTAAAACACACCATTGAAAAAATCATCTTTAAATAAGGCCTGACAATGTTCGACTCTAAATACACAGATTACACCCAAAAAAATCACAGATACGAATCTTTGACACTCAATAATTTGATTAATTTAGATTTAAGTCTATGTTATCACTAAATAGTGATAATGTTATTCTTAACCAGTGTTGACGCGATTGCGTTTCTAGAGCTCGGATGATTTGTACATTATTATTTGAATCTTTAATTATGTATTTCTAATGCTATTATCCATGATAAATGTACCTCTTAAAAAAAAGTACTTCAATATATAAAATTCTTTGTACAGGTGCATCTGGATCTAGAGTGTTACGGCGGTCAAATATGGATCTAAAGACTATCACAGATCTAAACTGGAATAAAGAATAATTATGCTGTGAACAGATTACTTCCAACTTTTCCTTTTCTTCAATTAAGTCCATCTCAGATTTTTATGTTCCCAAGTCCTAACAACTGCCTTTCCCCAAATCTTTCTCAATTCACTTCAATTCATATTCTAGATCTCTCTTTGCGTTTCTCTTTTTTATTGAGGGCCTCATGTCATCATATAGTTTTTTAGATAGAAATTATGACATATATTACAAAATATGTATACATATCTACTATTTGAAAATTCTCTATAACAAGTTTTCGTCCAGAAAACATTTCAACATCTTGACCGCAAAAGATACGGATTTGGAGTCGTCGGTCGAATTATTTTTATGTTATTTGTATGAATTTTTTGAATATTTTTTTATTTTGATATTAAATCAGCTATTGTAAATTTAATATGTATATGAAAAATGTCTACTGTCTTAAAAATTAATTGTGAGCACAAATAGCCGTACAACTTGAAAGTTTAATAAAGGTCCTCGAAATTAAGTGTTTAGTTAATCGCCACCCCTATTTATTTTTAACTCGGAAAAAGCTAGTTGGCCACATGTTGATACAGTAAATTAATAAAAGCTTGATGCAACCATATGATTATAATATTTATACCCTATTCTCCACTGAGGTAGTGGAGGACAGGTGTCACGTTGTAGCAGGAAGGGAGGTTGGCATACAAAGTGTCGACCCTACGAGTATCGTCAATATCAATTTCATAACAAAATAAAATAAAATTACAAGTTGCTGCTTTCTAACCTCACAGATTAAGATCAGCAGCATATATGGATTTTTTTAATAATAAGCATAAATGGATTTTTTTAATAATAAGCATATATGTTTGTTTAATGAGACTATCATCGATGAAACCTCATCAACATGACAATGAAATCATTTCATCTGTCACATTGATGAAATCACATTTAACAATATCATAATAATATAAAATCACATTAATGACAGACCACAATAACATAATTGTTAGAGATGTCGAGAAATTAAAGAGGAAACGATGTGTGGGCTTGTTTTCTATTCTATTCGAACTAGTTTTTGGACTCCTAATTTGACCTAGATAGGTTACTTGTACACCAATGGTTTGTCTCTATATAAAGGCATGTTACCCAAGGTTTTGTATGGCTTTGTGGCTCGGAAACTCATCAATAAAATTCCTCCTTTCTCACCGTGGACGTAGGCATTAGGCCGAACCACGCTATCTCTTGTGTCCGTATTCTTTGCGCATTTTGTTCCCTAGTTGCTGAATTCCTAACAATTGGTATCAGAGCTAAGGTTGGAGGATGTCGAATCACGGCGCGAAGTTTGCTCTTGTGAAATTCGATGGTTCATTGAATTTCGGGTTATGACAAAGGCGTGTCAGGAATCTCCTCGTGCAGCAAGGGATGGTTATCGCGCTCTCGGAGAAGAAATTCGAGAAGATGGAGGAGCAAGAGTGGGAAGAGTTGGAGGCTAATGCAGTAGCGAAGATTCGCTTGTACTTGGCGGATGATGAGGAGCCGCCAGCTGGGTTGTGGAAGAGGATCCAGGTTGGAGTCAAAGAAGTTCAATAGAAGTAGTTTCAAGTGCGGAGAAGGGCACATGAAGGGGACTATCCAGGACGAACTAGGGATCAAGACAACGAGGAGGGATCGGCATCCACAACCATGGCCACATATTCAGACGGGTCGGATGGTGACTGGCTTTCTGTCTTATCAAGTCCAATGCATCCTGGTAATCTCTTTTCATTAGGGACCTTGGATTATAATAGTGATAGTTATAAACGTATGCTAATGAAGGTGGAGAAGGATGCGATGGTAGGGAAGAAGGGTGAAAGAAAATACCTACAGGTTAGTGGGGAACATTATTGTAGGTGGAGTCACATTAATGGGTCTGATGAAGTGGAAAAAGGCTCAGGTCATATGAGGTTGGTTCGTATGAGGGAGCAAAGGCTTGACATGGATGGTTTGAGTGTAGTTGGGATTCGCAAAGCCATGGATAGCAAGCTATGGTTGTTTCGTGGAGGCATGGTTGGCAAGGAACCATGGTTGTCTCAGAGAAGCATTGTTAGCTGGGCCCTGCTATGGTTGTCTAAAGGGACGTGCACGTCAAAGGTGTTGGATAGGTTTTGCATTGGACATGCGAAGCCATTGGTGACACCACGGGCGAATCGGGTATCTCACTCAAGGCCGAACAGTAGAGTTCGAGGCATGTCGAGGGTTCTACTTAGTGGAACAAAAGGTTGCCCTTTGTATGCTATGGCATGTAGCATTGGCATGAGGCAAGAAGGTCCAGCGGAGAAGCAGTTCGAGGTTGTAGAGCATGGGGCTGACCGAAAAATAGAGGATGCGTCTATTGGTCGCAAGGTTGCTTCAGCAAGTGGACTTGCTAGTTGGGGTTCAATGGAGATTGGAGGGAATAGGCCAAGCAAGCTCGGAAGCTCGAGCTTGAGGGCTGCTCCATGTGATTGAACGGAAAAAGGTGGTGAGAAAGTTGAGATGATATTATTGATGGCGGTGTATCTATGGTCAAAGTGGAGCTAGTAGAGTCGGTTTGGTTTCTCAAGTTCTCATGGTTCTTCATGTGGCGGTATTTCATTAAGGTGGAGTTTGTTGAAGTTCGGATGGAGCATCATGGTTCGTCCACAGAATGATTTCTCGCCAAGGTGGAGATTGTTAGAGATGTCGAGAAATTAAAGAGGAAACGATTTGTGGGCTTGTTTCCTATTCTATTCGGACTAGCTTTTGGACTCCTAATTTGACCTAAATAGGTTACTTGTACACCAAGAGTTTGTCTCTATATAAAGACATATTACCCAAGGTTTTGTATGGCTTTGTGGCTCAGAAATTCATCAATAAAATTTCTCCTTTCTCACCGTGGACGTAAGTATTAGGCCGAACTACGCTATCTCTTGTGTCCGTATTCTTTGCGCGTTTCGTTCCCTAGTTGCTGAATTCCTAACGATAATGATAAAATGACATACCATATATTAACATTATTCAAAAAATAAGGCCCAACAGAACCAAAAATGACAAGGACCGCCATGTTTTTTTAATTATACTACCTTATAATCGTTGCGGTGCCGAAATCCGAGACCTCTTGATTATGCCAACTCCCTTGTCATATTTCTTTTACGCCGAAACCAGTTAAATAAAAGACTTGAGATTAAAAATGAAGGAAATTTTACAAGACTAGTTTTCCATTGAAGAAGTATATAGCGAGGAGTACCAGTCAACCGGGCGATCCACTATAAATTATTTGACGAAGATGGCAATTTTGTACATGATCCACACACTAATCAAAAACCAAATGTTACACCTAAAATTATTTTCCTCCTTCCATGAAGACACATACCTTGTCATCAATGACTCCTACAACAATGGCCATCCTAAATTAACCAGACCAACAACAACTTATCCCCCACTTTACAGGGAAGACTGCTTCTTCTTAATGGTGTTATGTTACACAAGAGTTTCCCTTGCAAGTTAAAGCACGCCCGCATATACGAGTGTTGCCTGTTGCCTTCCGTCTTGCTTGTGAAAAACTGTAAACTGCGGATGCCGACAAGGTGGCCAAATTCGGTATCATCCTCTCTCCATTGTCTGCCTGTAATGGCGGCCACCTTCTATTTCAAGGCACGAGCAATTAAATGCATCAGCATCAACAATGTCCAATAAGCACGTGCAATCGTCTAGCCCAATCAGCAAGTAAGATTCACAAAGGATGTGACTAAAGAGCGTGCAAGTAGATTTAGCCAAAAAGAGAAGTGTGTAAGTGGCCGTATATCGCTATGAAGCATAATTGAAAGCTATCAAGAAGCAGACGAATATAAATTGCCACATTTAAGGATGGATCTTAAAAGCCGGAGCAAGGAAGAAGATGAGATATAAAAGAATACCACTTTCACCGTCTGAGATATCTGCAAGCCGTGCAAGTGCATCTATAAGTGCTTGCTCTTGGTCCTGCATTAAGAGAAGTACGCAGGTGAGAAGGCCACAGTAGTAATTAGAAAAGTTCTCGTTTTTGTCTGACCTTCAGCACTTTCTTCGCTTTCTCAATCTCGACAGGATCAGGATGATTTGAGCCAAACACTCTCTCCACCTGAACAATATAAGACACAACAAGAATTTGAATAGGCAAATGTACAATTCCAACCAGGAAGAATAACACACTAACCTCTTTTATTAGACTGTCTGTGTGAAGAATGCGTATATCGTCGATCGCCTTTTTTCCAATACCATTTTCCGGTGGCAACAAATCTTTTCTGGGTTGATTCTTCCCAACACCCCTACCTCTTCCTACACCTGGAACATTGCCACGACCTACAGATCTATTCATCCCATGGCCTGATCCTCCATAACCTCCACGATGAGAGATTCCAGGGGCCTCTCCTTCCCATTGTATATCTTCAGGGGAAATCTACAACATGAACATTTTTTAACATAAAACTCAAGCACCATACAACATTTCCCTTTGACTATAACCAAATTTTAGCACAAAACATTCACTTTTCTGGACTATCTCAAGGCAAGGTCCCGAGTGGCCATCATGCAGCATGATGAGATAGAATTGTACATGCAGACAGTGTTTTAAGAGTAAGTTGAAACAATAATGGTATCTGTCATCATTAATTGCAAAAAAGAAAGAGGTTCAGTAAGCAAATAAAAATAATATGATTTTCTCATGATAGATGTACAGGCAACAAACAAGAACACGCTCAGTAACGCAAAAAGAAGGAGCAACATTTTAAATTAATGAGATAGTAATGGATGTACCTCCGAAAGATTAACCCATTCCCATGTCTCATTAGTTGTTCCAATATCATACACTAAAGCATGTCTTCCCTGAAATTATTAGAAACCTTTTAAGCTAAGGAGCTCAAAGAAAAGGAACTCACATAAACACGTGGTAAGGGTACCTCCTCGGCCTTGTAGTCAGTTATAACAGCTTCATAAAAGTTATTATCATCAGGCCACCTGGTCCTGACTCTCTTCCCAACCAACGAAGCTCCTTCAACAGCAGCATTCGAAGATATTCTATTAGCAACTAGTCCCCTTCCAGATGGACCGGCTGATGGGTAAGGAATGGACTTCATTGAAGAAGAAGCAGGCAATCCCTGATGAAGAAAATGGAAATCAAAACAGGTAACTAGAATAGCAGTGAGAAACTTCTGGTCTTCAACTAGGTTTAGCGTTTTCCAACTCACAGGTTTTTGTTTCTTTCCTTTTGATCCGGTGGGAGGCCCATGCTTAGCATTTGAAGATGATGGCTGATGGGATGTGGAAAGGGATTGCGGATGAAATGATGGCGATGGTGCACCAAACGATTGGGAAGGTAAAGCAGATCCTATTTTCTGCTTTTTGCGAGATGCAGAGACCGTAGGACTTGGGGTTGGATCATGAACACCTTGGCCCATACCAAGCATACCTGATTGAGGACCACCAGCCTGTCTCCATTCCCTGCATATGAAACAAACTTTGACTTGTTTTACACAAAATTAAACTAAAAGCTACAAAGAAAATAAATTCATGAATTAACCGATACTGCTTGAACAATGTTATGTACCGTATTCTCCGTATCATGTCATCTGCATTAACCTGGCGTAGAAGCTCGCTATGCTCGTCGGTAGACAGCCTCAACTCTTTTCTGAGCTCTGTTATCAAACCTTCTTTCTCCTGAAGAAAATACATTTCATGTAGCAGTCATTTAAACCTGACCAGACAAATTTAAGGTTATTAGATTCATGATTGCCATATGATATAGTACCCAAGTAATGGCATCAGCTTGAGCTTTAAAGGCTCTTAGAACTGAACTGTATGCTTCTTGCTCAAGTTGGTGAATTTGAGCCTCCATATCTGTTTCCCCATACATCCTAGGATAAGCAACGGATCCCGTAATTGGTCTTCCATTGCCTGCCACACGACCACCTCGAGGCATCCTGTTTTGATGCGATGGTGGAAGATCATCGTCAGTTCCTGAAACAGAGAAGCATTCATGAAAACCATGTAACCAAACGTGAAAGCATTATAATAGAATTCTGACATATATTCACAGAAAGAAACTAAAAAAGAGACAAGATATAGGTGCAATTTACACCATGTAGAAAGGATATACGTTAAGTTCCACCAGTACATTTCAACGTTAAGAAACTAGCTTATAGTCACAGCATCAAGCAGTTGACCCCGTGCCAATGATGCATACAGACAATATATCTAACAGTAATATTCTAATACATAAGAAAAAGCAAATTATTATAATCAACATCAGAAAACATCTGTGCTGAATGCCACGATTCATGAAAATCAAGCAGAAATCATCACAGAACTTTCTCCAGCAAAAAAAATATGTACTCAATATTGTTTAGGTATCATCAGAAGTCCACTTCCGCACTTAATCAAATTAAACGTTTCCGTAGAAACTGAACACCAATTATTAATTTCAAAGTGTTGGGAAAGCCCTTCGTTCATACTTGAGAATTCCTGACCAGTTATGTTGCAGAATAGCTGTTTTCCAGTTTCTATCAAAGACATCAATCAGAGCCTACCATCTAATTTGTCATTAAACATCGTCCAAATTGATTACCATTAGCATCACGCCACTTGCAGTGAGGACTTCAGACCACCCAAGTGTAAATCCACAAAAAAAGGAACTCCTCAACATATCACACTTCTTCACACTAAAAAACTTCAAGTCGTGCACAAGGCATCCAGTGACAGTAATGCTTTCTCCATTTCACAGGTAAAGAAATAAGCAATGAACAAATACTAGTCATCGAAAAACAAGCCACCACAGAAATACACTGGCATTAAAAGAAACTCCATTTGACTGCAAGGACATCTCAAGAACACTGGAGCACCAACCCACATTCTCTTCAAAAGAAGAAAAGATAGTATACACAGTCACTCAGTCCTACTTGTAGTCCGATGGACAGGAAGCAACCACAACGAGAATTCTGAAACCGCTCCTTCAAGAGACATTTTGTGGGCAAATTTCACAGCTTTACTGTATTTCATCGTAACAAGAAAAACCAATCTAGCTAAGTCGCTTCCAAAACACAAACCCCAAAGGGGCGACACACACTGAGTAACTCCAAGCTCACAAACATACCCTAAGATCCCGATTCTCACTAAATACAAGACCAATCACCAAAATGCCCACAACCGACAAACTCGAAACTTTCAACTACATCCATCAAAACACGCCAGAGCTCAAAAAATCACCAATTGGACTATCACCCACCAAGGGAACACCCAAACTCAGCTCAAGAAACCCTAAAAAACCAGACGAAAAACCCAATAGCACAGTGCAATTAAACTCAATTCAAGCTAAAGAAAGTAACCCAGAAGATCAAATCGGGAAAGAAAACAAAACATTCGTAATTTCTTGCCCATAAACCACTAAAGTTACAATCTTCGCGCGGAAATCGGACCCTAAACCCTAACATAAGAAACCCTAGCAGGGCAATCACAAGGGGGAAGAGAGAGAATGGGAAAGTCTGGATCTTTATTATTATGAGGAAAAAAAAATGGGGAAAAAAATTTACCACTGCTATCGTAGGGCTCGTAATCCATAGCCAGCTTTTTTAGTGTAGAAGAAAGAAAGGTCGCTTTTTTTTTTTTGGGTTCCCCCACCAAAATAGGAACCCTAAATTCCCGATGCGGTTCTAATTTTCGAGTTTGACCACTTTCCACTAGAAGCCACAGAGAGAAGGATGTTTCCGTGTCCCGTAAGCCTGCTACCGATTGCTTGGCCGCTTACGACCAGTCGTCCATGATTCCCAATTTTATGGTTTTTTTTTTGGAAAAAAATATAATTTAGTACCTTGTAGTATCACGAAAATCTTATTAAAATCTTATTAAAAGCATAGGGTTTAAAACTCATTAGTTTAGTCAAATTTTATACAGTTAAAATTACTTAGAACTTGCCAATGAGCATTTGGTCTAACAGCATAGGCGTTGTTTAACTTCAAAGAGCTCAAGAATTCAATCATTGACATTGTAACTAGGTGTAATATTTATCTTTAAAAAAAAATTACTTAGAACTTCGAACAGATTCCCGAGTCTAGGTAGTCAAAATGATGTCGTTTATGTAACAGCAAAGCAACGCTAAATTAGTTCTTCTTACCTATTTGTAAAAATGACGTGGCTCATTAAAATAGACCATGGTTTGTTTATGATTGTTTAAAGAGATAATTACTATCAGGACTCCAGGGTTTAGTCAAATAGACTATGAGGACCCTGTAGTTTTCTTACTAATTACTGAGCCCTTGTAGTTTGGTTATTATTATACACTCGGGTCCCTGAAGCCAGATCGGAGAAATTTCCGGCGAACTGCCCACTCGAAATGACTAAAATACCCCCACTTAAAATGAAAAAAAATACTCTCTCTCCTCCCTCCCTTTCTCTCTCCCTCTTCCTCTTCCTCTTCCTCAATGAATGGACCCTAAACCCCTCCTCTCAGCTAAGCAACAGCGACAATGAAGTACAAACCGAGGGTCTCGTCGTCCAGACGTAAGTGCTGATGGAGAAGATCTTCCAGAAAATCATCTCCGTTTTTGAATCAAGACTAAGGGATTCAGAAATTGCCAAAAAATTATTTAAAAAAATTGAAACCTTCGTGAAATACATGGCGATAATGGAGATTAAAGGATTTTAGATCTTGAAGGAGAAAATTGGGAAGAGGAGGGCGATGCCGTCTCTCTCTCTCCCCTACCCCTGTCGCCAGGCAGCTCCCTGCCGCTCCTAGGCCGCCGTCGCCAGGCGAGTCTCCATCAACACTTGCGCCTGGACGACGGGGGTAGGGGAGACTCCATTGCTCCGGCAGTGAATCCTCAGTGTTCGACTTGGTTAGAAACCGAGGGCATCCCTCCAAGATCCTCTCAGCAATCCGTGTCGCTCCATACATTGCTACAAGGCGCAGGAGCATATTCAACTCGTCGACGTCGCTGGACAGATCACCGGCCGATACGAAACCTTCAAACAACTCGTCATCTCCTCTAACAATAGCATCGTATAACTTGCTTGTCTCCATTTTGTTGACTGGTACCCAGTAATAAATTGATTAGATTGTATAATTGGAACTTCTTGTGATGACTGAGGGAAGGAGTTTAGGGTCCACTCATGGAGGAAGAGGAAGATGAAGAGGGAGAGAGAGAGGGAGGGAGGAGAGAGAGTGTTTTTTTTTTCATTTTATGTGGGAGCATTTTAGTCATTTCGAGTGGGTAGTTTCGCCAGAAATTTCTCCGATCTGGCTTTAGGGACCCGAGTGTATAATAATAACCAAACTACATGGGCTCAGTAATTAGTAAGAAAACTACAAGGTTCTCAGAGTCTATTTGACTAAACCCTGGGGTCCTGATAGTAATTATCTCTCGTTTAAAACCTCATCCTTCTCTCTGCTGGAGTCCTTTTTTTGTTGAAGGGTTCAACTTAAAAAAACGGAGGATAGCTACCGTTTTCTGGTCATTGTAATAAAGTACACAATCTTTAATTTTGCTTTCATCGTTAAAAAGCAAAATTTACAATTTTGATGTTCGGGGATAGGGATTTCATCGATGTTCAACGTTATAACTTGATATCCCGAAGCTTTTACATGCAAAGAAATTACAATATTGAACGTTGATTATCTTGTAACTATCAGGTAAAGGTACTTAACCTTTATTAAAGACAAAATGTTAATCCTTTATAAGACTAACCAGAAAACCATAGCCTTTTTTTTGTGTGTCAACCAAAAACAGCATTTTTGGTCCAGAATGAGAGAATACACAGCCCACACTCCAAAGGTCCACATATGCTCTATACTTGGTAGAGCCCAGCAAAAGCTCTATACTGTGGGTGTGCAAGAATGCTCGTTTGGGCCTTCTCCATGGGGATTGGGTTAATTGTCATCCTTGAAGTTGGACAATCTTTTGTTTACGGACTTTCCTATTTAATATAAAATATCCTGTCTTTGTTTAAAAAAAAAAACAAAAGCTCAGGGTAAACAATATCAGTTCTCGAAGCAAGGAAATTCATGTATTGCCAAAAGTCTTATAGTCGAGTGGCACAAGACGTTGTAAATATTTAGGAGGTCCAGAGTTTAAACTCTAGTATGGTATTGTCATAAGTGTAAAATTTACCTTTTTCATGTATTTGACAACTTCCTTTTGGTAAGAATTTTTGTACATAAACTGCTCAGATGTAGCAGTAAGATCAAACCAAGTGAACGGATATAAGTATTTTTGCTCATATAGAGACCAGCAATGCGAATTTGTGGGTTTTAAAAGCCACATTTTCTCCACCATTCGAGATAGCTGACAAGCTTTTAAGGCTATCACTCCACAGAGTGTACTTCCATTTTCTATAAGCACAAACAACCTTTTCCATGTCGAACCGTTGGCGGTGTCCTGGCTTCAACTCATCGCTGTCATTTGCCTGTAGAGTCATCCATCCATTGACTTCTTCCCTTTTGTGAAACTTAGCCTTATCAATAATAGCATCTATCTTCCAAGCTCTCGAGCGCCTACTGGTTCCGAACACAAGACTTGGTCGCTCCTTTCTGATGTTAGGATCCAAGTCCCAACTATTCATTCATTGACAAGAATTAAAGAAGAATGATAGACAGAGAACAAAAAACATAGGAAGAAGCCAGTAGAGAGAGGGAAGAAGATATTACTGAGAAATATTAAATTGTGTCCTATTGTTTACTATATATCTTTTATAGTCCCGGACGACTATTTATTACAATGACTGAATGACCGATACAACCGAAGGACCGAATAACTACGAGAAATCCTAATACATCCACCGAATATTGTAACAGTAGAAAATTCAATGTAGATTCAAACCGTCTCCTACGAATTCAAATTCGTATTCAAATTCATCATTGTGCAAATCAAATAGGAATCATGATTTTTGGAATTATAATTCGACAAAATTTGAACGGTGATCACCTCTAGGTAGCCATGAATTCAATCGGGTTTGGATTCAATTTGTCAAACAATCAATTCAGATTTCAACCATCTCATACGAATACAAAATCAGAATTCTGAAATTTGAATCCGTCCGAATTGAAATCATGGTCACCTCTAAGCTTGAGACAATCAGAAATGGTGAGGCATGGGTATTTATCTAAATATCTAGAAAAAAGTGTACTTTATTACTGTGGTATTACCGATTCTCACTCGGGTACCCTGTAGTTCTTACTTGAGTATCCTGTTGTTTACGGCAAACTTTTTTTAATTTTTATCACCTAGAGGACCCGATGTCCAATTTTGACTTTATTGGGCAAACAACGTCCTTTTTAAGCTTACGTGGACTCTCTGGTCGGTAATAATTGGGATAACTCAATAATGATGTATCGATGGATAAATTAACAAAATAGCCCTTTTATTTTATATATTTTTCAAAAAATTCCTTATTCTCCCAAATCTCATTCTCTCTTCTTCCAATATCATGTTCATCTTCAACCTCCCCATCTCCTGAGCTTCGCCATCTTCAACCAAACAAGAACAATGGAACCCAAATAAACACATCACTTAAAACCAAACACCAAAAATCTAGGAATATCAAATTTCCCATCTCAACCAAATCACACAACAATGAGACCCAAATAAACACAAATAAGAACCTAAATCCTAAACAATTTGAGAAATTTGAGTTCTTGGTGTTGAAGAAGAAGGTCCGGTGAGGGACTGGCAACAGACCACCCCAAGGAACATAAGAGTGCTCTCGAACAAAATAATCACGAAGGGGGAGATGACGACGGAGTTCGAAATGTTACCGTCACCAACTCGTATGCTAAGCGAGGGGAAGATGGCGACGGAGCTCGAGAAGATGGATGCCTTGACGATGTTGTTATGCACGTCCCTCGACTCTGTCAAGGCCAAGGACCAGGAGGCTATACCACTGCATGTATGGTCTGATGGATACGGTGTCAGTCCTTAAGTATGAGGTAGGAGGATCGAGTCCCAACGACCGTCCAAGATCCAGAATTGTGAAAACAATTTACTTCACACAAAAAAGACCAGGAGGTTGTGCTCCTCCGAGGTAACCGCCCCCTTTCTTTCTAATTGCTAGGTTTGGGTGAGAAAAATGTGTCTAATTTCTAGGATTTTGTAGTGGAAACTCCCAAGTTTGAATCTTCTCCGAAAGAAGCAGAGACAACTTCGTTGAAGTGATTAGAGGTCGGTACCCTCAATTTGGCTTCCAGAGCTAGGGTCTGTGCGGTTTTTTGGTTTATAGTTTGCGTCTTTGGAGCTGGGCAATATGGTGGTCTCTTGACTAGGGTGAGCATTCGGTATATACCGATCCCGAATACCAAAAATTAAAAATAGCGAATACCGAATTACAAAAAAAATCTATACCGATCCCGAACTAAAATTATTTTGGTATTTACCGAATACCGAATTAAAATTTGTGTATTATACCAAAAATCCCAAAAATACTGAATTTTGCAAAAAAATAATAGTTCAAAATTATTTTTGGAATATTCTGTTGATTTCTAAACTGTACCTGTTTGTTCAAGGCTAGGCGATTCATCGATTCAAAAGAATATGAAATTTTCCATGAAATAAAGATCTATCAACAAATCCATCACAACTAAGAAATAATCCATTACAACCAACAAAGATCTAGCTTATGTTACCAAACAAGAAAACCAACAAAGAACCCACCTTCTTCTCTTCTTCTTTCACCCAACGAATCCACCAAGCCCACAACCGTAATCAAAGAAGAAGAAGAGTTACTGAATAAGCACAAACATGAACCCTAATTAGATTTGAAGATCCCCAAATTTTAATAACCCTAAATTGAAATACAGATAAAAAATTAGGATGCTAACTTGGAGGGCGGGCAAAAGGAAGCGGAGGACTAGCCAGAGCCCAGAGGGAGGGAAGGGCGAGAGGGAGAGCAGGAGGGAGGCGGGGAAGGGAGGAGGAAGAGAGGGCGTTGGATGTAATTTTTGGTCGAGAGAGGGAGAGGAAGAAGAAAGGAGGAGAGGAAGAATCTGGAAGTGGCCGGAAGTGGCTGTAATCTCTCTTTTTTCCTTTATATAGTTGGTATAATGGTACTTGGTAAACTTACACTTTAGTACTTTGGGAGTTTCGGTATTACCAAAATAATACCGATATATACTAAATTTTTACCAAATACCGAATTTACCAATTTTTTTTAAAAAACCCTGCTGAATTAAATCCCGATTACCTAACTCCCGATCCCGAACTTCCGAATACCAAAAAAATACGGTATACCGAATACTATTTGCACACCCCTACTCTTGACTCGCTTTGATGTATCATTTGCTTGCCTGCTTTTGTGTTGATTCTTTTGAATTTTTCCTTGAGCTGAGTGTATTGAGATGTTTCTCAAGGAGTTTAGTGTTCAGTGTTCTTATTGGGTTTATTTGGGTCTCATTGTTGTGTAATTTAGTTGAGATGGGGAATTGGATTTTTGGTGTTTAGTTTTGGGTGTTGTATTTATTTGTGTCTCATTGTTCTTGTTTGGTTTAAGATGGGGAAGCTCGGGAGATGGGGAGATGTAGATGTTGAAGATGAACATGGCATTGGAAGAAGAGAGAGAATGAAAGAGGAGAGGATAAATAATTTTTCGAAAATATATAAACTAAAAGTGACTATTTTGTTAATTTATCCGCCGCCACATCATTATTGAGTTATCCCAATCACTATTGACCGGGCAATCTATTTAGGCGTCAAAACGATGCCGTTTGAAAAAATATTCTCGAACCGGACACCAGGTCCTCTAAGTGATAAAAATTAAAAAATATTATTCTGATTCTATATGTTTTAAATCACTGGTTATCCAAGTAAGAACTAATGATACCAAAGGATACTAATGTGCACTTTTTTAAATAAAATTTTACAACCAAATTCATGCAACTATTGATAATACTATAAATGCTATTTTTTGTGTTGTCGGTGATTAAATAAGTGCAACTATAAATGTTATTATCAATTATTAATATCATAGTTTTACAAAGCACGGTCCCTACTGGATGTCTGAGGTCTGACCAACCGGATCACAAATCAGACTAGTTTTCTTGCTGGATCTAAGGGTTAACACGGAGACCTTGCGAACCGTCCAAAATTTGGTAGGACCGGACCGTTCGTTCAGATTTTTCCGGTTGGATTCTGGAATCTAAGGTGAAAGAGACCATTTTCAAACATATATTTAGTTATTTACCCATATTATTTACTTATATATAAATTTAAAAAATTTTAAAAAGGTCTGGTCCGATTGGTCGGATCAAAATTTAGGTCACCCTCTGAGTTATTTTTTAAAACTATGATTAATATAAGTATGACAATTTCCGTTCAAGTGTTACTACCTATCAATAAAAATGTGATTTTTTACCGTGATAAGGACACCGATTCTTGACTTATACTGATCTCATTTTGTTTGTGTCAATATACTACCGATTGTTTCTAGTGAACAAAATTTTAATCAAAAATATCTCTATAAAGAAATCATCTGTAAAATGATAACCTTTCTAAACTGATGAAAAGATATGGTTCTCACTCGGGACCAGTATTAAAATTTAATAACTCATCTATCGTAATAACTGATAATTTTTCAGAAGATGTTGATGGTAAATCCTGACTTTTGCATAAAGTAATATTTTTTAACAAATACATATATTTTAACATATTTTGCTAATGTAAAAAATATTTTAAGATACAATTTGTGCTACACTTGATTGTTTGATAAATTTTACATCATCATTCATATTCTAAATTTTCTTTAAATGGTCTTTGTTATCGTCATCTTATTATTAAAAAAATATCTCAATCAAGTATTGCATTTGAATAACGATATAAATTGAGGTTTTAGGTGATTTGAATATAGACAAAGTAATTTTTTGATATTTTTCGTATTTACTGACCAAAAAGTTAATTTTAATAATTTTGGAGGGCGCTCAGTCGTTCATCGACCCCCGGTTCTCGTGGGTGCGTGCCGGGCGGGTGAAGATCAGGCCGGGGGAGGAAGACAACCATCATATATCGATGTCGATGAACCCGTCGCCGTTTCTGTCTCTCCGACGAACCAGGTAGGATTCTAGCGAGGAAGGGGAGTTGGAGGGTCGATCCTCGATTCCAGCCTCGTCGACCTTCGATTCGATGTCGTGAGGTTGATTCCAGCCTCGTCGACCCTCTATTCGACGCCGTGAAGTCGATTCCAGCCTCGTCGACCCTTGATTCGACGCTGCGAGGTTGATTCCAGCCTCGTTGACGGGGAAGCCGGGGAAGTTCTCGACGTCGGTAGTGGTGGTGAGCTGGCCGCCAGGGACGATGTCGTTGGCCATCCACCCCTCGAATAGGTCCGGCTTGAGCTCCGCCCGATCAGCCCAGCTTGTTGTCGTTCCGGAATAGCTCTTGCAAAAGCTGCTAGCTACATGGCTCTTCTGAAAATGGCTTAGCAATTAAAAAAATACATAAGAAGTTGCGTTTGTTGGTGCAATGTCTTCTCTTATGTGATAATTTATCGAAAGTGATATTTTTCTTCTGTCTCACCAATATCATTTTAAATTTTTTTACTGTATTTCATTATTAAACCAAAATAAAATTTTCATAAAAACTTGTCACAAAAAACTTTCGAATATAAATGCATCACCATTTTCCCAAGCCCCACCGTTTCCCGTGCAACGCCTCCAACTTTTGCTTCTTACCACCTATGCCACGTGACGCACGCCTAGATAGAAGTGACATATTAACTGACTGTATTTTATTTCTTAAAACTACCCTTTTTGGTAAATGTTGTAAATTTCTAGTGATTTTTAATTTTCTTACCCATTAAGGAAAAATTCCCTTTATTATTCTCGTGTCTCTATATAATTGTCATTTAGTAAACAAATGATCATACATATGACAACACAAGGAAATAATGATAAGGTAGAGATTAAATTAAACAAATAGAGAGAGAATCAAGAGGAAAAACACCATAGGGAAGTGAAACAAGTAATTGGGACAATAGACAAAACTCATGCGCAATTGAGCGGTCCTAACACTAACACCATGGATGAAGTTTCAAAGGGATGAGGATATAGGTAAGGCGGTGGATGAACATTTCACTTATAGGACCAACCCTTGTGGGAATTTTCTTATCCCTCCTACTCCTGTGCCTCCGTCTCCGAGTTCAGTGTCGACCTCAATTTCGATCAGATCTTCAAAATGGTCTTGATGTTAATTCTTGTGGATGACCCTAAGCCTCCTAAGTTTGTTATAAGGGAATCTTCTCTTCCTCCTTCTGGATCATCGTCAATGGGGAAAGAGCCGGTCGTGACGAGTGATGTCACCCTATCTCTAGGAGGCGGAGAAGATTCCCTTATAACAACCCTTGAAGGTTAAGGATCATCCACGTCAATTGGCAACGACACCTTTTTTAAGATCCGATCGAAATCAAAGTTGACTCTGAGATCGGAGACGAAGGTGGAGGAGGAGGGAGAAGGAAATTCCCATAAGGGTTATTTCTATAGGTGAAATGTTCATCCACCTCCTTATCTTTATCTTTATCCAAAAATTACTATGTTGATTAATTGAAGTTCGAGTCGATGAAATCTGACACAAAATTCTCTTAATAAATATTTATCACTGTTATATTTTTAAGGTTCAAATATTTTGAATTGTTCTTTCAAATATTTCCAAGGTTTTGAACCTATTTAAGTACCGTATAAGTTTGTATGAATAGATGAAAGAAATGTGAGATGAATGTAATTAATGTGCATCCAAAGTGACAAGTGCTAAGTTGTAATTGAACTCATATTCTTTTATATCTTCATTGTTTATCATTCCAAATATACTTAATCTACATTCTACATTGTCCCCCGTGTTTGATTTTATCAACTCTCAGGTCCCTGGATGACGTCATCGGCTCTTTTTATCATTTTTAGTAATGGAAATGACCAAAATAATCCTCTGGTCTTCTTCTCAGGCGAATTCAACCTTCCGGCGAACTTTTTCTGCAAACTCCGGCGGACTTTTTCGGCCAAAAAATCCAAAAACCTAACGACCCTCTTCCTCGTCCGGCGACTTGTCGTAGTACCCACAATCCAGATCCGACGACTCGGCGACTTGTCATACCCACAATCCAGATCCGATGAAAACCCACTAATAATGAAAACCCACTAATTACATAGATCGGTCAAGAAACAAGCTAATCGAGCACAAGCGGAAGAGTTATCGACGAGCTTCAGATCCTCGTCTCTGCTTCTGAAGAAGAAGCAGCCGACGGCCAGTCCCACGACGACGGCGAAGAAGACGCCACCATTGAACGACATGACAACGAGATTAGAAGGTAATTGATCCCCGAGTTGATACGATAGGACCGCCCCGACTCAGGAGGCGGTGAGAAAGTTGAGGTCATCGTCGTTGTCTTGTTTGACGCCATTTTGGTGGGGGTTCGAGGAAGCTGAGGTCGTCGTCGTTCTCTTGTTCGGTGCCATTTTGGTGGGGTTCGAGGAATTTGAGGTCGTCGTCATTGTCTTGTTCGGTGCCGTTTTGGTGGGGATTTGAGAAATCTGAGGTCGTCGTCGTTGTCTTGTTCAGTGCCATTTTGGTGGGGGTTCGAAGCCTTAAGGGGCGTGAGGTTGGCGAGGACGAGGAGGAGGGTCGTTAGGTTTTTGGCTGGAATAGTTCGCTGGAGAACTCGCCAAAAAAATTTACCGGAAGGTTGGGTTCGCCTGAGAAGAAGATCAGAGGGGTATAATAGTCATTTTCATGACCAAAAATGAAAAAAAAGCTGCTAACATGCGCCAGGAACCCGAGAGTTGATAAAATCAAACACGGGGGACGGCAAAATTAGTTTTTAAAATGCAGGAACCCGAGGGGGAGGATGATCAAACACCAGAGACTGGAGTAATTTGCCCAATAAAATACACAATTTTCTAAATAGGTTTTGATAGCTGTCACCAGAAGTTCATAAAAGATTTTCGTTTTATACTTCTTTGTTCGATCTAGATTTCAAGCACTACCCTTCTCAAAAAAAGATTTCAAGGACTAGATCCTTAAAAAAAAAGACTAGATTACTATTATTATGCTTTTGGTACAATAGTTCTGTCCCATTTTTTAAAATTAAGTTATTCAATATGACATTAAGAAGATCTAAAAGATTTTATAATTATTACGATGCTACATTAAGGCATACATTCTTGAATAACTCAGGCTCTTTTTTGGATTTTTTTAAAATATGGGGTCTTAAGTATTTATTTTCAATAATGTATAATAGTTAAGTGTCGATATTCCAAAATTTTAAGACGATGAATAAATAAATTTTCCATATTTTAAACTTGCAATTTTTCATGTGAAATTTTCTCCCACCTGTAATACTATAAGAACATGCACTCTAAATTAGGCAAATTGTTCCCTTACAGAGAAAAAATTCCATCTTTTAAATAATCCTAAAAAATAGCAAAAAATGTCTAATAACTCCCATCTTAAGGATGCCCCACAGTTGACTTTCACCAACGACTCAGAATCTTGCATGTCCTCCATCTTCCCCACCGTCACCTGCTCCTGGCTTCCCTTGAACCTGCCTTTCTTGGGTGGTTGACCTTCTTCTGCAGGTAACCAGACTCTATGACTTTGATAATTGAGGTAGCTTCTACCCAATCTATGCACTTACACAGCTCTAGTCTCCTTTCTGGTTCTACTGTCCTTGGAACTTGTAAGAACACCAACATCAAGAAATTCTTTTGGAGAAGGGTTTTATGATGAGAATGGTTAGTGGGTTATTGTTAACTTAGAGGCAGGCAGCCGCTAGTTACTTTATAGTTTAGTGAGAATAGAATTTGAACCATGAGATGGAAGGATATAGGTTTAGGGAAAGAAAGGATGAACTCTGGTTTTGGCTCAATAGGACTTGGTGTCTCTGGATGGTAATATTGGTGTAGTATTGAGGAAATTCGCTAAAGGGACCGAATTGAGAGAGAATTATATGTCCGAGATGGTATACCGATGCGAGAAGGTGGTGTTTTGATGCCCTTGATTGGTGATGCAATACAAGATATAGATAGGAGTAACCGAGCGTACAACGGTTGAAGTTTTATGATGAATCTTAAGGGCAAGCTTTGGTGCCAAATACAGTTCTTTTTAGCGATCAGGGGTCCGTCCTTCCCTGATTTCTTTTGCAAGATATAGCTCTCTTGTACATTAACTCCGTGCTTCTGGTAACTCTTCGCGTATTATTGGCGACGTTTACTCAGTGGAAGTTGAGGTATGGATGGATCAGTGTTCGCAAAATTTTCCGTAGTTAGATCGTGTTTTGCATTACGACTGGACAAGTAGTGTTTGCTTAGTGAGCTCTGTTTGCAACATGCATTCTTTGTTTGCAATTTCTTCAACTTTTGATATGATGACATGCAGAACCTCTTGCTCTCTGCTCTCCAATTGTTTTTCTGTGGTTTCGTCTTAGAAGAAAAGCTGTCTCCTGTTTCTGAGATGGCTGCCATACCGGAAACCCTTGAATCTTCTCTGCCAGTTCCAAGCGTACAGGAGCTTGCAGTTCGTGGTCTTAAGAGTGTGCCATCTAGTTACATAAGGGATGATGTCCGGGATACTATTTACGCTGTCCCTCGGGACCATGAGCTTCATGTGCCGTTGATTGATATGGCCAAGCTTGCAAGTCTAGACTCTAGGGGTAAGGAGCTGCAAAAGCTTCACTCGGCTTGTACAGATTGGGGTATCTTTCAGGTAAAAACACATTTCGTGCTGCATCTATGCACATGCTTTTACAAACGTTACCATGTCTTTCTTATCGGAGATTTTTTCGCTTGAAATATTTGTAAGTCTTCCTAGAGGTCTCAAAGATTCTCTTTAAACCGTAGATGACTGATGAAGTAAAAAGCATGTTATTTTGGAAACAACTAATCCAACCTTCATGTTGACTAGAGAAACCATACTAATCCATCGAGAATTGCAAGTTCTTTACATTAATATTGAATGAAGAAAGGACCCATTTAACTTTATTGTGCAGCTGATAAATCACGAAGTTCCCAATGAATTACTGGAAAGCATGGGCGAGCTGTCTCGAGGTTTCTTTGCACTTCCCGTAGAAGAAAAGAAACGATGGGCACAGAAGCCGGGGAGTCTTGAAGGCTATGGTCAAGCATTTGTAACCTCAGAACAGCAGAAACTTGATTGGAATGATATGATCTTCCTGAAAGCTCTGCCTGTCCAGAATAGAAATTTGCAATTCTGGCCCGAGAATCCTGGAAAGTTTAGGTACGCACTGATCTTGATTCAGAATGTATGAACATCTGCACCATTCATTTATCTATACTAAGAATTTCTAGAAGTTGAGAGTGAAACAAGATTCCTTTGTCAGAGAGACTTTGGATAGTTACGCAGATGGTATGAGGCGAGTTGCAGTCTCTACAATGAGTTTTATGGCCACAGCACTTCAAATCCATGGCCAACACCTATGCGAGGCTTATCAAAACGGGTTTTACAATATCAGGCTGAATTGCTACCCGCTGTGTCCCGAGCCTGAGCAAGTCATTGGCTTGAGTCCACATGCAGACAATTCTGGAATAACTCTGTTGGTTGATTACGGTAAGACACCAGGACTGCAGGTCCTAAAGGATGACCGCTGGGTCTTTGTCGAGCCAATAGACGACACCATTGTCGTATTTGTTGGCCAAATTACAGAAGTAAGTTGCATCTTTTCGTTGAACAATATTCTCGAGTTAAACACCATTTCCCGTTCTGTCTGCATTTTTTTTTTGTTCAACAACTTACAGTTTATATCATTCATTACCTAACTGCTGCAACGTATTTCTATATCCGAGAGAGCCACTGCAAGTTGATGTCAATGCCTGACCCTAGAAAAGAGGTTTCGATTTATCTCGGTTGCATCTACTTTGGATAATGTAAAAGGACACTGAACAGATGTTTTATGCAGGTTTTGAGCAATGGGATATACAAAGCGCCGGATCACAGAGCGGTGGTGAACAGATGGAAGGAGAGGTATTCTTTAGTTACATTCTGCTATCCGGACTCATCGGTTATGTTTGGTCCTGCTAAAGAAGTGGTGGCCTCCGGAAATGAACCAAAGTACAAGACCCTCACTAGAGAAGAGTATTTTCACTGCTTTTTCAACAGGAAACTTGAAGTTCCATTCATAGATAGCCTAAGAATATAATATAGCGTGCTTAATGGTGAAATACACTCATCAACTGGAAACACAACGTGCTTCATTTGGAAACTGACAATACACAACATATATATGATATTCGACCGTTAAGATTTCACAAATTCTTGATTTATGGAAGATTTTACATGATACTTGATTTATGGGAGCCCAACAGTACTAAATCTGATTCCCTCTGAGCCGTCCCTGGATTGCGTGCGGAAGTGCAATCCTTCCCTGTACCAAACGAGATTTAAATATGGCCCCTTGATCCTGATGACTAGGCGCGTGTCAGAGATCTGATGGTTATAATTCGTAGGGGCATTTTTATCTTTTACCCACCCTCCTCTTTTTCTCCCTTCTCTCCCCTCATTGCCATATTTCTATTTGTGCCTTTCACCTCTCTCTCTCTCTTGCTCTCTCTCTCTAATTAAAAATCCATGGTTCTAGATCTAAAGCCGATAAAGTTGCCACAAGCCCAACGTCAACCTCCACTCCAATGCTGACGAGAAGCAAACCGGAGTCTAATTGTGAAAAAGGGGCGACGGTGAGAAGCGATCGAGAGATTTCGGTTGGAGAGCCATAAGTTTTTACTCCAGAGTCTAATTGAGGTGATTCAAGTTGTTTGACGAGCGTGTCGAGGCCCCTCAAAATAAATCGATATTCACGACCCACTAATTTGTAGTAAGCAAGGGAAGTACCGAGTCAGATCCAAGGAGGAACAAATATTTAATTAATCTAACAACGAAAGTAAAAGGGGGGTTTTTAAGAGATTTGTAGATCAAACGAAATCAACAAAACGCAGAAGAGAGAAGTAAGAGTAAAAATCAATGAGAGAAAAGCGGCAGATTCGAGATCGGAGTACCACGACAGGTTGGCTGATCACTGGATCACAAAAGATAATCTAACACATGTAGCAAGTAGGTGTAAATCTCCCGCAACCGCAAAGAGACCACAAACATCCAACAATCAACTAGCCAAACGACCGCCTAACTAGTTGTTTATCACCTAATAGACAGAATATTGATCGATTTCTATTCTAAAAGATAATAGCATTAAGAATAGATGTTCCTACTCCTAGCGATTATACTCAAAACCTTGGTATCTACAAACTAGCCTTACTTATTCCTAGTTAATTAGTTTCGTAACGACCGTTCCTCGCTGAATTAACCTTGCTCCTAGTTCAATTCCTAACTGCGACCGCTAATTAAGAATCGATGGCAACATAAGTTCTAAAATAAACTCACAACCGCAAATCATTCAAGAACAAAAATAAGCACAAAGAATAAGTAAATACTACTGAGATAGATTAATAAAACCTGATCCTCACAACCAAATCCTTGGGTCTCCTCCCTCGAATCAACCTAGAGGTTTAGTTCCTCATAGTCATGACAAAGTCAAAAATAAGGTATATATTCTCTGGAATCAAAAAGTTCTCTTAAAATAAGTCTAGAGGGTTATATATAAGCCCTCCTAAGTGTAAAAACCGAATGGGTCGTCCCATTGTCCTAAGGGATCAGAAGACCGAATTTTCAAAATTGGCCCTTAAAATTCGCTGATAACAATCTGCCAGACCAGCCTTCAGCATTTTGGTCGTAACTTCCTTTTCCAATCTCCGATTTAGGCGTTCTTTATATGCACGGAAAGAGAAAAGAAATATATTCAATTGTCTGTCAAATACCCATCCTCTGATTCGGCTCCAAAGTTGACCGAAATGCCCTTCCAAGTCAGCTATCCCTGCCAGACTTCTTCTCCAAGTATAATTCTTTCCAAATTTCGCCCCTTTTCCTACAATTTAACACAAAGAACCCATTAGTCATCCAAATCTCAAATATTTACTAAAACGATACTAAACTAAAGACAAACATACGAAAATAACTCGAAATCCTATGCGTTTAATGCATGTTTTAGACACACATCAAACATCCCCACACTTAAACTTTGCTTGTCCCCAAGCAAGACTATAAACTAAGACTTAGACACAAAATACTAAGGACTCAACTCTTAAGACAACAAGCAAATCACTCAACCTATAGACATGCAAATAGATATTGTCAACATGAGTACTTGCATTTTAACCACACGGAATTAATAAACCATCAACAACAAACTATCCCTAGGAATTCTCATGCCAAGTCAATTTTAAAATTCAAGTCTAGCCCACAAATTAAAGTAGTTTCCCATAATTTTAATCATTCAAAAAGCGGTGAAGACCACTAGGGACTCAACATCAATAAGCACCAGGCATGACTGGATATTAAGGCACTTATAATGCTGTTTAGCTTGGCCTCATCCCAAAATATTTTAGGTTAGCATGGTTAGCACTCAAGTTTGCATGGCACTTGGGACTTCACTCTTAGATGTCAATAGGCCGGATTACAACTTTTTATTGCTCCGATTATACACCTATAACGATCTTCAAGCTCCATCCTAGTCAGGCCGGAGGCAACATCAACTCTAATTGTTTACCTGACTACTACCCTTCCGCCAGCAGTCATTCACATTCCACCTTTACATTCCACATTTCGCATTTCAATTTTCCTTCCTTCCTTTCCCATTCCTTTCAAACATTTTTTTTTCATAACTTAGAAGGGCAGCAAGTTTTCTTATACGCCACTCGGTTAATCCTCACGCAAGTCAGCTAAAACATATATATGATACAGACGGGAGTTGGTTACAACTTAGAAGGGCAGCAAGTTTTCTTATACGCCACTCGATTAATCCTCACGCAAGTCAGCTAAAACATATATATGATACAGGCGGGAGTTAGTTACTACAGCCGTGCCACCCGAATTCTCTCAAGTGTTATATCAATCTTGTACACTAGTGGTCGCTTAATCCAATTATGAGATTTTTTTCGAAAAGCAAAAACTACTTCTCAATATGGGCTTATTCCTATCCTTGCTAATTTCATCTTGGCATGAGCTTTCCTAAGGATTTTAAGTTGTTAAGGGGTCAAAAATTCAAGGTTGCAAGTTCAAGCAGATGGTTGACTCGACACGCAAACCATACTAAATATTTCAACTAAACATCCCCACACTTAGAAAACAACATGTCCTCATGGTGTAGGTTGACTCTAAACATAACAAATAGAATAAAATACACAAGACTGATTGATTAGACATTTGAAAGGTCACCCAGCGAAGTGCAATCCGAATTATCATAATTCCCATCTTTGTCAAAACTCTTCCTTGTTTTAAGTTGGTATTCTAACATCTTTTGGAGCTGCCTTCCTTGCTCTTCAATCCGGGATTGCAGGTTTTTCTGAATCTGAACAACGTCACAAGAGTAAGAAATAAGTTCTGGATAGATAAATATACGTAGTTACTCGAAACACTTGCATCTATGCGATTGAGAAATGTGGGAAGTACAAGCAAACAAAGACAAAGAAGTCCATACATTTGCTCTCCGACCGAGTTTTACAACTATTAACCAGAAGTTCCAGTACAATCAAAATTTGGTATAAATTCTAACGAATTCAATTCCAATGATATACGTTTCGGAATGACCCATATTATTACAATTCTGTTGAAAACAGATAATTGTAATGGATAACAAGAAAAAAAAACTAATTAAATTACCTCTAGTTGTTCGTGTAGGCGTGTCTGTACATCTATCTGTAACTGAAGTGCCTCGGCAATCTTAGTACCCCTGATTGGATCAAGGTGATAACATTAAAAAAAGTTTTTTACTTTTTGGAAAATGGCATTAAGTTGTTAGTTAATTATCAATCATATATGTTTTTTACATAATTCAAAGTAAATGTCAAGGACATGAGAGATAACCTTTACTAACCATCAATATTTTTTTTGTAAAAGTAGAATTTTATTGAGTAACACCTTATATAAATACACAGTATATGGCGACCGGCACACAACAGCCCGCAACCATGACGCACACAACCACAAGGGAGTCCCCGTGCCTAGAGCACGGATGCAACCGTCTGCCTCACTAAAAATTTTGTAGTGAAAAAACTCCCTTGGGGAATCAACAATATATTCTATTACTATTCTTTTATTATCTTAAAGGTTGGAATAAGCTAGAGTGGAGGATCATCTTTGACCACTTATTTCTTAAATTAGATGGCATTGATTCGAGGTGGTATGTTCTAGAAGGTCTATGTATTGAATGTAGAGGTATTGTTGAGGCATTGGATCCATAGCAACCAGAAAAATTTCAAGGCGTCAAGTGCTTCATTCATTCCATCGTCTTTCGTTCAAGAATGATTATGTTAATTGCTCTTTATAATTGAGCTATGACCTTATTTGGTACTTGGAGACTTTTAGATGCATCCGGCTAATTTCATTCATGTAATTAGTTTTAGCCTATTTTACCTTTTTACTCTTCCTAAGTTGCAACATTTACAAGGAATAATATGCATATATATGCACTAATAAAAATTTCTGTTATTAAAAAAATATTTTTAAGTTAGATGTTAATTAATTGATGGAATAGAGGATGAGCATACTCACGCTACTTGGTCGAGTGCTGTCACCCCGTTCCCATTGCATTTCTCGGATTTTCCTGTGAATAAAGAAGGCACAAAATCGTTTAAAGACTCTGGAACGAAGAGGAAATGGATCGTTATAAGAATGATTTAACACCCCGGGACTGTAAATTTATATATATTTTTTATATTGGAATAAACTCTATTTATAAAAAACAAAGATTTTAAAAAAGAAGAAAGAGGATATGGATGCTTCTTCAAAATGAAACTATGAGCATTTGTGCATGCCGAGAATAGCTTCAAAATTAAACTAGGAGCATTTTTGTCGTCAGTTCCATATGCAAAATTTCAGCTTCAACTAAAAAATAGTTTCAAATTTTTTTTGAGGGGATGTACCTTTATTTAAAAAAAACTAAAAAAAAGTTGGAGATTTTTTTTCACATTCGTCAATGAAAAGATGTCGATCCAATATTTCGAATTAGAATTCTCTAACCCACTTTTATACTATGTTGAAATATCCATATCTAACCCAAAATTTTTTTAAGATGGAAACGTGCTCAGTTTTGGGAGACCTCATTCGTCATCTAATATGGACCTAGCCAAGGTGACCAACTAGAGGATGGAAAAAAATAATCTAAAATTCAGACAAAATAAAACTGAGTACGTAAATATAAATCAATATAATATAATAGAGATGTAATTAACAAAAGAATATACCTCCAAGGGCTTCCGTCGACTCCGGAATATACCTGGCGCTGCGATACTTCTGTCAACAGTGTCGGGGAAGAGAGATTGGATTAAAAAAAACCAAAATTGGATACGTCATTTAAATTTCAAATATAAGGGTATCTGAGAAACTTATTTAGAAAGAAGAAAAATACTACCCATAACCAACATTTTAAAAACGCAGTATGATCGATGATCCGATATTCAGAATGAGTCATGTTAACTCAAAAACTCGGGAGGGTTGAACCAGTAGTCAACCAGTAACATTCGGTAAAAAAAAACCTGCAAATGGCTTTTGATGTGATAGACGGTTAGTCCTTTGATGTCCATGAGCTTGAGGATCCCTTTAGGTGTAGCCCCTATCAATTAATGTTAAAACACATGAAATTAAGTACAATCATTTAATTAACTATGCCTTTTAAATATGATAGGATAACTCAATTTTCATGTATGTTTATGTAAGTGGTACCTACTTTCTGCACCTCCAAGGCGATTTACGCATTCAACAAACTTCTTGTGAAGATCTTGAGTCCACCGAATTCGGGTTTTGCTCGCGACGATCCGATGATGAGAAGCCGGATTAGCCGGCGCAATCCGGTAAGATGGAGAGCTATGGGATTGAATATAACCAACATTTACCTGTGATTAATTCCGAGTACATGAAATTGATTAATACTGGTCTCGAACTAGTGAAACTGAAAAGCATGCAATTGGAACTCACTGTTTGGTTCTCGTTGAAGCTCATTTGAGGTTGCCTTAGATGGAGGGAAGCCAAATCATTTGCTGATTTCTGAAGGATAGGCGGGAAGAAATCTTCACTTCCCTGCGAATTTCGGTACAAATCTTGATGAACAAATCCGGTGTTTCTTCGAGCTTGGACATCATCCTGCGTGATCAGATTCGGATCCGCTTGCAAATTGTGGATTTCATGTCCAAGAGAGGTAGCAGACATCAAGCCATTGGTAGTTCCACCATCTCCTTGGTGGATGCCAATTAAGCTTCTTTCCAAAGAACAAGTTGCTGAAGCAAATTGGCTAGAAATGATCGGATTATTATGATGATCATTTGACCCCGGAATTAACATGGTTGATCCTCCTCCTCTTCCACCTTCTCCTCCTCCAAGCATCGGAATCCGAGTCAGGAAGGTTGCTTCCACGTTCCAAGGCTGTTTAGGAGATAGATTTTCTATTGAACAGCCGGTTGGGAACTTGTGTTCCATGATTCTGATTGTATTATGGTAGCTCACGAGTCACTTCTGATAGACAATTTTTTTGTTTCTTTCTTTTGGGTAAGTACTATATATTGAATTATACTAGGGAATGACCGATCGTTAGAGTTTTGTTTCTCAAGTGATATAGGGCTCAAACAATGATATTTTGATACGTCCAACGCTTTCAAAATGGCTTAAAAAATAGTTGGAGGGAAATGAAGTTGCTAGCTGTTCAGGCCCCTTTTTCTCTCTATATTGTCACTCCCAAGAATAATGACAGTGGAAGATGGTTTACCTCGGAAGAGAGTGGTATTCTATATTAATTAAATGTCTCGAATTTAAATTTAGAAAATATAATTGACAGAGCTTTCTCTTAGTATACGTCATGCATGTTCTGAATTAGTTGACATAATAATTGCAATACGATGTCGACCAAGTGGATGTCACGTGGGAAGAGAGTTTATCGCAGCTTGCATTGTTTTCAAAAATGACCCTGAGGTCGATTCGAATTTTGGTCTGATCTCTGAGTCAACCAGTTTGACCGGTCGGACTGAATATTTTTTATATATGTATTCCTATTTTAAAATAATATATAGACTAAACAATATGTTTAAAATTTAATATTTTAAAATTTAATATTTTTGATATGTTGGTCAATTTACTTCATATCTAGTATAATTTTCTTTGTTGATTTAGTTTATTTTGAGTTGATTTGGGAAAACCGAGTGTGTAATCTAATTTTTTTTGTTGGATTGGGTAAAATTTGGTCGGACCGGGCAATCCGAATTAAAAAATTGACCAACCCACCGAGTCCCACCAGATTTCGTCCAGTTCATAAGGTAGACATCCTTACCACAATTTTAGACACGGATTTATTCCAATCGAATTGCATTTTTAAAAACAATGGCAGTTTGGAATGTATGGGTGTCAAATGGAATATGGAAGCGGCTACCAATCGGTGCTGGTTCAATTATTCTATTGTAGAAGCATCATCACGAGAGCGGGGAGCGGATCCAATCTCATCGCACACAATAAATAAATAATTTTTCTCTCATCAAATTACTATTCAATCCAATCCAATTGAATTTAATCTTTTACCATCTTTATTGGTGATCCTATCCAATCTGCTCACCAAATAAATAATTAATTTCTCTCTCATCAACATATTATATATAACTTAATTTATGTTTACATATAAATTGTAATAAATATATATAAAATTATGCGAGGAAAAAATTAAAATAAAATTAAAAAATTAAGACTACAAAAGTTGGAATACAAAATTAGAAAGAAATAAATTGAGCTACAAATGGATGTCGAAAATACGTTTGAAGTCAATTGTCGAGCGAGGTACGAAGATGAGTTTCGGTTGGAGAGCCACAACTTCTTATTCCGGAGTCCGATTGAGTTGATTCAAGTTGCTTTGTGAAGATGATACATATATCTATAATTTTTTAGTTTATGACTTCCTCAAATTCAGAGTATACGAATGTCAAAAATACGTTTGAAGTTAATAGTCGATCAAGTTACAAGGACGAGTTTTGGTTGGGGGAGCCACAACTTCTTATTTCGGAGTCCAATTAAATGGATTCAAGTTGCTTTGCAAATGTGATACATATATCTACAACTTTTAGTTTATGACTTCTCCAAATTTAGAGTGTAAGAATGTCAAAAATACGTTTGAAGTCAATATTTGACAGAGTTACAAGCGTCCAAAGTTGGAATAAAAGATTGTGTATCAAAATATATCAATATTGGACTCTATTTATAGAGAATTGAAAAATAATAATTTTCATATTTTTATTTTTATCAAAAGATAATATTAATTATGATAACCAAACAAATAATATCCATTAGTATCTATTTCAACGAATTATATTGTACCAGGTGTCATTAGGATTAGATTAAGAAAAAAAAAGTTCACGATCGAGGATCGGCTCGCCGATCCGCTCGGCCCAATTCCATCTATTTTTTATTTTTTTTAATTTGTTGTTTGTCAGCTAGTGATGATCGCTCAGTAAAGGTAGTCTAAAAGCCCAAGTTAAAGTACAATTATCCAACTTGTGAATTTAAATTATTTTAGCAGGTGAGTGTTAACCGACTGAAAATCGATTGATCGCTTATCCGATTATTTTTAATAGGTCTTGCTAATCAGAGTTACTTGACATACCCTGCATAACTTTTATCAGCATGCCATATCATATTACCGTAAAAACTTTCTCCTACTCGGTAGCATTGACACGTGTTCGTTCAGTACACATCTTTGATCATCCATCCTACTGGCTTTCGTCACAATAAATATCTATAATTCCATCAGCACATCAATTAATAATTAAGTGCTAGAGGTTTGTTCCGTAAAAATTGCATAATGTAGACTTTTTGAGTGGCACATCATCATCTTTCCAATACGCGACTAATCGATTGTTGACAACCAAAGACAGATGAGATGTCTTGTGGGAACAATTCGATAGTTTCAAATAGACAACCAATTAAATTAGGATATAAACAAACGTGTCCGACTTTTAAAACTGTGGTTTTGATCGAATAGGACAAGTCTTCGATGCAATAGGAGCACCCTTAAAAAAAAAAACTAAGGCCACCTTGTTTATTTTGGCTTCCTTTCCTTTGGCATTTGTTTCTTAGACGACAAGTGACCCTTGGGGGTTCCAAGGGCCACTCGTGCATATTTACCCACATCCAAACATTATATATGTTTGGGATTTAATATATGGTTTTAATTAAGTATATCTATTTGATTCTCTACAGACTTGAACACAAACTTAAAAGTGAGCAAAATTTTTGTTATCCGAACTAGAATATATATTAGATTTGAATTCTGAGTATCTGAAATATAAATTTTGAATAGTGATTAAAATAAAATTGGTTATTCAGATATCTA
The DNA here is from genome assembly GCA_963995505.1 of Hypericum androsaemum. Classification (NCBI taxonomy): domain Eukaryota; kingdom Viridiplantae; phylum Streptophyta; class Magnoliopsida; order Malpighiales; family Hypericaceae; genus Hypericum; species Hypericum androsaemum. The sequence goes on along the minus strand of OZ023193.1, from coordinate 11,539,890 downwards.
AAATATTATATTTTTTTCTTTGAAGCAGCCAGTCGGTATCTAAAATAATGTACTATATGACTTTAATTAAATTTAGCTAATGATTCCGTATAAACTGGAAGGCCAATGGGTTGTGGGTGCAAGTTTTGTAACAACGACATGCTAATGATCTGAACACGGACATAGTAGAAGCCATGGAATCTTTACACGTCGGCACACTACTCTTGGAACAAAAAGGAAAGAGTCCCTCAAATGATACCGTAGTAAATTGGAATATGGCACTTTTGATCATGGTTTTAAAAAATGCGGTCCGACTGGTTGGACCACGAAACGGGCACAAGACCGGGTCATTTTTAGGTTTTTGACCGGGGTCTGTACTAATCGGACCAAATTTGGTCAGACTGGCCGATTTTGAGGTCCACCCTGACCGGTCGAACCCGGTTAGTACAAAAATGGGCGAAATTGACTTTTTTTTGGTGGTTTTCGAGGAAAAAAATTGATTTGACAAGTTTATAAAGTAATAAATAAATAAATAAAGTAGATTTATAGAGTGGAGAGATAAAAAATTAAGTCGACTTTTTTTTATATGGAAAATAAGTATATTTTAACCTACATATATATTATTTAAAATATTTAAAAATAAAAATATTTTTGGTCTGACCACGGTCCGACCGGCCGACCCAGAAAACTGTAGGAATTCCGGGTCGTAGCTCCGGGCCGGGTTTTAAAACCATGCTTTTGATTAGGTCTCAATGAATTTTTTTATTCATAAAATTTAACCCTAATTTTTTAGAAGAGGGGCCCGATTCGGTGCTGGTAACATGGGATCTGCAACACCATATTGCAGGTTTGATGCACGTGTGTCAAAATTTTTTTGAAAAAAAAAATTATCAAAATTTCGACGGACCATAACTTTTGACTCGTTTAGAGTTTTTGCTATTATAATATATTTTCGGAAAGTGAATTTAACAATCTACACGAAATACGCCTTTATTTTCTAAAAATCAATGTGCCATCGCTTTTTTCGTTGGAATTTTTGTGCCGTTGGGATGATATGCCATTGAAAATTTTGTGTCGTTGAGATGATTTTACCGTTGGGTTTTTTGTGCCGTTGGGATGATGTGCCGTTCCATTTTTGTGCCGTCGGAAATTCATATTGCCATAATAGTACTGGTGAGGGATTAGCAGCACCGAATCTAACCTGTTTAAAAGAATCCTTATCCCTTACAAACTCTCATTCATATTTTGGATGCCTTTATATGTCTTTCTGTTTTGTCAAGTTAAATATTGACGGAGGCTTTTTCGATAATCCCAGGCACATGAAGAGTCACCAGATTTGCTGATTCTGGGAAGGCCAAACTTTGGGCACTTATTTTGGTCTAGAGCTGACATGGGAGCGTAGCTTCTGACGAGTACTCATTGTGATAGACTCTTCCCTTGCTATTCACAGTGTTTGTCGAGAAGTTGAACGCAACCACTCCTGTCGACTCTTATTCATCGTGTACGAGAGTTGTGAGATCCAAATTTAGTACAATTGGAGAGAGGGCAATCGCCTTGTCAATGCCCTCTCTAATATGCTATGTCAGTCTCTTTGATTACATAGCATCCGGTATTTTTGTTTAGATGTGTACTTGGATGGAAGGAATGTTTTATGTTCTCTCTAATAGGTAGAGTGCTCTATGATCCTCGTTCATATTTTTAAAAAATTGTAATTTTGGTATATTTAACTAAACTAGGTCCAACAATTTACCACCAGAATTGAAACAAGACAATCCGAAAGCACAAATGACATGGAATAGGAACAGACGAAGCTTGTTTCTAGGCACATCAAGAATGCTTATTATAGACCACAGATGGAGTTGCTAGTCAAAATCCTGGACCTGCTGCAGGGGCTGCTGGGGTGATCTCTGATCAGGGTTTAGCAGACTATTTGGTTTGGTTATGAACGGGCAGCTGCCGGAAAGCCGATAAAAATAGGAGCAGTTCAGTCCGGCAATGCCGATCTCTCGGGGCCGTCATGTGTATCGTACCCTTTCGGGCACTTCCGATATCGGCCTGCGCATTCACAAATGATGATTGCAGGCCATCATGCGATCGCTTCGCTCGACGATACATTTAAGCATATCCAAGACAAACAAATCCGAGAGGCACATTTATATATTTACTTTCTTTTAGAGTTTGATTTCCTTCAACCAATTGTAAGAGGAAGTAACAATCATCTCGCAAAATGTACCTCTTTTAACTATATCGTTCCGAGCTAAAAACCAGCCCACCCTGTTGGCCGAGCAGATGTCTGACTCTCCGTGGTCTTTGACCCGCTAGCGCGCTTGGAATTGTTTGCTTCGCTGGATCTAGAAACTGGGGTGCTTGAAGTGGGAATGGCCGTAAAACTCTCTGTTCCAAATCCCCAGGAGCCGAAATCAGAAGTTGGCTGATCAGCCTGCTTCTTCTGGTTTCCGTTTCTGGTAACTACAGAGGACAAACCTTTCGAAAGAAGCTGCTCTTGCAGCTTGGAGTGATCGCTGAATGCCTGCCACCCCTGTGGTTCCAAGCTCATCGGGGACCGATCAGCTTTGCCCTGCTACATCGAGAACAAAACGAGAACTCAGCTGCATAAAGCAACGAGATGCTAAATGCGATATGCAAAAGAACCAACTAAAATGCAATGGAAGATATACCACAGCTGATGGTTGAGTTTCCGGTGAGGCCTGGTGCTTGTTTGGGGACGGCGTTTTTGAAGCCAATTCTTGCTTTAGTTCGTTGATTTCGTGCCGTTGGGATCGGCAAATGGCGGAAAGCTTCTCATACTTCGAAGCTATCTCTGTCTTCTCCAAGTTGGCTTTCTTCAGCTCCACCTTAAGTTTCTCAATTTCAGCCAGCAGACTGTCTTCCCTTTTTCCCATGTTATTACCGACTCCAGAATTGAGCTTATTACCATCAAACTCTGCAACAAATGTGTTAAAGCCTTCATCTTTAAATAAAGATGTGTTATCAGTTTTTGATGCTTTTGGCTTCTCATCTTTTGGGAAAAAATTAATCTCGAAATCCTTCGATGTCCCATCTTTATGTGCAGCAGATTTATTAGGCACATGCGTAGCCTTCCGGACTGCATGAGAGTCTACGTTTTCCTCCTTGCCGGGGCTAGGATTCCTGTGTGAAGCGTGATTCTCGTGCCATGTTTTGTCTTCTGCAGTAAGTGAGTTCTTTGCATGTTGCGAAGACCAGAAAGCACCAAGCTGGGATGAACTCCCACCTGCTACAGATGAAGGTGCGGGCGGAGGACTTCTCTGAGGCATCACATGGGACCTAGTCGCAGCTTTTCTGAGGCCTAAAGATTACAGCCGCACAACAGAATCATTAGGCACGAAGCACGAGTGAGAGAAATGCAGAAATCGAAAACCAAATTCAAATTTCCCGATCTATAGAGCATGCTGACCTTCCTGTACACCAGCAGACTGCACTTCAGGAGGCCCATCAGGCAGCGGCTTCTGCATGTCAACCGGTAACTGCTCATTAACACGAAACCACACCTGCAACCATCGGAAAATTTCACCACCAATGAGAATTCGGGTTACAACCTCGATGCAGACATTGCCACGGGCAACCAATTATCTAAAACTAACCTAAATTCATGGAGATGAATTGCCAATCAAGCAAAGCGCTTGCCTGCGTGATGTCTGGCCTGTCATCAGGTGAAGATTGGAGCATGTCTTTGATCAAGTCTGTCATTGCTGAGCTGAACTTTGGTAATTCCGGAATGCGGTAGTTTCCATTCAAGATTTGCAACTTCGATTCCCCATCAAAAGCGTTCTTTAAGTAGCATATACGGAAAAGAAGACACCCAAGCGCCTAGAAGATGAGAAACAAAAAGTCAGTTTGCATCTAAGAATTAAGTTGCCAGGGATACCAGTTGCATAGAAATATGGTTCAATCAACATACCCATATATCAACCTTCTCGCTTATAACATCCCTCCGAAAGAGATCCCACATCTAAGTAACGTGATCAAACAATCAGAAATCCAAACGAATTACAATTGATGACTAGAAAGCTACAAAATATGCGTAATGAAATGACAGCTCCCCGTCTGACCTCTGGGGCTCTATAGGCAGGTGTTGTGTACTTCCTGATGTTGTCTTCTTCAATACCCATTTCTCCTGGCGTGTCGAAGCACTTATGATTTGTGGTGGTACTTCCAAAATCACACAGCTTCCATGATCCATCAGAGCCTAACAAAAGATTCTCTGCTTTCAAGTCCCTGTAAATTGTAATTTTCAGAAGAGATGCAAGTTAAATACACATCAGGTATGTAGGTCGAAAATGACAGTTAATAGGGATAGGCCAATTAAAAGAATAGCCAACTGAACTTAAAATCCATGGTACAAGGACAAAAATTAACGAGAACGAACAATGCAACAATGTGTTCAAGATATCAGTTCATTCTTGGTTAAAAGCCGCAATTGCACAAGGGTGGAAATCCAGTTATGAATCAAACTCGTGACTCATAAAATTCTGCCAAACAAACCTGTGAGCAATTGGCGGGGACTGACAGTGCATTGCAAATACTGCATTACACACATCTCTAAATACAGAGAGGGCCTGTTTCTCCTCATAATATCCTGCACCTCTACTTTCGAGAACGGTGACTAGTGACTTCTCACAAAAGTCCATGACAAGGAGCACTTCTTTCGTCCTCCCCATATCAAAGACAGCATGAGCATGCAGTGTCACAACATTAGGGTGGCCTTTCAGTGATCTCATGACATTGATCTCCTTCATAGCCAGTTCCAGGGATTCCTCATCATTGCATATCATGTGCTTTAAGGCATACTGCTTCGAAACATGAGTAGCATCCTGAGCTGAATAGACACGCGAAAACCCTCCCTCGGCAATAGCATTTCTGACATGAATCTTGAGATTGCCGACATCAATAATGCGTCCCTCAAGACCCACTGGTTCTTTTGGCATGAACTGTTTCAACCTCCACATAGCTAGCCGGAAAAGGATGAGAATAACACTGCAAAGATAAAGATAAAAAAATTGCTAAGCTAACAAACTTGCAAAGATTATTGCTCAAAACTTATAAGACTATTAAAATGAGCCACACTCAATTCTTAGATCTTCCGATAACGAAATCTTATCTGAAAAGAGAGGCGCTAAACTTCCAACGAGACAGAAAAGCCAATCTAAACCAACTTGCAACAGACCAAACCATCTCTAATATCATCACTGCCACACTAAGCACGCAACTGCTGCCAAACAGCAGACACCAAGTTGAATTAACCGGAACAAATATATGAAGCAACAGGCTGGGAGCGGATTAACAATGCAAAGAGAGTAGCATATGCAGCAACTAAAATCCGGGTGCCAAAACGTTGAGCCAAGTAGCAACTTCTCAAAGATCCGAAATGCTAGCTTAGAAGAAAAATATGGTCCTAAGTAAACCAGACACAGGTACAAGCAGATCAAACACATCAGCCGATTAGCAACTTCACACATTGGCTTCTACCTTCCTGGATTAACACCTAAAGACCAGATCCATACCATCTATATGACAAGCATCAAAACCCACCAATTGTCATAAAGATCTAAGCTTTAAAGGGTACTTAATACAATCAAAGCTGAACTAAGACCAATCAAGGAACTAGAGAACAACTAGCAATCAAATAACAGAATGAAACTGCAAAAAAAAAACCCACAAAGAAAAATGGAAACTTTATGGAACCAAACCACAAAGATCAAATCTTTATAACCATATGTTACCTGAAAGAACCCAATCAAGAGGAAACGAAATAAGTTTTGAGAACTTATATTACCAAGAGCACTACAAAGGGTTTTGGTCTCTCTCTCTCTCTCTCTCTCTTCCAATGGGAAAAAGGAACAAAAGATCAAAACTTTACCAGTCAGTTGTCTTATTTTGTGGCTTTTGTAAAGAAAAAGGACAAGAGGAGAAACGGGAAGGTAAAGGGGAAGGACGGGCGGTGATAAATGGGAGATTAGAGGGAGGTTTAACTATATGATTTATTTCTTATTATTAAGTTGGGTTGAGAATGACAAGTGGAGGTGGTGTGTTTGGGGTAACAAAAGTGGATTACCTTACCCGCTACGGCTAACATAAGCCGGATTAAATAAATATGATAACATAGTTATTTTAAGAGAAATTTTGAGTTCCAAATTGTATTTTTTTTGAAAAGTTTTTTTTTGAAAAGTTCCAAATTGTATTAACAATTAAATATTTGTTAGCTTATATTTTTCAACTTTGAAAAGTCTTAACAGGATGGAACATGTATTAGGGGTAGATTTCGCGTTGTTAGAATTGGATTCGTGATTCGATTCGATTCATGCGAATCATCCAAAATTTGATAAGAATTTGTCCCGAGACGAATTAAATTGGTCAATTTGTGATATTTGGTGGAAGTCATTTTATTTTTTGAGTCAACAGCGGAAATTCTTGGAGGTTGGCGTGATGGCATCATCGTCAGCTTGGAGGTGGGTGTGAAATTGAAGTATTACCACAATTATTGTTTGGATGCCAAAATTTAATTCGATAATAAAGTGTACTCAGTCTTAGTTATAAGTTAAATCTTAAGAAGTTTATGTTCTTTGAGATAATGTACTTGCAAATTCAATTTAGTAGGTATTAGCCTACTAGGTTGATGTAATATATTACAAGGTCCTTTACTCCTTTTGAACAACTTTTATACCATTTTGAGGCAGATTATACTTTAGTGTTTATCATGAAAAAATAAATATTATTGACTGTAATAAAATCAGAAATAGTTTAGTGACCCAAATGTGTTTTACTCAAACTCTCTTCAGTTCTGTGAGACGGTGCCCTGCCAGTTTACAGAGATTCTATGGTTGTCCATGCACTAAGGAGAGATCTTTATCATGGTCCCTTCTACGCCAGCTCAAGGAGTGTTCTGGGTTGCTATGGTTGTATGGAGGAGACTTTAACAAAATCTTTTCGATGGTGGAGAAATGTGGGGTCGGGTGGTACCGGTCAATGGTATGAACGCTTTTCATGAGACTGTGGAGGTATGTAGAGGTTCGACGGTCGGAAATTTTCTACACTTGGACCAATGGGTTGGAGAATGAGGAGCATGTTAAAGAGAAGCTATATCGTTTCTTTCCGACCCTAGGGTGGCTTGACTTATTTCTGGCTTCTACGGTGGAGGCCCGATAGCAAATTGGTTCAGATCATAGTCCCTTACTTTGTTATGTTTGCAAGGAGGCTGAACAGGTAAGGGTTTGACAGTTTCATTTTGGAACCATGTGGATACGTCATGAGGACATTGGTGACCAGATTCAGTTGGCTTAGGAGCTCGAGGCTTGCTCCGACTTTGGGACATGGGTGGAGGTGTGTGCATAGCAGCTACGCAAGTGGGAGGGGACAGTTTTTGGAAATGTGCAAAGGAAGAAACTGAAGGCAGATGAGAAAATCAAAAGGTTAGCAAGTACTTCTGTTGACTTCGGCGAGGAAGATAGCACTGGTGAGTCGGTTGAGGGAGAGAGAGGAATTATTGCGTCGGGAGGAGGCAATGTGGGCACAAAGATCCAGAGTGGATTGGTTAAAGGAGGAGGACAAAAACATGAGTTTTTTCCATCGAAAGGCAAAGCACCGGGTTATTAGGAATAGAATCCTTGAGATAACGAGGAGGAGGTCGAGGAGGGTCGTGTGGTGCGTGAGAGCCAGGACATTGCTTTTACCTTCAGGAGATTTTATATTAACTTGATCTCTTCTTCAGATTGTTTGTAAGTGGAGCCAATCATTGATAAAGTTGTCCGTAGGGTGATTGAGGTCATGAACTTTGTGTTGGGGGCATTGTACACTGTGGAGGAGGTCTATTAAGCCTTATCTCTGATGCACCCAACCAAGGCCTAAGGCCCGGATGGTATGTCCTCTATATTTTATGGGCGATATTGGAATGTGGTAGGACAACCAGTAGTTCGTACCGCCTTGGGACTCGGCTGCCCTCTACAGTACCCTGATAACTCTAATACCAGAGTCAAAGTCCCAAAGACTTGTTATGAATTCTAACATATTAGCTCGTGTTATGCGGTGATGAAGATCATTACTAACGCGATCACTAACAGGTTGAAAGACTTCTTATCTGATATCGTCAATTAGAATCATGGCATTTTTGTGCCTAGTAGACTTAATACTAATAACACTGTAGTTGCTTTTAAAGTTTTCACCATCTTAAGAAGAAGCATACAAGTAGGCGTGGTTACCGTGCCCTAAAGTCAGACATAATGAAAGCTTATGATCAGATAGAGTGGGAATTCTTAGAACATATTGTTAGGGATTGTTCCAAATTCCTAATTAGAGTATGGCTCTATTTTCTGATCAGAATAGAGTACTAGTCTCCTATATATATACGGCCTATGCCTAGGTCTTATTTGTACTAGTTGAGAGTTGTGAGGTAGAGAGAACCCTCACGGAGGCCTTGTAACTGATTGGACTCACATAGTGGACGACTCTCCTTTGCCCGTGGTTTTCTCCCCGTCTTGGAGTTTCCACGTAATTCTTGTGTCTCGTGTTTTACTTGTTTCGATCTTATTTCTCAACAATTGGTATCAGAGCCGGATCTGAGTTTCGAGTATTGAAAAAAAAACATGAACAGTAACCGATTTGGGGGAAAATTGGGATTTAGGGTTTTGAAACCTTTGGAGTCGCCGCCGCCCGCGTTTCGACCACCCCTTGGAGCCGCCACCACCGAACCCGTCGCCGCGGAGGAGGAGGAAAGGGATGACTTCCATGAAGTACGAAATCTCTCAATTGACGAGGAAAACTAATTTTTCCTTGTGGCAGGTGAAGATGCATGCTATTTTGACACATCTAGAGCTGGATGAGACTCTACTTGATGAGAAGTCGATGCCTTCGAGTTGGGACGCTGCGATGAAGGCGTCAAAGAATCGTAAGGCTGTGAGTCAGATCCAGTTGCATTTGTCAGATGATATTTTGCGGGACGTGTTGAAGGAGACAATAGCTTCCTCATTATGGGCAAAGCTTGAAAAGTTGTGCATGCCCAAGAGTTTGACCAACAAACTGTGCTTGAAACAACGACTGTTTTCTATCCGGATGCAAGAAGATAAGTCTGTTCATGACCACCTTAATGAATTTAAGGATATAGTGGCTGATCTTAGAACTCTGGATGTGAAGTATGATGATGAAGATTTTGCTTTATTGTTATTGTGCTCGTTGCCTGCTTCTTATCAGCAATTCAGAGATACTCTGTTGTTCAGCCATGATACTCTGAGTTGGGATAATGTTCATGATTCGCTCTTGGAGAAAGAGAGAATCGATAAGCACACTTTGAGTTCCTCTGAAAATAGCCAAGGGACTGGCTTGGTTATGAGAGGGAAGTCTGAAGAGAGGAATGCTAAGTCTGGTTCAAGGAAGAAGAGCAGAAGCAAATCAAGGTCAAGGCACAAGGATAAGACTTGTTTCAATTGTCATAAGGTTGGGCATATTAAATAGTTCTGTCCAGAGTTGAAGGACAAGAAGAAGGGCGAAAAGTCCAGTGCTCCGAAAGGAGAAAGTTCTGATAGCGGCAGTGCTAGTGTTGCCACCACCACTCAGAAAGAATAATCTGATGGAGACCTTTTGTCTGTGATTGATGGGAGGTCTAAAGTTGATGTTGCTTGGGTCCTTGATTCTGCTTTGTAAGTTTTATATGTGTCCTATCCGGGACTGGTTTTCAACATATGAACGTGCGGAGGGTAATATTCTCATGGGAAATAATTTTGTCTGCAAGATTATTGGTATTGGCACAGTGAAGATCAAGATGCATGATGGTGTCATTCGAACCTTGACGAATGTGAGGCATATCCCTGATTTGAAGCAGAACTTAATTTCGCTGAGTACTCTTGATACATTGGGGTACAAATATACCGGAGAAGGTGGAGTTCTTCGTGTGAGTAAGAACTCATTAGTGCATATGAAGGCCAAGAAGGAGGTTGAAAATCTGTATGTTTTGTAGGGTTCTACAGTTACAGGGACTGCTGCTGCTGCATCTGGCTCATTGACAGATTCTGAGAACACCTCATTGTGGCATATGCAACTTGGTCACATGAGCGAGAAAGGCATGACCGAGCTAAATAGGAGAGGATTATTATGTGGACAGGGTATTGGGAAGCTGGAATTTTGCGAGCACTGTGTGTTTGGCAAGCAGAAGAAAGTCAGTTTTCAGAAAGGTGTGAACACTACAAAGGGAAAACTTGACTATGTTCATTCTGATCTTTGTGGACCGTCTCAAGTTGCAACAAAGAATGGCTCTAAGTATATGCTGACTATTATTGATGATTATTCGAGGAAGGTGTGGGCGTTCTTCTTGAAGAGCAAGGATCATGTTTTTGTCACTTTCAAGCAGTAAAAGACTATGATTGAGAAGCAGACTGGGAGAGATGTCAAGCATCTCCGCACAGACAATGGATTGGAGTTTTGTTCTAGTTGGTTTGATGAGTTCTGCAAGAATGAGGGTATTGTCAGGCATAAGACAATCTCTGGTACACCTCAACAGAATGGAGTCGCTGAAAGAATGAACAGAACTTTGTTGGAGAAAGTTCGTTGCATGCTGTCAAATGCTGGTTTGCCTAAGTCATTTTGGGCTGAAGCTGCTTCCACTGCTTGTCACCTTGTCAATCGTTTACCTCATGCATCACTTGATGGCAAGGTACCTGAAGAATTATGGTCTGGAAATCCTCCTAATTATGTTAATTTGAAGATATTTGGGTGTCCTGCCTATGCTCATGTGAATAATGGCAAGTTAGAGCCAAGATCTGTGAAATGTATCTTCTTTGGCTATGCTTCTAGAGTGAAGGGATACAAGTTGTGGTGTCCCGAGCTGTCTAAGGTCTTGTTGAGTAGGAATGTTATTTTTAAAGAGACAGACATGCTGAGAAAGAGGAAGGATGTTTCTTCACCTAGTGTTTTCAGTGCTCTAAGTATGGACTTGCAAAAGTCAAAAGTACAGGTGGAGTTTGATGCTGATCCAGAAGTGAGTTCCTTCCGTGATATTGATTGCCATGGTCCTACTTAAGGTAGGTTGTCTGATGAAGCTGAGAATGTTGGCACAATTGAGAGGGAGCCAGCGTATTCTATTGCTAGAGACAGGCCCAGAAGAATTATCAGGCCTCCACAGAAGTTGGGAGAGGCTGATATTGTTGCTTTTGCCCTGAATGTGGCAGAAGAAGTTGATAGCTGTGAAGAACCGTCTAGTTACTCAGATGCTGTGAAGTCAAAAGACTCTGATAGATGGTTGGTTGCTATGGAGGAAGAGATGGAATCTCTTCACAAGAACAAGACTTGAGAGATTACTAAGCTGCCTAAGGATAAGAAGGTTGTCAGTTGCAAGTGGGTATTCAAGAAGAAGGATGGTATACCTGGAGTTAAAGAGCCTAGATACAAGGCTAGGCTAGTAGCTAGAGGATATAGTCAGATTCCTGGTGTGGACTTTAATGAGGTATTTTCACCAGTTGTGAAGCATACCTCGATTCGTTCTCTTCTTGATATTGTCGCTATACAGGATTTGGAGCTTGAACAGCTTGATGTGAAGATAGCTTTCTTGAATGGAGAGCTTGAGGAGCAGATTTATATGGCACAGCCTGAGGGTTTTCATGTTGAAGGCAAAGAAGACCATGTGTGCTTGTTGAAGAAGTCTATGTATGGCCTTAAGCAGTCTCCGAGGCAGTGGTATAAAAGGTTTGATTCCTTTATGATTTCTCATAGTTATGAGAGGAGCAAGTATGATAGTTGTGTTTACCTGAAAAGACTACGCGACGGTTCCCAAGTGTATTTGCTCCTGTATGTGGATGACATGTTAATTGCTGCCAGTGACAAAGGAGAGGTGAGGAAGCTCAAAGCTCTGTTGAGTAGCGAGTTTGAGATGAAAGACTTGGGTCCTGCTAAGAAGATTCTTGGCATGGAGATTGCCAGAGATAGATGAGCAAGGAAATTATTTCTGAGTCAGGAAAGTTACATTAAAAAGGTTCTTGACAGGTTTGATATGACTGGTAATCCTGTGAGTACTCCTCTTGGTACACATTTTTAGCTTTCGTCTGCTTTATCTCCACAGACAGCTGCTGAGGTCGATTACATGTCTGGTGTTTCATACTCCAATGCTGTTGGTTCTCTGATGTATGCTATGGTTTGCACACGTCCGGATTTGGCCTATGCTGTGAGTGTCGTTAGCAGGTTTATGGCAAATCCTGGAGAAGGTCATTGGAGAGCAGTGGAGTGGATTATGAGGTACTTGAAGGGTACCAAGGGCGTGTGTCCATATCTGGAGATCTTGATAAGTTCAGATCCTTATCTGGATATGTCTTCACTCTTGGAGGATGTGCTATCAGTTGGAGAGCTTGTCTACAGGCCACAGTGGCGTTGGCTACCACTGAGGCAGAGTACATGGCTATAACTGAAGGTGTGAAGGAGGCTATCTGGTTGAAAGGTTTCTTCAGTGAAATCTGTGAGAAGCTGCAGGTTAGTACGGTGTACAGTGATAGTCAAAGTGCTATCCATCTCACGAGGGATGCTATGTATTATGAGAGGACAAAGCACATTAATGTGAGGTACCACTTCATTCGGGAGCATGTTGCTCAAGGTGATATTGTTATAAGCAAGGTGGGTACAAAGGACAACCCTGCAGACATGTTGACGAAGCCGCTTTCTGGTACTAAGTTCGAGCATTGCTTGGACTTAGTAAGTGTTCGTGCTTGATGATGATTGCCCTTAGGGGCTGGTGGTGAAGGTGGAGCAGCGTTGATGTTGGAGTCATAGAATTTGGTCCAAGGTGGAGATTTGTTAGGGATTGTTCCAAATTCCTAATTAGAGTAGGGCTCTATTTCCTGATCAGAATAGAGTACTAGTCTCATATATATATACAGCCTATGCCTAGGTCTTATTTGTACTAGTTGAGAGTTGTGAAGTAGAGAGAACCCTCACGGAGGCCTTGTAACCGATTGGACTCACATAGTGGACGACTCTCATTTGCCCATGGTTTTCTCCCCGTCTTGGGGTTTCCACGTAATTCTTGTGTCTCGTGTTTTACTCATTTCGATCTTATTTCTCAACACATATATTGATGGCCTTTGGCTTTAATGCGCCCTTTGTTGATTTAATTATGAGATGTGTTTTTTTGTGTGAATATGGTGAGTGGTTTACACTCTTGCATTAATTAAGACGCGTTACAAGAGTTAGCAAAAGCTAAATCTGCATTAAACAGAGGGATACAAGGGTCCGGGGGGCTATCAAACACTTGAAGTCCGTTCGGGATTGTGAGAGCAAAATTGGACAGCCAGTCTGCTACCCTATTACACTCACGGTTGCAATGAATCACTTTCACTCGGCCAAGAGACCGGATAATGTGATGACAATTACTCACGAGGGCATACAGCTTATTGCTCCTGTTAATGCCTTCGGTTAGGTAGATCACAGCCTGCAACGAGTCTGTTTCTAGTGTAAGGTTGGAAAGCTTCCAAGTTCTTGCCAACGTAAGGCCACTTTGGATGGCCCGAAGCTCAGCAACAATCGGAGAACTGATCCACATCGGGCTTGCAAAACTGGCCAGCCAACTACCAAGGGCATCGCGTACCACTCCTCCACAACCCGCATGCCCTGGGTTGCCTTTTGCGCATCCATCCGTATTAAGTTTCAGGCATCCTTCATTCGGGGGTTTCCATTTGGTCTTCCTGACTGACTCTTGCCTTAAAGCAGCTTGACTTATCTGGAGATGCTTCCAAGCAACTGTAAACTCCATTGCCTGGGATTTAATGAAAACCGGGCAGTAGCCCTGGCTTGAATCCATCTCAAAGATCATGTTATTCCTCCATTTCCATATCCACCAGCACGTAGTGAGAAACAGTACATTCCAGGTCAGACCATTATCTAACTTGGTCGAAGCTTTGAGATTCCCTTGCAGCCAGCCTTGAGAGTTTGCCGTAAAGAAATACCTTCTGCTCGCAGGAGGAACCAAAGCCCACCAAAGCTTCCTAACCGGGGAGCAATCTCTCATCACGTGTATTATTGTTTCTGGTCTATCACGGCACCACGGGCAGTACGGATTGGGTGTGATTTTCCTGTGATACCTCTCCTGATTGGTCATTATGCGCCCTTTCAAGCAGCTCCACGTGAAGAACCTGATTTTCTCTGGCACCTGACTCTTCCAAAGCATAATCCACTTTGAATTGTCTAATGTTTCAAGATACCCGGGGTCAGGCCAGCGGAAGCTAGATAAGTTAACTTGGTTGAGAACTCACCAGATACGGAGTATCGCCATGTGAGTGGATCATTCGTATTTCCTGGCTTATCAATTAAAACAGCCGTGACTTTGGCTCTCCATAGTTCCGGGAGCAACTCTCTCAGTGTTGACCAATCCCACCCATCTGCCGAATCCCAATACTCGTAAATTTTCTTCTCTAAATGGCTCTCAGGGATGTAGATACCTGTCTGGTTGAGAGGACCTTCTCCCGGTATCCAATCATCCTTCCAAAAGCTAATTACATGCCCATCTCCTACTGAACACTTGATGCCTTGCAATAAGAATGGTGTGATTTTGATGACACCGGCCCAGATTGCCGATTGTCGGCTTCTTTTGGCAAATATTCTACCCTGCATCATCTCTTTCTGGTATTTCATGTTCAGGACTTGCGACCAGCTTTTGTCTGGCTGGGTTAGTAGTCTCCAACCCAGTTTGGTGAGCAGGGCTTCATTAGCCCTTCTTGCACTTCTTAGGCCTAGTCCACCCAAGCATTTGGGCTGGCACACCTCTTCCCATTTGACAAGATGCGTTCTCTTCGCTTCAGCACAATCATCCCAGACAAAGCCTCTCATTATTTTGTCAATCTTTTCACACATTCCTTTGGGAAGGTAGACAACCTGCATAGCATAAAAAGGTATAGTTGATAGCACAGACTTCGCAAGAGTTACCCTTCCTGCCATGTTTAGCTGCTTGACTTTCCATCCAGCTAATCTTGTCTGAATTGTTTCTACAATGTAATGGAAGGTGTTCTTAGTAACCCTGCTATGTAAAGCAGGAATTCCAAGGTACTTTCCGAGGTCTGATGTGGCCTGCATCCCAAGCTCGTTGCTCAATTGGCGGCTGGCTTCACGGGGTACATTCTTGGAGAAGTACACCCGTGATTTTATTACGCTTATTTTCTGTCCCGAGGCCCAACAAAACTGATCAAGCCCATGCTTGATAAGGTGGACTTGCGCATCGAGGCTTCTGCGAAGAGGACAACATCATCTGCAAAAAAGAGGTATGTGATCTCGGGGCCTCTTCTTGTGATTTTTAACGGCTTCCACTCCTTGTTCATCTTCGCTACAGTGATCCACTGAGCTAGTCTTTCCATGCAAATGACAAAGAGGTAGGGGAGAGCGGGTCCCCTTGGCGTAGTCCTCTTTGCGGTAGGAACTCATCAGACATCTCGCCGTTCCAGAGTACCCGCATCGAGGAGCCTGAGACACATTGCATTATGATTCCAATTAACCTTTCAGGCAGCCCTAAGTCACATAATGTCTCTTTAATAAATTCCCATTTCAGTCTATAGTAAGCCTTCTCAAGATCAAATTTGATCGCCATCCATTCCTTCTTGCCCTTCTTGCTCCTCATGGAGTGTAGGGCTTCCTGAAAAACAACAATATTGTCAGTAATCTGGCGCCCCAGGACAAAGCTGCCCTGGGCCTTAGATATAAGTCTGGGAAGTTTGGTCTTAAGTTGGGACACTATAATTTTGGTGAGGATTTTGTAGGTGACATTGCAGAGACTTATGGGTCAGAATTGGGTTATGGTTTTTGGGGCAGGAACTTTAAGGATGAGGGCTAGGAGAGTTTGGTTTATCTTGGGAGGAAGAATACCCGTCTCAAACACCCAGCTAATGAAGAGTACCAATGAGTCCTTGATCGTACACCGACTTTTTTGAAAGAAAATTGCTTGGAACCCATCCCTTCCTGGAGCCTTAATGGGTGCCATACGAAAAAGCGCTTCGTGGATTTCCTTGATACTCACTAGTCTAGATAGGACTGCCAATTCTTTGCTTGTCCATTCTGGGAACATGCCCTTCAATAGGTGAGTCCTAGGTTGGTCTGGTTCAAGGCTATAGAGAGTCTTATAGAATCTCAGAGCCATTGCCTCAAGTTCCTTCGTCTCTAATACCCAGTCTCCACTATCATCCATCAACTTTGCCATTTTGTTCCTTTGTCTGCGGATGACTGTTGTAGTGTGGAAGAATCTCATGTTACGATCTCCATGCATGATCCAGTTTTCCCATGATTTTTGCAGCCAAAGTGTTTCTTCCTGTTGGAGGACTTGATCCAAATCAGTTCTCAATTTCTCATCCAATGCGATCAATCCTTTGTTTGGACTTCGGTCTAACGCCTTTTGGAGACCGCATAGTCTAGCATAGAGGCTTTTCTTTCGTAGTTCAATGTTACCAAACACCTTGGTGTTTCACTCCTTTAGCTCTGCCTTTAGCTCCTCTAGTGCTTCTACTATATCTCTCGTAGGATTCCACTTGGCTCTCACAACTTTATCGAAGCTCGGGTGGGAGAGCCAGGCAGCTTGGAATCTAAAAGGCCGCCTATTCCTATTGCCCCCATCCGCATTGAAGAAGTGGACGAGGAGAGGGCTATGGTCAGATTGGAAACGTGCAAGATGCCTTACAATTCCTTCCGACCAGCGTAGTCGCCAGTGGTCATTGCAAAGGGCACGATCCAGGCATTTCGAGACTCTTCCACCTGATCCTGTGTTTCTTGACCAAGTGTATGGGGACCCTATGAATCCAAGGTCTATCAGCCCATTATTGTGGATCCAGTTTCTGAATCTGTTATCTTGGACTTGGAGTTTTCCGGACCCACCGATTCGTTCATCCAAAGTAGCTATCGCATTAAAATCCCCTGTGACTAGCCAAGGAGTAGAATCAGTAGGTGCAAGCCTGGCTATATCATCCCAGTAAGGCTCCATCCCCGTTACAGGAGGGAGTGCGTACACAAATGTTGCGAGAAAAGGATCTTGGTCTTGGTACGTAGCCTCAATATGAATGAACTGGTCCACAGAAGCAATGACCTTTATCGACATTGAGGTTTATCACAGAATCCAGATTCCTCCTCTCTGTCCTACTGCCTCAACACGATAGCAGTTCATTCCTGTCTTCCTACAAACAGTCTCTGCCTGGTGACCACTAATATGAGTTTCCATAAGCGCAACCAAACACACTCCATGCACTTGAATCAAGTACTTGAAAGCTCAAAGAAAGCCTGCTTTCCGAGCTCCGCAGTAATTCCATACGAGGGTCTTAACTTCCATAAAAAGGAGTTTGGTTTGAGTTCGGATTGGGACTTTGACCATCCCTAGCAGAGTTTTGTTGAAGTTGAGTGGCCTCAATTATTCTACCACTCACTCGCTCCTGTACCAGCTGCGTGCTAGTTCCATCTATGTCCATGGCAGCAATAGCTTCTCCTTCTTGGCACGGGGGGTCTGAGACATGCTTCCCCTCATCCCGCTACTAAATTCTCCAGGGGGATTGGAATTGGGGTTTGAATAGGGTTCAGTCTGTGTGAGGGATGAATTTGGGTTAGGAAAGGGCTTGGAATTTTTATGGTTAGCTGAGGGGGAAGTGTTAGGGTTGGAATTCTCTTTGTTTGGTCTATATCGAGAGATTGCTTCATTAATTTTCATGGTTAGGATGTTGTCTTTGCCTCTGGCTCTTTTATTGGCTTGGTTGGGGTTACTTTTGGTTAGGGTGGTGGTGGTAGGCTTTTTAGACTGGAAGGAGGTAGGAGGATTTTTGGATGTGTTGGTCTTGGGGTGCTTTTGGTTCTTTATTAGGCTTGGTCTTGTACTGGCCCCAGCAGAGGTACCAAATATCTTGGTAGGGCTTAGAGCCACTCCTTTTCCTCTTTCCTTTTCAGCCACAGTACCTTCCGGAGATAGAAGTGCATCATATCTATTTCGAGCACTGTAATCTGCTCCAGCCGCTGCTGCCCGGAAAGGTTTGCTTCTTTTTGTGACCACCATCCAAGGGCCCAAAGCATCCCCTTTGGTTTTAGTCTCAGGTCCGCTAAGGTGTTCAGCTGGCTCCTGTCCCAAGTTTGCTTCCGTTGACATTGCAGCACCGTCAGTCGTTACCGGTGGATTATCCACGGGTTCTTTCCGATGGCCGTACGAGCAGGCTTCTTGGAGGTGACCATATCTCCCACAACCATAGCAAATAGTGTGTAGCCCTTCATACTCAACTGCTTGTCTATGTCCAGCTACTCCCAAACTCCCTATCAATGGTTTTGTGAGGTCAACTTCAACACAAATGCGAGCAAATTGGCCCCGCACCTTAGCTTCAGTGTGGGGGTCAATCCTTATCGGGCGTCCTATCGCTGTAGCCACAACTTTCAACAGATTCTTATTGTAAAACTGAATAGGTAGATTAGGTAGTCTTACCCACACACAGACCGCCTTGATATCATCTGCAGATGGGACGAACGACGCCTCCCAAGGCCTAACCGTAATATAATGGTCCATATACATCCACGGTCCGCCTGTGGTGGCTATGTTGTAGTCTCCTTTTTCCATAAAATAGACCATAAAGTAACCAAACGATAGATCCACCAATCGTATAGCCGCCTTCGGGTTCCATAGCTGGAATAGCCTGTTGAGGAGCGCCCTAAATCCCACCGCTTTGCCAAGCACTTTGACAACAACGGTAAGTTTCCAAGGCTCTTCCAGTTGACTCATAGCATTATCAGACAGAGTAACTAGTGGGTACGATGGGTCGGTCTCGATATCCAGGTCCGCATCTCCGGAGAGCAGCCAATCTTCGTCTAGCTCTTTGGGTGTGGGGAAAGGGATTCTCTGGGGACCTTGAACCGAAGCGCTGTAGGATTTCTTTGGGGCAGCCTCCTCGGTTGTAGCAGTGGGTTTTGACTCTGAGGAGGATGGTACATGGGTAGAGTGGGTGGGGGGCGGGGTGGGGGAGGAGGAGGGGTTAGGGTCTAGGGTGTAGATCTGGGCTCTTGGGTTCGGGGACTGATTAGGGTTAGGATTGGGATTATGAGGGGGGGAAGGGTCGGGGCTTTCCACTGATTGGGAAGGGGGAAGGCTAGTGAAGGGAGGCTGGTGGGGTTCCGGTGTGGCAGGTGGTGGTGGCTGATGGAGATCAGGTGGTCGGGTTGAGCGGTTGGGATCTAGGGGGAGGGGTTCTCTCTTGGGAAAACTCGGGCTCCATGTCTGACGTAATTATGAGATGTGTTTGCTCTATGAGATACGCTGTCTAGGTAAATGGACAGATTAGGGAGAACTTCTCACCTAGGCGAAGGCTCCGCCAAGACTAGTAATCCCCTTAATTATTTCTCCTCTGTGTGGAGGGATTGGCGGTGCTTATCCAGCATGCCATAAGGACTGGAGCATTGCATGGTATTCAGGTAGCTGGACGAGCATTGAGTGTCGAGGCCCCTCAAAATAAACCGATATTCACGACTCACTAATTTGTAGTAAGAAAGCAGAAATACCGAGTCAGATCCAAGAAAAAATGAATACTCAATTAATCTAACAATTAAAACAGAAGTAAAAAAGGGAAGATTTTGTGAGATTATAGATCAAACGAAACCAACAAACACAAAGGAAAAATGTAGGAGTAAAAATTAATGAGAGAAATCGGTAGATTTGAGATCGGAGCACCACGATAGGTTGGTTGATCACTGGAATAAAAGTTGTAGTCTAAAATAAGTCTAGAGGATTATATATAAGTCCTCCTAACTCTAAAACCTACAAGGATCGTCCAAGAGTCCTCAGCGATGCAAAAGACCGAATTTCTATTATTGCCCCGAATATTCGTCAATAATATTCTGCCTGACCAGCCTTCAGTATTTTGGTCGTAACTTCCTCTTCAGACATCCGATTTAGGCGTTCTTTATATGCACGGAAAGAGGAAAGAAAGATATTCAATTATTAGT
The DNA here is from genome assembly GCA_963995505.1 of Hypericum androsaemum. Taxonomy (NCBI): domain Eukaryota; kingdom Viridiplantae; phylum Streptophyta; class Magnoliopsida; order Malpighiales; family Hypericaceae; genus Hypericum; species Hypericum androsaemum. Next base: position 11,519,967 of record OZ023193.1, on the reverse strand, counting down.
CTAATAGGCGTCCTCTAATTCGTTTTTGAAATTGACAAAATTCCCTTCCAAGTCAGCTGTCCCCGCTGGACTCCTTCTTCGAGTATAATTTCTTTCCAAATTTGCCTCATTTTCCTACAATTTAGCACAAAGAACTCATTAGTCACCCAAAACTAAAATATTTACTAGAATGATACTAAAATAAAGACAAACATGCAAAAATAACTGGAAATTCTATGCGTTTAATGCGTGTTTTAGACACACATCAATGGCGGAATTAATTGACCCTTTGAGCTGAAGGGGTACTCACAACTTTATTTACCGCAGAAGACGCACGTCGAATCGCAACTTTATTTACCGCATAAGACGCACGTCGAATTTATTTTATTTAGCTTAGTGGTCGTTTAAGGGAGAATGTAATTCGCTAGAGATATATCACATATGGGTTTTACTTCGTACGAAGTGACTATCATGTTGATTTTCCAAAGTGGTGGTAGTCTAGTGAGTTGGCATTTATCCCTGTTGGATCTTTAGAGCTTTGAAAACAGATTTGGAACTTAAATTGTCCACCTAGGATAAGGAATTTTTTTTGGAGAGTTCTTGACTCAAATCTTCTGATCTCGGAGCTGGCGAGATAGTGTCAGTTTCTGATTTGTGCCCTTTGTGTAGCGGGGGATCAAAGTCTACCCTCCACATGTTCTTTACTTGAGTGTGTTCAAAGCAGCTTGCTTCTGATGTCTCTCGGATCCCTGATTCCTCAGTGCTTTCTGCGTTGACTAAGCCACTTTTGGTTGATGATGGTCTGGAACGGGGTCGTCGAGTTACTTGGATGCGAAGGATCCACAACTCGCGCATCCGGTGCATTCTATATTGTTAGAGGCACATGGAGTCCTATTTTTTTTTGAAAGGTAGATTATTTATACCTAGATTACACCTGCCAGGGTTTGAACCCTGGACTTCCGTCAAGTCATGAACGCCTTGTACCGCTAAGCTAAGTGCCCTTTGGTACATGGAGTCCTATTGGGTATTGAGCTTACAGTTTCGCTAGGTTTGCCAAGAGTGGTGGTTGATTCGGATTGCATGCCTGTGATCTTGGCCGTGAGTTGTCACTTACTTGATCAGAGTGATCTTTCTCTGACGGTTACTGATTGCCAAACCACTTCTTTGACATTTCAGGATGTCCGCTTCGGCTACGTGCAGAGGACGGGAAACATGGCTGCCCATTTTCTAGCAAAAATTAAGCTCCCTAGTCCCCCTGTTCCGGTTGTCTTCACTTCACTTCCCCTCCTCTTGATCTTGCTTTGGTTCTAGCCAGTGATATTGAAGGTTTTCATGTATAAACTTAATTAATACGAAACCATAATATTTAATGAACACATCATTAAATCGAAATAGCCATATTAAAGTATTTACCTCTTGTAGCGCAGTCCGTTCTTCGAGAGGTATGTCACAGGGTCGAGGGAGGCTTGTCACTGGTCGTCCTCGCTCACGTACACGAAGCGGGGATCGGGTTTCACCGCCTAAAAGCCTTAAGAGTCTCCTAGAGAAAAAGCTACGTCTCTTTTTCTCTGGTGTGTCTGTGTGTCTCTCTCTCTTTTTTGTCCCAGTAAAAACCCCTATTCCGTATTAATAGAGAATTCTGGGAGGAGAAAGGGGGTGGGAGAGTTATCACGTATAACAAACTCTCCTCATCTAAATCTCTTTCAAATTTAAATTAAAACTAAAAGATATCCAATATCTTTTATTTAATTTAATGAGATAATCATGGGTGGATAATCCTTCATCTCCCACTCACACATGATTGACCATAATCAATCTATTCTCTCATTTTCGCGTTTGGCAGATAGGCCGTGCGACCAGCATACATCGAGTGCACTTAGCTAAACTCAAGAGCACATAGTGGCCACTTGGATGATAGCATATCGATTAGCACCTCCATCGTATATAGTATGCATTACCCTAGGTCTTATCTCACAATCATTGTTTCTCACATGTGATTTCTGAAACAATCTATTCGTGTTCACTATTGTATTGCTCTCAACACAATAGGCATGCCAGTGAATCACGAAACTTCTAGAATGTGATCGATAGAGAACCTTCTCCTTTAACGATATTTCTTCCATCATGATCCAGCCAACCTTTTCAGTTAGCCTTGCCAGGTCGAATCATAATCATGACCCTTTAAAGACTTTCCAAGCTAGCGGCACTGAATCATACTTCTAAAATACGTTAAGGATCCTAAGGGTAGAGTTATGGAAACTATAGTTTTCAGAGTTAGTCTTACACTAGGAAAATTGAAATCACTTTTTAATAAATTAATTTTCCATCCAAAAAGGTCGAAAAAAACACACATGACACGAACCATGTGCTATGATGTTCTTTCCTTCAAAAGGAGCGCATGTCTCTCACCAAAACACCATACTAGAGTATCAGCCTCGATGTTCACGAACAATGGCTTTAGTCTACTGAAAGACTACTCCAGGCTATCAAGACAGAATTATGGTAAGTTCTAATTATTTCTTACCATTGGATTTCATATAATCCTAATAAGTTCCGAGAACTTATTTAATGCAGCATATATTGCATGCACCATCAATAATCTTGCACTTTAACAAGTCCCTTTCTTGTAGTTAAGCAAGACGGCATTCATATTTTAGAACAGGCACTCAATAATGTCCTAAAACTGCCTCATCTCAATCAAAAATTAACCCATTGACTCCCACTGAGGTAAACACCCGTGTGAGTGGGCTACTTTTTTGTCCGACTTGCATTTAAGTAAATGTTATAAAAATAACATTCACACAATATGTATTGCTGAAACAACTTTACTTTTATTGAATAACAAATTCATTACAATATGAGCATAAACTAACATCTTCGCAAAACCTGAGACCTGGCATGTTTCACAAAAATATATCTAGATAGACCCTTAGTCATCGGATCTGCTATCATATCATGTGTAGGTATATGTGTTATGCTCACTTCCTTACACGCAACCATATCCCTAACAAAGTGATACTTGATATCAATATACTTTGCTCTGCTATGAAATTTAGGATTCTTAGCATAAGCAATCGCTGCTTGATTATCGTAAAATAAGCTCACTAGTCCTCCTGCGCTGGTTAGGGACAAATGGTTTAAGAACCTCTTCAACCATACTGCTTCTTGTACAGCAGCTGCAGAAGCAACATATTCAGCTTCCATAGTTGACAGGGAGATGCATGTCTGTTTCTTACTACTCCATGAAATAACACCCCCGCCTAGTAAGAAGACATATCCGGATGTGGATTTCTTCTCGTCCACATCTCCTGCCCAATCGGCATCAGTGTACCATTTCAGCATTAGGTCTTGACCTTGATAACACAGTGAGTATTCTGCAGTCGTATTCAAGTACTTCATAATTCTCTTGATTGCTTTCCAATGTGTTCTTCCTGGATTAGATTGGTATCTGCTTACTATCCCAACATCATATCAGATATCTGGCCTTGTACACAATATTGCATACATGAGACAACCCACCGCATTAGCATAAGGGACATTCATCATATCCTGTTTCTGTTGAGCTATTTTTGGACACATTTCTTTGTTCAGATTATGACCTTTGACAATTGGGACATATCTGGGATTACTGTCATTACTGTTAAACCGTTCTACTACTTTATAGATATATGTCTCTTGAGAAAGAGACAATAGCCTCTTCGAACGATTCTTCAAAATCTTAATTCCGAGCACGTAATCAACTTCTCCCATATCTTTCATTTCAAAGTTAGACGAAAACCAAGCTTTGAGCTCGTTAAGATATCCCAAGTCATTTCCAGCCAATAGTATGTCATCTACATATAATGTAATCATGACAAACTTTTTACCTGAGCATTTAATATAGACACAATGATCTTCGTCTATCATTTTAAAATCATACGACATGATATTGTTATGAAAACGAATGTACCACTGTCTAGAAGACTATTTTAGGCCATAAATTGATCTTATCAATTTGCAAACTTTACGTTCGCTGCCTTTTTGGATGTAACCCTCTGGTTGAACCATATAGATTTCTTCATCCAATTCTCCATATAGAAAAATAGTCTTAACATCCATTTGATGTAGCTCAAGGTCCATATTTGCCACCATAACCAGAATAATCCTGATGGACGTAGATCTTACAACAGGTGAGAAAGTCTCATCATAGTCAATCCCTTTTCTCTGTGTGAATCCTTGGGCAACTAAGCGGGCTTTGTACCTTTCGATACTACCATCTGCTTTTCGCTTAATTTTGAGAATCTATTTATTCTCAATTGCCCTACGCCCTTCAGGCAGGTTAACCAGTTCCCAAACATGATTTTTCTTCATGGAAGCCATCTCTTCCTCCATTGCTTTAGCCCATTCATTCTTCTCGGGAGATGATAAAGCATCAGAGACATTCTCAGGTTCATTATCATCTTGTAGGATAGCTAAAAGAATCTCACTTGTATCATTATCTGTAAATGTCAAGAGAGCATCTTCCGCACCTTCGATCTCAAATCGTCTGCGTGGAATACTTGTTCTTTTAGTTCTACGAATTTCCGTACTCCCACTAGAATTTGGAATTGTACTCCCACTAAGATGATGATCATATAGATCACGAACTTCCGGATCAGTTGGAGGTGGTAAATTATAATCTTCCTCCTCCATTATTCTCCCACTCGGAGGGAGCGATCTAGATGATTCTGTCTCATCAGTTTCATATAGGGTAAGATCTTTACTTACCTCTCCCAATTTTGAAAAATTATTTTCCAAAAATGTGACATCTCGTGATTCAAATTCTGTCACTTGTCCATTTTCGTGTTCGCCCACGAACACATATCCCTTTGATACTTCAGAGTATCTAATGAAGATACTCTTCTTACCTCTCGGTCCTAATTTACCAAAATTACTGGAGGTAGTATGGACATAAGATGCACACCCCCACGGTCATAAGTAGCTTAGATCGGGCTTCTGACCTATCCACAATTCGTAAGGGGTGGTAGTGACAGACTTGGAGGGCACACGGTTTAGAACATATGCGGCAGTAAGGAGTGCATCTCCATAAAATGATATTGGTAAATTCGCTTCTGCCATCATAGATCTAACCATGTCTAGAAGGGTCCTATTCCTTCTTTCTGCCACCCCATTTTGTTGAGGTGTGCGAGGAATGGACAACTGATGTTCAATTCCTTTTTCATCACATAGAGTTTTAAACTCATCGGAAAGATACTCACGATCACGATTTGTTCGTAAGGCCTTGATCTTCCGTTCTAATTGATTCTCAGCATAATTCAAGAAGGTCTTAAAGCAACTTAATGCTTCAGACTTGTGAGAAATTAAATAGATTAGACCATACCTGCTATAGTCATCTATAAATGTGATGAAATAATAGGCTCCATGCCTAGCCCTCACATTCATTGGACCACAAATGTCTGAATGGATTAATTGTAATGGATAGTCAGCTCTAGTTCCCTTACCAAATGGTTTTCTAGTCGATTTTCCTTCTAGACAACGTTCGCAAGTAGGTAAGATAGCCTTTTCCAAGTTACCTAAGAATCCTGCCTTAGCTAGACGATTCAAGCGATCTTGACTAATATGGCCTAATCTAGAATGCCACAACACAACATCATCCTGAGTTGGTGGCGTGGTAGTGACCATGGAAAAACTTATTCGAGGTAAATCACACAGATCAACATCCATAATTAAGAAACCATTTGATTGATAACCAGATCCATAAAAAACATGTTTCAAAAATAACTGAACGGAATTATTCTCAAATATCCAACGAAAACCAAGAGACATTAAAAATGAAACTGAAATTAAATTCTGGCGAATCTCTGGAGCATATAGCACGTCGTATAGAAGCAGGGTACGTCCTCCACGTAGGCTCAATCTACATGTGCTTATGCCCTTGACTTCTACTCGTGCATTATTGCCTACATAGATAGATTTTGCTCCAGCAGGAAGACGTCAAAATTCGACGAAGGTGTCACGATCCTTCATCACATGGTCTGTCGCTCCTGAATCAATCACCCACAATAGTTGACTTTCAGTTAGAATGATAGTACTGGATACATACAATTCACTCGCACATGAGTTAAAGGGATATACCTTCTTTTTTTCTTTGCAATCTTTTGCAAAGTGACCCTTCTTTTGACAGTTAAAATATTTCACCTTAGAAACGTTAACCATTCTCTTCTTCTTACCCTCAGAAGTCTTCTTCCCAGGTAGAGAATTTTTAGTTTTGCTCTTTTTATTTCCCCAGCTTTTATTGCCTTTCCCTTCAGGACCGTCTTTCTTTTCCCACCTTTGAAGTTTGAAGCAGCCATATGCACCTCAGGATGGACTTTGATCGCAAGCAGACGATCCTCTTCCAGCTCAAGGTGGCGGGCCACGTCATCAAATGTCTTGGCATTATCAGCGTGGGTAAGGGTCATCTTCATGTGTTCCCAATTTGCACGCAGGGAACGAATGACACCTTGGATCTTCTGCTCGTCACTAAGCACATGGCCAGCTTCTACCAGCTCACTGATCATGTTGGACATTTCCCGAAGATGCTTCTTCATTGTATGATCAGGACGCTTCTTGTAAGTGTCGAACCTTATGGTCAAAGCTCGCAGCTTTGAGGTGGAGATCTTCCCAAATTTCTCCTTAAGCGCATCCCATAGGTCCTTTACATTTTCGAAAGCTCGAAATTGCCTAGTGATATCATCCATCATAGCGCTCAATAAGTTGAGACGAGCAGTAGAGTTCTTCTTCTTCCAAGCCAAGTAGGCGTCCTTGTCACGCCTATGCTGAGCAGTTGGACCATCTTCAGGCTGGACCATAATAACATTAATGGTCTGAAGAACTTCCTGTTCTTCCAGGACATACTGGATTTTCATACTCCAGTTGTCATAATTATCGTCGTTGAGCTTCAAGTCCTTGTTGAGCTCGGCGATGATGGATTTGGAAGCAATCGACATATCTATAGGAAATTATAAAGAAATATTGTGTGTTAGGAATTTGTTCAGCAATACAATTAAATTTACTACGCGGTTATAACTTTAAGCAATATAAAGTTTTTAATTACTCTCGGATGGAAGTAGGTCACGGGCATGTTTCCCCTCAGTTTCCGAGAATTAATTTCAAACTTTAAATGTTTAAGTCCTTTGCATAGTAAAAACAAGTGGATATTTCACGTGGTAACAATAATAATTAAACAAACGAATTTTATTCAATTGTAAACATGAATTGTCTTAACAAAAATAAATAACCACGGAAATACTTGAAGTTCTTAAAACACATAGTTCAAAAAACTTCCAACAAGACTGAAAACAAATAAAATCCACGCATTCTTGCATCTCCTTATGAACTGCAATAATGTGCTCCAGAAGCACTCTCACATTATATTTATGTTCCAACCGGCTGATACGACGCTTCAGTATCTTGCTTCGCATTTGGTACACTGCCACAAAACGCTCAAGCCTATTTAACACCAGTAGAGTTCGATATGCCATCTTTAACTTGCATCATAATGCAAGTGAATCGGGTTAACTCTTAAGTAGTCCCAATAAGATTAAAAAACATAATTTTCAATCATAATGATGACAATATTGCATAAAGAATATTCACATTAGCTTTATTGCATGATTTATAAGTCTTGTTATTTTCTATAATTTTTAGTGTCCAGCTTCAAAATTATGGAAAAATATTTTATGGACATATTCAAAAGATATTATGGCTTTAAAAAATTACCACATAAATTTTATTAAAACCACCTTATTAAAAGATTTCTTTAAAATCTTTTAAAATTTTATTATTTTGAATAAACCAAAAGTATATTCAATTAGGCCCAAAAAATTTTAAAATTAAGGGCCCATGAGACATAGTCAACACGGGCTTGCTGACTTTTAAAATCTGATTTGGAGTGGGCTAAAATAGCCCCGAGACTTTGACAATAGGCTAAAGGCCTGCGACCATCTTGTGGGAGGCCCGCGTTGACCGGTCAATCTGGTCAGCGGGCCGGGTCGAGATCAGGCCCGTAAAGCCCGAATCTTTTTTTTTTATTCAGATTTATTTCCTTTTGAAAAATCTGATCCAGGCCCGAATCGAAATAATTTAACAGACCTATTTTAACCCAAAATTGGCCCAATTCGAATTTACCCAAAATTCGTATTCAGGGTTTTTTCTATTAAAAAAAATCTCAGAAGCCGCACCGCCGACGACGAATTCCGGGAAGATCGTCTGCGCCCAAAAAAAATAAATTCCGAACTCGTCTTCTTCCAGGAAGCGACGTTGGCAAGGATTTTCGGGCAACATGTTCACCGGGGCCGGTACGGTCATCTCTTGTAAATCGATTTCTTTTCCTTTCTGGCTGCATCGAACAATTGAAGAAAACACGTTGCTTTCGACATGGACGAGCGATTTGACAGAAATCAGACCGAGTCGAGTTGACTCGTCTGTCCGTCACAATCGCGGCGATACCCTTCGTCTCGGTCTCGCCCCTTGTTCGTCGAGAACGTCTTCCTCGGCTGTGAACTGCATCGATCTTCCAGAGTGTGTCCAAGTCGCGTATGAATCCTGCTCGTCTTCGATCTGGGTTGTTGAGCCGACGGGGTTGGACGATCTTCGGAGGTCACCGGTATCGTGGACAGCAGTATCGATTTGGGGAAAGAACTCCCAATTGAAAATTAGGGTTCATCCCGATTTGGGGATTTTTGGGGAAAACATCAGTTTAATCCCACAGATTTTCACGCTTTTACACATAAGGACGTTGCCCTTTGTTCGCGCAGTGTATAATAATTTCAAACAATACGACAAGTCCAACGCGTGTGCATATAGGTACAGAAACGTGTTATCATGCATAGGTTCAGCAAGTACAGTTCAGTCCCTAGACTATTACCTTTTTTTCACGTAAGGACAACAGTAGGATTTTTCATGAACAAAAAATCTAATTTTTGATAGAAAATTAACTCAATTAATTTTCTATTTAAAAAAAAAACATTTTAAACCAGAACAAACCTATTTATGGCTTTGATACCAATGAAGGTTTTCATGCATAAACTTAATTAATGCGAAACCATAATATTTAATGAACATATCATTAAATCGAAATAGCCATATTAAAGTATTTACCTCTTGTAGCGCAGTCCGTTCTTCGAGAGGTATGTCACAGAGTCGAGGGAGGCTTGTCACTGGTCGTCCTCGCTCACGTACACGAAGCGGGGATCGGGTTTTACCGCCTAAAAGCCTTGAGAGTCTCCTAGAAAAAAAGCTACATCTCTTTTTCTCTGGTGTGTCTGTGTGTCTCTCTCTTTTTTTGTCCCAGTAAAAACCCCTATTCTGTATTAATAGAGAATTCAAGGAGGAGAAAGGGGGTGAGAGAGTTATCACGTATAACAAACTCTCCTCATCTAAATCCCTTTCAAATTTAAATTAAAACTAAAAGATATCCAATATCTTTTATTTAATTTAATGAGATAATCATGGGTGGATAATCCTTCAGATATATTATAGTTAGTTTTCTTTTTGGAGTTGGGAGTAGTTTACAATACATAGAGTTACGTTGTAGTAGTGTTATCGCTAATGGACTTTTTTTCCTATTCCATTCTTTTTTTTCACCGAATTTTTTTGGAATATGTTAGAATCCTATTATATTAGGCAATAACTAAATACAAAGTTGAGACATTCCCAATAATCTGCACCTTGGCTCAAATTCCAAAACTAATCGTCATCTCTAGCTTCACTTGCTCTTCCACATCCTATCATCATCTTCACTGCGTGCCTCTTCCATTAAGCTTCATGCTCCACCTCGAACATGACTTCATCGTCCGCTTCAATCTGACGGGTACTCTTGTGTGATCTTCACTTAATCATCCAATACCTTCTCCAAACACCTATTAGGCTCCATAATCTGAAAACTCCACCTGAAATCTTCCACAAGTATCTACTCACCATGATCTTCACTTGATCACTCAAGACATCAGAGTTTTCCATCTTCTCCAACAACTAAAACACCAAGGAGTAGCAAGGGGGCGAGGTGCGCAGGGTCCCGTCCCTCTCGGTGCGGCGGCAGAGCGACACGCGCTCCCTCTCTCCCCGTCAGTCTCTCTCCTCGACAGGTTCTCTCCCCCCGTCAGTCTATGTCCTCGACAGGTTCTCTCCCTCTCTCCGACCTTCTCAGCGACTGGCGAGACTCGCGGGGCGAGCGGCACAACAAATACTTCCTCTCTATGGCGGTGGCGCGATGGGACTCCTCTTCCCTCTTCGGTGGACGACGGATGGCTTCTCCTTCTTCTTCTCTCTCTTCGTGGGTTCTTCAGCCTCTCTCTCCCGAGGCTCACGACGGCAGCGTCGGCTCTTCAACCCAGCGACGCGGGTGGACTCTGACAGGGCTGGGCTGCGGGTAGCGAGCACCTCTCTATGGGCGGCAGCCCAAGTCTCCAAGGGGTGGAAACCCTAATTCTAATTTCCCCCAATTTAGCAAGAATTGCCAAATTTCCCCAGCTCTTCTTCTGAAATTGCAAATCAATCCTTCCACATCAATTTTCACCCGGATACACACCGAAGTTCTTGATACCAGTTGTTAGGGCAGCAGAAGTACTTTCGATATACGTGATATACGTGAGGACACGCGATATAGGTGGTTCAGTCAACTAACCTACTCCATGAGGGTATATACGATCTTTCACTATGATATGGAGTACAACAGATACATAAACTATGGCGTGGCTACCCACCTCAAGTCTTTCTCTCTGCCTACACTACCATGCCCATTGTGTTTAGCCCCAAGGAACTCATTAACACTGCCCTCTTATTTATATAAGACTAACCCTAGAGTTCCTTCCTAATTAGAATCCTATTACATTAGGCAATAACTAAATAGGAAGTTGAGACATTCCCAATATTTTCTTTAATTATATTTTGGATTTGTCATTAGTTTTGAAATTATTTGATAATGAGGTACAATTTCTTAAAAAAATTATCGTGATAGTAGAATTCTCATAAAATTATTTAAAAAGTTCACTTTGGTACCCTAGGATATCGCTGATTATTACTTAAGTACTATGTGGTTTAAAACCCACAAATTGAGTCAATCTTATTCTAATTATAATCACTAGAGTCCCGGGTAGTGCCCGAACCCTTCCTTTCCAAACTATTTCGCTTTATGTCCAAACTTATTCTAATTAAAAATGCCACATCGAATTTTCGCTAATACTTGTAAACATGATGTGGCAAGTTGACAAAATACCAAAACAATCACTCATTTCTAATTTGTAAACACTTTTTAGGGACTTATTCTTAATACCAAAACAACCCTATGTGTACACACGTTTTTGTCCTTTGCACGCGCGAGAAAGCAAGCATTGGGATCGATTCTTAATTTTCCAAGTAAAATCCCCAATTCTGGAAAATCGGGAGGAACCCTAGTCTGAATTGGAAGTTCGTGTCGTAAAATCAAATCGACAACCGACAAAGAATTCAGTCGTCGATGATGATCGTCAACAACTTCAGATGCCACCAACGATCCTTCATCGTCTTCAAGCTGAGACCGAGAGATGAAGACTGGGTAGGATCCAGATTCTTACTCTTTTTTTAAGGGAAGATTCAGATTCTTATTCTTATCCTTTTTAAAAATAGGGATTTGAACAGGATCTGAGTCCTAAAAAATCAGACAGGATCAGGACGACCTGCGGGTTCGTGTTATTTAAAAAAAAATTAACTATCATTTGATTGTTGTTAAACAACAAAGGACATTAAAAAAATGTGAATGAAATTGATTCGTTCATTAAAATAGCTTAATATACAGAAATCAAACAAACAAATTCAAAAAAATATTTGAAGTCGAGTAGGTTGAGATTGAAATTTTGGTATTATGTTTAGTAATTGACATACATATATATTATTTTAAAAATTCAGTTAGGACTAGGGCAGGATCCTATAGATCCATATCCATGCCCTTATCCTTTTAAAATTTCAGGATCCGGGTCTAGACCCGATCAAAGTCAACAGCTCTTAGACCCTTCGGGTCTGAATCAGGGTAGACCCTCGAGATAAGAGTCTAATTGTCATCTCTAGATGCTAGTACATTACGTTAGATTAGTTATACTTGTAGTATCTAACTCTAATTTACATCACCTGTAAAAAAAGAAAGAAACCACCACCTTAGATCTAACTCTCCAAAACCAGTTCCAAGTTCTTTAAAATTTGTCTCCGGAACCGATGATTTACAAAATCTCATATCTGGAACTGGACTAATCGAAAAATAAAAAACCTACAGGGACCGGTCTGCAGTTTGCCCGAGAACACAGTTATTAATCCCTAAACCCTTCCTTCCTTGGCCTCCTCCCCTCTTTCTTCCTTCCCCAAACCCCAGAAACCAAACCAGACCAGGCCAGAATGGAGGAAGGAAAGGAGGTTGAGGAGCAGAGGAAGGAGATCAGCCCTTTGTGCGAGGAGTGCAAGGAGAAGCCATGGAAGTACAAGTGCCCAGGTTGCTCCTTGCGCTCTTGCAGCCTCCCTTGCGTCAACTCCCACAAGAAGCGCACTGCTTGTTCCGGCAAAAGAGACCGTACCCAGTTCGTCCCGCTCTCCCAATTCGACGATAATCTCATCTCGTCCGGTACGCTGCTTGTCCACTGTCTCTGCACTTTGTTTGTTGCTCTTTGTGGCTAGCTGGTTGTGTTGTTTGTGCTGGTGGTTTGGACCTCGCGGGTTTTCGCTTCGCTCGTGCCTTGTTAGTCGAAACGAAACTTGTTATAGGGAGTTGCATTGATGGTACTTGCTTGTCCTTGAATTGTTGTGTGGGATTATTTAGATTATCACTTGCTCGAGGAGATCAAGAGGGTGGCAGAATCTGCTCAGAGGTCAAGAGCATGCACTAATCGGCATCCTAGACTAGACCCCCGTCTTCTGAATTTCAAGCGTGCTGCAGCAGGGAGGAGAACAGGGGTTCGCTTTCTCCCGAAGGGAATGTCAAAGAGGGAAAAGAATCGGTCTTTTTATGATAAAAGGTTACAATTGTTACCAAGTGTATAAGCATTATCCTTTGTACCAAGTTTTTTTACTCTGTCTTGATATGATTTTCTATTGGGAATATATTTTTGCTCGGTTAGATATCACCGGATTTCCATTTTAAACTGTTTTTTTCGTTAAACTGGATCTTTTACCAATGCTTTTATTTTTATCTGAATTATGTTCAAGTGTGTTTCTGACCACCTTAATGTCACATTTAGGAAGAAGTTCATCTCCTGGACTATTGAATGGCGGTTTCACTCAACAGATATCAGTTTGGTCGACCATGGGTAAGATTCCTCACATGTTCTTGAGACTTGAGACGAACTTCTTCAGGCAATTTTCAACATTCTTGAACATATCCTGTTGTGGAAGCCATGACTGAGTGCATAATTGTCATGCCAGGGTACATGAAGAGAAAATTCTTTCTTCTATTATTGAGAAACATCTGCACCCTAGTTTTTGCAACTCTAAGTTGAAGCCATTCTGCAAGGAGCCGTTGGATTCTCTCAGGTTTTTCATCCGCAAAAATCCAGAGGTATCTTTTTGTTTATGATACTCTTATTTCGTGCTTTTTTCCTGTCCGCTGGAGCTGAGTTACTTGTTTAGCCAAGCTAAAAGTACATTATTAGGATGTTGCAAAAAGAGTAGAAGTTTGACAATATATTCAGAGAATCGATGGCAATCTGTTCTTCGGGTCCTTCAGTATGGCAAAGATTGGCCAGCAGACCACCTTTTCTCCCCTCGTTTTAATTCCCTTCAACTCTAGGTGCCTGGTGGCAAACCATTTAAAAGAATTTAAAGTGTGTGGATATTTCTGAGGATTTATTACACTTAATAGCATAATGGTGTGCTATGACCCACATAGCCGACTCCATCTAATTGAATCTGGGAAAACTGTTGTTGTTTAATTTTCTTCCATTGCGACTGTGTTTTCTTTTTCCTCCTAGACCTTTCTTTATGGATTTCGGTTTATAACTTATGGTAAAGGGCATTGACCATATCTATATGTTTGAAGTGTGGTGTGCATTCTTAACATATTTTGATGACTCATTTTAATGCTATACTAAGCCGTTTATTTTGCTATAGCTGCATATATACTTGTGAACCGATTTATAACATACTACCAAAATTTTTAGTTATATTGGTCCTGATCATGTAGATTTAGGCTATACCGTCAATGTCCTCTTTTTTAAATCAATCAACCCCTTCTATTGTTCTCACTTTGCTTTGAGCTTCAAGTAGATGTTGGTTCAGCTTAATTTGAGTTTCCTGACAATCAAAATTATTGAACAAGATAACCTCCTTCTCATGCGTACGCATGTGCAAGTGCTAGCATTTGCAAGTGTTGTCCTTTCTGAGGCTAAACTTGAAAACTGGTTACTTTTTTTTTAATCTGGTTGCTTGTGTGGGTAAACTTCTTGGAAGATTTTGATCCATTTATGTGCGACTTTTCGAAGAAGAACTGAATCATGTTGGATATCCTCATTTTTCGAAGATTTCATGTTAAAGATTACTTATCCAATATTCTTTTAACTGTACAGGGACCTAACTCCACTTTCAGTGAGTTAGACATAGGAGCACCACTGAGGACGCAGCTATTTGAAGTGGTTGTTTTGGAATATCCCGTCATATATGTATTCCTCCCGTCCCACCAAGTCGATTTTGAAGTGGTGAAGGCTCACCGTGCTGATGTACAAAGATCTGAATTGGAAAAAGAAATCAGCAATAATGAGGATTCAAGCCAAAGAGGTGTCACATTCAAGGCAGTGGAAGCAGAAGAAGAAGATGATGATGGCTCCCTAAGGCCCCAAGTTCATGGTAACATGACCAACACTACTCCAAGTCCATTGCACCTAGTTCCTAGATGTGATATGTTTGAGAAATCATTTGATGGCTCAAGAGACGATGACCCTTTGTGCATGGGTGTAGGAACAAGCAACGGCTCGCAGTTTGTCTCCGAAAGCTTGGAACCGGTACCATTGGAAGATATTGAAATTGATTTTGATCAGGGCTTTCAAGATGCATACTCCAGTATCTATGCACAAAGTCCTGTCGAATTTTTTGATTTAGAAGACATTGTCACTTTAGGAGAAGTTAAAGATGAAAGAACTGCATCTGTTTCACGGGGTAGCTTTCTGATGGACGAGGAGTTGGAGGAAGGAGAGATTGCTGAATACTAGCTAGTTTTCGGTCAGGCCTGGAAAATTATGTGTGAGAGCTTTTCTTTGTCCGAGCTCGATTCATTCAACGGATGGCTAAATACTGCACGAGACGGAGTTGCCCGGTTCAGTAACCATGGCACTTAGCAAAGGCGGACACTGATGTCCCTGTGGGTGATTCCAGGAGCTGCCCTTGTCCGTTTTATTTGTCAAGGAGCGCATCATCCTGTAATGAAGTAATTCTGCATGTCTGTAGCTTCCGATCCTTGGGAGAGTTTTGCTATCACTCGAGAATTCTATCCCGGTCGAATTTGAATTAGTTAGCCCGTGTCTGGATGTCAGGTTGTTTAAACCAAAAAGTAATTATGCATCTCTTTAGCTTCCGATCGTTGGCATCTTGTGTTCTATAACTCCGTACTGTACTCCTCAATTTTAGTAGTATCCGCTTGAAAAACACTTCTGATAAATTTTATGTTTTTTATTGAGTGTTAAATTTAATTATTTTCTAATACCAATACCAAATGCTTCATTTTCTGAATGAAACAAGGGAAATGCTACTATTACTTCTGTGTGAAATAACTATTGAGGGTATATATAAGCCTTACCATGGCTTTGAAATAAATATTGGGATGTGTTGAAAAGAGATGTTTAGAATTTTTTTTAATGAGATAGTACTTTTTCAACTCTTTTAAAAATAACTTTTTGCTTCGTTTAGGGTTCAAACATCTAAATTGGAAACGGGTATCCATTTTTCATGTTCTTCAGAAACGGCTATTCGTCGCCTTGGACCAATGCCTCCACTCTCCTTCATTGTACTGAATTTTAGAGCTTGGGGTTGTTTGGAGATTCAATGGCTTTTGCTATGGGCGTTTGCAGTGCAGTTACGTCTTGGATATTAAATCTGCATGCTGCATATTATTTATTTTTCTTAGAGTTTCTCCCATCTGACGTTATATTCACGAAAATGACTAAATCAAAAGTTTAACACTGTTAGCAGAGGCGTAGATAGAGTTGTTGGTTAGTGGGGACAATTATACTTAATATTATCAAATTATAAGAAAAAAGCGAGATGACAAATCTATTGGGGAAATTTTTCATATTTAGTAGGGGAAAACCGAAGATTATAGTCTTGTACTAAAATTGAATTTCAATGGGACCAGTGCCAATGATGGGGCTAGAAAATTGCGGGTCAAAAAATAATTGTTAAGGATTTTCTGTTTATACAACTTAGTATCTGAATTACTGGATCGACTAATTGAAGTTTGAGCTAGTATATCTTTTGAAAGATGTCAAAGTTGTCTCAACAAGTAGTTAATACTGGTACATTTCTAAATAACTCAAATTTAGAATCTGATCTGATTAAGTTAGAAAAAATTTATCATCGGTTTCTTAAAATAACATCACTAACATTACCGCACAAGACAACAACTGTAGGCACGCGGATGGCCCTTTTTTTACCATTTATATTGTTGAATTTATATTGTTGAAATGTTGGTGCCAAGTGCCAATAGTCCTTCTTCCTGTATAACACAGGGTAAAGTAGCAAGTACAAATATCACGTGTCAACGTTTAAAATTTTCAACTATACCATGAACAACTAGTTGATAGTTCAATTTTTTTTTATTCTTTTACTTGCATGTACAGATGCATATATTGTGAGTTTTTTTAATAATTATATTTTTTTCGTGAACATAATTTGAACTCTGATTCAGTCCACAATTCCCTTGTACAATTTGAGCAGAGTGCTCTTTGGTGCAAATATTGTGAGTTTTGTACCATATTTGAGACAGCTGGCCAGACTATTATTTGAGATTCAATTATTCAACATGCCACCTGCAGTAATCATGCCCTTATTTCCTAAATTGTTATTATCCACGAGAACATGATAATTTTTTTACGAACATGATAAATTTGGTTTAGCTTTAGTTGGTGCATGTGCATGTCTTAATCATTAAATATGCCTGTTTTATGTAAATGAGTTTTTTTTTTCGAACAAATTACTTGTATATGTATTTGTTGGACAGATACGAATTATTTTTGGAAAAATTACTCCCAGGCCCCTGGTGTTTGATATATTTGGTGCTCACCCCCTGTATTCCGATAATCGATTAAAAATTTCCTGGAGTTTAGTTTTATTATACTCTAGAGTCCCTCGTTGACGTCATCATAAGATTTTTTTTCGTGAAAATAACTTATATACCCTTACAAAAATAATAAATAATAACAATAAATTAATAAATGCAAAAGGAAATGAGGGTAAAGCATCGGAAAGATCATCGACACAACCTACTCCTTCTCGGAGCACCGGCCCGGCTACCTCCCCCGGCATCCATCACTGCTGCGGTAACCTCTAACCTCCTCTACTCTCTGACGTCGACGCTGATTCGGTCATTCCTCTTCACCAACACGACGCTCTTCCTATCCGTCCCCATCTCCTTCGTCGAGGAAAGGCAGAAACAGAGGAGTCATCAGTGCTTCATTGGGTCACCCTCATCTCTGTCGGCGACGACGCTGATGGTTCACTGGGTCACCCTCGCCCTCTTTCCTTTCTCTCCGGTTGGTCCTCGACGATCTGCTGCTCCTTAGATTTGCTTCCATTTCCTCAAAATTAAGTCGATGAAGCAAGTGGAAATTTTAGTTCAATTTAAAAAAGGCCCAAAGCACCGACCTAGAACTTGGGTTGCCGCAGAAGGAGGACGACGATGGAACTTGGGTTGTCAGAGAAGGAGGAAAATTTTGATTAATTGATTTGTTTGGTTTCGATGAGAGAAGAAGGAGGACAATGGAGATGGGTTGCCGGAGATGTCCGGGTCGGTTGCCGGAGATGGAGGGGATGGGTCGTAGAAGAAAACTTAGGCGTATAATTATCATTTCAATAATAAAATAATAATATCTTGATCGGTGATATCAGTGAGGGGTCCTACAGTATAATAAAACCAAACCTCGAGGAGTTTTTAATCGATTACTACAATAAAGGGAGGTGAGCACCGAATATACGAAACGCCAGAGACCTGAGAGTAATTTTTTTATTATTTTATGACATATGTCAATAGTCATCTATAGGAAATGTATTTCATAGCCGGGGATCGACTTTTTTAATTCATATAATGTCTATTTCTCTTGTACATGATCTTTGATCTGTGAATGTGTTATGAATATGTTTTGTTTGATTCTAGTCAACCTATGTTCAAATAGATCGAGGATATACTACAAATTATAAATATCATTAGAGATAATATAGTCACTCCCTCTCTCTAAACACTCTCTCTAAAGCTCTCCCTTAAACCCAACTAATTTGAGGTTTTCGAAGGGTAGAAATGTGGGGCCAATCTTTTGGCTGGTGCCAACTTCTCGCCACTTTCTAACAATCTTCATCTTTGCGAGAATCCATTCCTTGGAGAAACACAAAGTCATTGCGAAACCGAACCGACTTCACTTTGAACCTTAGACCCTTCAGTCCTCATCAATATCATCTTCACTTGTCTCTACCTTTGCTTAATCACTTGGAGACATCTCCTAAATTTGAGCATCCCCAGCTTGCTTGATGTATTGTCTCCAAGCTCCATTGAAACCTAACATACAAGTTCACCTGCTCAAACAACCGTGTAACCAAAAGACACTCCTCTATTTTTTCAGTCACTCTTATACTTTGTAAACTCGAACTGCTTCTTTGTCGAACCTTGTTCCTTTTACTCCAAACTAATGCTACAAACTATAGCATACACTGGGCGACCTTTTGTTCTACCTAGTAGAACCTTTGACATATCACGAACCCACTCATCCTCGAGTGAGATAAAACCTGATTGGTCCGTGGTGCTCCCAATAATTTTTCATTCCCAATACCAAACCTACCCAACACAATTTCTTTGAACGTGCCTTTTGGACAACCATAGCAGGACCTTGCTAACCTTGTCTCTGTAAATCTCCATTCCAAGAATCCTCTTGGCTGCACTCAAACCATTTATGTTAAGATCTCGCTTCTTCATATGATTTAACCTCATATGCCAAGAATTTTTCCCTCCTCTATCTGACTCTATTGATGTGACTCCACCTACAACAGTGCCTCCCACTAACCTGTAGATGTTCCTAGCATCCCTTTGACCATTTATCACCACTACAATATCCTTCTTCCCCTCTAATAGACCACCTTCAACCTTATAGCAATATCCACTATAATATAAGACTCCTAACGAGATCAAATTTATTTCTACCTTTGGAATATGCCTATCCCCATAAAATCTTCTCACAACACCATCCCACATCTTAATTCGTAAGTCCTATATGTCAGTAATTCTATAAGTAAAACCATCACCTATATTCACCATACCTGAATTAACGAATTTGTATGTATCGAACTAATCCCTATTGGGCGTCATGTAAAAATAGCACGCGTTATCTAAAATCCAAAAATCAACAGGATGCTTATTACTTGATAAGACAGAAAGACAGTCACCATCCGACCCATCTAAATATGAGGTCATGTTAATAGAATCTGATCTGTCACGATCCCTAGTTCTTCCTGGACAATCCTTCTTCATGATCCCCTTTTCTCCTCATTTGAAGTAATTTTCTTTGAACCTTATTGACCCCGACTTAGATATTTTCCATCATTTTCTTCTCTATGATCACGACTTCTCCTCACAACCAGCCCTTCTCCTCATTCATCGCCGGCCTTCTTCCTTTGATAAAACCCTAGTAGAGCAATAGTGATATCCTTCAACACCAAGGACTCTTTGCCCTAAGTTACAGTTATAACCAAACTCTCGTAGAAACCTGGTAAGAAATTCAGCAGCAACAATGCATTATCTTCATCCTCAAACTTCATATCGACCCTTATCAAATCGGTCATAAGTTGATTGAAGACATTGATGTGTTGGTACAAATATTAGCCCTCCGTCATCTTAAGTCTGTACAACCTTTGCTGAATATAAAACTTGTTTGTAAGAGACTTTGACATATACCTATGCTCCAATTTCTTCCAAATACCAGGTGGTGACTCTTCATCTATAACATAATACATCACGTCATCCGCCAAGCACAAGCAAATTGTCACCACCGCCTTGGTCTTCAACTCTTTCCACTTTTGCTCCTCCATCTTCTCAGGTTTTTTCCCCGAGAGTGCGGTGATCATTCCTTGTTGTACCAGCAGATCTTTGATATGTCTTTGCCATAACCCAAAATTTGATGTGCCATCGAACTTCACCAAGCTAAATTTCGCGCTGTGATCCACCATTTTTGCATCAAGATCTGATACCAGTTGTTAGGAAATCACCCTGGAAAATAACAATGCACACAAGAATACGAACATAAGAGATTACGTGGTTCAACCTAAATTCTACTTCCATGGAGAGAAGGAGATCTTTTATTGATGAGTACTGAGCCACAAAGTCATACATAAACTAGGATAATATGTCTTTATATAATAGACAAACTCTTGCAAGCCACGAAACCTATCTAGATTAATCTAGGAGTCCAAAATAATAGAACAAAACAAAAAATTCTGTCGCGTTGGATCTTGCTGCCACCAACCCTTGACTTCTGCCAACCAATTGGCTGTAGCCAATCCCTCTACTGGTGCCAACTCCTTCATTTATCACTTCTAGCCACTTCCCAATAAATATAGATAAATTGTTAATAAATATTTTGCTGATAATGGCTCGCTGCCACTTGATGGTTGAAGAATAAATTTCATAAAGAGCCAAATGTCATATATTTTGGACGCGATTAAGTATGATCTCTTTCACATCTTTTATAACTAATTAAATATTTTATCATTGTTTTAAAAATTGTGCCCATAGCCTAGTACTGATTCCAGACCATTTTTATATAAAATAATTGGGATTGTAGTTGGACTCACCGGGTCACAAAATTTGGCCGATCAAATTACCCAAAAATCTATTTTGTAATTCTTATTTTTTAGGTTTTATTTTTTGGTGGAAGTGGAGGGGCAAAGACTCCTAGGTATATAACTAAAATGGTCAATTACATCCTACTAAGTGCAAGGCCTCCTCTCGGCCTCTTGTGAGATTGCGACCGCCAGCCTCGTCAAAACCCTATTGATGAGTGTGGAAACACTCATCTTTTGTATTTATTTTAGAGTAGATTTACTGCTGTTTCTATTGTTTTTGTTTGTTCTTCATTGTCGTAATATCATTTATCGTGCATTGTTTGTTTTAGTGTAGTCTTATGTTTTTGTTGTGTTTTCTTCATGCTAGGAGATTTGGTGAGGTGATTGGAGGAAGTGAAGTCACCTTGGGTCATCGTATGCGATTTGATTTGCCGGGAGGAAGGACGCTTAATCGAGACCTCGAAGACGTGGATGAGGTAGACCTCTTGCGACTCCAATGCTGATAACTTTCTCATCCGAAGTCCGATGGAGACGAGTGAGATGGCTCTGGAAAGAAGACATCTGGGGCTACAACTTTGTCTCTAATGGTCTTCTTCAAATTCGGAGTCTAAGAGGGGAGAACGCTGGATTCAATATCGTGGTCCAATTCTGTCAAGATTTCATCACAAGTGGGCCAAATTTGAAGACTTGTTTTGGTTGATCACCTTGACTATGAGTTGTTTAATGCTAATCACCGAGAGGGGTTAGGATTAATGGACCTTTGGACTAGTTGACTAGTTGTCTTTTGATGAGAGATCTCATTAGGTGATTGGTTGTCCTTGGAGTGGAGATTATATTTGGTTGTTAGTTAGGTTAGGTGGCTATTTTGTGGCGAAGGTGCATTTAGTTCATCTAGGCCTAGTAAATGATCATTTTAGACTAATTTATGGCGAGAGCGTAGATTAGTTGCCTTAGAAACACTCGGATCATAACACGAACTTAGTAAACCCCTTGAATTATTTGGTCATTTAGTTTGTCATTAGTACCTTGCCCACTCTTATTTTATTTATAAAATTATCTTATTTAGTAGTAGTGTTATTTCGACTAATAGATTGTGTGTTTAGACTTGACAAAACCTTCTCATTTAGTCCTAGACTAGTGGTGAAGTCGAGTTTGCGGCCTAGCTTAGTCCTTGTGGGATGACAATAGCTTGGTCTCCTATGTTGAAGGTTGAATATGTTGAAGGTTAGTCTCCTAGTCCTTCGTCAATAGCTTCTTTGCCCTCGATATAAGAGTAGCCAAAGGGTGGGCTCGGTCTACCGGTCGTCCAACACAGAGAATGGCCACAGACTAGTCCACCTCCGCCTGGACCCTCATGAATCCCTCTCCTAGGTCAATTCAAGCCCAAGGATCAAAGCCCAGAGCTCCGAAGCCAGGGAGGTGTAGCTACCAATACCCTTGGCGAACCCGCATAACCGAATGCCCCCAAGTTACGAATGATGCTGCCTACCCTGGTAGGATCTAGGTTGCCCATCAAATTTTTATCCGTATTGAGCTTGACAAAGCCCTCCACAGGTTGCTGCTAGGAGACAAGGATCTCTTTATGGTGGGGTAATGAAGTATTCCGGTCTACCAGGATATTAGCAAACTTTTGTGCTTATGGAGTAATGAGGGAGGGGGTGTCTGTCCAAAAGGCAGAGTAACTCTGCCATGGCCATAGCCACTAGCAAGTAGTCATGAAGGTCGTAACCCACAGCAGGTCATCCGTAGGCGTGGTGGTGTCTCGGTGTAGAAGTCCCGTGGCAGACATGTAAGATTAGAAGCCCAAATCATCCTAGAAAACCTACAATCATGAGATATGTGCATCAGAGACTCAGATGCAGTACCACATCTTGGGCAAGTATCATCCTCAGTAAAGTGCCTCCGTACCCGCTCTGTATTTGTTATCAGCCTGCAATGAAAAAATAACCAAATGAAAAATCGAATCTTCTCAAGGACCCGTAAGGTCCAGATCTCTGCCCAGATCAGGTCAGTAGGCGCCCATCTCCACATCCCTACACAAAAACCCTATAAAGAGACTGTAGAAAACCGCCCATCCTGGGTGAGGCTCTAGGATAATGAGTCTGTCTAATTTGGCAAAACCTATAAAAAAATCAAAGTAAAGAGATCCAATGATATGCGAAAGAAGGAGAGCCTTCAGACGGGAGGTATCGCAGCCATTCCAAGGGGACCAATACTCAGCCACCCCTTTTTCGGCCTCCTACGAAGGGAGATCACCAAAGAGGTGTTTTCGGAGAGGGTAGGGAAAAAGCCAAGGGGCATCCCAAAAAGACGTGCAAAGACCATTACCCATATTCTGATGAAGATTATGGGCAATGGCTGGGCAGGCCTTCGCCATGGCCTGCCAGGTAGCAGATGAACCACGCTTTGGCTTTAGCAGATCTAGGTTGATGCCACCCCTACCATACTTGCCAAACAGGCCACGCGCTGGTGACCAAGGCCACTTACCTTCTTGGAGAGGCACATAGTATCCCCACTAACAAGATGAATTCGTTAGCGGTCTTGATGGGTGTCCCAAATAAACTCGCGGGCATAACGGTCTATATTCCAACAAAGACCAGTAGGTAGCAGATCTGTCTGCATCGTGGGGAGCGCGATACACCAGGCAGACAGGGGCACATATACCATCCTATACCAGTTGTTCAATGGTATGTACGAGTCTCTCCAAGCATAGAATAAAAAGGTAAGGGGGAATAAGATCACCTTTATGGATCCCACGGGTTAGGGAGAAGGTATCCGTCTTCCCCCCATTCTAGAGGACCAGCATCAAAGCAAATAAGATACACTCCAAAATACAGTCAATAAAGGTCGTAGGAAGACCAGTAAGGAGAAGCATCTTTTAGAGGAAGTCCCAGCTAAGATGGTCATAAGCCTTCTCGAGATCAAGCTTAATAACCATCCAACCAGTCTCACCCCTTTTTCTGGGGCATCAAGTAGACCATCTCCCTAAGATTAAAAATATTGTGTGACATGTAATGGCCTATGATAAAGCCAGACTGCGTCAGACTGACCATAGTATCAAGGAGGGGCTTTAGTCTGTCCATAATAATCTTTGTAATGATCTTATAAATAACACTACCGAGACTAATGGGCCAAAAATGAGTCAACGACTCAGGCATCATGACTTTAGGGAGAAGAGTGATCGAAGTAGTGTTCACGTGGGGGAGGGAGATGATCACTACGGAAGAACTCCTGGACCTAAGCACACACTGAATCAACAACAATCTCCCAACACTTCTGAAAAAAGATGGCTTGGAAGCCATCTCACACAAGGCCTTAGAGGGCCCTATCTAGAATAACCCATCATAGATCTCTGTATGGGAAATGGGGTTACACAAGTTAGATAAAAGATTTTCCTCTAGGGAAGGAAAGCCATTATAGAATGGGAAGGCTGACAAGAGTGGTTCCTCCTCAGAGTACAATCCCAGGTGGTGATCAATAACCAAGGTGCAAAGGGAGTCCTGATCTCAAAGCCACTCATCGTTAGGGAAAAGGAGACAACACCTGGTTCCCATGCCAACAGACAATAGTCGAGGTATAAAAGAAGTGGGTGTTATGGTCTCCATCCGCAATCCATTGTTACCTTCCAACTCAATACGTAGCTTGTCCTCTAGCCAGAGCAGGCCATAAGTAACACCAGCCTCCAAGGACCTCTGGACACCCCCAAGTATGGCAATGCATTTATCCTTACGATGAAGGATATTCCCAAATAGCTCCTAGTTCTACTTACGTAAAGCCAGAGTGAGGGACTCTAAAGCACTACTAGCCAGGGAGGGCTTTGGCCACGGGGTGTCAAAGAAAGGTATGAAATCAGAGTGGAGCAGCCAGGAAGTGGTAGGGACTCTCCCTCCTCCTCTCCCTCACTCGGCCGTAGCTCAAGGAGGATTGGGAGTGGTCAGAGACCACCCGCAGCAGGTGTCTAACTACTACCTCCAGCCAGTCAAAATGCCAATCCTCATTACATAAGATACGATTAAAGTGCTTAGAGATCCAGGTAGAACTCTCACGACCATGAGCTCAAGTGAATCTTGGTCATAGAAACCCATCGCCAATGATACCTAAGGTATCAATGTGTTCAGTAAAATGCACGTTCTTGTCTTAGAGACCTACTGACCCTCCTTGCCGCTCATCGAGGGACCAGATGTCATTAAAGTTTCCTCCAAAAATCTAATGACCAACCATGGTAGCACTAAGGGCAATAAGCTGATCCCACATGCCTTGTCACTGAGTAGGTCTGGGTCTGGCATAAACGGCAGCTTGATGGAAGACACCCTAATAGTTGCTAATACTCGCCAGAATAAACTGGGTATCCCTAACCCGGATAGAGAGCTAAATTGTGGGTTCATTCCAAAGGAGCTAGATGCCCCCACTATGCCTAAATGCCTCGACGCACTCGATATTCGAGATGCCCAGACACTGACTAACCTTTTTAGCTTTGCACCCCGAGATTTGGGGCTCCAGAATAGCCAGGATACTTGGCTAATGATGCTGAATCAAACTCCTCGTGACTTACAGGAAGTAGGGACTTCCAGCACCATAACACTTTCAAAATAAAATAGACATATCCAAAATTAAAAGTAAAGTTAAGATTAAAAGAGGGATGGAAATGTGACACAAATAGTGGGGTCGTATTATGCGGTCATGGCCATTGGGCCCATCTCATCCATCAGCGGCCCAATCTCCTGAAGCTCCTGCATTGGGATGGGAATGGGCATCAGATTCGGGCTGGTTTGGGTAGCAAGTCTAGAAGGGTCCACTCTACTGAGTTTCATTAGGCTCTTGGAGGCCTAGATCAGAGAGCAACCCAAAAGTTGGATGATGAGTCATTTTCGGCGGGCTCCTTGTCGTGGGCTTATGCATATTCCTTGGGTTCCACTGAGGCCTCTGTCTGATGGGCTTTAGATAGTCCAGTCAAATATTGGCTAGCAGATCACTTGATGGGGTTTCTCTTCACCCCTCTAGACCTCTTCTTACTTTTCGTGGGCCTGGCCTCTTCTTCTGATGACTCTTTGGTAAGGGCTACTATTTGGGCTAAGTTTTGGGCTTTAATTTTGTTTTTATGGGCTTGGGAAGCTTTACCCTTGGTCTTCTTGGTTGTGTCTGGGCCTGCGCCCGAAGTTGAGCTCTTTCCTTCATTGCTGGTCTGAGTGGCCTTGGGGACAGAGGCGAAACCTGAAAAGGAAGAAGAGAGAGAGTCAGAGATATTAAAATACGAGGAAGTTGAAAAAGGGTTATTAGCTAAAATAGGAACTGAGGGATTGACCGTAGAGAAAGAGGGCTTCGTTTTAGAGCCCAGAGAGGTAGTTTCGGGAGGAGAGCCCCTAGGGATTTCTCAAAGATCACGAGACAGAGCAGCTTTGTTTTTGCAGGCGCCCGCTCGAAAATTGCCCAAAGTAAATGGGCTTCCTGCTGAAGCAGCCTACGCTGGCTTTGAGGGATGGTAATTTTGTTAAAGAACTGTTGACCGCTTTTCAATGGGTGGAGAAAATTTTGAGGGCTCTATTTTCGACACTAAAAAAGATCCTTGATTCTCCGAGGCCTCCAATGAGGAAAAGCGGTTATCAGAAAGAGGGCCTCCGGTTGCTGGTCACGACGGTCGGCTTTGCCTTCTCGTTACCATCATCCATGGCCCCAAGGTTAGTTCGAGTTGGCCAACTGTTATATAAGAGGTTGGCATTTTTGAAGTAGCCAAGATTGGGGCCACCGACGACGGGTTTGTGTTTTCTGGCGACGAAGTTGCAGAGACAGCTGGTGATGGTCCAACTGGTTTCAGAGCTTCAGGGCAGGTTTCCTTCTTGTGTCCATATCAGCCACATGACAGGTGTATGGTATATATACCTTCATACTCAACATTGTATCATTCCTCGTCGACGAAGATCACTCCCGGTATATTAAGAATTAGAGTATTCAACATTGCCTTGTCAACATTGTATGGTAGGATTTTACTACTTGCAACTCATAAAGTTTTCAATAAAATTAGAGTATATTAAGAATTATTTGACATTTTAATACTTAATATAATTATTAATATAATATTTTTTATATGAAGAACCTTGGGCTTGATTCACGATTCATATCGGTCTGACTGATGATCTGACTGGTTGGACATATCAAATCTGAAAATAGAAGAAATCTGAATAACATCTTGGTCAGTTACTTTTTTGGGGGTAAAGTTCGAGGGGTACTAGCCCACTAATCTTTATTAACCATAAACTAACGTAAATGATTGAGTACAACGAGGCAAACTAACTCCTTTGATGTCATCTAAATATACATCAAGACAACTAGGCAATTGAGTGCTAATGGATACATAATCAAGCCCCAACAATAGGGCATACTTAAACCGGGCATCAACAACATGGCTCCCCTCTCTCCACATGTGTTGTATCCATATCTCCCAGGGTTGACTCTTAAGGCCCTTCGCTCGACCAATCAGGTTTCGTAGTGGGTGGCCAGGTGCAGCAGCACGTCCAACACATAAAAGAGCTAGGGAGGATTCTACCTCTACAATCAGATGATGAAAGCCACGCTCTCATGATAGCGTAAGTCTTAGAGTTAGCGTCCACAACTCGGCTGTAATCGACATACTTATACCAATGCCATTGGTATAACCTAGGATCTAGTGACCCGACGCATCTTGGATGACTCCACTAGCACCGAATAAGCTTACATTCCCATTCGAAACACCATCTGTATTCAGCCTCACAAAACCATCTATGGGGCAGGTATATGAAACAAGAACCTCTCACCGTGGGATGTGTGGAGTATTCTAGTTACCCATAACTCGAGCAAACTTGTGTGCCTATGTAAGAATATATGAGGGGGAGAACCCTAGTGTGAACCAAGTTGAAACACCATCTCATTGGGCCACTTCCATATCCACCAGCATGCGATAATAAAGACAGTTGCCCAAGGAGGGCCCTCTCTAGGTTCTGTCAAATCCTGAATGTTTCCAGTAATCCACTCCCTAAAATCAGCAACCCCAAAAAATGCTGCCTTCTCCTGGGAACAAGAACCAACCATAGCTCCTTCGAGATCCTACATTCACGAAAAAGAAGCATTAGGGACTCCTGCTTGTAATGACATTGCAGCAGGTGCCCGATGTCGTCAGATATCGTCATAGTCGCTCAGCTTTTATCATCAACCCACCATGAAAAAATAACTAAGCAAACACACGTAAGCATTCTGGAAGTTGTAATGACCAAACCTTAAACTAAATAGAAGCATGAGGATCATGGATAGCAGCTCCATGAATAGCATTAAATAGTGAGCGGGTAGTGAAATGGTCGTCCAACGTCAGACCCCATGTGAGAACATCCTGGCCAGTTTTAGATGCATAAAGAGTACTAGATGTGAGCGCCCCCAGCTGTGCATCCGGTAAGAATGCCTCAATAAATCCAAATCCCAACCACCTCCCAATATCCAGTAGTCCGCAACTGTCTTGCCCACTTCTCCATCCGGTAACATCCTTAATAAATGGTTTCGCAGCGGGGAGTGGGATAACCAAGGATCATCCAGAAGGACATAGCAGCACCATCCTCTACGCTCTAACGTGCACCAAGAGAGATGTATGGACGGTCCTGCACCATAGTATTCCAGGTTGAGGAGGCACCATTCTGAGCAGCAAGTACCTCTAGTCCCTGCCTCATGCCAGCATACTTGCCAAGGATCACCTGCGCCCAAAGCGTTTCCTTCGATTGCAGCATACACCATGTGAGCTTAAAAAATATAGCCATATTGGCTTACCTCATTGGACAAATACCAAGCCCGCCTTCTCTTTTGGGCAGGCACAACATCGCCCTGCCCACTAAGTGCATCCTACGATTTTTTTCATCGCCCCCATATGAATTTCCGCATACATTGATTTTCTTCTTCGCCCTCTCCTGGCCGGTTTCTAAAAATATTGATATTTATTGTATGCCACAATTAATGTGGAGGGAAATAACCATTTTTGACTTGATTTTTGTTGGACTATTAGGAACCGAGTTAACATGAAAGGTTATTAAGTGTGGTCATTTTTGGAGGACTGGAAGTAGGGGTGAACATCCAGATTATCTATATCTGAACTATCCTAAATTGTAACTATCTGAACTATCCGAATAAATATTTTTAGTGTTTGAGTCTGAACTTTCCACTATTCGATATAAGATAAGATATTCAAATTTATTTCGGATACCGATAATCTGAACTATCAATTTTTTTTCAGATTTAAAATAAATAAATTAAAAGGACTGAAATCTAGAATGATTCGTCTCTCACAAGTGAGCAAGTGTTCGAAGTTTTAGCAAGATTTAACGATGCATCAATTTCAGCTTTTAACGAGCTTAGTTTTTGTGGGCTACTAGTGGGTATGGACTTAAAAGAATTATTAAAGTTGAGTTTTAATACCTTATAATTCAGATATTTCAGATATCTGAATTTTATTATTCGTATTAGAGTCCAAAATATATATTTTGGATAATCTGAATCCCAGTCCACATTTAAAATTATCCGAATCCGAATTAGAAAGAATTTTGAATATCGGATACATATATCTTTTTTTTGCTCACCCTTAACTTGAAGTAGAATTCAGGTTACACCACCCGATTCGGGCTCCTCTACAGATATTCTACCACTTAGAAATGACACCTCAAGGCATCTGGCTATTGGTACAAGCAGGGCTGAGCAAACGGCCCGAACTGAAAAAACCAGAATTGAAAAACATGGTAAAAGGGGAACCGAACTGGACCGCATTTTACACCGGACCGAGTTGGGAACCAAACTGTAGTTCCGGTTCGAATCAGAACTGAACCTAAGGAACTGAAAAACACATTTTCCCATTAGAAGCCTTACTTGTCATCGGAGTTGCAGCTGAGACGAGACAGAGATGAAGTTGCAAGAAAAATCCCCAATTTTGAAACCTTTATTTATTTTCTCAATTTAAAATACCTGCAAAGAAAATTGGCCTCGGACTCGGGAGAGAGGCCGAAGATGTGGTGATGGCTGAGAGGCGTCGGTAGTGGTCTGAGGCATCATGGTGGCCGGAGGTATGGTGGTGTCTATGAAGTATGTGTTATTTTTGTGAAGTGAGAGTGGCCGTGGAGTGTTGTTGAGAGAGAAGAGAAATTGTGAAATGTTTAGAATCTTAGGAATTTTGGTTATATAGTTGGCAAATTTTGAGTTCAGTCCATGCCTATCCAGTTTTGTACAATCAGACCCGGACCGGAACTGGAAACTATTTTGCTTGCATTTTAAGAACCGACCCAAACTATGCTTCTATTTGGTTCGGTCTGGTTTGATTATTTCGGTCCAATTTAGTTCGATTTTATGGTTTTCTATTTATTTACTCACCCTTAGGTAGGGGTGTGCATGACGACCGGACCAGACCGAACCGGAAAAAACCGGACCATACCGGAACTAGAATTTAAGTAATATTATAAACCGGACCGGACCGGATATCATTCTGGTTTAAAACCAGAATCGAACATACGACCCGATTTAAACCAGAACCAAACCAGAAAAACCGATTTACACCACCACTTCTTATTTTTTTCTTTCTTTTCCTCTTTGACGTCCTGAATGGCGGGTTCATGTCAGCCTCTAAACCTTCTAAACCAAATCAAAGCCCTTCTAAACCAAATTCTTAATTTAAATTCAAACAAAACAATTCTCTTGCTTAAATCCCTAATTTAAACCCAAACCAAAAAATTCCCATGCTTAAATCCTTAATAAAAACACTAATTTAGAAAATCCCCAATTTTGAAACCCTAATTCTTTTCAAAATTTAGAATGCTAATTACCTGCAAGGACCAGGTGGCCTCGACCCTCGGACTCGGAGGCGTCGCGTGGTGGTTGCTGAGCGTCGGTGGTGGCTGAGGCGACGGTCGGCGCCGGCGGTGGCTGAGGCGACGGTCGGCGCCGGCGGTGGTCCGTGGCTGTGGGATATTTTTTGTGAGAAATTGAGATCCTGGTGAGTGGTATGGTACTGTGGTGGTGGTGAGTTTGGTGACTGAGAGTTAAGTTACGGGGAGAGAGAGTGAAGGAGTGATATTTAATATATAGTAGCAAATTTCCAGTCCGGTCCAGTTATTTTCAGTCTTTTGCAAAAAAAACCGGACCGGACCGGAAACCGGATTTCAATTATTTTCGTGAACTGGACCGGACCATTTTTATATTTGGTCCAATTTGGTCTGGTTTTTTCGGTCCAGATTGGTCCGGTTTGACAGTTTTCGGTTTGTTTGCTCACCCCTACCCTTAGGTACAAGAAGTTCCTCCTCGCCTAGATGGTGGGACCTGGATGCATTTTGGAGCTTTGTTTTGTTTGTTATTGTAACCTGGTGTCAAAATAATGCCACCTATTTGTACCCAAAAAAAAATCCAATTAAGCACTGTGCTTGATTGCAGTTGTACCCTGTTGTTTAAATAAATAAATGATTATTATTTTTTAAAGATAATTTTTTTATATATGTTAGAGTTTGAACCCAGAATTTTCTTTAAATTGAATATGCTTATGACATTAGACTAAATAAAATAAATGATTATGAATGATAATTTTTTTCACGCAACTCGTTGTATTGTTTCCATTTCGATTGTGGACCAATCTTCAAGAGAATACCACTAAGAATTTTTCCACATTAAATATTTTAATGAGATCCACGACCGTAATCTTATATCTTTATACGAGTGCTTGGCTTGATCAATGAAGTTGAGCTTTTATTCCGCAAGAATTATTGATAATAGTTAATTTAAAAGAGTAAATTCATTTAAAATTATATTGGGTTCATGTATGTATTTGTTAAGCGGGCCGGCCACCATGTTTCTTACTTTTTATGGTCCACCATTTTGTTTTGTCCACAATACCAAATCGGGAATCAAAGTCCAACAAGAAAAGGGAATTCAAACACCAAGAAGATTATCTGTTGCCGGCTTTTAAATTTCCAGCATCTCTCATTGTTGGGAAGCAGTTCCGCAGGCCAGTTAGCGATTGTAGCCGCCGCCCGGGAAGCTGCCGAATTATGTTTGTTGACTGATCGATTGGTGATCTTTGACCTTGTCTCTTTCTTATACGTAGATGTTTATTGTTAAAATAAACTGCACGCTTCTGCTCTTTGAATTGGATTTCTTCTCGTAAGAATTGTTCAAAAGAAACACATGCTCAATTGAAGTACTCATATCTAATAAAAAATAAACTCGTCCGAAACACATGCACTATTCTGAAATTCAAGACGAACGCCGAATTTTGCTCCCAGCATTCATGCTCAACATAAATAAATTATCTTGATCAGCGAGCACTTAAAAGATCATTGTTTTAAAATTAGTGGTCTGATAAGTTAGATTGCGACCCAACACTAATAATACTAGTTCAATTTAATACAAAATTCGGAGAGTGGTTAGACCCGTAGTTAATTATTGATTATTAATTCAACCATTTGAATCGACCAATTCATCCAATTAGATTGATTGGTTCAGACCAAATTGTCCAAAAAATATTACTTTTACTAGTTTTGTTAGATTGTAATTGATTAAATTATGATCTTGATACTTATAAATGACATACCCCGCAGAATATTAAAATTATTTGACATTGATACTAAAATATTTAATTTAAAAAAAAACCTTGTTCCGACCATTTGGACGGTCAAATTAATAAAAGAAAGAAAATCACGAAGTCTCCCAATCCATTTTAAAAACATTGCTCGGGATTTCTCAAAACCATGTGTTCGATTCAAGGACCATGGATGAATCGGGTTAGGATATTGACAACATACACTATGTTCGTGCAAGTGATGAATATATGAGATTTTTGAAGTAAATTTTACATTAAATTATATTTGCGACGCCTGCCTTTTGTTGTACGACGGATACAGGAGATGGCTAACCAATCACGCTAAAACGAGTCGCATCCTCCAACAAATTGCCACCGTGCTTAACTTCATTGTTCGGCTTAATAGGGGCCGGGCATCAACTAGCATAGCATGGTTTTAGATTGAGCGACGACAACATAAAAGTCGTCTCTAAGGAGAAAATTTCGTTTGAACCATCAGATTTTATTAAAAATCGTGTCTAGAGATCTGACAATCATAAAAAACCGTGTCTATATGTATAATTACTTGATCCATTTAAGTGGAGATAAGTCTTGTCCCCACTGAATCCAACCCCAGCTAGGATCTCCCTTCCGGTATTTTTGCTAAATGTCAATAGTGTACTTTTCTAATAACAAGGCCTGTCACGGCAGCTTTTTAACCTATGAAATATTTCAATGATTAAAAATTCTTATAACAAATTGGCAATCCAAATTTGATTTGATGCCAACAAGTATTTAAGAATTATTCCCACCGATGTATCTAAGACCACTGTTGGGATGAATAAATAAAGCCTGACGTTTAACTAATTGAATAATTTAAAAATATTGGTCATTTGGTAAAAAGGTAAAAACTAAATGGATCTTATTCATCTTTTAGTTAAGAATTTGGGTAACTAATTGCGAGTGTGGTGTGCTTATTGATAAGTATAAAAAATTCACTAAATATTATCTTAAGGTTTTGAATTGAATATATTATCATTCTTACATTGTATTAAAATGTGTTAATTTTATGGCTCTCACATTGTCTTACGGTTTTGTATTGATGACAATACTTGGAGTCAATTTATAATAAAAGAACACTACTTGCTGATTAAGCTAAAACTTTTATGTAAATTTTACTGGCCAAAGACGATTTAGTCTAATGGCACACGATGTTAAAATTTTTTATAAAAATTCAAAATTTCAAATCATATTTATAAAAAATTTATCTTTAAAAAAATATATATTATACTGTTTCACTTCTATCCAGATTTGAATCGCGCATGGGGTTCCGAAGTTAAATAATAATAATAACAAATTGCTTTGAAAATTTCAGCCAAAAATTGTTATATTTCAGCTCAACTGTTAGAGAACCACACGTATTCTACATGTCAGCCGAAAATTGTACTTTACATTGTGTTACATAGGATTTGACTAATCTTCAATCTTTATTTAAGTTCTACTACAACTTATCCAAAATAAAAGTCTAGGATAATTGTATAACTTAGATAATCCGCAGTAGAATTATGCGTTGTCGTGCTTTGAATCAACTCCATTAGGCCTTTTATTACATTTTTAATGGACTTTGTCATAGGCGTAGGCAAACACGTCTTAAATAGTACCATCTGCACATTGCTAATTGTTTTTTAAGCCACTTATTATTATCCGAGTATTTATTGAACTTTCAAATTTAAATCAAAGATTAATATGAATTTTCAAAAGTGAACTATTGGAAACAAATTTAACACTGAAAGATTTTCATAAATTGAATTTGAGAACTCTATTATTTTTTATTTTATCTTTCGTTCGCTTCAAATAACACGTGGGAACAGATAAAATATTGAGGTCACCAAATAATTAGCTAACTACTTACTTACATTGGATATGACAAAATTTGCAGGGACGGGGAAATAAATTTCAATTGTGTATGTTGAATGGTGTATGTATTTGGACTTAACCTTTTATATGTTTGAATGAGGAGATATTTTCATACAGTTTGGCATAAGATGTTGTTAGGGCAGCGGAAGCGTAAACACAGATGTGTAGATACCCACAACAAATAGTACGAGATAGGAAGAATCGAGGACACACGATATTACGTGGTTCGGTCAATTGACCTACTTCACGGGACGATCATCACTATATTATGTGGAGATACATGGTACATAAGTCATAGGCGAGGCGGTGCCTCAAGCCTAACTCTCTCATGCCTATACTACCATGACCAATTAAGCCAAGACCCAGACCAAAGAACATCTAATCCCTACTCTCTTATATATAGAGGACAAGCAATATATTCCTCAATAGGAATTAGAGTTCTATTCTAATTAGGAATTTGAGACAAATCCTAACAATCTCCACCTTGGACCAAATTCTAAAATCAATCGTCTTCTCTAGCTTCAAGCTCATTGTCCACATCAGACCATCTTCACTGTGTGTCTCTTCCAATAAGCTCAATGCTCAACATATCATCACCTGCCTCAATCTTGAAAACTCCACCTCGAATGGAATCTTCCATAAGTATCTCAACAACATATACTCACCTTAGGCCTTCAATTCTAGAAGAACCAACACAACGGGAGAAAATTTTCATGCGCGCAACACGAGAGTTTTTTATATTGAAGAAAATCACTCCAACGCCCACAACAATGCCTAAATCTCATAAACCAGCTTCAATCCCAGAAGCTCCAGCACGACCAATACTCATCCCGGTATGGTGTACTCTCACGGGGCACTCTCAAACTATTTTTCTACCGACATAACAGACTCCACCTCATAGGAAATCTCCACCTTCATGTGGACACCGAGTGTTGGGGTTACATAGCCGAGCGAACACCAATCTCAGTCCAAATAAGAGATGAGGACACCAGCTTACATCACCTTTGCGTGAACACCTTCTGGACATCAATCTTGGAATTCTCCACCAGTTACAGGCAACATCACCTTCACGTGAATACCTTCTGGACACCAAGCTTGCTGTTGCTTTACACCTCACTCGTCCATCCTCGTGGGCAACCAGGAGATACACTGCATAACTTGTGAATCAAAACAAAATAGATACTTGTACTAAATTTGCGTTCATCGTCAACGAGTAACTGGTCCAAACAATGTTCAAGGTTTTCACACGATCCACCACTTAGTCCAACATGATACGGCCACTCCATGACCAATCAACCATGAACCCGTTTAGACCCGATCAAAATCTTATGAAACAAGGGAGTCTTCAGAGAAAGAAGTCACCTTAAGCGCCTTTAACATTCTCACACCACTCTTGACTACACACATATTTCCACTACATGCGTAGGAGATACCATTTGGACCCAAGCTCAAAGTCTAATAAGATTTGGGCCAACACCCAATAAGTTTCCAGTAAGCTCCATACTTCCAATAAGATTTGTTAGGACAGTAGAAGCGTAAACACGGATGTATAGACATCCATAATAAATAGTACGAGATAGGAAGAATCGAGGACACATGATATTATGTGGTTCGGTCAATTGACCTACTCCACGGGACTGAGACGATAATCACTATATTATGTGAAGATACATGGTACATAAGCCATAGGCGAGGCGGTGCCTCAAGCCTAACTCTCTCATGCCTATCCAACAAGTCTCCACCTTGAACCAAATCACATGACCGATCTTCAACCGTGAATCTCCAAGACATGAACCAATCCAATTCCACAGGACCCCAATCTGACCCTTCCATGGTCAAATTCTTCTCAACTCGGACGAATAAAATTACCACGCCCATCAATCCGGCCCCAAATTTTATGATCCAAAATAAGACCCAAGATTTTCTGCTCAAAATCGGTCTAATCTTCAAGGATCACTAATAATCTCTGCCCCAAAATAAGTCTAGTCAACTTCCAAACCATGACTAATCACATCCACTTAGCCTTCATAACCAAATATGGTCAAAACCGAATAAGTCAGGCTCAAAATTGGTCAAACCTTCACCAACTAACCCAAAAAATTATCTTTTGGTCGGGCAAGAAAATCAAACTGGTTAGTCAACTCATGTTGACCCGAAATTCTCAAACCCTAAAATTAGGGTTTCACCAAGGGATGGGAGGCGGCATCAACTTCTTCTTCTTCACGCGGCGGCGGGCTGACAGACTCAAGCTTGCACCGGCGAGCCCTTAGACGGTAGTAGGTAGTGCACGGGCAGGTTAAGCAGAGCGGCGCAGCTATCGATGATGACAGGGAGACGCAGGATCCTCCTTCCCATAACTCTCTCTCTTTTCCCCACGGCGAATGGCGGTGATGGATTGCTCCATCTCTTCTCTCATCAGCGTCGGCTTCGGCTCCTCCTTCTGGTGCGATGCGGGCCTGCACCTTCTCCTCTTGAGACGCGGCTCTTCCCTTCTTCGACCAGGTACGAGATGACGGGTGCAGCGAGGCACCTTCTTGAACACAGGACACGGGCGGTGGATGCGCGAGAACGGGACGGAGCTTCGTCGCTCCTCAGTGGCGACCACGGTGACGACGACATGGTGGCGGCCGCGGGACTCCGAGGGCTGCGGTTTCCCCGGTCAGCGGCTCTAGCGGCGGTCCAAGGATTTAAGAAACCCTTCAAACAATTTCTTGAAACATTCCCAATCTGCCCCTGATGTTTTCAAAAATTGTAAATATGCCACTGCCTTCAAGAAAACAGCCCCTCGTCAATTTTTACTCTGATCAATCACACCAAAGCTTTGATACCAATTTGTTAGGACAGCAGAAGCGTAAACACAGATTTATAAACACCCATAACAAATAGTACGAGATAGGAAGAATTGAGGACACAAGATATTACGTGGTTCGGTCAATTGACTTACTCCAAGGGCCCGAGATGATCATCACTATATTATGTGGAGATACATGGTACATAATCCATAGGTGAGGTGGTACCTCAAGCCTAACTCTCTCGTACCTATACTACCATGACCAATTAAGCCAAGACCCTGACTAAAGAACATCTAACCCATGCTCTCCTATATATAGAGGACAAGCCCAATATATTCCTCAATAAGAATTAGATTTCTATTTTAATTAAAAATTTGGAACAAATCTTAACAGATGTATCTGTTAGTCGTTAGACTTTTTATATATCTAAACCTAAAAACTTAATTTAAAATATCAATAAATTTCTTACATTTATAAAAAGATTCAATGAAAATATCAAAATGCATGTGAGAATTTCAACATATCTCTTTAAATAAAACTTAACAGATTAAATCGAGAATCATATAAAAATAAATTATAATATCTACTTGCTATAATAACATTTTCAAAATCCCGATATCAAACCTAAACTTTTATCACTTTATCTCCGGCACATTTCAAACGAGGAGACAATTACTTATGACTCGGTTCTATGCGGCGGTATGACAAGTACAATCTTGAAAATTATAATAATATAAAATCAGACGACCGTGCTCGATAACACTATATAAAGGAGCACGGGGGCTATTTAGTTCCAACAACAGAAAATCAATTGAGAGGCATAAAGTGTGTCGAGATATGGCAATTAAACAATCATTTGTCTTGCGTTTATATGGTCTAGCCCTAATATTGTCTTTCACAAATGGCGAAACTATTTCCAATTTCAACAGAAGCAGCTTTCCATCTGGTTTCGTTTTTGGAGCTGGAAGTGCCGCTTATCAGGTAAATAAAAAGCACTCATTTCCAATTAATTTGTTATGCTTGTGTAGAAATTAACTTATTGGCTTGAAAATGTGGTGGGCTGTTTAAAAATTTACGCGTTAAAGTTTTGGGTTAGATATTATGATATTAACATGGTATTTAAGTAAGTTAATTTCGTGTTGGTTATTGTCCTCACAAAACCCATGTTCTATAGTATTTTAGCAAAATTAAAATTCGTGCATATTTCGGTCTAATGAATTTCATTTGTTGGAGCATTTTGAAATTATCACATTGCCAAATACAAATTTGGTAAAATGGTTTACAAGTACAAAAAAAATAAACCTATCAATTCGGAAATTTCTTTTTCTTTATAGATAGAGGACGATATCAAAAAATTCGTTTACAATATGAAACAGCAACTGGGTAGCGGAATTCTATCATATAAATATAGAACTCACTAAACCTATGGATGGCAATTAAACTTTTATTCTGAGGGTCTACCCTGATCCAGACTCGAAGGGTCTAAAGTTCATTGACTTTGAGCGGGTCTAGATCTGGATCCTGCCCGGATCCTGATATTTGAAAAAGATAAGGGCATGAATATGGATCTATAGGATCCTGCCATGATCCTACCCAATTTTTTAAAAATAATATTAAAATAATATATATGTATGTTAATTACTAAACATAATACCAAATTTTCAATCTCAACCTACTCGACTTCAAATATTTTTTAATTTTTTTGTTTGATTTATTTATATTAAGTTATTTTAACGAACGAATCAATTGCATTCACATTTTTTAATGTTCCTTGTTGTTTGAGAACAATCAAATGATAGTCAAATTTAAAAAAATTAAAATAACACGGACCCGCGGGTCGCCTTTATGCTGCCCGATTTTTAGGACCCAGATCCTGCCTAAATCTTTATTTTTAAAGAGGATAAGGATAAGGATCTGGGTCTACCCTTCTGGGTCCTATAGATCCTATCCGTATTCTGCCATTGGTAAAAAAAAAATTGGCTGCTAAGTGAGATTAATCATTAATTACGTTCTTTAATTATAATTATTTTGACATGATATTTTTCTGTTTATTTCCAGTCGGAAGGATCACCACTCAAGTACGGGAGGGGGCCCTGTATATGGGATGAGTTCGTTAAAGCATTTCCAGGTTTATACTTTGCTCGAATTTCTTTTAAATATTCTATAATATATTGTGAGCCAAAGTTTTTTTATAAGTGAAAGTCTCGTTGTTATATGTATCCAACATCTTCCATTAGGAGCATATGCTATGTTTCTTTGTTTGGCCAAGAGTTCAGCCGCGTAAAATTCTAAATGAATGTTAGGTGATGTCTTGTTTTGTTCTTCTGCCAGCTTTGGCTCTATTAAAAATCATGTTCAAACTTAGTAAATATTCAGATACTAAATAAATTATTTTAAAAAGTCAAATTATTTTTATATTAAAATTCAGAATGCAATTAGACCTATGGGCTTAGCCCTTGGCTTCCCTGTGGTTGGTGCTTGCACCACGATCATAGGATCAGCGGTTCGATGCATCCATTTCTCAATTGGACCTGTGGTCAATTTAACCGGGAAGCTGGTCAATACCAAAAGCGCGAAAAAATCATTTTTCCTTTTTCCGTCATTACAACTAATCAGACAAAAAAAAGGGAAGAAATTTGAGTCGCCTCCCAGACAGATTTTAAAACTATTCGAGGGAAAAATAATGAGATAATATGGCCGGTGCTTTTGGGCTATCTATAGGCCTGACGACCCATTTCTTTTCCTGTGCGGGAATTAGCTATTTTCACATTATTTATGAATTTCTCGACTAATTCAACTTCTTTAATGGAATGGCAGAAAAAATCGCTGACGGTACAACTGGTGAAGTAACGGACGATTTTTATCATCGTTTCAAGGTATACTCTTTGCTCTTATATTTATATATACGCAATTTTCTATTTTTATTAACTTCCTTAATTTGATCTGATAATCTAATACAAAATATTTTATAACAGGAGGACATTAAATTGGCGAAAGAAGTCGGGTTGGATTCCTTCAGACTGTCCATTTCATGGTCCAGAATATTACCAAGTAATACCTTTATTTTCATAAATTGCATGCAACCGTAAGAATATAAATTTTGATTTGATGTATTTGTTTCTGATTCTAATTCTAATTTTAAATTTTCTCAGAAGGAAAGATTAGTGGCGGAGTAAACCCAATCGGAGTTAAATTCTACAATGAAGTCATCGATGAAATCCTTGCCCATGGTCAGTAAAATTACAGTAACTTTTTATAAATAGATTTTCCACGCCTCTAAAATTTATCGTTCATTAAAATTAGGTAAAAGTCCACTTTAGTACTATGTGGTTTAGCAGTTTGATACTCCACTACAAGCCCTTGTAGTTTCAAAACTTACTTGAATAATTTTTTTGGACATAAATACCCTCAAATATAATCAAGAAAAAGTTATTCAATTAGAGAAACCTTTATCACTTTGTCGAATATTTTAAAACCACAGCTTAGTGGAGTATCAAAGCGCGTAACCACAGAGTACTAAAGTAAACTTTTACCCTAAAATTATTTCAGTTCACCTTTTAACTATTTGGTATTAAACAGGTCTAAAGCCCTTTGTAACTTTACTCCATTTCGATACTCCTCAAGCACTTGAAGATGAGTATGGTGGACTCTTAAGCCCT
Organism: Hypericum androsaemum; assembly: GCA_963995505.1. NCBI lineage: Eukaryota > Viridiplantae > Streptophyta > Magnoliopsida > Malpighiales > Hypericaceae > Hypericum > Hypericum androsaemum. Next base: position 11,479,069 of record OZ023193.1, on the reverse strand, counting down.
AACATTGTGTAAGAATTTTATTATTTACACTTCAAAGTTGTCAACTAAAAAACTTAAAATTGACATTTCAATTTGGTAAAAAATTATTAAACCCTCCTGTATATAAATATTTAATTATCAAACGGTTTTTATTTACAGGAATGACTTTTTCGATTACGCCAATTTTTGTTTCAAAACATTTGGCGACCGAGTAAAACATTGGGTTACCGTTAATGAACCAAATATATTCACTATGCTTGGGTATGCCACCGGCGCATTCGCACCCGGTAGATGTTCTAGCTACGTCGGAAACTGCACTGCCGGTAACTCGGCCACAGAGCCCTATATTGTTGCTCACCACTTGCTCCTTCTACATGCTGCCGGCGCTAGATTGTACAAAGAGAAGTACCAAGTGAGATTAAATTGATAGTTGAACTTCAAAAATAAGTTTTACATAATTATCTTGAGTTAATCCAATTAATCATCAACCTTATGGATGTGATTAGGCCAAGCAAAAGGGTCAAATTGGTATCACCATCAACACCGCCTGGTTCACGCCTTTGCATGAGACATCCGCTGATCGTCTGGCGACTTCTAGAGCTTTGGATTTCTACTTTGGATGGTAACTCCTCGCTTTATTTATTTAGTCGAAAAATATTTTCTCTTATTATTTTAGCAAAATTATTTTATTTTCGATGTTTATCATTTTTTGAACCCTAACTTGGTTGTAGGTTCATACATCCTGTGATATACGGTGACTATCCCAAGAGCATGAGAGAGTTGGTGGGAAGCAGATTGCCCAATTTCACCTCAGAGCAATCCCAAATGCTTAAAAGCTCTTTGGATTATCTCACAGTCAATTACTATACCTCTTACTATGCCTATAAGGCTCCTTCATCCAACGGCGTCAACGTCAGTTACACTACCGATGGGCAATTTAGTTACACTGGTAATTAGGGCAACATGGCAATTAATGTTGTTTCCTGTTCTCCAAGTCATATTTTACCCAATTGGTCAATTTTTAAAATTTTTGTTTTATTGTTGCAGGTGTTAGAAACGGAGTTCCCATTGGCACCCAGGTTTATTATTCTCCTTTTCACTTGCCGAAATTGTTTCGACAAAAGAAACTCGTCGATTTGGAACTTCGCTGACTAATTTTTTTTGGGGTTTTAAAATTTTGTTTTTGCAGACTGCGGATTCGGCATTTTATGTTTATCCCAAGGGGTTACATAGTCTTCTAGTCTACCTCAAGAAGAACTATAATAACCCCACTATTTATATCACAGAAAATGGTAAAATTGATTATTTATTCACACATGATTGTCTATGTCCCGGAATATGATGAATTTGTTTATGAACATTGTATGTTTAAATCCAAGAAAATATTTTTCAACTAAACAAACATAGCCTAATAATTTTTTCCATTTATTGTACTTAGGAATGGCTGACAATGGCTCGTTGCCATTAAAAACGGCCCTAAATGATGGTGCGAGGATAAGTTTCATGAAGGACCACCTCTCGTATCTTCTTGACGCAATCAAGTACGACCTCTGTCACCGAATTTATATCTTGTTACCTAATATTTATTATATCCTATGATTAATTTGGAGGAGAAATAATGATTTATTCAATAATGAATTGGTCTTTGTGGGAATTCTCAGAGATGGAGTTAACGTGAAGGGTTATTATGTGTGGTCGTTTATGGACGACTGGGAGTGGAATTCTGGCTACACCATCCGGTTTGGGCTTACTTACAATGATTTCACCACCCAGAAACGACACCTCAAGGCTTCTGCCTATTGGTTCAAGAAGTTCCTCCAAGCTTAGGGAGGAGCCGCCTAGAAGATTCCTTTGGATTCTTTGTGTGAAGAAAATTGTGTATTAATTTATGATAATTTGTTATTGTAAGTTGATGTTAAAATAATGTCAATCAAGTGATGTGCTTGATTCCAGTTGTATATTGTTATTGAAATTAAATAAAGGATTTGTTTTTTTATAAATTTATTACTCCATGTAAAGTTGTTAGACGGGGGTGGAAATTATGAAGATAAAAATAGTTTGAATAGTTACCCGAGTATGTAAATAATTCGGTCTAATTTGATATATTCAATATAGGTTGAACGATGTTGTGTAACTTTTGACTCAAAAATTATTTAAGGATATTGATTATTCTAATTTGAAAAATACAAGGTGATATATGACTGAATTTTTTATATAGGATGATAATAGTTTTTTTTTTTAAAATATACCATATGTTATTATGTGGTCATTATTCCTATATTCCTACATCTTCTTTCATGAATCGCTAGTGCATATTTAAGCTTAATATCGGAGATAGGATTAAGGAGAAAAATTCGATAGGGTTCAGCGTCAACAACTGAACTTTCATAAGGTAAAATTTTTGGGAAAGGGACAACATCAATATTTGGAAAAGGGATGTAACCTTTCAGAAATGAAAAGGATGTAGCATCTAATGCATTAATGACCCACTTGTACTAGATTGGCATTTATAAAAAAATGAAAATTTTATGATGTTCACTCCAGAAATATAACATGTATTATTCAAAGATTAAAATTTTAACGATGACAGTTTTATGGTGAAACTTAAAAGTTCACGTTCAAGCCTAATTTTTATTTAAAAAATCAATAATTCAAATATTTTCGTATAAAATGTATGGAATGGCAGTAAAATATAGAGATAAAGATTAACTCGGATTACCATTTGTACTAGATTGGCATTTATACCTTTCACGTTTACCTATCAAAAATAGAGAAAATATTAAGGCAGGTAAAAGATTCCCAGTGTCAGAAATTGATGAAATTATTGTAGTTTTTCTCCTTTTAATTATTATGCGTAGATATGGAATTACGTTCCTAGTAGAGCACCAACTAAGAGGAGTTATAATGTAACTAATTTTTTTGGTAAATGTGAAACATTATTGATAACTCCAAGTAGTTAAAAGGCGTTAAAATATAGGGAATCATGATTTTATATTATTTTGCAGAACCCGAGAATAATACATAATGAATGAGATTTTTGGCTCACTATGAAGATCACAGTAAATTTTGAAGGAAATAGAGAATACATAATGCTTCAAGAAATTTAATCATGATTAGCTCTATTTTTATGAAAGATAAATAGACGAATTACATTTTAGTCTGTTATTGAGCACTCCCATCACAAGTTAATTTAGGGGATTAAACTGCACTTAATCCAAACAAAAAACTAAGATCTCGAGAAAACCATTAGTTGAAGACTGGGTATAATGGTCCACACAATTAGAAAGCTAACAGTCGTTTCTTGCCTCTAATTACCAAATGCTCCTTGAAGATTTGACCATTAGGGCAAACAATAATGGCATTGTTGGTATTTCTCACTCACCAAGAACATGGAAACAATTTATTGTGAGCATTCGTCTTTCTAGCTTGCCACATTTCTCTATATAAACGAGTAAGAGAAGGAAGGCATAGTTAGAGGGAAAAAAAGAAGAAGAAACAAAGCATTGAACAATGAAAGAAATTATGAGGATAGACACTAAATTATTCTACGTTGTTCTGATTTTCACATTATTCTCAGTGGGGAATTGTCATGAACATGGAAATAAGCATCAGAAAAAGAAGTTTGGTCTTCATCGCTCAAATTTTCCCGACGATTTTGTTTTTGGAGCATCATCTTCTGCTTACCAGGTACGTGTGTCAGGGTTTAATTTATGTCAAGTTTAACGATTGGTGTAAAAATTTTGTCCTTCATTTTTGAGATTTATTCATTTACAACTTAATAATTCCCTAATTGACTGCAGTATGAAGGTGCAGCTAGTGAAGATGGTCGAAAACCAAGCATTTGGGACACATTCGTCCAAAATTATCCCGGTATATCTCTATCTTTGATGCAAAATTTAGCATATTGATGAAGATAAAAAAAAGTATTTTAAGTGGGATGGTTTTTTTTTTAGTCACATAAAATGCTCTTCTCAACTACTCCCAAATTCCCAACCATATTCGCATATGTAGCTTTCTAACATGCCAAACGCACATATAAAGATGAACCAAGCCAAGGGTTAGACATTTACATTCTATCATGTTTTACGCAGAAGAATAATAATTAAGATAGTTGCAATCGATTTCGAGTTTAGGCAATTAAAATATTATTTTGTATCTTTAATCTTTAAAGTGAGAACAACCATTTTGGCTATTTGGTTCTTTTATTATTTGGCATGGTGTAACTTATCTCACGAGCTATATAAATCAATTTACTTAAAAAACTAAGGGTTGACATTGATTTTTCGGAAGGTGAAATGTAAAGATTTTATTAAGTATTAATTTCTCCCTTTAATTGATTTTGATATAAATGATAAGGATGAACGTATTTCTCAGAAAAGAAGGATATGATGAGAGAAATTAACTAATATTGTGTTCAACTTGGTTACACTATAGACAAGATATCGGACAAGAGTAGCGGGTCAGTTGCCGTTGACTTTTATCATCGTTATAAGGTAAAGTGTTCTAAAATTTTCCAAGAAAATAAAATGTTGTATTTTCGTATTTTTTTTAATTTAAAAATACAAGTAAATAGAAAATTTGTCTACCGATTACCTTTTACGCTTTTTGCAGGAAGATGTGGGCATAATGAAGGACATAGGACTTAACGGCTTCAGATTTTCCATCTCATGGCCTAGAGTGTTACCTGGTAAGTTAATATTTGATGACGTCTCAATTATTCAAATACACAAAATATTTTATGTTAACTTAATCTTAATTTTCCTTAAATTTTTAGGTGGTAACCTCAAGGGTGGAGTGAACCAAAAAGGAATTGATTTTTACAACAATCTTATCGATGAACTCCAATCCCAAGGTCTTGCTATGATCCCACCACTTTATTTTTTCCAAAAAAATAAACTTATTTTAATTTATATAACTAAATTTTATTTTATTATATATATATACAAAAAAACCAGGAATCAAGCCCTTTGTGACATTATTCCACTGGGATCTTCCGCAAGCTCTTCAAGATGAATATGGTGGCTTTCTCAACTCCAAAATTGTGTAAGTGAAATTAAAATCAGGGAATTACTGGAGATTTTTTTTAAATTATGCATACAATAATTGATGCAAACTCCACTTGTTGCCTGTGACAATTTTGGAACTATCCTGGCCCAATTCCAGAATTGGGTCTGTGGTGGCCCACAGGCCCAACATTTAAGCATGACCTACTATATCTCCATTATTGGCTCCAAGAATTACCATACCAATCCAATTGTGTAATCTTTTTTTTAGAAGGAATTGTGCAATCTTTCAGTGTGCAATGAGCTGTTGTCGTTTTAGTGGTTACAATAGTTCTATCCAAAGTTTAAAATGTGAAATAATTATAAATACATCTAACTTTACTGTATCATTTATAAGTACAAATTTCTTAATTTATTCATTCTCAATTTAACAAAATTTTGTAATCTATTCTTTTTTTTACAAAAGTGTTTAGTTAAATATAGAGTGGCCGGATCAACTATCCTCCGGATTTTGGGATCGGACCAACCCACTCTAACTCCCAATTTATAATTGGATTAGTCGAATTGTCAGTCGAATCACATTTTAATAAGCAGTGAATATATATGGGCTTTCTATACATTCTTCTTTTATTTTAGCTCGGAATATATCTCAAGTAAAAATTTTCATCCTATATAATTAAGTTATAAACTGTACATGAGCTATACTCTAAGGGTAGCTAATGCCCCAAAATTACATAAGAAGAGAACCGAGAGGCCACCATACCTACCACTCTCGGAGAGCTTCAGGATAAAGAAAAAGGTTTTGATTGCACTGGCTCTATATGATTGTTAGACTGAGATTTTAAGGTTAAAAATATATATCCGCGATCACTCAATTATACATAATTCACGTAATGATCAATAATCTATTTTTTTCCCCTAATCTGTCTTGCGAAATAATGTGGTCCTCGTCATGCTATCGTCTCTGCAGGAATGACTTCGGTGATTTTGCGGATTTGTGCTTTAGCAAGTTCGGAGACAGAGTCGAGCACTGGATAACCTTAAACGAGCCGGCATCATATGCTTGGGCTGGTTATACGAGTGGTATAGGTCCACCGGGAAGATGCTCCAAATATGTATCTTCGAATTGTACGGGTGGCGACTCCAGTACGGAACCCTACACGATCGTTCACAACCAGCTTCTAGCCCATGCAGCCGCTGTTCAAGTTTACAGGCAAAAATACCAGGCAATATTTCTTTTTTCAAATATTCAGAATAAAAAAAATATTGGGCCAATGTTTTTAAAATATCTGAAGAACAATCTATTCATCGAGATATTAGATGAGCAGAATGTTCTTCGAATATTTTTAAAATTTTTTTTTAATTATTTGGGTTCAGGTCGGGTCAGTAGTAACAACGATTTTCCCTCCACTAACTGTTGGAGAATTCATTATTTCTGATTGTGTTGTTGGCTACATGTGTACAGAAACAACAAAAGGGTGAAATTGGAATCACAATAAATTCTGAATGGATTATGCCTCTGACAGATACGGAAAAAGACAAAGCAGCTGCTCATCGGGCACTGGCTTTCCGATTTGGATGGTAAGAATCGTCTATTAATTTCTTATTACAAGGTTTTTAAATGACCTTAACTTAATATATATTAACATGCATGTATATAAATTCTTTAAGATAAACATGTGGTATTCATCCTCCGATTGATTTTTTCCTCTTTTCCGCACAGCTTTATGGAACCGCTAAAATCTGGCAAGTACCCAAAGGAAATGGTATCTCGCTTAGAGAAACGATTGCGCAGATTTTCGGAAGAGGAATCGTCATTGGTTAAAGGGTCTTACGATTTTATTGGGGTCAATTATTACTCGAGCAATTATGTATACGACATTCCCTGCCCTACAGAAAACTTGAGCTTCACCACAGATTCATGCGCTAACACAACAGGTAAGTTGATTAACATACACACTAATAAATTTAATTCTCCAATTCGAGCATCGGTTTTATATACTCGTTAAGAGAGTTTTGTCACCTTTTTTTATATATAAGTAGAATGTATATTACTCCAAAATGATTACACCGAAAGTACCGTCAAGCACGAAACACCAAAATAGAATATAATAAAAGTTACAATAACTTCACTATATCCCTTACTCCCACAAAACACCACCTACTGCACTAACAAACGTGACATCCCCAAATGGGCTTAAATAGACCAAGTAACTTGGCCCATTAAACTTCCAAAGCTCATTCCAGAAACTTTCACCTTACACTGGGATTGAGTGGAGGAAGATATTCACCTTGGATGCCGAGAACCACCAGCAGACAAGATTGACCCTTAGTGGTGACAGAAATAGGAGTCGGCTCTTCCTAATCACCTTTTGGGCTGCTCCCGCTGATGATGGTGTCCTCGGCGACGCCTTCATTTTCTCCCCTGTCGTGCCCAAGTCTCTTGATCCGCTTTCCACATCGTCGTGTAGTCGCTTTCGCCTTAGTTGTCGCCATGGGGTGTTCCACCGCTCCGGTCCTGCCTTTCCGTGGAAGGAGGAGGGGACGGTGGAACAATTTGAGGTTGTTAGTATAGAGATTTTTAGAGAGAAGGGTTTTTTTAGAGAGAGAAGAGGTAGAGAGTTTTGTCACCTAAATGTTAATTAGTTGGTCCGGTAAGAATTTAGATATTGGGTGTTTCAACAAAAAAAAAAGGTACATATTATTTGTTTGTTTTATTTGATATTATTTGGAATATGTTCTTGACGGGAGGCTGTCTCTTTATTTGTGCATATTAATTATGAATTGGGTTACGGATCAGTGGTAAAGAATGGAGTTCCAATTGGTCCTCGGGTACGTATCTTAATTATTATTTTTTTGGTTTCACCGTTTGATAATTTAATTTCTTTATATTTTCTTGTTATTTGATTTTCTAATAAAAACCCGAGATGGGAAATATATGACCGAAATATTGTAATTTGAATTTCTTCAGGGAGCTTCAGAATGGCTTTACGCTTACCCGGAAGGAATTTCTAAACTTCTGCAGTACACCAAGAAGAAGTACAACGATCCAGTAATTTACATTACTGAGAACGGTAATATTCTGGTTGAATTACGACGGAATAGAAAAATCATAACAAGGAATACAATATTTATCTTGTGTTGCTTTTTCACATATATTGAATCTGTGCATAAATTATTTTAAATTTGATCAATTTTAGTTTTTTACCTCGTAGAATTTACTTGTTGATTAATTATTTTGTCAGGATTTAGTGACTACAGGAATGACTCGCTGGACGATAATATAAGAGTGCAATACTACAAGGACCACACGGTTGAACTCCATAAGGCAGTGAGGTAACCATGCACATATTTTCTTTTCTTGTATTAATGTTATATTTTTATAAGTGGTTAATTTTGTAACTCAAAAAATAATTTACACCCAAATACAATCCACCTTGTAGATGAATCCAAATATAAGGTTAAGTCTTGACTGCCTAAAGTTGAAGTCGACTGGGACCTTGTTAAGCATTTTCTAACTCGGAAAAAAATAGTATGAAGAAATCGACTGGTCGACCATATTCTTTTCTTGTATTAATGTTGTTTAGAGGATGATTTTTTATCTGACATTATTCTAATTTAGTCTAGTGATTTTGATTTGAATAGGAAAGGCGTAAAGCTGAAGGGATACTTCCCATGGTCGTTATTGGATAATTTTGAATGGGGTCTTGGCTACACTGTTCGTTTTGGAATTGTGTACGTGGATTACGACGACGGATTGAAGAGATCCTTGAAGAAGTCAGCTGAATGGTACAAGAAGTTTCTCGCAAGTAGCTCGGGTAACGCCACAAATGCGGCTTTAAAATTCAAGAAATAGCAACATAATATATCGAAAAAATGTGTCAATAACGTCGACTTCTGATCGGGAGATGCACCTATAATATGGAAGCCATTAAGCGTTTATATTGAAAAGACACATGTCTCTTTTTTTTCCTTTTCTGGACAATGAAACTGATGAAGAGTTGCAGCTACTCTTGGAGTTCATATAGCTTCTATCCCTGCAACGCATTTGCTGAAATGGATATGGCTAGTTCTTAAAATTGAACCCATATATCAAGACAAAATTTTGATCATAATGATACGAAACAATGAGATCAGTTTCCTAAAAACTCAAAAATACGATGATCAATTTATCGGGCAATCTTTAAAGGCGAAAAATATAATCGAGAATTTCTATTACATTTTATTCTTTATAACGTGCAGAAATGATTATGGTGGTTGCAATCTTTCACGTAGCTTTGCAATCAAGATACCATACTATACCTAGAATCTTGGAGTTGATTAGGGCTGACTTCTTTTTATTTTTTGAAAGATAATTTTTTTACACCAAGAAAATACTTTGTCAGCCAAACTTAGGTAAGTTTTTTTTGAATCGGAAAATTGAGTAACTTAGGTAAGTTAACATTTCCAATGTAACTAAAGACAAGTTTCCTTTCTTCATTGATGTATATATTTATATGGAGTAATATAAATCGCCCACTTTTTAAAAATGAATAAGGCAACACATAACACATATCTAGTCAGAGCAAATATTTTCTTTTTAGGTAAAAATTTAAAAAACTCGTAAATATATACGGCCCTGGATTGGGCACGGACTATATAAAATAGTTCCGTGCCGTTTGGAATTAATCTGAGCCATGGGATCGGGTCTTTAACTCTTCTCTCAGATCCGACAGTCTTTAAAAGTGCGAGGGTGTTTTGGTCTTTTGACTTACCTCTCTCCTACTTCTCCTCCCTTATCTCTCCTCTCTCTCCTCTCTCTCTTCTAGGCCATGACAAACCACGGAGCATCTCAAATCTGGACCAAGTTCGCCAGCGAAGACGACGACGATCCCGGCGACAGCGACGATCCCGGCGAGGAGCACCGGTTGTTCGTCAAGATCTAACGATTCCGACGCCGATAGAGGAGAGGAAAGGACCCGACTGCCGGCGTGTGGAAGAACCAAATCCGAACAAGGACTCATCGAAGTAGTCCTCGCTGGCCAAAAGTGGAAGAACCTGATCCACCGTCTTCATCTCCTCGCTTGTTGACGTCGTTTCTGATTCTCCGTCGACGAGGCCGGCGACGGGGTAGGATTCATGAGTCGATGACCGGAGACCTCAACACCTGTAGTTGTTCCCGCAGCCGCCTCCCCCCTCCATTGGTGTACCCGCTGTTAGGGTTAGTTCAGCCACCACCGACGGTGTCATTTTTTGAGGGGGTCGAGGTCGTCGTCATCTTTCTCGCCTATTGCCGGGGGTTTGCAAACCGAATGATGAGTGATTAAATTAAAGAATCCAACTTAAAAATCCCACCGAACAGGTTATGCCATCAAGATGTGTGTGTAGTTTCAAAGTGAAAACAATTTCTTCTGTAATGAGTTGAAATGTGCCTGGGAACTCTTAACTGATGGTGTATTTGAATGTTTATGTTGGTTGGTGGAGGGTTTCAACTTTAAGCCTGTAATTGTTGTTATCTGTGAATTGCAATTAAACTCTTTATCTTGGTTGAAATTTTCTTCAGATTTCATATATTAGTAGCTCAAAAGACGGGTTTCAAGATGTTGAGGGGAGTTGATGTATGGATTTCTAACTTAAATTGGGGAGTTTGTGAATGAAATTGAACTTAATATTGGTACAAGAAACCAGTTCTTTGTGTATGGAGTGTTTATAGGTTTATTAATTATGATTAGATATAAGGTGTTGACTGCAATATTCAATTAGAGACACTTACAATAATCTCTCTCAAGTTGGGCCCCATTACTTTGGGTTTTTCGATGGGTCCGTGAGCTCATGTTCTTTGTTACGAGAATGGCATGCCCGGATTAACGAGAATGGAAGGCCGGATATACGAGAATGGCATGTCCGAGTAAGAGAAATGTCACGCCCAATTACGAGAATGGCAAGCTCGGGTTACGAAAATGGCATGTCTGGGTTATAAGAATGGCAGGTCGGGTTTAGGAGAATGGCATGCTCGGGTTACGAGAATGGCAGAACGGGTTTAAGAGAATGGCATGCCCGGGTTTGAGAAATGTCATGCCTGGTTACGAGAATGGCAAGCCCGAGTTACGAGAATAGCATGCTTGGGTTACGAGAATGGCAGGCCAGGTTTAGGAGAATGGCATGCCCGGGTACTAGAAATGTCACACCTGGTTACGAGAATGGCAAGTGCGGGTTATGAGAATGGCATACCCAGGTTACGATAAAGGCAGGCTGGGTTTAGGAGAATGGCATGCCCGGATTCGAGAAACTTCTGGTTACGAGAATGGCATACCCGGGTTACGAGAATGACAGGTCGGATTTAGGAGAATGGCATGCCCGAGTACGAGAAATGTCATGCCCGATTACGAGAATGGCAAGTTCAAGTTATGAGAATGGCAAGCGCAAGTTATGAGAATGGCATGCCCAGGTTACGAGAATGGCAGAACGGGTTTAGGAGAATGGCATGCGCGGGTTTTAGAAATTTTAAATAAATTAAATAATTAATCAAATAGCATGCACGGTTATGTCTAATAATATGTTCGATTATATTAAAATGACATGTTTGATTCGTACTAATTAATCACCTACATTACCAATTTTAATTAATAAAATAAAGTGCAATTAAAAACAAAAAAAACTAATTAAAAAACTAAAGTGGAGCGCGTGATCACCTTCCATGTGCCATGAGTATGTTTTTTTCTTGTCACCAGAATGCCACGCGCGCGGGTCTTTTAATTTAATGCCATCCTTTTGAATTTAATTACGAAAATGCCACCGTGTTTTAATTCTTGGGCCTTTGGTCCAAATGGTCCGGAATATGGGCCATTCCGGATCCAATCTGAACCCAAATATATACAACTTACAACTTTTCCAAAATGGATAATTTTTTAATAAAAAAAGAGCTAACCTATTAGTAAGTTGCCTCCCATTGAAGACCGCCACGTGGTGATCGGTTAGACCTGAAAAAGAGCAGAATCTGGTCGAGCCGTCGAGGGAAGAGCGGTACGTGGGATGAACTCTTCGTGCAAGTACATCAAACTTTTCAATATAATAATGTAGTGCTATAACAAAGATTTTTTCCCCTAAAATAAACCTAAGAGGTTTTTTTCCTTAAAATAACAACTCAAGTAGCTAACAATCTTTTAACCTTAATTTAGTGAAATTTGGGTCTCTAAAAAATTGTTTAAGATAATCTGCTAGTTAATAGTGGCTTTTGGCTAGGAATGACAATGGATATGGTAGATTAAGATCTAAATTCTACCCACGATCCTATGGATATTTTGAATAAGGACTCAGACCTAGATCTGGACCATGGCCTTAGGGTCCAAACGAAGATTCACGCCCTATCCGTACACACATTGCTTTACAACATACTTTTATCATTTTAATATAATCAAAATTAAAAAATTAATGTGAATGATTAAAAAATCTCACATTTGAAAGTCTATATGATAAACGATAACTATCAAATTAAGGCTGAGAATAAACTCTAAACTAACTAAATAAATGTGATTCAAATGGATACAAGTTGACCACAGCATAAAAAGAAGGGAAAACTTTATTTTAGTACTCTATAGTATCACAGATTCACGCTTTACTATGTTGTGATTTAAAACACATAGAACATGTCCAACTTCTTTCAATTTTCATCAAAAATAGGTCCTGGGCAGCCCTTGCAGTTATCCAAATTCTTTTTAACAAAATGACGTAGTTTGGTTTCCCATGTGGACTGCGACATCATATGTGCTTGGGATGACTTGGTTTTGATGTGTCTGGTGGTAAATTACCAAAATATCACAAATTTGTTTATAATTTTTTTAAAAACCCATCTCCCCTAACCTCTTACTTTCCCGTTCAAAATCCAACCTTTACCCCTCACCTCTCCCCTCAAGAAAACGTAAACAAATAATCAAACAAGTACTTGTAAAAAGTTCAACGAGATTAGCATGAAAGTGAAGGAAATGGGCAGCAACAAACCCCCCGCCGTGGCTATCGCCAACAAACCCCCCGTTGCGAAGTGGGTTCAGCTGGGTCCGGTCGGTAAAAGGGCAACGGAAAAGAATCTGAATGGTGGTCACTGAAATCAATATAGAAGCGGCCATTTTTTAAGGTAAGGCTTCTTGCTTTCTTCTTCTTCGTGATGTGGGGTTGGGAATATAGATTTTGTGCGCTTTTACTTGGGTTAGAGCTTACCGCTGTTGCAGTTTTGAGGTTTGCTCGTTGATCTTGGCGGTTCGAAAGATTAGGTCTTTAGGGTAACTAAGCTGAGGAATTGGGATTTACTGTCTTCTATTGAAGTTGGTTTTATTGGGTTTTGTTTAGGTCTGTTAGGAATCTGAGTTAGGGAATGGGTGATGCCAAGGTAGAGCAGCGTTGCCTTGTAAATAAGCAAACCATGGTGGCTTCGAGCTCCTCGGTCTCCGACGGTAGTGGTTCTGCCGTTGCCAAGTCTCCTGGGTCATGTAGCCCGATTGGAATTTATAAACACGAACCCTAGGTTCGCAGCAGCGGAAGATAAAAAAAATTTCACCAACACCGAATCTGATCATAACTGTATAACTTAAAATCAAGATAACAACATAGTTAGAGAATTCTTATAGTGCGTTGTAGATTGAATTCTCAACTATGATATCCACGTAGTCCTCGTCTACGAACTCCTTGACAATTGAAATCTTTTAGAATTCGCTAGGAGAATTCTTTATCGAAGAACTAGAGAAAATATGTGTCTTGTATCTAGGTTAATGAATTTCTATGTAAAAATACCCACACATGTATATATAGTAAAATAATTAATCAACTCCTACCCTTTTAGGAGTAGGTTTCACGGGAGGCAAGGTTGGAAGCCCTTAGTGGCTTCCAACATTGACTTCCATTTTGGGCCTCCAAGCCCATTCTATTATTTTCTTGACCCAGTCAATATGTCCAACATCTAATAGATTTTACTATACATATTAGTATTTAATTAAATTCAACTTAATTAAATAATTACAATTATAATTCTATCTAATAGAATTATAATATTTCTCTATAGATTAAATATTCTTGATCAAATCAATATTTAATCTAACCAACTTCAATTCGTAAACTAAGACTACTTGTTGTCTGACCCATAGGCCCTCACATGCTAAGCTATTAGTCGAACTAATGGTCTTAGTCGAATCCTAGACAATAGACCAGACACTCTAAACATATGAGGGTCGTTGCGAGGATACTGCAACTACCTGTAATGTGAAGCTCACAGTAATACGGTCTTTTCATTCGCGAATACTCGATTAAGTCTTGAACATGATTAAGTGTCTATTCAAATAACTTAATCATATTATCTCATTCTACTAATTGATCATGTTGTCACTTTTAGACACCATTCCAAAAGTGACGTGCATTGGCCAATGACTAACAATCCATATTTGAGGAATGAATCCTATTCTTGGCTTAACTACCACGCACATGTACTTCGTGATATACCCAACACATGCCGTATCTACCCCGTCAGGAGTGCAAGCGTTGGTCATAGTCAAAGTCTATCACTCTGAACATATCGTGCGTATTGACATCAAGTCAGAGGACTATTACACTACTCCACAAACTGATATTCCCGTAGAAACGTAAATAGAATACACCAAATAATTTCTCGGTCGGGTATGCCAATACTCTCCAAAGTATCTGTGCATCCATCATGAAATACCTAGTATCTCGTAGTTACGAGAACTACTACATCCTCTAAGGATATGATGCAGATCGCACACCAATCTCAATCGCATCATCGATATCCCATTCTCGATGATCATTGATTGTGGCTCTTTAAGAACTATGTGCATAGTCATCTGAGATCTCACATTCTCAATGACAACACTAGTTCATGGAAACGTAAACCTGAATATATGCAAAGAATCAAACATTATATTCATTTATGTAATGCCAAACATTGTTAATACACATTAACAATATAACTGAATGTCATCAAGTATAATGTCCTTATATCGATTGTCTCTAGGATATCTATACTAACAATCTCCCACTTGGCCTAGAGCCAATCACCCATTTGTCTAACACCGAGACTCTCAAAGTGTCTAGTGTGTTATTGCACACCCATTGATTTGGTGAAAGGATCAGTCAGGTTATCTTCTGTGAGAATATGTTCTAATTCTATTTTGGTTGTTGAATCTGCGGTCGTGTCTTGCTTGAAACTATTCCAGCTCACTTTTCTGCCATTGAGCATGAAAGCATACCCTGACTGTGACCTAAAGTCATCACAGTCAGTCATGAAACTGGCATTGGAAAATCCAGTTACCACAAGTTCTGGCTGCCCACTATAGACTAAGAAACATTCTTTAGTTCGTCTGAGATACTTTAGAATATTCTTAACAATAACCCAGTGACGTTCACCTGGGTTCTTCTGGTATATACCAGTGATACTAACAGCGTAGGCCACATCGGATCTAGTACAAGTCATGGCGTACATGATTGATCCAATCGCAGATGCGTATGGGATACTGATGTGAGCAAGCCTAAGGACGCACCTACTATCAAGCTTGTAGACTCGAAGCAAGTTCAAGTTCCAATTGGGCCAATGACAAGAGCACAAGCTAGGAAGTTGCAATCTGACTTCAATGGATTAATGCAAGAAGTTTGGGCTCAAGCAAGTGCGTGGAGGACCAAGGACGTCCAAGAAACCCAAGGGAGGCCCATGCACGTTTTGGAAGCTAAATGGGAAGCTTGACATGCACGTAAGCTTCTAGATGCATGCGCACATGGAGAATCAAGAAGAATCAGCCTATTTAGTCTGTGCATCTACTTGTTTTCGACGTGCAGCTAGTAGTTATTCTATTAGATATTATTTGCTTATATTATTCCTTATTTAGTTGAATAAGTTCGGCCAGACCTCCTTAGAATAGGAAAGAATTTTGGCCAGCCTTGAACTCCTTATTTGGAGTTAGTTTCGTTTAGGAAAGTTGTAAGACTTATGGAGCCTATATAAAGAGGCATCCTCATACAATAAACAGACAACAATTCGGAGAATTACTTAGCATTGGCTAATTGAGAGTTTTGATACTCGTTTGTTCTTGCCTAGGCTGGTGAGTCGTCTTGGCTAGAATTTATCTTTCACTTATCAAGCGGATCATCCATCCCCGCTCGTGGCGTGATACGACCTTAGGTCAAGGTTCAGAAGCTCTTGCAGGGGGTTAAGGTTCAATTTCGTGCCTTAGTTCGTGTGAGTTCTTGTGAGTTTTGATCTGTTCCATTCTAAAGTAACAAACGGTCCGAGTTGTGAATCTTTCCGCGGAGATTCATATCAGTTGGTATCAGAGCTTAGCTTGTTACTTTAGTTCATTATCCTTGTTATTTTGGTTCTTGTTGGTTCATTTTGTTGCTTGTTATTTTTGTTCTTGTTGGTTCATTTTTTTTTCTCTTCGCTGTTTGAGAGAAAAGAGAGGAAAACAAACGAGTAAAGCAACAAAAGAAAAGAAAAGAAAAGAAAAGAAAAAAAAAAGGAAAGAAAAGAAAAAGAAAAGGAAGCCGCAAGCTAAAGAGGAAGCAAGCTATATTGGAAGTCTCAAGCTAAAGAGGAAGCAAATCCGAGGGAAGCTACCGAACTAAGAAGGCGCAGCAGCTGATCAAGAAAAGGGACGAGCAAGACTAAAAGAAAGACCAAAGAGGAACTTTAACATTTTGTTTGTTAAAGCGTGAAGCTCAAGCAAGGCCGTTCTAGCCTTAGTAAGAACATACAAGTATCACGAGAGGAAAAAGGCAAGAGTGTGCGAGTACCTTAGAGAGAAAAGCCAAATATTTGAGTACAAACACGAGAGAACTTGAGTGCACCATACATTGAGAGTATACACGTAAGGGAGTGAGCTTGTGAGGCCATATTTTTTTTATTACTAACCAATTTTTCTTGCAGCAAACATGTCGCATGAAGGTCAAACTATGGGAAACATAGACCTTAAGTTATTAGTGGATGCCTTGGCCGGGAAGCTCGAGCAGATGGTGCAAGCTCAGATGGAGCCTTTGCAACTACGCGTGGAGAATTCTCGTGACAACCCCCAAACGCGAGGCGAACTCCAAAGGCGTAGGAGAGGAGTACCTATTGGAGAGTCGAGCGGAGCTGATTCTGAATCGGAAGAAGGCGTAGGCTCGACAAGGAGTCTTAGGAGAGCAAGAACAAACCGTCCACCTAGGGAGGCGAAGCCAAAGAGAGACGACAACATAGGGAGTATCAAACTGAAGATACCTTCCTTTGCTGGTCGTTCTGACTCGGAGGCGTACTTAGAGTGGGAGAAGAAGATTGAGTTCGTGTTGGATTGCCACAATAGCTCCGAAGAAAAGAAGGTAAAACTTGCCATCACCGAATTGGGAACGCCCTATAGCTACTTGGGAAGACATGAAAGTGGTGATGAGGAAGAGATTTGTTCCAAGTCATTACTATAGAGGGCTGTATAAGAAGTTACAAGGAATGAGGCAAGGAAGTTTGAGTGTGGAGGAGTATTTCAAACAGATGGAGATGGCCATGATAAGAGCTGATATAGATGAAGATAGAGAAGTTACAATGGCAAGGTTCTTGAATGGACTCAATCCTGAAATTCAAGACAAAGTTGAGTTGCAACACTATGTGGAGTTGGAGGACATGGTGCATATGGCAACAAAAATTGAGAAGCAACTCAAGAGAGGAGAGGGGAGAACAAAAGCTACATCAAATTCTACTTGGAAGCCAAACTACCAAAAGAAGTTTGACAAGCCACAAGCAGCCAAAGTAGAGCATAAATCCGAGAGTTCTCAAGCTAATTCTCAAAGGAAATTGGAAGTCACTCCAGCTAGGAACCGTGACATCAAGTGCTTTAAGTGTCAAGGAAGAGGGCACATCTCAAGTCAATGCCCTAACAAGCAAGCAATGGTGATCAAGGAAAGTGGAGAGATTGAAACTGAAGAAGAGGATTCGGAGCATGAAAGCATGCCTTCTTTGGAGGACGTATCTGAGGAAGAGTACCAAGCTGCTAAGAGGCTTACTCTTGTGTCTAGAAGAGCATTGAATGTGCAAGTAAAAGAGGAAAATGATGTGGCTCAAAGAGAAAATATTTTTCACACGAGGTGCTATGTCAAAGACAAGGTGTGTAGTGTCATCATAGATGTAGGAAGTTGTGCTAATGTCGCAAGCACTACTATGGTGGAGAAGTTGGGGTTGCTCACTGGAAAACACCCTAAGCCTTACAAACTACAATGGCTGAATGATAGTGGCGAAGTACGAGTGATGAAGCAAGTATTGGTAGCATTCCGCATTGGCAACTATGAGGATGAAGTGTTGTGTGATGTCGTACCAATGCAAGCTGGTCACCTATTGTTAGGAAGGCCATGGCAGTTTGATAGGAAAGTGCATCATGATGGCTACACCAACAAATACTCATTTATACTTAAGAAGAGAGTAATCACCTTGGCACCCTTGTCACCATCACAAGTTTGTGAAGATCAACGACTGTTGCAACAAGAAAGTGATGAGCAAAGAGAGCGTGACAAAAAGAAAAAGAATGAGAGGAGAGAAGAAGCCAAAAAAAAGATAAGAAAAATGGCCAATGGAGAGGAAAAGATTGAGAAAACAAAAGAAGCCGGAAAAACAGAAATTAAAACGGCCAAAGAGAGAAAAACCGAGAGTTGGAAAAAGAGTTACTATGTGGGAACAAGTGATATTAAGCAAGCATGCTTTGAAAAGAAGCCTATGATCTTACTTCGGTATAGGGAGGCACTTTTAAACACTAACGAGCTTGAACCACATGTACCTAGTACGGTTGTGTCTCTTTTGCAGGATTACAAGGATGTCTTTCCCGACGAGCTACCACCTGGTTTGCCACCTATTCGTGGGATTGAACATCAAATAGACTTTGTTCCGGGAGCTGCCATACCTAACCGTCCCCCATATAGAAGCAATCCTGAAGAGACAAAGGAGCTTGAGAAGCAAGTCAACGAGTTGTTGGAGAAAGGGTACGTAAGAGAAAGCATGAGTCCATGTGCTGTTCCAGTCCTACTTGTGCCCAAGAAGGATAAAACATAGAGAATGTGTGTTGATTGCCGAGCAGTCAACAACATAACGGTAAAATATCGTCACCCTATCCCTCGTTTAGATGACATGTTAGATGAGTTGCATGGTTCTTGCATGTTTTCTAAGATTGATTTGAAGAGTGGTTATCAACTTCCCTTTCAGTAGTTGGAAAGCCTTCTCTTGAGCTTCTCCCCAAGTAAAGCTCACGTTCTTCTTGATGACTTCAGTTATGGGTGCGGCTATGCTACTAAAGTCCTTCACAAATCTCCTATAAAAACTAGCTAGTCCATGAAAGCTCCTAACATTAGCAACACTTGTAAGGCTTGGCCATTCACGGATAGCTCGGATCTTTTCTTCGTCAACCTGTATTCC
Organism: Hypericum androsaemum; assembly: GCA_963995505.1. NCBI lineage: Eukaryota > Viridiplantae > Streptophyta > Magnoliopsida > Malpighiales > Hypericaceae > Hypericum > Hypericum androsaemum. The sequence goes on along the minus strand of OZ023193.1, from coordinate 11,459,689 downwards.
GTTAGTTCCAACAACAAAACCCAAGAATACAAGCTTATCCGTACAAAAGGTGCACTTCTTCAAGTTAGTAAACAATTGTTCTTCTCTAAGTGCATCTAAGACAGATTTCAAATGTCCTAGATGATCCTCCATGCTCTTGTTATAGATGAGTATATCATCAAAGTAAACAACTACAAATTTACCAATGAATGGACGTAGAACATGATTCATGAGTCGCATAAACGTGCTAGGTGCGTTGGACAAACCAAATGGCATGACCATCCACTCATACAACCCATACTTAGTTTTAAAAGCAGTCTTCCACTCATCTCCTTCTTTCATCCACTAGTTCAAGCATTGGAGATATGGCAGCATTACTTGTGGCCAAAGGAGTTTGTGATTCACACTGATCATGAGTCACTCAAGCACTTAAAGGGGCAACACAAGCTGAACAAGAGGCATGCACGATGGGTGGAATTCATTGAGACATTTCCTTATGTCATTCGCTACAAGCAAGGTAAGGAAAATGTAGTGGCTGATGTACTATCACGAAGGTACGCCTTGATCTCAACTCTTGATGCTAAACTACTGGGCTTTGAACACATTAAGGAGATGTATGTTGATGATGTTGATTTTGGCGAGTTGTTTAGATCAACTGAAAGAAGTGCATTTGGTAAGTTCTTTCGTAATGAAGGTTACCTATTTCGTGAAAATAAACTTTGTGTGCCTAATTGTTCGATGCGAGAATTACTAATTCAGGAGGCACATGGAGGTGGCTTAATGGGACATTTTGGAATTGCAAAGACCTTGGCAATGCTACAAGATCATTTTTTTTTGCCACACATGAAGAGAGACGTTGAGAGAGTTTGTGGTCGTTGCATCACTTGCAAGCAAGCCAAGTCAAAGGTAAAACCCATGGTTTGTACACCCCACTACCTATACCTAGTGAGCCCTGGATTGATATCTCTATAGATTTTGTGTTAGGCCTACCTAAGACTAAGCGTGGAAGAGATTTAATTTTTGTGGTAGTGGATAGGTTTTCTAAGATGGCACATTTCATTCCATGTCATAAAACTGATGATGCTTCAAACATTGCTGATTTGTTCTTTAGAGAGGTTGTTAGGTTGCATGGCATGCCTAGGACAATTATCTCTGATAGAGATGCTAAGTTCCTAAGTTACTTTTGGAAGACCTTGTGGTGCAAGTTAGGTACTAAGTTGTTGTTTTCTACTACTTGTCATCCTCAAACTGATGGTCAAACTGAAGTAGTAAATAGGACTTTGTCTACACTTTTGAGAGCACTCATTAAGCATAACATTAAGACTTGGGAAGACTGTTTGCCTCATGTTGAGTTTGCTTATAATCGTTCTGTCCATTCTGCTACTCAATTCTCACCATTTGAGCTTGTTTATGGATTTAATCCTTTGACTCCATTGGATTTATCACCTCTACCTTCGAGTGAGCATGTTAACTTAGATGGAAAGAAGAAAGCTGAATTTGTCAAGCAGTTACATGAGAAAGCAAGAATGAACATCGAGAAGCGCACGGAGCACTATGCGAGGCAAGCAAACAAAGGAAGGCACAAGGTTGTCTTTGAGCCGGGAGATTGGGTTTGGCTACATATGAGGAAGGAGTGTTTTCCTGTTCAAAGACATTCAAAGTTGCTACCACGGGGAGATGGTCCATTCCAAGTGCTAGAATGCATTAATGATAATGCCTACAAGCTGACCTTCCGGGTGAGTATAGTGTAAGTGCTTCGTTTAACGTGGCTGACTTGAGTCCTTTTGATGTAGGCGATGATTTGAGGACAAATCCTTTTCAAGAGGAGGGGACTGATGTGAGCAAGCCTAAGGATGCACCTACTATCAAGCTTGTAGACTCGAAGCAAGTTCAAGTTCCAATTGGGCCAATGACAAGAGCACGAGCTAGGAAGTTGCAATCTGACTTCAATGGATTAATGCAAGAAGTTTGGGCTCAAGCAAGTGCATGGAGGACCAAGGATGTCCAAGAAACCCAAGGGAGGCCCATGCACGTTTTGGAAGCTAAATGGGAAGCTTGACATGCACGTAAGCTTCTAGATGCATGCGCACATGGAGAATCAAGAAGAATCAGCCTATTTAGTCCGTGCATCTACTTGTTTTCGACGTGCAGCTAGTAGTTATTCTATTAGATATTATTTGCTTATATTATTCCTTATTTAGTTGAATAAGTTCGGCCAGACCTCCTTAGAATAGGAAAGAATTTTGGCCAGCCTTGAACTCCTTATTTGGAGTTAGTTTCGTTTAGGAAAGTTGTAAGACTTATGGAGCCTATATAAAGAGGCATCCTCATACAATAAACAGACAACAATTCGGAGAATTACTTAGCATTGGCTAATTGAGAGTTTTGATACTCGTTTGTTCTTGCCTAGGCTGGTGAGTCGTCTTGGCTAGAATTTATCTTTCACTTATCAAGCGGATCATCCATCCCCGCTCGTGGCGTGATACGACCTTAGGTCAAGGTTCAGAAGCTCTTGCAGCGGGTTAAGGTTCAATTTCGTGCCTTAGTTCGTGTGAGTTCTTGTGAGTTGTGATCTGTTCCATTCTAAAGTAACAAACGGTCCGAGTTGTGAATCTTTCCGCGGAGATTCATATCAGATACCTTCCATGTACTCGATTTCTGCTTCTTCAGAAGGACAATCCTTCTTTGACAGCTTAATCCCATGATTCGCTGGCAGGTAACCTCTCTTAGAGTCCTCCATTTTAAATGCTTTAGTACCTTGTCTCTGTATGTGGATTGTGACATCCCCAACATCCTTTTAGATCTATCTCTATAAATCTTTATTCCAAGGATGTAGTAGGCTTCACCCAAGTCTTTCAGCATAAAGGTCTTGGACAGCCAATCTTTCACGGATTGCATTAGCGGGATACTATTTTCTAGAATTAATATGTCATCAACATATATGATAATAAAAACAGTCTTATCCCTTTGGCATTTACGATAGATACATGGATCTTCCGCATTTTTAACGAAGTCAAACGATTTGATAGCTTTGTCAAAATAGATATTCCAACTCCTAAAAGCTTGCTTTAATCCATAAATGGACCTTTGTAGCTTGCATACTGATAGAGATAAGCATGGAAACATATTTATTAATTAGCTTTATGTTTTAGATTATTATTATGTATTTTATTTATATTAGGATTCTAGTTAATAGATTTATTTTGGTTCTTTATAAATAGGACATATTGTCTATTATTTTGGTTGGTTGAATTGATTATAAAATTTAGGGTTTTCCTACTTGTCTTGTCTTTCCGATTGTTCTCTTGCGAGTCTACGGAATAAGTCACTATCGTTGTGTTCTATACGTTTCCGCCTGCATCAGTTGGTATCGAGAGACCAGTCTACGCTCCTTCATCGTGCCTCTGAAATGTGGCAATCAGCAGGAGACGTTGGATCTTGAATGCCTGGATCAACGGATGGACCATTGGATGGACGTGATGTCACAACAAATTGATGTTCTTCAGTAAAACCATGACGAAGTCATGAACTTCTTGTGCACCCAGACGGCCCAAAATGACACGGCGGCAAGAACTACGCAATGTGCGCGACCAGCTTCTCTACCACCCATTGTCGAGCATATGGAGTCGGATGACGAGGTTATCGTGGACAACTCCTGGGCACTGCTTGAGCCAACCGATCAGATTTTTTCTGATGATGAAGTAATTGATGACTTCTTTGGTCCACAAATTTACGACTGCTACCCTGGTGACGAGGACGAGGTTACGGAAGTTGTTGTTGGTGAGTTTCTGGATGTGTCTTTACCTCACGTTTTTCAGGATTATGAAGTCGAGTATGTCGAGCATATTGACTTTATCAGAGTCGATAAGTTCGCATATGTTGAGAGTTCTCTATTGTTGAACTCATGGAACAATCTCAAGGATGCTAACAGATTTGTCCGAAATAGCGAGTTCGTGGTCTTTCGTGTGAATATTTGTTCTGTTGGGATGGGAGATACCAAGTGTCCACATGGGGCTCGAAGGTGTTCAAGAGTGCACATATAAAGATCTCAAACTGGACGACCATACCAAATTCGAGGACAAATTTCTCCAACCGGGGAGAATGATGGAGATAAGCATGGAAACATATTTATTAATTATCTTTATGTTTTAGATTATTATTATGTATTTTATTTATAGTAGGATTCTAGTTAATAGATTTATTTTGGTTCTTTATAAATAGGACATATTGTCTATTATTTTGGTTGGTTGAATTGATTATAAAATTTAGGGTTTTCCTACTTGTCTTGTCTTTCCGATTGTTCTCTTGCGAGTCTACGGAACAAGTCACTATCGTTGTGTTCTATACGTTTCCCCATGCATCACATAATAATTATGAATTTGACTTGGATACAAAATCTTCTGGCTGTGTCATAAACACACGCTCCTCGAGGTTTCCATTAAGGAAAGCCATTTTGACATCCATCTGCCAAATGTCATAATCATAGTATGTAGCTATAGTAAGTAAAATCTGAATGGACTTGATCTTTGCAACTGGTGAAAAGGTCTCGTCATAATCAATGTCTTTGCATTGCTTATAACCTTTTGCCACCAACCTAGCCTTGTAGGTTTGCACTTTGCCATCTGCATCAGTCTTCATCTTGAAGACCCATTTGCAGCCGATGAGACTAACCCCTTCAGGCAATTCTACCAAGTCCTAGACTCGATTTGTATACATCGAGTCCATCTCAAATTTCATGGCCTTTAGCAACTTCCCTGAATTGATGTCTGACATCTCTTCAGTACAAGTCTTAGGTTCATCCTTGTCCGGAATTTTCACATCATCATGTTCCTCCAAGAGAAAAGTAAACTTGAAGGGTGGACGACAAATCCTAGCAGACTTACAGAGTTGCGTTTGTGCAGGCTGTTCATTCTGATTGTGAAGAGGTTCTTCTACAATGATCTGATCAATGCCAGGAGAATTCTCAGGAGCGACGCTTTCGCGCATTTCCTGAACAGGAGATTGAACAATGTCCAAATTATTCTCATTCAGTCTAATTGGAGTATCTTGCGCATGCGAGTTATCCATAACTACGCTCCCACTGGCTGGAAGACTATCACCTAGTGAAAGACTCCCACCATGAGAATCACTGAATGCTCCCACTGATTTCTTGTCGTGGTTAACCGACAAGTCCTCAGCCTCAGCATTACCTTGTGGTTCTTGAATTTCTTTAAGCTCTATCTTTATACGACTTTGTCCCTTAAAGACATAGTCATTTTCAAGGAACGTCGCCTGTCTAGAAATGATAACCTTTTATTTCTCAGAGAGATAGAAATAATATATTTTTGTTTTGTTAGGATATCCCACAAAGTAACCTTTTTCACCTTTGGATTCCAACTTATCAGTGAGCATCTTCTTCATATACGCAGGGCAACCCCACGTCTTGATATGTGAGAATGATGGCTTCTTTCCATACCATAACTCATATGGCATTCTTTCAACTGATTTAGATAAAATCCTATTCAGAATGTAGATTGAGCATTGGAGTGTGTAACCCTAAAGAAATGTTGGAAGAGATGAGAAACTCATCATAGACCTTACCATATCTAACAGGGTTCGGTTCCTCCTTTCTGACACGCCATTCATCTGTGGCGTTCAGGGAGGTGTCCATTGTGATTGGACCCCATGCAACTTTAAATAATCCAAGAACTCTTGGCTAAGATATTCACCTCCTCGATCTGATCGAAGAGTCTTAATACTCTTCCCAAGCTGTTTCTCTACTTCTGCCTTATACTCCTTAAACTTCTCAAAGGCCTCAGATTTGTGTTTCATAAGATACACATATCCATACTTAGAGAGGTCATCAGTAAAGGTAATGAAGTATCTGAAATCATCCCTTGCTAGAGTGGGTAGTGGTCCACACACGTCACTGTGAACCAGCTCTAGCACTTCTTTGGCTCTTACCCCTTTCCCAGTAAAGGGTTTGTTAGTCATTTTTTCTTTGAGACAAGATTCACAATTTCTATAAGACTCAAAGTCAAATGGGGTTAAGTAGTCTAACTTTCTTAACCTTGCAATTCTTTTCACATTGGCATGACCAAATCTACAATGCCATAAGAAGGTGGAATTTTTCTGATTACTTAATTTGAACTTTTTGTTCTGCACATTAAGAACATCATGTCCACAATTTAACAAGTATAAACCATTCAAAAGAGAGGTATTTCTATAAACAATACCATTTTTTGAGAAGCAGCAACTACTTTTAGAAAAATGAAAGGAAAAACCTTCAATGTCTAACATCAGAATGGAAATAATATTTCTGGTATTAGATGGAACAAAATAACAATTATGAAGTTCCAGTGTATACCCACTAGGTAAGTCTATACTATATATCCCTACGCGTTCGGCAGCAACTCGTGCTCCATTACCTGCGTATAGGGCTACTTCACCCGGTCTAACTGCCCTGCTGTCTTTGAGGCATTGCACATTCGTACAAATGTGTAAGCCACAAGTGGTATCTAATATCCAGCAGTCAGAATTATTAGTGGACATATTTATCTCAATAACAAACATACATGTTCTAGAGCCAGAGACACCTAGTGCCTTATTCTCAGCAGCCAGAACCTTTCAGTCTCTCTTCCAGTGCCCCTTCTCCTTCCAGTGGAGGCACACATCCTTGTCAACCCACTTTTTCTTTTGAATACCATCCATAAGTTTAAGGAATTTGGACTTTGAACTATTCTTATCCTTATTCTTTTGCTCCTTTTTGCATTTAAATGCAAAACTAGAAGAAGAGCCCACCATGAGCGTGTTCCTTTCCTTTGAAGTATCTTCAAAAGTCTTAAGCAGGTTAAGCCACTCAGGCATTATACCAAGCAACATAACACACTGCGCCTGCTTTGCATCATCCTGATGCATCTCCTTTCTTGCCTTAGCATCAAATGCATGTTTCGGTGCCAATCCAGAAAATTCGGCCCAGCCAACCTGTTCGATTCTAGTACAAATCTCAATGACATGTTAGCCATTTCAACACACCTAAGCAAATAAATTAAAACGGGAATTAAACAACATGTAATTCCTATGATCAACATTCAACAATCAAAATAAACACGGCCTTTAGCTTTATTTTGTCTCCATTATTTTCACATACTCAACGACCTCATCGGAAGAGTACGAATTTATATATAATATAAATCATAATAGACTAGGATCAACATTCCTACTATCACAATCATCTGCTTTGGCTGGTGAATATAATAGTAGAATTGGTAGGTCTCCAAACCAATTACAATATCTATAATTCCTAGTTATCAGACCTAGTCCAATTGATGTCCCCTCATTATTTCCTTGCTTTGGCTAGTGAAATAACTTAGGTGGTTTACAACCATCACACGGCGACATTCAAATGTCCCTATAAGAGTTCCATTATATGTAGCTCTAAGCAAAAGACTTTGGTCTTAAATACTATAAAGCAAAATCTCAGTTTCTCTTAATTATGACGGAAGACATCGTTCATTCTAAATGAAAACCATATTTCAATTGAGGAACATTTAAAACAGGGGTATTTAACTTGATCAAATAAGATCCATAAATAGTTCACATAATATTTCATGAGATCCAACTCAGAAAATTAAATGTAAACAGTTACCGGAATCTAATTCATAATTTTAAGTTTAGTCCAGGGATCCAATTACAAGTTTAGAATTAATTCAGGGACCAAAATATAATTTGCCAGAATGACCGAAAATTACAGAAACATCCAAGGACCAAACTATAATTATGAGAAACATCCAAGGACCAAACTGTAGTTTTCCAGATCTGCAAACTGACAAATAAGTCCCTGTAATTAACTACTGACCAATTTGAAATTTTATGATTAATCCAGGTACCAAACCGTAATTAACCATTAAATCTGAAATTACAGAAACACCCCAGGGGCATAACTGCAATTTCAGATTTTCAAAATTTGCACAACGGTCCCTGAAGAACATCAAATTTCCAAGGCATGCCCCTAGGACAATTTTGAAAAACGGTCCCTGACAAATAAACTTAGATCGACGCCGTTCCGATCATCACCGCTGCCACCACGAGGTAGCCCACGACCGGGCGAATGAGCCGGCGGTCCCAGACCCAATGAATCGGCGCGTAGCGGCCGGAAACAAGCTCGCGTTGGAGACGAGCTGACGGCGGAAACAAGCTCGCTGCCAGAAGCGACCTCCAAGGCAGCCCTCATCAGTCACGACCTTTCCACCGTCGTGTTGACGTCGTTCCTGAGCCCGATCCGTCGTCTCCACACGCGTGGTGGCCGAAATCGGAACGAAAAGCTTGAATCGCCATTAACGGCGGTCCGAAGCTTTTCAAGCTTCAAAAGCTTGAAGCGACCCTCGTCGGACTCCAATCTGTAATCGACGTTATTAGCAAGCTTCCAAAGCTTCAAACTCGTTGGTTCCGTTACCAACGTTAAACATAAACTCTCAAAGCCTTTCAAACTCATCACAGAGAGTTTCGTCACCAACGCAGGTAATTGTTGGTTTTTTTTTAATATATAAATATATACACCGGTTATATATATAAAGTCGAGATACACAGATATTTATGTATATGGCCATAAAATCAGCCTGAAGCTCTGATACCACTGTTGGAATTTATAAATACGAATCCTAGGTTCGCAGCAACGGAAGATAAAAAAAATTTCACCAACACCGAATCTGATTATGATTGTATAACATAAAATCAAGATAACAACATACTTAGAGAATTCTTACAGTGCGTTGTAGATCGAATCCTCAACTATGCTATCTACGTAGTCCTCGTCAACGAACTCCTTGACAGTTGAAATCTTCGAAAAAACTAGAAAAAATATGTGTCTTGTATCTAGGTTAATGAATTTCTATGTAAAATCCATTGATATCCACACATGTATATATAGTAAAATAATTAACCAACTCCAACGCTTTTACGAGTAGGTTTCGCAGGAGGCAAGGTTGGAAGCCCTTAGTGGCTTCCAACATTGACTTCCCTTTGGGGCCTCCAAGCCAATTCTATTATTTTCTTGACCCAGTCAATATGTCCAACATCTAATAGATTTTACTATACATATTAGTATTTAATTAAATTCAACTTAATTAAATAATTATAATTATAATTCTATCTAATAGAATTATAATATTTCTCTATAGATTAAATATTCTTGATCAAATCAATAGTTAATCTAACCAACTTCAATTCGTAAACTAAGACTACTTGTTGTGTGACCCATAGGCCCTCACATACTAAGCTATTAGTCGAACTAATGGTCTTAGTCGAATCCTAGACAATAGACCAGACAATCTAAACATATGAGGGTCGTTGCGAGGATACTGCAACTACCTGTAATGTGAAGCTCACAGTAATACGGTCCTTTCATTCGCGAATACTCGATTAAGTCTTGAACATGATTAAGTGTCTATTCAAATAACTTAATCATATTATCTCATTCTACTAATTGATCATGTTGTCACTTTTAGACACCATTCCAAAAGTGACGTGCATTGGCCAATGACTAACAATCCGATTAGTTATGAGAAAACACGTATTCTCTCCAAGTCTATTTGAGGAATGAATCATATTCTTGGCTTAACTACCACGCACATGTACTTCGTGATGTACCCTACACATGTCGTATCTACCCCGTCAGGAGTGCAATCGTTGGTCATGGTCAAAGTCCATCACTCCGTACATGTCGTGCGTATTGACCTCAAGTCAGAGGACTATTACACTACTCCACAAACCGATATTCCCGTAGACACGTAAATAGAATACACCAAACGATTTCTCAGTCGGGTATGCCAATACTCTCCAAAGTATCTGTGCATCCATCATGAAATATCTAGTATCTCGTAGTTGCGAGAACTACTACATCCTCTAAGGATATGATGCAGATCGTACACCAATCTCAATCGCATCGTCAATATCCCATTCTCGATGATCATTGATTGTGGCTCTTTATGAACTACGTGCATAGTCATCTGAGATCTCACATTCTCAATGACAACACTAGTTCATGGGAACATAAACATGAATATATGCAAACAATCAAACATTATATTCATTTATATAATGCCGAACATTATTAATACACACTAATAATATAGCTGAATGTCATCAAGTATAATGTCCTTATATCGATTGTCTCTAGAACATCCATACTAACATGTATCTCCCCTGCTAATGGGTTTATATTTAAATGGAGAGTTTTAAAATAAATATAAATACATTTGGGACCATTTTCGAGTTTTTCCAATAGGGGCTTCAGTCTAGATGACAGGACACTAGTAGAAAATATATGACATGGCAATCCACGTAAGACAATGAACTGCGTCGTTTTGATAAAAAATTGCAAGGAGCTACCCGAGTAGCTTGAAAACTATTTTTTTTATGAAAATTAAAATAATTTAGAAATATTCTATGCCTTTTAAACTACAAGGTAGTCACGTGCAAATTCGTGATACCACAAGGTACTAAATAAACTTTTTCCTAAAAAAATATATATTTGGTTATGCTGTCAATAAAAAAATAAAACTAACTGTCCCTCAATAACAACTTTCAAAAATATTTCTTGATAAATTTCTATGCAACTTCTAAATATGTATTCTTGGTTACCTTCTTATTCTTATAATCTAACTCTTCTTCTTGATCGTTTGTACATATAACAATCCAATTTAATATAATTAATTAGCTATATAATATTCGGTATTTTAATTTAAAAATCAGTATTATTTTTTTAGTGAGAAAAAATTTCAATATAATATATAATATTATTATTTTTTATTAAAACTTTTTGTTCTAAATCTTGGATTTCCTTTTCAAAATACACTACCATGTCATGATTCATTTGTGTTGATCTTGCCTTCTATTGTACTACTAGCACATTTTAAGGTATTAAACTTAAGCACGCCACTACATGCTGCGACTTGATTTTTGTAAGGGAAAAGTACACATAAATATTCGGTAATTTTATCGATTATCACTTGGGTACTCTATACTTTTTGAACCGTCAAACAGGTCTAACTTATTCGCGTATTTTGTCACGAACGGGTCAATTGGTCTGGTTCAGAGATTTTTGAGTGAACGGCGTCATTTTGACGCCACATGGGATGCCATGTGGCGCTGATGTGGCTATGGTAAATTACCAATTAGTACCAAACTAAATAAAATGTGCCCAGAAAACAAAATAAAGGGCATTGGCTGGCTTCAAACTTGGGTTTTTTGGGTGGGAGAATGGTATCCTAACCACTGGACTACAAGGGTCAATGATTAATTCCAGCATAAAATTTGTCTAATCATGTCGTTATGCAGAGGGAGGGTACGGGAGAGGCGGGAGGAGAGAAAGGAGGGAGGAGTTTTAGGGTTCTGAGGTTGCCGCCGCTTCTCTTTTATTTTTCTTGTTGGGAGAAGAAAGCTGCAGTAGGGAATGAGGAAAATATCTAAGCACCCATAACAACATAATATATTATTTTCTTGTTGCGTTTGATCAAGAAATTCGTGTAGTTTTGTTGGTCAGGATCTCTAGCTCTCACCCCGGAGACCCGGGTTCAAGTCTTCTCAGCAGCATAATTTATTTCAACTTTTGGCCGTGCTTGCCGAGAGGATTTTTTTGAAAAATTATAAAGAAATTTGGTACTAATTTGATATTTACCTTTGACATTTCAGCAGCGACTAAACTGAGTCACCACTGTGTGGCAGTCCACGTCAGCTATAAAATGATGCCGTTCGCCAAAAAAACTTGGACCAGACCTCGGTACCGGTCCGTGATAAAAAAGCGAATAAGTTGGATATGTTTTACTGTTCGAAAAGTATAGGATACCCAAGTGATAATAGGTAAAACTATAGGATACTTAAATGTAATTTTCTCTTTTTTAAAAGTGAGCCACTATGTTTTGAAGTTAGCCGCTAGTTTTTTTTAATGTGGGCTAATTTTTTATGGCTGTATTTTAATTTTTTTAGTAATATAATAAATATGAATCATAGTGGATATAAGTATAACTAGGAGATACTAAAGATAGGGTCTAATTAATTGATTTATGGATAGAGTGAGAGTTTTGAGTCCATATGGATCCTATCCAAATCTAAACCCCATCAGTAGATAGATCCAAACTCATACCTAAATAAGACACATATATTCTAATATTCACATGCTAAGATAAGGGTCTGATCCACTAAGTTTGAATATATTTCCGATCCCTAATTTCGGCTTTTAATTTGGGCCCAGTTGACCAAAGTTAGCAATGGTGAACTAACTTTTAGATTATAGATCCAGAAGAAGACAGTGGACAGAGTTTGTAGTAAAGGGAACATTCCAGATGTTTTGGACTAAAAGACCGATAATGACATACTCCGATCCTGACAATTGCATCCCTCAGTTATTGATAATGGCCCGCGTGCTAGGACAATGGCATACCCGGTTATCGATAATGATACGTTGGTGATCAACTGCTGTGAGCAAGTTTTTTTTATTTTTGTCCCTGTATTTTAACTTTTTTACAAAAAAAACTCATGCGTGTCTTTCAGTCCAAACGGTTCGGAATGGGCTCATTCTGCATCCAATCCAAACCCCCCATAAGAAACCTTCTCTAGGCTTCGCTCCCAAAAAGGCATGGTCGACGAGGGCCATTGGCCCATTAACAGCTTGGTGCGCTCTTATTTTTTTATTGGGGCCCTATTCTTTGGCCTGAATAAAGTATGTTTAGTGTGCGAGGGTAGAGTAAGATTCTAAAGCAGTGATAACTCGTTATCAGAAAATAATTGATATTATCTATATTAACAAAGAATATATTTTTTTGCACACATCTTGAAAGAACTCCAAAGTTAAGCAGGCCTAAAAAAATTTTAAGATATGTGATCACTTAGGAAGCTTTCTAGGATAAATTCCTTTGGGTAAAATCCAAAATTCTTGCTAGACACATTCACTTACAAAATAATTTTAATATTTCAGTGTAGATAATTAAAAAATATTGACATTTATATCTACTTATTGTGGGTAAGATAATCCTTGAATTAATTGTTCGCTCCAAGACTACTTTGACACCCAACAATATAAAATATGAATATTTAATTTTAAGTTGAGAAGTGAATCATCTTACCTTTTTATAACAAAGTCTCATGTAAAATTTTAGAATTTATGAAGATAATATTATTATAAGTTAATCTAGATGGATATAATATTATTATTAAAAAATGGGTCTATTAAAATAGAGTCTCACTTATAAATCTATGAGTAGGCATAGGTCAGAATTTATATGGACAATATCCAAACTTACACCCTAATTTTAAATGTTCTCCTATACCTTTACACTTATTTTTTTGAGGTTCATACCTTTACACTTATACTAAACCAAAATTTACACTAGATCAAAGAGACCCTAGACCGTAAAGTAGGATAAGGATCTGACCTTCGGTTTGAACTTTTTTACATGTCTATATAAAATTGTGTGTAGGTGCACATAATTTTTGGAGCTATAAATTTATTTACTAATATTAAAAATATATCAACAAGTGAGGTAGCTCGCTGTATATTTCACCGGTAACCAAAGAAACATCACAATTATGACAACTGCACCGACCGGTTCACACAATTTGTCCGCTAAAACTACCCAAAAATCTATTTTTTTCAATTCTCGTTTTTTTGCGTTTTGTTAAATTCGAAGGGATTAAATTAGGATTTTGATACTTGTAACTGATAAAATTGTCAAAAAAATTAGAGTCTTTTAAGAATTTTTTTACATTTTAATACTTAATGTAATTATCATTATAATGTTTTTATAAAAAACCTGCAGCCCGATTGACGAAAAATGGAAGAAATCTGAATAATCTCCTGGTTGGTTTCTAAAACATTGATATTTATTGTACCCCACAATTAATTTGGAGGGAAATAACCATTTGCGACTTATTTTTATGGGACTGTTAGGGATGGAGTTAATGTAAAGGGTTATTACGTGTAGTTGTTTTTGGATGACTGGGAGTGGAATTTTGGACTCGACCAGGAGGAAATCTCCAGCCATTCTAAGTTCGAGGGTTCTCAATAAAAAATACACGCTTTTTTTTATGGTTAACACTTCCTTCATATTAAAGAATAGAATTTGGTCAGAAAATCGGTAAACAAGAAGGTATCCAACTACACCGAATGAACTATACGCCAGTCCCCGAGGAGAGAGCCCATATGAATACATTTGCAAAACCTATCAGCAACCTCGTTCTGCATCCTAGAGATCAAATTAATCTTACAATTTGGCAAATCACCCAACATTGCTCTAATCCTAATGACAAGTGATTCGACTTGCCAAAAGACCAAGGAAGATGGATCATTCACGAAATTGTAGGCTAGGAGGCAATCCGTCTCAACCAGTGAGACCTGGGCGGAAAACTTAAGCTTGATGAGGTGCAAAGCCATCTCCAACATAAGGAGCTCGGCCTCCAAAGGCGAGGAGGCCCTCCTCAATTCAATTTGGCCTTCAACAATGAGACTAAGATAATTTCTTGCAATCACAGCACATCCGGCAGAAGAATGCTCTTCCTTCCAAGATGCATCACAGTTGAGTTTTACAGCTCCACAGCTTGGAGCACTCCATGAAACAGGTACATGACTATGCTGATCCGACGATGGCAGAGAGGTACCTAGGTTTTTTTAAAAATCTGAGCTGAAATGAGAGGCTGAAACCCGCGTAGCAATCAGATCAAGTCTTAACACTGTCAAACAAAAATCTATTCTTAGTGAGCGAAATGCTCCAAGAAAGGAACATAGCCAAAGAAATTAAGTCACCATCCCTGAGATAATGCATCATCACAAACAGATCTGCAATCCATCCACTAAAAGAGAGATGCATCTCAGCATTGAACCTAAAATCAAAGAGACTTGCCAACCAAGTAGCCCTAGCATGTTGACACTAAAAAATAAAATGCAAAATACATTCATTCGCCATCCCACAAATTTGACATAAAGGAGAGTTAGAAAGATTTCTCCGATGAAGGTTAGCGGCAGTGGGGATGGCATTTTTGACTAACCACCAAATGAAATTCTGAATCTTAGGTGGTGTTTTTAGCTTCCAAATTCTCCTCCACAGACCTGGATCAAGAGGAGACGAAGAAAAATTAGCAATAATAGCATTGGGAGCATTAGAAAGTTTTGCCTTCAAAACCTGATATCCATGCTTAACCGAATAGTGGCCGTCATTGTTAAACTTCTACAACAGCTTATCAGGAGAATGAAGGTGGTTAAGGCTAATTTGGGTTATAGCACTCTGCTCAGAAGGCGTGAAAAAATATTGCAGGAGATCACGATTCCAGCTTCCAGTAGACATTGAAATTAAGTCAGCTACCAAGGAAATTGAAGAAGGTACCGCGGGCCGCAAAGCCACCCTCGCATTGGGCAAAGAAGGAACCCACAGATCCATCCAGATATCCATTGACTGACCATCACCAATCCTAAAAAATAAGCCATCCAACAAAGCCTCCTTACCTGCAACAATGCTACTACAAACCCATGAAGGTTTATGGACCTTAGAAGTAGCCCACAGGTTAGAATTGTTAAAATAAAGGCCTTTCAACACTCTGAAACACAAAGAGTCCTAGTTCTCGAACAATCTCCAAGCCTGTTTAGCCAAAAGAGCCAAGTTAAAGATTCCAAGATCCTTAAATCTGAGGCCGCCTTGACTCTTCGAGCTGGATAGCTTGTCCCACCTAAGCCAATGAATCTTCTGCTTATTGACATCCCCGGACCACCAAAACTTGGCCATCAAATTATTTAGCTTCGTACAATAGGTCACAGGAAATAGTAAACACTACATAACATAGGAGGGAATAGAAGACAAAACAACTTTAATTAACACTTCCCTCCCAGCCACATATAACAACTTTTGTTTCCAACTACAAGTCTTAGCCAGAATTCTTTAAAAGATAAAGTTCAACGCCTCCTTTTCTAGAATGGCCCCAAAAGGAAGGCAGGCCTAAGTACTTATCATTAGTCAGCATCATCCACATACCAAGAATACTAGTAATATCAGAGATAGTGGCAGCATAAGTCTCTTGGGAGAACAAAATCTAGACTTCTTGAAATTGATAGACTGACAAGAAATAACTGCAAAGGACACCAGGAAAGCCTTGATTCTCTTAGCCTCCTCCTCGCAAGCTTTGCCAAACATTGAATTATCGTTAGCAAATAAAATATGGGTCATAACAGGGCAGTTTCTATTCAAAGCAAACCCCTACAAATCATCATTCACCCTCGCATGGTTAATTAGATGAGCAAGGAAATCATAAATAAATAGAAACAAGAAAGGAGACAGTGGATCTCCTTGCCGAATACCTCTAGAGGCATTAAAAAATTGCAAGGGTTGGCCATTAAACAACATACAATGAGAAGTGGAAAGCAAGCAGCTCATAACACGCTCAACCCACATACCTGGGAACCAAGCTTCAACATTACCTTCCTCAAAAAAGCCCAACAACCAGGTTATATACTTTTTTCAAGTCCAGCTTGATGGCCATGGAAACATCGGACTTCCTAGTAGAAGTCTTCAGGGAGTGAAATGCCTCGTGCGCCAAAATGATATTATCCTGAATGCACATGTCTTTAAAAAACGTACACTGGCATTCAAAAATCAAAGATCCCATCCAAGGACGTAACTTATTAGCCAACAACTTATAATATACTTTATAAGCAAAATTACAAAGACTAATAGGACAAAATCTATGAATACTAGATGGACTTTTAGACTTAAGGATCAAAGTGATATAAGTCTTATTCAGCTCACTAGGAACAACAACAGTTTCAAAGAGATTAGTAACAAGGGCAAACAGGTCAAACTTAATAAAAGGCCAAAATTTTGGGTACACGCTTCTCAATTAGGCATGCTTCGTGATTGAGACGGTGAGAAGTATTAACTGCTTTTGGGCAAATTCAAAAGGTTTTGGTAAAGGAGAGAGATGGGTTGGGTTGTGGGTTGATGGAAATGAGTTAGGTTGAGTTGGAGGTTGAAGTAGATGGTGTTAATTTTTTCGTATTTAAATGATGTTTTCAAAAATTAGTAGGGACTTTTTGGAAAAAATTATGATACCGTATTGCGAAAGGATTAAAGAAATTGCTGAGGTATCACACCACGTTAGTGGTAAAACTATGTCATTTTTTATGTTAGGAGCTTGGGTGATGTAAAGCTCGCTGGGAATTCCACACGAACGGACCGTTGCTACTTGATGGATGAGAAAGACTCCAACTCCAACTACGCAATGCACGAACCTTGGTGATGTCTCACCTCAACCCGAACAATGGAAGTCAAGAACCCAAGTCCTTAAGTCGAATCACGCCACAAACAGAGGTGGATAATCTGTTTGATAAGTGAAAAATGTTGCCCTAGCTAAGCGACGCACTAGCCTAACCAAGAACACACAATGAGTATCAAAACTCACAAACTAGCAATAGCTAAGTATATTCTGAATGAATAAAAGGTTGTCCCCGTTTTTATTGCTAGGAGTCCCTTTATATAGGCTCCAAAAGTCTCAAACATTCCTAAACAAAAACTAACTCCAAATAAGGAGTTCAAAGCTGGCCAAAACTCACCTTCCTAAATAAAAGGGATTCTGGCCTAATTATTCACTAAGTAGGAAAAACAAACTAAACTAAGATAAATACTAGAATATCTAGTAAATATCACGTCCTAAAACATAGGAAAAGAAGTTCCTAAAATTTAGGGATGCATGTCCAAGATAAGCTGAAATTCTGTTTGCATGCATCCAAAAGAATCTTGCGCATGCTAGGCTTCCAAAATAGCACCAATAACGTGTATGGGCTTAGCATGGCCTTCTAGGTCATCCTTGGGCTTGCTTGATTCAACTTGAGTCCGAATGCCTTCAATAAATCCATTCAGTTCAGCTTGAAGCTTCTTGGCTCGTGCTCTTGTAATCGGCCCAATTGGAACATGCAATGCTCCATGCTCGATGTTGGATGGTCTCACATCATTCCCCCTCTCTTGAAAAGGATTTGCCCTCAAATCTTCACCTGCATCAAAAGGGCTTAAGTCAGCAACATTAAATGTAGTACTTACATTATACTCACCAGGTAGATCAAGCTTGTAGGCATTGTCATTAATGCGCTCTAAAACTTGGAATGGACCATCTCCACGAGTTAGTAACTTGGAGCGACGTTGAACGGGGAAACGCTCCTTTCGCATATGCAACCAAACCCATTCACCAGGCTCAAAGACAACTTTGTGCCGTCCCTTGTTGGCTTGCCTTGCATAGTGCTCCGTTCTCTTCTCAATATTCAGCCTTGCTTTTTCATGTAATTGCTTGACAAATTCTGCCTTCTTCTTGCCATCTAAATTAACATGCTCACTCAAAGGTAAAGGTGACAAATCCAATGGAGTCAAAGGATTAAATCCATAAACAAGCTCAAATGGTGAGAATTGAGTTGCAGAATGAACTGATCGATTGTAAGCAAATTCAACATGTGGCAAACATTCCTCCCAAGTCTTAATGTTATACTTAATAAGTGCTCTTAAGAGTGTAGATAGAGTTCTATTCACAACCTCAGTTTGACCATCAGTTTGTGGATGACAAGTAGTAGAGAATAACAACTTAGTACCTAACTTGCACCACAAGGTCTTCCAAAAAATAGCTCAAGAATTTAGCATCTCTATCAGAAATAATTGTCCTAGGCATGCCATGCAATCTAACAATTTCTCTAAAGAACAAATCAGCAACATTAGAAGCATCATCAGTTTTATGACATGGAATAAAATGTGCCATCTTAGATAATCTATCCACTACCACAAAGATAGAATCTCGTCCACGCTTAGTCCTAGGAAGTCCTAACACAAAGTCCATAGAAATATCAATCCAAGGCTCACTAGGTATAGGTAGTGGAGTATACAAACCATGGGGTTTTACCTTTGACTTGGCTTGCTTCTCAAGTTCTTTCGTCTCCTCCGGATTGCTTCTATAAGCTGGTCGGTTTGGAATTGATGCTCCCGGAACGAAATCAATCTGATGTTCAATTCCCCTTATTGGTGGCAAACCTGGTGGTAGCTCATTGGGGAATACATCCTCAAGATCCTGCAAAAGAGATTTAACCATGCTTGGCAAATGTGGCTCAAGCTCGTTAGCAACCAAAAGTGTCTCCCTATACCGAAGTAAGATCATAGACTGTTTTTCAAAACAAGCTTGCTTAATCTCACTTGCTCTCACATAGTAGTTTCTTTTCCATCCCTCGGATTTTCTCTCAATGGCCGACTTTATTTCTGTTTTTCCGGCTTCTTTTGTTCTCTCAAGTATTTTCTCTCTTTTGGCCATTTTTTCTTTCTGTTTTTCGGCTTCTTCTCTCCTCTCAATCTTTTTCTTTTGATCACTCCTTTTCTTTTCATCACATTCAATTTGCAACTTCCTTTGATCCTCACAGACTTGTGATGGTGCCAAGGGTGCTAAGGTGATCAACCGCTTCTTGAGTATGAACGAGTACTTGTTGGTGTAGCCATTATGAGTTACTCTTCTATCAAACTGCCATGGCCTTCCCAATAGTAGGTGACCCGCTTGCATTGGTACCACGTCACATAACACCTCATCTTCATAATTGCCAATGCAAAAGGCCACTAACACTTGCTTCATCACTCTCACTTCTCCACTATCATTCAGCCATTGTAGCTTGTATGGTTTAGGGTGTTTTTCAGTGCGCAACCCTAGCTTCTCAACCATAGTGGTACTTGCTACATTAGCACAACTCCCTCCATCAATGATGACACTACACACTTTGTCTTTAACATAACACCTTGTGTGAAAGATGTTTTCTCTTTGGGCTGCATCATCTTCTTCTTTGGCTTGGGAGTTCAAGGCTCGCCTACTGACTAGGGTAAGTCCCCCGGGTGCGTGATACTCCTCCTCGGACAGATCCTCCAATGAGGGTAGGCTTTCATGCTCCGACTCCTCTCCTTCAGTTTCAATCTCCCCATTTTCTCTAATCACCATGATCTGCTTGTTGGGGCATTGACTAGATATATGACCCCTTCCTTGACAATTAAAGCACTTAATGTCACGGTTTCTTGCGGGAGGGGCCTCCACCTTCTTCTGAGAGTTGGTGTTGGAACTCTCGGATTTTTGCCCTTCTTTGGTAGCCTGTGGTTTGTCAAACTTCCTTGGATAACTCGGCTTCCAATTAGAACCTGATGTAGCTCTTGTTCCTCCTCCTCTCTTTAGTTGCTTCTCAATCTTGGTGGCCATGTGCACCATGTCCTCCAACTCCACATAGTGTTGCAACTCTACTTTGTCTTGGATCTCAGAATTGAGTCCATTCACAAATCTTGCCATGGTAGCTTCTCTATCTTCCTCAACATCAGCTCTTATCATGGCTAGCTCCATTTGCTTGTAATATTCCTCCACACTCAAGCTCCCTTGCCTTATGCCTTGTAACTTCTTGTATAGCTCCCTATAGTAATGACTTGGAACAAACCTCTTCCACATCACCACTTTAATTCCCTCCCAAGTAACTATAGGGCGCTCTCCATTGCGCCTCCTGCTTGTCACAAGTTGATCCCACCAAGTTATAGCATAATCAGTAAACTCAGTGATGGCAAGTTTTACCTTCTTTGCTTCGGAATGATTGTGGCAATCAAACACAAATTCAATTTTCTTCTCCCACTCCAAGTAAGCTTCCGGATCAGAACGACCAGCAAAGGTAGGTATTTTTAGTTTAATGCCTCCTATGTTGTCATCCTCTCTTCGCCTTGCCTCCCTAGGATGGCGTTCAACTCTCAGCCTCCTATAGTTCCTTGTGGATCTTGCATCTTCGTCATGGTCAGATTCTTCTCCACATGCTTCTATAGGCGCTCTCCCTCTACGTGCATGAATTTCGCCTCGTATGGGTTGTTCAACTCTCGGCCTCCTATAGTTCCTTGTGGATCTTGCATCTTCTTCATGGTCAGAATCTTCTCCACTTGACTCTTTTGGTGCTCTCCTTCTTGGTGCATGACTTGTGCTAGCTCGCTCCATTGCACTCATTTGTTCGCGTATAGGCTCAATTTCAGCTTGCATCATGCGTTGGAAATTCCTTGTTAGAGCCTCCGTGAGCAACTTAATGTCAACTTGGGCCAAGGTTCCCTCCTTTTCTCCCTCGCCTTCGTGAGACATGCTGCAAGAAAACTTGGTTAGTAAAAAAAATATGGCCTCACAAGTTCACTCCCTTACGTGTTTCTCTCAATGTAAGGTGCACTCAAGTTCCCTCGTGTTTGCGCTCAAATATTTGGCTTTTCTCTCTAATGAGCTCACACACTCTTGCCTTTTTCCACTCGTGATACTTGTATGTTCTTACTAAAGCTAGCACCGCCTTTGCTTGAACTACAAATTTCACCAAACAAACAGAATGTTATCCGCTTGTTTTCTTGCGTTTAGAAGGCTCTACTTGGTCTCCCTCTTTGGTCTTGCACGTTTCTCCTTGCCCTAGGAACTTCCTCTTTCTTGCGAATGCCTATTTAGTCTTGCAATTCCTGTTTGGTGCGTACTCTCTCTTTTCTTTCTTTCCTTTCTTTTCTTTTCCCTTTTCTTTCTTTTCTTTTCTTTTTTTTTCTTTTCTTTTTCTTTCTTTTCTTTCTTGTCTCAACCGAATGCAACCAAACAAACTCTACTCAAGCTCGGCAACAAAACAAAGACGAATTGTAAGCTGAACTTAGTAAAATGAAATTAAAGGTAGTAGCAAGCCGTAGCTCTGATACCAAATGATGCAAATCTCGCTGGGAATTCCACACGAACGGACCGTTGCTACTTGATGGATGAGAAAGACTCCAACTCCAACTACGCAATGCACGAACCTTGGTGATGTCTCACCTCAACCCGAACAATGGAAGTCAAGAACCCAAGTCCTTAAGTCGAATCACGCCACAAACAGAGGTGGATAATCTGTTTGATAAGTGAAAAATGTTGCCCTAGCTAAGCGACGCACTAGCCTAACCAAGAACACACAATGAGTATCAAAACTCACAAACTAGCAATAGCTAAGTATATTCTGAATGAATAAAAGGTTGTCCCCGTTTTTATTGCTAGGAGTCCCTTTATATAGGCTCCAAAAGTCTCAAACATTCCTAAACAAAAACTAACTCCAAATAAGGAGTTCAAAGCTGGCCAAAACTCACCTTCCTAAATAAAAGGGATTCTGGCCTAATTATTCACTAAGTAGGAAAAACAAACTAAACTAAGATAAATACTAGAATATCTAGTAAATATCACGTCCTAAAACATAGGAAAAGAAGTTCCTAAAATTTAGGGATGCATGTCCAAGATAAGCTGAAATTCTGTTTGCATGCATCCAAAAGAATCTTGCGCATGCTAGGCTTCCAAAATAGCACCAATAACGTGTATGGGCTTAGCATGGCCT
This sequence comes from Hypericum androsaemum, assembly GCA_963995505.1. Taxonomy (NCBI): domain Eukaryota; kingdom Viridiplantae; phylum Streptophyta; class Magnoliopsida; order Malpighiales; family Hypericaceae; genus Hypericum; species Hypericum androsaemum. The sequence goes on along the minus strand of OZ023193.1, from coordinate 11,437,344 downwards.
TCTAGGTCGTCCTTGGGCTTGCTTGATTCAACTTGAGTCCGAATGCCTTCAATAAATCCATTCAGTTCAGCTTGAAGCTTCTTGGCTCGTGCTCTTGTAATCGGCCCAATTGGAACATGCAATGCTCCATGCTCGATGTTGGATGGTCTCACATCATTGGGGAGGGTCCCGAGCCTCTAAGTAAAAAAATCTGCAACCACAGGATTTAAAAAGTCGTTTCCAAACCACAGGATCATAGCACAAAAAACGTGAAACCACAAGAACAAAAATTAAACTTTCCTAATTTTTTTCATGCAACTCGTTGTATTGTTTATATATCGATTCTGGACCAATCTTCAAAAGAATATCAATAAATATTTTTCCACATTAATTTTTTTTACTGAGGCTCACGTTTGTAACTTTATATTTTTATAAGTGGGCTGAGATCACCATTGGGGTTTATGTCTCATTGTTGGGTTAGGGTTTGGCTTGATCAATGAGGTTGAGTTTTACCTCGCAGAAAAAAAGATCGTTAACAGTTAATTTAAGAGAGTTAAATTTATTTAAATTATATTAGGTTTCGTATGTATGTTCCTCCAAAAATGCGGGCCGGCCACCATCTTTCTTACTTCTAATGGTCCACCATTTTATTTTGACCACAATACCAAATTGGGAATCAAAGTCCCACAAGAAAAGGGAATTCAATCACCAAGAAGATTATCTGTTGCCGGGTTTTAGATTTCCTGAGAAGAATTGGCCACCATCTCTCATTGACGAGAAGCAGTTTGTCATGGCCGCCGGCCAGTTGGCGATTGTAGCCGCCGTCGAGGAAACTGCCAAGCATTGTATGTTGACTAATCGATTGGTGATCTTTGACCTTATCTCTTTCTCATACGTGGATGTTTATTGTTAAAATAAACTGCACGCTTCTGCTCTTTGAATTGGATTTCTTTCTGGTACGAATTGTAAAAAAAAAAACACATGTTCAATTGTATTACTTATATTTTTTTATGTTTATGAATCTTTCTTTGTTTTCGGAAATCCGAATTTGGCTAATAAAAAATTAACTCGTATGAAACACATGCAATATTCTGAAAATCAACACGAACGCCAAATTTTGCTCTGAGCATTGATGCTTAACACAAATTAAATATCTTGATCAGAGAGCACTTAAAAGATCATTGTTTTAAAATATGTGGTCCGACAAGTTGAATTGCGACCCCAACACTAATACCGATTCAATTTAATACAAAATTTGGAGAGCGGTTGGACCACTAGTTAATATCATTGATCATTGGTTCAACCAATTGAGTCGACCAATTCGTCTGGTTCGATGGATTGGTCCAGACCAAATTATCCAAAAAATATTAATTTTATTAGTTTTGTTAGATTACAATTGATTAAACAATAATTTTGATACTTATAAATGATATATCTTGCAGAATATTAAAATTATTTGACATTTTGATACTAAAAGAAAGAAAATCAGGAAGCCTCCCAATCCATTTCTAAAAGCATTGCTCGGGATATATTAAAACCATGTGTTCAATCCAAGGACTATGGATGAATCGGGTTAGGATACTGAGAACATACACCGTGTTCGTGTGAGTGACGAATATAGGAGAATTTTTAAAGTATATTTTTACTCTAAATTATACTTGTGAAGGATTAAACTTAAATTTTTGTCAATTCACTAGATGCCCAACCAATCACGTTAAAATGAGTCGCATCCTCCAACAAATTGCCACCGTGCTTAACTTCATTGTTCGGCTTAACAAATAACAAAGACAATTTTACAGAAGTTCAGAATTTAAATCTAGCAAAATATAATTACTTGATGTATAATTTTACCTTCCAAAAAATCATAATTAACCACTGAGATCTTAAATCCTAAACACTTGTCTAAAATCCCACCAACATGAGTCTTACTTGTTTTGATGCGAACAAGCATTTAAGAATTATTCTCACCGATGTGTCTAAGATCACGCTTGCGATGAATAAATAGAGCCTGACATTTAATTAATTTAATAATTTTAAAATATTGGTCATTTGGTAAAAATAAATGGATCTTATTCATCTTGCAGTTACGAATTTGGCTAATTAATTACGAGTGTGGTGCGTTTGTTTATAAGTGTCAAAAAATTACTATATATTATCTTAAAGATTTTGGATTAGATACATTACCATTCTTACATTGTGTCAAAACGTGCTCATTATTATCGCAGCACTCTGTTTCGTCATTTCATTGTCTTAGAGGTTTCCATTGATGACAGTACTAGGAGTCAATTTATACATAAAAGAATACTACTTGCTAATTAAACTAAAACTTTCGGATTACATACATAGATGTAAATTTTACTATTAAATTTTTTTTGAAATATAAATTATTACACTATCACATTGTCAAGATTTAAACCTTGGACCTCCTAAATAATTAGGACATTTTGTGTTGTTAGACTACAAGTCCTTTGGCATTTTTTACTATTGCATTTCTGCCCATATTTAAGTTGCGCATAAAGTTCCGAAGTTAAAATAATAATAATAAATTGCTCGTGAAATTTTCAGCCAAAAACTCTTACAGAGCCACACGTATTCTACATTTCAGCCGAAAATTGTACTTTACATTGTGTTACATAGTATTTGACTTTCCAAAAAAAACATAGTATTTGACTAATCTTCAATCTTTATTTAAGTTCTACTATAACTTATCCAAAATAAAAGTCTATGATAATTGTATAACTTGGATAATCTGCAGTTGAATTATATGTTAACGTGCTTTGAATCAACTCCATTAGGCCTTTTAATACATTTTTGAATGGACCGTGCTGGCTAGAACACTATATAAAGGAGCACTTGGGGGCCATTTAGTTCCAACTTCCAACAACATAAAGTTAATTGAGTTTCACCAAAAAACATAAAATTAATTGAGGAGCATACGGTCAATTGAGATATGGCAATTAAACAATCCTTTGTCTTGTATTTATTTGGCCTAGCCCTAATATTATCGTCAACAAGTGGCGAAACTATTTCCTATTTCAACAGAAGTAGCTTTCCATCTGGTTTCGTTTTTGGAGCTGGAAGTGCCGCTTATCAGGTAAATAAAAGCACCCATGTTGTGTAGAAATTAACTCATTGCATACTAATTGTGGTGGGATGTTTTGAAAATTTACATACTAATTATTTTGGATTGGACATAAAAATATTGCCATGCGAGTAGGTTGATTTCTTGTTTGTTGTTATCCTCACACGACCCATATTTCATTGCATTTTAGCGAAATCAAAATTTGTACGAAATTCGGTCTAATGGATTTTGTTTGATGGAATATATTAAGATTATCACATTGCTAGTTATAAATAAGGTAGACTTTATCATATTGCTAATTATAAATAAGGTAGACTGATTTACAAGCGTACAAAAATAGCTTATCAATTCAAAAATTTCTTATTCTGTATAGATATATGACGATATTAAAAATTTCGTTTACAATTTGAAACAGAAACTGGGTAATGGAATTCTATCATATAAATATAGAACTCAATAAACCCTGATCATTGGTAAACAACCACTAGCTGCTAAGTGAGAGATTAATCATTAATTATTATTATTTTGACATGATATATTTCTATTTATTTCCAGTCGGAAGGATCACCACTCAAATACGGGAGGGGGCCTTGTATATGGGATGAGTTCGTTAAAGCATTTCCAGGTTTGGACATCCTTTGCTCCAATTTCTTTTAGCTATTATATAATATTGTGAGCCAAAGTTTATTTTTTTATAAGTGAGTCTCGTTGTTATATGTATCCAACATTTTCCATTAGGAGCATTTGCTGTTTCTTGTTAGGTGATATCTTGTTTTGTTCTTTGGCCAGCTTTGGCTCTATTAAAAATCATATTCGACTAAGTAAATATCATTATTTTCGAGATGACGGTCCAACCGGTCGGACAGTGAATCTGAGCCTTGGGCGGGTCAGAAAACATGGTACGTACGCTGACCTAACGAACCGGATGATTTTTGGTCAGACCGAGTGGTTGGCTCGGATTTTTGACCCAAAAAAATCCGGTTTGTTAGGTTTGACCAAAAATTGAACCAAAGATCCGAAATTCACCCAACCCAACCCAAAAAATTAAAAAAAAATCAAATTACATTCTCGATTTTTCCAAATCAACACAAAATAAACTAAATCAACAAAGATAATTAAACTAATTATGAAATAAATTGACCAACATATCGAAAAAATTAATTTTTAAACCTATTATTTACTAAAAATATATTTAAAAAATAATATAAAAACCTCTAATCTGACTACCGGTCCAACCGGTCATACCGGCTACCCAGAAGTCGGCCCAACATCCGGGTCGCTCTCCGGGTCGTTTAAAAAAAAGGTAAATATTCAGATAGCAAATAATATTATTTTAAAAAGTAGGCGGGAAAAAATATGAGAGAAATCCAGAAAATTGAAAAAAATCGGTCACCTCCCGGTCCGGTTTTAAAACTATTGGAGGGAAAAAATAATGAGATAATATGGGCCGATGCTTTTGGGCTATATATAGGCCTGACGGCCCTTTCTTTTCTTGTGCGGGAATTAGTTATTTGGGCCAGTACCATGCCACTTGTTGGACCATTTTTACAATATTTATGAATTTCTCGATTAATTTAACTTCTTTTAATGGAATGGCAGAAAAAATCGCCGACGGTACAACTGGTGAAGTAACGGATGATTTTTATCATCGTTTCAAGGTATACTCTTTGCTCTTATATTTATATATACGCATTTTTTCTATTTTTTATTAACTTTCTTAATTTGTTCTGATAGTCTATTACTAAATATTTTATAACAGGAGGACATTAAATTGGCCAAAGAAGTTGGGTTGGACTCCTTCAGACTGTCCATTTCATGGTCCAGAATATTACCAAGTAATATCTTTATTTTCATAAATTGCATGCAACCGTAAGAAGATAAATTTTGATTTGATGTATTTGTTTCTAATTCTAATTTTAAAATTTAAATTTTCTCAGAAGGAAAGGTTAGTGGCGGAGTAAACCCAATCGGAGTTAAATTCTACAATGAAGTCATCGATGAAATCCTTGCCCATGGTCAGTAAATTTACAGTAACTTTTATAAGTAGATTTTTCAAACTTTTTAAATTTTTAGTTATTTCATTTCACCTTTAACTATTTGATATTATACAGGTCTAAAGCCCTTTGTAACTTTACTCCATTTCGATACTCCTCAAGCACTTGAAGATGAGTATGGTGGACTCTTAAGCCCCAACATTGTGTAAGAATTTTATTATTTACACTTCAAAGTTGTCAAATAAAAAAACTTAAAATTGACATTTCAAATGGGTAAAAATTTATTTAAGCACTCTTGTATATAAAAATTTAATTATCTGATGATTTTTAATTTACAGGGATGACTTTTCCGATTATGCGAATTTTTGCTTCCAAACATTTGGGGACCGAGTAAAGCATTGGGTCACGGTTAATGAACCGAACATATTCACTACCTATGGCTACGCCACCGGTGCATTAGCACCCGGTAGATGTTCTAGCTACGTCGGGAATTGCACAGCCGGTGACTCGGCCACCGAGCCCTATATTGTTGCGCACCACTTGCTCCTTCTACATGCCGCCGGCTCAAGATTGTACAAAGAAACGTACCAGGTTAGATTAATTTGATAATTGAACGATAAATATAAATTAGATGATATTGATCTTGGATTAATCCAAATAATCATCAACCTTATGGATGTGATTAGGCCAAGCAAAAGGGTCAAATTGGCATCACCATCGCTACCACCTGGTACATGCCTTTGCACGAGACATCCGCTGATCGTCTGGCGACTTCCAGAGCTTTGGATTTCAGCTTCGGATGGTAACTCCTTGCCTTGTTTATTTCGTCGGAAAATATTTTCTCGTATTATTTTCGCAAAATTATTTTATTTCCGAATTTACCATTTGGTTGTAGGTTCATACATCCTGTGATATACGGTGACTATCCCAAGAGCATGAGAGAGTTGGTGGGAAGCAGATTGCCTAATTTCACCTCAGAGCAATCCCAAATGCTTAAAAGCTCTTTGGATTATCTCACAGTTAATTACTACACGTCTTATTATGCCTATAAGGCTCCTTCATCCAACGGCGTCAACGTCAGTTACACTACCGATGGGCAATTCAGTTCCACTGGTAATTAGGGCAACATGACAATTATCGTTGTTTCTTGTTCTCCAAGTCAATATTTTCACCAATTGGTCAATTTTTAAAATTTTTGTTTTATTGTTGCAGGTGTTAGAAATGGAGTTCCCATTGGCACCCAGGTTTATTTTTCTCCTTTTTACTTGCGGAAATTGTTTCGACAAAAGAAACTCATTGATTTGGAACTTCGCTAACTAAATTTTGGTGGTTTTAAAATTTTTGTTTTTGCAGACTGCCGATTCGGTATTTTATGTTTATCCCAAGGGGTTGCATAGTCTTCTAGTCTACCTCAAGAAGAACTATAATAACCCCACTATTTATATCACAGAAAATGGTAAGATTGATGATTTATCACATAATTATCCCAATATATGATGAATTTATTTATGAACATTGTATGTTCAAATCTTTGTTTAAATCCGAAAATATTTTTCAACTAAACAAACATAGCCTAATAATTATTTCCATTATTGAACGTAGGAATGGCTGACAATGGTTCGTTGCCACTAAAAACGGCCCTAAATGACAGTGCAAGAATAAGTTTCATGAAGGGCCACCTGTCATATCTTCTGGACTCAATCAAGTACGACCTCTGTCACTAAATTTATAACTCGATACCTAATATTTATTATATCCTATTATCAATTTAGAGGGAAATCATAATTTATTTTATAATGATTTGGTCTTTGTGGGAATTCTCAGAGATGGAGTCAACGTGAAGGGTTACTATGTGTGGTCGTTTATGGACGACTGGGAGTGGAATTCTGGCTACACCATCCGGTTTGGGCTTGCTTACAATGATTTCACCACCCAGAAACGACACCTCAAGGCTTCTGCCTATTGGTTCAAGAAGTTCCTCCTCGCCTAGAGGCAGAAGGGACCTAGAAGATTCTTTCGGATTCTTTGTGTGTGAAAATTGTAGGTTATTTTATGATCATTTATTATTGTAAGTTCATGTTAAAATAATGTCAATCAAGTGATATGCTTGATTTTAGTTGTACCTTGTTGTTGAAATAAAATAAAGGATCTGTTTTTTGATAAATTTCACTACTCCATACAAAGTTGTTACACGGAGGTGGAAATTATGAAGATAAAAACAGTTTGATATGTAACAAAAATTCAGTCTAATTTATATGGAAATCGCTGGTGCATATTTGAGATTAATATTGGAGATAAGATTAAGGAGAAAACTTCGGTAGGGTTCAGTGTCAACAACTGAACTATCATAGGGTAAATTTTTTGGGGAAGGGACAACCATTCCAAAATGAAAGGGATGTAGCATCTGATGCATTGATGACCACTTATACTAGATTGACATTTATAAAACTTGGATGGAACTATAGCCAACAGACCGTAAAAAATGAAAAAAATTTACAATGGTCACTCGAGAAGTATAACTTGTATTATTCAATTATTTAAATTTTAACAAACGATAATTTTATGGTGAAAGTTAAAAGTTTACTTTCCCGCCTTGTTTTTATTAAAAATAAATTAATGGTTCAAACATTATCATCTCGTATAAAATATACGGAATGACTAGTAAAATATAGAGATAAAATAGAGAGAAGATTAATGCGGACAAAGATTAACTCCGATGACTATTTGTACTAGATTGGCATTTACACCTTTCAATTATGGTAAAAATTGATAAAAGATTAAGGCAGATAAAAGATTCCCAGTGTCAGAAATCGATGAAATTATGGTAGCTTTTCTCCTTTTAATTCTCATGCGTAGATATGGAATTACGTTCCTAGCAGAGCACCAACTAAAAGGAGTTATAATGTAGCTAATTTTTTTGGTAAGTGTGAAATATTATTGATAACTCTAAGTAGTTATAAGGCGTTAAAATATAGGAATCGTGATTTTATATTATTTTGCAGAACTCGAGAATAATTACATAATGAACGAGATTTTTGGCTAACTATGAAGATCACAGTAAATTTTGAAGGAAATAGAGAATACATAATGCTTCAAGACATTTAATCATGATTAGCTCTATTTTTATGAAAGATAAAAAGATGAATTACACTTTAGTCTGTTATTGAGCACTCCCATCACAAGTCTTGGCATTTTCACGGATGAAAGCACGAGGTACTAATATGAAAATTTAAAAACAGTTCGGCTTTTGTTGAAGATGCCCGTTAATTTAGGGAATTAAAGTGCAATTAATCCAAACAAAAAACTAAGAGCACGAGAAAACCATTAGCTGAAGACTGGGTATAATGGTCCACACAATTAGAAAACTAACAGTCGTTTCTTGCCTCTAATTACCAAATGCTCCTTGAAGATTTGACCATTAGGGCAAACAATAATGGCATTGTTGGTGTTTCTCATTCACCAAGAACATGGTAACAATTTTTTGTGAGCCTTCGTCTTTCTAGCATTTCTCTATATAAACGAGTAAGAGAAGGAAGGCATAATTAGAGGGGAAAAAAGAAAGAAAAAAAAGAAAAAAAGGCATTAAATAATGAAAGAAATTATGATGATATACACTAAATTATTCTACGTTTTTCTGATATTCACATTATTCTTAGTGTGTAATTGTCATGAACAAGGAAATAAGCGTCAGAAAAAGAAGTTCGGTCTTCATCGCTCAAATTTTCCCGACGATTTTGTCTTTAGAGCAACATCTTCTGCTTACCAGGTACGTGTGTAATTATATGCAAGTTCCCTTCGGCACAAGATTAACGGTACTTCAGGTTCAATTTATATCAAATTTAACGATCGGTGTCAAAATTATGTCCTTCGTTTTCAGATTTATTAATTTACAGCTTAATAATTCACTGCATTATGAAGGTGCAGCTAGTGAAGATGGTCGGAAACCAAGCATTTGGGATACATTCATCCAAAATTATCCCGGTATTCTCTGTCTTTGATGTAAAACTTAATATATTGATGAAGATAAAAAAAAGTATTTTAATTGGGATGGTTTTTTTAGTCACGTAAAATCCTCTTCTCAAGTACTCCCAAATTCCCAACCATGTTCGCATATGTAGCTTTCTAACATGCCAAACGCACATATAAAGATGAACCAAGCCAAGGGTTAGACATTTACATTCTATCATGTTGTACGCCAAAGAATGATTAAGATAGTCGGAATCGATTTCGGGCTTAAGAAATCGAGATCTTATTTTGTATCTTTAATCTTTAAAGTGAAAACGATCATTTTGGCTAGTTTAGGTTCTTTTATTGTTTGGCATGGTGTAACTTATCTCACAAGCCACACAAATCAATTTACCTAACAAAACTAAGGGTTAACATTTATTCTTCGGAAGGTCAAATGTAAAATTTTTTATTAACTATTTAAGTCATTAATTTATCCCTTTAATTGATCTAGATATAAATGATAAGTATGTCAACGTATAACTCAGACAAGAAGGATATGATGGGAGAAATTAACTAATATTGTGTTCAACGTGGTTACACTATAGACAAGATATCGGACAAGAATAGCGGGTCAGTCGCCGTCGACATTTATCGTCGTTATAAGGTAAAATGTTCTATAAATTTCCACGAAAATAAAAATGTTGTGTTTTCGTTTTTTTAAAATTTAAAAATACAAGTAAATGGAAAATCTGTCTACTCTTTGCAGGAAGATGTGGGCATAATGAAGGACATAGGACTCAATGGCTTCAGATTTTCCATCTCATGGCCTAGAGTGTTACCTGGTAAGTTAATATTTGATCACATCACAATTAATCAAATACACACAATATTGTATATATCTAAATTTTCAGGTGGTAACCTCAAGAGTGGAGTGAACCAAAAAGGAATTGATTTTTACAACAATCTTAATAATGAACTCCAATCCCAAGGTCTTGCTACAATCCTACCACTTTATTTTTTCCAAAAAAATAAACTTTTTTATTTATATAACTAAATTAATTTTATTATATATGTACAAAAATAAAGATTCAAGCCCTTTGTAACATTATTTCACTGGGATCTTCCTCAAGCTCTTCAAGACGAATATGGTGGCTTTCTCAACTCCAAAATTGTGTAAGTGAAATTAAAATCAGAGAATTATTGGATATTCTTTTTATAATTACGCATCCAATAATTGATTCAAACTCCACTCATTGCCGGTGACAATTTTGGAACTATCCTGGCCCTATTCCAGAATTGGGTATATGGTGGCCCACAGGCCCAACATTTAAACCTGGCCTAATATATCGTCATTATTGGCTCCAAGAATTACCATACCAATCCAATTGTGCAATCTTTCACTGTGCAATGAGCTGTTATCGTTTCATGGTTACAAAAGTTCTATCCAAAGTTTAAGATGTGAAATAATTATAAATACATCTAACTTTACTGTATCATTTATTAGTACAAAATCTTAATTTATTTATTCTCATTCTAACACAATTTGTAATCTATTCTTTTAAAAAAAATGTGTTTAATTGAGTATGGAGCAGCCAGACTAACTATCCTCCAAATTTTGGGATCGAATCGACCCACTTTAACTCTCGATTCACGATTTGGTCGGTCGAACCATAATTTTATAAACAGTGAATATATATGGGTTCTTCATATATGTTCTTCTTTTATTATAGCTTGAAATATCACTCAAGAAAAAATCGTCATCCTGTATAATTAAGTTGTGTACATGAGCTATATTCTAAGGGGTAGCTAATGCCACCTATCTATCAATCTCGGAAAGCTTCAGGATAGAGAACAAGATCTTGATTGCACTGGCTCTATATGATTGTTATACTGAGATTTTAAGGTTAAAAATACGTATCCGCGAGCACTCAATTATACATAATCTATGTTTTTCGTAATGGTCACTAATCTATGTTTTCCGTAATCCATCTTTCAAAATAATGCGGTCCTCGTCATGCTATTATCTCTGCAGCAATGACTTTGGTGATTTTGCGGATTTGTACTTTAGCAAATTCGAAGACAAAGTGAAACACTGGATAACCTTAACCGATCCGGCCTCATATGCTTGGGCTGGTTATACGAGTGTATAGGTCCACCGGGAAGATGCTCCAAATATGTATCTTCGAATTGTACGGGTGGCGACTCCAGTACGGAACCCTACACGATCGTTCACAACCAGCTTCTAGCCCATGCAGCCGCTGTTCAAGTCTACAGGCAAAAGTACCAGGCAATATTTCTTCTTTCGAATACTGAAAATTAGTTTATTTCCATTTTAATCCTTTGAAACGGATGCAACAAAACGGGGAAACAACAAAACGGTGAAATCGGGATCACAATAAATTCTGAATGGATTATGCCTCTGACTGATACGGAAGAAGACAAAGCAGCTGCTCGTAGGGCACTGGCTTTCCGATTTGGGTGGTAAGAATCATCTATTAATTTCTTATTACAAAGTTTTAAATGACCTTAACTTAATATATAATAACATGCAATTTAAAGGGTCATACGATTTGTGGAATTCATTATTTCTTATGCATCAAAATGTACCTACATAAATAATATATATTCATCCTCCGATTGATTTTTTTTCCTCTTTGCCCCACAGCTTTATGGAGCCGCTAAAATCTGGCAACTACCCAAAGGAAATGGTATCTCGCTTAAAGAAACGATTGCCCAAATTTTCCGAAGAGGAATCGTCATTGGTTAGTGGGTCATACGATTTTATTGGGGTCAATTATTACTCGAGCAATTATGCATACGATATTCTTTCCCTTACAGAAAACTTGAGCTTCACCACAGATTCATGCGCTAACACAACAGGTGAGTTAATTAAACATCCATACACAAATAAACTTAATTCTCCAATTCGAGACCTTCAGAATGTATCAATTTTATATACTCATTAAGAGAGTTTTTTCACGAAATCTTAATTGGTTGGCACAATAAAAATTTAGATACTTTGTGCTTCAACAAAAAAAAAATACATATTATTTGTTTGTATTATTTACCATTATTTGGAATATGTTCTTGAAGGGGGGCTGTCTCTTTTCTTATTTGGAAATTGTTGTGGAGTTTGAAGGTTCCTTCAAAAATAAAAAACTTCACTTCTCATCTCATTCGTTATGATGTCCCTGTGACGGCCAATCTTCTCGGGAGAAGTCTTTCTCAAACCCCCATTTTTCATGTGTGCTTTGCTGATGATGAATCTATTCTCCATGTGCTTTTCTCTTGTTCTCATGCGAGAGTGACTTAGCTCATTAGTCCACCTGGTTTCAGATTCGATAGTAGTATCCACATGACTTTTGGCAAATGGTTTATTTCACTTTTGGACCTGTTGAGGGCTCCAGAGAGTTTGAAGCTTAAAATGCTTACCCTATTTTTGTGTTGGAGCATCTGGCTTGTACGAAACAAATTTCTTTTTGATGGGGAGGTCATTGTTCCGCTTCAAACATTACATAAGGCCTTTTATCTCTGTGCTAAATTTTTGCAGGTTTTAGGTTTGAATGTAGAAAAGGGTGAACATGTTGCGTCTGTTTCATCTTCATGGATTGCTCCGAGCTGTGAAGCTCAACTGCGATACCTCCTGGTTGAATGTTTCGGTGTCGGCTGGATTGGCGGTGGTTGCTAAAAATTATCTCGGCCTTGTGATTGAAGGTCAGACTGAGCTGCGAGTGGCCTAAACTCTACTTGAAGCGAAACTAATTGCTATGGAACTTGCACTCTTGTTGGTTAAGAGGAAGTTCTTTGGAGTGCCAACGATGATGAAAACTGATTGTTTATTGGCCTACAATTTTGTAAATAAAGTTTTCTGCAAGTCAATTCAATTGCCATTAGACTAAGGAACTTCTGGGACGATTTACCAAATTGTACGTTATCTTTAACACCTATAAGATGGAGTCTCTCTCGGAGAATTGGCTGATTGTTCCTCCGACTAAACTCGATGCTCTTCTGTATACTGATTTTCCTTCTTAAGGGCTTATTTATACATTGGATGACCTTTACCCCTAAAAAAAAAGGTAACATTCCGGTTTAATTAAAAAGAAATAGAAAAATAATAAAAATAAATTAAGTATTATCTTGTGTCATTATTTCTTTACATATAATGTATCTATATATTAATTATTTTAAATTGATTAATTCTATTTTTTCCCTCATATAATTTAATTGTTGATTAATTATTTTGTCAGGATTTAGTGACTACAGGAATGACTCGCTGAACGATAATATAAGAGTGCGATACTACAAGGACCATATGTTTGAACTCCATAAGGCAAGGAGGTAACTATGCACATATTTTCTTTTCTTGCAATATAAGGTTAGGTCTTGACTGCCTAATTTTGAAGTCGACAAGACCATGTTAAACAATTCTTAACTCAGAAGTGAATAGTATGAAGAAATCAACGACCATATTCTTTTCTTCTACTAATGTTGTTTAGATGATGATTTTTTATCTGACATCATTCTAATTTAGTCTCGTGATTTCGATTTGAGTAGGAAAGACGTGAAGCTGAAGGGATACTTCCCATGGTCGTAAATGGATAATTTTGAATGGGGTCTTGGTTACACTGTTCGTTTTGGAATTGTTTACGTGGATTACGACGACGGACTGAAGAGATCCTTGAAAAAATCAGCTGAATGGTACAAGAAGTTTCTCGCAAGTGGCTTGGGCAACGACACACAAATGCGGCTTTAAAATTCAAGAAATAGCAACATTACATGCCGAAAAATGTATCAATATCGACGTCTTCTGATCGGGAGATGTACCGATAATATGGAAGCCATAAGCGTTTATATTGAAAAGAGACATGTCTCTTTGTTTTCCTTGTATGGACAACGAAACTGATGAAGAGTTGCAGCTACTATTGGAGTTAATATCGCTTCTATCCCTACAACGCATTTGCAGAATGGATATGGCTAGTTCTTAAACTTGAACCCATATATCAAAACAAAATTTTGATCATATCGATACGAAACAATGAGATCAGTTTCTTAAAAAATCGAAATGCATTAACACAATGATCAATTTATCCGGCGATCTTCTAAGGAAACAAATATAATAGAAAATGTTTTTTTTATATTTCATTCATTCTCTATAATGTCCAGAAATTGTTATGGTGGTCACGATCTTTCACGGAGCTTTGCAATCAAGATACGATATTGTACCTAGAATCTAGAATCTAGAATCTTGAAGTTGTTTAGGGCTAACTTAGGTAAGTTAACATTGTCAATGTAACTAAAGGAAAGTTTTCTTTCTTTCTAGATGTAAATATTTATATGCAGTTGAAGGATTCATGCATACGATTCTTGTTCATACAGACATAAATTCGAAATAGAAATATATTCATATTAAGTCATATAATGTAAAATATCTGTTGTAGCACAGACACTCCACGGGGTTCTTTGTCTTCACAAGTTCGTCACAGGATCGTAATGGAAGTTTGTCACTGGCTCGTCCTAGATCACGTATTTGAAGCTAGGATTGTGTTCCACAGCCTAAAAGCTCGGAGGCTTAGAGAGAGACACGAACGCCAACATTCATGTGTCACTTATGTGGTATGTATAGTTTGTTTCGGCTCATCACCAAATTCCATGGATTCCAACCTTTGTACAGAATCCGAGAAGAGGCCATCCATTTGTCCGCCATAAACTCGTGCCATAGACCTTCGTAGCTATTACGGGCCTTATAGATTTTCACACTTAGTAGGATGGTTACTAATTCATTAGCCCACTAATAAATCCATAATCATGGCAATCATGGTTGTACCAGTCAATATTCTAACATCTCCCCCTCACACATAATTGACCATAATCACCCATCTCTCTCACACTTCATGTTTTGCAGATAAGTCGTGCGACCAGCATACATCGAGTGTACGTTAGCTAAACTCAAGAGAACATAACGGCCACATGGATGATAGCATCCCGATTACCTCTATTACATAAAATATGCCTTACTCTAGGTCTTATCACACATTCATTGTTTTCACATGTGATTTCTGAAATAATATATTCGTGTTCACTACTATGTTCTTCTCAACATAATAGTCTAGCCGCTAAACCATGAAACTTCTTAATTATGATCGATAAAGAACCTTCTCCTCTAACAATATTCCTTCCATCATGATCTAGCCAGCTTTTTGAATAATTTTTTGGACTTCTTTGGTACTTAGTTTATTAATGTAAATGAGAGTAGAGATAGAAAAATTTGACACTAGATGTAAAGTGGTTCGGCTCGAGTCCAATGAGCCTACGTCCACTCTTCAACCTTCCTCTCGCTTTTTATTACACCAATATAAAAATACAAGAGTACACTACAAATTTTCACGACTCACTTGTAACCTTGCAACCACCAGCTTTAACGGACTCAGGCTATCTACCAAGCTCTAGATTTGCAGGTTATCTAGAAACTTTTTCAATCGTTACTTTTACAACTATACTTTTTAGTACTTCACATAGAAGTGGAGGAAGTATACAAGTTAATAATTTATCAAAATTGCTCTTTGTCTCAATAGTAGTCATCTCAGCTTTTTTCTCTTTGCATGCATAAGTTTGACTCTTGCTGGATTTGTATCTTTGAATCTTGATCACTCTATCTCTTCTATTTTCTTCACACATTCTCTTTTGGACTTGTCTTTTATTTATAGGATCATCTTGGCTTTGATTCAAACTTGCTCTCCAAGAAATTCTCTAATAACCTTTCATCCATGTCAGATATAGTCGTTATAGTCGTTGGAGGAGAAGCCTTCATTGGTCACCTAAGTAGCCAACACTTTTCTTCCTATGCTGAGTTCAAATGACTTCGACTTGATCAGATCCATAATATAGTTGTTACATGCAAAGTTAACCAAAAGCTTGTGAAACCTCTTTTGTATCGATTTATGTTAGTATAACATAATCAGAATTAAATCAATTACAACTTGGACAAAAGGGAGAGTCGTCTTGAACAGGTTTCCATCCTAAATGGACTGCCGAGATGATTATCCATGGACTGCCGAGATAATTATGAAACTCTTTCCAAAGTTAATCATACTTTGACATACAGAAGAGAGATTAATCGACCGAACAACCAACCTTACGCGAGGCGCTTATTCATTGGATAAAAGACTTAAATAATCTTTCTTTCTTGATCTCCGTGAAGTTCAAATTTGAACTTCTTTCGGGATAAATATCTAGATCAATTAGTCAAGCTCCAACATAACTAGAATGTGTAAGCAATAATTTGAACTAGACCTAAGAAAAATCTTAACAATTCAACTCATAAAACTATCTTCGTTGACTTCTAATATCCTCCTAACTAGGGAATCAGAGATCACACAAAAGGTATGTTTATGACTCAGTGTAAGAATAATCTTAGTCTTAAAGAAAAAGTCATTTGTATAACTCATGCGTTAAATCATCATAGCTTATGACCGTTCACTCAATGAACCTCATTATCCGTTTATGCATGACTAGCATTTTGTAGTACTTTTAGATAACTTAGTTCAACGCCTGAGTACTACTATGCTTAGCCTATTTTGACTGATCTTAACCAAATTATGATCTACACTTAATCAAAACTATCAATGCATTTTCAATCTCCCCATTTTTGATAAGAGCAACTTCCTATCAAAACTATTAATGCATTTTCAATCTCCTCATGCCAACCTATGAGTCCAAAGTAACGGCCAATTTACCATGGAAGGACGTTGTCATCCAAGAACAAGCCGAATTGAATCAAGGATAACACAACAAAGCGGTCTACCGTCACCGATTTTGACCAAGTAAGATTATCATCAGACTCAATGGAGGGGAGACCATCTACAATCTCTTTCCAACTCAAAACCGGAAGTGATCGCCTTGAGACACACCGCCCACCGGTCACTCTGAGACCACATCGGTCACCGGTCACCCGGTCACTTTGAGACCACACCGGATACCTCGAAATAGGTTGACAATGCCGAGATTATTTTTGTACCTCAATAATGTTGTAAACCGAAGAATGATTAAGATAGTCGAAATCGATTTCGGGTTTAAGAAATGGAGATCTTATTTTGTATTTTTAATCTTTAAATTGAAAACGACCATTTTGGCTAGTTTAGGTTCTTTTATTATTTGGCATGGTGTAACTTATCTCACGAGCCACACAAATCAATTTTACCTAACAAAACTAAGGGTTAACATTGATTCTTCGGAAGGTGAAATGTAAAGATTTTATTAACTATTTAAGTCATTGATTTCTCCCTTTAATTGATCTAGATATAAATGATAAGTATGTCAACGTATATCTCAGAAAAGAAGGATATGATGACAGAAATTAACTAAAAATCTCTCTAAAGTGATCCCCTCAAAAGTGATAATTTTTTTAAACTGATAAAAAATTTCGGTCCTAACTAAAATTTAATAACCCATCTATCGTAATAACTAATACTTTTTCAGAAATTGTTAGTGGTAAATTTCGGTTCCGATTTTCGCATACAGTAATATTTTTTTAATAAATAAATATATTTTTACGTATTTTACGTATGTGAAAAATATTTCAAGATATAACTTATGCTAGACTTGATTGTTTATAAATTTAACGTCATCATTCATATTCTAAATTATCTTCAAATGATCCTTGTTATCGTCATCTTTTTATTAACAAAATATCTCAATCAAGTACTGCAATTTAATAGCGCTATAAGCCGAGATTTTATGGTGACTTAAATATAGACAAAGTAATATTTTTGGTATTTACATATTTATTGACCAAAAAGTCAAATTTATTAATTTTAGAGTAAAAAATGTAAACATCTCTTATGTGATTAACTCTATAAAATGATATTTTTCTCCGGTCCTACCGATATCACTTTAGAGGAGTTTTACTTATATTGTGTTCAACGTGGTTAGGTTATAGACAAGATATCGGACAAGAGTAGCGGGTCAGTCGCCGTCGACTTTTAACATCGTTATAAGGTAAAATGTTCTATAAATTTCCACGAAAATAAAAATGTTGTGTTTTCGTTTTTTTAATTTAAAAATACAAGCAAATAGAAAATCTGTCTACTCTTTGCAGGAAGATGTGGGCATAATGAAGGACATAGGACTCAATGGCTTCAGATTTTCCATCTCATGGCCTTGAGTGTTTCCTGGTAAGTTAATATTTGATCACATCACAATTAATCAAACACACACAATGTTGTATATATCTTAATTTTCAGGTGGTAACCTCAAGAATGGAGTGAACAAAAAAGGAATTGATTTTTACAACAATCTTATTGATGAACTCCAATCCCAAGGTCTTGATACAATCCTACCACTTTATTTTTCCAAAAAAATAAAACTTTTTTTATTTATATAACTAAATTTATTTTATTATATATGTACAAAAATCTGGAATCAAGCCCTTTGTGACATTATTCCACTGGGATCTTCCGCAAGCTGTTCAAGATGAATATGTTGGCTTTCTCAACTACAAAATTGTGTAAGTGAAATTAATATCAGAGAATTACTGGAGACTTGTTTTTTATAATTATGCATCCAATAATTGATTCAAACTCCACTTGTTGCCCGTGACAATTTTGGAACTATCCTGGCCCTATTCCAGAATTGGGAATGTGGTGGCCCACAGGCCCAACATTAAACCTGGCCTAATATATCGCCATTATTGGCTCCAAGAATTACCATACCAATCCAATTGTGTAATCTTTCACTGTGCAATGAGCTGTCGTCGTTTCATGGTTACAAAAGTTCTATCCAAAGTTTAAGATGTGAAATAATTATAAATACACCTTACTTTACTGTATCATTTATTAGTACAAATATATTAATTTATTCATTCTCATTCTAACAAAATTTGTAAGAGTGAAGACATCTTCTTATAGTCTCTGTTCTCACTATCTTTTTCGGTCCTTCTTCCAAGAGTGAAGACATCTTCTTCACTTGACTCTTCTTCTTCAGAGTTCTTATCCTATTTGCGATTAAGGAAGAAAGCTCTTAGGAACGGGGTAGGTAATTCCTTGACTTTTTTTACAGTGGAGACCTTCTTAGTCTTGGATAGTGTCTTGACTAGAGTCAGACTCTTTTTTTTCGATTTTGCTTTCACTGCCTTGGCTCGTGAACTTGAGCCAGTTTTTTTTTGGGCTATGGCAATACCTTTTCTCTTCTTCTTTATTTCATCTTCATCGACTTCTTGAATAATAATCTGGGTAGCAAAAGCAGTATCGATTTCTTCAATTCTGTTCCTTCTTCTCTTTTCTCAGGATCATCAGCTGAAATTGATCCTTCTTCTTCTTCTTCTCCTTTTCCCTTAGCCAAGTCTTCTTCTCCCCCTAAGGAGCTCTTATCAGAAAGGCTTCCTTTTGTGAATAGTTTATAACTCGCAAGGTTCATAGACAGCTTGCTCCTTGCTTTGGCAGATAATTCCTTACTTCTTGAGAGTAGAGCGTTGGGAGGGATTGGTGATACTGGTCTTGGAGTCGGCTGGGGAGACCCTAGAAGGGTCACCAAAGAATTAACCACTTGGTCTAGTGGTGGAGAGAGTTCTTTGTCCTGGACATCTTCTTCCTAGGCCCTTTCTTCTTCAACTGGAACTTCATCTTCTTGATCAGACAGGGATGCAACTCGGTAAGCTGGTAAGGTAGGGACATAGGGATGTTGAACATCCTCTTGAGCAAGTTCAGAAGACATCATAGCAGGAGAGTTGGTATGTTCATGTGCATCAGTCCATCTTTCTCATCTAGAGGAGATTGTGCTGGATTCGAAGGACTAGCATTGGCCTTCAACAACTTAACTTCCTTTAACATTTTCTTGTACTTCTGCTGGAGCTTCACCACTTACTTCTTTAGGGCAAGCAGCTCTTTCTTGATTCTCTTGTCAGTTACCTTAGGCTTCTTTAACTTTGGATAACCTGGGAAAAGAACCTTGTTGGTGGAGCCTTTGAGTGTAAGCTCATTCTTTGCAAATTTCTTGGCTCGCCTTTGGATATACAGGATAGCAGTCTTCTTACTTCTGTTTATCCATTTCCCATTCTTCATTGTCAGTCCAATGCTTTGCAAGGTTTTAGAATTGTAGACTTTGTTAGACAGAGCTCCTTTATGCATCAGGTCACAAATACCAACCATTATGAGGATGGTATAGATGATCCTCCCATAGGGAAGAAACTTTCAGGGCTCTTTAGCAGTAGTCTTGATTTTTGAAATCAGGAACTCAGAAACATTGATCTTTTCTTTTGCCCACACGTGTTTCAAGAAGTTCACTTCCTCGTTAGAAATAGCGTTGGTGTTGGACGGCTTATTAAAGACTGTGGTTGTAACAAAATGCTGAACCCGCCTGAACTCAACATCTTTAATAGTTGTGGCTCTATAGTTCACTTCAACTTTCTTGAATGCAGTCCCACAAATCAAATTCCATGTTTCCAATCCTCGTAATCTCTTATTCTCAAACTTAGCCAAGCGTATTCCCTCACAATTGATCCCAAACATTTCTCCCAAGTCCTTTGGAGAAACTGTATTAAACCATTGTAGTGACCTAGCCTCATATCTAGAACCTCTAATAGATCTAGGTGCTAATCTCCCATGGGTCAGCAATGTTGCATAAAATTCTCTGACCTTGTCACCATACAGACCACAACCTATTTCTGTAAGACCTAATAAAATGAAAGTTTTCATGGAGAGGGTGTATAATTACCAGCTTGTAGGTCTTAGGAGTGTAATTTCTTCCAAAAGTATCCTCTGAGAGAGTGGCCTCTGAATCTTCCTTAAGATCTCCATCTAGCGATGAAATTTTGCCTTCCATTTGGAAGGTTTAGAAGAAGAACTCTTCTCAACAGAAGGCAGCTTTAATCTTTTCACCTTAGGCTCATCCTTTGAAGATGATCAGGTAGTTCAATTTGCCAAGTTTCACAAGCTCCTTTTTCTTTTTTAGTGCCATCTTCACAATAGGCTCGACCATGGGGGCTTTGCCTTTCTCTTATCTCGTGAGCATAGGAGGAGCGGCTTCCTCTGCTTGATTTTCAACATGCATCTCCATGCCTTCCATCTATGATCTAGTTTGAGAGGGTTAGCTTGATTTCTTCTTAGGAGAGGGTTTTAATTTTGGCTTTGGCATTGAGCCTTGCCTCTTTCTAAAATAGGAGACTTAGATGCCTTCTCTCTTTTCTTCACTTTAGTGACCACCGGATTTTTCTTGGAGGGTGAACTTTGATAAGGTTTGGAAAGATCTTTGAGCTGGCTGGAATGCCTCATCTTTACAAAATAGAGAGAGAGATAGAGAGTTTCTTGAAAAACTCTTGGGAGAGAGCGACAGAGGTTATCAAAGAAGAAAGGATGGAGAGAAGACGAATTTGATTATTACTAGTTTAATTAAAAATTAGTATAATCTCTCTCTTAGATAGACTTAAGCAAAACCAAGTTGAGAGGACACCAAAAGATAGCTGTTACGATATGACAGCCGATGGTTATCATCTATTGGCCCTTTGCACCCGTTGAGAAGTTTTCCTAGTTAATTATGATATTTGATTTTGAACTTCTCGTTCACATGCAAGTCCTAATTATCTCTGTATCCTAATAAAATCCCCTTCATTTAAGAGTTTGGTAAATATGTCTGTTAATTAATTTTTTGAGCATACAAAATGTAGCTTTATATCACCTTTTTAGACATGATCTCTAAGAAAGTGTTTCCTAATTTCAATGTGTTTGGTGCGTGAATGTTGCACCAGATCTTTATACCGTAGTCTTGGAGTTGTTGCTTCATCCAAAGAAGTTGAGAACAACAACTTCATGTCTAGATGTACTCCGCCTCAGTTGTTGAAAGAGCCACAGAATTTTGCTTATTGCTATACTAAGATATGAGCATGTTTCCAAGCAATTGTCATGTACTTGATGTACTCTACCTATCTAGCTTACATCCTCCAAAATCAGCGTCAGAATATCCAGTTAAATCAAATTTAATTTATTTAAGGTATCAAATACTCAAATCAGTTGTTCCCCTTAGGTATGTGAAGATTCGTTTAAAAACCATAAAGTAGGTTTCCATGGGACTAGATTGAAATCTAGCACTTATGCAAACACTCAATAGTATATAAAGACGATTGGCAGTTACGTAAAGTAGGAACCCGATCATACCTTGATAGTGCTTCTGGTCAAATTGAACACCTCCTCATCTTTATCTAGTCTTGTGCTAGTAGCCGTATGGGTGCCCATTGCATTAAGCTTTAACATGTCAAATTTTTTCAAAATATCTTTGATGTATTTGGTTTGACTTATGAAAATTTATTTTTTTAATTAGTTAATTTGAAGACCAAGGGAATATTTCAATTCTCTCATCATACTCATCTCAAACTTTTTTTGTATTATCTCTGAAAACTCTTTGCACAAAAATTATTTGTCACACCGAAAATAATTTCATCGACATATATTTGCACAAGCAACAGATTATTCTTTTTGCATTTAATAAACAACGTTGTATCAATGTTTCCTCTTTTAAAACCCTTTTCAATAAGAAAACTACTTAATATTTCATACCAAGCTCTGGGAGCTTGTAAAGCTTTGTTTAAATGATAAACATAATCAGGCTTATCAAAGCTTTCAAAACTTGGTGGTTGTTCAACATAAACTTCTTCTTTAACAATACCATTTAAAAATACACCCATTACATCCGTTTGGTAAAGTTTGAAATCTATGTAACATACAAATGCTAAAAGTAATTAAATGGTTTCCAAACTAGCAACAGGTGCGAAGGTTTCTTCATAATCTATTCTCTCTTCTTGGGAATAACCCTGTGTAATTAGTCTAGCCTTATTTCAATTCACAATAGCATTTTCATCTATTTTGTTCCTGTAGACCCATTTGGTTCTTATGATAGGATGATCAGATGGTCTAGGAACAAGCGTCTGCACATTACCTCTCTTAAATTAATTTAGCTCTTTATGCATGACCATCATCTAGAATTCATCATCTATAGCATCATTTATATCCCTAGGTTCAACTTGAGATAAAAATGCAAGATGTGTTCAAGTATTATGAATTGTCTTTCGAGTAAGTATACATTTTTGTGGGTTGCCTATTACCTGGGTGAGGGGATGATCTTTGACTATTTTCCACTCTCTTGTGGCTGGAGACTGCCTTCTTGCATTTTCCTCCTGTTCATCATCGTTGTTTCCAGTATGCTCTCCATCCTTTTCCTCATCATAAAGGTCAATAACTTCCTTTCCAAATTTCAAGGCTTATTCATCAAACAATACATGAACAGATTCTTCTACCTTGTTGCTTTGCTTGTTGAATACTTGATAGGATTTTAAGTTATTTGAATAATTCAAGAAGATAGCCTCATCGTTCTTAGCATTAAATTTGTCATGGTGTTCTTTGCCATTGTTGCACGCAAAGAATTTAGATCCAAAAATATAGAAGTAACCAATATTTGGCTTCCTTCCTATATGGAGTCACTTTGAGCAATGATCTAATAGAGGTCATGTTAATGATATGATATGCAGTATTGATAACCTCTGCCCAAAAATGCTTTGGTAAATTATACTCACAGATCATAGTCCTAGCCATTTTCTCTAATGTTCATTTTCCCTCTCAACCACCCCATTTTGCTGTGGTGTTCTAGGAGCAGAGAAATTATGACTAATGCCATTTTGATCACATAAATTTTTTAACTCTTAAGTTCTCAAATTCTGTCCCAAGATCACTCCTTACATTTATGATCGTGGTACTTTTCTCATTTTGCACTTTCTTGTAAAACTTGACAAATACATTGGTTGATTTGCTTTTTATTCTTAAAAAGAATACCCAAGTAAACCTGGAGTAATCATCTACACACACGAAGCCATAATGTTTTCCTCCAAAACTTTGTATCCGAGTTGGTCCAAGTAGATCTATGTGGATCAACTCCAAATGTTGAGGAGTAGACAAACAATATTTTGGTTTGAACAATGATTTAACATGCTTCCCTTTGGAACATGCCTTACAGAGTTTATTCTTATCAAAAGATAAGCTTGGTAAGCCTTCAACCAATTTACGCTTAGTAAGTTTGGAAAATGTTCTCAAGTTAACATGCCCCTACTTCTTGCACCATAACCAAATCTCTTCTTCTTTGATTATTAAGCATGTATTGTTTGCATCAAGACTCTTCAGGTTAACCACATGGACATTTTCTCTTATATGTCCTAACATGCATAAACCTTCAGAACTTTCAACTTTGTAAATATTTTCTTTAAATTTAACATATAGTCCATTATCGCAGAGTTATGATACTTTAAGCTAATTATGTTTCAAACCATCAACAATTAGTACATTCCTTATAAGTGTGGTAGATGAATTACCAATATTACATTGAGCGATAATTGTGCCTTGGCAATTATCTCCAAAGGCGTCCTTTCCACCTTTATTTTATTTTATATTATACTGGAGAAGAACCTTCTGTCTCCAGTCATATGTCTCGTACATCCGCTATTGATATACCATTCCTGGTTCTCCTTATGATACGCTCCAAGACATACTAGCAAAGAGTAACTAATTCTTTGATTTTGGTAACCAAACTTTGTTGGGTCCATTATTGTCAGCTAAAACATAAGTTCCTTTAGGAACCTTGACTCTCTTAGTTCTAGAAACCTTACCCATCCGGCAATCTCTAGCTAGATGTCAAACATTTTCACAAGTATACCAACATTTTTTAGTCCGGTGAGGACTTCTATATTGTCTTTTACTTGTGTAGCTAGTGGATGGTGCAGGCTGAGACATACAAACAATGTCAGGAGTAGTCTTTCTAGACTTCAGCCTCTCTAACTCTTGTTCAAGAGTTTTAACCTTTTCATCTTTGAGAGTTAACTCATTTTTTAGTTTAGATTTTTCAATCATAGCATCTCTCAAATTCTTCGATTACTTGATCAAAAGCCTCATATAACTAATCAAACGTAAAGTCACCAAATTCATCATCATTTACCTGAGAGGGTTCTCCTTTCTCAAAGGTCATTAAGCACACTTGTGCTTCCTCACTCTCATCGCTGGTGGATGAGTCAGAGTCGGTGTCGTCCCAAAGGGCTACATGACCTCTGTCTTTTCCTCTCTTCTTGTCATTGCCTTTCCTCCTATTGAGCTTAGGACATTTACGCTTGATATGTCCAAGCCTCTTCCATTCAAAACATCAGATAACTTTCTTCTTTCGTCCTCGTCCTTCTTCTTGAGGAACCTCTTATTGGGAAATCTCATTTTCTTGAAGAATTTGTTGAAGCGTCTAACCAGGATGGCTACGTCCTCATCTTCTTCATTTGAATTACAAGATTCAACTTCCCTTTCCTTGGCCTTAAAGGCTAGGTTACTTTTATTGAAGTTAGCATTTTCCTCAACTTCCTCATTGGAGTCTTGAATCATTTTGATCTCATGATTCACGAGTGAGCCAACAAATTTATTAATGGTAAGAACATTAAGATCCTTAGCTTTTGATGGCAGTGACTTTAGATGACTAAGACTTAGGTAAGCTTCTAAGTAATTTGCATATAATTTTGCAATTTGTATAGCTTTTACCTTATGACTTTAACCATTTACTATGTTAGTAAACCTCGTCACCATTTTACCAATGGTCTCATCAGGTAGCATCTAGAAAAGTTCATATTTATATACCAACATGTTTATCTTAAACTCTTTAACCTGGTTAGTGCTTTCATGAGTGACTTCAAGTTTATCCAAAATTTATTTGGCCAAAGTACACATAGAGATCCTATAAAACTCAGAAGCATCTAAAGCACAATGTATCATATTTATGGATTTATAATTTACCATCTTTACCTCTTCTAGAGTTCAAGAATCTTTAGGCTTATCAACTTTTACTAATCCTTGCATATCGTGTGTAATGCATGGTCCATATTTGATAGCTCGCCACTCTTCCCGATCATTGTTTGGATGAATATTCTCATTCTAGCTTTCCAGAAGGAATAGTGAGCTCCGGTGAATAAGAGTGATCTTTTCTCTGGGATGTTAGTCATGCATACTTAATCAAAACAGTCAAACATATAGTATGTAGAGTATGAGACCTTGCTCTGATACTAATTGTAGGTCCAATAAGCAAAATGGGGGGGGGGGGGGGTGTGAATTATGTTTCTAATAATTTTTCAGACTTCTTCGGTACTTAGTTTATTAATGTAAAAAAAAGTAGGGAAAGAGAAATTTGACACTAGATGTATAGTGGTTCGGCTCAGGTCGACTGAGCCTACATACACTCTTTAACTGTTCTCTTGCTTTTTATTACGCTAAAAAAATAGAAGAATACACCACAAGTTTTTATGCCTTACTTACAACCTTACAACCATTAGCTTTAATGGACTGAGGCTAGCTACCAAACCTCTAGATTTGTAGGCTATCTATAAACTTTTCAATCGTTGCTTTTACAACTATACTTCTTAGTACTTCACACAGTAGTGGAGGAAGTATAAAAGATAATGATTTATCAAAATCAATCTTTGTCTCAACAGTAGTGATCTCAGCTTTTCTCTCTGTGCATGTGTGAGTTTGGCTCTTGCTTGATTTGTATCTTTGAATCTTGATCACTCTATCTCTTCAATTTTCTTTACACGTTCTCTTTTGGACTTGTCTTCTATTTATAGTATCATTTTTCTTTGATTCAAACTTACTCTCCAAGTAATTCTTAAAGCACCTTTCATCCACGTTAGATATAGCGGTTATAGCCATTGAAGGAGAAGCCTTCATTAGTCACCTAAGTAACCAATACTTTTCTTCCTAGGCTTAGTTGAAATGACTTCAACTTGATGAGATCTATAATATAGTTGTTACAAGCAAACACAACCAAAAGCTTCTAAAACCTCTTTTGTATCGGGTTTTGTTAGTATAACATAATTAGAATTTAATCAATTACAACTTCGACAAAAGAATGAGTCGTCTTGGACCAGTTTCATTCTACATAGACTGCATAGATGATTATGAAACTCTTTCCAAAGTTTCATGCTTTTATATAGAAGGGAGTTTAATCTTTCGAACAACCAAGCTTAAGCTAGGCGAGGCGCTTATACATTGAATAAGAAGCTTAATCATCTTTCTTTCTTGATCTCGGTGAAGTTCAAATTTGAACTTCCTTCTAGATAAATATGTAGATCATTTAGTTAGGCTCCAGCTTGAACTAATCTTTAAAAAAAAATTTAACAACCTAACTCATAAAACTGTCTTAGTTGACTTCTAAAATCCTCCTAACTAGGGGATCAAAGATATGTTTTTGACTCCGTGTAAGAATAATCTTAGTTTTAAAGAAAAAGTCATTTGCCTAACTCATAAGTTAAATCATCATAGCTTATGATCGTTCACTCAAAAAACCTCATTATCCCTTTAAGTATGACTAGCATTTTGCTTTTAGATAACTTAGTTCAATGCCTGAGTACTACTGTGCCTAGTCTACTTCGACTTATCTTAACTAAATCCTAATATCCACTTAATTAAAACTATCAATGCATTTTCACCCTTTATAGACTTTCCATGCTATCAGCATTGAATCATACTTCCAAAATATGTTTAGGATCTTAATGGTCAATTTTTGAAAATAATATTGTTTGGAATTGGTCTCATACTAGGAAAATTGAAATCATATTATAATAAATTAATTTTTCATCTATAGGTCGTAAAGCAAACATGACACGATTCGTGTGTTACGGTGTTCTTTAAAGGAGCAAATGTCTTTTAAAAATAACAACATACTAGAGCATCAGCCACAATGTTCACTAACAACAGCTTTAGGCTATCAAAACAGAATTGTGGTAAATTTTACTTACTTCTTAGATCAGATTCCATATAATCATATAAGTTCTCACGACTTATTTAATGCAGCCTCAATTGCTTGCATCTTAATTATTCTTACACTTTAACAAGACCTCACTTGTACTTAAGCAAGACGACATTCTTATTTTAGAATAGGCATTCGACATTTAATGATGTTCTAAAAATGTCTCATCTCAATCAAGAATTAACTCATTGACTCCCACTGAGGTAAACACCTATGTGAGTAAGCTACTTCTCTGTCCGACATGCATTGGAGTAAATGTTACTCAAAATAACATTCACATATGTATTGGTATAGCATCAAGTTCCATTGAATAATAAATCTAATAGATGCAATACGAGCAAAAACATCTAATTTGTAAATCCTAGGACCTGACATGTTTCTCAAACATATCTCTAGATACATCTTTAGACATTAGATCTACTATCATATCTCACGCGGATATGTGTTTCACGCTCATTCTTTACATATAACCATATAGCATAAAATACGCTCATTCATTCTTCTGAGTTAGTTTGGGATAAATTGTTTAAGACACTTTTCAAACATATTACTTCTTGCACAATAGCTACATAAGCTATATTTTCAGACTCTATAGTCGACAAGGAGACAGACACAAGTCTGTTCTTGCTACTCCACGAGGTATCATTTCTAATTAGCAAGAAGTACATATCCTAATATGAATTCTCGTTCATCCAATCTCATGTCCAATCACATAAGCATAACCCCTCAATGTCAGGTCTTGACCTTGGTAACTTAATGATAATTCTATAATCATTTCCAAGTACTTCATAATTTTCTTGACGGCTTGTCAATATGCTATGCTTGGATTGAGACAATCCATAACATTCGCTTAAAGGACATTCATCATATCCTTTAGTTGTTGAGGTATCCTTGGATACAAGTCTTTATTGACAAAAATGACATTTTGACTATTGGGACATTCTTGAGATTGCTGTCATCACATTTGAATCGTTGAACTAAAATAATTTCTCAAAATCTTAACTCTGAGTATGTAATTTGCCTCTCTCTTATCTTTTCTTTCATCCATAACTTGGCCTCATTAAGATATCCCAAGTCATTTTGGCTATTCATAATGTCATCTACATACAATGTATAATGACAAACTTTTTCCAAAGCATATAATGTAGACGTCATAATAATCGTCAATCAATTCAAAATCATACTACATATTCAAATTATGATCAAATTATGAAATGACGAGTACAACATTGCCTTGAAGATTATATGAGGCCTAAATTAAACTCAACAAAACTCTACATTTACTGTATCATTCTTTAGATGTAACCCTATTGTTGAACCATATAGGTTTCTCCATCCAATTTTCCATCGAGAAGTGTAGTCTTTACATCCATTTGATGTAGCTCTAGACCAAGTATGCCATTGTGGCTAAAATATACCTAATAGGTATGAATCTCACAACAACTGAGAATGACTACTCGTAATCAATTCTTTTATGTTTATGAATCATTTGGCAGCTAAATGAGTCATTTATACTTAGTCCTGAGAATCTATTTAATTCTCAAATACCATGTGCCCCTTAGGTAGGTCAACACTTTTAGTCATCTCTTCCTTCATTGCTTTAACTAATTCATTCTAATTGAGAGCTGATAGAGCATAAGAAACATTCTTGTGTTCCTTGTGTTCATTTCCATCTTACAAGATATGCAAAAAGAGTCTCACTTGAACCATTGCTCAAGAGAGCATTTCCTACATCTTCGACCTTAAGTCGTTAATATGGAAAACTTTTTCTTTTAGCTCCACGATTTATCTCAATTTGATAACTCATATATTTATTGTGACAAGGAATCTCACTCCCCGAATTTATATTCTAAACTTCGGCTAAAATTTAGAACTCTACTCCCACTGATAAAAAAATCAATCAAATGAAGATCATTTGATCATGACCTTTTAGATCAGCTAGAGATGGCAAATCATCATTTTTCTCCTCAACAATTCTCCCACTGTGAAGGAGTGATCCAGATTATTCTAGCTCATCATTTTCATATGAGGTAGGTTAATACTCACCTCTCCCAATTTCAGAAACTTGTTTCCCAGGAATGTGACGTCTCATGGTACAAATTATGTAACTTTTCCATTGTCTTGTTCGCCCACAAACATGTATCCCTTTGATACACTTGAGTATTTGACAAAGTCACTCTTTGTAAGACACTCACTCGAACGGATGTAGGAAAATACAACCTCACGAACTTAAGTAGTTTAGATCGGGCTTCTGATCTATCTATAACTCTTAAGGAGTATGAGTGACAGACTTATTGGGCTCACTTGTTAGAACTTATGTAGCGATGAGGAGTGAATCTCCCTCAAAGAATAAAGGCAAACAATCCTTCGCTATCATAAATCTAACTATGTCAAGAAGAATGTGATTCTTTCTTTCTGCTATCTCATTCTATTGAGGCGTGTGGGGAACAAAAAACTTATGTTTAATTCTTGTTTCATCACATGAATCCTTAAATCGAAAAGATACTTACGACTTCGATCAGCTCGTAAGGTCAGAATCTTTCAATCTAATTGACTCTCATCATGGTTCATGAATGTATTGAAGCAACTTAAAGCTTCAGACTCGTGAAAAATTAAATAGATTTGACCACATCTAAATATAGTCATATATTAAAAGCGATGAAATAATAATATGCCTCTTACGTCAGAATTGACATTCATTAACCACATACGTCAGAATTGATTAATTAAAATGAATAGCCAGATCTAGTTATTTTGCCAAATGGCTATTTCAAAGGTTTTTCATCTAGAAATTCACAGGTAGTTAAATTTAGCCTTCTCTAAATTATCCTTAGTCCTGCCTCAAGCAAGACAATTCATACAAACTTGGCCAATGTGGCCCATCCTAGAATACCACCACATCATATCGTCTTGAGACATTGTGGGAGTTGTGACCACGAAAAAACCATCACTGTGTAAATCTCAAGATCAACATCTGTTATGAGAATCCATTCAAAAAAAAAACTAGAACGAGTAAAGACCTCTCTCAAACATTAACTAAGCGTGTTATACTCAATTATCTAATGAAAACCAAAAGTTATCAAAACTTGAACATACATTAAATTATGTGAATTTCTGAGAGCATATAACACGTCATGTAGAAGCGGGGTTCTTAGGCTCAACCTGCATGTGCCAACTCCTTTAACTTCTACTCGTGTATATTAACCAACATTAATGGAGCTTGCCCCAGCTAGTACTTATTGGAATTCGACAAAAAATTTATGCTTCTTTATTATGTGGCCTGTCTCTACTAAATCAATTAACCACAATAGGTGACATTTGGTTAGAAAGAGCTAGACACATTTAATTCACTCGTAAGTAAGTTAAGTGTCTCATCTTGTTGGTAGTTATTACAAAGTGCCCCTTCGTTTAATAGATAAAATATTTTATCTTAGAAATATTAGATCTCTCGATTCCTCTTACCCTGAATACTCGGGTTGAGTCTGTTCAATTTTTCTCTTTTATTTTCTTAAAATTCTATTTGCCTTCACCGGAGTGGTCTACCTTTCTCTTGCTCCCATTGGAACTAGATGTAGTCTCATTCACCTTAAGATGGACTTCAATCACTAAGAGGCAACCTTTTTTAAGTTCGAGGTGACAGTTTGCATTCATGAAATATCATAACATTATCAACATGCGTTAGAATTATTTACATGATCTCATCTTAAAGGTATGGAATAGTTTAAATTTTTTTCTCAACGTTGAGCACGTGGCCACCCATAGCTAGCTTACTGATCACGTTGGACATCTCACATAAACTCCTTTTCGTTAAGTGGTCAATAATTGAGTACCATCTCAGACTAGACCATAATCACATTTAAAGTCCTTAGAACCTATTGTTCTTTCAGTACAAAGCTATCCAAATAGCTTTGAGAAATTATGGAAGTTGTGTGTCAAGAATTATTTCAGCAATACAGTAATTTATTACGCACTCATGACTTTTAACCTATATTAAAGTTCTCAATTAATCTCGAATTCGAAGTAAGCCGCGAGCATGCTTTCCCTAACCCTCCGACAGTTAATCTCAAACTTTGTTAAAAATTATTTGCTAAGTAAATTCAAGTGAATATTTCCCATGGTAACAAACCTAGAAATTAAATAAATATTTTATTTAACCAAGACAATATATGTCCTTATTGGACGACAAAATAGTCATGAAAATACTCAAAGTTCTAAACACAAGTATTCTAGAAACTTCCAACAAAACCTAACAAAATTTTAAATGATTCACGCATAAACTAAGAGGGTCTAATAATACATGACTCATGCTAGCAAAAATTTGACGATCCTCAAGGTACTAGGATACCAGAATCTGTAAATATATTTTTTAGTGCAGAAGTGACGTACTTGTTGTCCACATCGTAACTCCATAGGTACATTAAAGGAAATTTCCTCTAAAACTCCTCTTCTGCCCAAATATTCAATCACATGCTTCAAAACGCCTTTATACGTGTCATATTTGAGAGGTAAGAACTCTTCGATGTCTTCCTTTACCTTCATCGTTGCTAGAAGATACTTGAACATTGTGCGCCAATCATATCCGCGGTCATAACCTCGAGCCCAGATACACTATTGTATATTCTTGTGAATAGAAATTATCTACTCTTCTAGCATCTTTCTGCTATCCTTATTCTCCCTCTAGCAGATACGAAATTCCAATATCTTACGCTGCATGTTGGATACATTCGCAATGCATGCTTTTGTAAAAAGCATGAACGAAGTCCTCTTCAACGTCATCATAAACCTACAACACGATGCAAAAATTTAGGGACAATACTCATACTTTTCGTAAGGATCAAAAATCATAATTTCCAATCGAACGATGATGTCATATATTAAGGATATGTTCACAATTGAGCTTTCATCATGATCAATAAGTCATGTTTAATTTTCATTTATCACTACACATACTTCAAAAATATTGGAAAAAATATTTTTCGGACCCTTCCAAAATCCAAAAAATATTAGGTTTGTCAAAAATTATCGTAATAATTTTTTAAATCAACATGGTTAAAAGATACGTGATCATTTTTACAGCATATGAGAGCTCATGTTAACTTAAGAACAACTTAAGTGAACTTAATACCTAAAGTCAGGCCCCAAAAACATAACATGGAAGGACCATTAGTCCGTGGGAGCCCACATTAACCTTCCCAATTTTGATCAATGCGGGTTGGGCTTTTTAAAATCAGGCCCGCGAGGGCTTCCCCTTTTTTAAATAATTCAACTCGTTTTAGGCTCGATCCCATATGAATCTTAAATGGGTCCAATATTTCCCAAAAACTGGCCCATCATCAATTAGCCCAATCCCGAAAGTTTCTGCCCAATTCAACCATCTCTCTCTCCCTTTTCGCTCGTCATCGCTTACCTAAGGCCATCTGTCGGCGGCCATACTTAGACCTGACCATGAATTGAATCATATTCGTGATTTGATTTGATTCGATTCGTTAAAAATTCGATTCGATTCATCCAAAATTCGATTCGTTTAAAATTCGATTCGAATTCGTCATGATACAAATTGAATATGGTTCAAGATTTTTATAATTCGTCAAACCGGCAAATTTAATTCGAATTTGATTCGAGTTGAATTCGAGTCAAATTCGATTCGAGTTGAATTCGTATCGAATTCGTGTATATATAATATAATAATAATATGTTAAAAAATAAATTAAAAAAAAGTGGGGGAGGCGGGATCGGGAATGGGAAGCGGGGAAGGAATTTTTAAAAATTGGGGGGAAGGTGGGGCCCACACAAAAAAATTAAAAAGGGACGGGCGGGAGTTTTATTTTTTTGGTTAAAAGATGATGACATCATCGCCTGCATCATTGATGACGTCATTGTCTGCGTCAGCAAAGGGAAAATTACCGTTGGAATCTGCCCATTTTTTTTGTTACCGTTTTAATACCCAGGTTACCATTTTTTTACTGTTTGTCCTTTTTTAATTTTTTTTAAAATTCAACATTTTTTCCAAACTCTATAAATACCACCTTTTATTCTTCAAATTTTACACATTCCAATCTCAACTCTCTACTTCTCTTAATGAAAATTTAAGCTATATACATTCTCGCTCAAGTTTACTAATTAGTCATTAGATATATTAGTCATATTCCTCATATATTTACTCATATTACTATATAATTATGTCATCAAGTAGAGCAAATAGGGGTAAGGAAAAATGTGTGGAACATCACGATTCTATTGAATCGGATTTTCTACCGATTTATACTTATCCTATTCCGGAAGAAATGATGAACGTCCATGATGAACCTCAACGGAAAAGTGTTGATTCAATATTCAACAATCCACAAAAGGTAAAAAGACCACCTTCATTACTTTTTACTAAGCATTTCACAAAAATTTCTACCGGAGAAAAAGGTATTTTCATCATTACATATAATTATTGTGGTAAACAATATGAATTCAAAACCGAAAATGGATATGGTACTTATACTATTCATTTTAATACTAAACATCCACACGAAGTTGGTTTTGAAAAATCACAAACTCAATTATCGACTACACCTAATGTTTTATTTTATTACACCGATCAAAATAATAGAGAAGAATTAGCTAAATTAGTTGTTACCGAACATTTATCTTTTAGTTTTGGTGAAAAACTTAATTTTACAATTTATTGTCAAAATGCTTTAAATCCTAGTGCAAAAAAAGTTTCACGAATATAGTAATATGAATAATACTTCTACATTTAATGAACCAACTCCCTCTCTCTCACAAGGTAAAAAATTAAGTTTTACGGAAAGATGGTTAATAAAAAACTAAAAAAGACCCAGAGGAATAAGTTTAACCAATTCGGAATTTGATTTATATCTTAACACACAATTTGATATTCCATTTGTCAAACATTCTAGTTTTGCTTTATTAGAATGGTGGAACAACCATGTAGAACAATTTCCGGTTATGTCAATTGTTACAAAAGAATTGCTTGCTTGTCCGGTTTCGACGGTTGCCGTGGAACAAGCATTTAGTGCAGGAGGTAATATTTTGGATGAACACCGGTACTCAATGACACCGCAATCTTTGGATGCACAAGCATTGGTCGCCGATTGGACCAAGGTGGAAAGACGACAACAAGAATTGGTTCAGGAAAATCCCGACCAACTATACGACCTCGATGATGCCACAACTGGTGAAAGCACAAACACATCCGACTAGGTGAGTTAGCTTCACAAAGGTAAGAGAACTACGTGGGCTTTGATTCCTTCGGATGTAAGGATACGTAGTCAACTTAATTTGGTACATTGAGTGCAAGCCCAATCTTTAGTTTATTTCTTTTTCCCAAAAAATGTTAAACACTAATTCCTAATTTTTTAATATTTGAAGCAAAAATCAAAGTTTTTGAATTTTTCAAAAAATATCAAAACTTTTTGAACTTTTTCAAAAATATTACAAAAATATTCAAAATATCCAAAAAATAGAGGTTTTAGAATTTTTTAATTAAGTATTAAAATTATAGAATTAATTCGAATTCGATTATAATTCAAATTTGATTATAATTCAAATTCGATTATAATTCGATTATAATACGATTCGAATTCGATTATAATTCAATTCGAATTCAAAAATTCAAAATTCGTATTCGATTCGTCTTTTGAAGAATTGAATATGGTTTAATGTTTTGATGAATTCAAATTCGAATTCATCCGAATTCGAACCGTGGTCAGGTCTAGCCATACTTCATCGGTCTTGGTCGGCCTGGTTCCTCTCAGCTGTGCATCACCCGTCATCGTGTGCTACCTAGAGTCAGAACGTCCGAGTCACTCGTTGTAAGACCTTCTCCCTTCTCTGACCGTCAAGATGCGACGTTCTTCTGGTTTGGCCGTCGCTCCTCACGGAGCATCTTTAGACCTACGTGGCCAAACCAGGTTCATCGAGAGGGCAGTGGATTGGGTCAGGAGTCAAGAAAATAAATTCGGACGGTTTTGAGTGAAGGGAGACCGCGCTTGCATTTTGCGTTTACGATACCGGCATACCCCGGTTGTAATACCAGTATGCGCCGTTATATGATACCTATCTTTGTTCTCACCTGTATTTGCGACAGCGGCATCTCCTGTTTACGATATCGGCTTGCATGGATTTTTTCATTTTGGTCCTCGTATTTTAGCATTTTTGTAAAAAAGTTCCCTCGTGTCTTCACTCCAAACGATTTGGAATGGGGACATTCCGTACCCAATCCAATCTCTCGCCGAGAGTTGGTGGATGCGAATTGACAAAATGTCAAGTTTACCTACAAGATTCAGGAAGAAAAAATGGGGAATAGAACTTTTCAAGTAGGAAATTAGGGTTCTACACAAATTTTGGGGATTTTTTGTATGTGGCTAACTAAGATTACACAAGCTGGTTTCCTTACGTTTACAAATAAGGACAGATTCGGTAAATGCCTTCAAAACTTAATTTACAATTTAATCACTTGCATTTTCTCGCGTCTGTGAGCAAAGACAAAATCCTTATACGCATTCAACATGCAAACTTACAGTTTAATCCCTAGACTTTTCACGCGTATGTGAATAAGGACATAATCCTTATCTGCGTTTCGTGTTCAAATTTTAGTTTGACCGTAGGGGTTTCCATTCATTTTATGCAAGGACAACAATAGGTATTTTTAAATATAAACATTTACCAAAAATCTGATTTTAACAAAGAAAATGTTACAAAAGATGTTTTCTTTGAAAAAATTATTTAGAAGCCAGAACAAAGATTCATATTGCTCTGATATCTTTGAAGGATTTCATGCAAACGATTCTCGTTCATATAGACATAAATTTGAAATACGAACATATTCACATTAAGCCATATAACGTAAAATACCTCTTATTGGGGAGACACTCTACGGGGTTCTTCCTCTTCACAGGATCGTAATGGAAGCTCGTCACGGGCTCGTCCTAGCTCACATATTCGAAGTTAGGATTTTATTCTATAGCCTAAAAGCTCGAACGCTTAGAGAGAGACACTAATGCCAATGTTCGTGTCTCACTTATGTGGCGTGTATAGTGTGTTTCGGTTCATCATCCAATTCTACGGATTCGAGCCTTTATATAGAACCCTAGAAGAGGTCATCCATTTACTCGCCATAAACTCGCGCCATAAACCTCCGTAGTTGTTACGTGCCTTATGGCTTCTCACACTTAGTAGGATTGTTACAAATTCATTAGCTCACTAATGAATCCATAATTACGACAATCATGGGTGTACCCGTTGGAATTCCCACAGGGGTAATATAAATCTACCCACTAATAAAAAAAATTAAAAAGGCAACACACAACATATATCTAGTTAGAACGAATATTTTGTTCTTAGTTAAAAAATTATAAAAACTTCCTAAAAGTATACAACTTACCACTTTTTTTTTCAAAATGGGTAATTTTTTATAAAAAAGAACTAACCTATTAGCAGATTGTCTCCCCTTGGAGGCTGCAATATGGCGACCGGTTAGATCTGTCTAATCGTGTGAACTTGAGAAAGAGAAAATTTTGGCTGAGGGAAGAGGACATTTCAATACAATTATGTAGTATTATAACTTAGACTTCTTTGTAATTATTTATAATAACTCAGGCTTTAATCTTAATTTAATGAAATTTATTTCAATTTATTTTTAAATAAATTTAGCTTTATTAAATCCAAAAGAAAATAAAAATTACATAAATATAAAACCGTCAAAATTATCCCTAGCTACCCCGCACCCAATTCGACACTAGCAACGTGGGACTTGCAGCACCAAACTGAAGGTCTCACGCACACATGTCAGAGTTTTTTTTGGCAAAAACAAATTTTAAAATTTTGACGGACCACATTTTTTGAATCGTTTGGGATTTTGTTATTATAATATATTTTTAGAAATAGAATTTAACGATCAACACGAATTACAGATTTGTCTTCTGAAAATTGATGTGTCATTCAGGATGTGCCGTTGGGATTGTGAGCTTTGTGATGTGCCGTTGAAATTTTTTGATGTGCCGTTGTAATTTTTCTACTGAAAAACTTGATTTGTTATTGAACTTGATGTGTTGTTGAAAAAATTGATGCGCCATTTAAAAATTTGATGAGCCGTTGAAAGAACTTGACGCACTGTTGAAAAATATGATTTGCCGTTGAAAAATTATGTGATGTTGGGATGACGTGTTGTGGAGATGATTGTTGTGTTTCGGAGGTGGTACACTTGATTAGGATCTACGGCAGTCGAGGCAAGTGTTGGACACTTTCTCCGTAAGACGAGATTGCCCCGTATATTTTAGTGCGGTACGAGCTACGGCAATCGTCCCGAAGATACAACTAATGTTAGGGCGTTTCCAAGAACGTTGCGCACGTATCTCAAAACTTTCGGGCGAACCCTTATATACCCAAAACTTTCGGACTCTTGTGAGTGAAGAACGGGGGAGAGAAGAGAAGACAACAATGCTATGGATGCACTTGCTGCTGGGATGAGGATAATGGCAAGTGGGCAGGCCTATTTATAGGCTAGAGGAGGCAGGGAGGCAGCCACCTCGAAGGGACACGTTCGCTCGGCCAGCAGGCTGGCTGGCTGCGCTCGTGGCCCTTCGGTGGATTCTGGATCCTTCCAGGCGCACCCAGGCTACGCTGGCGCCCTTTCACGAGGGATCTCGCACCCCTTCGGCCTTCTGGAAGTCTCCTGCACATTCGTGCCCGTCGTGCCTCTTCGGTGGCCAACCTGAAGGTGCTCGCAGCTCCTCGTCACTCCGGACCCGGGCAAAATACTTAAGGCTCCTCCAGCTCCTAGCGACGATGTGCACGTGCGAAGTGCCAAGTGCGCCACAAAGTGCCCATTGCGACCTGCATCCAATACGCCATGCGCACACGCACGTGCATGTGTGCGTGCGCGTGCACGAGTGCGTGCGTAAACATGTGCTCGTGCTCGTGCTCGTGCTCGTGCTCGGACGGTGCTTCGCACCATCCTCGCAACTAGCAGTGGGTCAGCCTTTTGGGTAGTCAATCAAGTTGAGAGGTAAGGAGAGGAATTCCTTATAAACAAAAAATTCTTCCTTGCTCTAATCAATGTGGTACACATTCCTTAACTTGACTTTGGGCCTTCCACTTGGGCCTTTATAATTTGGGCCAAATACATTAAATATGCATTCAACCCAACAATCCCCCACATGAATGATGATTAATGCATGCAGACTCTAATTGAAAGTTCTGACGTGTTATTATTGCATCTAGACAGGTAGCTTGTGGCTTTGAACCTTCTATAGTAATATGTTATCGGATTTACTCGCTGCTCAGTGAACGTGATGTCTTGAACCTTCAGCTTTTGGCGTAAATCAAGATAATAACATTTACACAATAATAACCCTAGTATATTTGAGTTCTCACGTTGTGTCTGTTTCGGCCATGGACGGTATCTTGGATTCATAAGTGTTTTTTTTCATTTGAAGCGACCTCACTTCACACTTACATAGGTGATCTCCCATCAGGAGTATCCTGCCACACTCCACCTTTATCAAGGTATAGGAATCATTAAAAGCGTAATGCTTAACCTTACCACACCGCTGCAGGCTAATACCTGGGCAGCTTTTGAGAATGAGATAGGTTCCAGGTAATTAACTGAACCCTCCATAACTTAGTTTTCTCATTGAACCAAGTTTGTGGGATCTCCACTCATCATGGTTGAGTTACCGCTATGGACGTTCTTTAGTGTGTGGATTTTAATCCCATTCCCCTTACTGCCTTGTACATTTGATCTCTATTGATTCCTTTCGTAAAAGGATCAGCTAAGTTGTCCTTGGACTTTACGTAATTAATGGTGATCACCCCACTAGAGATCAACTGTCTAACGGTATTGTGTTTTCGATGGATATATCGAGATTTTCCGTTGTACGTTATACTTTGTGCTCTCCCGATTGCAGACATGCTATCACAATGTATCAATACGAGAGACACCGGTTAGCTCCAGCACGGAATATCCTCTCGAAAGTTTCTGAGCCATTCAGCTTCTTCCCCAGCTTTGTCTAGTGCTATAAACTCTGACTCTATGGTGGATCGAGCTATGCACATTTATTTAAAGGACTTCCAAGACACGGCTCCTCCTCCTATGGTGAATACGTATCCACTTGTGGATTTGGAGTCGTTAGTATCCGATATCCAGTTTGCGTCACTGTATCCTTCTAATACAGCTGGACATTTAGCATAATGTATGCCATGGTTTATGGTATGTTTTGAATACCGTAAAACTCTTTTCAGAGCTAGCCAGTGATCCTTCCCTGGATTACTTGTGAATCTACTAAGCTTACTAACTGAGTACGCAATATCGGGACGTGTGCAGTTTGTTAAATATATCAAGCTCCCAATAATTTGCGCATACTTCAGTTGAGATACTGGGTCCCCTCGATTCTTGGCTAAGTGTAGATTCAAATCTACTGGAGTCTTAACCAGAGGTTTGTCAAAAGCTTCAAATTTCTTGAACACGCTTTCCACGTAGTGGGATTGCGTCAAGATAATTTCGTCAGCTTTCCTAGAAATTTTTATTCCTAGTATGACGTCTGCCAGACCCATATCTTTCATGTCAAAGTTGTTCTTTAACATGTTCTTAGTTTTCACAATAATCTCTTTATTGCTTCCCATAATTAGTAAGTCATCTACATAGAGACATACAATTACGTAAGATTCAGGTGTGCCCTTAATGTAAACACATTTATCGCACTCGTTCATCTTAAATCCATTTGACAGCATTGTTCTGTCAAATTTTTCGTGGCACTGTTTCAGCGAACCCTTATATACCCAAAACTTTCGGACTCTTATGAGTGAAGAACGGGGGAGAGAAGAGAAGACAACAATGCTATGGATGCACTTGCTACTGGGATGAGGATAATGGCAAGTGGGCAGGCCTATTTATAGGCTGGAGGAGGCAGGGAGGCAGCCACCCCAAAGGGACGCATCCGCTCGGCCAGCAGGCTGGCTAGCTACGCTCGTGGCCCTTCGGTGGCTTCTGGATCCTTCCAGGCATGCCCAGGCTGTGCTGGCACCCTTTCACGAAGGATCTCGCACCCCTTCGGTCTTCTGGAAGTCTTCTGCACATTTCTGCCCGTCGTGCCTCTTCGGTGGCCAACCTGAATGTGCTCGCAGCTCCTCGTCACTCCGGTAGCTGCGCAGCTCTCTCCGGACCCGGGCAAAATACTTAAGGCTCCTTCAGATGATGCGCACGTGTAAAGTGCCAAGTACGCCACAAAGCGCCCATTGCGACCTGCGTCCAATGCGCCATGCGCACACGCTCGTGCTCGTGCTCGTGCTCGTGCTCGTGCTCATGCTCGTGCTCGGACGGTGCTTTGCATCGTCCTCGCAGCTAGCGGTGGGTCAGCCTTTTGGGTAGTTAATCAAGTTGAGAGGTAAGGAGAGGAATTCCTTATAAACAAGAAAATCCTCCTTGCTCTAATCAATGTGGTACACATTCCTTAAATTGACTTTGGGCCTTCCACTTGGGCCTTTCCAATTTGGGCCAAATGCATTAAATATGCATTCAACCCAACAATGATGTGCGGTTATGATGCTGGACGTTGGAGATTATATGCTATTGGGGATGATGTGTCGTTGGATGTCCCCGTTACCCGAATGGTGCTCCTGTGAGGTCAGCAGTATCGAATCCAACCCGCTAGCTACCCATAAGCGGATATTTGACGAAACCCAAAAGACACTTCTTTTTAAATCCAAAAACCAACTGTAAAAATAGACTTGAAAAAGAGAACACATTTATTTGAGAAAAAAAGAGAACACATGGTATCATCCAAAACTGGTTCCTCGTAGCGACCAACTTCTATCGCCACGAATAGGACATAATCGTCCCTTCCATCCATGACCAAAAGCATGCGACAAACCTTTAGGTCCCACATAAGCTTCTAACCTGCTAGATAACCTATAAACGTGTCACAAGGAAGCCCCTAAGATATTATGCAGCATATTTCTTATGAGACACAAGTATTCTCATTAATTTTTGGTTGCTAGTCTGCTTTGGAATTTTAGTGGGATGCTCCTTTTCCGCTAGGTAACCTCACTTCTGTCCCAAAAGTATTGACATTATTCGCATAGCATCATCTTCAATAAAAACCACGACTTCACACTCATTTATAAGCAAAGTCCTCAAGAATCTGGCCCCATCATAAATAGTACCTTATCGACTTAACAAACCTATAAGAGCAGCACTACCTGTCGCCTCCCGATATGGCACCAATGCCATGTCATGCTCAGGCTCCTCTTCTATCATCAAGAATGCTCCACCAAATCGTCCCCACTTGTGACTATCACCACCTCCTCCTCTGACACCAAAGATAATATCATAATAACATTTTCTTCTCTCTGACCTGTGTTCCTTAGATCCTCTACCACTAATACCCTAGCGGTACCATGCTCATCCTCGTCCCTTAAAATTAATTGCCCCAAACCAGCCCCACTTTAACCCATCATTACTACCCATTCAGATGCATCCTTTGAAACTTGCGTCTCCTTTTGTGTCAGTTCCTAGATCTCCACCTATAATTCTCTATCCATGTCCTTGTCCTGCTCTACATCGTTCAACAACACCAGTATTCACTTCAAACCCTGAGAAAGGGCAACTCCCACTAAATCCTATGTTTACCTAGTAAAGAGAATATATTCGATGTACCAATCGGTGACACCTCCTGGGAACCACCCCCCACTTAGTCATCCTGCACTTTCTCACCTAGCTGTCTAAAACTCTCACCCTCTATAACAACCTCCTTACCATTCCCCTGCAATCCAAAAAACCCCTACAAGTTTGCCATTCTTACCCCTTGTCCCCTTGCGTAAGGCCTACAGCTTACTTCACGATGATCTTAGCCACCGCTACCTCTTCCCTGCCCCTAGCCGTAGATGCTAGTCTCTTACATGCTTTTGCCTTCCTATAACTAGGTAATGCATGCCAATTGTCTTTGACAGTGAACAAAAATCTAGCAACTGTTCATATGACACTCCAACCCAAGAGCTTTTCCCAGGTCACTCAAGCATAACCCTCTCATATAGACCCTTTTCCACATCGACCTCTACTAATACCTATACAGTATGGCCATAACTTATATTCAACACATCATAACCAATCCGAGTTAGATTCCAATGACTTAACCAAGCCTAGAATGATTAGTGAGTGCACAAGTTCTGGGCCTAACCTAGTCAATTTCACCCCACCTTGGCCACTGATGAAGACATCTTGGCTGGCATAAAATCTATAACCCAAGGTTGCAAGAAAAGTGTACCTGAACTAAGCCTCTAGACCTAATTCTATAAAATGCGAATACGATTCATCTAGGACAAAAAGTGAAAAGAAAAGAACCTCTATCTAGAGATAGCATACGCTGTGGTGTAGCCTTTTGCCACAACTTCAGTAAATGACCTCGTAATTCACTAAGTGTGCATGGCATCATTCCCTTCGGTAGCATAACCTTCCCAATGAAAGAGTTTCGTGCGCATTCCATCACTTGTTGCTCAAGGTACTGCTCATCGATTATCACCAAATAATGATCGCCATTTAATACAGTGTCCAAAGATACCCTTTTTCCTTAAATTGATTATGATATGTACGCACTGTATTAAAAAAAGTATCACAATGCCTAGACCCAATCGACCCTCCACCACCTGAAGTCGCAGTACACTCAACATTTCGTGCCTCAGCTATGACTACATCCTTTTGTTCGGCTGCACCAATCTTTGACACAACACCAAGATCCAATCTAGGATCAGAGATATTAACTAGTTATCCAACTAAGACCTTAGCCTCCGGAGAAAGATTTGCCCCCCAACTTCGATCCTCACCCGGACGTAACTACTCAAGAGTGACGCTGTAAATGGCAAGGGTGGCTCTTGAACTATTGAAATTATTCGCCTAAGCAAGGTGAAACCCCTGGTTCACAATAGCTGTGAACCATGAAATGCTTCAAACATTCATGTCTGCTCTGACGATAAAGAACAACAAGCTAAAACTGTCCCTAGTACCCTTTGAGGGACTGGCCAACCGGGAGGGTCCAGAACAGAGCTTAACAACCTAGGCTTGAGCAGAATGCACATCTCCTGACATGAAATAGTATTAGTTTTTTAGGGTTTTGTGGAAATCCCTATGAGAGCCATTTTTGTCTTGTCGCAATATAATAAACTTTAGGTATCTAAAAAACATGTTTCGAATAATCTGCTAATTTAGCATGACTATGATTCGACCATTTGTGCCCACTTTGC
Source organism: Hypericum androsaemum (assembly GCA_963995505.1). NCBI lineage: Eukaryota > Viridiplantae > Streptophyta > Magnoliopsida > Malpighiales > Hypericaceae > Hypericum > Hypericum androsaemum. The sequence continues at coordinate 11,393,292 of OZ023193.1, read as the reverse complement.
TTCGAATTTCTGGATCATGTTTCACTGTGAGAACAACAAGGGCCATCTAGGGTAAGATTCTATAGCATTCATACAAACCCTAAATTTAGAGGTATGACCCAAATCATACCTTTTTTTGAAAAGGTAAATTTATTAAGAAAAGCCTTGGTAAATACAACCTACATAAAGTGGTACTCCCCCTGCTGTGATGCAAAACAAGGTTGCGACCGCTGCCCTCGTCAAAATTGTACCACACAGAAACCCGTAGGAAAAAAAGGTTTAGTGGGTAAAGAGTACCCAAATCATACCTAGTGATGATCACAAGAACCACTCACTTTATCCTCTAATTTTAGGGTCATTTAGACCCAATTTTGAGTCTGTTTGAGTCATTTTACGCCATTCTTAATTATGTTGCCTAGAATAGTTTCACCCTTCTGTCTTTGTGTCTTTTGGAGGAGAATTTTGTAGGGACACAAAGATTAAGCGAGAAGAGGCGAGCGTTAGAAGAAATGAGCAGAGAGATAGCCAACCGGAACTAAGCTGTACCTACCGAATGGCAAAAATTGCACCAGACGGTACCCATCTGAAGGACGACGAAGGACTTCATCCTGATTTTCCTCAACCCTCTATGTCCCACCGGACGGTACCCCCTAAACCCGTTGAATGGCAGAATCACCACTGGACGGAGCCCAAGCCATCGACTGAAGTCTACACCCGACAGTCGCCCCCCAATATCCAGAATCGCCCACCAGCTCAGGTCACCGGATGGCACTCCTTGCACCGGATAACTTTTTTTCCAAATTTTTCCCAGGAGAATTAGAAATTTTTAGGGCCCTTAGGACATTTTTACTTATTTTAGGGTTGAGGGAGGGACTCATTTATAAATACTCCCCTCAACCCCTCAATTTGTAAGCTTTGACATTAGAACTTAAAATTAGGATTTTTAAGAAGTTGGAGAAGGAGCTCAAGGAACAAGGAGTGGATGCTGGGAGAGGATCGAGTGGCTCGACACCATGATTAAGCATTCTCTATCCCTTCTCTTTAATTCAACTCTTGTGACATTATTCCTTTTCATGCATTCTCATTTTAATTAAATGACGATGTGTGAGTAAATATCCTTCTTGGTCAGGTGCCTTAGTGCCCCCGAATTACTTAAATTCGAATGGGCTTAACCTTTAGAGCGTGTAGCGGTTAGTGGGCATAATATGTTAGGTATTTGACCTCCGTTGGAACCTAGGGGTGAGTAGCACTAGTGATGACCTAGAGTCCTTCTCGGTCGATTATAGCATGACCGAAAGTACTTAGCCATGAAGGAGAGCATGGAAAAGCGTCACCGTTAGACTATACATTTACCCGACAGACTTAGCCATGAAAATAGACTTTATCGGGAATGGTAGTGTGTAGTTGGCCTAAGGGTGGTGCACTAATGAGTGAGGTTTAGGAGGGGCAAGTTATGGTAGTCTCGACACCTAGGTGAGGTTAACAACTCACCAACATTAGGTGTGAGTGACACTCTCGCCGGGAACCCCCTCACACCTTATTTTTGGCGTGAAGTACTTAGCCGTGAAGCGCCATGCCTTAAGTTCACCTAGGCCCACCATGGACATGAAAGCCCAATAGAGACCAAGCACGTAGCGACGTGCGTAGGGCACCTAGCCCAATTTTCTTTAAATTGTCTTTACACCCTTTTCAACTTAATCTTTGTCAATGCTTACTTAAACTAAACCTCTCAAAAAATACTAATCAACCTAATCTTAATTGTAAATCGCTTAGGATGTCTTAAACTCGCTTCTCGAGGTTCAACATTACACTTATACTCCCTATTATTACAAGGTAGACTCAAAAATCTACTCTTCAATTGGCGCCATTGTTGGGGGGTGGTGTCTCCCAAGGCACCCTTAATATTTGCATTCTATTTTAGGTTGATTTCTTTATGATAAATCTTTTTACACTTTTAATCTCCTATTTGTGATAAGTGATAAGTGTCACCCGGAGTGCAAAAAGGAGTAGGAGTGAGAGATAAGAAGAAAGATGGACGGGGAGACATCGCACTAAATAAAGATCGAGAAAGCTAAGAGAGGGTAAGGGGATGGAAGGAGGAGCACAAGGACTAGGAATTCCAACCTTTATCGGCCATGTCAGTGTCCCGTGCATGATCTGTGATGGAAGGTGATGAGCAAAAGAAATGCTCACTCTTTTATCTTCATGTTTTTTAGAGGACGATTTTGTAGGGATGCGAGGATTTGAGAAGAAGATTTGAGCGTTGGAAGAGTTGAGGTGAGCGTTGAAAGAGTCGGGGCGAGAGATAGCTTGCCAGAACCAAACTGCACCTACCGAACGATAAATTTATAATGGCCGGCGTCTCACCAGCACAAAAATGCCGAGCGTTACCTTGCCGATGAATAGTGTGAGGACTTCATCTGGGTTTTTCCTCAACCTCCTATGTCCTACCGGGCGGCGCCCCATTTTTGCCGAGCGGTGCCAGAAGAGAGTGAGACAAGCATTTTCATAAAAAAACTGTCGAATGGCAGAATCACCAAGCAGTCGGTGCCAAATTTGTCACCTGTACTCCGCACCAACTGGTCGGTGCCCAAATTCGAGAATTGCATTTCAGCTCAGCTCGTCAGACGGCGCTACTTGCATCGGACAGCATTTTTGCCAAATTTTTCCTATGAGTATTAGATATTTTGAGGGTATTTTGGACTTTTAATCTCATTTTATGGTTGAGGGGTGACTTCTCTATAAATACTCCCCTCAACCCATCAAGTTGTAAGCTTCGACACCAAAGACTTTAAATTAGGCTTTCAGTTAATGACGGGTTCGGATCGAGCGCTTCTTCACCAAGATTGAGGATTCTCTTTCCCTTATCTTTATCACTTTTTTGATAGTGTTCCTTTGAATGTATAGTTGTTTTAATTGAATGACTACGTGTGAGTATTTTCCTTTTGGGTCGGGTGCCTTAGCACCCCCAAAATGCTTGGTTTTGAATGGGCTTAATTTTTAAAGCGTGTAGCAGTTAGTGGGCGTAATGTTTTGGATAATAGACCTATGTTGGAACCTAGTGGCGAGAGCATTAGTAATGACCTAGAGTCCTTCCTAATCGATTCTAGTATGACCAAAAGTACTTAGCCGTGAAGGAGAGCGTGGAAAAGCCTAACCGTTAGACTATACATTTATCTGAAGGTCGTAGCCGTGAAGATGGACTTTGCTACGAATGGTAGTGTGTAGTTGGCCAAAGGGTGGTACTTTAATGAGTGAGGTCTAGGAGGGGCAAGTTATCGTAATCTCGACACCTAGGTGAGGTTGACAACTTACAAACATTAGGTGAGTGACATTTTTGCTAGGACCCCCTAGTACCTTCTTTGTGGCGTGAAGTACTTAGCCGTGAAGCGTCATGCCTTAGTACACCTAGGCCCACCACAGACACAAAAGCTCTAGAGAGACCAAGCACGTAGGGATGTGTGAAGGGCACCTAGCCCAATTTTATTTAAATTGTCTTTACACCCATTCAACTTAGTCTGATCTTTGTTTGCTTCACCTAATCTTAATTATAATTTACTCAGGATGTCTTGAATTCACTCATTGTGGTTCGACATTACACTCGTACTCCTTTTATTATAAGGTGGACCCAAAAATTCACTCTTTAATTGGCACCCTAGACGAGCGACCATGTGTGAGCTAATGTGTGAGTCGAAGGTGGAGACCACCGTCTCTAATTTTTTGTTCATAAGGTGCTTATACTCTCCAAGCAGTTGGGATATCCTATGAGTACTCGGTGGTCTCACCTATTTGAGTAAATTATGGGAGGATAGGGGCCATGTTTGATTGAGTTTTGGCTAGAGCCTTAAAAGCCTAACCCTAAATTTTCTTTCCCCTTGTATAGCCCTTTGAGCCAAGCCATTCCATTGATACACGCATTGACCAAGCTACCCCTAACCCAATCTCCCCACCTTTGACATCTAGTCTGGGGATGCATTTAGGATCTATCTAACGGGAATTTGTGTAACGGTTTCATGATAGAATAGGCTGATTAAGGAATTTTACTTCGAGAAAATATGTAGAAAAGGGCCAAATTAAATTGCCAAACCTTGCCTAAACCAAAATTTTGTCAAAAGTGAATAAAGGAGAATCAAGAGAGAAAAAAAAGAAGAGAAAAATGAAAGGAAAAATAACAAAAATGATAGAAAATAATAAAAGCATAAAAAAGAAAGAGAACAAATTTGACATCAATAAGGCAAGCAAATAAAATGCAAGGTTTTGGCCTTATAGCTATAGGTCTTGGGTACATTGGGTTGAGCATTAAAGTACGGTGAGAAAGTAGAATAGTCGAGTACTAGTTTACGTGTAATAGCACCTCAGATTTGGGTGGATAGCCACTACCCATTCATTTATCCTCACCATCATTTTGACCCCAGTTTGACCCGTGCTAAGTCCCCTTGATCGTGACCCTCATTTAGTGAGAGACGAACACGAGTGCGAGTAGGGTGACTCAAGACACCCGGACGTGTACGCGAGGGATAGGTAGTAGATCATACCATAGCAAGGATAATCAAATCTCTATCCCTCAGAGTGATCAACTTTTGAGTTCAATCCTTCTTGTGCTAACGCATGGTTAAACTTTCGAGGGTATTATCTCTACTCATTTTTATTTCATTACATCCAGGGTAGTGAACTACGAGTTCGTGAGTTCTTCCTATGACAAAAGATCAATATTATGGAGGAGTTTTTTTTAATAAGAGAATGCCAACTCTTGACCTTACTTTTCTGTGTTTTGTGTCTATAATTATGTCTTTTGCTTGAGGATAAGAAAAGATTCAAGTATGGGGTGTGATGAGCATAAGAAATGCTCATTTTATCCCCTCATTTTAGGGTCATTTAGGCCCAGTTTCGAGTCTGTTTGAGTCATTTTATGCCACTCTTACGTCTCTTGCCTAGAATTGTTTCACTCTTTTATCTTCTTATCTTTTGGAGGAGGATTTTGCAGGGATGCGAGGATCTGAGAAGAAGAGGCGAGCGTTGGAAGAGTCGGGGCGAGAGATAGCTAGCCAGAACCAAACTGCACCCCCTGAATGACAAAATTTATAACGGCCGGCATCTCACTAGCACAAACATGCCGAACGCACCCCATTTCTACCGAGCAATGCCAGAAAAGAGTGAGGCGAGCATTTTTACGAAGAAACTGCAAAAAGGTGGGAATCTCCTACCGGTCGGTGCCAAAGTCACCGCCTGAACTCTGCACCTGCCAATCAGTGCCCAAATCACAGAATCGTCTGCTAGTTCAGCTCGTCGGATAGTGCTACTTGCATCAGACAACATTTATGCCAAATTTTATCCGAGAAAATTAGATATTTTGAGGGTATTTCAGACTTTTAATCACATTTTAGGGTTAAGGGGGAGACTTCTCTATAAATACCCTTCTCAATCCATCAAGTTGTAAGCTTGGAAACCAAAGACTTTAAATTAGGGTTTTAGTTCTTGAAGGAGGAGCTCAAGGAGCAAAAAGTGGATGACGGGTTCGGATCGAGCAACTTTTCACTAAGATTGAGCACTCTTTTTCCCTTCTCTTTATCGCTTTTGTGACATTGTTCCTTTGGATGCATAGTTATTTTAATTGAATGACTATGTGTGAGTAATTTCCTTTTGGTCGGGTGCCTTAGCACCCCCAAAATGCTCAGTTTTGAATGGGCTTACTCTTTAGAGCGTGTAGCGGTTAGTGAGCATAATGCATTGGGTAATGGACCTCCATTGGAACCTAGTGGTGAGAGCGTTAGTAACGACCTAGAGTCCTTCCCAATCGATTGTAGCATGACCCAAAGTACTTAGCCGTGAAGCAGGGCGTGAAAAAGCCTAACTGTTAGACTATACATTTACTCGACAGATATAGCCGTGAATATGGAATTTTCCAAGAATGGTAGTGTGTAGTTGGCCAAAGGGTGGTGCTTTAATGAGCGATGTCTAGGAGTGACAAGTTGTGGTAGTCTCGACACCTAGGTGAGGTTGAAAACTTACCAATATTAGGTGTGAGTGACGTTCTCGCCAGGACCCCCTAGTACCTTTATTATGGCATGAAATACTTAGCTGTGAAGCGTCATGCCTTGGTAAACCTAGGCCCCCCACGAACATAAAAGCCCAAGAGAGACCAAGCACATTGGGATGTGTGTAGGGCACCTAGCCCAATTTCTTTTAAATTGTCTTTACACCCTTTCAACTTAGTCTTGTCTTTACTTCCTTCACCCAACTCAATTCATAAAATACTTGACAACTTACCAACATTAGGTGTGAGTGACGTTCTCGCTAGGACCCCCTAGTACCTTCATTATGTTGTGAAGTACTTAGATGTGAAGCGTCATGCCTTAGTACATATATACCCACCACAGGCATAAAAGCCCAAGAGAGACCAAGCACGTTGGGATATGTGAAGGGCACTAGCCCAATTTCCTTTAAATTGTATTTACACTCTTTCAACTTAGTCTTTTGTCTTTGCTTGCTTCACCCAACTCAATTCATAAAATACTTTTCAACCAAATCTTAATTGTAATTCGCTCGGGATGTCTTGAACCCCCTCCTAATGGTTCGACATTACACTCGTACTCCCTTTATTGCAAGGTGGACCCAAAATTCTACTCTTCAAAAGTCCCCTGTCAACCTAATGCCAATGCATTTGTGGAAGAAACTTGGCACTATTGGGTTGTACCCATTCTATTCTGATATTCATCTTGCACACGGGCAACTCATCACCCCCGTGGACATGCAAGAAACGTCCAGATCTTTATACAAGGTGAAGAAGTGGTGGAAGACTTTGTAGTGGTGGAACATCCGTGCTCGATTTAACTCATGCCCATATTTGGAAGCCCATTCCTCTCTAAAATGCAAGCAATTGTATATGGGCAATTGTATATTGATGGCGCCAAGATGACACTCAATGTTGTGATGGTGGGACATGATAGAGAAACTATAGAGGACAACAAAATCTTTTTCGAGTGTGAAAGGAGCGGAGGATCTAACATTTCCCCATCCGAAAATCTGAAGAGAGGCAAGGTCAAGCTAAAGACCAAAAATTAACATGTTGCATTTATTTTTATTCGTGTAGGTAGAAGAAGACCCTCACCCCGGTGGTCACCACCATTCATGTGACCAAGTAATTTTGTGTTGGTGACTGGCCAATGTTGTCAACAGCCAGAAAATGAGCTTGAGCAAGGATGGTAAATTTCCAGAATTTGCCAGGCGATGGCCCACCCACTGAGTAGCGACAGATGCAGGGGAGCAACTCTGCTTACTTCTACCGTGCTCCCCAACCAAGACCCATCAAATCAGGGACATCCCCTATCTCCCCTCCTAAGTCATGATCATGTTGTCATTTTATTTTTGGCTTCAATCATGGTATTCGTTATGACAAAAAGGTCTTGATTTGTGCTTTTGAGTGAATTATTTGTAAGACCTTGTGGACCACGGAGGTCATCAAAGTCACCCTTTTTCATTGTCATTTTCTTTTCCTAGCTTTCCGACATTAAGGACAATGTGTCATTCAAGTGTGGGGGGAGTTCCATGTATGAACTTTTATGCTTATATCTAGATCAAGTTGATTAGGATAAGTTTTGGCACATTTTTGGCAAATTGGACCACCCTTAATTTTTGATTTAGTCAAAAGTTAAACCCCATACCTTTTAGGAATCACAACCTAGGTGTAAAGGCATAGAAATATAGATTTTCTAAACCCTTGATGGTTTAAGCTCGCTATCTCACGTTGTAAGGTGAGCGTGTGGGGTTGATGTGGAACCTTATGAAAGGATTTAAGCCGAAGGAGGAGATTTCCATCTCCAATTTTTGTTCATGAGGTGCCTATATTTTTTGGATGAATGGGTTATCCTACTTACACTCTTGTCGTTTCTTTCGAGTGGGTATCTTGTGGGAGGACGGAGAACCATTTTTGAATAGTTTGAGCCTAATGCCAGAAAGCCAACCCATTAGTTCTCCCTTATTTTAAACCCTGGTGAGCCTAGCCATTCTTCGTATATACACACTTGTCATGCTAAACTCTATTCCAAATCTTCCCCACCTTTGACATCTAGTATGAGGTTGCGCATAGGTCTAATCTTAAGTGGTTATTTGTAAAGGAAGCGTGATAAGAACAGGCTCAATCTGTTCGGTTTGATCGTAGAGGATTCGGGTAGAAAAAGGGCCAAACTTAAACACCAAGCTTTTCCCAAATCAAAAATGTTGCCAAGAAATGAATAAACTTAAGTTGTGAAAAGAAAAGAAAAGAAAAATATATTTAAAAAAGAGAAGAGAGAAATGGAAAAGTATTAAAAAAAAGAGTAAGTCGTGATGAGAATAAGGCAACCAATTAAGAGGCATGCTTGTGTCATGAGGCCATAAGTCTTGAGGATCGTTGGATTAAGCGAGATTGGAGCTAGGGTGAGAAAGTAGATCAGACGAGGGTTAGAGTACTTGAGTAACTTGTGCCTCAGATTGGGTGGTTTAGCTACTACCCATATTTTTATCCTCACCCAAACTTTAACCCCATCACAACCCAGGACGAGGTTCCCTTGATTGCAGAACCCATTTTATGTGAGGCAACACCGAGTGGGAGTCGGATATCTCTTGATCCCGGACATATTCGCGAGTGATAGGAAAGTTGACTAGCAAAAGAGTGAGCTTAAATTATTTCCTATCCTTTGAGTGGTCAACCCCCTAGTCTCACCCTCTTCGGGTTAGAGCTTGTTTAAACCTTCGAGGGTGTAATCCTTGCATATTCTTATGATTTACACCTGGGGGGAGTGAACTATTTGGTTGTATGGCAGTCTTGCAACAAGAGATCAAAATTGTGGGTGTAATCCTTGCGTGTTCATTTTGCTAAGAGTATGCCAACTCTTCAACTACGTGTTTGTATCTTTGAGTTTTATCTAAGTTTTTTGTTTGACGACAAGCAAAGATTCAATTGTGGGGGTGTGATGAGCACAAGAAACGCTCACTTTATCCCTTAATTTTAAGGTCATTTAGATCCATTTTTGAGTATGTTTGAGTCATTTTATGCCATTCATAGGTCTGTTGCCTAGAATAGTTTCACCCTTTTGTCTTCGTGTCTTTTGGAGGAGAATTTTGCAGGGATGCGAGGATTAAGCGAGAATAGATAAGCATTGGAAGAATCGAGCTGAGAGATAGCTAGCCAGAACTAAGTTGCACCCGCTAAACAGCAAAAATTGCACCGGCCGGCACCTCTCCTGCAGAAATACACCAAACGGTGCCCTATCGGATGGATGATGGGAGGACTTCATCTGGATTTTCCTCAACACTTTGTGTCCCACCGGACGATGCACCCTGCCGGTCGTGCGGTGTTTAAAGGGAACGAGGTGAGCTTCTTATGCAGAACCAACCAAACGATGGAATCGCCACCATGCGGTGCCTAAGCTGTTGACTAAAGTCTACACCCGCCGGTCAGTGCCCAAAACCCAGAATTACCTGCCAGCTCAGCTCGCCGGATAGTGCTCCTTGGACCAGAAGACTTTTTTGATAAATTTTACCTAGGCGAATTAGATATTTTGAGGGCACTTCAGAAATTTCTCCTTATTTTAGGGTTGAGGGGGAGTCTCCTCTATAAATACTCCCCTCAACCTCTCAATTTGTATGCTTTGACATTAGAACTTAAATTTATGGTTTTTAAGAAGTTGGAGGAGGAGTTCAAGGAGCAAGGAGTGGATGCCGGGAGAGGATCGAGTGGCTCGTCACCATGATTGACCATTCTCTATCCTTTCTCATTAATTTTGCTCTTATGAAATAGTTCCCTTTCATGCATTGTCATTCTAATTAAATGATGATGTGTGAGTAGTTTCCTTTTGGGTCGGGTGCCTTAGTGCCCCCGAAATGCTTAGTTTCGAATAGGCTTAACCTTTAGAGCGTGTAGCAGTTAGTGGGCGTAATGCATTGGGTAATGAAACTTTGTTGGAACCTAGGGGCAAGTAGCACTAGTGACTACCTAGAGACCTTCCCAATCGATTGTAGCGTGATCCGAAGTACTTAGCCATGAAGGAGAGCATGAAAAAGCCTAACCACTAGACTATACATTTATTCGACGAACGTAGCCGTGAAAATAGACTTTGTCGGGAATGGTAGTGTGTAGTTAGCCCAAGGGTGGTGCACTAATGAGTGTGGTTTAGGAGAGGCAAGTTATGGTAGTCTCGACACCTAGATGAGGTTGACAACTCACCAACATTGGGTGTGAGTGACGCTCTCGCCGGGACCCCCTAACAACTTCTTTGTGGCGTGAAGTACTTAGCCATGAAGCGTCATGCCTTAAGTTCACCTAGGCCCACCACAGACATAAAAGCCCAAGAGAGACCAACCACGTAGCGACGTGCGAAGGGCACCTAGCCCAATTTTCTTTAAATTGTATTGACACCCTTTTCAACTTAATCTTTGTTATTGCTTGCTTCAACCAAACCTCTAATAAAATACTAATCAACATAATCGTAATTATAACTCGCTCGGGATGTCTTGAACCCGCTTCTTGTGGTTAGACATTACACACGTACTCCCTATTATTACAAGGTGGACCCAAAAATTAACTCTTCACCTAGATCCTACGGTAACGATCTAGATCTAGACTCTCAGAGACCTATTTGAGTATTTTCTTACGAAATAATTTTAATATTTCAGTGTAAATAATTTAAACGTACCCAGATTTACTTCTACTTCGGCACTCAACAATATAAATATTAATATTTAATTTGAAGTTGAAAAATGAATCATCTTTCTTTTTTATAACACGTGTAATATAAAATTTCTGGATTTATGGTAAAAATATTATTTATAAGTTAATCTAGATGGATGTAGTATTACTATTTAAAAAAGTACTGTGTATTAAGGTAGCCTTTCATTTATGAGTCTATGGGTAAGGTTTAGTCTAAATCTATATAGATCATATCTAGACCTAGACTTTAACTTTAAATGTTGTCCCATACCCATCATACCCAAGAAAAACTTGAAGTAGGATAAGGATCTGATTTTTGACCTAATTTTATATTTGGAATCTTTTGGATAATCTTCGGCCAATTATGCTTAATTTGATCCACATGTTTTTTATATGGAATTGTTTGTGTAATTTTTTTGAGCTATAAAATTATTTACTTATCAAGAAAAATATCTCTACATGTGAGGTAGCTCGCTGTATATTTCTTAGTGCCACTCAATGAAACATTTGACTTTAGAAAAAAAAGGGGAAAGCTGTCCGATTTGCGATTCAATTTGGATTTGGCCACCAAAAATAGAAATTCCATTTGGGAAGTCAATTTCTGTAATTGGCCAGATCTGTTGCACCGTTGACAAATGATCAAATCTTTACACTCTCTCTTTTGGTTGGGGATGTGGTGCAATAGCACCAACACCACAATTGATATAATATTGAAAATGTCAAGCTAAGTTAAGGTCTCAAATATCTCCACGTCACGATGGTAAACAATTCGGCTAGGAACCACAAAAGCAATACAACTTTTTTTTTTGAGAAAGAAATGCGATACAACTTGGGTTCTACGCGCGGGGCACTAAGTAGCCCACTTTGTACTTTGTACTTTTAAAAAGACGGGTAGAATCTTCGGTGAAAACATGGCGTCTACGTCAGCAGGAACGTGTTAGGTATGAACCATCATGTTGAATTGTGTAAATTTAAATTTTAAGATTAAAAAACATATTAAATTTTTAAAAAGTCCAAAAACCATTCTCAATAATATTTAATCTATTTGATTTTATTTCACCATGATTTTTGTAGGTTTATATCGTTTGGTATCAGAATTACTAGATTGACAAATCCATATTCAAATCCCGTTGGACATTTAAAATGTAACAAAGCTCTCTCAACAAGTAATTAAAAATATTGTGTTTCCAAAGACTCGAATTCCTAAGAGTGACAATGGGTATGGTAGAGTAAGACTATCTTTATTGGTGACCCAAATCGGGTTACGAAATAAATAATTAATTTCTCTTTCATCAACAAAAACTCAACTCAACTAAATATTTTCTTGCTCACTGTAGTGACCTAGTCCAACATAGGTCATCAAATAATTAATTAATTTCTCTCTCATTCACATACATGTATATACGAATTTTGATAAAGAATTAAAAAATTAAAATCTACGAGAATTGAAAATATTAGGTTAGGTTCAATTTATAGATAATAAAAGAAAATAAATTTTTATATTTTTATCATATAACATTGTGTCAAGAATCACTAGATTAGATTAGAAAATGCAAAAAAATAAATAATAAAATATTGGTAACCCAGGCCTGGTGTCAGGGGCGGATGACATCCCTTGCACCACGCTTGGGCATCCTCCCAATTTCAGTTTGGCTTTTTTTAATTTCTTTTTTTGTCCTCATCCCTGACTCTCCCTAGCGAGAGTCGCCATTGTCTAAGGGTTCATAGGACCCAAACTCATACCGTAGATTTAAAAGTAAGATTGTTGGGATGGGGAACTCATGGGTAGGGGTTTCTTGAATAGGGGCGGGTTAGATTGTTGTAGGATCGGGTAAGGTTTTGTAGATATGAATAGGTTCTTTCTTCTTTTTCCTTTCTTTTTTGTTGTTTTTTTTTCTTCTCTCGTTATTTTTAATTAAGAACTTCATTTATCAAAAAAAAATTTATGTAAGGCCCAAACTCTACACTAGATCGTGTAGGTTTTTAAATTCAAAATCCAGACCCAGACCCTTAGGGTCCTGAGGGTTTAGACCATACCCATAGACTTATTGATTTACAATATAATTTTAATATTTTAATATAAACTATTAAAAAAATATACTCACGTCTACTTCAACTTCAACATCCAATGATACAAAAAAAAATCCAATGATACAAAATACTAGTCTTAATTTTAAGTTAAGAAGCGAGTGATCTTACCTATTTTGATAATATGTTTGAAGTAAAAAAAAGGATTTAGGGAGAAAAAAATAATTATAAGTCTAAATGGATCTAAGTGAGTCTATTATTGTAGGGTCTCATTTATATGCCTATTGGTAAGGATTGAGCCTCGATCTATATGAATCTTATCCAGACTGACACCCTAACTTTAAACGCCAATCCATACCCTTATCTTATTAGAGATTCAACAAACCCTAGATTCGTAATTAAGGTAAGGTAAGGGTCTCTTCTAAAAAAATGTAAGGTAAGGGTATAACCTACAAGATATGCATCTTTTTGTCATCTCTACGAACTCAAGACCCATTAAATTAGAATAACATTTTTAAAGTACATGATTTACCCATGATTTAACGCCAAAGTACATGGGAACCGCCTCCGCACAAGCAATTGCAAAGGTGTTAGTTGCCATATGCTATTACACCTGTACAAAAAAATCTCACTTAAAGAAAACTCTTGATTTCATTAACAACGTTACTTCCACCTATCGATTGGAATGTGAAACTCCATGCATTGGTGGTGCAAAATTGTCTTTTGAATTTATCTTTGTGTAAACTAACGTATGTGCCTAGATTAACTAATAAGGTAACGAATTGGTTAGCAAAATATGTTAAACTTGACACTATTTTGGACAATGTTGTGGTACATCCGCCTCAAGAATTTGAGGATATCCTTTTGTATGACTATTATACTTATGACTAATGAAAGTTCCATCTCTTCCCTTCAAGAAAAAAATTCAAATGTCTATTTTAGTGTTCCAGCAGGAAGCTGAAATTTGAACGCCAAAATCTTTTTATTGGTAATGAATTAGCAAATGAGTCAAATATGATTGTGAAGCTCTGTGAGCCTAGTTTCTTACGCTTCAAATGACGAGTCATTTGGAATCCTCTGTAAAAAGTTATGGCTGTTTAGAAGGGACAAATTCATCCAAAAATGGTCCAGTTCATGAATTTTGAGTCTTTCCATTTGCATCTCTTGATCTAATTCGAGTTATGCATGATTTTTTCCTGATCGGGAATGATTTTATGTGTTCAAATGAATCTATAAGATGTAGTCTCAAGTAGTGTCATTACTACATTATGTATTGACTCTTATAAATAGCCCTACACCTGACATGAACTTGAAATCAAACAAAGAAGTATCTTAAATTCTATTGATTTTTATAGAAGATGGATTTCTTGTTGTTATTCTCTTAACCTCTTGGTAATTTCTTAAGGTTCGAGTTACTCGAATATCTTTGCTCGATTTCATTGAGTGAAGAGTTCATTTTCCAGTGTTCTCTTGTGTTTCCTTTCTTAGGAAATAGGAGTATGTGGAATGACGAATTTTGGTCTTGTTGAATCACGAACCTAGAATTTATCTAACGTAGTGCATATCTTATATCTTTGATTATTTTCATTGGTTATTTTTAGGTGTAATGTGCTTATGAATGTTAACAGGTGTAACAAATAGCAAGTGTAATTTTTTTCTATGAGTATGTTTTGTCTTCATAAATAAATCTACATATAAGAAACTAATTAACATGAGAAATGTAATATAAGCCACTATCAATTCTCTAAACATAAAATTATATCTATTTACCAAAATATTTAGCCGATTTGAATCAAAATCGTCATTCATGTACTCGTAAAAAAAGGAATGTAAAAAAAACTCTCAGTTATAGTTGTCATCTTGAAATATCATGTGATTTTTGTGATTCTAAATTTTCCATTACCAAACAAAGCAAATCAAACCTTCTAGAACATAATAATCAAATCCGTGTAAATTGAAAAAAAGAAGATAAATTATGCTGAGGCCTCTGGTGTTTGGTATATTTTAGGCTCGCCTCCCTGTATTCCGATAATCGATTAAAAACTCCCCGAGGTTTTGTTTTATTATACTCTCAGGCACCTCGATGACGTCAGCGGTCAAAATATTATTATTTTATTACTGAACTGATCATTATACCCTTGGTCCGGTCAACTAAAATATCCGATCATCTTCTCCGGTCATCTTTTCGGCGAACAAAATTTTTTCGACAACCAAAAATAAAATCAAAATACAAAATTCAGACCTCAAAATCAAAATCAGACCGAAAAAACTTGCCTTCAATTTTGAAAACCATCTTTACAGTGACCTCCTGGCGTCCAAGGGCTACGATTGAAGGGCCCACCATGCCTCCACGATTGAAAGACGCACCACACAGCGGTGACGACATGTTCGCAGCGTAGATAGAACAGAATCTCTCCTGAGGGTCATCGTCGTCGTGGTCGAGAACGGGTCTCGACTTGGCTTGAGCTACTCCGACGACCTCGATTTGGCTGCCTCTCAATCGATCTCGGCGTAAACAGAACAGAATCTCCCCCGAGGGTCGTCGTCGTGGTCGGGAATGTGTCTCGACTTGGCTTGAGCTGCTCGTCGGCGACCTCGACTTGAGATGCTTGTCGAGATTGGGTCTCGACTTATCGTTCTGCAGCTTGATCTGATTTATTTAGATGGATGCAGAGGAGAGAGAGAGAAGAGGGAGATGGAGGAGAGAGAAGAGTCGAGGTTGTTCCGGCGAAGGAGAGAGGTAAATAATTTTTTTAATTTACTGTAAAGGCATATAAGTTATTTCCATGAGAAATATAAGTTATTTCCTTGAGAAAATTGATCGCTGACATTAGGGAGGGGCTTGAAAGTATAATAAAACCAAATCTCGGAGAACTTTTAATAGATTACCAAAATACAGGGGGCGAACGTAAAATATACCAAATACCAGAGGTCTTAGAGTTATTTACCCAAAAAAAACTACCACGTAAAGTGGGTCTAGATCCTTCAAGAGAAATTCACCAACGGTCATCAAGAGGTAGACCTGACCACGAATCGAATTGGGTCGAATTCGAATTGAATTGGTTCGAATTCAAATTCATCAAAACCTTAAACCGTATTCAATTCGTCCAAAGTCGAATCGAATACGAATTATGATTATTCGAATTCGAATCGAATTCGAATTATTTTGTTAATTCTAATATTGAATAAAAAAATTAAAAAACAACCAAATTTTTTGAAAACTTTCAAAAATTTTGTAATGTTTTTTAAAAAATTCGAATTTTTTGATGTATTTCAAAATTAAGGTTTAATATTGAACAGTTTTTGAGAAAAAAATAAATTAAAGATTGGACTTGCATTTAATGTACCAAATTAAATTAACTACATATCTTTTGCTCTACTTGATGACATAATTAGATAGTAAAATAAGTACTTCTTGGTACTTTTTAAAAATATATATATAATATGGACGAATTTATACGAATTAGACTCGAATCGAATTAGATACTCGAATTTGAATTCAATTCTCCGGTTTGACGAATTGTAAAAATCTTAAACCGTATTCAATTCGTCTCTTGACGAATTCGAATCGAATTTTGGATGAATCAAATTGTGACTAAATCGAATCGAATTAAATCGAATCACGAATCAGATTCTAACAATGGCCAAGTCTATCAAGAGGTCCAGGTCCAAAGTAAACCTATCTCCTCACGTGGCCCAAAAGTCATTAGAGATTACAAATTTTTTTGGGTAAATTATCCTGAGGTCTTTGATATTTTGAGGCCCTATCTTTCACGCTCCTGGATTTTCCAGAAATAATGTTGTCATCGTGTTTGATTTTAATATATTCTCGGGTCCCTCGCTCACTTCAACAGTCAATTTTATCATAGAAATTACTTACGTGCCCTTACGATAAAAAATAAAAAAATTCTCTCTCCTAACACTTCGGTAAAAAATACATTCAATTTTTTCTCTCCCGTTCAAAGCTTCAACTCCTCCGCCGACCAAACCTACAAATTGACCATCGACCAAACCCGACACGTTCTCCACTTGACCTCAAGTTCTCTATTACAGCAACGACAGAAACGGCGGTACTAGAAGTTTGCCGTTATGGCAACGACGGAAATGGAAGTCGAAGACGAATGGATGTCGTCATCAGCGAGAACGTAGATTGGAGGACGCCGACCAGAGCTTCAACTCCGATTGGATTGGGTTCTTGTCCTCGCCGGCGGAGAACGTCGATTGGAAGTAGTCGGCAGCGTGAAGCACGGTACGAGGTCGAAGAGCGCAGGCAGGGACACCGTCTTAGATCTCATTAGAATGGGGTCGAGCGACAAGCACGGGTGGAGCTTCCGGAAGAGTTTGCGCGCCACCGGGTTCTGAGCAACGTCATGGTCTCGGAGTACCTTCCTCTTGCGAGCAAGGAGATTTCGGCACCTATGGAGCCGAATATCCAGAAGACGTATTCCTCTGCTGCTGCGGAGAAAGTTTCTATTGTTGAATGCATTGAGGAGAAGCCGCGATTATCAGTTTCTGCTGAACTGAAGGTACCTGAGAGCGTTGTTTTTATAGATGGACGAAGAGATGGAAGAGAAATTATCACGGGAGAAGATCACCTAGGCGTTCGCCGAAAAAATTACAGTGACCGGAAGTCGGTGTTCGCCGAAAAATGACCAAGTAAGACGATCAGAGGTTGTGGTTGGCTGGCCAAGGGTAAAAAAATTATTTCAAAGATAAAATAATAATCAATTGACTGATTACGATCAACAAGGGAATAAAATCAAAACAGGAAATGGCAAAATCATTTCTGAAAATCCAGGGACGCAAAAGGTAGAGTGCCAAAATACCGGGGACCTTATAATAATTTATCTTTTTTTATTGAATCTGCGAGCATCATATTATAAGATATCCTTTGTGTATATCAGAGCGCAAATTGAATTTACATCAATTAATTTAATTATCAGTTCTATATGTTATTCAACACGATTCTGGACGAATCGTGGTTCGCAGGAGTTGGGTAGCTAGAGTATAAAATAAAACCTAATTAAATTGGTCACAATTTATTTTGTACTGTCGTAACGAATAATTGTTCCCAAATATGTGACAGCACAAAAAAAATTAGTGTCCAAATTTGTCTTGTCCAATCCAGTACTAATTTGTTCAGTCCAGAATACTTAACAAACGCCACCTGAGACTTGCCTAACCAGTCACTTTTTCTTTTTTGTTTGATAGGTATCCGCGTGTCACCCGTGTGTGCAATTCCTGGTCGACTTTAGTATGACCCACGTGAATAATTCCTTCCGTGTGATCAGAAATTAGGAACTGCCATCCCATTTGGGTCAAAATCGACGTCTATTAATTTTGACCAGGCTAAACTCGTCCATAAACCTCCTCTCCGTTGTTTTAAAAAATATTATTTGACTGATGGTCCGACCGTGGGTCAACATATATACATTTTCATTTTTATAATAAAACTTAGATGGTTGTTTGACGTGTCAATTTCACTAGCTAGTTCAATCCAGTCAAATTGTTTAAAATTTATTATTTAATGAAGAAAGTTCCTTAGAGCTTGTTAGAATAGAATTTATTAAACTAGAATTTTGCTACATAAAAAACTTTGGAATATTATTTGACATTTTAATACTAAATATAATTAATAATTAAATAACTAAAAAAAGTATTTATATGATTGTCGGTTTAACTAATCATACTGAAAGACCATTAAAAATCTGGGTCACCTCCGAGTTTGTTTTGAAAACATTGTTATTTCCAAAAAAAAAATTCTTTACCCATAAAAATAATGAAATCCTCCCTGAAAAGAAACCCAAAGATGAAAACATATATCAATACTGCTGTCCTAATCAGACTCAACTAAATTAGTCTCATCCATATGCTATGTTCCAAAAAAGAAGCCCATTTGGATTGGTCTTCCACCCCAACTATCTCAACTACTTGGTAGCCCTTAGGACCATCATATAAGTAGCCGGTGTTCCACCAAATAATCAAATTGTTAAATTTCATAATTACGCTTAGAAAGAAGAAAGAGAAGCTCGCCATTATTATGGAAATTCCCAATTCTCGGATCTATCTCTTCTTCTTTGCCTATTTCCTTGCCTTTTATCTACAATGCTCTATATCTTACGAGTACACTTCGGCTACTATTGACCGAAGCAAATTTCCCCCGGGTTTCTTATTTGGAGCAGCATCAAGTTCGTACCAGGTATTCCAAATCCCACATTGATTCGTAAAAATTTTAATTTGGATAGGGCGATTCTGAGCTTTGTTCTCGAAGAACCTTTGGTACAAAGTTTTTTTTCTCTATCCTTTCACTTTGTGATGTGCAGTTTGAAGGAGCAACGGATGTAGATGGCAGGACACCGAGCATATGGGATACTTTTGTGGAAAAGCACCCAGGTACATTTCACGACACTCGAGTTAAAACTTCCTTTTATTTTGAGAATTTCTTTTCATCGGTGCGAAAAGTTTTTATTTAGGTGCGGTGTTTTCGATAATATTTTTTTATGGTAAGATTTGAATTACGTTTGTGATATTCCGGCAATGGGTTTTTAAATTATTAAAACGAGCACCTTCATCACGAATCCCTTGCGGGACGAGGGATGGCAGGCGAGGTCAGAGATAAGGAGAATATAAAAGAGTAGTTTGGAAGTAATAATAAATGTCGTAATCAGAGTTCCGTTGGAGAACGTTCTTGCAAGATACGATACGTTACAAGTTTCTCTTTTTTTTTCTTACTTAAAAAAAAGTTACAAATTTCTTTGTGGGAAAAGAGGTTAGCCGGACATTCTTGCGACTTCCACGGAGGAACGCCGAATCTGAAGTCAACTCTATGAAGCATTATTAAATACTAAGAAGTACTTAGAATAACGGGTAATAATTATTTTATCTTTGAGCAAAATGTTCTAAGTCCCTAGTTATTTGAAATATTATTTTCAGTTCATTACTCTGAATGCATTTTTTTCTGACTATTATGCCCGTTGCTTAGGGACTTGAGGATACAATTTTTCTAAGGGATAGTCGGAAAAAATTATTATGAACTTTATAGTACAATTTTTTCAAAGTAGAAAGATGTGAAAATATATTATAAATAACATAGGCAAATCGTCTATTTAATTAAATATCAGATAATTTTTCCTAGGCAATTCAACCCCTAACCCTTATTTCTTTTTAAAAAGTTATTAACTTGAATTAAAAATAATCGACATATTCACGAGTCGTTTTCACAGGCCGTTATATTGGCGGTCCAAATGATTGGACGTGCCAGATCGGGTGGGAAAGGTTCATTTGGTTCGTAATTCATTGTCAGCGCCTTCACCTTTTGGCAAGACTTAGGACATAGGAGGCTGCCAAATCTCTTTAATTCTGTACAGCTCGTTTTGAATTGGCGGGGCAATTACGTAACGCAAGCAGTCACTTCTAGTGGGTCAAGACGTGTTGTACGAATCTAAATAGAAAAGGACGTGTCGTAGGCAAGACATTAGTTTCTTTTTTAATCGCCGAAAAAGATGTTTTTAGACGATGAAAGATATGCACAATCACTGAATTGTACCGTAAAAAGGATCCTTAGATCAAAAGAGATTATAATTTTTTCAATATAAGTTATTCATTTGCCAAGTCAATCATATACTATAAAGTGTCCAAAGTACATATTACAATAGTGAATTTTTTCGAATGAACCTCTTTCGATTGTTTCTCAAGTTCAATTATTGGATAACTTCAAAATTATAACTACCATATTCATATTGTAAATATCCAAAAACAAATGGTGTTCCATAATGTCAATATTATTGCACTATATAATCCGTAAATAACCATGTAATGCTAATAATATCTGTCAATATTGCAGAAAAGATATCAGATCATAGCAATGCCGATACAGCGGAAGAGTTTTATTATCGATATAAGGTACTTCCTTCTTCATTTATAGCTTTATTAATATGAAACCTATGGAATAATTAATTGTTTTTACAAGTCCAATTTGTTAGAATAATTGTTCATTGGTATACAAAATAATGTGGGTGCTATTTTTTTCATGGTGATGGAAACAAATTTTCATAGGAGGACGTATCTTTGATGAAAGAAATTGGTTTGGACTCCTTCAGATTTTCCATTTCATGGTCAAGAATACTACCTCGTAAGTTCATATTTTATTGCATGCGATTAATCAACTTGCTGGTCTCTTTGAGCATATATTCACAACAATGATATTAATATTGTGTAAATTTGGTAAAATGAATATGCAGCTTGTTACACCACGTGGACCAAAATATTTGTTTTTCGTAGTAATTTTTTTCTGCTAACTTTTGTGAGGTTACCGACAAGGGAAAGATTAACGACGTTTTTTTATTGAGTACCATTTCATTTTTGGTAGTAGAGATATTATACGATCTTATTTTTAGTACATGTTTTTGCTAACAATGTAAATTAGGGAAATTTTGTCATAAAAAAATAAAATGAAACTACATGTTATTTGATTAAAAAATACACTGTACCGATTTTTTTCCTAAATATTATGCAAACACATTTTCTGTCATAAAAGTAATTTTTAGACATAACCATGTCCCAAAAGCAATGTTAAATATATAATACCCCATCATCAGAACCATAACAAATAATTTGTGTGCACTTGGTGAAAAACTTTTCAGTTTCATAATAAATGAATTCGAAAAATAATTATCATTTTTATGGTCCCTTTTAGTCTAGTTGATATATTATGGTGGATTTGGACAATGCAATAAAATATATGGTAATGTATCTTTCAGAGGGAAGAATTAGCGGAGGAGTAAACCAGAAAGGCGTCGACTTTTACAATAATCTCATCGACGAGCTTCTATTAAATGGTCGTTTATCTCAACTTTTTTCTTAATTCTCACACATCTAATTTTTTGTATTAGTAAGTTTGTCAATCCATCCTAATGAATAGGTGCTCTTTTGCTAGACATCTCGATATATTATCCTAATTAATTTGTACTATGTTATAAAATTAGGTATACAGCCGCTTGTCACACTATTTCATTGGGATCTTCCACAAGCCCTTGACGACGAGTATGGTGGTTTCCTAAGCTCCAAAATTGTGTAAGTAGTAACATAGTTATGGCAGCCGTATTTTTTTAAATGTAATTTTTTCCAAAAACTTGGACCTAACTATTTCGACTACGAATGCCATGCTAATTAACTATACGCATGACACTTTAGGGTCCTCTAACTCTGTCTTATTGTTACTGAGATCTTCAAGAATAGTGAAAAAGCTCTATTTGGTCGACTAAATCGAATTCAAGTTGAATCATCCAAATAAGGGCCGGAAAGTTCTTCCTACTGATTTTTGATGCAATTATATTTTCTGTACTCAAATTCGAAACTACTGCTTTTTTTCGTATAAATTCGAAACTACTGCTTAAGCCAAAATAATCTATTACTAGTTGATCTACTAACTCGGTGATTGGTGTAAACATTATGTACATATCATGTACTTACCATGCAGTTAGTTATCCGATTATAGGGATTATTGACTGTTTAACCCTAACCAGGGATGATTACCGCGACTATGCCGATTTATGCTTCAAGGAATTTGGGAATAGAGTGAAGCAATGGATCACATTCAACGAACCCAATTTATACAGCAAGAGAGGGTATGGAAACGGTGCTTATGCTCCCGGTCGGTGTTCAAGCTACATCGGAAACTGCACCGCCGGCGATTCAGCAACAGAGCCCTATCTGGTTTCACACAATTCCATTCTCTCTCACGCAGCTGCCGTGGATTTATACAGGAAGAAATATAAGGTTAGTGTGGCTTTCCCTCTCTTTCTTCCTACATATTCCAATTTCAACCATTACTATCATTCAGGACTCCTAATATCATAAGTGTTTAGTTCTCTTGTATGGGTTTTTTATTTAGAGAATTGTATGGGGTTGTTGTGGCAAATGTTATTGTGAGTTAAACTGGATTTAGTTGGTAGTGTTATGGACGGTGCACTTTTTTTCCATTGTCGATTTTTTCAACTGAATTTTTACTATAAGAAAATTTTTAGTGAGCCTAGCGACTACAACCAGTGTTATTGCGCAAGGGATTATGAGAATAGTCTCTTGGTGTTTATTCCACTTGTTTGTAGCCCGTAGCCACTTGTGCTATAGATCGCGACTCGTGGTACTTTGTAATTTGGTATAAATAAATAACATTATTTACCTTTCCAAAAAAAGTTTTTAGTTCTCATGTTGACCTCCACAAAAGGTTTGATGCAATTTATTGGTGAATCTTTTTTTAAAAAGGACATTTTATGGGCTCGTTTTTAGGCATCTCAAAAGGGAATTATAGGGTTAGCAATGGCTATTACATGGACAGTGCCCAAGTACCCAACGATTTCATGCAAAGAGGCTGCATCCAGAGAACTTGACTTCTTCTTCGGATGGTAAATCTTGCAATCCCTTTCCTTGTAATTGTATTCGTTTCTTTTTCTTTGGTCGACACAGAGTATTCGGATATCCATTAAACCGATTAATCTAGGTTCAAGTTATATTGGACTATTTAACGTCCTATGAATTATTTTCTATTACTAATTATTAGTTTAATTATTTTGCATAGGATTATCAATCCTTTGGTATATGGTGACTATCCTAAAGTCATGCGTCATCGGCTGGGTAATAGGCTGCCTCGTTTTACAAAAGCACAGATGAAGATAGTTAAAGGGTCATTAGATTTCGTTGGAGTAAATTACTATACGGCAAATTATGCAGAAGATGCTGCAGCTCACAGCAGCTATAATCTCAGTTATACCACAGATAGTGGTGTTAATCTAACCAGTAAGTAACTAGAATCTCCAAGTTTTTCCTAACAAATTTTAACGTAACCCTGAACTTAATGATTCATTTAATTCGTGGAAATTTGGTTGTTGTATTTGTTTCTACAGCGCAGAAAAATGGGAATCCTATTGGTGAACAGGTACCTAAATTTTCCCAATTTTTTACAATTTGTCTTTTTTTTCTGTCCAATAGAAAATAGAATTTCTTCACAGCAAGAATTTGGGACAATATTACGATTCAAAATATTTTAGTGAACTATTAGGGTTAGACTAAATGGTAATGAACATGGATTCTATTGACCAATATATCAAGTTTTGAATGAAAAAAAAACATTAGCGAGTGAATTATCTTTATATAAGATTCGACAATATTCGACTCTAAATTAGTAATTACATATACATATATACATATATAAATGACAGTAAAGAGTCAGAAACAAAAACAAACTATCTAGTTGTAGAAATGGACAAAAGTCCGGGGGAATTTTATTGTTTGATGTAGAAATTCATAATATCCTCTAATTTTTTTTTATTGTTGGCTGAGCTTTCAGACTGGTGCTAGTTGGCTTCACATCTATCCGGAGGGAATTCGAGGGGTAGTGCTTTATATAACCAGATTATACAACAAGATTCCTATGGTCGTTACCGAGAATGGTGAGATTATAATATATGGTTTTCCATATGGATGAGTAAAAAAAATGTCCGTTTAATAATATATTAATTAAGCACGGCTTGACCTAATTATATATACAATCAGGTATGCCAAGTTTTGAAAGCGGTTCAATTTCCAAGAACGCTACCTTAAAGGACGGGTTGAGGATAAAGTATCTCTACCTTCATTTATCCAAGCTCCTGGATGCTATCAAGTGAGACCTCCTTTCCCATTTTTAAATTTCTAGTTCATTATCAATTGTTAACGTGGTCGATTTGAATTTTCGTAAAAAATTGTATAATATTGAAAAAATTATCTTATAAATAGAATCCGGTAATGATAATATGTTGAGCTAAAACCAATACGTGCATATCAAGTGTAATTTCTTATAAATATGCTTTAGATTGACGGATTGTGTTTCTTTGCAGGGATGGTGCTAATGTAAAAGGGTATTACATATGGTCATTCCTCGATAACTTTTCGTGGGCTTCAGGTTATACATTAAGATATGGTATTTATTATGTGGATTATAAAGAAGGCTTGCAACGGTACCCAAAACTCTCTGCTTTTTGGTTAAAGAAAATGCTAAGAAAGGAGAAGACTGAAACTGTACCAAAGCTGCAGTGAGTGATTACGACGAGGACTACGATATTATTTAATAGAATAGTTTACATTTTTTATCATTAATTTATATTGTAATAAAATAAGCATCCAAGTGATGTAAATGTTGATATACCCATGTTTGAAAGTTCAGTCTTTAAGAGAGCATTTGGTACATCTTCTAGAAAGTCCAAGAGATACATGACAAACTAGTACTTGACATAATCATGTGTTCTAGTTGTTCTATACAGTATTTGGTAACATAATTAAATATTTAGTACAATTTTTGTATGGTACATGTTAATTCATCCTAAAATTTGTGTTAAGAATTCAGCAACTAGGGAACAAAACGCGCAAAGAACACGGACGCAAGAGTTTACGTAGTTCGGCCTAATCCCTACATCCACGGAGAGAGAGGAGAATTTTTATTGATGAGTTTCTGAGCCACAAAGCCATACAAAAAACCTAGGGTAACATGTCTT
Organism: Hypericum androsaemum; assembly: GCA_963995505.1. Classification (NCBI taxonomy): domain Eukaryota; kingdom Viridiplantae; phylum Streptophyta; class Magnoliopsida; order Malpighiales; family Hypericaceae; genus Hypericum; species Hypericum androsaemum. The sequence goes on along the minus strand of OZ023193.1, from coordinate 11,368,071 downwards.
TATATAGATACAAATCCTTGGTGTACAAGTAACCTAGCTAGGTCAGATTAGGAGTCCAAAACCTAGTCAGAATAGGAATAGGAAATAAGTCTTTCCTATTTCTCGCCATCCCAACAATCTCCACCTTGGCGAGAAATCATCTCGTGGAAGAACCATGAAGCTCCACCCGAACTTCAACAAACTCCACCTTGACAAAACACCGCCCCATGAAGAACCATGAGATCTTGCAAAATCAATCTGACTCCAACGACTCCATCTCGGACCATAGATAACTGCATCAATAAGACCATCTCAACTTTCTCTTCACCTTTTGTTCAATCACTTGGAGCCAGCCCCCAAACTCGAGCTTCTGAGCTTGCTTGGCCTATTTCCTCCAACCTCTATCGAACCCCAACTAGCAAGTCCACTTGCTGAAGCAACCTTGCGACCAATAGACACGCCCTCTATTTTTCGGCCAGCCCCATGAATGCTACATGCCATAGCATACAAAGGGCAACCTTTTGTTCTACCAAGTAGAACCCTCGACATGTCACAAACTCTACCATTCGGCCTTGAGTGAGATACCCGATTCATCCGTGGTGCTACTAACGGCTTCGCATTCCCCATACAAAATCTACCCAACACTTTTGACGTGCACTTCCCTTTAGACAACCATAGCAGGGCCCAGCTAACAATGCTTCTCCAAGACAACCATGGCTCCTTGCCAACCATGCCTCCACGAAACAACCATAGCTCGCTATCCATGTCTCCGCGAATCCCAACTCTACTCAAACCATTCATGTCAAGCCTTTGCTCCCTCATACGAACCAACCTCATATGACCTGAGCTTTTGCGAACTCCTTCAGACCCAATGATGTGACTTCATCTACAATAATGTACCTCACTAACTTGTAGGTATTTCCTTTCATCCTTCATCCCTACCATCGCATCCTTCTCCACCTTCATTAGCATACCTTTATAACTATCACTGTTATAATCCAAGGTCCCTAACGAAAAGAGATTACCAGGATGCATTGGACTTGATGAGACAGAAAGCCAGTCACCATCCGACCTGTCTGAACATGTGGCCATAGTTGTGGATGCCGATCCTTCCTCATTGCTTGATTCCCAGTTCGTCCTGAATAGTCCCCTTCATGTGCCCTTCTCCGCACTTGAAACCACTTCCATTGAACTTCTTTGACTCCAACCTCGATCCTCTTCCACAACCCAGCTGGTGGCTCCTCATCATCCGCTAAGCACAAGCGAATCTTCGCTACTGCCTTGGCCTCCAACTCTTCCCACTCTTGCTCCTCCATCTTCTCGGACTTCTTCTCCGAGAGCGCGATAACCATCCCTTGCTGCACGAGGAGATCCCTGACACGCCTTTGCCATAACCCAAAATTCAATGAACCATCGAACTTCACAAGAGTAAACTTTGCGCCGTGATCCGACATCCTCCAACCTTAGCTCTGATACCACTTGTTAGAAATTCAGCAACTAGGGAACAAAACGCGCAATGAACACGGACGCAAGAGTTTACGTGGTTTGGCCTAATGCCTACATCTACTGAGAGAAAGGAGAACTTTTATTGATGAGTTTCTGAGTCACAAAGCCATACAAAAAACCTAGGGTAACATGTCTTTATATAGATACAAACTCTTGGTGTACAAGTAACCTGTATAGGTCAGATTAGGAGTCCAAAACCTAGTCAGAATAGGAATAGGAATAGGAATAGGAAATAAGTCTTTCCTATTTTTCGCCATCCCAACAATTTGGTTAAAAACAAAACTACCCTCCGAAAAAACAAAAGAAAATGTCAATTCAACATTCTTTTGTATTCGTATACGTATCTGTATGTGAACAAAAAAATATAACATATCCAAAAAATTCGGATACAGATAATTCAAACTAATTAATTTATTAAATAAAATATCTTGTGCGATTTGATTTAAATGAAATGTCATACAAAATTATTTATAGCCAATGAAATATCATCTAAATATTTTTAATATTTCATCACATAATTTGACAAATATATATGTGATTTTTAAAAGGTATAAGTATTATTAGAACTATTGGTACACGTACAGTGTACAATAGAGTCATGTGTTAAATTTTTTTATACGAAGTATAAGGTTTCAACCAAAGATCTCATTAAAATCTTACCATGTCTAATATGTACGTGTTTAATAAAATATCTGAATTAATTATTTTACTATCTTTATATGTATTTGTGTCCAAAAATATATAATTTAGAAAATTTGAATGAGTATCTAAATATTAATTTGAATTCGAATAAAAAATAGATATGAGACACGAAAAAGCATATATTAGATGAAATAATTAGTGTTAAATAGGTTAAACTTGGTAAAAAAATAAAAAGTGAAAGAGTTTATGGTAATATGGTAAAAGTATATCAAAAAATTTTTTTGTCTTTAGATAAAAAAATTTGTTCCATAAATGGGAAAAAAATTGAAGGTGGGCTCAGACAAACTTCCAATTTTGTACGGACTATTTTCTGCGTTAAACATAGGTGTAACGCCCCATGATCCAACCGACTGTCTCCACAGACCAACACGGGGCTTTTCTAGCGTGTTTTGTCCTCACTCGCATACATCCCGGAAACTTCCCAAGAGGTCACCCATCTTGATCCCACTCCCGGCCAAACGCGTTTAACCTTGGAGTTCTCTCAAGATGGGTGCCAGAAAAGAAGGAACACCTTGTTGACATGAATAGTCAAATCAAATCACTTAAGCATTTTAGACAAAACAGATCATTAACGGAGTATCAGAATAGGCTTGGCCAAAAATCATTGTCTAGTATTGTCCATGTCATGAAACCAAACGCAGTCTAAGTTTAAGAAAATTCTATTTAATTTTTATTTATTTATTAAATCCCAAGTCATAACATCCTAGGATAATTACATATCTATAAAGATTAGATATATGAAGAATAGCTTAAGATCACCTTAATATTTCTAGATATACAAGTAATATTTTGGCTAAAAAATAATTGGACCATCGAGCTATTTATGAACATGGAAAAGAATTCAGTTAGGGGTGGCAGAAATATCCATACCTTGAGGATCAGACCCTACCCTTACCCTATGGGTCTATGGTATGTTGACTTTGACTGGGTCTAGGATAGGGTATGGGTATGGGTATGGGTCCATGTTTAGAAGTAGGATCTAGAGTAGGGTATGAATCCATAGCTAGATCATGTGGATCAGACCCTACCCTTACGTTTTTACTCTATTTTAGACTCTACCCTTATTAGACCATAGTTAGATCATAATTAGAACATATTGATGATATATATAATATACTTTATGGTTAACTTTAACATATTTATTATGTTATTACACAACTAGCTTAGAAGATGTCGTGAATGATGGATAACTAGAAGCCGACATTCTATATTTTCTTTTGTTGAATTATTTATGTACTTCAAACTCGAAAAGAAAAATCTTGTTGTTTTCGTCGAAACAATATCTAACTCTTGAAATTACAAAATTTGATGTTTAATCAATTTTCTATTGAATGTTAATGTATAACGTAGTAGACATCTTGAATTTGTTTGAATTTTATATAAAAATTATCAAAATTCAGAATATTAAAGGGTCGGACCCTGTACACCCTGGATCTTCAGGAGGGTAGGGTATGAATCTAATAATAAAAAATTTGTAGGGTCGAAGATAAGGTACAGATCCAACTAAAAAAACTAAAGTACGAATAAAATCCTACCAATACCCTACCCTACCCTACCAATTACCATCCCTAAATACCATCCCTAAATTCGCTGATGGAGAACTTCCCGGATTCTAAAATCGTCAAACGAGTTTAGATTCTCCACGTTATCGCACCATACATATAGTATTTTAGACATTCACGACTATACCATCTAGCCAATCCAAATTGATAAAGACGATCGAAGGTTTTCGCCTACACACCATGCAATCCTCAATTATTTATAAAGAAATCCAAATAATCCTTATCATATGCGTATGTACCTTGTTAAATTGAAGAAAAGTTCACTCTCATACATACTAATTTTAAATTTTAACTACAAAAGTCTGCATATATAAGGAAGGGCAAATTACCTTCTTGTCTCAGGGGTATGGTCTCCGTACTTCTTGAGTCCCTAGGTTTCCAAAATGTATTTTGCCAGCCCCCGTACTTGATTTTAGAAACTCTCGGCTCTCTGTCGCCGGAATATGCCATTTTCTCAAGCGAACCCCTACTTAAAAAGACTAAAATATCCTCCCTAGTTAAAAAATAAAAAATTCCTCTTTCTTTCCCCCTTCTTCTTCTTCCCACTTCATCTTCTTTCTCTTCTTCCAACTTCATCTTCTTCCTCTCACTTTTAACCAAAAAACTCAAACTCAAACTTTTTTATTGAGAATCAAAATTCATTAGAGAATCAAAACTTAAAGAATCATAATTTTGAAAATTCGAATTAGAATGAAAATTAAAAACCGTAATTTTCGAGCCAACCCAAGCAATCGGGCAAAACAATTGAATCCTACCTTCAACACTGAGAAAGCATAAAGCATCAGTCCCCAAATCCGAACCCTAGCCAGCTAATTAGACAAAATCATGGTAAAGCAAAGGAGCAAGTACTATTCAATCTTTTGAATTTAGCTCCTAAAAGTTGGTGTTACTGCAAACATCGAAGAGGAACTCACAAAAACAACAACTGAGCAAAACCCACTTGGCCAGGTAGCCAAGAAGCTTGCTTGGGTTTACGAACTTCAAATTTGTAGTAGAAGAGGAAAAGGCTTGACGGGTATGTTTAGTTTTGAGTTGTCGAAGAGAATTGTTCATTAAAGTTGAGAACTTTATAAGAAATTCCCAGTCTTTGATGTTGGAAGATGGCCGCAAAGTCTGGAGAGGGACATGCTACTGAGCAAGAACGAGCCGGAGAGCGCCGCAAGCAGGACGATGCAGTGGGGGACGGCCTTCACCGCCGCCAGCAAGTCGGCGAACATTGAAGCCGCCGTCATCAGTCTTCGGCCGACGTCAATCTTCGGCCGATGGAGGTCCTGGACGGTGACGACCACCGCTGTCCCACTAGCTTTGAATTGGTATTTTCTAATTTGGATTTCACTTCGAATTGATATTTTCAAAATTAAAGTTCTTTAAGTCAGACATGTCCGGCTCAGCCTCCAAATAATTTCATCTAGCTTGTACATGACTCTCAAATCTTATTAGGGTTAGTCCTACTATATACACCCAATGTGTATCTTTGTAATATGTGTTTGAAAGTCTCAGAAAGAGAGAGAGCGTACACTCGTAGTAAGCGAGCATAAATCTTAAAGAGAGAGTGCAATAGCAACGGCGCATCAATTGTAGTAGTTGCAATTAGCACTTATATCTGCAGTACCGCAGTTAGCGCAGTTATAGCGGTGTATTGTTAAAAAATATATATATATTAGAAAATTCTCGTTTGGCAACGGCCCCAGACGTAGTCATATTGATGAACTGGATCACCAAATTGATTGTCTTTTTGTTCCTTTTATTCTTATGATTTCTCACATTATTGCAATTCAATTTTGAACAACTAGTGTCAGAGTTGCAGCAGGGAGAGAACAATCATGATGGGTAAAGGAAAGTCACTAATCGAAAAGTTTGATGGAGCAGACTTTGGTTTTTGGAAAATGCAGATTGAGGACTACATGTATGGCAAGAACTTGTATCAATCACTTGGTGTGAAATCCGAAGACATGAAGGAAGAGGACTTAAAGTTGCTGGAAAGGAAGACGATGAGCGTGGTTCGCTTGTCGTTGTCCAAGAACCTAGCCTTGCACATGGTAAAATCAATTATTTGGTATCCATATAATTCACACCTTATAATCTATTTTTAAGATACGTCATCACTTAGTTGACATCCATATAATTTATCTCTCTTCCATACCCAATTCCTACTCAATCCAATCCACTTACATATTTTCTACCCACATCAGCAACCCAGTTCACAGAATAAACAATTAACTTCTCTCTCATCCACATATTATATACTCTGATTTGTTTAGATTAAAATTATATATTACGAAAATAATTATGTTTTCAATAACACGATTAAATATTATGATTAAGTCATAAAATTACAAAAGAAAAAATTGAAATACTAAATTAGATAAAAATAATTTAAGGTAGAAATGATAAATTACAAATATGAAATTTTCATATTACAAATACAGGAATTTCAAATTACATAATTAATTATCAAATAAATCTTATCTGAATAAATCTATTTTTACGAATAATATTATGCGAAGTGAAAATAACTAGATAGTTAGATTAAAAAAAATTACGGGCCAATCCGCTCGGCCGAGCGGAAATCAATAACATCCGCTCGGCCACTGATGTGCATGGTCTTAGAGCCCAGACCCAATCTTGCGCCAGGGGATGGTGAGGACATAGTTTTTCTTAATTTTTTTAATACTTTATTTAAAATTCAATATTTTTGATTAATTTTGTTGTTATTTTTGTTTTTGGGATTTTTTAGATTTTTATGAATTTTAAAATTAAGTATTTCTAGGTTTTTATTTTTAAATATGTTTTGTAGACATTCTATTTAAGAATTATTAAGACAAAATATAAATGATTCAAATTAATTCAATTAATTAATAACATAGAATTTGAAATGATATAAATGCAAGGTGTTAATTGTTTGCAAGGTCTTAATTGTTTCATTTTATGAAGTATATGGTGTTAATTACTCAAATTTGAGTATAGAGCGTTAAATATATTTTATGGATAAGTATAATGGTCTAATGTATAAAAATCTTTAAATTTATTTTCTGTAGAGTGATAATATCTCTAAATATATAAAATTTTCGATCCCTAGTCGAGACTAGTGTCAAAATTTAATACAATAACTAAATAATTAGTGGGCAACTTTGAGCTAATTTAATTAGAGGTCACACCAATTGATTTTGGGTATTTGTGAGATCAATATGAAGCTCATTGATAGAGCTTCGTAATAATATATAACACTTGCGAAAATCCAATTCTCGGGGTGAATGAAAATTAGCTTTAAAGTGGTATGGCTGTTGTTGGAAATAAGCACTATCCCACATTGGTTAGCGCACCATGCTGAGACAAGTTTATAAGGGACTAGAAGTCTAGCATGGGTAAACTGGTGGAGAAGGGAGAAGCTTCTCGCGCCGTCCATCCGTCCGGTCGGCTTGGCTCGGCACAAACTCACGCGCGCTCACCTCCCGCCCCGTCCAGGGTCGGGCTCGGGTACGGGTGCGATTTGTGGGAATTGTTCCAGGGCCTTATCTTTTTTGATCTGGGTTGGCTTCTTGGGCTTCCGACATATGCCCTTTGAATTTAAATTACGAATTTAAATTCATGAGAATAACAGCTCCCAGTAACAGTCCATTTACTCACCTAGTTAATGGGCTAGTTAATGGCCTGAGTAAATACGATTTTGGCTGTTGGAGTTCCAAGGCTGCCTATAAAAGGAGCCTTCCTCTTTCATTCCAAATCACCCCAGCTCTTCATCTCTTCAGAGCTCTCTACTTCTCCCTCCTTAGCATAGCATTTCTAACTTTTATTGTGTCGGAGTTCTAAGGCTACAAAAGGTGTACGAAAGTGCTTCCTTTTGTACATGAGGTTGGACGTTGTACCTTGGGAACTCTCTTACCCACGTAGGTCTGAAGCATATATGCGGGTAATAAGAGTTTAAAGGCACACGGCTTAACTGTGGCCTCGTCCAAGATTGAATCCGAAATTCCTAGCTTGAAGAAGACGGTTTTACACACTTACCTACAAGTGTGATCGTGAGCATACTTCTACCCTTCTCTTTTATATTGCTTATGCTTATATACTCGAGTTAAAATCTTAGTTTACTAATATTTTTACCAACAATCTTAAACTCTTATTAATCATATTAGTGAATTGTGATTTACTGGTTCTAGTCGTGATCGAGTAGTGTTCTGGGGTCTTAATATTAACGTTTGATTCTGTCGATTAAACAATAGAGCTAAATAATTTTTTGATATCTTCGCTTCTATCAGAAAATTGAAGAAGGAAAAGCTGATTAGCTAATTTTAATCCACTAACGACTGATTAAAATCTGCTTATTGGTTAAAATATTAGTATTCTATTAATTGTTTACTGTGCGTGTTTTATCGTTACCTAAAATCAAATAAAGTCAATTGATCACAGGTTGTGAAATTAAATTATAACCGTGACCTGTGAAATTTTGAACGGCTTTGTGCTTCTGTATTCGTTTCCGTTTAATCACTTCTAGTTTTAACCTTCGATTTATAATTAATTGTTGATATTCATTGTTTCTGCAATTAAGTAATATAAATCTTTGTCATCTACTGGGCTCAACGACTTAAGTAAAATAAAGTCGGTTACAGCTTGCGCATCAATTTTGAATCACACTTACAAGTGCTACGGGTTATAGTAGCAATAATCATTATGTTAGATTGAGCTTTAAACTGAACCCAATAAATCGTGAAACTATTTTTTGGGATATATCAGTTGCGGAATATATCTTGTTACTTACAAAAGTTTGTTTTGGTGATTAAGATCATCATCATGGCTGACAACAATTCTCCCCACACGAGGTTATCAACTCCGGTGCGACGAACACCGATAACGATAACTTGAGCGAAGAGGTTCCTGTTGTGAGGGCTAGCGGCGCTGAGGTCGTGATGCTGAGTCATAGACACCCAATGCCACTGCCGTACTCTCATCTTGAGAAACCGAAAAAGTTCAAGAGTGAAAATTTCAAGAGATGGCAACAAAAAATGTTGTTCTACTTGACCGCCTTGAACTTGAGCCAGCATGTCAAGGAGGAGAAATCCAAAGAGAATGTGAGCGATCCGCATCAAACCGCGATCCATAACGCATGGGTACATGAAGATTACCTATGTCACAACTATATATTGGGTTCTCTCGACAATACGCTTTACAGCTATACCAAAGAAATGTCAAAGGATCTTTCAGAATCATTGGAGCACAAATATAAGGTTGACGATGCCGGTGCAAAGAAATTTGTGGCCGGGCGCTTCCACTACTATCAGATGGTTGATGGAAAGAGTGTTATGGAATAATGCGAAGAGTTGAAATTGATCTTCCATGATCTTGCAACGGAGGAAATGGCCATCAATGATGCCCTCCAAGTGGCGATGGCAATTGAGAAATTACCACCATCTTGGAAGGACTTCAAGATGTACCTCAAGTACAAGAGGAAGAAGATGACTCTCGAGGACCTTATCTGAAGGTTGTGCATCGAGCAAGATAACCGAAAGGTTAATAAGAAACTAAGTGGCATGGTTGCTAAGGCCAATGTGGTCGAGATCGGGGGGAGCTCCAGTGGGAACAAGCGGAAATGCTCAAATGATTCCAAAAGAGATGCTCAGAACAAGAGCTTTACCGGTGCCTGCTTTGTTTGTAACAAGACCGGCCATCGAGCCAAAGATTGCTACAAACTTCTAGCCGCGGAGGGCAAGAAGATGGCAGGACCAAGCAAGGGCAAGAAAAAGAAGCCCGCCAATGCTAACATTATGGAGGCTAGCTTGGGTTCTGACCTTGATGAGATGCACCTTATGGTCGTTGTGTCCGAGGAGAACCTCGTGGGTGGGAACTCGAAGGAATGGTGAGTGGACACGGGGGCTACCCACCACATTTGTGCAAAAAAATGGATGTTCAAGACCTATCAACCGGTCAATGATGAGAAGTGCTATATGGGAAATTCTGCAGTCTCGAAGGTTGAAGGCAAGGGGACGATCGTGCTGAAGATGATCTCGGGCAAGGAGCTCACCTTGACCGATGTGCTATATGTGCCCGAGATCCGGAAGAATCTCATCTCCGGAGTGGTGCTCAATAAGAGGCTCGTGTTTGAGTCCAACAAGGTCATCATGTCCAAGGGAGGGATGTTCGTTGGCAAGGGCTACTTGACCAACAATCTGTTTAAGATTAGTGTAATGACTTTAGCTCTCAAGGCAAAGTCTAGTGATAAGATTGATGTGGGTGCCGCCAATAAGGCTACCACGAGCAATAATGTAATGAATGTTACCGATAAGGCTAATGAGAAAGTGAAGGTTGCTTACTCTCGTGAGTCGTTACATTTATGGCATGGTAGACTAGGTCATGTGAATTATAAGTCTTTACAAAGGCTAATATCACTTAACCTACTACTGAAGTTCAACATCGATCACAAACATAAGTGTGAGACTTGTGTTGAGGCCAAATACGCCAAAACATCTTCCCACTCGATTGAGCGAAGCATGAAACCATTGGATTTAATCCATACCGATGTATGTGATTTAAAATATGTACAAACGAGTGGCGGTAAAAATTATTTTATAACTTTTATCAACGATTGTACGAGGTATTGCTATGTCTACTTGATGAGAAGTAAAGACGAAGCAATAGACATGTTCATTCACTATAAGAATGAAGTTGAGAATCAACTTGGCAAGAAGATCAAAAATCTTCGAAGTGACCGAGGTGGTGAATATGAATCTCCATTTGTACAAGTTTGTGCCGAGAATGGAATCATTCATCAAACCACTGCGCCTTATTCTCCTGAGCAAAATAGAATTGCGGAAAGGAAGAATAGGACGCTGAAGGAAATGATGAATACGATGCTTATTAGTTCTGGATTACCAAGGAACTTATGGGGGGAAGCTGTGCTTTCGGCCAACTATGTGCTCAACAGGGTACCGCACAAAAAGTTAGATAAAACACCTTACGAATTATGGAAAGGTCATGCGCTTAGCTATAAATTACTAAGAGTTTAGGGATGTCTTGCTAAGGTTCTGATCCCACCTCCTAAAAGGACAAGGATAAGACCCAAGACGGTGGATTGTGTCTTTATCGGTTATGCATAAGATAGTGCTACATATCGATTTCTGGTACACAAGTTAGAAAACTCTGATGTCCATGTAAATATTATCATTGAAACTAGGGATGCTTCATTCTTCGAGGAAATCTTTCCTCACAAAGCTCAAACTGGAGTTGACCGTCAAGTTGACAAAAGTGGGAGCAATGTGGGGGGGGGGGGGGGGAGATCCAGTAACCTACAAAGAAGTAGACTCTGCTCTTTGGAAGGAAGCTGTGAATAGTGAGATAGAGTCTATCTTACATAATCACACTTGGAAACTAGTGGATCTACCTCCGGGTAGTAAACCACTAGGCCATAAGTGGATCTTCAAAAAGAAGATGAAGCCTGATGGTACAGTGGATAAGTACAAGGCAAGACTTATTGTTAAAGGCTACAAGCAAACTGGGAGTGTTGATTATTTCGACACATATGCTCCTGTCTCTAAGAAAACTTCTATTAAATTAGTCATAGCCTTGGCAGCTTTGTTTAACCTAGAGATCCATCAAATGGATATGAAGATGGCCTTCCTTAATGGAGATTTGGAAGAGGAGATTTACATAGAATAACCCGAAGGGTTCATAAGGTGTGTAAACTTGTAAAATCCTTGTATGGACTAAAACAAGCACCTAAACAATGGCACGAAAAGTTTGATAGTGTAATGCTATCTAACAGGCTTCAGATAAACCAATGTAATAAATGTGTCTACGTGAAAGGAGACGATAAAGACTGTGATAGTATGTCTCTACATAGATGACATGTTGATCATGGGTAATAATGATAATATCAAAATTACCAAGAGAATATTGTCGCAAAATTTTGACATGAAAGACTTGGGATAAGCTGATGTAATACTTGGGATGAAAATCACCAAGACTTCAGAAGGTTACGCGCTTTCCCAAGGTCATTATGTCGAAAAGATACTTGACAAATTCGATAAGGATATCAATGCAATTGCGAGAACTCCTAAGGTAGTGGTGCAGGTCTCTTCAAGAATGGCGGAGAGAGTGTGCGACAACTAGATTATTCTAGAGTTATAGCCAGTTTAATTTACCTCATAGACTGTACTAGGCCAGATATTGCAAACTCGAAAAATAGATTATCAAGATATACGAGTAATCCCAATGATGAACATTGGAAAACGATAGTTAGAGTTCTTAGATACCTAAGGTACACTGCTAACTATGAATTACGCTATGCGAGACATCCAGCCGTTCTGGAAGGGTATTCAAACGCAAACTAGATCTCGGACTCCAAGAATATAAAATCCATGAGCGGATACATATTTACAATTGGAGGAGCAGCAGTCTCGTGGAGATCATGCAAATAAACTTGCATTGCTTGATCAATTATGGAATCAGAATTCATAGCGTTGGATCTAGCAGCTGAAGAGGCGGATTGGCTCCGAAGTTTCTTGGAGGACATTCCGATGTGGTCAAAGCCAGTGCCTCCCATTAGCGTGCACTGTGATAGTCAATCAGCTATTGGAAGAGCACAAAATAATGTGTATAATGGAAAGTCTAGAAATATATGTCGTAGACATAAATCTGTGAGAAAGTTATTGAGAACAGGTGTGATATCTTTAGACTATGTAAAGTCAAAAGAGAACATCGTGGATCCATTAACTAAAGGTCTAACGAGAGACCAAGTTGAGTTATCATCGAGGGGAATGGGATTAAAGCCCATGAAATGACCTAAACCCATGATGATAACCCAACCTGGATCGTAAACGCCGATCTGCAGGTTCAAAGGGACAACCGAATTGTGAGGCTAGGGTCGAACAAAGCACTCAAAAAATTGAGTTCCTTACGTATTCCTATGATGAAAGAGTGATAGACCTGTCCATGTGAAGGTTAAGCTTTAAGCTTTTAATGATCCTTATACTTCAAGTATATATAAGTGGGGTATGGCAGGATACTCCTTATAAGAGATCACATATATCGAATGTGAAGGGGCTGCTTCTATGAGATGAGTTAAGGGCTAAATCTCTAGAGCATTCGATGAAGTTTCCAAGGCAGTCCAGGGCCAAAATGGACAACAACGAAAGAACCAAGTAGTGGTTTGAGTAGGAGTTGTGTGAGTACCTTTGTCTTGGTATACATAAAACGCCGAACAGTTCAAGGCATCGCGTCCACTGGTTGGCAAGTATATCTGAAGGTATTTCACTAAGGAAGGTTCAAGGATTTAAACCACCTTTCTTGATGCAACAAATTCTCGCAGAACTCCAAGTTGTATGTAGCATTGGTAGGCTCATGTCATATAAGCCATTTTGCATTCATGTGTGGGATTGTTGGAGAATTAGTTTATTAACCAAGGAAGAGATGACCCAATACAAATGAGTGTATTGGGCTTTGGGCCCAAGTATATAATTAGAGAGAGAATCCTAATTAAATATAATAACTAAGTAATTAGTAGACAACTTTGAGCTAATTTAATTAGAGGTCACACCAATTAATTTTGGGTATTTGTGAGATCAATATGAAGCTCGTTGATAGAGCTTTGTAACGATATATAACACTTGCGAAAATTCAATTCTCGGGGTGAATAAAAATTGGCTTTAAAGTGGTATGGCTGTTATTGAAAATAAGCACAATCTTACATTGGTTAGCGCACCATGCTGAGACAAGTTTATAAGGGACTAGAAGTCTAGCATGGGTAAACTGGTGGAGAAGGGAGAAGCTTCTCGCACTGTCCATCCGTCCGGCCAGCTCGGCTCGGCACACACGCACGCACGCACATGCGTCCTGCCCCATCCTGAACCTGGCAGAGCTAGACCGAACTCGGGTGCGGGTGCAGGTGCGGGTGCGAGTTGGGGATTGTGGGTTTGTAGGAATTATTTCAGGTTCCAGGGCCTTATCTTTTTAGAGCTGGGCCAGACCTGTAGGAGCGATTCTAGGCCCTAAAAAGTATCTTGGCTTCTTGGGCTTCCGCTTGGACAAGCCCACGTTCTGGAACCTTCTCTTGCCAGATGCCATTTGAATTTAAATTATGAATTTAAATTCATTAGAATAACAGCCCATTTAATTTGGAGTTTTATGTCTCCCAGTAACAGCCAATTTACTCACCTAGTTAATGGACTAGTTAATGGCCTGAGTAAATACGATTTTGGCTGTTGGAGTTCCAAGGCTGCCTATAAAAGAAGCCTTCCTCCTTCATTCCAAATCACTCCAGCTCTTCATCTCTTCAGAACTCTCTACTTCTCCCTACTTAGCATAGCATTTTTCACTTTCATTGTGTCGGAGTTCTAAGGCTACGAAAGGTTTGAAAGGTGTACGAAAGTGCTTCCTTTTGTACACGAGGTTGGGCATTGTACTTTGGGAACTCTCTTACCCACGGAGGCCTGAAGCATATAGGCGGGTAATAAGAGTTTAAGGGTACACGGTTAAACTGTGGCCTTGTCCAGGGTTGAATCCGAAATTTCTAGCTTGAAGAAGACAGTTTTATACACTTACCTACAATTGTGATCGTGAACATACTTTTACCCTTCTCTTTTATATCGCTTATGCTTATATACTCGAGTTAAAACCTTGGTTTACTAATATTTTTACCAATAGTGGTTTTGTCCCTTATCATTTTAGGGAGAAATTCATAGTGTTCGTCGATTGGTTTTGTCCCTTACTTTCCAATTGCAACATGGAAGATGACTACACCAATTATTTTAGAAAACAAAATAATAATAAAACTGAAACCACAATATATTAAGACGAACGTTTTCCTCATCTACAATGTTTTTCAAAAAATGGCAAATTATCCTCGGGTCTTAGGGGTTTAACAAAATCATCAGTAGAGTCCTTACTATTTCGAAACTCCTATTTTCGTTCTCCAAGTTTAAAAAAATAACTTCTTAGGCCCCTACCCGACCAACCGCTGATATCAGCGGTCAATATTTTTTTTAATGACAGTTTTACCATTCCAAAAAAGTTCATCTTCTCTCCTCCCCCATCGTCTTCCCCGACTCCTCCTTCTATCCTCGTTCAAGGTGGAAGATCCCCAATAAGAAAACAAAGCTATCCAATTACTGAACACTACTTCAATTCTGAGTTCGAGGATTTTCAATCAAAAAATACTCTCTTCTCAATCAGAACTTGAACAAAACTAATAATTAATTCTGGGTTCGAGTCCATCTTCTCCGTTTCTTCGGTCGCCTGGGTTTTCCTCGTTCATCATCCAAATCAAGCTTAAATATACAACACTATAAACTAAATAACACGAGGACCTATTTGAACATCGTCACCTACAACAAGAGCTCTCACGAATCGTGCCTTACACGAAAAAAGGCAATAATTTCCAATTCCCAAGCAAACACCATAGGACAAGTCACCATTGAAACCCCTTGGAAAAAACCTAAACTTTCACCAAGTCCAGGTCACCAAGTCGCTTAATTTTTAACTTTCTTTGACATGTTCCCGGCAATTGAACGGAACCCCAATAAATGAAGCCCGGATAGGGAAAATGAGCTCACGGGTAAACTCATCCCCTTCTGGCTTCTTCTCTGTATAAATAAATGGGATTAAGGTTTTTCTTCTTCTTCAATTCTGGAAACTGTTTACTTTGATAGTTGTTGTTGAGGTTCTGGAAAAGGAACAGAAATGGCTGGCTGGTTACGTAACTAGAGAAGACGACTAACGAGGAAGAGAGGGCCAGGAAGAAGAAGGGGGAGGTAGGGATGTTTTTTTTCCAGTTTTTTTTATGGTCCATAAAAAAATTTGTTGACCGCTGACATCAGCAATTAACCCGCTAGAAGTCTGAGAGTTCTATTTTACGAAATTTGAAGGACGAAAAAAGGTATTTCGAAACAGTAAGAACCCTAATGATAAATTTGTCAAACTTCTAAGATCTGAGGGTAGTTTGCCCTTTTAAAAATGGACTCAGAGGAAATTTCTCTTATACCCTTTACTCCATCACAATATCACAAACCTACCAAAACCAAACCCTTTGTTCCTCCTCCTCGACACTTCTCTCTTGGCTCTTCCAGAACTTGTTAACACAAACGCTTGGAACTCGTATCCTTTTAGGTCAGTCTATTGGACCCTTTTTTGGGTAGCTGCTGCAGTATTGCTGGGTTCTTTTGTTCTTGATTTTCCTTTGTTCTTTTGTCGGAATTTGAATTGGGTTAATAGGAAGGAAACCACCTTGAGTTTGTGGGATAATTGTGTTGGTACTTTGATGAATTTTAGGGTTTGGAGATTGATTGTTTTTTAGTTGCCCTCTCTTGTTGTGTTGATTGAATTTGGTTCTTGGAGATTAAGTTTGTTTAGTTGGAGTCCACCCTTTCTGTGTGTATGGAAGATTTCCCTATTTGTGGTTGTTTGCTTGGATTAAATCGACCGAGTAGAAGCCTTGGAGTGTTAGTGGGAAATGGGAGTAAGGTGTTAAATTGATGGCTCGAACCGTTACTTGCTCCACCTGAAAGCCACGGTGATGCTAGACAGGATGTTGTGCTGGTTTGTTATAGATGTAATGTCTAATATTTGGTTATCCAGAGAGATGATTGATCGACCAAGTTGAGAGACGTTTGAATGGTGTTCTGGCCCGAATTGGCTGATCTATGTGTTTTGAATGATGTCGAATATCGTTTTCTGTTGATTTGTGCATATTTCCCTTCTTCTTGATATTCCTGTCTGTGTGGTTGGTTCAGCAATTCCTGAAGATATGTGTGACATCGATCTATGGAGATACATGAGTAACATTCAACAAGTTCAAGGTTGTAAGGCGTTTCACTCCGTGTGAGGGATGCATGCAAAATTGGCCTCTGGTTTCCTGCTAAATGATGAAGGTGCCTAAGTTTGAGTTCGTTTAACCACTTTGAGAAAAAAGGATCGATCTCTGCGTTCGAGCTCATAATTCTGACCAAGGGTAGGTACAACTTTATGGCGACTCAGAATCTTTCAAGACTATTCAAGAAAAGTGTCCCGACTAGTGGAACTCCAGTACTAAACCACAAGATTGCAGATAAAATTTCCAATTCGTTCAGGAAATCAGGGTTAATATCCCCAGATTCTCTGATGCCTTTAATTTCTAATATCAATTCTGACATTACCAGTCTCGTCCTTTCAAACCCAAATGTCCCTCCTCGTTCTTGCCTGACTTTCTTCAGGCTTCTCCAAGGTAGTTTGCATAAGCCAGATCTTCAGGCCCATTTGATACTAATATCTAGATTATTTGGAGCTAGAAAGTTCGCGGAAATGAAGAACGTCCTCACACATATAGTGATGGATGATCATCTCCGAGGCCCAGTTTCGGATATGGTATCTTTGGTTGACAACGAGTTTGCTGCACCAAACTTTGAGGAGAAGCTATGTGATATGCTGTTTAGAGTCTATTCAGATTGTAACATGCTGGAAGAGAGCTTTAAGGTTTTCCAGTACATGGCAGATCGTGGATTGGATATCGATGAGAGGTCTTGTATTGTGTATTTGCTCGCCTTAAGGAAAGCCAACTACATGGATGAGTGTTTAGGTTTTTTCAGAAGAATGGTCGAATGTAATGTGAGTGCTACGGTGTACTCGACGACAATTGTGATTGATGCACTGTGCAAAAGAGGAAGGGTGGGAGAGGCGAAGAAACTTATGGTGGAGATGGATGAGAAAGGAATTAAACCAAATGCTAATACATATAACACAATGATCAATGCGTACATTAAAAAAAAGGAATTTGAGGGTGCTCATGAGGTCCTGAGGTTGATGGAAGATAATAGAGTTGAGTATAATGTGGTGACATATTCTCTCTTGATTGAATTGTATGGAAACTCTGGAAAGATTGGTGAAGCTGAGAGGATGTTCAAGGAAATGAAGGAGACAGGTATAGGAGCAGATGTCTATGTTTATAGTTCAATGATTAGTTGGAACTGCAAAATGGGAAATGTGAAAAGAGCATTTGAATTGTTTGATGAGATGACAGAGAATGGCCTTGTTGCTAATGTTCACACTTACGGGGCTTTGATTCGTGGTGTATGCAAGGCCGGACAAATGCAAGCAGCTGAAATGTTAGTGAATGAGATGCAGGGCCGAGGACTTGACGTGAGTCGGGTTGTATTTAACACACTTATTGATGGATACTGTCGGAAAGGTATGGTGGATGAGGCGCTAAAGGTTCAGAATGTTATGGAAAGAAAAGGAATTGAGAGTGATGCGGTTACTTACAATACACTCGCCAGTGGGCTGAGTAGATTGAATCAATATGCAGAAGCAGAGGGGTTTTTCAATGTGATGACTGAAAAGGGTATCGCTCTTAATGCTGTAAATTATACCACTATGATTGACATATATTGCAGAAAAGGGAACTTACGGGAAGCGAAAAATATTCTTGAAGAGATGAAGAATAAGGGATTGCAGCCAGTTACTGTTACTTACAATGTTCTGATTGATGGGTATACCAAGAGAGGAAAGTTGACAGAAGCCTACAAGCTGAGAAATGAAATGGAAGCCAGAGGAATGGTGTCAGACGTGTACACTTACTCGTCGCTTCTACATGGAGAGTGTACTTTTGGAAACATTGAAGAAGCACTTGCACTGTTCAAAGAAATGCAGCTAAAGGGTATAGCTCCAAACTTGGTTTCTTACACGGCAATGATTTCAGGATTGTGCAAGGTTGGAAGATCAGAAGAAGCTTTCAAGTTGTATGATGAGATGAAGGAGGCAGGCCTTACTCCTGATGACAGAGTGTATGTGTCTCTTGTGGGTGGATGTCATTAAGCTTAAGATTGAGGCTGAACGGACGATGCTCACTATTCTGCAAGAGAGCAGCGATCATTCCTGAACTTTAAGTGTTCAATTCTTGTTGAGGCTGGCCTTTGACTGACAAGATGATGATGATATGCTGGTTTACATTGATTTTGGGCTAACGAACATTGCCACGTGTAAACCCATTTCACATTTAGCTAATGTGATACACGAGTGGGCGTTATCTCCAGGTATTAAAGAAGAGATCTGACTTATCGGAACTGCTTGCTCAGTTTTGTGAGGGAGTGATGGATGCCACCCCCAATTTTTGGGTTTTGCTTCTATTTGTTCTGAGGTAGTTCGCTGTGGCGTTTCATGAGCATCCTACTGGTCCAATTTTTTGAAGATATGTTGCAGCCTTGTCTAAGATCACTGGCATTCAGACAGACTAAATCATCTGGTCGAAAAGCACTGCCCTGTGCTCATGCTCAGAAGAGAATTGCACCTTCCAACTGGGTTCTGCTAACAATATGGCGTCGAATTAGCAAGGATCCTGGTTATAGATATATGCAGCAACTACGATTTATTGTCCGTCTTTCTGCCTCATCGTCTTCAACTAGTCTCAATTACTTTTGTTACGGTCCGTGTTTTTCGATCTGCTGTTCTTAAGATACTTGCCACTGAATCTCATGGCAGCTAACAACCACTTCTGTCAAGCATCCTAGTCCTGTTCCCTCCTGCCCTAGTATACCAACTAGTAGATTGTGATTGACCTTTTTTTGTCTGCAACTCAACTGGGGGAGATCAACAGCAGCAGATACTACCAGTTCGATGTTGCTGGCAATATTTAACGATGCAAATAGTGTTATTGTAAAAAAAAATGCATAAATGTGTTGCTTGACCCGATCAACTAACTAGAAGAATTATAGATGTCTCTAAACTACTGACGGGTAAGACAAGGTATGGTCTAGGCAACTTTTGCTGCGGGCTCTTGAGACATTATGGTCAAGACCATGTGGTAAAAAAATAATATTTCCCCGAAGTTTGTGCAGTTACATGTATATTAGTGGCATAGTGACAAGCTACAACCTTCAAATGTTCTCTAATGAACTTTAAACCGGACGTCACTTGTTTGACTGGTGAATAAACTTGGTGTTGGGCTTTAACTCTAATGGACTTGGTAATATAATTGGGCAAGAGGGAGGATAATCCCGTTTCGGATGCCCTCTCCAAGAGGGACCGAATTTGGTACTGGAGTGATTTTTACAGTACAATCTTGGAAACCGAACTATTTTATTATAACTGAGCGAAATATTTTATTATAATTAGACGAACGATTTTATACAATTTCTTTTTTCCGTGAAATTATTTTATCATAACTGGGCGAACCATTCTATCATTACTGGACGAACCATTTTATCCAACCACTTTTATCCCGGTCGGGGTCCCGATTTTTTCGGGACGGTTCCATGAAACTATTTTATCATAACTGAGCGAACCATTCTATGATAACTGGGCGAACCATTCTATCATAACATGGCGAACCATTTTATCTCTCAGAACCGTCCTGAAGTGTTTTACACATCCAGGACTGAATCCACTCCCTCTCTAAGGTTGTCTTGTCTATTGGTTTTGATTACATGTAGTGAGGCCTATCTGGATGATTTGAAGGAGGTTAGCATGTCCTATTGTACTCGCTTTGTACTCTCTATTGATTAATGAATAAAGGTTAGAGAATCATTTATTCCTAATTTGTATAAAAAATATATAATTCGGCAAGATTTCAGTGAACAATTTGGACACTTTTTTTGGACAAATTATTCACAAGTATCATTAAAAACAAATTTCAAAACATATGAAAAATATTGGAGAGAGTGGTATGTGTTTTTTTATATTTTTATCATTTGTTTCTCAAAAAAATATATTATTATTTGGATGAAACGGTAACCACAGCAACTGGGATTGAGAGGTTTACGTTTGGGACGGATAATTTACTAATCAAAGCAACTGGTTTGGATCTGGACAACGAGTAATTAACATCAGCTCTTTTTCAAACTATCCAGTACTCGAACACTAATTTAGCCGCTAATACAGTTCGAGCGGGATATGAATAATTAACAAACACATACTCATCCAATACACTGTGCAGTTCAGTGGATCATAACGGTCCATACCGAGCCTTGGCGCCAGAAAAGAAGGTGGATGAATTATTTGAAAGAAAAAAAGGCTACCGAAATTAAGGAGGATAATAAATGCACATGGGAAGGGGAACAATTATCACATGAAGAGAACATGGGCATTTCTAAGACTTGCTTCCTCAATGTAGCACATCCCTTCTTTTATGTCAAATAATGAGTCTAATAGGTACCCAACAGCAATAAAAGAAGGAAAAAAAGTGTCCCTCCTTCCTAGCTATTGGATCATGAAAAGTGGAGAGGTTTGGGTCCCAAAATTGAATTGGCAAACACAAGCCAGCATAATTGAATTGACATTGAGAAAGGAGATGAGGAGCCAAAATTCATTTGGCCTAATGTCGAGAAATTGACGAAAGTTTGAGTTTAATTCTTGACGGGTGTAACTTGGTGTAAAAAATTTACTTTATTGAGGAACAAGGTGACCAAGAAAACTGACAAAAAAAAAAATAATAAAAGGCACATCCAATGGGATTTGGTGGCTCATTCGTGAATTAAAAGTGACCATCAAGCGACCCATTTCATCGTGTTCTCTTTGATCGCATCGGAAAAAAAATTATGAGGATCAATTTTCAAAGATAGTACGTTACATTATGATCTTTACCGAGGACTCATATTGTTGCACTTTTTTTTGGACTCATATTGTTGCACTTATATATTGGTGGTTCTATACTCTTAGATTCTTACACTTATTCTCGAAATCTTGGTAAGATCAGGTCACAACTTCGTAGGCTTCAAAGATTCTTATAAATTTGTGTATTTTTTGTTTTCGTTTGACAAGTAAAAATCTACTTGTACGAGAACATAAATATGATGGTTCAACTCCTCGTTCGTCACCTATATCTCCAATGTCGGAATAAGTGATTTGTGTATAAACTACTCTATAATGATTTCAGAACTCAACCACTGGTGACCACATCTCGGTAATTAATGAATTTTAAAACGCAAGTTAGCTTATGCGTGAAAAAGTCATCTTAAAATCGTGGGCAAAGCCCAAAGATTAACTGTATTAACCACCTCTACAGATATTTAATATTGTTGTGATTTTAAGTGATCGAATTTGAGAAATTTTGGTTAGTTAATCTAATTAATAACTATTTAAAAAATTAGCTTGTAGCTTAATACATGTATAGAGTTCATTGAAGCATATTATATCTATAATTTAAAATGAGTAGTTACCAATCCAATAATTTGGTGGGCGGAATGGCGCAGCAATCAACAAGAACCAATCGAGGCAATATTATTAAACGCTAGCAACAATAAGTTGGATACCCACTCTCACCTAAGAGATGTCCACAAATTAATTATGAGGTCGTTAAGCTAATTCTTATTAGTGATGTCATGTAATAATTTGCTAATAAGTACTCTAATTAAACAGCCCAATTAGGGCAACATGATTAAAGTTAGTTGCAAGACAATGCCACCAACTCCAATTCCATTTCTAGCATGATCTCATTATATCTAGCAAGACAATGCCACTTGAAGTTAGTTGCAAGACAATGCCACCAACTTCAAGTGGTCTTATGCACTTAACGCTATATTTTGTAATCTGGTTCTGTAATCTTTATTATGAATTAAAGTCTTCTAGGTCAACTTTCAAAACAAAGGTCTGGCCTTTTTACTTGGTCCGTATAGTGCTTCCCACCCCTTGTTCGTATAATTCAAGATCACTCTTCAAAAAAAAGTTTGGGCTTTTTACTTGATCCGTATAGTGCTTCCCACCCCTTGGTCGTACTCAATTTACCCCTATTGAGAGAGTATTTTTTTAATATAGGACTCAACATTACTTGTTTCTTAATATCATAAGCTAAAAATATATAAAAAATGACTCCAACGAAATATATTACTACAAACAAACAGATCATTGGTGCTTTTAAGTTTTAACTGTCCTCGATTGAGAAGGATGCATTATTTGTATTTGGTACCTAGAGTTGAATAATAGCCTTTAATACCCATAAATGTTATAGATCGGAGTTTTCAAAAATTAATAAAGTGTAGTAGTATGCAAGCGTTCAACATTTTGACGACCGTGTTCATAGTTTTCCCATGGAGGTGAAGAAAGAAAGCCCTACGATGTGACATGTGGATACTTTTCCTTTTTTCTTAGTATACGGCGGCCTAATGCCCAAATTTGTTTCTTTATAAAGTGTATTAACTATGATTAAAATCGTTGGCAAACAATTAATTGTCCGGCTAAAAGAAGTTTCTTTTAATAGAAATCCTCCGATAATTTCTTAAGATTTTGGATTCAACGTGTTACCAATGGCTTGGAAGGATATGAATGACAGTTAATCTAAGTAGTTTTGTATTTACATAAGGGGTTTTTTTCCCCAAAATTTGCCTATGAAAGAACATAATTGGGACTCACAAGAAGCACATTATTTTTTTAGGGTCTTAGGAACAACTAAGAGTTTGGTTTAAAATCTTCGTATCCAACCAAAAAAATTAAGATAATAGGTATGTGGATTTTCAACACTTATAAACCAGCCCACCATTTTTGCACTAAGCAATTTGGTATTCTCAACACGTCCCCTTAACTGAGACCCACCGAGTGAAAGATTGCAAGGGCTTTGACTTCACCAATGTGTGAGAATGGAGGTCGTGCGAGCACAACAATGATCACGAAATTAATCCGCTTTGATACCATGTTAGAATCTATATATCCAATCCAAAATATTAAGCAATGTGTATTTGAATTTTCAACACTTGTAAACTATCGACCACTCTTGCAATATGGTATTCTAAACTTGATTTTCTGGTCCAATTCGACATCTAATTTGCGTAGCCACAACTTAATTTTATATCTTGATGAAAAAAACATAATTGGGAAAGCATATGAGGTGTAGCTTTCCGAGAGGGTTGGACAAGAAACCAAACTTGGGCAAGCTAGTCCTATTTCTACCCAAGTGGACAAGGAAATTAAATCCTAATTGCCCTATCCTAGGACTAGGAGAACTTTCGCTGGACCCCATGAAACCATCCAGAAAGCAACCTAATATGGCTTAGACAGTATCCGAGGTGGCAAAATGAGTTAGAATTTTCATATCTTATCTAAAAAAATTTAGTGAACATTTTCATTATTGTTGGACACCAATTTAAAAATATCTCTCAATAATATTTTTTTCACATTTATGAGACTTAAATACACGTCAAAACTTCATTAAGTAAATCAAAGTCTTCACTTTAATTTTTTTATTTTGGGTAAAAAAATTTAACATATTTTACCTAAATGGGTACAAACTTACAGATTTTTCAAAATGAGTAACTTTTTTTATTAAAAAAAAGTCGTCCCATTGATCGACTTTACATGGCCACTCGGGTCCTTTTTTATTTTTTAAAAGTTACTCATTTGGGAAAAATATGCAAGTTTCTACGTATTCATAAAAAATAGGGAAAAGTTTACTTAAATATCATGTGGTTTTACTTTTTTAACTTAGTATCATGTAGTTTAGGTTTTATTTTAGGTGAGAGGTTTCTGAAAGTGATTCTTTTGGTGACAAATTCTTAATCAGAGTTAATGTTGTTGGAGAATTGGTTTAATAACCAAGGAAGAGATGGCCCAATACAAGTGAGTGTATTGGGCTTTGGCCCAAGTATTTATTTAGATGGAGAATTCTAATTAAATATAATAATTAAGTTATTAGTGGGCAACTTTAATTGGAGGTCACACCAATTGATTTTGGGTGTTTGTGAGATCAATACGGAGCTCGTTGATAGAGCTTCGTAACGATATATAACACTTGCGAAAGTCCAATTCTCGGGGTGAATATAAATTAGCTTTAAGCACAATCCTACATTGGTTAGCGTACCATGCTGAGACAAGTTTATAAGGGACTAGAAGTCTAGCATAGGTAAACTGGTGGAGAAGGGAGAGGCTTCTCGCGCCGTCCGTCCGGCCCGGCTCGGCTCGGCTTGGCACGCACGCACGCACGCACCGTCCCGCCCCGTCCCGCCCGGCTCGGGCTCGGGTGCGAGTTGCGGGTTGCGGGTTGCGGAATTTTGGGTTTGTGGAAATTGTTCCAGGTTCCAGGGTCTTATCTTTTTAGAACTGGGCCGGACTTATTGTAGCGATCCTAGGCCCAAAAAGTCCTCTAGGCTTCTTGGACTTCCGTTTGGACAAGCCCATACTCTGGAACCTTCTTCTCCTTCCAGGTAGTTTTGAATTTAAATTTAAAATTTAAAATTTATGCCAATAAATGGGATAACAGCCTAATGAATATGGGAATTTTATGGGTCTTGTAACAGCCCATTTAATGGGTGGGTTAATGGCCCTATTAAATTCGAATTTGGCTGTTGGAGGTCCAAGGCTGCCTATAAAAGGAGCCCACCTCCTTCATTCCAAATCATCCCAGCTCTCACTCTTTCTTGAGCTCTCTACTTCTCCCTCCATAGCATAGCATCTCTCACTTTTATTTGTGTCGGAGTTCTAAGGCTACGAAAGGTTCGAAAGGTGTGCTATAGTACTTCCTATAGTACTCGTGGTTGGGCGTTGTACCTTGGGAGCTCTATTACCCACGGAGGCCTAAAGCATATAGGCAGGTAATAAGAGTTTAAGGGCACACGGTTAAACTGTGGCCTCGTCCAGGATTCAGTCCGAAGTCCTAACTTGAAGACGAAGGTGTTACACACTTACCTACAAGTGTGATCGTGAGCATCCTCTAAACTCTCTATTTTATACTTCATATATACTCGTGTTAAAACCATAGTTTACTAATATTTATTCTAACAATCTTAAATTCTTATTATTATTAGTTAATTATAGTTTTGTACTCATTCTAGTTGCGAGTATTATTCTGTTCAATATAAACATGCTCTGTTAACCTGTTATTCACTTTCATTACTCTGTGAAAGTTCTACAGAAACAATTTAGTGTTAACGTCAAACTCCTTAAATTGGGAAACACATGCTTTGGTATTACTTCGGTTCGGAAAAGAAGATTAATTAGTAGCAGTTATAGGAATCAAAATGGTTTTAAACTAATTGTCTTCCAGTTAATTGAACTTCAATTGGTTACTATCCAACGGTTTGATCACGAGTTATTGCGAGAATTACATCGGGAGGTACTACTGTTTATTAATCTTGCGATTAATCCCGCTCACAACTTACGAAGGTTTATCTTTTGGTGATATAATTGGAAGTGTTCACCTATTATTCAAACGATTACGGTGTGAGTTATTGGATTCTAATATCTATCCCTTCTAATATCTATTCCTTACAAAACTTTGTTGTGGTGATATAGATCATGGCTGATAACAACTCTCCCCCACACGAGATCAACAACTCTAGTGCGACGAACACCACGAATGACAACTTGAACGAGGAGGTTCCTTTTGTGAGGGCTAGCGGCGCTGAGGCCGTGATGCCGGGTCATAGACACCCAATGCCACTGCCGTACTCTCATCTTGAGAAACCGAAAAAGTTCAAGAGTGGAAATTTTAAGAGATGGCAACAAAAAATGTTGTTCTACTTGACCGCCTTGAACTTTAGCCGGTATGTCAAGGAGGAGAAACCCAAAGAGAATGTGAGTGATCCGCATCAAACCGCAATCCACAATGCATGGGTACATGAGGATTACCTATGTCGCAACTATATATTGGGTTCTCTCGACGATTTGTTTTACAGCGTGTACTATACCAAAGAAACGTGTAAGGATCTTTGGGAATCGTTGGAGCACAAATATAAAGTTGACGACGCCGGTGCAAAGAAATTTGTGGCCGGGCGCTTCCATGAGTATCAGATGGTCGATGGAAAGAGCGTTGTGGAACAATACGAAGAGCTGCAATTGATCTTCCATGATCTTGCAACCGAGGAAATGACCATCAATGATGCCCTCCAAGTGGCGATGGTGATTGAGAAATTACCACCATCTTGGAAGGACTTTAAGATGTACCTCAAGCATAAGAGGAAGAAGATGACTCTCGAGGACCTTATCCGAAGGTTGCGCATCAAGCAAGATAACCGAAAGGTTGATAAGAAACCAAGTGGCATGGTTGCTAAGGCCAATGTGGTCGAGACCGGGGGGAGCTCCCGCGGGAACAAGCAGAAACGTTCAAATGATTCCAAGGGAGATGCTCAGAACAAGAGCTTTACCGGTACCTATTTTGTTTGCAACAAGACCGGCCATCGTGGCAAAGATTGCTACAAACGTCTAGCCGCGGAGGGCAAGAAGACGGCAGGACCAAATAGGGGCAAAAAGAAGAAGCCCGCCAATGCTAACATTGCAGAGGCTAGCTTGAGCTCCGACCTCGATGAGATGCACCTCACGGCCGTTGTGTCTGAGGTGAACCTCGTGGGTGGGAACTCGAAGGAATTGTGGGTGGACACGGGGGCTACCCACCACATTTGTGCCAACAAATGGATGTTCAAGACCTATCAACCGGTCGATGATGAGAACTGCTACATGAGAAATTCTGTAGTCTCGAAGGTTGAAGGTAAAGGGACGGTCGTGCTGAAGATGACCTTGGGCAAGGAGCTCACCTTGACCGATGTGGTGCATGTACCCCAGATCCAAAAGAATCTCATCTCCAGAGTGGTGCTCAATAAGAGGGGCTTTCGGCTCGTGTTTGAGTCAGACAAGGTCATCATGTCCAAGGGAGGGATGTTCGTTGGCAAGGACTACTTGACCAACAATCTGTTTAAGATGAGTGTAATGACTTTAGCTCCCAAGGCAAAGTCTAATGATAAGATTAATGTGGGTGCCGCCAATAAGGCTAGCACGAGTAATAATGTAATGAATGTTGCCGAGAAGGCTAATAAGAAAGTAAAAGTTGCTTATTCTCGCGCGTCGTTACATTTATGGCATGGTAGACTAGGTCATGTGAATTATAAGTCTTTGCAAAGACTAATATCACTTAACCTACTACCGAAATTCAACATCGATCACAAACATAAGTGCGAGACTTGTGTTGAGGCCAAATACGCCAAAACATCTTCCCACTCGATTGAGCGAAGCACAGAACCGTTGGATTTAATCCGCACCAATGTATGTGATTTAAAATACGTACAAACGCGTGGCACTAAAAATTATTTTATAACTTTTATCAACGATTGTACGAGGTATTGCTATGTCTACTTGATGAGAAGTAAAGACGAAGCAATAGACATGTTCATTCACTATAAGAATGAAGTTGAGAACCAACTTGGCAAGAAGATCAAAAATCTTCGAAGTGACCGAGGTGGTGAATATGAATCTCTATTTGCACAAGTTTGTGCCGAGAATGGAATCATTCATCAAACCACGGCGCCTTATTCTCCCGAGCAAAATGGAATTGCGGAAAGGAAGAATAGAACGCTTAAGGAAATGATGAATGCGATGCTTATTAGTTCTGGATTACCAAGGAATTTATGGGGGAGAAGCTGTGCTTTCGGCCAACTATGTGCTCAACAGGGTACCACACAAAAAGTTGGATAAAATACCTTACGAATTATGGAAAGGTCATGCTCCTAGCTATAAATTCCTAAGGGTTTGGGGATGTCTTGCTAAGGTTCCGATCCCACCTCCTAAAAGGATGAGGATAGGACCCAAGACAGTAGATTGTGAGTTTATCGGTTATGCACAAGATAGTGCTGCATATCGATTCTTGGTACACAAGTCAGATAATTCTGATGTCCACGTAAATACTATCATTGAAGCTATGGATGCTTCATTCTTTGAGGAAATCTTTCCTCACATAGCTCGAACTAGAGTTGACCATCAAGTTGACCAAAGTGGGAGCAATGTGGGGGGAGAGGAACCTCAAGATAAAGTTGAAGAGCCTAGACGTGGGAAAAGGGCTAGAAAAGAAAAGTCCTTCAAATCAGATTTCCTAACATATCTGTTAGAAAAGGATCCAGTAACCTACAAAGAAGCAATGTCTTCTACAGACTCTGCTCTTTGGAAGGAAGCGGTAAATAGTGAGATAGAGTCTATCTTACATAATCACACTTGGGAACTAGTAGATCTACCTCCGGGTAGTAAACCACTAGGCCATAAGTGGATCTTCAAAAAGAAGATGAAGCCTGATGGTACAGTGGATAAGTACAAGGCAAAACTTGTTGTTAAAGGCTACAAGCAAACTGAGGGTGTTGATTATTTTGACACATATGCTCCTGTCTCCAGAAAAATATCTATTAGGTTAGTCATAGCCTTGGCGGCTTTGTTTAACCTAGAGATCCATCAAATGGATGTGAAGACGGCCTTCCTTAATGGAAATTTGGAAGAGGAGATTTACATGGAATAACCCGAAGGGTTTGTGGTTCCAGGAAAAGAACATAAGGTGTGTAAACTTGTAAAATCCTTGTATGGACTAAAACAAGCACCTAAACAATGGCACAAAAAGTTTGATAGTGTAATGCTATCTAACGGGTTTCAGATAAACTAATGTGATAAATGTGTCTACGTGAAAGGAGATGATAACGACTATGTGATAGTTTGTCTCTACGTAGATGACATGTTGATCGTGGGTAATAATGATAATATCAAAATTACCAAGAGAATGTTATTACAAAATTTGGACATGAAAGACTTGGGACAAGCTGATGTAATACTTGGAATGAAATCACCAAGACTTCAGAAGGTTACACGCTTTCCCAAGGTCATTATGTCGAAAAGATACTTGACAAATTCGATAAGGATAGCAATGTAATTGCAAGAACTCCTATGAAAGTGGTGTCAAGTCTCTGCAAGAATCGTGGAGAGAGTGTGAGACAACTAGATTATTCTAGAGTTATAGGCAGTCTAATGTATCTCGAACTAGACTAGATATTGTAAACTCGGTAAACAGATTATCGAGATATAAGAGTAATCCCAATCATGAACATTGGAAAGCGATAGTTAGAGTCTTTAGATACCTAAGGTACACTGCTAACTATGGATTACACTATACGAGACATCCCGCCGTTCTGGAAGGGTATTCAGATGCGAACTGGATCTCAGACTCCAAGAATATAAAATCTACAAGCGGATACGTATTTACAATTGGAGGAGCAGCGGTCTCGTGGAGATCATGCAAACAAACTTGCATTGCTAGGTCAACTATGGAATCAGAATTTATAGCGTTGGATCTAGCAGCTGAAGAGGCGGATTGGCTCCGAAGTTTCCTGGGGGACATTCCGATGTGGTCGAAACTAATACCTCCCATTAGCGTGCACTGTGATAGTCAATCAGCTATTGGAAGAGCACAAAACAATGTGTATAATGGAAAGCCTAGACACATACGTCGTAGACATAAATCTGTGAGAACGTTATTGAGAACGGGTGTGATATCTTTAGACTTTGTAAAGTCAAAAGAGAACATCGCGGATCCATTAACTAAGGGTCTAACGAGAGACCTAGTTGAGGTATCATCGAGGGGAATGGGATTAAAGCCCACGAAATGACCTAAACTCATGATGGCAACCCAACCTGGATCGTAAATCCTGATCTGTAGGTTCAAAGGGACAACCGAATTGTGAGGCTAGGGTCGAACAAAGCACTCGAGAAAATTGAGTTCATTACCTATTCTTATTATGAAAGAGTGATAGACCTGTCCATCGGAAGGTTAAGCTATACGCTTTCAATGATCCTTATACTTTGATTATATATATATAAGTGGGGTATGGCAGAATACTCCTTATAAGAGATCACCTATATCGAATGTGAAGGGGCCGCTTCTATGAGATGAGTTAAGGGCTAAATCTCTAGAGCATTCAATAAAGTTTCCAAGGCAGTCCAGGGCCAAAATGGACAACAACGAAAGAACCGAGTAGTGGTTTGAGAAGGAGTTGTGTGAGTACCTTTGTCTTGGTATACATAAAACGCCGAACAGTTCAAGGCATCGCGTCCACTGGTTGGCAAGTATATCCGAAGGTATTTCACTAAGGAAGGTTCAAGGCTTTCGACCACCTTTCCTGATGCAACAAATTCTCGCAGAACTCCATGTTGCATGTAGCATTGGTAGGCTCATGTCATATAAGCCATTTTACATTCATGTGGGGGATTGTTGGAGAATTGGTTTATTAACCAAGGAAGAGATGGCCCAATACAAGTGAGTGTATTGGGCTTTGGCCCAAGTATTTAATTAGATAGAGAATTCTAATTAAATATAACAACTAAGTTATTAGTGGGCAACTTTAAGCTAATTTAATTAGAGGTCACACCAATTGATTTTGGGTGTTTGTGAGATCAGTACGGAGCTCGTTGATAGAGCTTCGTAACGATATATAACACTTGCAAAAATCCAATTCTCGGGGTGAATGTAAATTGGCTTTAAAGTGGTATGGTTGTTATTAAAATAAGCACAATCCCACATTAGTTAGCGCACAATGCTAAGACAAGTTTATAAGGGACTAGAAGTCTAGCATGGATAAACTGGTGGAGAAGGGAGAGGCTTCTCGCGCCGTCCGTCCGGCTCGGGCTCGGGTGCGGGTTGTGGGTTACACGATTGTGAGTTTGTGGGAATTGTTCCGGGTTCCAGGGCCTTATCTTTTTAGAACTGGGCCGGACTTGTTATTGCGATCCTAGGCCCAAAAAGTCCTCTGGGCTTCTTGGACTTCCGTTTGGACAAGCCCACACTTTGGAACCTTCTTCTCCTTCCAGGTGGTTTTGAATTTAAATTTCGAATTTAAAATTTATGCCAATAAATGGGATAACAGCCTAATGAATATGGGAATTTTATGGGTCTTGTAACAGCCCATTTAATGGGTGGGTTAATGGCCCTATTAAATCAGAATTTGGCTGTTGGAGGTCCAAGGCTGCCTATAAAAGGAGCCCACCTCCTTCATTCCAAATCATCCCAGCTCTCACTCTTTCTTGAGCTCTCTACTTCTCCATCCATAGCATAGCATCTCTCACTTTTATTTGTGTCGGAGTTCTAAGGCTACGAAAGGTTCGAAAGGTGTGCTATAGTGCTTCCTATAGTACTCGTGGTTGGGCGTTGTACCTTAGGAGCTCTATTACCCATGGAGGCCTGAAGCATATAGGCGGGTAATAAGAGTTTAAGGGCACACAGTTAAACTGTGGCCTCGTCCAGGATTCAGTCCGAAGTCCTAACTTGAAGACGAATGTGTTACACACTTACCTACGAGTGTGATCGTGAGCATCCTCTAAACTCTCTATTTTATACTTCATATATACTCGTGTTAAAACCATAGTTTACTAATATTTATTCCAGCAAATGTTTCCAACCCGATTGTACACATCACCACCACATCATTGCCACATCATATTTTCTATCCTAGGTGTTGAAGAAATTGGCGAAAGGAGATGAGGAGCCAAAATTTATTTGACCTAATGTCGAGAAATTGGCGAAAGTTTGTGTTCAATTCTTGACGGGTGTAATTTGGTGTAAAAAATTTACTTTATTGAGGAACAAGGTGACCAAGAAAACTGACAAAAAGAAAGAAAAAAAAGGCACATCCAATGGGATTTGGTGGCTTATTCGTGAATTAAAAGTGACCATCAAGCGACCCATTTCATCGTGTTCTCTTTGATTGCATCGGAAAAAAAAATATGAGGATCAATTTCCGAAGATAGTTCGTTACATTATGATCTTTACCGAGGACTCATATTGTTGTACTTTTTTTTTAACTCATATTGTTGCACTTGTATATTGATAGTTCTATACTCTTAGATTCTTACTCTTATTCTCGAAATCTTGGTAGGATCAGGTCACAACTTCGTAGGCCTCAAAGATTCTTATAAATTTGTGTATTTTTTGTTTTCGTTTGACAAGTAAAAATCTACTTGTACGAGAACATATATATGGTGGTTCAACTACTCGTTCGTCACCAATATCTCCACTGTTGGAATAAGTAATTTGAGTATAAACTACTCTATAATGATTTCAGAACTTAACCACTGGTGACCACACCTCGGTACTTAATGAATTTTAAAACGCAAGTTAGCTTATGCGTGAAAAAGTCTTCTTAAAATCGTGGGCAAAGCCAAAAGGATTAGCTTTATCAACTACCTCTACGAATATTTAATTTTGTTGTGATTTTAAGAGATCGAACTTAAAATTTTTTGATTAATTGATCTAAATATTAACTGATTAAAAAATTAGTTTGTAGCTTAATACATGTATAGAGTTCATTGAAGCATATTATATCTATAATTTAAAATGATTAGTTACCTATCCAATAATTTGGTGGGCGGAATGGCGCAGCAATCAACAAGAACCAATCGGGCAATATTATTAAACGCCAACAACAATAAGTTGTGTACCTACTCTCACCTAAGAGATGTCCACAAATTAATTATGAGGTCGTTAAGCTAATTCTTATTAGTGATGTCATGTAATAATTTGCTAATAATTACCCTAATTAAACAGCCGAATTAGGACAACATGATTAAAGTTAGTTGCAAGACAATGCCACCAACTCCAATTCCATTTCTAGCATGATCTCATTATACATAAAAAATATCTAATATTGGATGTCTAGAGCTTAACAGCTCAATATATCCATATCGTACTTACATAAAACACACTTGACTAATGGTACAACTATAACGACTGGGTAAATAACGATGTTACGAGTTAATCGATAAAAAAAAGTAAATAAACAACATAGAAAAAAGCGAATAAAACAAGGTTAAGCTTAGAACCGCTGGTTTCATCCGAATGAAATCGAACGGTTGTGATTAACCCAACAATCACTAGTAGTAGAATTTTCCATAGTTTTAAAAAATACGGTCCGACCGGTCGGACCATGAATTAGAAATCAGACCTGTCTATTTTTAGGGGTAAAAATGGCTTCCAGTTAGACCGCCCAAAATCTAGTCGGACTGGGTGATTCGTACTATTTTTGAATCAGACCGCCTGGTTTGACCGAATTTTAGCCAAATCAGCAAAAAATTAATCAAAAAGTCGTATCGTATGCTCGATTTTTCTCTCAATCCTCATTGACGGGATCCCGGCTGGATACTTCAGTTGCTCACGGGGCGTGCGACAGGGCGACCCGCTCTCCCCTCTGCTTTTCATCGCGGCAGAAGAGGTTTTCAGCAGACGCCTCCAGGAAGCGGCTACTTTAGAGGAACTGGAATGCTTCAAAGCAGGGAGAAGTTCACTTTTCCCCTCTCATCTTTTATATGCTGATGATGTTTGTTGAATTATTAGATGATTAATTGTCTCTTTTGTTGCTGTGTTTGCAGGTGTGTGTTGATGATTCTGTTATGAGGTTAAAGGTGCTTGATGACTTGAAGATTAATCTCCATTCATCAAGCTTGTGCAGTCCAAGACTCATCCAGGTTCTTCACCACAAATCTCCAGATTTGTTGTGTGCAGAGTTGCTGCAGTTTTCTGCAGCCCCTGCCCAGATTATGTAACATGATGTTCATGTTGAACATCATGTTCTAGGCTAGTTTTTTGTCCTACCTTGTGTTTAATTATTTCTAGTCTTTAGCTATGTAAAGAGGGCTATCCTCCTAGCCTCTCTCTTCTGCTGTCCAGTCAAGAATAGAGCCGTTGCAGTTGCAACGGCTACTTTCTGTCTGCAGCATGCTTTGTATAAAAGCCTCTATGTGTCTTTCCTCTTGTAATTAAGTTGGTGAAATCATTAATACTAAGTGAATTTCTTCCATTCTAAAGATCCTACACATTACTATATGGTATCAGAGCCTTAATGGCAGAAATTCCATCATTTGATTCCACTTCCACAACCCAAAATCCAACCTCTGTCACTAAAATTGTCTCCTTCGAGAGTGATACTAGTACTAACATTAAATTCACACCTATTCTCCTTGATGGCCTAAATTACCTGGTCTGGGCAAAAGCTGCAAGAATGTCCTTAAATATCAAGGGCATGCTTGGCTATGTCCTAGGCAAAGTTCCTGCTCCTATTGATAAAGGGAGTGATGAGTACCTCAAGTGGGAGGCCAATGATCAAGTGATCATTAGGCTGATCCATTCATCTCTTGAGCCCAAAGTATATGGTGTGTTTGCTTTCTCAAACACATCAAAAGAACTTTGGGATTCTATAAGTGAGATGTATGGAAATCAAAAGAACCTCTTCAGGGTTTATGAACTGAAGAAAAAACTTGCTGATTACAAGCGAGGAAATGCCACTTTTGTTGATGCCTTAGGTCCTATGAAGCAAATATGGGATGAGTTGGACATCTACAGTCCACCAACTAATGATATGGCCATCACTCAGGCCAGAGCTGAGCAGGACAAGATCTTTAATGTTCTTGGAATGCTTGGTTCTGGATTTGAAGGCTTGGTTGATCAAATCCTAATGGGAGCTGACCTTCCTTCCTTGAACTCTGTTTGTTCAAGAGTTCAACAGGAGGAAACCAGGAAGATTGTGATGCCTGGTGGCAAAGAAAAAGAAGAAGCCACTGAAGCCAGTGCCTTCTTCACCAACAGAGGCAACTTCAAGGGAAAAGGAAGCAAGAGCAACTTCAACAGAGCCTCACTTTATTGTGAGCACTGTAAGAAGAATGGACACACCAAAGATAGGTGCTGGTTTCTTTTCCCACATCTAAGACCTCAAAAAGCTGCAGCTACTGCAAACTTGTCTACAGCTGCTCCTTCTGAGAATCATCACACCAAGAAGGAGCAACCTAAAGCTCAAGAAGGAACTCCCACTGTGGAGATGCTTCTTCAACAAGTGTTGCAGCAGCTGAGCAAGAATTCCAGTATGAGCAATGGTTCTAATCAGACTCACCAAAGTGAGAAAAGCTCTTCTTACCAATCTTTGAAGGATTCAGGTAAAAATCTTGGCTGTACTCATGCTGTGCTTAACACTCATAATATAAAAAACTGGATTGTTGACTCAGGGGCTAGCCATCACATGACCTTTGATGAATCTGACCTTGATGATTTTGCAAATGATTGCTCTGCTCCTCAAATCTCTGTTGCTAATGGTGAAAAGTTGTCAGTTCTTGGGATTGGAAACAAGGATTTTCTTAATCTTGGAACTAAATCTAAAGTGTTATTTTTAAAAAACCTAACTGCCAGATTACTGTCAGTTAGTGAACTTACAAAATCCTGCAATTGTCTTGTTGTTTTTGAACCTGATCAAGTTCTATTTCAGGACTTGAAAACAGGGAACATGATTGGTAAAGGAAGAGTTTTCAATGGACTTTATGTGCTCGAGGAAGAGAGAACAAAAATTTTTTTGGTTGCATCCACTCAGAGAAAGACAAGTTCTGCCTTGAGTGCATACACACAAGAAGAATCAGAGGCTTGGCACAATAGATTAGGTCATCCCTCTGATGTTATTTTAAACAAATTTCTCTCGTGTACTCATTCTATTTCAAGCAAATGTATGAGTTGCAAAATGGCTAAAGCCTGCAGGAATGTTTTCAATGATTCCTCTACTGAATACAATGAACCTTTTGCTCTTATACATTCTGATTTATGGACTTCTCCTACTCTCTCCTATGATGGTTTTAAGTACTTTATAACCTTTATAGATCAATTTTCCAGAGCTACTTGGTTATATTTACTTAAAACTAAAACTGAAGTTCCAAGAATCTTTGAAGAATTTCGAAAAATGATTGAAAATCAATTTGAAAAAAGGATTAAGATCCTAAGGACTGACAATGGCACTGAGTATTTGCTGCTTGCATCTCATTTAAAAGATCTAGGGATCATTCATCAGAAATCTTGTACCTACACTCCACAGCAGAATGGAGTTGCTGAAAGGAAAAACAGGCATTTGCTTGAGGTTGCCAGGGCTATAAGGTTTCAAATGAATGTGCCTAAATGTTATTGGTCTGATGCTGTCCTAACTTCTGCCTGCTTGATTAATAGGACTCCTAGTAGACTCCTTAAATTCAAGTCTCCTTTAGAAATGCTACTGAACAGACCTCTGAATCTTGATCACCTTAAAGTGTTTGGTTGTGTTGTGTTCGTTTTAATTCCTAAAATTAAGCGTGACAAACATGATCCCAAAGCTGAGAGGTGCTTGTTCTTAGGGTATTCTCCTGTTACTAAAGGGTACAAGTGCTATAACCGTAAAACCAAGCAGAAATATCTCACTAGAGATGTCACTTTCCTAGAAAATCAACCTTATTATGTGCAAAATCTGGTTGATAACTGGGACAATGAGTTTCAAGGGGAGATTACTCATGAAACTCATCCCATTGAAGCTGCTGAGATCCATAGGATAAAAGTGTCTTATCAAGACATTTATCCTGATCTTGAGCAGCAAAAGAACACTAACAATGCAGGGGATGCAGGGCAGAAAACAACAACAGAATGAGAACATGAAGATCAAGGTAAATCACCTGAAAGCTCCCCACAGACCAAAGACACGTACCCAGATCTTCCCTTGGTGTATCAGAGGAGACCAAAAGTTGCTCCTGAAGCTGCAAAAGTCTCTGAGCAACAGATGGAAAACACATCACCAGCTTTGCCAAATCTAAGAAGATCTCAGAGGCCGAACAAGTGGAAATCTGCCTCTGCTCAGGAAGATCACAGAGCACATCAAGTAAGCTGTTATCCTATAGAAAGGTATGTTGATTATAACTCTATCTCAAGTAATCACTCCAGCTTTCTCAGTAGCCTAGAAGCAAATTCTGAACCTGCTAGCTATGAAGATGCATGTAATTCCAAAGTTTGGCAAAAGGCTATGCATGAAGAACTTGCTGCTATTGAGAATAACAAAACCTGGATCTTAACTAACCTGCCTCCTAATAAAAATGTTGTCAGTTGTAGATGGTTGTTTAAGATCAAGTACAGAAATGATGGCTCTATTGAAAGGCATAAGGCTAGGTTAGTAGCTAGGGGTTTCACTCAAGTCCCTGGAATTGACTATACTGAAACCTTTGCCCCTGTTGCTAAGATGAACACCATTAGAGTCATCATTTCTGCTGCTGTTAACTATAGTTGGCCCCTGATGCAAATGGATGTTAAAAATGCCTTCCTTCAAGGTGACTTGGAGGAGGAAATCTATATGTGTGTCCCTGAAGGCCATCCTATGCATAATTCTGGTAAGGTTTGCAAATTGAAAAAGGCTATCTATGGGCTAAAGCAATCTCCTAGGGCTTGGTATCATAAACTAAGTAAAGTTTTAACTAATCTTGGTTTTGCCAAAAGTCCTGCTGATTATACCCTGTTTGTGATGAAATCTGTCCATGGGATTATTGTGGTCTGCATGTATGTGGATGACTTGATCATTACTGGCAGTCATGTTGAAGGGATTCATAATCTGAAACATGATCTGAAAAATAAGTTTGATATTAAAGATTTGGGAAGGCTAAAATACTTTCTTGGGATTGAATTTGCCTATTCTGATAAGGGCATTCACCTATGTCAAAGAAAGTATGTTCTTGACTTATTGAAAGAGACTCTAAAAACTGAGTGTAAGCCCATGAGTACTCCACTTGAGTGTGGCACTGTCTTCTCTCCTCTAGAAGGCACTGAATTGACCAACATTGGGAGGTTTCAAAGGCTGGTTGGTAAGCTTATCTACTTGACTATTACTAGACCTGAAATCTCCTTTGCTGTGAGCTTAATTAGCCAAGCTATGCATAGTCCTAGAACTAGTCATCAAATGATTGCTAACAGAATTTTGCAGTACCTTAAGACCAGTCCAGGACAAGGTTTATTCATGAAGAAGGTGGGCCATATGAACATCACAGGTTTTTCAGATGCAAGTTGGGCAGGAGCCAAAGATGACAGGAGGTCCATCAGTGGCCTCTGCACCTTTGTTGGTGGTAACTTGGTCACTTGGAAGAGCAAAAAACAGAGTGTTGTTGCTAGATCCTCTGCTGAAGCAGAGTATAGAGCTATGGCTCTTACTGCAAGTGAACTTATCTGGCTCAGGCAATTAGTCAAGGACCTTGGGTTTGATCATCCTGGTCCTATGATTATGCATTGTGATAATCAATCTGCAATCTATATTGCTGCTAATCCTGTATTTCATGAAAGGACCAAGCACATTGAGGTTGATTGTCATTTTATTAGAGAAAAAGTGCAGAGCAAGGAGATTGCTACACCTTATCTGTGCAGCTCTGAGCAAACTGCTGATATTTTTACCAAGGCACTTTCACCTAATCAGTTTAAGTACTTCTCCAGCAAGTTAGGATTGTTAAACTTGTACAAACCTAACTTGAGGGGGAGTGTTGAATTATTAGATGATTAATTGTCTCTTTTGTTGCTGTGTTTGCAGGTGTGTGTTGATGATTCTGTTATGAGGTTAAAGGTGCTTGATGACTTGAAGATTAATCTCCATTCATCAAGCTTGTGCAGTCCAAGACTCATCCAGGTTCTTCACCACAAATCTCCAGATTTGTTGTGTGCAGAGTTGCTGCAGTTTTCTGCAGCCCCTGCCCAGATTATGTAACATGATGTTCATGTTGAACATCATGTTCTAGGCTAGTTTTTTGTCCTACCTTGTGTTTAATTATTTCTAGTCTTTAGCTATGTAAAGAGGGCTATCCTCCTAGCCTCTCTCTTCTGCTGTCCAGTCAAGAATAGAGCCGTTGCAGTTGCAACGGCTACTTTCTGTCTGCAGCATGCTTTGTATAAAAGCCTCTATGTGTCTTTCCTCTTGTAATTAAGTTGGTGAAATCATTAATACTAAGTGAATTTCTTCCATTCTAAAGATCCTACACATTACTATAATGTTATTGTCTTCTGCAAGGCCACCACTGGTAACTGTAGAATAATTTTGTCCATCCTCCAGGAGTATGCGGACAGCTCGGGTCAATTCTATAACCCTCAGAAATCACGAGTGTACTTTGGAACTCACCTGGCTAGAAGAAAAAGATCTCAGCTTCTGACGGAACTTGGTATCTCTGAAGGACCACTCCCTATCACGTACCTCGGAGTTCTATTATTTCTGGGTCTGCCTCGTCGCAGGTATTTGCAGGCACTTGCAGATGAAATCCTGGCAAAATTTTCCCGCTGGAAAGGCACATCACTATCCATGGCAGGTAGGGTCTGTTTGACCCAATCGGTGATTCAGAGCTCTCTAACCCACTCTATGATGATATATAAATGGCCAACTTCACTTACTGAGCAAGTTGATGCCTGTGTTCATAATTTTGTCTGGACTGGAGACATTCATGGTCGGGGCACTTGTTCTATACCTTGGAAAAGGGTTTGTACTCCTCGTGAGGAAGGTGGTATTGGTCTTCGTTCCATTGCTCACATGAACCTGGCTTTCTTGAACCGACTATCCTGGAATATCATGTACGACCAGTCTGCTCACTATGAGATGCTCAGAGATCGGCTTTATATGTCTGATAAACAGGTCCCGAGGGAACATGTACGATCCTCGCTTCTGAAGGGTTTCCGTCTCTGCTATGAGGATATACAGCAGGCATCACAGATGATAATTAGGGAAAACTCTTCGGCCAATTTCTGGCTGGACAATTGGTTAGGATACACTATCGCCGATAAGGCCGGGATCCCTGAACACATGCGCCACCTCTGCATTTTCCCTATTTTGGACTACCGTGCTAATGGTAACTGGCTGATCCAGAGAGATTTTCTGAACTCCTTTCCGCACATTGTTGACGACCTTCAACAGTATCACCGGGGACCTCCTGATTCAGATCACATGGCGTGGACTCACTCGTCTGATGGTCTCCTCACTTCCAAGGCGGCATTTGAACATCTTCGACCCACTTTTCTCAAGACTAGCTGGGACAGGTGGATTTG
This sequence comes from Hypericum androsaemum, assembly GCA_963995505.1. Taxonomy (NCBI): domain Eukaryota; kingdom Viridiplantae; phylum Streptophyta; class Magnoliopsida; order Malpighiales; family Hypericaceae; genus Hypericum; species Hypericum androsaemum. The sequence goes on along the minus strand of OZ023193.1, from coordinate 11,327,820 downwards.
AGCCCAATTCATCCCCAATTCAGAGAGATTTTCTGAACTCCTTTCCGCACATTGTTGACGACCTTCAACAGTATCACCTGGGACCTCCTGATTCAGATCACATGGCGTGGACTCACTCGTCTGATGGTCTCCTCACTTCCAAGGTGGCATTTGAACATCTTCGACCCACTTTTCTCAAGACTAGCTGGGACAGGTGGATTTGAGCCCAATTCATCCCCACCTCGGAATCTCTTCGCAGGCGCAGGGCCTTCACCGGCCCCTCCATCTATTTTCTATGCAGGAATCACACCGAAGAGCTGGATCACCTTTTAGGGCACTGCACCTACTCGACATCTCTCTGGAAAAAACTTTTCGAAGTTTTTCACTTACCGTGGAGGGAAACTGCTAGCTTCAATGAACTGCTTTTACAGGCAATGAAGGCATCTTTCAGCCCGTAACTTCTGGCACTGTGGAGAACCGCTTTCATCTCGTGTGCCTGGGTCATTTGGTCGGAACGCAATCAGCAAATTTTTTACAACAAGTCCCACTCTTTGGACTCAGTCATGACCCTCATCAAGAACCTTGTTGCTGAAACGGAAACCCTGGAGGTTGGTCACACTTTTGGTTCACAGGAGGAGCTCTCCACATTACTCTATTTTTGGGTGACCCCTCGTCCAGGTAAAGCCCCGGTGATCAAAGAGGTTTTTTGGCACTGCCCACTTCCGACCTGGATCAAATGCAACACCGATGGCAGCGCTAAGGGGGCTCCTGGTCCCTCCTCGGCCGCTGGAATCTTCCAGAATCATCGCGGTTTTGTCTGCGGATGTTTTGTGCACCATTTGGGCACTGGATTCGCCTTCGAAGCTGAACTTACTGCTGCCATGTTTGCGATTGAAATTGCTCACCATAATAGGTGGATGTTTTTATGGCTGGAGACGGACTCCACATATGTTCTTCATCTTTTTCAGGCTCAGCATGCAGAGGTCCCTTGGCGCTTCAGAAACAGGTGGGCGCATACACAGCGTCTTCGGATTGAAATGCATTTTCGGGTCTCGCACATCTTTCCTGAAGGTAAACGCGGCAGCCGACGCGATGACAAAAATCCCGACAAGTGGCTGGTGGTCGAACTTCCCGCAGGCACTCCTGAAACACATTGGCAGGGATCTTACTGGCATGCCTTTTCACCACTTCTTTCCTTGACTATCCAGTTTTCTCCTGCTTGTTTTTTGACGGTTTTGTTTTTGTAATAGGGCCCTGCAACTCTAACGGGCTTGGCGCTCTTTTTCCCTATCGTTTGGCGGTGATAGATTTTTACTAAGGCCCCCGATTGCAACCTTCACGCTAGGTGTTCGGGATGGTCTCTCTCTCTCTCCTCGAGTGGTAGGGTGGGTGGAACCCTTGCAGGGGTTAACTCGAGGCTAGGTTCTTTTCAGGATTTTGGCCTCTCGGCTATTGTCGGGACGCCGAACCCCCAGACGGCCGGTTTGTGGATTCCGCTGGGATAGTTTGATAGGCGACGTTTCTCCTGCCTATTGGCAGGGGACGTCACTCCGACTGCCCGACCTGTGGGTTTCTGCGGAGTAGGATTTAGAGTCTCGGGCTCTCTCAGGATCTTTTGATCTTGGGAACCCACCCCTTTGACTGCCCTGTTTGTGGGATCAGCAGGGGTAGGTCTTAGGTTTCTTTTATTTCTGTCTCCGTCTTGTACGTTTTTATTTTCTTAATATATCTCGGGTTCTTTTTCGCCAAAAAACAATCTACATAATATTCAAAAAATATTAAAATTTAACTAAAAAAAGTCCAGTCGGGCCAGAAAATTGGCAAAATCTGGCCCGTACCAAAATTCATATTTTAAAACAATGGAATTTTCCTCAATGCTCACCCTGCCAAGAATTGAACTGCTAATCGTGAAGTGCTAAATCTTGTCGAGGTGTTCTTTCCTTTTCGTAGATTTTCCCATCAAATTTTTTCGCAAGAAGATTTTATTAAAATTGTGCCGCATCTTGAAAGAAGAGATTCTGGCCAAGTAGTAGCCATTACAATAATAGACTAGAGAGATCTTTAGTTAGGAGGATGAGTTATGAGTAGGACGCTTGTTTAGGATTTGATTGTACTTTATCTTCATATTTATATATTGGGATTTGCCTCTCTATTTCTAGAGAAAAAGTAACACTATACCACTGGAATACAAGGGCGTTATTGAATTGTCATTCAACGAGAATATTTTTAGAGCTTTACTTGAACCAATTCTACTGGGAAAAGATTATATTTCCAATGCCAAATAGAAATGGAAAATAATTTATTTCTTATTTTTTGTTTAAAACAATAATTTAAAATTTGGAATTTAATTCTTCCACATGTAAAAATTAAATTTTGTTATAGTCAGCATAGTATATCATTGACATTCACATGTTGTACCATTGATATTCATATAGTATATCATTGACATTTACATGTTTTTATCAAATATTGGATCCAACAACATTAATTAAGGAGTTCAATTTCTTAACATGAGAAACATTTGAAATTGACACTATGGTATACCATATAAATGATATACCACCACCATTCACATGATATATCATTGTCGATATACATGCATACTATTGTCGTGCACATGATATGCGCTACATATGTAAATCATTGTGGTGCATATGGTTTACTTGTTTATTGTCTTTATGCATCATCTTAATGTAATCTTAGATTAATAAATTTAAAATATTTATGTAGAATAATTTCAAAAAAATTACGCTAACAAATACTTGTCAATTATATATAATATATTTTCAATCCTATAAATCTCTCATAAATAATACCAACAAAACCCAATAAAAGCAAGTAATTAATTTAAACTGTGAGTGAGGCATAAGGAGATGGACAAAGACGAGGCATGTAAACTTGTAAATATCCAAAAGGAATGTAGGCGCGCGCGTCTTTCTAATATTGACCATGCGAATTTCCCAATTTTACAAATTTGTCACAATTAAGTTTGAGCTTTTTACTTGGTCCGTGCGGTACTTCCCACCCCTTGTTCATACTCAATTTACTTTTATTGAGAGAAATTTTTCTATATATAGTTTAACATTACTCGTTCTTAATATTATAAGTTAAAAAAATATAAAAAATGACTCCAACGAAATATATTACTACAAACAGATCATTGGTGCTTTTAAGTTTTAACTGTCCTCGATTGAGAAGGATGCATTATTTGTATTTGGTACCTAGAATTGGATAATAGCCTTTAATACCCATAAATGTTATAGATCCGAGTTTTCGAAAATTAATAAAGTGTAGTAGTAGGCAAGCGTTCAACATATTAACGACCGTGTTCATAATTTTCCCATGGAGGTTAAGAAAGAAAGCCCTACGATGTGACATGTGGATACTTTTCCTTTTTCTTAGTATACGGCCTAATGCCCAAGTTTGTTTCTTTATAAAGTGTATTAACTAGGATTAAAATCGTTGGCAAATAATTAATTATCCGGCTACGAGAAGTTTCTTTTAATAGAAATCCTCCGATAATTTCTCAAGATTTTGGATTCAACGTGTTACCAATGGCTTGGGAGGATATGAATAATAGTTAATCTAAGCAGTTTTGAACTTACATCAAGGAGGTTTCTTTCTCAAAATTTGCCAATGAAAGAACATAATTGGGACTCACAAGAAGCACATTATTTTTTTAGGGTCTTAGGAACAACTGAGAGTTTGGTTTAGCATCTTCGTATCCAACCCAAAAATTTAAGACAATAGATAGGTAGATTTTCAACAGTTATAAACTAGCCCACTATTTTTGCATTACATAATTTGGTATTTTCAACGCGCCCCCTTGACCGAGACCCACTGGATTAAAAATTGCACGGAATTTGACTTCACCAACGTGTGAGAAATGAGGGTTGTGTGAGTACAACAATGGCCACAGAATTAATGCGCTCTGATACCATATTAAAATCTCCATATCCAACCAAAAATATTAAAGCATAGATTTTCAACACTTATAAACTAACCACTTTTGCACTGAGCAATGTGGTATTCTAAACTTGATTTTCTGGTCCAATTCGATATCTGATTTGCGTAGCCACAACTTAATTTTATATCTTGATAAAAAAAACATAATTGGGAAAGAATATGAAGTGTAGCTTTCCGAGAGGGTAGGACAAGAAACCAAACTTGGGCAAGCTAGTCCTATTTCTACCCAAGTGGACAAGAAAATTAAATCCTAATTGCCCTATCCTATGACTAGGAGAACTTTCGCTGGACCCCATGAAACCATCTAGAAAGCAACCTAATATGGCTTAGACCGTATCCGAGGTGGCAAACGCAGGGACTGGTCGCCATCCGCGACGCGGAGAAAGTGCCAGATGGAAACGAGGTGGATGCCAATTTGGCAAATACAGGAGACTCAGAAGGTACGGACTAAAAAGCAATTCCGGCTGTTTTCTTTTATCTTGTCTTTTTAGAAAACTAAGTATCAAAATGAGTTAGAATTTTTATATCTTATCTAAAAAAATTTAGTGAACATTTTCATTATTGTTGAACATTTTCATTTTCATATTTTTTTAAAATTACTCATTTGGGAAGAATTAACTTAAGTACCGTGTGGTTTCACTTTTTTTAACTTAGTATCATGTAGTTTAGTTTTTTTAGGTGAGAGAGGTTTCCGAAAGTGACAATTTTAGATACAAATTCTTAATCAGAGTTAATTTTTCCAACCCGATTGTACACGTAACCACCACATCATGACTTTAAGAGTTGGTTGTTATTTGTTTTCAATGACCTCTCGTTGAATGATAACAAAGATTGCTCTCCTCTTATCGGCTTCATTTGTTGGCAAATTTGGCTCGTTAGGAACTCCTTTTATGATAGGAAAGTCCCTAATCCTATCTTCTCTTGGCAGACTGCAAAGAGTAAGGCCATGGAGTTTGCTTGCTTGAGAAATCCAACAGTTCCTGCTAGAGTTGCTGTTGGGGATTGCTGGCGACCACCCGACCCTGGTACTTTTAAACTGAATATAGATGCCTCATGGGTGTCTGATTCATCGCCCGCTGGTTGGGCTTGGATTCTTCGGGACCATCATGTTGGTGTTATTGACATTCAAGCTTCCACAGCTTAATTTAAATCAGCTGCTTCAGCTGAACTCTCTACCATCGAAGCATCTACTAAATAAATCAAGGTCAATCATCATTTTATTAGTGTCATGATGGAATCATATTGCAAGGGTACCGTGGACTTCATTAATGGTGTATCCTCCGTGATCGACTGAGATTTAGAGCTTCAAGCTATGGAGATACAAACTTTACTTTTGAGTTTACCTTTGTGTAAGTTTTCATTTACCTTTGTGTAAGTTTTCATTTGTTCCTAGATTAGCTAATCACGTTGCGGATTGGTTGGCTAAGTCTTCTAGACTAGGAACTCTTTTGGACAATATCTCGTCCCTTGTTCTGCAGGCCAGGAACTTGTTTTGTATGATACTCTTGACTAATTAATATATCTAAGCTAAGTATTAAAGTTTCAAAAAAAGAAGGTCGACCAACACGTGGTGGTGACGCTTAGAGTTTTGAATCAATTGTAAGGTTGTTTTTGTGTGTGGTTAGGTGATGATTGCTAATCTGAAGGACAAGCCGACCCTATTGACTCCACCGGCTACTAGTTCTAGGTTTAATGCACCTGGTGGTGTGAGATCCGCTGTGGCCAGGTTGCTGGGGGCGAGCAATGGCAGCCGTACACTTAACTTTGTTGGTGGGAACGGTGGGAGCAAAGGAGTTAGTAGTATTTTAGGGTTTGGGTTAAAACTAGTAGGGATTTAGGATTTTTAATTAAGCTTAGAAGAATTGGAATTTTTTATTTTGACACGTCATCAACACCTTGGATAAAAAATACGAACGTGGTGATGTCGTGGCGCTTATGTATACAGTCGGGTTGAAAAAATTAATATTGTTAAGAATTTCTCATCAAAAGTGTCACTTTCAGAAATCACTCTCACCTAAAAAATCAAACATAAACCACATAGTACAAAGTTAAAAAAATAAAACTACAGGATAATTATGTGAACTTTTCTATAAAAAATATGTACCTTTTTTCCTCAAAAACTCCTCCACCAACTATTATTAGTATCCTAACTAAAATTTTTAAAATAATAGGTTGGTGAATTTTAATACTTATAAATAAATTTACCAAATTGATAATTAGCAATTTCACAATTTAAACATTTTTTGTTAAAAGAAACCTATCGGAAAAAAGTTTACAAGGATATTAATTTTTTCAATATTTGATGAAACGGTAATCCCGTGATGACAATATGTTCGAGGGCTTTGGATTGCGTGCAGAAGTGCAATTATTTTCCGTACCAAATAGAATTTAATATGGCCTCTTGATCTTGATGACTAGGCGCGTGTCAGAAATCTAACGGTTATAATTTATAGGGCATTTTTGTCTTTTACCCACCCTCCTCTTTTTTTCCCTTCTCTCCCCTCCTTGCCATATTTTTGTTTGTGCCTTCACCTCTCTCTCTCTCTTGCTCCCTCATTTTTTCTCTCTAAAATTAAAAATCCATAGTTTCAAATTTGAAGCTGATGACGTTGCCATGAGCCTGACATTGACCACCACTCCAACGCCGAAAAAGAGCAAACCGGAGTCCGATTCTAAAGAAGGGGGTGACGGTGAGAAGTAGTCAAGAGGTTTCGGTTGGGGAACTGTAAGTTCATACTCCATAGTCCGATTAAGATTATTCAAGTTGCTGTATGAAGCTGAGATGTATATCTACAACTTTATAATTTATGACTTCTCCAAATTCAAAGTGGAAGGATGTCAAAAATATGTTTGAAGTTAAGAATCGACCGAGTTATGAGAATAGATTTCTGTTGGGAGACCACAAGTTCTTACTCCAAAATCCGATTGAGGTAATTCAAGTTACTATGCGAAGCTGAGACGTATATCTACAACTTTGTGGGTTATGATTTCTCCAAATTTGGAGTAGAATAATATCAAAAATATGTTTGAAGTCAAGAGTCTATCGAGTTACGAGAATAGATTTTGGTTGGGGGACCACAAGTTCTTACTCCGGAGTCCGATTGAGCTAATTCAAGTTGTTGTCCGAAGGTGAGATATATATCTACAACTTTATAGTTTATGACTTCTCCAAATTTGGAGTGGAATGATGTTGCAAATATGTTTGAAGTCAATAGTCGACCGACTTATAAGTCCAAGATATGTCATATGGCATGCCCACGTTATATGAAATGGCATGCCCACGTTATGTCAAATGACATGCCCATGTTATATAAAATGGCAAGTCAGGTTAATATTTAATAAATTTTATAATAAATTAAATAATTAATCAAATAGCAGGTTCGATACGATAAAAAGGCATGCCCAGGTACGATAAATAAAAATATTTATTATAAAATATTCAATAAATAGTTAAATAAAAATATTAGCTTTTTTTCTCTTAGTTAAAAAATACAATATTTTTAAAACTACGGTCAGACCTGTCAGACCACTATTCGGGACCCAACCCGAGTTGATTTTTGTATAAAACCCATAAAGTAGTTCGACCAGTCAAAATCTGGTAGGACCGCCCGGTCAGGTACTTCCGGGTGACCCGGATAAGAAAAATTAGTTTTTATTTTTCTATTTTATCAAATTTAATTTAGAAAGAAAACCACCACTTTCACGTTGGGAACGTGTACATCACTTTTGGATCACAACAAACTTATATTTTTAACAATTCTCGATAATATGTCAACTAAGTCAAACAAATTCGAATAATATGTTAAACAAGAAATATTGTATAGTCATCTTCTTGTACTTCTAGATTTGTTAAATTGATGTTTGAAGACATTGTTTAGATAAATTGTATAACAAAGTTGGTAAATATTTGAAGTTATTTGGTATGTTATCATTTTTTATGCTAAATTAAATTGATAAAACCTTATTTAATAATATTATTATAAAAATAGAAATACCGGTCCGACCGGGTGAACCGAAAATTTTAAAAACTCAGGGTCGTTTTCGAGCCGGTTTTGAAAACATTGAAAAAATGTACAAGATAAAAACAAAATTAAAGTGGAAGCTCACAAACCCCAACACACGTCAGTCAATTTTTGTCTCTCCATGCACATCAGACGCGTCAGAGGCATTTTTTTTCTTTTCAGACGCGCTTTCCCAGACATTTATAATGACCATTTTACCCTTTTCTGTTTGGTACGGAAATTTGGACCCTGTACCAAATCCAGACTCATGTCCAAGAGCCCATCTCATGAAGTTGGACCGTAAATACTTATCCTACTCCGACAAATTATGTCTGATAACGACCTTGCAAATGGTGAACTATTCTAACACAAAATTCCGCAACTGAATCTTTGTAGAGATACTATTAAAGAGTTATTACTTATACCTTAGGGCTGAAAATAAAATGACAAATCATCTAGCTTATATTTTTAGATTATCTAATCATGTTAGCAAAATCATCTAGTTTATGCTTGTTCTTGAACAATGTTTTGCTAAAGATTAATTTTTTTTTGGGTAAGATTCTAAAGATAACGAAGTAACTAACTTTAAACCTTAGAAAAGAACAAAAGAACAAAAGGAAACAGGCTGTACTGGGTTTTTATTTGGGGAAAATGATTGGATGGGAATGGAGACTGTTAACGAACCAAGGGAACGGGCATCTCACATGGAGGCGATGTGCCAGTTTTGTTTTTTTTTTGGCATGCCTTTAACTTACAACTACAAGACATGACCTTTTCTACCAATTTATTCTAGAATAAATTGGTTGATGTAGTGAGATAAAAACACTAAGTTCTTTCATTCTTCGTGTTCTAACAGGAGGCGTGTTAATCAGATTATTAAGCTCCAGGACTCTAGTGGGATTTGGATTGATGATGAAATCTGTCTAAAGTTTCTTGTGACTGATCACTTCTATAAGCTGTTTCAGGAAGTCCCTCTTTCGGATTTCTCTGAAATTCTTGAATGTATTCCTCGTTTGGTATCTCCTGATATCGAGCTGAATTTTATGCGTCCATTATTGGATGAGGAGATTCGCACCGCGGCCTTTGAAATGGGTGGTCGTAAGGCCTCTAGACCTGATAGTTTCTCGGGTCTTTTCTATCACAAATATTGGGCCTCGGTGGGCCAGGAACTTACTGCCTTGGTTAAGGAAATGTTCAATACCTCCTATGTTCCGAAAAATCTGAATCGGGCATATATTGCTCTTATCCCTAAGGTGCATAGTCTAGTGAATGTTAATGGTTATAGACCTATAGCCCTATGCAACTTTACTTATAAGATCTACTCGAAGGTTCTGGCTAATCATTTTCGCCACTGGATGTCATCACTTATTCATGAATCTCAGGGTGCTTTTGTTCATTGCCGATCTATTCAGGAAAATTTAATTGTACCTCATGAGGCTTTTCATCATCATCGGACAAATCCTAAAAGGAGTGATCTCTCCTTAGAAATTAAACTATCTAGTTGGAAACAAAAATTACTCTCCTTGGCTAGGAGAGAAATCTTGATCAAAGCCATTCTGACAGCTATCCCTAGGAGGAAAGCAAGGGCATCCTTCTTTGATCCACCCCAAAAGGAAGGCATGCCTAAATACTTCTCAGAAGGAAGCACCACTTTCATGCCTAGTAAGTCAGAGAAAAGAGTAATATTGGAAGGCCTTTCCCATTTGGAAAAGCAAATGCTGGACTTCTCAAAATTCATCTCCTATCTCGATCTCAAAGAGAAGTTAACAATGAGGCTTTTCAGTGAGGTGATCTCCAACACATTAGCCTTCGCAAAAATTAAAGTATCATCAACAAATAACATATGCGTAATACTCGGGAAAAGGTGGTTGAATTAGAAAATAACTAATAATCCCCTGCAACTTAGCATGATTAAGGTAATGAACTAACGTGTCTGAAATAAAGAGGAATGGAAAAGAAGATAGTAGGTCTCCCTGCCTAATTCCCCTCGAAGATTTGAACCAGCCTAGAGATTGGCCATTAAACGGCCTCCAAATCTTCTGGTGGATTGGGCTTTAAAGACCTTCATACCTTGAATCTAGCCTTACTTGCAAAGCAGGCCTGGCGACTTGTCAATAATCCTTCCTCTCTTTGTTTTCGGGTCCTAAAGAGTCTCTATTTTCCCTCTTCGAACTTGTTGCATGCTAGAAAGGGTAGGAGGCCTTCTTGGATGTGGAGTAGCCTTGTTAAAGGCATCGAATATCTGGCTGGAGATCTGTTCTCTTGTGTGGGAAATGGTCTTTTGACTAATATATGGCTGAATGCTTAGGTTCCTACACTTGCTCGGGGTAGGATTACTTCGGCTCAAATGACCCCTCAGTTCAATTTGGTGGCTGAGCTTTTGCTTCCTCGTTCATACTCTTGGAACTTGAGTTTGATTAATCAGCTTTTTAACTAGGAAGAGGCTTCAGCCATCTACCGTATTTAGTTGAGCAATTTCCATCCTCCGGATATACTTGTTAAGAATGGATACCATATTCTGAAGTTGACTCTTCTATCGAGTCTTGCCATGGCTAATTCTAGCTCTAGCGATGCTGCCTATGATCTGGATATTTGGTCAGCTTTGTGGAAGCTTTACATCCCCCCAAGATCAAAATATTTGTTTGGAGACTCACTAATAAGGCCTTGCCGACAGCTCATAACTTATTCTTGAGGAATTTGAGTAGGAACAATACTTGCTCCATTTGCTTATCCGCCCCGGAGACTATTATGCATCTTCTTTTTGAGTGCTCGCATGCTAGGGCAACCTGGTTTACTTGTTCCCTTGGTGGCCGTGTGTCGGATGTTACTTGTCAAAACTTTCAGATGTGGATTAGCAATCTTTTTGGTCTTTTGTAGTCGGCTGATACTGCTCCTTTGATATCTCTTGCCTTTTTTTTGCTGGCGTATTTGGGGGGCTAGGAACAAACTATTATTTGAAGGAGTGAAGATTGTTCCAAGGGGAACTGCTTCTCCTGCGTCTGCGCTCTGCAAAGAATTTTTGTAGTTAAACTCCCCCAGGTCTGATGTTATTTGTACTACCTCTTCATGGGCGGTCCCTTTAGCGGGCGACGTGAAGCTCAATTGTGATGCCTCCTGGATGGACCTACATTCAAGAGCCGGGCTTGCCTTCATCACCAGAGATTCTCAAGACCTCATTGTTAGAGGTCATTCACAACTTTTGTTTGCTTCTTCACCATTGGAAGCGGAACTCCGATCTATTCAGTTCATCTCTCTTGTTTCCGATCTCTTTCAGACGGTGACCACTGTTATTGAGTCGGATTGTCTGATTGCTTGTATTTTTCTGACCCATCCCGACCCGATTTTAGCATGGGATGTTAAACTTCTTGTAATAGAGTTTAGACGTTCTCTTGCTCTTTTACCTTTATGTTCAATTATTTGTATCCCTAGGTTGGTTAATCAGGTAGCAGATTGGCTTAGTCGCCAATGCAGACTTCTCGCTCTTGATCCGGATTGGACTATCTCCCGTCCTGCTGATCTTGATGCTCTGCTCTTCACGAATTTCCCTATTTGAATATATATATATATATATATATATATATATATATATATATATATATATATATATATATATGTTCTATGTTCATTTCAAAAAAAAAAGACATGAACTTTTCTATAAACTTAATTAGGGTTGGCAGACATGTAGATTAAATTTAAAAATTCTTCATCTTGAACAAAATGATTATTTTCCTATACATTAAAAGCATTCTGTGCATTTGGACGATGTGGTCATTTCATATTAAATAACAACAGTATTAATCTTAAGGTTTTATGCGGGCTGTGAAATCCGGTTAGGGCTGGATTTACGTCTTATACTCTTCCATGTGAACCGTGTCGATATAATTACACGATAATATAATATTGTCTCCGTAGTTTGACTTTGAAACTTCTCACATTCTTAATCAATACCGCCCATAAGTTTTTTGCTGCAATGCTATAATTGTGGTCAACATTTCGTGTGTCTTTTTCTTTCTAATGGGAATCCAAGACTTTCACGCGTAAGTGGATGGATGATGTTTATACGTAGTGCCAGATTTCGTGAGATTAAACTTTTGGATTTATTTATACTGAAAATAGATTTATTAGGTGTCTTGCATTTTACAACTAATCATATATTTATTAAATTAATTAATCTAAATTTTAATTATGTGGTATCAAGATATTTATTGAGTGATTTTATGGTGGCTCATATTTGGTACATTGATATTTTAGTAAAACTTAACATAGAGAAAGTGAATATGTAAGGCTCACAATGAAATTGTTACTAGTTAAAATTACAATGATTCTTCACAAATATGATTTGGTATATATATATTTTTTTATTCTAAAAAAAATACCAAATCATATTTATGAAAAATTATTGTAATTATTTTTCAATAACTATTAGGTATTTAATATTATTAGATTTCTGATAACTTGAATTCAATTTTTTTTAATTAATATATAACATACGTGTTATCTTTCGAAATAGTTATCCTACATAAAAACACAACCTGTAGAAAAATTGTGAACAAAAAAAGTAGATAGACAACTAGAAAATGGTAATCTCCCAAACACCATCGAATTTACCAAACATCAATAAATCAATGTACCAAAATTCCGTAGCAGGAAACAGCAAGTCGTGAGCTGTCCCTCCTCCTCCTTGGTCCTTTTATTTTTGCAGTACGAAACCCGACAAACAAAATAATGGAAATACAAACTCAAAGCCCTCTTGGTCTTTGAACCTAGAGAAAATAATTTTTTTTTTAAAATGGAATCCCACCTTTTGTTGTTTGTACAATCTCGTAGCCTAAAATTTTAATATAAATTTGAGTGGACTAATATCTTGAAAATTGAATATTACTATATTTTTGTAATTTCTATTAACCTAATTAATGCCCTTAATAATTAAATCCCACTTACCAATATGGAGCTAACAGACTTTTAAATGTTTCGGTATTCCCTCTCTTTTATAAACCGCCGCCAAGGAATTTTAAGACAGACCTCTCCATTCTTTTCTCTTACAAGACCAATTCCGCGTCTGCTCCTAACTTTATCTCTCTAACTTCTTCTTCTTCTTCTCTCTCTCTAAAACAAAGACTCTTCCTTTCTCTCTCTTCTAAGACGCAGACTAAGGGAAGACCGGAAAGAAAGGGTCTTTGAGCTTGTTAATGGCTAAACATAAGAGCAGTGCTAAGAAAGTAGCTTACATATCGGTTCCATCTCAGATAATAAGCTCAATGTCTTCTTCCTCGTTGCAATCTTTGATTGTTTCTCCGAAGAAGCAGCAGCAGCCAAGGAACAAGTTCTTCGGCCTGAGCTCGTACAAGAAGAGCCCAAGGTCATGGCTTTTGGCGGCGTTGTTCCTACTTGGGCTGCTTTGGATGGTCAAGTTGTGGTTTAATCTGGACCCTTTGGTCCCTTTCTCTCCGTGTGCTACCAACCAGCCAGAAGGGTACCCAAATTTGAAGTCAAGATCAGGACTTGGGTTGGTTTCAAATGGGCACCAAGAGTTTGGTGGGGTGGAGGAGGAGAGTAGTGGGTTTTGGAAGCAGCCTGATGGGTTGGGGTATAGGCCTTGTTTAGGGTTTAGTAGAGAGTATAGGAGGACAAGTGGTGTGGTGGTGAGGGATAGGAGCAAGTACTTGTTGGTGGTGGTTGCTGGTGGGGTCAACCAGCAGAGGAACCAGATTGTGGATGCTGTGGTTATTGCTAGGATTCTTGGTGCTGCTTTGGTTGTTCCCATCTTGCAGGTCAATGTCATTTGGGGAGATGAAAGGTAATTAAACACCCAAGTTACTGCTTCTTCTGTTTTTTAAGAGTAAATTTTTACACCATATTACACCTGCGAGTAATTGAATCCCGGACTACCGTCAATTCGTGTTTACACCTTGTTCTTTTGTTGTTCCATCAAAGGGTCGCCTCATTTGATTTGCCTGTATTAGCTAGTGCGTTTTGATTTGTTGTTGTTCTAGCTGGTGGTTTTCTCTGAATATTTATGGCTCTTATGGTTATTGGTTGGCCATGTCGCTCCATTTTTGGCATGGAAGTTTTGTTCTTGGTTAATTCTTTAGCTAAGTAAGATTCAGCACCATGCTCATTAATGCACAACATTTTGCCTGCGGAAGTTTTGTAATCGATATTTGCATACTCGGATTGCTATATTGGGATGGCATTCCATAATTAACCGTGCGGTATTGGTTTTCCATGGCAGTGAATTTTCGGATATATTCGACTTGGAACACTTCAAAAGAGTACTTGCAGATGATGTACGGATTGTTTCTTCATTGCCATCAACACACATCATGACTCGGCCTGTGGAGGAGAAACGTACTCCGCTCCATGTTTCGCCTCAATGGATCCGATCACGCTATCTCGGCAGGGTAAGGATATCTGCTCCATTCTTCTTGTTGCTGACATTTGATCCAGTGAAACTTAATTGATATTTCTCTTTTGCTTCTTGCAGCTGAAGAGAGATGGAGTGCTGCTTTTACGCGGTTTGGATTCAAGGCTCTCCAAGGACCTTCCATCTGACCTTCAGAAACTACGTTGCAAGGTGGCATATGCGGATTTTTGACTCCTTTGATCTCGTGCATCATCGTTCTTCAAGCAGTTGATAATGATTTATCCTTCTTTTGGACTTCAGGTAGCATTTCAAGCATTGAGATTTGCTCCACCGATTTTGGAGCTCGGTAACAAGATTGCAGACAGGATGAGAAGCAAGGGACCATATCTTGCTCTTCACCTTCGAATGGAGAAAGATGTATGGGTGAGGACTGGATGCCTTCCTGGTCTGAGCCCTGAATACGATGAGCTCATACACAATGAGAGGAAAAGACGTCCCGAACTTCTAACCGGAAGATCAAATATGACATATCACGAGCGGAAACTTGCAGGTCTATGCCCCTTGAATGCCTTGGAAGTTACAAGGTAAGAACTTAACACCGAACCTGATTCTAGATGAACTTGAATCACTTAAAAATTCACAAAACTAGTTCATTTACTAACCTATAAGATGTTATTCTACAGAAAATGAATATATTGTTTCTGTGTTGTTGCTTGTTAGATTGCTGAAAGCTCTTGGAGCTCCAAAAGATTCTAGAATATATTGGGCTGGAGGGCAACCCCTTGGTGGGAAGGAAGCCCTGCTTCCATTAATGAGAGAATTTCCTCATTTCTACAACAAGGAAGCTCTTGCTTTGCCAGGCGAACTAGAACCGTTTGCGAACAAAGCTTCTTCCATGGCAGCCATTGACTATATATTGTCGGAGAAGAGTGACGTTTTCATGCCGTCTCATGGTGGAAACATGGGACACGCTCTCCAGGTATAATCATCTATCATCACTCTCGACTACAGCTGCTACACATTTCTTGTACGCTCAAAGTCGAGTCGGCAAACTGAACCTTTTTGGTTGATGCAGGGGCACAGGGCTTATGCTGGCCACAAGAAGTACATAACTCCAAACAAAAGACACATGCTCCCTTATTTTCTCAACTCTTCTCTACCAGTGGAAGAGTTCAATAGCATCATGAAGGAGTTGCATAGCGAATCCTTGGGGCAACCAGAGCTCAGGACCAGCAAAACAGGAAGAGATGTCACAAAATTCCCCATCCCTGAATGTATGTGCACTAATAAGCCAGCCAGTGCCTTGTAATTCATTGGTGGCAACCTTCCAAGCACAAATTATGATGCAGCTACTCATCCGATCCAAGATGGAGCCGGCAAGTGAGTTACTCGGGTTCGAGCCATCCGAAAGATTACCTTTTGATGAAGTTCCCTGCTACGGAAGTTCTCGAGCTAACAAATTCCTTGAAAACACACTGCTCACTTATACTCGTGTACTTTGTACTTGTGCATATATGTTGTATATGAGAGTCAGAATAGGCATAGATGGTGAAACTAGAATACTATACGGCGTCATTTCTATAGATTCTTTAATAGGTCAAATCTTTTTGGTTGTTAGTGATAGAGAGCTTCTAATTATTTTTCTTCAATCTTTGAACTACTACATACTGATGTAAAAGGATAGATGACATAAATAAAGGCAATTCTCGTGGTACAATGGATTGCTCATTCTTCACAACCACTTGTCCCTTTAAACACCTGCATAACGTTTCATTACAGGATATTTGACTTAGTGAAAACTTGCGGATATTTGATCAATTCTCGTGGTACAATGGATATTTGCACCCCACTTGTAATTGAAAGATATGGAGGAACACTTGAAAGTGCTTTAACTTCTTTCGGTTCTCAAAATTTGCTCTGTTCGTAAAGACCTCATTGGAATTACCAAGTTTCTGGTAGATGCCAATTATCAGGATAGGCCAGCTAGTAATATTAGTAGTACAAAGGTTTGCCTTTTTTTTTCTCTCTTTCCATAAAGATAAAGAGTAGTTTATTGATAATAGAGTGGATTGGCCTAGCACCACCTAGCTACTTGTACAAAAGATTGTAGCCATGAAATTGAAAACCCAATTGGCTACATGTTGGCCCAACCAATTGCAGAACCTCAACGGATCCTATGGAAAGTAACAGGAGGGGATAGTAGAACAATGTCACCTAGTGGTGGAACTATGGAATAGTTAGGAGGGAGGTGGCAACGTTTTATAAGAGTCCAATACAACCTTGGCGTGCCAACAGCTCCTGCGAATTATAGGAGGCTGAGAAGACGGCAGGGGAGGGGCGCGGATAAATTTCTTGCTTCGCTTCATGTTCTACTTCTTAAGATTCAAAAGAACTGAGACTAATTTAGTCAGTGACAGGTGCATCAAAAAGAGTGCAAGGCCCCTTGCCAAGCAGGCATCTCAGATGGCATTGTTGAATCCTCGGATCAACGAGCAGGAGTTCAAGTAATCTTTTCTAGCCAAGCTGGCAAAGCAGCAAATGCCGAGCTGTCGCCTGGAGGCTCTGTCAGACACCACCGCAATTGCCTATATCCAGATGCTTGATCAGAAAGGCACACCTCAGTGATTCGCAGAGCTGTGAATGATCTTGGCGGCTGCAAATGATACTATAAGA
Organism: Hypericum androsaemum; assembly: GCA_963995505.1. Taxonomy (NCBI): domain Eukaryota; kingdom Viridiplantae; phylum Streptophyta; class Magnoliopsida; order Malpighiales; family Hypericaceae; genus Hypericum; species Hypericum androsaemum. The sequence continues at coordinate 11,310,837 of OZ023193.1, read as the reverse complement.
CCTCCACCAAATTTGAAGTTTCTTTCAAAGAATATGGCCATAACGGAGAGAGTGCTACAACTTTGCCAATGATTATCAGGGTTGGAGACACTAGTTCAGCTCCAGTAATTTTATCAGCAAGATCCATCAGCTCTGCAAAGACCTGAGTCGCAAATAGGAGAGGTTCGGTTGTCACTTGTTCAGTTCAGCAATTATACATCCAGTTAGCTTCAGATGAAAAGCAAACAATTTTCAGCATGAAGCCAATGGAACTTACAACGCGTTGCTGGGGTGTGGTCCCCCTCTCTACAGCAGCAGCTGGCGTTGTAGCTGGCAGACCGTGATGCATGAGCTTTGCTGCAAGAGAAGGAAAAGTCGCCAACCCCATGTAGACTACAAGGGTGGAATCAGGGTCAGCTGCATTTTCTGCTACAAAGAGAGGATCAGTTCCTCCTTTCCTCGAGTGCCCTGTGAGGAATTTGACACTATTCGCGATACCCCTGTGTGTCAATGGAATCCCCAGCTCCGCAGAAATTCCCGAAGCAGCAGTGATACCTGAACAGCAGATACAAGGATTACCCAAAGAGTTCTTTCCCGGAAGGTTCTATCAGACATTGTGAATGATAACAGCGTCAACAGCTCAGAAGAATGTCCTATTTTCCAGAAGATGGCAATTAAATCAGGAAAAGGTGCAGACTAGCATTTTCGTGGTTTGACTTACCTCAAGTTTAGACAATTAAAGTGTAAATCAAGAAATTTTTAATCTCTAAAACAGTTCTGCACGACACTGATGATTTATATCCTTTACCTAATTCTCCGAGTCTCGAAATCTTAGCAGCAAACCATATGAGAAAAAAAAAAGGGTTTCCACAATGCGTGATTCAGAATGCTCGCTGGTATTGAGAAAGCAGGACCAGCAAGCACAAACGGCTACCGGAACTAAACTACGGTTTTGCAAAGTGAGAGGATAAATTGAAATGTAACAACAGCAGAGAACTTGGAAAACTTGATTATAGCCATCGCAGCATAGGCAAAATACTTTTTAGAAAAATGGAATTCTAAAGTTCAGTCGATTAGTATTTGAGGAGATGGCTCCCAATTTCCATAGTTCAGACAGCAACGGAGCATTTCACATTCTAAATCTAATTGGCATAGAACAGTACCTGGAATAACCTTGACTTGAATCCCTTGCTGTTGCAGAAAATCCATCTCCTCGCCACCCCTCCCGAAAACCTTTAAGCACCAATTTATACATCGAAAGGATAAGCAATTGCCTAAGTTTGACAGATTGGACACTTGAATCAAATTCTAGCCAACATTTCAAAGTGGAACTCACCAAAGGATCCCCTCCTTTAAGCCTCACAACAGTGGCTCCTGCCTCAGCAAAACTCAGAAGCAACTCATGAATCTCTTCCTGCCGCATTTCAAATAGAGAAGAACAGACCATTAACACCAAAACCAAACTTCCTGAAATACAATGGCAAACTCAACACCAGCTGACACAAAAAAGCAGGGCTCGAGTCATCAGAATCCACTAGTACACACAAACTAAAAACAACACAAACGCTAAAATGTTTCGAAAGATCGCTACTTTATCGAATTTCCCAAGAGTTGGTTCAAGCACCTGGGTTCTGCTGTGGTACCCGGCAGTCTTCCCAACATAGAGCAGCCTAGCCTCAGGCCCCACCAACTCCAACACATCATTGGACACCAACCTGTCGTACAAGAGCAAATCGGCCCCCTTTATCGCCCTCACTGCCTTGAGAGTCAGCAGTTCCGGGTCCCCCGGCCCTGTCCCCACTAGGAACACATCCCCGGGCCCACACTTGCCATCCCCACCAGGGCAACCCTTCTCCCTCTTCTCCTTCAACACTTGGAGCAGCCTCTTTAGCTCTGGGAGCTGCAAAGCGATGTCGTTCCGCCTCGAATCATCCGGGTTGGAGCTGGAACCGGTGAAAGATTGAAACTTTGCAAGTGGGTCGTCGCCATTTTCCTTGTAGAGCCACTGGTCCCTACGGTACCTCTCAAGAGAGTGCTTCTCCGTGAAAGGCGAGGCCTTGAAGCTCAGGCAGCGAATTGGGGTTGGGTTTAGGGTGGCTTTCTTGTTGGAGGAAGGAGAGGAAAGGGAAAGCGTTGTGGGCTTGTAAGCTAGAGCCATGTTTGGGAATTGTCAATGGGAATGAGACTTCAATTGGCAGTGTGACTATAAATAAGAGGAGGAGGAAAGGGGACGAGGGCAGAGGAAAGGCGGCTCTTTGGGGAGTGATTGGGACCAAATTGGTTTTGTTTTGTGCTTTGGTGTCCGAGGGAGAGAGAGAGAGAGAGAGACACTCGAATAAAAGAAATAGGGGAGAGAGAGAGAGAGAGATGGACTTTGCAGGATTTGAAAGGACAGAGACCGGACCAGTTTCCAGTTGCAGTGTTTGGGTGGTCTGATGTGTCAAAGTGGTTATTTTGTATGTGTGAGGAAGTTGTCTATATACATTACGAAGAGGTTGCGGGGAAATTCGTTACCAGCACTTGGGCCCGGACTTCAAATACGCTTTATGCTTTCTTTGGAAAGACGAATAGGTTTGGGAAGTTTGGAATTTTTTAGTTAAATTATAATAATAAATATTTAAAGGATAATTGTTCTAAGGTTTTCTGTGTTTGAAATTTTTTTTAATTTTTACTGTTTTCAAAAAATTTTCTCGGTCCTCCTAGTTTAACATAATAGTATTTTTTAGTTCCTGGCGGACCCTCCGCTAATGTCAACAGTCAACTAAATTTTTGTTGTGACCATTATACCCTTTCAAAAATTAGAAAAAGGACAAAAAAAATCATCAACATCTCTCGTCCTTCATCTTCTCCGGTCCGGCCGTGAAGGGAAGATCAACTTCAACAATTAAAGTTGGGTTTTTCGGTAACGACAATAACAACGAAAAGCTTTCGTCTTTCTTATTGGGTTGAAGACGAAGGAGGACCGCCGGTAGCAGCAGCAGCAGCTCGTCGTTCTCGGAGGAGGACTGGGCTAGGGGAGGAGCACGGAAGAGGCCGCCATCGTGACTTCAACTCCTTCCCCAATCTAGTCGACATCCCATTTCTTCCCTTCCTCTGTTTTCAATTAGAGTAAGCTCTTCTCTTGTCGCCTATGAAGAGGAATCTCTGTAATTGATTTTATTGATGTTAAGCTTTGATTGTTACACCTAAAGTTAATTTTAATTGAAGCTGTTGAAGTTAGATTTTAATTAAAGTTTATTTTTTTAGCCGTAATTGAAGTTGAATTTAATTGTTGAAGTTAATCTTCCCTTCACGGCCGGAGAAGATGAAGGACGAGAGATGGCGATGATTTTTGTTGTCTTTTTTCTAATTTTTGAAAGGTATAATGGTCATAACAAAAATTTAGTTGACTGCTGACATGAGCAGTGGGTCTGTCAGGGACTAAAAAGTGCTATTATGTCAAACTAAGACGACCGAAAAAAGTTTTTGAAAACAGTAAAGACTAAAAAGGAGATTGGCTCAAACACGAGAGATCTTAGGAAAATTATCTTAATATTTAATTATATTTCTTTCGCGGGGTAAATATGATGTCATTCATCTCAATAGCAACTTACATTATCGTCATTGTGCTACATATAATTCCCAGATCTTTTTTTTGGGCATTATAATTCCCAGATCTTAGAAATCCCTTATACTCCCTTATATTAGAACTATTTGTAGTCGTTTGAGCTGGTCAAAATTTTACCGTAGTAAATTTAGTAGGGAAAAACTCAACACTAGGAAAAGAATGTCAACTCTGCAGTATGTTCATTCTATCCATCAAAATCCAAATATTTGTCATTATAAATAACTTCAAACCAAATATTGTAGCTATTTGTTTTGTGTTCTCTCGTAAATTTTGATTGCATATTTGGTACCATACAATTGGCTAACGGTATCTAATTTGAATTTATGTACAATCTATGAATAAAATTCAAAAGGATTGCGAGAGCTTTTAAAGAGTTTTTTAATTAATTAGCTTTTGTCAAAAAATTTAAAAACTATAAATTTGATGTTACTTCACTTTTTTATTGAATGTCTATGTACACAGTATCAAATGTCTTGAATTATACTAAATATTATATATGTAGAATTAAAATGTATATCGTAAAATTATCAAAAAATTAAAACATTCAACAATTGAGTCATACAAAACTTGTAGACCCTATAAATCCTCAAAGTAAGAGTGTGTGTCTAATGCTGAAAAAATTCTAGGACCAATGGTAGGATATGAATCTAACTCTCTAACCAAGATAAGATACCATACTTATGTCTATCCTTAACTATATATCATGGGGGGCTATCGATTTTTTCCTACAAACTAGATGAACATACTTGTAAATTTTTATCTAAAAATTTATAATCATATAAGTTCAAACCAAATATTTTAAGTCAAATAAATGATGTTCTCACACTGGAGAACTAGACATATTTGGTATTGTACAGCTCACTTACAATATTTAGTTTGAATTTGTGTACAATCTATATATATACAATCCAAAACACAACGACTACCATATAAATAATTTTTATTTAAAAAAAAGAATGTCTCTTTTTGAATCGGCGGTCAATGAGGTTTAACATAAAATTACTAGGCTGCGTTTGTTTCGAGGAACGGAACATGCCTGGACAGTCATTTTTGTCTTGTTTTGTGTTTGGTGTGAAAATAGGCCCACACAAAATTTAAATTCAGTCCCGTCCATCTTTTTTTTTGTCCCATTTGTTTACAAGGGACAAGAAAAACTGTCCTAGGCCTTAAACTCATTGAAATTAATTTTTCAACAATACCCTTCCATTTAGTTAAATGACTCTTTATCTCTCCTCCTCTTTCTTGAGTCTCGTCCAACAATACCTCTTGACCAAGTGATTTTTACTGCAATTCGCTAGCCGGTGACCCGTGGTCGAGGACGACCACCAGCGGCCCGAGAGACTGGTCACGGCTGCAATAAGCAAAGACCAAGATGAGACCAAAAAGTGCCTCGTTGAAACCATTTTTTTCTCGTTGAAAAAGAATCAAGCTTGCTCCTCTCCTTTCTATATGCTTAAGATCTTATTTTTGGTGAAATTTCTTTTTATTACTATCTTGTATCGAAATTAATTTTTTCTAATTGTAAATTATTTAAAGTGATATTGTGGTTTAATTAGGGATTCATAAAGAATCTCTGATTGGGGAAGAAGAAGGGTGATTTGGTCATGTTTTTTATTTTATATTGTTCTGGCCATTATTGTTTCCAAACACACGACAGGACTAAAAATTCTTTCGTCCGGTCCTATATTGGCTTGTCCTGTACTGTTCTGTTCAGTCCATAATACGTACCAAATGCAGCATAATGGTCTATCCGGTTCTGGACCCGACGGATTTAAGATGCGTTGACTTTGACTAGATCTATACCCGAATCTTATCCATATTTTTAAAAGGATAAGGATATGTATATGGGCCCATATGATTCTATCCTGATCCTACCCGGATTTTTTAAATATATATTATCACGCAAAACCTAAGAGACTATCGGTGATAAAAAAAATCCCTGTTCGGCCGCTCTATAACTGAGTTATTGTGCCCGACGACAAAGTCGACCAAGTAGGAACGCCTCACTTTGAGACTTGGAAGCTTGGTAACGATTCCTTGCTTATACCATCCTATTTGCCTTTTTACGTTTGTCTGCTTGTAATTATTATTTATTTTTCTGTTGATCTAATTGAGGAGCACGATGAAATTGGAATCAAGGAAATAACTTGTAACTTTGAAACACAAGCTAACAATAATAGGAGAGAAACGTTCTATTGCTTTTTATTTTTTTCTCTCTTTTTAGTATTAGTGCAAGTTTGGTAGGGGAACAAAGAAATAAAGAGGGGTGAAGAGGAAAATTTTAGACTCGATGGTTAGGAAAGGAAAGAAGAAATTTCTATTTTTGTAGTCTTTCTTTTTTTTTCTGATGCTAATTCTCGCTTATGTAATTTATTAAGATAGTGTTCAAACTTTAAATGGACGCAACCATTTTTATTATCCGATGGCTCTAATAATCCTACTCAAATCATTGCAAGTCAACGTGCACTTGGCAATAATCCTACTACCACAACTTTAGAGAATATTATATCTCCTAGTCTTACTCCCACAAATGACGAAGAGATGGTAAGGAAAGGGAAAGGAAAAATAAAAGTGTTATTTGGAACTGTTTTGAAAGAAAGATGGTGAAAAGAAAAGGTGTTACTGAATCTAAAAGATGCAAGAAGCAACTCACGTCAACATTTGGCCAGTACATGGAACCACAAGGCCGATACATGATGGTCATTTGCAGAATATTGACAAAATTGATCGTCACTAGTTGAATATATAAGGAGGTGAACGTCAATGCTGATCCATGGAACCACAAGGCCGTGAAGGTTGTTACAAGAGTTTGATGGACAGATTTATTTTGATTTTACATAGAAACCTTGTAGCTGACAATTGAACAAGAGATTGCAAATCATTTTCTTTTCCGTACTAATTTCTCGAGTTAAAACAACAGTCTCACTACTGTTGTGAGTTTTGGTGTTGGATTACATATAAACTTAAATTACGTAGATTTAATTTTTTTAGTTAACTAATTTTTAAATACTATGGACCCGCGGGTCGATCTTGCCCAATTTTTTAGGACACATATCTTGTCCGAATCTTATTTTTAAAAGAGGATAACGGCAAGGATCTGGGTCCACATTCAAAAAAGAGGCCAAGAATCTGTGTCTTATGAATCCTACCTAGATCATGTCCATTGCCATCCCTAATCTTAGGAGAGAGAAGAGTCAACCAGATCTTTGTCTTTTTTTAAGGTCGAAAATGTTGGATCTCGTTTGATCTTATTTAAAGGATCATTCTTTTAACATCAAATTTTCATTAATAAAAATTGAACAAAACATACTTCAAAGAATTCAAAATTTTCACCAATCAGACCAACTCTTGTTACACTTTATGGACTTTTTGGGACAAGTATTTTTTTCTGGTTTTTCGGAAAGCCGTCTCTTTAGAAATTCGGTGTAAGTGTTGAAATCACTTGATTCGACTCAAAAGAGAGAAAAACTCAAGTATACTTTACAAGTGAGGAAATACGTATATTGCTCGATTGTTGGATTACAAATGATTATTTGATGATTTAAAAATGAAGGGAAAACCCCCTTTATTATATACAAGTGCTAAGTAGTCTAAGAGGCACAAACAATTAATGCTAACTATGCTAGGATTAGTGGAGATGGTCCACCTTCATAGCTCCCATTGACCATCTCGAAGAATAGAACTTAACCATCCTTCCTTGGAAAAATTTACCTTTTAAAAAAATTTGACCTTCCTCATAGTTAGCACAAATATTAAATGCAACATCGTTAAAATAATTTGGGAGAAATTTGACGTCATTCTAAGATTCTTCTTGATTAGAAATAAGTAATGTGTTCTTAAAAGTTCGAATTTAAAATTTCTCAGATTACATTTGTTTTTAAAGTGTTGGTGAGATTTTGATGATAATTAATGACCGATATATGTCTCTATGTTTTTTTACTATGACCTACTAGTATCTGCTGTAGTTTCGTAGTGACGGGTTTGAAGTATAATTAACGAGTAATAACATGTTAAATCTATTTAATTAATAAACTAATTCGTTAATAATAAATCACTTACTTGTTGAAACAAGAGGTCCACAGGCTCGGGTCCACAATGTCTTCGTGCTAGTCGAATTACGATCACGTTTTAACAGATTCGTAATTAATTTTCACGAAATTTCCTCTATCGAAAATCTGATCAAAATTCAGGGACTAATCCAGAGTTTTTCCTTTCTTATTGAGTGGTTGTGGGCAAACTTACATTTTGGTTCAGCCGGATTTCCCTTTTTAGGAAAATCCGGCACACCAGAATGCGCCACGTGGGCTGCCACCTTTGGCGGTAACTGCGTCAGCGCCACATCACGCTGACATGGCACCTACGTGGCATCAGGCCGGTCAACGCGAGTTGACCGACCCATCCAACCCAACTTATGGGCCTGATGGGCCTGGGCCCAATCAGGCACAATAATAATTGCCTGATTGGGCCTTTAGGTCCAACATCTCCCACTCAGTTATTATTGACATTGATCAATAGCTATCAGATTTCTTTAAAAGATTTCGTGCGACCAGCATACGTCGAGTATGTTAAGCCAAATTCAAGAGCACAGACACTCAGGCTACTTGAATAGTAGCATCTCGACAACCTTCTTGTATAATGCATGCTATTACCCCAGGACTCATGTCACATTCCATTGTTCACATCAGTGATTTCAAACAATTATATTCGGGTTCACTATTGTACTTTTCAATACAATTGGTGCACCTGAACCACGAAACTTAGAATGTGATTAACATAGTTCCTTCTCCCTTAACTATATTCCTTTCATAATGATACAGCCTGCTTTTCTGGTCAGCTCTGCCAAGTCGAATCGCTATGCCATAACTTTTTCATGAACTTTCCAAGCTAGCAGCACTGGATCATACTTCCAGAATACGTTTAGGATCTTAAGGGTAGGTTTCGGGAATCACAGTTCTCGAAAATTGGTCTCACACCAGGGATTGTGAAATCACTCAATATTTTCATCCCATCAAGTGGTCGAGTAGCACACATGATACTGATCACGTGTTACGGTGTACATTCCCTTTTAAAGGAACACATGTCATTTAACACCATACTAGAGTATCAGCCTTAGCTTAACTCTAGGCTAATAGTGATATGAATCTTCGCGGAAAAGACTCACAACTCGGACCGTTTGTTACTTTAGAATGGAACAGATCACAACTCACAAGAACTCACACGAACTAAGGTGCGAAGTTGAACCTTAACCCGCAGCAAGAGCTTCTGAACCTTGACCTAAGGTCGTATCACGCCACGAGCGGGGATGGATGATCCGCTTGATAAGTGAAAGATAAATTCTAGCCAAGACGACTCACCAGCCTAAGCAAGAACAAACGAGTATCAAAACTCACAATTAGCCAATGCTAAGTAATTCTCCGAATTGTTGTTGTTTATTGAAGGGGGACGCCTCTTTATATAGGCTCCATAAGTCTTACAACTTTCCTAAACGAAACTAACTCCAAATAAGGAGTTTAAGGCTGGTCAAAACTCTCTTTCCTATTCTAAAGAGATTCTGGCCGAACTAATTCAACTAAATAAGGAATAATATAAGCAAATAATATCTAATAGAATAACTACTAGCTGCACGTCCAAAACAAGTAGATGCACGGACTAAATAGGCTGATTCTTCTTGATTCTCCATGTGCGCATGCATCTAGAAGCTTACGTGCATGTCAAGCTTCCCATTTAGCTTCCAAAACGTGCATGGGTCTCCCTTGGGCTTCTTGGACGTCCTTGGTCCTCCACGTACTTGCTTGGGCCCAAACGTCTTGCATTAATCCATTGAAGTCAGATTGCAACTTCCTAGCTCGTGCTCTTGTCATTGGCCCCAATTGGAACTTGAACGTGCTTCGAGTCTACAAGCTTGATAGTAGGTGCGTCCTTAGGCTTGCTCACATCAGTCCCCTCCTCTTGAAAAGGATTTGTCCTTAAATCATCACCTACATCAAACGGACTCAAGTCAGCCACGTTAAACGAAGCACTTACACTATACTCACCCGGAAGGTCTAGCTTGTAGGCATTATCATTAATGCGTTCTAGCACTTGGAATGGACCATCTCCCCGTGGTAGCAACTTTGAACGTCTTTGAACAGGAAAACGCTCCTTCCTCATATGTAGCCAAACCCAATCTCCCGGCTCAAAGACAACCTTATGCCTTCCTTTGTTTGCTTGCCTCGCATAGTGCTCCGTGCGCTTCTCGATGTTCATTCTAGCTTTCTCATGTAACTGCTTGACAAATTCAACTTTCTTCTTGCCATCTAAGTTAACATGCTCACTCGAAGGTAGAGGTGATAAATCCAATGGAGTCAAAGGATTAAATCCATAAACAAGCTCAAATGGTGAGAATTGAGTAGCAGAATGAACAGAACGATTATAAGCAAACTCAACATGAGGCAAACATTCTTCCCAAGTCTTAATGTTATGCTTAATGAGTGCTCGCAAAAGTGTAGACAAAGTCCTATTTACTACTTCAGTTTGACCATCAGTTTGAGGATGACAAGTAGTAGAAAACAACAACTTAGTACCTAACTTGCACCACAAGGTCTTCCAAAAGTAACTTAGGAACTTAGCATCTCTATCAGAGATAATTGTCCTAGGCATGCCGTGCAACCTAACAACCTCTCTAAAGAACAAATCAGCAATGTTTGAAGCATCATCAGTTTTATGACATGGAATGAAATGTGCCATCTTAGAAAACCTATCCACTACCACAAAAATTGAATCTCTTCCACGCTTAGTCCTAGGTAGGCCTAACACAAAATCCATAGAGATATCAATCCAGGGCTCACTAGGTATAGGTAGTGGGGTGTACAAACCATGGGGTTTTACCTTTGACTTGGCTTGCTTGCAAGTGATGCAACGACCACAAACTCTCTCAACGTCTCTCTTCATGTGTGGCCAAAAGAAATGATCTTGTAGCATTGCCAAGGTCTTTGCAATTCCAAAATGCCCCATTAAGCCACCTCCATGTGCCTCCTGAATTAGTAATTCTCGCATCGAACAATTAGGCACACAAAGTTTGTTTTCACGAAATAGGTAACCTTCATTACGAAAGAACTTGCCAAATGCACTTCTTTCAGTTGATCTAAACAACTCGCCAAAATCAACATCATCAACATACATCTCCTTAATGTGTTCAAAGCCAAGTAGTTTAGCATCAAGAGTTGAGATCAAGGCGTACCTTCGTGATAGTGCATCAGCCACTACATTTTCCTTACCTTGCTTGTAGCGAATGACATAAGGAAATGTCTCAATGAATTCCACCCATCGTGCATGCCTCTTGTTCAGCTTGTGTTGCCCCTTTAAGTGCTTGAGTGACTCATGATCAGTGTGAATCACAAACTCCTTTGGCCACAAGTAATGCTGCCATGTCTCCAATGCTCGAACTAGTGCGTACAACTCCTTGTCATAGGTCGGGTAATTCAAGGTTGCACCACTTAGTTTCTCAATAAAGTATGCAATGGGTCTTCTTTCTTGCATAAGGACAGCTCCAATTCCTACACCAGAAGCATCACACTCTATTTCAAAAGTCTTAGAGAAATTAGGCAAAGCTAACAAGGGTGCATTAGTCAACTTCCCTTTCAGTAGTTGGAAAGCCTTCTCTTGAGCTTCTCCCCAAGTAAAGCCCACGTTCTTCTTGATGACTTCAGTTATGGGTGCGGCTATGCTACTAAAGTCCTTCACAAATCTCCTATAAAAACTAGCTAGTCCATGAAAGCTCCTAACATTAGCAACACTTATAGGGCTTGGCCACTCACGGATAGCTCGGATCTTTTCTTCATCAACCTGTATTCTGTTAGCTCCAACAACAAAACCCAAGAATACAAGCTTATCCGTACAAAAGGTGCACTTCTTCAAGTTAGCAAACAATTGTTCTTCTCTAAGTGCATCTAAGACAGATTTCAAATGTTCTAGATGATCCCCCATGCTCTTGCTATAGATGAGTATATCATCAAAGTAAACAACTACAAATTTACCAATGAATGGACGTAGAACATGATTCATGAGTCGCATAAACGTGCTAGGTGCGTTGGACAAACCAAATGGCATGACCATCCACTCATACAACCCATACTTAGTTTTAAAAGCAGTCTTCCACTCATCTCCTTCTTTCATCCTAATTTGATGATAACCACTCTTCAAATCAATCTTAGAAAACATGCAAGAACCATGCAACTCATCTAACATGTCATCTAAACGAGGGATAGGGTGACGATATTTTACCGTTATGTTGTTGACTGCTCAGCAATCAACACACATTCTCCATGTTTTATCCTTCTTGGGCACAAGTAGGACTGGAACAGCACATGGACTCATGCTCTCTCTTACGTACCCTTTCTCCAATAGCTCGTTGACTTGCTTCTCAAGCTCCTTTGTCTCTTCAGGATTGCTTCTATATGCGGGACGGTTAGGTATGGCAGCTCCCGGGACAAAGTCTATTTGATGTTCAATCCCACGAATAGGTGGCAAACCAGGTGGTAGCTCGTCGGGAAAGACATCCTTGTAATCCTGCAAAAGAGACACAACCGTACTAGGTACATGTGGTTCAAGCTCGTTAGTGTTTAAAAGTGCCTCCCTATACCGAAGTAAGATCATAGGCTTCTTTTCAAAGCATGCTTGCTTAATATCACTTGTTCCCACATAGTAACTCTTTTTCCAACTCTCGGTTTTTCTCTCTTTGGCCGTTTTAATTTCTGTTTTTCCCGCTTCTTTTGTTTTCTCAATCTTTTCCTCTCCATTGGCCGTTTTTCTTATCTTTTTTTCGGCTTCTTCTCTCCTCTCATTCTTTTTCTTTTTGTCACGCTCTCTTTGCTCATCACTTTCTTGTTGCAACAGTCGTTGATCTTCACAAACTTGTGATGGTGACAAGGGTGCCAAGGTGATTACTCTCTTCTTGAGTATAAATGAATATTTGTTGGTGTAGCCATCATGATGCACTTTCCTATCAAACTGCCATGGCCTTCCTAACAATAGATGACCAGCTTGCATTGGTACAACATCACACAACACTTCATCCTCATAGTTGCCAATGCGGAATGTTACCAATACTTGCTTCATCACTCGTACTTCTCCACTATCATTCAGCCATTGTAGTTTGTAAGGCTTAGGGTATTTTCCAGTGAGTAACCCTAACTTCTCCACCATAGTAGTGCTTGCGACATTAGCACAACTTCCTCCATCTATGATGACACTACACACCTTGTCTTTGACATAGCACCTTGTGTGAAAAATATTTTCTCTTTGAGCCACATCATTTTCTTCTTTTACTTGCACATTCAATGCTCTTCTAGACACAAGAGTAAGCCTCTCAGCAGCTTGGTACTCTTCCTCGGATACGTCCTCCAAAGAAGGCATGCTTTCATGCTCCGAATCCTCTTCTTCAGTTTCAATCTCTCCACTTTCCTTGATCACCATTGCTTGCTTGTTAGGGCATTGACTTGAGATGTGCCCTCTTCCTTGACACTTAAAGCACTTGATGTCACGGTTCCTAGCTGGAGTGACTTCCACTTTCCTTTGAGAATTAGCTTGAGAACTCTCAGATTTATGCTCTACTTTGGCTGCTTGTGGCTTGTCAAACTTCTTTTGGTAGTTTGGCTTCCAAGTAGAATTCGATGTAGCTTTTGTTCTCCCATCTCCTCTCTTGAGTTGCTTCTCAATTTTCGTTGCCATATGCACCATGTCCTCCAACTCCACATAGTGTTGCAACTCAACTTTGTCTTGAATTTCAGGATTGAGTCCATTCAAGAACCTTGCCATTGTAACTTCTCTGTCTTCATCTATATCAGCTCTTATCATGGCCATCTCCATCTGTTTGAAATACTCCTCCACACTCAAATTTCCTTGCCTCATTCCTTGTAACTTCTTATACAGCTCTCTATAGTAATGACTTGGAACAAATCTCTTCCTCATCACCACTTTCATGTCTTCCCAAGTAGCTATAGGGCGTTCTCTATTTCTCCTCCTGCTTGTCACAAGTTGATCCCACCAAGTTATAGCATAATCAGTGAATTCGGTGATGGCAAGTTTTACCTTCTTTTCTTCGGAGCTATTGTGGCAATCAAACACGAACTCAATCTTCTTCTCCCACTCTAAGTACGCCTCCGGGTCAGAACGACCAGCAAAGGAAGGTATCTTCAGTTTGATACTCCCTATGTTGTCGTCTCTCTTCGGCCTTGCCTCCCTAGGTGGACGGTTTGTTCTTGCTCTCCTAAGACTCCTTGTAGAGCCTACGCCTTCTTCCGATTCAGAATCAGCTCCGCTCGACTCTCCAATAGGTACTCCTCTCCTACGCCTTTGGAGTTCGCCTCGCGTTTGGGGGTTGTCACGAGAATTCTCCACGGCATCCACGCGTAGTTGCAAAGGCTCCATCTGAGCTTGCACCATCTGCTCGAGCTTCCCGGCCAAGGCATCCACTAGTAACTTAAGGTCTATGTTTCCCATAGTTTGACCTTCATGCGACATGTTTGCTGCAAGAAAAATTGGTTAGTAAAAAAAAAAATATGGCCTCACAAGCTCACTCCCTTACGTGTATACTCTCAATGTATGGTGCACTCAAGTTCTCTCGTGTTTGTACTCAAATATTTGGCTTTTCTCTCTAAGGTACTCGCACACTCTTGCCTTTTTCCTCTCGTGATACTTGTATGTTCTTACTAAGGCTAGAACGGCCTTGCTTGAGCTTCACGCTTTAACAAACAGAATGTTAAAGTTCCTCTTTTGGTCTTGTTTGTCCCTTTTCTTGATCAGCTGCTGCGCCTTCTTGGTTTGCTAGCTTCCCTCGGATTTGCTTCCTCTTTAGCTTGCGGCTTCCAAATTAGCTTGCTTCCTCTTTAGCTTGCGGCTTCCTTTTCTTTTTCTTTTCTTTCCTTTTTCTTTTCTTTTCTTTTCTTTTCTTTTCTTTTCTTTTCTTTTTCTTTTCCTTTCTTTTCTTTTCTTTCTTTTCTTGCTTCACTCGTTTGTTTTCCTCTCTTTTCTCTCAAACAGCGAAGAGAGAAAACGAACCAACAAGAACAAAAATAACAAGCAACAAAACGAACCAACAAGAACAAAATTAACAAGGATAATGAACTAAAGTAACAAGCTAAGCTCTGATACCAACTGATATGAATCTTCGCGGAAAAGACTCACAACTCGGACCGTTTGTTACTTTAGAATGGAACAGATCACAACTCACAAGAACTCACACGAACTAAGGTGCGAAGTTGAACCTTAACCCGCAGCAAGAGCTTCTGAACCTTGACCTAAGGTCGTATCACGCCACGAGCGGGGATGGATGATCCGCTTGATAAGTGAAAGATAAATTCTAGCCAAGACGACTCACCAGCCTAAGCAAGAACAAACGAGTATCAAAACTCACAATTAGCCAATGCTAAGTAATTCTCCGAATTGTTGTTGTTTATTGAAGGGGGACGCCTCTTTATATAGGCTCCATAAGTCTTACAACTTTCCTAAACGAAACTAACTCCAAATAAGGAGTTTAAGGCTGGTCAAAACTCTCTTTCCTATTCTAAAGAGATTCTGGCCGAACTAATTCAACTAAATAAGGAATAATATAAGCAAATAATATCTAATAGAATAACTACTAGCTGCACGTCCAAAACAAGTAGATGCACGGACTAAATAGGCTGATTCTTCTTGATTCTCCATGTGCGCATGCATCTAGAAGCTTACGTGCATGTCAAGCTTCCCATTTAGCTTCCAAAACGTGCATGGGTCTCCCTTGGGCTTCTTGGACGTCCTTGGTCCTCCACGTACTTGCTTGGGCCCAAACGTCTTGCATTAATCCATTGAAGTCAGATTGCAACTTCCTAGCTCGTGCTCTTGTCATTGGCCCAATTGGAACTTGAACGTGCTTCGAGTCTACAAGCTTGATAGTAGGTGCGTCCTTAGGCTTGCTCACATCAAATAGGACAGACAGTTTGAGAAGTTCCACTTATATCTTATCATATGGATTGTAGAAAATCCAAATGCAGCAACTTATTCCTACATCCCATAAGGAAACTTGCTCTTGAGCAAGACGGCATTCTGTCATAGGACATGCACTTATGAATGTTCAATAACTGCCTCATCTCATCTAGGAATCAACTTCTTGACTCCCACTGAGGTAAACACCCATGTGAGTGGGCTACTTCTCTGTCCGACATGTTTCATAAATAACTCATATTGCCAAATAAAACTTCTTTATTCTAACTAATTGGATTACAAATGAAACCGTCGTAAACCTAGTGACTTAACATGTTTCTCGAACACTTCTCGAGGTAATGCTTTAGTCATTGGATCTGCGGCCATATCTCGTGTAGATATGTATTTCATACACAGTTCTTTATATTTTACTAAACTTCTAACAAAGTAAAATTTAATAACTATATCCTTAGCCCTACTATGGAATCTAGGATTCTTAGCATAAGCTATAGCCGCTTGGTTGTCGCAGAATAGACTCACGGGATCCGTTAAGTTGATCAAGGAGAGATGGCTTAAGAATCTCTTCAACCATACCGCTTCTTGTGCAGCATGAGCTGAAGCTAAATATTCCACTTCCATTGTTGACAAGGATACACATGTTTGCTTCTTACTGGTCCATGAGATAGCACCCCCACCCAACAAAAAAATGAATCTAGATGTAGACTTATTCTTGTCCACGTCGCCTCCCCAATCAGCATCAGTATAGCCAATCAATATCAAGTCACGGCCTTGATAGCACAAGGAGTATTCTGCAGTAGTGTTCAAATATTTCAAAATCCCTTTGACAGCTTTCCAGTGAGCACTGCCTGGATCAGACTGATATCTGCATGCTATCCCAACAGCATAGCAAATATCAGGTCTGGTACACAACATTGCGTACATCAAGCATCTAACTCCGTTGGCATAAGGAATTTTCTCCATGTCCCCACGTTTTTTAGCTGTTTTTGGGCACATGTCCTTACACAAATTATGACCTTTAACCAATGGGACATACTTTGGGTTACTGTGATTACAATTGAAATGTTCTACTACTTTGCGAATATATGTCTCTTGTGAGAGAGACACTAATCTTTTCGAATGATTCCTCTAAATCTTAACTCCGAGTATGTAATCCGCTTCACCCATGTCTTTCATTTCAAAGTTGGAAGATAACCAATCTTTAATTTTGACAAGAAATCCCATGTCATTTCCAGCTAAAAGGATGTCATCAACATACAAAGTGATGATGACAAACTTCTTTCCTGATTGCTTAACATATACGCAGTGATCTTCGTCTATCATTAAAAAATTATGCTGCATGATCGTATTATGCAAGCGAATATACCACTGTCTAGACGACTGCTTAAGGCCATAAATTGATCTATTCAATTTGCAAACTTTGTGTTCGCAGCCTTTTTGAATGTAGCCCTCAGGCTGAATCATGTAGATTTCTTCATCCAATTCTCCGTGAAAAAAAGCAGTCTTTACATCCATTTGATGTAATTCTAGATTCATGTTAGCAACCATAGCTAAAATGACCCTAATTGACGTAAATCTAACAACAGGTGCAAAAGTCTCCTCATAGTCTATCCCAGCCTGTTGTTTGAATCCTTGGGCAACCAAACGCGCTTTGTATCTTTCGATACTGCCAACTGCATTGTGCTTAATTTTAAGAATCTACTTATTCCCAATTGCCTTACGTCCCTTAGGTAGGTTAACCAGATCCCAAACCTAGTTTTTGATCATAGAATACATTTCTTCTTCCATTGCATTCATCCATTCAGTTCGTTTTGGAGATGACAAAGCTCCAGATACATTCTTTGGCTCATCTTCATCCTGCAGGATGGCCATAAGAATTTTACTTGGACCACCAAATCACTTTAGTGATACCAAGAACGCATTAGCCTCGCCTTCGATGTCAAATCGTTGTTGTGGTATGCTAGTTCTGCTAGACCTACGATATTCCCAGTTTTGATAAACATCTCCATATATTCATCATATCCAGGAATCGCACTCCCACTGGGTGGAAATACCGTACTCCCACTGGAAAAAGAAATTACCTCCCTTTCAGGACTCAGATCATGACCTTCCGGATTATTTTGAGTTGGAAAATCTCTATCTTCCTCCTCAATTCTCCCACTCGGAAGAAGTGATCCAGATGATTCTGGTGCATCTGTCTCATAAAGGGTAAGGTCATTACTAACCTCTCCCAACTTTGGAAATTCATTCTCCAAAAATGTGACATCGCGTGATTCAAATTCTGTTACTTGTCCATTGTCCAGTTCACCCACAAATACGTACCCTTTAGATACCTCTGGGTATCTTATAAAGATACTTTTTCTACCTCTCGGTCCTAGTTTACTGAAAGTACTTGAGGTAGAATGGACATAGGACGCACACCTCCATGGCTTAAAATAGGATAGATCGGACTTCCGATCTGTCCACATTTTATAAGGAGTGGCTGTAACAGACTTAGAGGGAACACGGTTTAGAACATGTGCGGCAGTCAGGAGCGCATCTCCATAGAATGATATAGACAAACTTGCCTCTGCCATCATCGATCTAACCATGTCAATAAGAGTTCTATTTCTTCTTTCAGCAACCCCGTTTTGCTGGGGTGTATAGGGAATGAAAAACTGATGTTCAATCCTTTTTTTAATGCTAGAGCTTTGAACTCATCAGACAGATATTCACGACCACGATCAGTTCGTAAGGCCTTTATCTTTCTGTCCTTCTGATTCTCAACAAAATGCATGTATGTCATAAAGCAGTTTAAGGCTTCTGACTTGTGAGAAATCAGGTATATGAGACCATATCTAGTATAATCGTCAATAAAGGTGATGAAGTAATATACTCCATGCCTTGCCCTCACGTTCAATGGACCACATATGTCAGAATGGACTAATTGTAGTAGAAATTTGGCTCTAGCCCCAGTACCGAAAGGTTTCCTAGTGCTTTTCCCTTCTAGACAGGATACGCATTTGGGTAATATAGATTTCTCTACATTTTCCAGCAGTCATGCCTTAGCTAGACGGTTTAAACGATCCTGACCGATGTGGCCTAGTTTAGAATGCCATAGTTTAATATCATCCTCTGATATGTTTGAACTAGTGACTAAGGAAAAGCTTTCACAAGGATTGATATCCAGAATCAAAAAACCTTCCGATATATATCCAAGGCCAAAATAGGCATCATCCAAAAATAATCTAACGGTGTCGTCCTCAAACGACAACCGAAAACTTAAAGATATTAAGGCCGAAACTGAGATCAGGTTCCTTCGAATGTCTGGAGCAAACAACACGTCATGTAAAAGAAGGGCACGACCACCACGAAGGTGTAATTTACAAGTGCCCAGGCCTTTCACATCCACGCATAAGTTGTTACTGACAAAAATAGTTTTTGCTCCAGTCGGCAACCGCCTGTATTCAACGAACGAACAACGGTCTCTAACTACATGGTCTGTCGCTCCTGAATCAATCACCCACATAGAATGTGACTCTGTTAGAAAGGTACAAGAGGATACATACAACTTACTCACACTTGAGTTTAGGTGTACTTGCTTGGGCATCTTGCAATCTTTTGCAAAATGTCCCTTCTGTTGACAGTTAAAATATTTCACTTTTGAAATGTTAAACCGTTTGTTCTTTTTAGCATTGGAGCCATCCAACTTGGTTCCACGGTTTTCAGTCTTTGGAGTTTGTTTACACTTACCCTTTTCTTTACCTTTCTTCTTTTTCCCACCACTCCCAGTCAAACAAATCGAATGGGCTTCAGGGTGGGATTTCATAGCTAGGAGGCGATCTTCCTCCAGCTCAAGGTGTCTGGTAACATCATCAAATGTTTCCAAATGGTCGAAATGGGTAAGATTCATCTTCATCTGTTCCCAACTTGGTGGTAGAGAACGGATGACAGCTTGAATCTGCTGCTTGTTGCTAAGTATGTGACCAGCCTCTGCTAGTTCACTGATCATATTAGACATCACTCTCAAATGTTTCCTCATGTCAACCTCCGGACGCTTCTTAAAGGTGTCAAACCTTATCGTCAAAGCACGCAGCTTTGACACTGAAAGCTTTCCGAATTTTTGTTTGAGCGCATCCCATAACTCCTTCACGTTGTCATACACGCGAAATTGTTGGGTGACATCATCCATCATTGAACTTAGCAAAATCAATCGAGCAGTAGTGTTCTTTCTCTTTCAAATAACATAAGCTTCTTTATCTCGCTTATGTTGAGCAGTTGTGCCTTCTTCAGGCTCATCCATTATCACATGTATGTGCTCCAGAACCTCTTGTTCCTCAAGCACATATTGGATTTTCATGCTCCAATTCTCATAGTTTTCACCATTGAGTTTTAACTCACGGTTCAGCTCAGCTATGATGGATTTAGAAGTAACTGACATCTCTATAGGGATTTTTTAATATGAGAACAAATTAGAAATTTGATTTGGTAATATGATTCAATTTACTAATCACTCATAACTTTTAACGATATGACGTCCTTGATTAATCTCAAAATTGAAGTGGGTCGCGGGCATACTTCTCCTCACCATTCAAGTATTAATCTTAAACTTCAACCGTTTAAAGTTCATTGATAGCAAACTCAAGTGGAAGTAATTAAACAAACATCTTTATTTAATTACATGTTTGATACATGCATTTGTACATTCTGAGTTTGCTCGCACATACACAAAAACTCAGACAAGGTCTCAACATATTGTACAAAAGTCTCCCAAAAATAACATATGTATATGGGGACAGGTAAACATAACATGTAATCATACGAGGATCGGATGTCCAGGCGATCCGGTAGGAGAATCCAGATACATATCTAGATCCGGGTGCGAGGACGATCCTGTGGGGCCGGGTGTGAGGACGATCCGGCGAAGGATTCCAAGTTCACTTCCGGAATCGGGATCGATTCTATAATCCAGATGACCAGGAGCAGAGAAAAACTATAATAGTATTCCTTAGCGAGGTAGCGGTTCGAGATAAAACCGCTTCGCAACTCCAGAACAGGAGAAGGTATCATTTCTCTGCGAAGACCCCTTTTCTCAAGATAGTGGATTAGACCATAGAGAGCATCTCTATGGGTATTGAACTCAGGCTCCAAGAAGACACACATATCTTCACGGATTTTCAGAGTGACCAGGAGGTCTCGAAACATGGAGGGCCAGTCCTCTCCATAATTATAACCTCCGGCCCAGATGCAGTCTTGCATCTCTCGGTGAACAGCCTCGATATGCTGAACGATGACGTGCTTGTCATCCTTAGGCACTCGTAGCGGTAAACGGCGCTTCAGAACCTTTTGTCGAAGTTCCGTTGCACAGAAGTTCAGATACCTTCCTCCAGTAGCCATCAAATCTTACAACAATTGCAATTCAATTTCGGGTTAATTCTCATATTCTCCCAAAATAGGATTGAAAAACTCATTTTTCAATCTTTTGATGATCATTCTATGGATCAATTCATGTGATTTTAGTTAAATTTAACATATCTCGGAACTCATTCCAAAATATTTTCTTTTTAATTTATTAAAAATATAATTATTATTTTAATAAACCTAATTAACAAAAATTTCTCAAAATTTTTTATCAATTTATTGGATTTTAATTGAATAAAAACTGATTTTATCCAATAAAAAGAGAAAACCCAATATTTTAAGTCCAGTTTTGACTTAAGTCAAAATTGACCATAAATCGGGTTGGGTCGAACCAAGAAACCAGGCCAATCCGTACGATTTTGCCCCTCGCATATTTTCCCCTTCCACTTTCTCTCTCTTCTCCCGCGCGACGCCGAAGGCGTGTGATTCTCCATCCACGAACGCCGCGCAACGGCGGCGAACCAACGGCCGAGACCGGTGGAAATCAACATGCCGTGGTGTCGCGAGCACGTCTGTAGCAACCTCGCGAGCTGTCGTGCGGCCGTTCTCCGTCGCGGTCGTCTTCTCCCTTCCCTTGTATCTCCGGCGTCGACGGCTTCGATCTTCGTTTTCCGATGACGTCGATCCACGGAAGTGGTATCAGAACGTCGAGGACACGCCGCAGAATCGACTATCGTCGAGCTACGGCGTCGAAAACGTCAGATTTCTGACGAAATCAACAGAAATCAATTTGGGGCGAAATCGCCCCAAATCACCGGATTAGGGTTTTTGTCGATTTGAAGATTTTTGGACAAAGTTCAATTTAATCCCCAAGTTTTCCAAAAATTGCACCGAAGTCCATGACACGCAGGTGCCACGTTGATGGTCAAATTTTATATTAGTACCTTAAGGTTTCGCGCGTGCGCGAATTTGCCCGCATGGTTAGGGAAAATTTAATTTAGTCCCGCTGATTTTAAATTAATTAAATTAAAGTCTAACAGATTATGATTTTCAATAAAATCATAATTACTACGAGTTTTAACCAAATAAATCACATAATTACTTGAATTAAAACATCATATCATCATCAAAACATGGTTTCAACCATGCTCTGATACCAATTCACGAGTTTGAAGTGTAATTAATGAGTAATTACATGTTAAACCCGTTTAATTAACAAACTAATTCGTTAATAATAAATCACTTACTTGTTGAAGCAAGAGGTCCACAGGCTCGGGTCCACAATGTCTTCGTGCTAATCGAATTACGATCACGTTTTAACGGATTTGTAATTGATTTTCACGAGATTTCCTCTATCGAAAATCTGATCAAAACTTAGGGACTAATCCAGAATTTTTCCTTTCTTATTGAGTGGTTGTGGGCAAATTTATATTTTGGTTCAGCCAGATTTCTCTTTTTATAGAGAAATCCGGCACACCAGAATGCGCCACGCGGCACGCCTTGTGGCACTACTGGGTCACATGTCTGCCACGTGGCGTGCCACACGGTACTTCGGATCGCGTGTCCGCCACGTGGCATGCATGTCCGCCACGTGGGCCGCCATCTTTGGCGGCAACGCGGGTTGACCGGCCCATCTAACCCAACTTATGGTTTTGATGGGCCTGGGCCCAATCAGGTACAATAATAATTGCCTGATTGGGCCTTTAGGTCCAACACGTAGCCAACTTATGGGTTTAGTTTCTTCTCCTCTTCTTCTCTTCTTAAAAAAACACTTGTGGGTTTAGAGTCGAACGCTATACAAGCATTTGCAATGTCTTTATATTTCATTTTAACCAAATTTGATTTCTTATTATTAGAATCAACTAGTGTAAATTAAGATATGCGACATCGATAAAAAAGGAAGGTCAGTTTTTTTAAAAGGTAATTTTTTTCATAGAAAACAGGTCAAGTCGACTCTTCTAGATGGTAAGTGGAGTTATGTGGGCGAATTTGGTGGGGACTAAGCTAGTCGCCAACCATGGGGACTAACCCAAACCAATATCACTACTCATGTAAATCAATATCACTTCACATGCAAATCTTTTCACATGTAAACCAACCTCATGCAAATCAATATTACTTCACATGCAAACCAATATCACTTCACATGTAAACCAATATCACTTCACATGTAAACCAATATTACCTGATAGGCTATTGACCATCAGATTTAAAGACAATCAAATCTAACGGTCCAAAATTTAGTCCCTACCTGAGGACAAATTTTATTTAGTCCCTACTCAATCCGGTCTCGGAGTAGGGGAGTTATGAGAGTGGACCATCTCCACCAATCCTAGAATAGTTAGCATTTGATTTTTGTTGCTAATCAATTTTTTTTAAAGGTAATTTTTTTTTCATGGAAGGAAGGTCGGGTCGTAATCTTCAAGATGGTCAAGGAGAGATATGACGGTGGACCATCTCCACCAATCCTAGAATAGTTAGCATTTAATTTTGTTTTCTAACTATATTAGAAAGATCAAGTTTTTTAAGGTAATTTTTTAATGATCTGATAACATAAAATGTAATTTTTTAATGATCTGATAACATGGCGAAGCCTCTACCAGAGCTGAGAACATGGCGAAGCAGTTAATGGACTCCACTCATATTTTGAATCTTCAATCCAGATTACCTGCAATATCATCAGCTATGAATCACGTGGAGCTGCGCTGCCCCCAACTTTCAACAAGCATGATGCAAAATATACTAGCAATCAAAGTTGTCTTAATAATAGTGTAATTTTCTATAGTATGTTATTTATTTTCTTATCTTGAAATAATCATGTTTACCCTTCTGTTGTTCTAACAATGACAAAATTTTTATATTGTATTCAAAAGCAATACCTGGAAACACCCATCAGGCATTCCTTGAATAATGCAACCTGAAGGGAGCTTTCGGCATGTTGCCAATGGGGAAAACACGTTCTCGTTGGTATCAACAGAAATGTCAACCAAAACCCATGCGTTCTCAGACTATCTGCTAGGACGACAAGGTAATTGAAGAAAAAAAATTAGGTGTCTTATTTTTTTTGAAAAGTAAAATTAGGTGTCATATGAAAGCCGTCAACTACGATCAATCGACTGTAGTTTCCAAAGTTTTTAAAAACGGATCGGAAAGTCGCCAGAATTTCTTACGTTTCCATGTTCGACTGATCCAACGGGTTGAACACCGATCACACATGAGGTTTTTCCAAAATATATTTCTAGAGTAATTATATGCAGTATTAAATATCAAATTTGAAATATACTCTATTTTTATTGCAAACTTTAACAAGTATTAAAATTAAAATGTAATCATTTTTAATATAATAAAACTTGAAAAATAATAATTTTGTGCAATTTGATCAGTCTGTCCGACAGGTTAAATCTGCCATCAACATTGCTGACCAATGGTCAGATCTCTATCCAAGTTTTTATACACGCAACTCGATAATAGTATCAGATTGCAGTTCGCCGGAAAAGATGATTGGAGGCTTGGGTTGGCTGGACAAGTGTATAGAGGCCATTTCAATGATAAAACAAAAACAAATAGCGGATTACCTCAGCAAGGGACCCAAAAATATAATAAAACTAAACACGGGTGACAGAAAAATTATTTAACAGAGAGACCAAATCATAGATTTAATGAAATGCATCAATAAAAAATCCTAAGAAATGTGAAAAATGGTTTGTATCTTACTGTGTCCATAAGAGTGTGTGATACCCCGTTAATGATCTGTTCTATCTGAAATATTTAAGTGATTTGATTGGTACTATCCATACTAACAAGGTGATCCTTCTTTTCTGGCACACATCTTGAGAGAACTCCAAGGTTAAACGTGTTTGGCCGGGAGTAGGATCAGAATGGGTGACATCCTGGAAAGTTTTTTGGGATACGTGTGAGTGAGGACAAAGCACGCTAGAAAAGATTTGTGTTGGTCTATGGAGACAGTCGGTCGGATCTCAGGGCGTAACATTTGGTATTAGAGCAAAAATGGTTCTGGAATTGTTCTGTGTTCTGTCTGGCGCGACGAGGACGTCGCGTATTTAAGGAGGGATGAATGTGATACCTCCCGTTAATGATCTGTTCTGTCTGAAATGCTTAAGTGATTTGATTAGTACTGTAACGCCCCGTGATTTGATCGACTGTCTCCACAGACCAACATGGTCTTTTACAGCGTGTTTTGTTCTCACTCACACGCATCCCGAAAAACTTCCCATGAAGTCACCCATCCTGATCCTCCTCCCGGCCAAATGCGTTTAACCTTGGAGTTCTCTCAAGATGTGTGCCAGAAAAGAAGGTGCACCTTGTTGATATGGATAGCCAAATCAAGTCACTTAAGCGTTTCAGATAGTATATCATTTACAGGGTATCACATTCACCCCTCCTTAAATACGCGACGTCCTCGTCGCGCCAGAATTAGTTAGTCCCAGAATCCCTCGTCTTCCGGTGCGTTCAATCCCCGAACCACACCGTACTAGCGGAGGTCTTGCTCTGATACCAAATGTAACGCCCCGTGATTTGATCGACTGTCTCCACAGACCAACACAGGTCTTTTTCAGCGTGTTTTGTCCTCACTCACACGCATCTCAGAAAACTTTCCAGGAGGTCACCCATCCTGATCCTCCTCCCGGCCAAACGCGTTTAACCTTGGAGTTCTCTCAAGATGTGTGCTAGAAAAGAAGTGTACCTTGTTGATATGGATAGCCAAATCAAGTCACTTAAGCATTTTAGATAGTATATCATTTACGGGGTATCACAGGTACTATCTATACTAACAAAGTTCACCTTCTTTTCTGACACACATCTTGAGAGAACTCAAAGGTTAAACGCGTTTGACCGAGAGTAGGATTAGGTTGGTTGACCTCCTGGGAAGTTTTTCGGGATAGGTGTGAGTGAGGACAAAGCACGCTAGAAAAAACTTGTGTTGGTCTGTGGAGACAGTCGATCGGATCACAGGGTGTTACACAGTGTCAACAATAGCCATGTTATTAAACCACTATCCCTAGTAGCCTCACGAAGAAGAAGCCGATTTCATACCAAAATAAGGAGCAAACGTCCTTGTGTACTCCATTTTTCCAAGATTTCAATCCCACTCAAAGTTTTAATCCAAAGTGGAAAATCAATTTGAGCCTTCCTCATGAGTTCATTCATACCTACCATTGCAACAATAGTCATAGCTTGCTTCATATCCTTGAGCAACTATTGCAAGATCATTACCCTCCAATGCAAGCTTTGGCCTTGGGATCGAGAAGGGAGGAAGATCGCAAGGGATGAAGATGGGTAGGGTATGGACCCATACTATACTCTCGACCCTAAAATTTTTTATTGTCAGACACAAATTCGTATCTTCAAGGAGACCCATGGTTTAGAAGATCTGCAGAGGATCTATATCTTTAATGTTTTACTTTCTCATAATATTTAGACAAAAAATTAATTTTACAAATAAAATATTAATAAATTCAACATATTTAATACGTTACATATCAACTTCAATAGAAAATTTAAAAAAATCAAATATTGCAATTTAAGCTAAATGATACAAGGTTCTTTCTTTCAAATTTGAAGTACATCAACAATTCAATAAGAAAAAATATAGAAAAGTTGACTTCTAGTAATCCATACTTCACGATATCATCCAGTTCACTTTTTCCACCCTATACAATAGATATTCACTTATCAGATCATTGCACAATTGTCAGATATGGTCAATTAGGATTTAATCAGGATCTAACGAGAATATGGTCTAAAGTATGGTAAATATGTAAGGGTATGGTATGAATCGATAGATCCTACTTCTTAACATGCACTTATACTCATACCCTGGATCCAGTCAAAGTCAACATACGCTAACACACGAGGTACGAGTCAGATTTTACCCACATGGTATAAGCATTTATGTCATCCCTAAAGATTTCATGCTGATGATGAGGCAGCTGAATTATTTATCGACTTGTCCAAAACAGAACAAAGAAGTTGCAATTGACGCTTCAGCTGCGCATTTTCAATCCTTAGTTTTTCATGTTCAAATGACACAGGAGCAGGCAACGCAGGGCCACCGCAGTTGTGGCAAAGTCGATTAGCATATGCATGTTTTAGTAGCTCATTCTCAGCCTCAAGCTTGTTGCTCTGTTCCTTGAGTAATCCGTTCTCATGTCTTTCCGATTGAATCTGAATAAAACATATATAAGTTTTCATCCATGAGCGTATAAGAAGGGATTGAAAAGAAAACAAAACTTAAGCATCAAAAGATCAATTCAGGAAAATCACCTTCAATAGAATCCTTTTGTTTTGGAACCAAAACTTGACTTGCCTAATTTTCATGCCAAGCCTCGTGCTCAATGCAAGTCTTTGATTCTTATTAGGGTGCGGGCACTCTTTAAAGAAACTATAAACAGAAGAAGACCAACAAAATCTTTCAAGGCTAAAGATAAACACCCTAATGGGCACGTGCTCGGATGGAATAAGGCATATGAGAATTAAACTACCACTACAACTACCAATACTGTTAGGCAAGAAGAGAAAGAGGACTATACTTTTCAAGCTCCTGAATTTGGTGAGGAGTGTGTCTATGGTACTTCTTCCGTGCAACTTCTTGCTCACCTGAAAATGCACTATTGATGCAAGATTGTTCCCTTATGAAACTCGACTGATCATTAGGAGCATCCATCTTCCCTTACTGTACCTATTGTAGCACAGACATTAATGCATGGACAACTAATTAACTAAAAATATGATGAACTAAGCCAATTCTAGAAAAGCTTGAAAGTAGTCACAAACATTAATTTATGAAAGTTGATTTGAGTAATAAGAAATTAAAATTCAGTTAGAACGAATATAGGGGCTGATTCTACACCCTAGAATGGTCACGAAAATATAGCTGATACAAGAGGAGAGGGTCATAGTAAAACAAAAGATATATAAATGAAGCATACAATATCGTTTACTAATACTCAAAATGTCAGCAACCATTTAATGCTCTTTGAGTTCTCTTCCATGATCTTATCTTGCACCATTTCTCGAGAAAGCTTTGTACAAATAGAGAGAGAGAGAGAGAGAGAGATAGTTCTTCTATTTCCTTGTCTTATAAGTTTTGATCTTTAGAACCATCAAAAATCCAGAGAAGACGACTCACTCCGAGTTCACGATATGACGGGGGAAAGAAAAGAACCAACCTTTATTTTATTACTCTCTCATGTCAACAACACTCGCTATGAGTTCCTAAAGAAGACGACTTTTGAAAAACCAGACAAAATTATTGCCTCAAAGAGCAAGAGTAACGCTAGTCCAATTGATTGATGAAATATTTGAATTTTGTATGTATATTTTGGTTCAATTCTTAATAATAAAAGCTCACATTAAAAATAATCCCTTAAATATGATCTAACACCAGTTAACACTTGTTCTAACAGTATAAAAGATGAATGGGATTTAATTTGTTGTGACTAAGATGGAAACCTGATTATGACAAAAAAATATAAAAAGATAGGATTCAACTAGATCCAATAATTTTCGACTACAAATTTGACAAAAAGTTTAACACAAGTTGGCTTGATTGGTTACAAATTTGAATACTTTTAAGTTTGTTTTGGTTGAATTTTAAGGAATTCAACTACACCTAACAGTTTTCGACCGTAAAAAAAGGTCCAGTTGATTCCTATATCTCTATCCTAAGATAGGGGAAACAAAGAGTAAAAAAAAGTATCTAAAAGATTCGTTTACAATGCAAGAAGAGCCTTTTTTTTTCTTTTATACGACACCAACCAAAGCTTCTATTTTCACGTACAAATGAAGACTTTAAATTAAAAGAAAAAATAACTATAAGTTCAAATTGATTAATCGTCACAATTTAAGTACTGTTTAGTTTTCAGTATTTTTTAAATTAAAACTGATTAATCTATAAATTCGATTTCTGATTACTTCTCTTATGAGACATCCATAAAAGTACCAAAATATTCATTAAGTTTAAAAATTACTGAATTGTTATTTGACCAAAAACTGAAATCGATCGTCAAAATCTTTTCTTAGTATACAATTCAAAAAACCACCAATTCAGAAAAGATCAAGATCTCAACGAGGTGATCGTGATGCGTGATGGATAATATGACAAATTTACCGTAGAACATATATATAATTCCGAGTAATATAAACAAAATAGAAAAAAACATAGAACATAGATCATAGAGAGTATAAAAGTGGTATGGAAAAAAAATGAAAACAATATATATCCCAATTGGGTATTCATTTTAATCACTATAATATTCTGAAAAGAGATCTATAGGAGACTTCCCCTTTAGAAGAACAGAGAGGCAGGTTTACCTTATGTCTCTTGTCTTAATTTCCTCCTATGTGTCTATCCTCAGTAATTTTAGAATTGGAGCAGGATTGACTCTGTATAAATAAGGGAAAAAATCCCCATTTTATTATGTAGACAAGCACTTATATGGAAGGTAAGTGGAACTCACGTGATAGACCTGATTTGACCTGGCGACTGACTAAATTGAATTTGAATTATACTAAAAAACGTTAAAACATAAATGCATTTTCGGGATTGAATTTGTAATTTCTAGTTAAGTTATAATAATTATTTATTAATTGATCTTTTTTGAAAGATAAATTTGTACACAATGCTAGGGTTTGAACCCTAGACCTCATTGAATTTGATAATGACTTGTGCTATTAGGCTACATGTTCTTTGGTATTTAGCAATTGATTTAAGTACTTCTTAGTGGTTAGATAAAAATTAAAGTTCCATATATGGTAGTCGTTGTGTTTTGAATTGTATATATAGATTGTAAATAAATTCATGGCGGATATCGTTAGCCAGCTGTATATACCAAATATGTAGCCCACTTTTGCGGTGAGAGAACACCATATACGATATTTGATTTGAACTTCTTTATGATTATAAATATTTAAAAAAAATTATAAATGTGTTGAAATCTCCATATTCAACCTAAAATCTTAAGATAGTCGGTTTATGAACTTTTCACACTTAGCAGTGTGAGATTCTTAACACGCCTTTTCAAACGAGACCATCGAGTCAAAGTTTATACGTACTTTGATTACACCATTGCGCGATGAAATGAGGGTCATGCGAGGACAATGGTACGTGATCCATCTGCTCTGATACCATGTTACAATGTTCACATGCAACCCAAAATTTTAATGTAATGAGTTGGTAGATTTGTCACACTTATTAACATGCTAACGACTCTTACACTTAACAATGTGAGATTCTCAACAATATGTTCATCTAATTTGAAGAAAAAAATTGACAGGCCTAAGAAATAGATAATCCGATATAGCAACATATCCTAGTTTGAGAGTTGGACTCATACCTTACTATTGATCTTAGAGAATTATCATTATTAGTCGCATACGCATACTCATAAGGTTTGCAAGTAGGGTTTAACCCTTAAATATTTTATTTTCTAATAATTTTTACACATAGATTTTAATTTTATAAATAAAACATACATTCTCTCTAAACTCTCCCAAACATAAAATAAAAAATCGAAGGGGTTCCACCGCCGGCTACCCTCCTTTCGAAGGAAGGTCCGAGAGGTTGTGGAATAATTGGACGGTGAACTTATTCATCGACAATCTTCCTTCATCCTGGAATGGACAGATGATGCGTCAATTCTTCGCTAAGAAAGTTAACATCCTCGACGCTTTATTCCTGGAAAATTGTCCAAAAGAAGCACACGATTTGGATTCGTTAGGGTCCGCTAAGAGGCGAATGCAAAAAGGGCAATTGCAGAGATATCCTCAGTCTCATTTAAAATTAAAATAAAACCCTAGTGGCCATTTCAAAATACAAAAGAGCGCTGAGAAATGTAGGGAGAAAAACAGCAACGATGAAGACAACAATATTACTTGAGTGAGAAAGCACAGATCCTAAGCCGGCAACACAGGGACGACGAGGCCAAAGGCTAGCTCGGAGCCTTGTTGCTCACTTGCATGAAAATAGCCAAATGACAAACTTATCATGTACGGGATTCACTCACCTCAACTACGAATCCTTGGTGGGGATTCAATACTTATTACACTCGCCGTTGCAACAGATTTAAAGGCATAGATCTTCAAACTCAAACACCTCAAAGAATGGAGAAGCAGAGGTGAAAAGAAAAAGCTCAGATTGAAGCATAAATGGGTCAATGGATTGCGGGCTGAGAGATTTTGAAATCTCAAAATGGACTAGATGAGGTCTTAGAAGCTAACAAGGAAACCCAGGTGACAACAACCAAAGGGAATGGGCCTGGTAATAAGACAGATGAAGCAAGATTTGGAAAAGCACTAGACCTAAACAACCAACTTTTCAAGGTGAACAAAATCAAGATGCGGATAAATAAATTTAGTCGGGAGTTTGGACCTCTAAGAAAACACTCTTCAGGCTAGTTGGAAAGATGACCTGGTGTAAAACGGAAAATTCTCTCGGAAGACTATCGTGGATTAACATTAAGCTAATCCCATTTAATTACAGCAGCTTTTAGATAGATTAGTATCTTTTGTTTATTTAGGTGCTCGCAAACACTAACCGGTGTAACAAATAATGAGTTTAATTACTTGCTATTTTGTCCATTATTTTTTGGAAAAATAATTGTTTTTTACTTGTTCAAAAAAATTACAAATAAAATTCAGTTCAACTCAAGACATTTGATACATTGCACAATTTTTTATATTAAAACTAAGAAATCTCGAGTTCAAACTATTTAAAATAGAGCGATAATAAATATTTGTTAGATAATTTTGTCATCTTTCAAAAATCTCACCAATCTCAAAAATGAATTAGTAGACTATGTATCTAAACATTAGGTTGTATAAAAAACATGCTCGTAAAATGGCAACACATGTACCAAAGGACATTTGGCCTCACAATATAAGGTGTAAGATAATTTGACAGAAAAATTACCGAACAATGGCTAAGTTATTCTTGTGATTAGTCATTGTCTTGAGTTGGGAGGAGAAAAAGGCAATTTTGGTGAGATCGGGTTTTTCCAAGGCTTCCGACGGCGCCGCCGGTGACCATGGTGGGGCTTTCATAGGATCTCGGGTTGGGGGGTGGGTGGTTGACGGTGCTCCACCTAATGCTGCCTCTTGACACTCAGACCGCCGCCGCTCAAATATTCCCATATGCTCTGGGATCGCCTTTTTGCAGCTGCCGACCCTAATGTTCACGCAGTGCCCTTTCCAATGACAACTCAAGTTTCTTTGGGGTGCAATAACCTCCCCTCTTCACCGTCGAATAACCCCTCGGCTTCGGTCTTCCACCGGCTTAGTTTTTGCTTTGGATTCAATTTGTGGAGACGATGAAGTGCCTTAGCGAGACACCTGCCATACGAGTGGTCATGGATGCCTCTACCCAGCCGCCACCTTCCCTACCACATGCCCAGCCGGTTAGGGCATCCACCTCAAAGAAGGTTCCTGTACAGACTATTTTGGACAGCTAAGTGCCTTCTGTGGTTGTTCTGAGTCAGAGCCCTGATGGGTTGAAGATGTTGGTTGAGTGCGTCCTACCTCTTTTCCAGATTCAACTCTAAAACGGTCATATGCGGCATCAATTCGTGCTCCCTAGGTTGAACCTCCATGCAAGTTGCTGCCAAATCCTATTACAATCCCCCTCTGATGAAAAATGAAATGCAAAATAGCTCTGGCCAAGAGCAAACATTCACCACGAAGAGTCGTTGGACGACAACTTCAAGATACTACCGTGTAAATCATGCAGCAGATATGGTGCAAAACCCTTAGGCAATACCAACCTCCCAACAAATGACTTACATTCACATTCTTAAATTTTTTTCACATAATATTGCTCGTTATGTATCATTGATAAATAGTCCTCTTTCAAGACGTGCTCTAGAGAATCCCTCTAGCCAACCCATGGGTAACTTGAGGCTCTCCACCATCACTTCCCTTCTCATCACGTGATACACTAGTCACTAAAGCACTATATAAAGGTGGTTGTTGAGGAGCAGTGACCTCTTTCTCTTGCCCGATCTGATTTTTTTTATGCACCTCTTCAGTAGCTCCCGAACTCTCGGTCAAACCCTCCTCAGTGAACCAGAGTTCGTTGTGCTAAATTTTTGGTGCTTACACCACTCACAACATCTTGTGACCACTAGCCGACTGCCCATTATTCAAACCCAACAGTGGGAGCCCCTCTGGATCATGCCCGAACACCGAGATCATCTCCTGCATGTGCACAACCGCCACTGGAGGCTGACTTGGCAAAGAACCTTGCTTGACAATGCCTCCATGAATAACCATAGTA
Source organism: Hypericum androsaemum (assembly GCA_963995505.1). Classification (NCBI taxonomy): domain Eukaryota; kingdom Viridiplantae; phylum Streptophyta; class Magnoliopsida; order Malpighiales; family Hypericaceae; genus Hypericum; species Hypericum androsaemum. The sequence continues at coordinate 11,277,667 of OZ023193.1, read as the reverse complement.
TGTTGTTGGATCTCTGCCCTAACCTACATCTCACCGGTCATCGAATGAGGCTCCACCAAAGGGTCATGTGTCACAGCCGGTGCCAGAAATACAAACCCGCCTTAAGTTTAAACCTTCATAAACTCGACCACCCGACTCAAGTCTAAAAAAGGATCAGTTGATGCCATAAAATCTCCTACCGCAAATGATGAACAGAATTATGAAACACAATTACGTAGATCTGGCTGGACTGGGTGCCTTACGTCAGGACCCCTCAGTCCAGCCATGGCCGACAGTAGGCTGCTGGCTGCGTGCAAAATGGCAGAGGCTTAGCAGAGCTCTCTATTATTTCTCTGTCTTGCTGATTGTACATATGTTCAAACCAAATACTATGAGCTAACTTTATGGTACCAAATATGTAATCCAATTTCACTAAGCTACAATATTTGGTTTGAACTTATTTATAATGATAAATATTTAGAAAAACTTACAAATTATAATAATTATTTAATGATTGATTTACATGTCTGTGGTCAACTCCTAGCTCTCCGCTGCTATGTTTGTAGGAGATCAATTAGTTTCGTCTATTATGGTCCATATATTTTCCTAGTTATTGTTTCCTATTTCTATTTGATCTCTGTTTCCTAGTTATTAGATGATAGGGTTAGCAAACTTGTGAGCCAAGTCTTGTAATCTTGTGGCTATATAATGCCAAACTTATTGGTGTAATAAACAAGTCTCTAATTTCTTCATGGTATCAGAGCAGAGATCCAATGCAAAATCCTAAGAAAACCAAAAGAAAAGAAAACCTACCCGTAGCACCATAACCCCATAACACCACCAAAAAATCCTAACATAAACCTACCGTAGCTCATCGTAGCCACAAATAAACCCACCGTAGCATCATGAAACCGGTACCACCATACATCATCAAGCACCGCCTGCGATGGCGAGAAATAGAAATAACCCAGCGACGGACATGACGTCGCCTTATTCTCCATCCCTCTGACAACCCAGGGCAACTCAATATAAGCGAGCTGCTCAATGAAAGAAACTATAGGGACTGGGTAGGAGAGATGATCAATTTCTTATTGGCCAAGAATAAGCTCGGGTTCGTCGACGGTACCATTCCCAAGCCGGAGGCAAGTTCGGGAGAATACAATAGCTGATTAAGCTGTGACGCGATGGTCAAGGGATGGTTGGCGATCGCAATTGACAAAGAAGTCAGGAGTAGCATGCGGTATGCCAAATCTGTGCACGAGGTATGGATCGACCTTAAGGAGAGGTTCGGAAAGACCAGTGCACCAAGGGCGTATGATTTACGCCATTCGATTTCACTGTTACACCAAGAGAAGATGAGTGTCTCGGCGTACTTCTCTAAACTGAAATCCCTCTGGGATGAGATGGAGTCAATCTCTCCAATGACCAGTTGCATTTGTTCGGCACGATTACAATATTCGGCCACTCGAGAGCAAGAATTGCTATACGTCTTTCTGATGGGATTGGACGTCATGTTTAGTACCATAAAGACTCAAATTCTCAGCACAAAACTGCAACCAAGTATATGGAAAGCCTATCATCTAATCCTAGAAGAAGAGCAAACTCGACAGATTGCATCCGCAAGACAGCCAAGCACAGAAGCTGCTGCTTTTCAAACTAGAAGTTATAATCAGATCGGTAAGGATGTAGCTAATTGGAAAGGAGGCCAGAAGGACAAGACCCGATGCACCCATTGTCAGAAATTGGGTCACTCTAAAGACCAATATTTTGAGCTGGTTGGCTACCCCGATTGGTGGAAGCGCGATGAGAATCACGAGGGAGGAAGGAAGGAGCGTGGGGACACATCTGCTGTTCAAAAATTTCCACCCTGCGTGGCCTAGGTTGGGGCCGATACAAGCTCAATTTTGGGATTGAGCGCTGATCAATACAGTCGACTCATAAAATTGTTACAACCAGGGGGAGACACTAGTGCACTCACTGTGCAAGGTTTGGGAGCGGAGGTTCACATGGCTGGTATGGATATAAGACGATGTCCTTGGATTATTGATTCAAGGGCAACCGAGCATATAACTTGTGATGCAAGTTTATTTTCAGGTCCCATACAACGAGCATCCAATACACCAGTAAAAATCCCTACTGGTGCATCCATTCCTGTTGAGGGAATTGGGACAGTAACCTTACCAAATGGAATTGTCTTGAAGAATGTGTTACATATCCCTATGTTTTGTTGTAATCTTATATATGTTCGCCGCCTATCGGAAGACCTAAATTGTGCTTTGACCTTTGTTGTGGGTTTGTGTGTATTGCAGGACCTACCTTCGAGTACCCTGATTGGAATGGCTAGGCACCACGAGGGACTGTATTTGATGGAACCAACATCAAGCAATGAGCGTTTGGGACATCCATCAGCGGACAAGTTAGGTCATATTCAGAATTTATGTAAGACTATCAATTTAGATCATAAACTATTTTGCGAGGCATGTATTCGAGCAAAGCGCACCCGCCCTCCTTTTCCCAATAGTTCAATAAAGTCAAGTTCGTGTTTTGCACTTATATATTGTGATATCTAGGGTCCATACAAGACAACTTCTTTATTTGGTGCTCGTTATTTCTTGTCGATCATGGATGACTATAAACGTGGCACATTGGTCTACCTTATGCAAGACAATCTGTTGTCTCTAAATTCCTGACAATGTTCTGCAACATGATAGAGACACAGTTTGGCAAACGAGTCCAGCAAATCCACACTGACAATGGGATGGAATTCTAATCACACAACATGATGGACTATTACAGGGAAAAAGGGATTGTGTTACCGACTTCCTGTCCATACACACCGCAACAAAATGGTGTGGTGGAACAGAAATATCGGCACATCTTGGACACAGCAAGAGCATTACTCTTTCACTTCGGGCTGCCTACATACTTTTGGGGGGAGAGCGTGTTGACATCGGTTTATCTGATCAATCGCTTGCCATCCAGAGTGATCAAGAACAAGACACCATATGAGGTAATTTTTGGCAAAGAACCTACAAACGATCTTTTGGCTGCCTAGCATATGCACATGTCCATACACCACATCGGGATAAATTTCAAGAAAGAAGTCGTCGATGTGTATTTGTTGGCTATCTGGAAGGGCAGAAAGGCTACCGAGTTTTCGATCTCAAAGATAGAAAAATTTATCATTCTAGAGATGTGACATTCATGGAAAATGTGCATCCTTACAAAGAACACACAAAAACAATGAGCATGCCACCTCTTTTGAATTCTGAAACTATTGTTGTTGATGACAAAATGTCGACTGAAGATGGAGCTTTCGTTAATCACAATATTTACGATGCTGCACCCGAAAATGAGGTGGAAATAGAAGATGGGAATCCCAGTGAGTCCACTACTGCAGCTATTGTTCCTCCCACTTGTCCGCCTCATCGAAGCACTCGCGAGAAACATACTCCGAAGTACTTAGAAGAATTCAAAACATGCTTGCCACCTTCCATCTCTCGCATGCGGCTTGCCTCTCAGTTTGGGAACTCAGTGGTATATCCTCTTACTCATTTTGTCTCTTACTCAAGATTTTCAGACTCACACAAGACTTTTCTTGTTGCCATCACACATCGTGAAGAAAACAAATAGGCAGTGAAGCATGTTGCTTCACATACTCACAGGGCAGTGAAGCATCCCGAATGGTGAGAAGCCATGGCAAGAGAACTACAAGCTCTTGAGGCAAATCAAACCTGGACACTAGAGTTTCTACCACCAAGGAAGAAAATAATTAATTCTAAGTGGGTGTACAAGATCAAGTACAAGCCCAGTGGCGAGGTTGAGCGCTACAAAGCGCGTTTGGTTGTAAAGGTCTTTACTCAAATTGCTGGCATTGATTTCCATGACACTTTTGCTCCCGTGGCTAAACTAGTTACAGTTTGCTGCTTACTAGCCATTTATGTACAGAGAGGCTAGTTTATCACGCAATTGGATGTCAACAACACCTTCTTGCACGGTGAGCTAGACGAGGTAGTCTATATAAAGCCACCCCCAGGTTATAGCTCGCCAACAAATCAGCGTGTATGCCGGTTGCAAAAGTCTCTCTATGGTCTTCGTCAGGCATCACGCAACTGGTATCACAAGTTTGCGCAGGCCTTGTTGTGCATAGGTTTCACGCAATATCATTCTAACACATCTTTATTTTTCTTTTCCGCCAACATCATCATCTTATTTGCCTTGATCTATGTGGATGATGTTATTCTCGCAGGCAATGCGCTCATCAAAATCAAGGAAGTCACATCTTATTTGGATGCACGTTTTGGCATCAAGGACTTAGGTGATCTGAATTATTTTTTGGGGATCGAAGCAGCCCGCTCTGCTAAGGGCTTGGTCCTCAGTCAACGTAAATACACTATTGATATATTACAAGATAGCAAAAAATTGGTTGGTCGTCCGAGTTCTTTTCCAATGGAACAAAATCATCGTTTATCACATACCGCGGATGCTACCGTGGTTGATGGTGGACGTTATAGACGGCTAGTAGGATGGCTTCTCTACCTCACAATAACTCGGTATGATATTGCCTATACAGTTAGTATATTGAGTCAGTTTGTGACAAACCCGCGACAAGCTCACGTTGATGTTGCCGCGAGAGTCCTTTATTATCTAAAATAGTCGCCTGGCCAAGGTATTCTTTTACCCTCCGATGGTCAGTACAGTTTAATAGCTTATTGCGACACTGACTGGGGAGGCTGTCCTATGACTCGTCGTTCTCGAACGGGTTATTTCATTCTTTTGGGTGGTGCACCTATTTCTTGGCGTACGAAGAACACTCAGTAGTGGCTCGCTCTTCCGTTGAGGCTGAGTACCGTGCTATGGCCACTACAGTTAGCGAGATCATTTGGCTCTGATGGTTGTTACGTGAGCTTCACGCACCGCAGACTGGCCCGACTACACTCTACTTTGATAACCAGGTTGCACTTTACATCGCTGCTAACCCTGTCTATCATGAGCGTACTAAACATGTTGAGATTGACTGCTATTTTGTTCGAGAACGCGTCCAATCCAAAGAAATTACTCCTCGCAAGATCGATAGTGCTGGCCGATTGGCCGACATCTTTACCAAGGCTTTAGGACGACATCGCTTCCAATTCTTACACGGCAAGTTGGGCATTGCGGACCTCCATGCGCCAACTTGAGGGGGAGTGTAGGAGATCAATTAGTTTTGACTATTATGGTCCATATATTTTCCTAGTTATTGTTTCCTATTTCTATTTGATCTCTGTTTCCTAGTTACTAGATGATAGGGTTAGCAAACTTGTGAGCCAAGTCTTGTAACCTTGTGGTTATATAATGCCCGACTCATTGGTGTAATAAACAAGTCTCTAATTTCTTCAATGTTGGGCAGGAGCATCTGCAAGCTGACCTGGTCAGACGAGCACGAGGTTTATCTTCGAGATTGGGTGATACAGATACAACATACATTTAGAGAAGGAGAATCAGGTGGCAGATTCATTCTCCAAATATACTTTGACCATAGATTATGAGTATGTATCATCTGATACACTTTTTGACTTATGCATTGATGTATACTTAGATGATTTGAAAGGGGTAAGTCTACTTCGTTGTACACGAACTTCTGTTTTAACACGTGATTAATAAAGATTAGTAGCCACCCGCCCCTCGATTTCTGCCAAAAAAAAAATTAGCATGTTAGATTCTCTAAGACATTGCGTTTTTAAAATGTAGTTTTTTTTAATTTTCTTTAAGATGGAAAACCTTTTTCTAAGAGGGCGGAATTCGTGTAATTGATAGATTGGAAGAAATTGCCTTTTTGTTTTTGTTTTGAAGAGTAAGAAATTACATGTCAATTTACTAATTTCATCGGTGGATAACACTATCTAGGAACCTCAACAAGATCCCAATTATGTTTATTTGTGGAGTAGTAGGTCGCTCGTTATGTCGCTAATATGGAAACGATTCGTTAGTTTATGATTGTGTCGTTCTTGGGTTTAGAGATTTTAATTACTTATCGCAACATTAATTTGAGTCGGAAATAGATTCCATGAGCAATTTATGTACTCTGTGATTGTATTAGGTGGAAAGTATATTTCCAAAGAAAAAAAAGGTGGAAAATATATCATAATCTCGTAAAATGGCAATACAAGTTGGTCCAATATCTCGATTAGCCGCATCTTATAACAATACCGTGTGACTCTCAATCTCACAAACTTTGTAGAACTCTTTTTTAAAAAAACTTAAAACGTCTTTAAAAAAAATCTAGAGTATATTATCTCAAGTCTTTCGGATATAGTCAAATAGACGATGTAGTTCCTACTTTCAGAAATATATGTAATCTTCTGTATATTTTGATTTTATTATACTCTATCCCTCGCTAACATCATCGATCAATAAATAATTTTTTATGCGCTTACAAAAAATTAATAATTTCCTCTTCGACGCCGCTGGTGTTCTCCGATAGCGTCCCCCAAAACGCCCTTCACTCCATTGCTTTCTTACTCGACGACGAAATTAACTTACAGGTCTGCTCGGCCAAAATCTCGGCCTCGGAGTTACTAGCCGTCTCACCTGGTCGCGTGTCTTGGTATACTCCGGCGAACTCTGAACGCTAAAATCTGCTCGCTTAATTAAACGCTCCTCCCCCTTTCCTCCCCTCTCCCTACTCTACCTGGGGACCCACTTAGCTTCGGACAAAGTCTACTAGAACAGCTTTGTTGCAAGTTGATTTTTCTTGGTGCTTTTCCACATCGCCACACCATTCTGCTTCCTATGCTCGATCAGCACCAAAAACAACGAAATGTAGGACAATTAAAGGCTAAACCACACGACCACCTTCCTATTTTTGCAAGTTGATTCATATGAAAGGCTCACTTGTTCATATGAATTGTAGAGGAGATGAACTAATTCAGTAGTGACTGAGCGGAAGGAAGGCTGTTCACCAATATTTGGAATCCGATGGTGAGGATCGATGCATCTCCATCGACGAAAACATAGCCATCCTCAAATGGTGCCTCAGTGGTGATGGGCGGGCTACCAATATCAGATGAACCATCAGGAGTGACTGCGAACCCGAAGGGTAAGAGTTGGACATAAATTGGAACTAATCCAATTCAGCACAGACATTAGTGCCTATTTAGGGGCACTTCAAGAAAAGCTTGGAAGTAATCAAATAAATTAATTTATGTTTCAAGTAACAGGAAATCAAGATTTGGTTAAAACAAAATAATAACGCATTGTGGGTGCCTATATAGGGGCTGACCCTACACCCTTGGTTTGGCCAGCAAAAATAAGTGTGATCTTTATATCCTAGATGTTTATATCTCGGGTTAATCTTTGCTATAAATATAATTGTAACAGTTGTCTTTCTGTCTATAGTCAAAAAAGAAGAATAGGAAATCCATTTCCTTTCTCCTTGTACTCTCAAAGAGCACGTGCACGTGAAATTTACACTACAATATAAGCTAAAATAAAAAAAATCAGATGATATGAGACACCATAAAGAAGAGAAAGATCAGAATTAAATAAACAATTAATAAAATTATTCTAATTTAAACAACAAATCTTGAATTCGAACCATTGGAACACATTAATATAAAATAATATTTTAAAACTCACGGTCCGATCGGTAATCTGACCAGTCGGACCGCTACCTGGGTTTTATTGTCTAAATCCAAGTAAGCAGTTCGACTAGCCAAAATTTGGTCAGACCTTCCAGTCAGGTGCTTTCGGCTGATCCAGTTCGCCTGGATCAGAAAAATTTGTGTTCATTTTTTCCATTTTATGGGATTTGATTTAGAAATAAAACCTTAACTTCCACAATCGGAGCGTGTACATCACTTTAGGATCATAACAAACTTATCTTTTTGACAATTCTCGATAATATGTCAACTAAGTCAAACGAATTAGATTAATATGTCGAACAAGAAAACTTGTATAATCATCTCCTTGTACTTTTAGACTTGTTTAATTCATGTTTAAATACTTTATCTGGATAATTTGTATAATAAAATTGCTAAATATTTGAACTTATTTGGTATTTTATAATTTTTATGCTAAGTTAAATTTATTAAACTTTATTTAATAATATTAATATAAAATAGAAGTTTCTGTCCGACCGGGCGAACCATAAATTTTAAAAATTTTAGGTCGCCTTCCGAGTCGATTTTAAAGACATTGATATAAAATAAATGTTGAGATAATTTTGCTAAGATTAAAAAATCATATATGTAATGTCGGCCTAAGATGTTGATGTAGTTTTTATTATATAAAAAAACCCACCAATGGTGAAAATGAACCAAATCTCAGAAAATATAAAAGGGCAAGTGTCCTTCGTGTTTGATTAAATTGACGATTTAATCTCCTGTGTTTCAAAATTAATTTTTCCGTCCGCCGTGTTTGATTTTATTATATTTTCGGTTCCCTAGCTGACGTGAACAACTTTTTTTCATTATTGTCACTGAAGTGACAACAATACCCTTCAACATGTGACAAGTCAACCTCCATGTTCTTCAACCTATGGACAAGCGACCATAGGGTTCTTAAAAAAAATTCAATTAATTAAACACAAAAAAATCCAATTAATTAAATTCTTAGAATACCAAAAAAAATCCTATGCTCCGAACGGTGTTGGCACTTCCCTTCCATCTGCGGATTTAATTAAATTGGCTATAGGTGTTGGAACACCTAACAAACCCACCTTCGTTTTCTTTGGTGTGATTTTGGTTACAGGAGGTTGATAATTGTTTGGGTGATTGTTGGTTTTAGAGAGAGATGGCAGGTGGTTTGCGGAATCAACGAATTGGTCTCCCTTAAACCCATCGTTCTCCAGCGGCGGCGGTGATACCATAATGGAAGAATCTGAAGACCCCTAATTCGAGGACTAGGAAATTAAGAATCTGAAGACGCAAGGAGAGGAACAATTGGGGTTTTGAATTGCTTGTTTGGTGACTCCTTCAATTAGGTTTATCAATTTCAAATATTAGTGATTTAGTGGGTAGGAGGTAGATGATGATGATGTCACCGACTAGGATGTAGAAGAAGAGATGATCTCAGCGATTTTTTTTAAATTTTTTTCTTTGGATATTTTTTTTATTTCAATGATAAAAACGAAAAAATTGAATGCTGACATCAGCCAGGGACCTGAGAGTATAATAAAATCAAATTCAAGAGATGAGAGAATAATTTTTGAAACACGGGAGACTAAATCATCAATTTAGTCAAATACGAGGGACACCACAGTAATTTACCCAATATAAAAACGGTTGTCTTTCTTATTTGGAAAAAAAAATCTGTCTCATATAGAAGAAAAATGAGAGATCATATGATAATCATAACAATTAGCTTTGAAAGAATTTTTTATACTACCTAGTATCCGGATATCCATTGGAACGACGAATCTAAATTTGAGTTGGATAAAAATTTTTAAATAAAAATTAATTACATCTTGTTCATTTATCTCTTTTTATTTTTATCTTATGAATCGGAAAAAAGAGTGAGACCAAACTGATGTCACTGACTAAAATTTTCCCTAGCAATTAGTTTGTGCGGCACCCAAATTTCTTAGCCTAAGTAAACCTTTCTCGATTCAAAAATTCTGCATAACTCGAAAGAGAGAAAGAACTCAAGTATGTTTTACAAGTGAGAGAATATTTGTATTGCTCAATTATTCAATTACAAATGATGGTTGGATGATTTAAAATGAAGGGAAAGCCGTTTATATAAGTGCCAAGTAGTCAAAGAGAACACAAATATTAAATGGTAACTATACTGGGATTGGTGGAGATGGTCAACCTTATAACTCCCATGGACCATGTACAAGTATACAACTTTGACCTTTTTTCTACGTAAAAATTTACCTTTTTAAAAAAATTGACCTATATATTAATTTGAGAGTTGATTTTAATAATAAAAAATCAAAATTCGATTAAAACAAAATATAAAGACATCCTTTATAAGGGCTAACTCTACATCCTTGAGTTGGCAACGAAACTACAGCGCATATGACCATAAAATATCGTTTAATAATCCTTAAAATCTTAACAACCCTTTAAAACAAAAGCAATTATAGAGGTTTTTGGTTTAAACTTTTGACGATACAACAATATTAAATATTTATTTGAAAAGTTTTGCTATCATTCTAAATTCTTCCTAACTCTAAGAAGATAATTTCAACCAAACATATAAGCACTCAAGAGAAAGAAAAACCTTTAGTAAATGTTCTTGAGTACACTTCCATGATCTTATCTTGTAACTAATTAAAAATCAGCTACCATTTTTCGTTTTCCAGAAACTAGGAAAATAAGATCTCCATTATGCAAAATTATAGCGCAAAAAACCCATAAAGATTAACAGGAGTTGGTCTGGTCGGTGAAAATTTTGAATTTTTTAAATATATTTTATTTCAATTCTTATTAATAAAATAATTTGATTAAAAGAATTATTAAGATCCACCGAGATCCGACAAGTTTTTACCTTAAAAAAAAAGACAAAGGCCGATTGGGTTCTCTCTCTATCTTAAGATTACGGAAAACTGAAATAAAGAATGTTCGGTTTGATACAAAGATTAAAAAAAGTCAACAAAGTGTCAAAGAAAAGAATGTAAAAGATTTAGAAACCCTTAAAAATGAAGGAATTTTTTTATACGATAACATCCGAAGCTTCTATTTTCATTTAAAATGAAAACCACAGCACTACTGGCAATTACGACAGAGAGAGGATGGACGCTTTTATGGATGGAGATGGATTTTATGTATGTCTACACTTTGGTCCGTGATAGGAGCAAGGCAGTTCCATGGCAATTTCGCAATAGGTGGTTACAGGTGCTGGAGCGGTTGCGCGAAGGAAAGAAAAAGCAAGAAAAGACATGAAAAAGGCAAGAAAAGGCATGAAGAGGCAAGAAAATTAAAAAAAGGGCAAGGAAAAGACAAGAAAAGGAAAGAAAAGACAAGGAAAAAAAAAAGGCAAGATAAGGCAAAATAAGGCAAGAAAAGGGAAGGAAAAGACAAGAAAAGGATAGATAAGGAAATAAAAGGCATAGATACATAGTAGATTACCATTAAAAATGTATTGAACTAAAGTTTTTGTGTGTAAATTTATTAAAAAAGTGAAAAAATTTATGGAAAGGTTATTAATCTTTATAATTTTATCTATTTGGTGGATCTTACGATCCGTGTTACGATCCTACGATCTATGCTTTCTTTATGCCCAACCGATCTTTAGTGGGATCCCAATTTTGACAACCTTACAAGAAGAGTCGCTCCATATTTAGTTCTTGTGCTTGACTCTCATTGTTGAAACACAAGAGATAAAAAGAACATTCTAATGAAACTTTGAATTTCTTCTAATAGTACATGTCTCTGTACTGGTTTCTAACGTTTAGAAACAAAGGAGCATCAGGCTTATAAAAGAAAAATACTAAGTTTCAGTTGACTATTATGGATGTGATGATGGCTCGATCTAGATCGGTGCCTATTTAACTATATCAGGTAACCGTAAAACTCGTAGACTTGTTTGGAAGTTGAACATATTTTATCCAGAACATATGATCTAATAGGTATTAGAACTCAAGATACAAACTAATTTGGTATTAGATATGAAGTTCCAAGAAAATAAGTACTATTGTGTCCATTTTCATGGAATTTTGCCTCAGATAGCAATTGCAATACTTGATTATGAATATAATTAAGTATCAAATATGTGTTCTATTTAAGTTGTATCCTGAACTAACACCATTGAAAGGTAGAGTTAAAACATCACCAATTCTTACTCATATGGACGAAGTTGACGACCAAGGGGGCACTTTGTCTCTTTTAAAGTGTGTAACCTATGCAGTAAGAAAGAAATCACGTCGAGTTTAAAGAATCAAGCCTTTGACCTACAAAGAAAAAGGAGGAGCTGGATGAGTATAAGGATGAATCGTTAAGGTGACCAGTTTTGTGAGACGACCGCAAGGTAACAAGTCATTACTTGATAACTAGTATAGTTGATCTTTTATAGTACGTTGGTATGTACTTGACGGTGCATGAGGATTGAGCATTTGAACTATTGGAAAGAGTGTTCATTTTTTAATATTGTTTTGAGAAGAACATGGTATTGTTCATCAAAAGAGATGCACCATAAACTGTTAATAATAAAATGGATTGGCCGAAAATAAAAAAAAGAACTTTGGAGGACATGATGGATTTCATGTTCTGTAGTGCCAGATGTAAAAATTACTTTAGAGGACATGGTAGATTCCATGCTCCATAGTACCGAATAAAAAAAAGGACTTTGGAGGACATAGTGGATACTATACTCTTTAGCGCCAAAGTTGCCAACCAATTTATTTATGAAAATGATAGCTGCATGTCTTGTGGTATAATAGATCTATCATAGGAATTAATATTACAAGACATAGTAGGGGTTAAGCCTTGGTATATCATTACATTGAGAAAATAAGTACATCGGATTTGATTACTTAGAGTCTAAGAAGGCTATTACCCAAAGCGAGTAATCTAGGAACTAGTCACTGGATAATGGGTGAGTCCTGAAAAAATCTAGAAAAGATTTTGGACTTTTGCAACTTTCTTTTTGTGCTAGAAAGATGCTTGGAGGCTAGTTGAATAACTAGCTAAAGAACTATCGGTCAACTTCAAGTTGGATGTTAATACGTAGGAGGTGCAGTTTCTTGGTATCAAAGAAAGAAACATGTATATCATATTAAATGATAAAGTCGAAGTTCATAACTTTGGAAAATACAGGCAAAGAGGGAAAATGACTAAGGGATCTATTATTAGATGTTGAGTTGTGGCCACAGCCTATACTAGTCATCTCTTTGTACTGTGATAGTCAAGCGACTATGTCTAGCATTTTTTTCGGTGTATAACAGAAGAAATTAGACATTTTGGCTTGAGGCATGAGTACGACAGATACTCGATATTGGCAGGTATATTCACGATAGTGTTTAATGGACCGACAATGATTTGGAAGTCTATTCACCAAATGACTCTCAAGAGACTTAATAAAAGTGCATGATTTTTGAGAATTGATCTAGAATTTCTAACAAAGTCACAAATAGTGGGAACCTAACCTCTATTCTAGTACTACTCCTAGTCTAAAGGTTTAAAGGATAATAACAAACTATTGTTGTGGCAGAAAATAACGTACGGACCAAAGTACTTGTTTGGTGTTGGAGGTTGAAGTATTACAAATACTCTTAATGGAGTCAACTTATCGGACAAAGAGACAAGTGTATTGTCTTAAGATACTGAGACATAAAAAAAACTCTACCTATATGAACATCGGGAGTGGTACTGCTTCTAACAAAGTTCACAGGTAGAACTTTGTAAATGTTCGTGAAACTAGGAAGAGCACAAGGCCATTAACGGTGCTGAAATTCTCTGGTAACTAAGCAAAAGGTTCGTAGCTTATGTGTGAAATTATTTTTGAATTGGACACAAGGAATTGAGGTTTAAGCAACTAGCCACCATCAATTTTATTCAAACTTTGAAATGTTTTCACTAATAAAAGGTTCAAGTCGAAAGATACTTTTTAGATGCATAAGACTACGGGATTGGTGGATTAAATTGTTAACCAAGTGGAGATTGTTGGTGTCCTTTGAATTTAATCAAAATAGTGGCTACTGTCACTTGCAAAGGAAAGACGTGGCTACTGCCACTTGCAAGCAACATCAGTTTATGTCATTTGGTTTCACAACCAAATGATAATCAAAAGACAAATGGTTAACAATTTGAAAGAAAATGAGAAAGAGATTAAGAGAGAAATGTGTCTCTTCATCAACGGTGTTTGATGACATTTTAAGTGATTTTTAGTTTGCTATATAAAGGACCAAGCTATTGTCATTAAATGATTCCATTCATTCTCATATTTCCTCTCCTCTCATATTGTCCACCATAAAGACATTCTTGTTTAGTTCTAGAGGTGATATTCTATTGCTTGCCATTTAGAGTATCTAGAATTTTATAGTAATCCTAGGAGTGTACTTGTCGGAACCCGTTGACAACGTATAGTGGGGCCAAATAACACTTTAAGAAAAGTGATCACAAATCACACCTCAAGAACACAAATATGAAGACTTTCATCGGGAGAGGTTCATGCATCGTCGAGTCAATTATTTGGATGACATTGGTGACTCAACAACCATAATTAGAGAACCACGTTTGCTCGAAAATTGACCATACCTTGTCGAATTTATCAACAATACAAGAACCAGGTTCTATCCTCACAATTTACTACAACATAAAACACACCAGTAAAGTACCAAAAGATTACTAAGCACCAAGAGACACCCGTCTTATACAAAGAAAATAATCTTCCATTAAGAAAAGAATGAGATCCCATCAGGGTGACCGCTATAGATGATAACAATCATACGAGGAATTGAGATAAAACACGTATATAATTCCTAGCAATATTAACAAAATAGGAAATGAAACATAGAGCGAAGAGATTATAAAATGGGGATCAGATTTGGTCTTGGAGGCCAAATTTAGCACGGTGCTCGAGAATTTTTATTGAAGGACACGCGGGGACTATTTTACAAAAATATAGAAATAGGGGGAGAAAAATGAAAAAAGTTTACATCCATTGAATCGTAACTGGGTAAACCATTGAATTGTAACTGAGTAAACTATTAAATCGTAACTGAGTAAACTATTGAATCGTAACTGAGTAAACTATTGAATAGTAATTGGTTAACTGGGACGGTCCCAATTTATCCGGGACGGGAAAAAATAGACCATTGAATCATAACTAGGTAAACTACTGAATCATAACTAAGTAAACTATTAAATCATAACTAATTAAACCATTGGACCGTCTAAGAGTCCTGGTTGAATTTGGTCTTTCAGGACCAAATCCGCTCCCTATAAAAGGGTATGGGTAAAAAAGAAAGCAACATATATCCCAATTGGGTTTTCATTTTTTATCGCTATAATATATAGTAAAAGAGATCTAGGAAAAAGACGTCCCCTACGAGGAAATAGAGAGGAAGGATTATCTTATCTCTCTTATCTTAATTTCCTCCTCTATCTATCCTCAGTAATTTTTGAACTGGACCAAGAATAAATGTGTGAGAATAAGGAACAGATAGTCACATTATATATATATATATATATATATATATATATATATATATATATATATATACCACCACTTAAATGCATAGTTTTAGAAAATGTGGTTCGACTTGACGGTCCGATCAATCATACTACGAATTAGTTATCATAGCGTACCAGATTTTTGAGTTGGGACAATGACCTTGCGAACCGGGTATGGATTGGGTACGGAATGCTCAGATTCCGAACCGTTTGGAATGAAGACACGCGGAGACTTTTTTACAAACGCGCTAAAATACGGGGACCAAAATGAAAAAAGCCACGCACAAACGCAGACCGGATACAAATGCCATTATCACATAACTGCGCATGCCAGTATCACATAACTGCGCATGCCAGTATCACACAACTGTGCGTGCCTGTATGACCTTTTTGCAAAAATGCTAAAATACGGGGGACCAAAATAAAAAAAGCCACGCTCGCTATTATCATAAACGGGACTTGCCGCTGTCACAAATACACATGACATTATCACATAACTGCGCTTGACATTATCACATACATACACTTGCCGCTGCGGTCCTCCTTCACTCCAAACCGTACGAAATCAATTCTTTCACTCCGTACTCAATCCACTCCCCTTACGAACCACCCAAAATCTGGTCAGATTGATAATTTGCATAAATTTTTGGCCCGGATTTTCTAGTTAGTAGGTCTGAGGGGTAAAATCAGAAAAAATATGACTGCCCATTTTTACCAACACTTTAACCTAAAACACCTTTCCAAGAAAAACCTAAAACACAGAAACAAAAAAGTAACTCTGGAGGAGGAGGAAGGAAGCAAGAGGTGAATGGGGGATGAGGAATGCCGCCAAAGGAGAAGGCTCAACGAGGAGAGTCGCTGGAGAATAGAGAAGGAAGCTCGAGAATGGCCACCCAAGAAGGAAGGAGGAGGCCGCTGGAGGATGGAGGAGGAGGAGGCCATCGGAGGATGGAGGAGGGAGGAGGAACTCGGACGAGAGAGAAAATGTTTAGGATGTAAAAAAGAAGTGATTTTTTGGAAAGAGAAAGTGTCTCGGAAGAGAGAAGGTAAAAAAAAAGGTGCATTGGGAAGGAAAACGTGGGAAGATGAAAAAATCCTGTCCGACTATGAAAACACCCATGACCGTGAGAGCATAGCAGGTCGTTGTGGAGGTCATTTTTTAAAATAATGCTTAAATGGAAAGAGAGTGGGACAAATCTCATAGACCTTGTTTGACTCGTCGACTAATTAATTTAAATTTAAAATATACTAAAAAAGCTTTTTCAGATTTGAAATTTTAATTTCTAATCAAGTTATAATAATTATTTAGCAATTGATCTACGCATTTGTTGGTGATTGAGGTGGCAGCAAATTTTTTTCCGAAAGATGAAATATTTACTCTTTTCTTTTCCAAGGATGGAAAACATTTTTTCTACTAATTATATCTATTTGTGGATAAACTATCTACGAACCAATATTTTTTTTAAAAGTAGTCCAACCAACACTCTAATCGGTCGGCTCAACCTGGGATCTATTAGATCATTTTTCTACATAAATTCGAATGGTAGTTTAACCAATTGGACTAGTCGATTGGACCATCTCAATAATAATATTTTAAAAAATCTATGATTTGACTGGTTAGACCATGACTCGATAATAATACTTGGTCATTTTATGCTAAACCCTAGAGAGCGGTTGGACGGGTGTACGACATCGTTGATCACCAATTCAACCTGAGACTTTCTTTTAAAAAATTAAAATTTTAAATACGGTAGCCGTTGCTCTTTGAATTGCATAAATGGATTGTACATAAATTCAAACTGAATATCACTAGCTAGGTGTATAATTCCAAATATGTAACCTATTAGTGAGAGAACACCATATAATTGACTTAAAATACTTTGTTTAAACTTATTTATAATTATAAATATTTAGACAAAAGTTAAAAATATATTCATCTAGTTTGTAGGAAAAAATAGATAGCCCGGGTGATATATAATTAGGGATAGCAATAAGTATGCTATCAATATCTTAGTTTGAGATTCGAAAGTTTGATTCATTCTCTATTATTGATCTTAAATTTGTTACTATTAGACACATACTATTACTTTGAGAATTTGTAGGGCCTACAAGTTTTGTATGACTTGATCGTTGAACGGTTTATTTTTTTATAATTTGTAGACATAAATTTTAGTTATATAAGTAAGACTAATATAATTCAAGACATTTGATACATTGCACATAAATATTCTTACATCAAAATTTATAATTTTATTGAAAAAAGCTAATTAATTTACATTCTCTTTAAAAACTTACGCAATCCTTAGAAAAAAGTATATAGATTAGAAAAAAATATAATTTTATTGTGGTCTTGGCCTTTTGAATTTGATATATAGATTATACATAAAGTCAATGTTGGGAGTATGACGGGAAAGTGGAAAAGGCTCTGTTGGTTGGCGCCAGCAGACCATTGGCTACAACCAATGTGCATATTCGAACTCAGTTTTGGACTCATAAGATGACCTAGTTAGATTGCATGGCATGCTAGGGTTTGTCTGTATCTAATAGGGCATGTTACCCTAAGTTATATAATTTTGTGGCTCGGTACTAATCAATAAAAGATCTCCTTCTTTTCGTGGACGATGGCGGTTGGTCGTATTACGTTATCTCTTGTGTCGTGCTTGCGTTATTATTTCTTTGAAAATTTTCTAACAACTGGTATCAGAGCCTAGGGAGAGGATGGCAGATCATAGTGCGAAGTTTGGATCATCAAATTTTGGGTTATAGCAAAGGCGTGTCAAATATTTGTTGGTGCAGCAAGGAATGGTCAACGCACTCTCGGGGAAGAAGCCTGAGAAGATAGAGGAGCAACAGTGGAGAGAGTTAGAGGCCAAGGCGGTGACAATGATTCGATTGTGCTTGGCAGAAGACGTGATGTATCACGTCATGGATGAGGAGTCACCGGGAAGGGCTCGAAAGAAGTTGGAGCAAATGTGTATGTCGAAGTTGTTATCGAACAAGTTTTATTTTAAGCAAAGGTTTTACAGGCTTAAGATGATGGAAGTCTCAGATTTTAGCCAACACATTGATGGTTTCAATCAACTGTTGAGTTGTTGGAATATGGTCGATGTGATGTTCGAGGACAAGGAAAAGGCATTGTTGCTGCTGAATTTCTTGTAATTTTCCTACAAAACTTTGGTCACAGTTTTAACTTGGGAGAAGGAGACTCTGGTGTTTGAGGATATCGCAGGTACTCTGTTAGCGTTCTATCAAAGAAAGAAGGTCTGCGATGAATGAGGAGTAGGTCTAGTTATGAGGGGAGACCATGATCGTAGAGATGGAAGATGAGCGAGGTCGCGGTCAAAGAGGTTCAGTAGAAATTGCTTCAAGTGCAGAGAAAAGGGGCACACAGAGAAGGATTATCCAGGAAGAGCTCGAGACCTTGGAGGAAAAGGATCAGCATCCATGAATACAACTACATATTCGAAAAGGTCAGAATTGTACTGTCTTCCTGTCTTATCAAATTCAAAGCATCCTGATGATTTTAGGATTTTGGCTAGCGTTTGTTTTTGGCATAAAACGGCCAATAGAGGGTAGTTTGATACCTACAAATTTGTTAATTCAGGTATAGTGACTATGGGCAATGGATCTACTTGTAGAATAGTTGGCATTGAGGATATATAGACTAAGATGTGGGATGGTTTCGTGAGGACTTATGCGGGGTTAGATATGTTCCAAAAGTAGAAAGGAATTGTATCTCATTAGGATCCTTAGATTATAGTGGGTATGGCTATAAGATTGAAGATGATCTAATAGAGGTGGAGAAGGATGCTGCGGCAATGATGAAGGGTGAAAGGAATGCTCGAAACACCTACAGGTTAGTGGGAAGTACTGCTGTAGGTAGAGTCACCTCATAGGAGTCTGATGGTATAGGAAAAAAATTTTGGCGTATGAGGTTGGACCATATGAAGGAGCGAAGTCTTAACATGATTGGTTTGAGTGTAGTCAACAAGGTTCTTGGAATGAAGATTCGTGGGGACGAGGTTAGCAAGGCGATATGATTTTCCATAGGCAACTGCAATACTAATGTGTTGAGGTAGGTTTGCTATAGGGAACATTCTTTAATATAATTTTTTATTAGTAAGGATTGGACCAAAATAATTTTTAACTAAATTTGGATTTCTTATTACTCCAATAAACTCTTGTAAATTAATGTATGTGATTACTTCCAAATTTTACCTGATGTGTCTTAGTTCGTCATATTTTGAAAAAAGTGCATTTAAGTACCATGTGGTATAATCATTTTTGCGTCCAGTCCCTATGGTTTTAAGACACGTCAAATATGTCCATTTTTTGATATCTTATCACCTAGAAGCCAGCTACCCAAAAGTGCAACATATTTTTAGTTAATTAGTTGTTCATACACTATTGCTTGTGCTGAATTTGGAAGAGAAGATGGATGCTCCTAAAGATAAGTCATATTTTTTAAGGGAACAATCTTGCATCCATGGTGCATCTTTGAGTGAGCGAAAAGTTTCTTCAAAGAAGTACCATAGACACACTCCTGACCAAATGCAGGAGCTTGAAAAGTATGGTTAATTTCTCTTCTTACGTGATAGTGTAGTTGTAGTGATAGTTAAATACTTAAATGACTTGTGTTATCCCGGGAAATATCATTTTGGCTATTTAGCCTTGAAGGATCTTGTTGATCTTCTAATGTTATAGTTTTTCAAAGAGAATTCACTCCCTGATGAGAAGTAAAGAGTTGCATTGAGTAAGAGGCTTGGATTGGAAATCATGCAGGCTAAATTTTGGTTCAAAAAAAAAGAACACAGTTGAAAATGGTCTTGCTAAATTCATCTTTCAATGCTTCAATCCAGTTGAAACTGTTGATTTCACCACTTTCAAACATTGGAAGATGAATTTAGCAAGACCACCTTCAACTACGTCTTTTTATTTTGGAACCAAAATTTGACCTGCTTAATTTTCAATCCAAGCCTCCTACTCAATGCAGTTCTTTGCTTCTCATGTGGGTGCAAATTCTCTTTGAAGAAACCATAACATTAGAAGACCAACAAGATCTTTCAAGGCTAAAGACGCACAATTTTAAACAGCCAAAATAGAACTTCCCCAGATAGCACAAGGCATTTAAGTATTTAACTATCACTACAACTACACTATCACGCAAGAAGAGAAATCGACCATACTTTTCAAGCCCTTGGATTTGGTTAGGAGTGTTTCTATAGTACTTTTTCATGGAAACTTCTCGCTCACCCGAAGATGCACCATGGATGCGAGATTGTTCCCTTAGAAAAATTGACTTATCTTTAGAAGCATCCATCTTCTGTACCAAATTCAACACAAGCATTAGTATATGAATAACTAATTAACTAAAAATATATCGCACTTCAGGGCAGCTGTCCTCTAGGTGATAAGATTTAAAAAAAATTGGACATATTTGATATGTTTTAAAATCATAGGGATTAAAAAAAAAGACCATACCACATGGTACTAAAATACACTTTTTTCAAAATATGATGAAGTAAGCCACATGAGGTAAACTTGGAAGTAATCAGAGACATTAACTTACAAGAGTTGATTCGAGTAATAAGAAATTAAAATTCAGTAAAAAAATATTTTGATTCAATCCTTACTAATTAAAAATTACATTAAAAGAATGATCCCATATATATATGATCCCTTAAATAAGAAATCAAACTTTAGGGACTAAATTACTATGAAGTAAACCTTGGAGCATAAAAACTTTGAGATTAATGAGTTTTTTTTCCTTTTTTTAAGTGAATTTTATTAATTAAAATATTTATAAACCACCAAGTGAGTGCAATATTTCCTTTAAAGTGGTTGCAATAGCACTACTATACATAATTCTTCATTCAAAATTGATAGGTTGCAATAGCACTACTCTTACCTTACTATCCATGTCGGAAATGTTTTACTATCACACTCATACTAATAGTTTAGAGGGTCTACACATTCTGCAAGTTTTGACGCTTGAGCGTTTTACTTTCTTTTAATTTGTACATCTGAAATTAAATTAAATTCAAAATATTTCATACAATGCATATAAACATTCAAATAAACAAATTTTATAATTTTATGATAAAAGCTAATTACTTTGGAACTCTTGTTTAAAAAACTTGCAGACATCCTTAGAAAAAGTAAAAAAAAATCTATATATGGTGGTCCCGACCTTCTGAATTGTTTATATGGATTGTACATAAGTTCAAACAAAATATCGTATGATACCAAATATGTAACTCAATTGTGCAATGAGAGAACACCAAACAACTGGATTATGATATTTGGTTTGATTGTATGTATAATTACATATATTTAGGAAAAACTTAAAAATATGTTCCTACAGTCTGTTGAAAAAAACAATAACCCGGCGCGATATATAATTAGGGATGTCGATGAGTAGAATATGAATTTCCTAGTTTTAAGAGTTGGACTCATATCTTATTATCAATCATAGGTATTTTTAACTATTAGACCATACCATACTCTCTGAGCTTACAGAATCTATATTGTTTGCACTCTACATGATTCAACCCTTAAACGATTTACTATGTGATAATTTTTACACGTAAGATTTTGATTTCACATATAGAATTCAATTAAATTGGAACTAGAACTTGGCCTACCTAATTTCTAGGCCAAGACTCTTGCCCAATGCTGTTTTTTGTTTCTCATTAGGGTGTAGATACTCTTTGAAGAAACTATAATATAAGAAGACCAATGAAGGATCACTTTCCAAGATAGCACATAACATATAAGAATTAACAAAAATTATGTAACTTGGTATGATATTATTTACTCGAAAAAAATTAAACATTATCGCTACTGTTAGCCAAGAAGAGAAAGGGGACATACTTCTCAAGTTCCTGGATTTGGTTAGGAGCGTGCCTATGATATTTCTTCTTCGAATGCCTCCCGTCGTCACCACAAGATGCACCATCCATGCAAGACTGTAGCAAACTCGATTGATTGTTAGGATCTGCACCCAACTCAGCATAGGCATTAGTGCCTATATAGGGGCACTTCAAGAAAAGTTTGAAAGTAATCATGTAAATTAATTTATGATTCGAGTAATATGAAATCAAAATTTGGTTAAAACAAAATACAAAAGGCATTGCGGGTGCCTATATAGGGGCTGACCCTACACCCTGGTTTGGCCAGGAAAAATAAGTTTGATCTTTATATCCTAAATGTGATATAAACATAGGTTGATCTTTGCTATAAATATATTTGTAACAGTTGACTTTCTGTTCTATAGTCAAAAAGAAGAACAGGAAACCCATTTTCTTTTTCCTTGCACTCCTAAAAAGCACGTGCACATGAAATTTACACAACAATATAAGGTAAAAAAAATAAAACTTGACCAAAAATAAATAAATAATTAGATTATATCAGAAATCAAAAAGAAGAGAAAGATCAGACTCCAATCTACCAACAAACACTTGAGTATACTTTTTTTTAGGAAAACACTTAAATAAACTGGTAATACAGCTATTCTAGTTTAAACATCAAATCTTAAATTCGAGCCATTAGAACACATCAATATAAAGTACATGTTGAGATAATTTTGCTACCATTAAAAAAAATTGTATTTGTAAAGTCGGCCCAAGAGGTTAATGTAGTTTTGATAATAAAAAATCCATCAATGGTGAAAATGAACCAAATCTCAGAAAATATCAAAATTCGTTGCCTTTCTTATTTGAAAAAAAACAAAAACTTCCTCATAAAGAAGAAAAATGAGTGGTCATATGATAATCATAACAATCAGCTTTGAAAAAAAAATGTATACTACGTGATATCCAGATATTTACTTGATCAACTAATCTCGATTCGAGTCGGACGAAATTTTTTAAAAAAACTATTTGCATCTTGTTCATTTATCTCTTTTTATTTTTATCCCATGGATCGTAAAAAAGAGTACGACCACAGATGCCACATACTAAAATTTGCAAGTAGTTTGTGCGGCACCCGAGTCTCTTAGCCTAAGTAAACTTTTCTCGCTTCAACACATTCTACATAATTCGAAAGAGAGAAAGAGCTCTAGTATGTTTTACAAGTGAGAGGATACTTTTTTTTTGGTTAATGAGAGGATACTTGTATTGCTCAAAATAGTTTAATTACAAATGATGGTTGGATGATTTAAAATGAAGGGAAAGCCTCTTTATATAAGTGCCAAGTAGTCAAAGAGGCACAAATAATAAATGCTAATTATGCTAACTATGCCAAGTAGTCAACCTTTATAACCCCATTGACCATGTACAAGTATAAAACATTGACCTTCCTTCTATCTAAAAATTTACATTTTAAAAAAATTTGACCTATATATTAATTCAAAATTTGACCTTCCTTCTATGTAGTTGATTCAAAATTCGATTAAAACAAAATATAAAGACATCGCCGTTAGAGAGTTTTGGTTCGTTATTTTCCCAAAATTTGACCTCCCTTCTATGGAGTTGATTCGAAATTCGATTAAAACAAAATATAACGACATTGCAGGTTACTGTATAGGGGCTAACTCTACATCTTGAGTTGGCCACGATACTACAGCACGTAGGCAGATCATAGTAAAAAATAGAGACATGAAGCATACGGTACTAAAGAAACTCAAGAGTTTTTTGGTTCAAATTTCTGAGAACGCACCTGTATAAAATACTATTAGGAAAGCTTTGCTATCGTTTTAAGTTCTTACTGATTCGAATAATGTCATTTCAACCAAGCACATAAGCAACTCAGGAGAAAGGAAAACCTTTGCTTAATGCTCTCGGGTACTATTCCATGATCTCAACTTGTACCTAATTAAAAAGCAGCTACAATTTTTCGTTTTCTAGAATGTTTTGTACAAATAGAGAGAGTATACTTCTTGTTGGGTTTGGAGTTTGAGAAGCGGTTCGAAACTTGATTAGATTAATTTAGTGTTCGGGAACGCTCGAGGATTATTCAGATAAAGAAACGAGTGGTGGTGTTCGGTCGACCTCGAGAGGCGTAACACTAGTGCAGCCGTAACAGGTCGTCCGAGACGGTACGGGTCGTGCAAAGATGAAGCGGGAGCGAAAACTGTTGAAGAGCTAGCGGGCGTCAGCCAACTAGCGGCCGCGCTAGTTGGGACTTGCGGGCGCAAGTCAACTAGCGACCGCTAGTGAAGAGTCACAGAAGCTGCTGTGCGAGACCACTGGCGATCGCCAGTTGATTGGCGGTCGCCAATCCGGCCAGAAAAAATTGCTGAACTTCGGACAAGTTTGTCCCTGCGTGTTGCTTTTGCTTCCTAGGTTTGTTCGCTCTATGAATACCCCTTGTAACTCATTTGTAACCTCCAAAAAAAGAATAAAAGAGAGAGAGAGTGGCTTGAGAGAAGAGAAAATCCTAGGTGAGTGTGGGTGCCAAAGTGTGGCTTCTTCTTGTAAAGAGTAAGTAAAACTGAAGGAAGCATAGTGAACTCTTTCTTGGCTTGGTACGCCCTCGGACGTAGATCATTGTGGATCGAACCGGGTAACCAAATCTCTTGTCTCTTGTGCTTTTTCTTTTGATTTCTTGCTAGTTCGTGCTTCTCGTTGTGATTGTGGTTTGCTTGTGTGTTGTAGGTATTGCTTGGGTCCACTCCGGTTCCCAACACTTCTATTCCCTTATTTTTCAAGATTTGATCTTTAGAACCATCCCAGAAAAAAAAATTGGACTAAAAGAAAATTTTTTAAATATATTTTAGTTCCAATCTTATTAATAAAATAGTTGGATTAAAAGAATTATCACAACGCCACCCGGTTGCCCGGGGTCATTTACACTTTGTCTCATCATCACTTTGAATGGTGTTGAACAGAAGATACAAACACTTGCAGCGTCGTTGTAGGGTTGCGAGCCACCTCTGCGCACCAAAGCCTCTTCCAGAACTGAGAATAGGGCAGAACAGATGATGATCTCCACTCACATCGTATTCTGAATGTTCGATATTCAAATGCAATTACCTGGCAACATCCATCAGCCGTTCCTTGGATAATGCAGCCTGAAGGAAACTTTCGGCATGTTGCCAATGGGGGAAACATGTTCTCGTTCGCATCGACAGAAATGTCAACCACGGCCCACACATTCTCAGACTGCTGCCTGCAGAAGCGCAGGAAGTTCGCTCTACGCACCGAGACCAATGGTGAAACAACATGATACTCGGCAGTCACGTAGACACGAATCCTTCCATGAGACAATGTTTATATATAAACAATTTTCTTAAAAAATGGACCAGGATGCTACTGTGATTTCCTCCGTTTTTGGGTCTCAACCGTCATAGTGGAGATTCTTTTAAATAAAATATATATTATTAATTAAATTTAGTATTAAACTGTTAAATAATTCTAAATATTTTCTTATTAATCACTTCTAATTTCATAAAACTCTATTTTCATCAAAAAAATATATAGTTTATAGAAGTTTTGTGTTCACCGACCAATCTGACTGTGTCATCCAGTAGGTCAACGATATTAACAACCTGTCCAATCATCATCCGAATTTTTGTGAAAGAATTGACGAGGTATTGGTCTAAAGAGGAAAACAAGGGGAGATACAACATCATCATATCATACCAATTGCAAGACATTATTCCAAACTCCACCTTCCCCATCTCTGATTACATGAGTGGACGCGGCTCGAGCAACAATCGCGGGAAACATATACACAAACTTATCCTGCATGCCAAAGTTTACACAAGGTCTCAGCCAATCTATGCGCAAAAACAAGATTCTCAGCAGGGATATGCCATCTATTAAATCAATGGATGACTAGGTGATCGAAGCACAAAACTAGTTGTCATACAAAAGCCATCGACTACAATCACTGGACTGCAATTTCCATTGTTTCTAAAAACAGACTTGGAGGTGGTCTGAATTTCTTTGTTTTCATGTTCAACCGCTCATTGGTCGGTCCGGAGATTTTTTTATAAAAATGTTTTATAAAATAATTATATTTTATATTAAAATGTCAAACCATTTTAAATATTCTCTAATTTTAATACAAAATTTTGAATTTAGATTAATCACATTAGTTTATCAAAACTCAAAAATAATAAATTTTGGACAATTTGATCTAGATTGACCGGCCCAATCAGTTGAACCAATAGTCAACTATGCTAACAACCAATAGTACCGCTCTTCGATTTTTGATAAAAATAATATGGTACTTGTCGAATTTCAAGTTTTAAAACAATGGTCCTTTCCTCTAAAAGACCAACACTGCATTGATAATATGCATCACTAAAAGATCTAAAAAATGTGGAAAATAAGTTGTATCATACCATGTCCATAAGGGTGTCGACGAGAGTCAGGCTGTTCATAGAAATTAATCCAGTCTCTCTGGTACCCTCAGTGACGGAGTAGCCGGTTCTCGCACCAATACAAGGAGAAAATGTCCTTGTGTACCTCTTCTGGTTTAGGATTTCAACCCATCCAAAGTTTTCATCCATAGTGGAAAGCCTGACTGAGCCTTCGCCATTAGTCCATCCATAGTAGCCATTGCAAGATTAACATGCGCAGACTTGTTGTAACTTGTTTCATTAGTCCCCATGGCAAGATTTGGCTTTGAGCTCGAGATGGGAGGAAGATGAGTTGATGATGATGAGGTAGCATACTTGTTTAATAAATTATCCGAAAAAGAACAAACAAGTCCCAGCTGATACTTCATCTGCGCATTTTCAATCCTCAATTTTTCATGCTCAGACGACATAGGAGGAGGCATCACAATGCCACCATAGCTGTGGCAAAGTGGATCAGCAAAGGCCTGCTGAAGCAGCTCATTCTCAGCCCGAAGCTTCTCATTTTTTATCTTCAATAATCCGTTCTCATGTCGTTCTAATTGAGTCTGACTACAAAACATATAAAAAAATTTCTTGCAATCAGCTGTTTCAACAAATAAAGAAACAAAATTGAAATATTGAAAGATCAATTTAGTATGACCACCTTCAACTGCGTCCTTTTATTTTTGAACCAAAATTTGACCTGCTTGATTTCCAAGCCAAGCCTCCTGCTCAATGCAGCTCATTGCTTCTCATTAAGGTGCAAATTTTCTTGGAAGAAACTATAACACAAGAAGACCAACAAGATCATAGACAAATTTAAATAACCAAAAGAGCACTTTCTGACATATCACAAGGCATGTAAGCATTTAACTACCACTACAACTATCAATAATATCACGCAATATGAGAAATTAACCATACTTTTCAGGCTCCTGGATTTGGTTAGGAGTGTGCCTCTGGTACTTCTTCCGGGCAACTTTTCGCTCACTCCAAGATGCATCATCGATGCAAGATTGTTCCCTTAGAAAATTTGGCCGGTCATTTGGAGACTCCATCTTCTGTAGCCAGCATAAGCATTAGTGCATGGACAACTAATTAACTAAAACTGTGTCGCACTTCCGGACAGCTAGCCTCTAGGTGATAAAATATAAAAAATAATATGTTTGATGTGTTTTAAAATTATAGGAACTGTACGCGAAAACGACCATACTATATGGTACTAAAATGTACTTTTTTCAAAATACGATGAAGTAAGCCACATCAGATAAAGCTTGGAAGTAATCACATACATTAATTTACGAGAGTTAATTCAAGTAATAAAAAATCAAAATCAATTAAAAAGAAAAGGCTTTGTACAAACAGCAAGTGAGTGAGAGATTGAGAGAGTGCAAGACACTCACTTTTCTCCCAAAAAAAATGAGTCAACCTTATTACTCTCTCACGTCAACACTCCTAGTTCCTCAAGAAGACAACTTTTCCAGATAAACAGACAAGATTATTCTCCCAAAAACCCTGCAAAATAGATCTGATTAGTAAAAGATTTGAATTTATTTAAGCATGTTTTGGTTCAATTTTTATGAATGAAAAAATTACATTAAAAGAATGATCCATTAAATAGGACCTAACCAAATCTAACAACTTTTGAATCTAAAAAATTGATGTAATTTTTTAACATAAAGATTAACAAAGTTAGTCTGATTTGTAAAAAAACTGGATTCTTTTTAGTGTGTTTTGGTTCAATTATTATTAATGAAGAAATTACATAAAAAGAATGAAGAAAAAGACGAAGACCCAGTTGACTCCTTTCTTCTATCCTTTGAGAGGGGAGACGGAACAAAGAAACAAAGAAAAAGACGTAAAATATTAGTTTACAACGCAGGAAGAGCCTTGGAACCCTAAAAAAAAGAAAGGCCTTTTCTATTATACGATAGCAACCGAAGTTTTTATTTTCAGGAAGACCTTAAATTAAAGGACAAAATAATTATAAGTTCGTGATCTTTAAAAAATTGATAATCATAAAAATTTTGTATTGTTTATTTTTGATATTTTTCGAATTAATTTAACTAATTTTTAGATCAGAATTTTAGTCACTTTTCTTAAGAGATACGGGTAAAAATACCAAAATATTTTCATATTTCAAAATTGCCGAATTTTTATTTGACCAAAAATATCCACCCATCCTATACAAATAAAAAAACCACTCATTCAGAAAAGATCGAGACCCCAGCAAGGTGATCGCTATGCATGATGGATAATCGTACGAGGATTTGACCGTAAAACATGCATATAATTACGAGAAATATAAACAAACTAGAAAATAAAATATAGAACGCATAGTGAAGAGAGCATAAAAGGGGTAGAAAATGAAAATAATATGTATCCTAATTGGGTTTCATTTTTTATCACTATAATATTTAGAAAAGAGATCTAGGGAAGACTTCTCATTCGAGGAAATAGAGAGGCATGTTTACCTTTTCTCTCTGGTCTTAATTCCCTCCTCTGATCGTCCTCAGTTATTCAGGACTAGACCTAGAATGAATGTGTGTGAATAAGGAAAAGAGAATCACAATGTATATATATTATATTCACAAGCACTTATATGGAAGGTGAGTGGGACCTACCTGATAGACCCGATTTGACCAGACGACTAACTAATTAGGATTTAAAATATACTAAAAAGCGCTAAAAAGTATGCATTTTCGAGATTGAATTTGTAATTTCTAAAGTAGTTCTAATTGATCCGACGACTAACTAATTTAGATTTGAAATATACAAAAAAGTGTTAAAACATAAATGCAATTTTGGGATTCAATTTGTAATTTCTAATTGAGTTCTAATAATTATTTAGTAATTGATTTATGTACTTGTTAGTGCTAAGATAAAAATAAAAGTTATATATATGGTAGTCGTTTTGAATTGTATATATGGATTGTAAATAAATTCAAAAAGATGTCATTAGCCAATTGTATAATATCGAATATGTAACCGAGTTCCGCAGCGAGAGAGCACCATCTTATTGACTAACGATATTTGGTTTGAACTTATTTATGATTTTAAATATTTAGAATTTTTTAATATAAATATGTGTTAAAATCTTCATATCTAAGCCAAAAATTTCCATCAACAAAGGCAAGGAGTTGGCAAATTTTTTACGCTTATAAACATACCCACCATTGCCAACGGGCATATAGTCTAACAGCACAAGACGTTATCATCTTTAAGGAGGTCCAAGTTTCAAAATGATGTAAAACATTTACCTTAAAAAAAATATACTCACCACTCTTACACTTAGCAATATGAGATTTTCAACAATATGTTCATCTAGTTTGCAGAAAAAAATTGATAGGCTCAGGTGATATATAAATTGAGATAACAATAGGTAAGGTTTGAGTATCCTAGTTTGGGAGTTGGACTCATACTCATATTCCTAGGGTTTGCAATGTGTTTTTTTTAAGATAATTTTTTAACAGCATAATTACAATTGCCAAAATTTGAACCCCAGACCTCCTTGAATTTATATATGCCTTGTGTCGTTAGGTTAAATGTCCTTTGACCTCCTGAATGTTTTATTTTATGATAAGTTTTACGCATAAAATTCACTTCAATTCAAGATATCGATACACTGCACATAAACATTCGTTAAAATCAAGAGATCTCGAGCTTAATAGAGCAAAGTTAAAAATTTGTTGGATATTTTTGTCATCTTTCAAAATCTTACTCAACTCAAATTTGAAATAGTAGGTTCGGTGTGTATCCGGACACGGTATAGAAAAAACATATGCTCGTAAAATGGCAACACGGGCTGGTCTAATATCACTTAGCCGGATCTTATAACAATGAGTTTGTATCCCTTTATTTTTTTTCAAACATTAATTTGTTTCGCAATATGTAAATAACCCAACTGAGAAGACATGTTGCTGCTCACTCGTGATCGGGCTACACTCACTCTCACACAAAAATTTCGGGTAAAAATAATTAATTTAGAACATATTTTAAAATTTCGAAGACATCTTTAAAAATAGAAATTCTATATATGATGGTCGTTGTGTTTTGAATTTTATATATATATATATATATATATATATATATATAATTGTCCATTGATTCTATATGAGGATCGATGCATATCCATTGACGAAAACATAGCCATCACTTTTTTTTTTTTGAGAGAAGACGAAAACATAGCCGTCACTTTGAGTGGCCGCTTCAGTGGCGATAAATGACGGGTAGAGTAGGTAACATATATGGTTATGGACTGTTTCGGCTTTCTCACTGTTGAATAAAGAACAGAGACGATTTTTAGAGTCTCGACCGTTAGGAACCTGTATCAGTTCCTGCACTAACCTGCCATGAGATAAAATGTTCCAATGACTCCTCGTGCTTTATGCACCGACATTTACCTGGACAAGAATCCTTCCATAAGACATTACTTATATCTAAACAATGTTCTTAAAAACGAACAGGGAGACGACGCGAATCTCCGTTTCCTAGTCAACTAGTTCAAACAAAGACTCTTTTCAATAGAAATATGTTTTCGTACTTATATCTAGTATAAAAATGCAAAATAATTCTATATATTCTCTAATTTTATTACATAGTTTAGTATTTACCAATGTTTTAAAAACTGCAGTCCAACCGACGACCGGACCGGTCGGACTGCTACCTGGGATCAAATTCGGGTCAATTTTTGCATAAAACCCAGAAAGTAGTTCAACCGGTCAAAATCTGGTCGGACTGACTGGTCAGGTACTTCCGGGTGATCCGGTTTGCCCGGATCATAAAATTAGTATTTATTTTTTTAATTTTACCAGATTTAATTTAGAAACCAAACCTCAACTTCCACGCTCGGAGCCTGTACATCATTTTTGGATCACAACAAACTTATCTTTGTAACAATTCTCGATAATATGTCAACTAAGTCAAATAAATTAGACTAATATGTCGAACAAAAAAATTTGTATAATCATTCTTATTATACTTCTAGACTTATTTAATTCATGTTTGAAGACTTTGTTTGGATAAATTGTATAAAAAAGTTGCTAAATATTTAAACTTATTTGATATTTTATCATTTTTAATGCTAAATTAAATTTATTAAATCTTGTTTAATAATATTAATATAAAATAGAAGTTCCAGTCCGACCAGTGACCCAATCGATCAGACCAGATGAACCTGAAATTTTAAGAATTCTGGGTCGCCTTCCGTGTCGGTTTTAAAAATATTGGTATTTACAAGTATACAAATTTTAATTAATTACTTTTAATCTAATAAAATCTTACAAGAATTTCAAATAATAGTTTTGAAAAGTTTTGTCTTGACCAACAAGTCTAATTGTGTGAACCAGCCGGTACAATCGAGTGAACTGACTTGTCCAAACAGTTGAACCGACCAATCAACGGTATTGACCACCGATCCAATCATCATCCCAATTTTTTATGAAAAAATGGCTTGGTATTAGTCTCGGGATATGGTCTCATTGTATTTTTAAAACATTGTATCTAAAGAGGAAAATAAGGGGAGATTTAACAACATCATATAATACAAATTGCAAGACATTATTCTTGTTCCACCCTTACCATCTATTTTAAATTATATTTACTATTAAAATGTCTAATAATTCTAAATATCCTCTAATTTTTTTGCAAAATTTATCATTTAGAAGTATTAAAATCAAATCTGCACATGTAGTTCGCGTTATTGATGGGTCTTAGGTTGCTCTCGATTATCCGCTTCTGGGCCAGTTTTAGTATGGGTGTCACGTTTGGGATCTGGTTGTATTATCTTTATTTGATTAATAAACTTTTGTGTTTATTAAAAAATTAGTAAAATTATAATTTAATCCCATTTAATCTAACAAAACACAATAAAATACTTTTTTCAAAAAAATAAATTTTGCACCATTTGGTCTTGACTATTCAGTCCGACCGGTTGAATAACCATAGTGTTAACCATCAGTTGAATCTCTCTTGGTTTTTTTATAAAAGTGACCTAGTAATAGTAGTGGATCACAGCCCAACTAGTAGGGCCACGAGTTAAAAAATGGTAGTTTTCTCTAAAAGACCAATAGTTGATTAACAATATGCATTAATGGTTTGTATCAAACTATGTCCATAAAGAGAGTGGATTGGGTGCTCCCTCTAATAGGATTGATAGCACCTTCCTGATTTAGATATGGACCATTGACTTTATGGAAGTGAGACTCGTTTGATATCAGCCAGATAAGATTAGGGGTGTGTATTTGGGATATCCCGATCTCAAATACCGAAAATCGAATATCCCGAATACCAAATTTTAAAAAAACTCGATCCCGATCCTGATCCCGATCCTGATCCCAAAATTAATTCGGTATTATACCGAATACCGAATTAAATTCGGGATTGGGATCAGAATTTACCCATAATACTGAATTAGTCTAAGACTTCACTCAATTTACCAACTCAGAAACCTAATCTAAAACCCCAAATAAAAAAGACAGCCCATAAATTGAAAAACTCAAATCGAAACCCTAGGTTAAATACCCAAATCAAAACTTACATTGGTCGGTAGGAGAGTAGGAGAGCTGGGTCGTGAACTGCCGTGAGGGTGAGCCCATGAGGGTGAGGCCGTGAGGTGGGTCGGGTCGAGTGTGTTTCTTTTTTTGAAAGGGTGAGTTTTGTGAGGGTGAGGTTTCTGAGAGGGCGAGGTTCTTGTGAGGGTTTTTCCTCTTATATTTATAATCTGACAAATTTCTATTTAGTATTTCGATCTTTGGTAAATTTTGGTATAACACCGTATTTGCCAAAATTCTACCGAATACCAAAATTCACCAAATTTTCCTTAAAATTCATACCGAATTAAATCCCGAATCTTGATATATACCAATCCCGAACTTTCAAATACCAAAAAAATACTGAATATCCCAAATAATGAATCTTATTTGCACACCCCTAGATAAGAGCTTTCACGCTAGAGACCAAAGGTATTTTCGGTATTGGAACACATGCTTTTCTTCCTCTCTCTTCCTCCATGAAACCCAAATAAACTAAATCAAAGAGCCTAAAAATTTCAGTAAATCATGACAACTTGTGCAATTTTTTCTCTCTATAATAAGAGAAAGAAGAAAAGAAACCAAAGACACATATGCTCTTCTTTTGTCTTCTTCCTCTCCTCTATTTTCTTTGTTTTTTTCTTGTAAAAACATAAATTAGATCATGATCAAAAATATATTTGAAAACACATGGTTATTTATTTTATTTTATGATTTTACAAGGCAATTCATCAAACACGTAATAGTCAACTCACACCCTAACTAAAATTTATTACCTAGCAAGGTGTATCAATTTTCACTGAATGTGTACCATTAACCAACGCTTGGTGTATCATTGTTATTTGTACGGTGTACTATTGTTGAACTATGATCAACAATATAGAAAAACACATAGTTAATAGTTTGATTTTTCAATGCTTTTATCAGAAAATTGATCGAACAAGTGATAGCCAAATCATCCCCTAAATATAATTGATTAACTAGCAACATGTACCATTCTTTGTTGCATGTTGTACCATTGTTCGCCGGCATTGGTGTACCATTGTTTGTCGCATGATTTACTATTGATCGCCTCACTAATGTGTCATTGTTTGCTGATAGGATAATTGAGGATTGTATGTATACATGTGATGGACACTACTACATCATGTTGTAGAAACTGGTATACAATGTGGTGGACACTATTATATCATGCGGTAGAAACTAGTACACAATCTGGTTGAAAGTGGTACATATTGCGGTAGACACTGGCACACCTTGCAGTGAACCTACTATACCATACTTTAAGTACAAATTTCTAAAATTATCCATATGTAATCTCTGATATTACAAAATTTCTATTACGCGTGCAAGTTGTTTCACACTATCTGGACTATAATGTTGTGCCTCCGACAGCATTACTTCTAGCCTCGTCCATAAGGGTGTCAATAAGAGCCCAGTTGTTGATAGATACTAAACCAGTCTCTCTGGTAGGCTCAGTGACGAAGTAGCCATTTTCATACAAATTCATAGAGCAAATGTCCTCGTGTACTCTTTTTGGTTCAAGATTTTAACCCCATTCAAAGTTTTAATCCAAAGTGAAAAGCCAATATGAACATACCTCATGAGTTCATTCATCCATAGCTACCATTGCAGGATCATTAAGTGCACAATTCTCACAACTTGCTTAAAAAATAAAAAATATAGATATGGTAGTTGTTGTGTTTTAATTGTACATATGAATTGTACAAAAATTCAAACGGAATATCGTTAGTCAATTATATGATTCTAAATATGTAATTAGTGTTCTAAGGTGAGAAAATACCATACAAATGTAGGGGTGAGCTTGAACCCAAAAAAACCTGCCAAATCATCAACCCGACCAATCCGAAGAATGTAAAAAAATCAAACCGACCAAAAAATTGGTGTCGTGGGCTGGCGGTCGGTTTAAACCGACTGGTCGGTGTCATTGTTTGCCCAACCCGTGACACCGCAGCCGACGTCGTTTTTAACTTTTGAGAAAATATAAATACCTTCTGTTATAGCGGTACCTTGATATGGTGGTTGTATCTAGAGATGAAGGTGTGTTCTAATTATTAAAAAAATGGATGAGAAGAAGAAGGGAAGAAGAGGAAGCTACTGGAGGTTGGCTGGAATGATTTTTCCAGAGAAGTGGAGTTGATCCAAGTATATTACACTTATATATATATGTATATATATTATGGACTATCTTGGCCCAAAGGCCCAAATAATTGGGCTCACATATCTAACACCTTCTTTACCCAATTGTAAAAACCTACCCGACTAACCTTCTTCTCGACCCTTCCATTCCTTCTCATTCTCTGTCTGAGAACTGATCCACTCGTCCAGTCGTCCTCCCCTCCACCTCCCTTCTCCCGCCGAGGCCACCGGCCTGCTCCTCCTCCCTTCTCCCGTCGTTCCCTTCTCACTTCCTTCTATGGCTCTCTGTGAATTTTTTTAGTAAGGAAGATAAAGGAAGAAGAAGGTTGACGAAGAGGAAAGAAGAGAAATTGGTGGTGAGAGAAAAAATTCCCATCTCTCATTTTTCTGGATACAGTGTTTATATACATGTGGTGAGCTATCTACAAAATATATTAGTGGGCTTGATTGGGCCTTGGCTCCTTGTTCTTGCTAGTGAAGCGTGTTTCATTCAACACTCTCTTTTGTCTAAATCTGCAATTTCTATTTAGATTATGATTTATGAACATTTTGCTCTAATGGGCCCATTATGGGGCAAAGTCTAACTCAACCCGCCAACCCGATCAAAAAGTACCCCCACCGCCATACCGTAACACCGTCTGTGTAAAGCCACACCGCTAGACCGTCGGTGAACAAAGTGTATTTTTTGGTCCATCGGTGTCGGGGCAAATATTGCTTCCAAAACCAATACACTGACCGTTCCTCAGCCCTATACAAATGACTTTTTTTTAATGGAAAACTTTTATTAATAGAGCTTTGATTTTTTATTTTTTTTTTAAAAGTAAATTTACAGTACGCTATGGTTTGAAACCTAGACTTCTTTAAATTTTACAAAGTTTAGTGCCTTTGACTACAAGCCATTTGGTTACAAACTCTTTAGCTACAAAATACGAGGTTAAAACCGCAAAACTCGTTAAAATTTTACTTCAATAAAATTCAATAAAAAATTGCGGTAAGAAAAAAATATACTAGCACTATTGCTACAAAACATAAGACGATTGCATTACTCTA
The DNA here is from genome assembly GCA_963995505.1 of Hypericum androsaemum. Lineage (NCBI taxonomy): Eukaryota > Viridiplantae > Streptophyta > Magnoliopsida > Malpighiales > Hypericaceae > Hypericum > Hypericum androsaemum. The sequence continues at coordinate 11,241,563 of OZ023193.1, read as the reverse complement.
TCTAGTCTAATGCGTACGTGACCCCGTCCTTATTGGAACTTATTTATTAATATAAATATTTATGAAAGCATGTATGATTCTGTCCTCGTGTGTTTGTTGTTGCTCTCGCGTCACATGTGTTTAGTGACTGTGTCGAGATTATGCTCTTTTGCTTTCTGCTTTAGCTTATGCTTGGTTTGGCTTGTGTCTGATCTGAGCTTCATTCGGATCTCGATGCCTGCTCGATGTTTGCGGGTGGAGAATCTTATCTTGGTCGATTTACGTCGTCCTTGGCTCTCCTCTGAGTGTTTTGCATTCAGTTGCCCTCTTGAGGTGTCTTGAGGTTATTGGCCGAAGCTTGCTTCGGCATAACTCCGCCCCGGTCGTCGGCCTTAGTGCTCTATTCGACCGCCCATCGCCCCCCTCCTGTGCCACTTTGTTGTCATCGGTCTGGCTTTCATTTTTCGTTTGGATTTCTGGTCTTGTATCTGTATTTCTACTTCGACGTCTTGTCTTATGCCTGTAATTCGTATTTAATATAGGCTTCGCGGCACCTTTTCCCTCAAAAAAAAGTCTGCAAGGAAAAAGATCGATAGCCCGAGATTATATATTGAAGGTCTTCATAAAATCATAATCATATGAATAATAAAGTCAATAAAGACAAAAATTTATTTATTAAAGTGCAGATTTTTACTATAGTATTTGTCACAAAATTCTCCTAACGGAAATTTGTATCTGGTTTGTTCATTGATTACGATCTCGAAGAAGAGATGATTTTCACCCACCCTATATGCCCAAAAGAGGGGTTTTTGCCCAATATGATGTTATAGTACAACTTTATTATCAATATGGTGTTATTGTTTAAAAAATTCACTTATGCAGCTTTCTTGATTGACTCTAGCTCGGGCAAATTTGATGGTGTCCGTTTTCCTAATCGATATTTTTTTTGAACCTGGGACACCAGATCGAAAAAAATTGCAACCTGGGACCAAAATCAATTTTTTTTTACTTTCATGGTCGAACAGATGATTTCGATTTTAATCCCAAGTCGGAAAAAGTTTTCGACCTGGAGGAGGTTTTTTGTCTGTTTGGTGTTACTATTGGTAGTTTTTTGTGAAAAAAGTGTTCGAATATAAAGTATTGCGGATGTGTTGTCCACGTGGCACGGACGAAAAAAAAGGCAGATCTTGGACCAAGATCCGACTTTTTTAGTCGGATGACCAAGATCCAAATTTTTTTATCGGATAACCAAGATCCGACATTAAAAATCAGATCTTGGTAATATAGATATGACATGTGTTTGGTCTTGGTGGTGGAAGGTGCCACTTTTTACTCGATGGTCATAGTTTCGATTCCAACTCTTTGCAATCTTGCTTTTAATTTTTACTATCCAACAGAAACATTATATTAAATAAATTAAATTGTAATAACTATACAAGTAATTCTTGATAGCCAAATTGGTTTAAGTTGTGGTCTTTGGACCTAAGGTCACAGGTTCAATATTTGACTTTGACAATTTTTTTATCACTTTGTTTTACTAAATCATTCACTAATACTAAAAAAAGACGGATCTTGGTCATCCGACTAAAAAAAATCAGATCTTGGTTTTATGTCGGATCTTGGTCATCTGACTTTTTTTGTTAGATCTTGATTATCCGACTAAAAAAGTCGGATATTGATCATCCGACTAAAAAAGTCAGATCTTGGTTCAAGATTCGCCTTTTTTTTCGTCCATGTCACGTGGACACCACATCTACAATATTTTATATTCGAAAATTTTTTTCACAAAAAACTACCAACAGTAATACTAAATAGAAAAAAATTCCCTAGACAAAAATCCCCTGGAGGAGAGAGAAGACCCAGGTCGAAATTTTGGAGGGTCAGTAATTCTATTGGTGGGAATTCTCTGTGCCTACAAGTCAAAAGTCAAAAGTTAGGTGGAGGATTAGAGTTGCCAAAATGGAGAAACCGAAGAAGGGAAAGAAGAGAAATATAATAGGAATGATTATTCAATTAGATATCGATGGATCTTATTTTAAAAAAGATATCGACTGATCTTATTTAGGAAATGAAATTTTTTGTTGTTAATATTACCTTGATTCATTTACCGATAAAATTTCACGAACAAATGAAAATTGAAATTATTAATATCGTTCAGATAATCTGTTTAGTAAAAATATATAAGCAATATCGCTGGCTCTTTCAGTGTCTGTAACGTATTATTTCCCATTCACTGTCTATTGGCACATACAATGAATCCACAAATGGATAGGGGAAAATAGTTAAAGGTGAAGAATTTTTATTTTATATATATACACCATCTAAAAAATTAAATTAACCTTCTAAAAAAATTAGACAATTAAAAATTGAGAACTATAAAACTAAATAAAAAAGACAAGACTTTTCCACCTGGGTCAGAGATTATAAAACTAATAAAAATTGAGAACTATAAAACTTTTGACTTGTAGGTACAGAATTCCCACCAATAGAATTACTGACCCTCCATCTCTCTCCCTCCCTCTCTCTCCCACCATTTCCTCCTCCTTCTGTCAGGCACCTGTCCTCGTTGTTTCCCAGGTCGAAATTTTTTTTGACCTGGGTCTTCTCTCTCTTCCGAGTCGAAAAATTTTATCGACCTAGGACCAAAATTGAAAAGATCTGTTCGATCATGAAAGTCAAAAAAATTTTTGATTTTGGTCCTAGGTCGAAATTTTTTTTCGATCTGAATACCCTAATTCAAAAAAAAATTTCGATTTGGAAAATAGACACCATTCACGAAATTTTTTCAACAGAAATATCATATTGTTAATAAAATTATATTGTAGCACCATATTGGACAAATATCTCCAAAAGAATGAGAAGATTTTCTACTATGTACATGTAATTTCACGTTGTAATACTATAGTACCCTGTGGTTTGTCTTTTTTTTTTGTGGTAGAGGTTTCTCAAATTGACACTGTTGGTGACAAATTTTAACCAAAGTTAATTTTTCGCAACCAAACCATACACATCACTACCAAGTCATTTTTTCTATCCTAAATAGCGATGACGTGGCAAAATTACAAAAACTAACCCTAATAAAAAAACCTTAGACTAAAAACGTTCCAGATTCTTCCCCTTACCTCCATTTCTCTCCTTTCTCTCTCCCCTCGACATCTCCGCCCTCCCTCTCTCCTCTCGACCTCCAAACTGCTGATCGGGGACTCCGGCGTGGGGAAGATGAACTTGCTCTCACGGTTCACGAGTTAGCCACCCGCTCCATCAACGTTGACGAACTTGCCCAAATTGAGAACACCGTCGGCGAGGAGAAAAAAATCAACCAAATCCCTCTCTCTGTCTCTCTCTCTCTGTCTCTCTCTCTCTCTCTCTATCTGAACTTGGAAGAGGAGGAAGTCCGGTGTGACGGCCGTGGTCTGTACGGTGACCAAGCGACCGCTCTGTCCGTGGTCGCCGCTTCTCTGGAGAAGAGAGACAGAACGTAATGGGTCCAGGTGCGACCGCTCCATCCGATCAGTGGCATTTTCGATTGGGGGAGACAACGGCCGTAGCGGTAGATGGGGGTTGAAGTGGGTCATCATCGTCGTGGCCGGGAATGGGTCTTCTCGCTCTTCCCCATCTCTCCGTTGCCGTCTCTGGTAGGTGACCGTTTCTGGCCGGGAATGACCCATCTCCACCGCAAACGACGCAGATTAATGGTCGGACCTTGAGCTCTCGTTGGCGACCTCGGCTTGGGCTCCTCTCCATCGACCTCGTCGGAGAGGACGAACTCCCAGCCGAAATCTGCACCAAATTTCCTAACACATTATGATCTAACTCTAATTAAAAAATCTCCCTGTCATTTTTTATTGTATATATGAGGTGTATTTGGAGCTGTCTCCTCAGCTTTGTTGTTCTTTCTAATTGATTTTATCCCCATTTCTTGATTTTTTTTTTGGGTGAAAGTCTCCATTTCTTGATTAGAGTTGAGAAATTTGAGGTTTCATGTAAATTTTGCCGAGTCATCACTTAGGATCGAAAAATACGACATGAAAATGACGTGTCTCTGATGTGTATGTTCCGGTTAGAAAAATTAACCCTGATTAAAAATTTGTCATTAATGATATCATTTTTCGAAACTTTCGTCACCTTAAAAAAAAAAGTCAAAGTAAAACTACAAGATACTTCAATGAACTTTTCTCTATAAAAAACTCCAAAAGACCTGACTCCAAGAGACTTGACTCCAAGAGACGTGAAAAGACTCCAAAAGTCGTGACCGTGTCACTTCTAGTGCAATCAGAATTTTTACAAAATAAAATTCCAACATATATAATTAAGGATCAGTGTCACGTCCAACACTTCAACATTTATTTTCTGATAAATTTTGCATGTAAAATTTCATATAAAATTCAATTAGATTCTAGACATTTCGATACAATGCAAGTAAACGTTCGATAGAAACTTGAAATTATATCAGATTATACAATTTTATAATTTTCTGATAAAAGCTAATTAATTTAGATTTTTTTTAAAAAAGCAAAAAATTCTACTTATGGTGATGCTGGCCTTTTGAATTGTATGGTGAGAGAACACCATCCAACAAATTTATTTTATATATAGAAAAATTATTCTGATCAATGTCGTGTTTGGTAAAATAGACGTTGGGAATCGTATAATTTGCCTTCTAATTTTGTTTGCTTATATTCCCGTAGTTTGGTTTTATTCCCGTAATTTAGTTTTATTGTACTCTCGGATCCCTAGTTAGCGTCATCATTTAATTTATTATTATTTTATATATTAAAAGACTTGTATACCCCGGTCATCATCTCATTGTCTCCGCCGACCAAGTCCCCCTCCGGTCATCATCTTCACCCAAATCTGCTCCTTCGCCGCTGTATTTCCAATCGACCCAAATCTCTCCTTCCCCGCTGGATTTCCAATCTACAAATCATCCAAATCGACCAGCAACTTTCCGATCGTTTCTACATAAATTTCCAATCGACCCAAATCATCAATTCTGGAAGCTCATCGGCTGCCTTGACGAAAGGAATGCGCGGGGAAGGCAGCGAAGTGCGGAGAGAGGGGAACGTGAGAGAGAGGGGAGGAGACCGAGTCTGGTATGAAGTGCGGCTTGAGCTCGACGGTCTTCTCGGCATGAAGTGCTTGATGCCGAGGTGGGGGCGGCGAAGTGCGGCCGAGTTACTGGTCGACCATCTCCTGCGTCGGCGGCGGGTTGGGAGAGAGAACGGGAGAGAGAGGGGAGGTCGTCAAGGGTGACCAGACCTGGTCCCCGCCGTCGCCACCGATTTCCAACGAGGAAGCACAGGGTTATGGCTATGGTGTAGCCCAGGCCGAGGGTGGTGAGGTAGCGGTGTGACGGCGGCAGCGGTAGGGAGGTGGAGGTGGAGGTGGACATTGGGAGGAGGAGGGGAAAATGTCTGCGGCTCCGGCTTCGGCTTGAAGTTGGGCCCAATTTCTACACCGCCGTTGAAGTCACGGTCCCTGGTCTTGAAGGTCCAATTTCTGTTGTGTTGTGATCGGAGGGTTGGTGTACTTGATTAGGATCTACGGCAGTCGAAGCAAGTGTTAGACACTTTTTTAACTTTCGGGCGAACCCTTATATACCCAGAGAAGAAGACAACAATGCTACGGCCACAAAGCGCCCATTGCAACCTGCGTCTAATGCGCCATGCGCGTTACCTTACCACACCACGCCCATTGCGACCTGCGTCCAATGCGCCATGTGCACGCGCACGCGTGGGCGGATGGTGCTATGCACTATCCTCGCCGCGGTCCGAGTTGGATGTCCTTCCAGGTGGTCAACTTCTTTCCTAGCTAACAAGGAACTTCTCCTTATAAACTAGGAAAAGTTGGTGTCACTTTCCAATGTGAGATGACACTTTTCATTTTCCCTTTTGGACTTTGGCTTTCTTTGGGCTCATTTACAAATCCAAACATGTTGAAGGTTGCCGATACGCCCCTTTTGTGTTGAAGGTCCTCGTCGTCGTTCTCGCCGGTTGGCGGTGTTGGCTGTCGGGAGTAAATTAATAATTTTTTATTATTTTTGGTTGAGCATAAAAAAGTCATTTTTATGAAGAAAAAAAATAAAGATGATATCAACCATGGACCTTGAATATAATAAAATCAAATTTGAGGGACTACAAAATCAGAAGACAAATTGTAAAATTTTCAGTGTCTATTCTACCAAATACCAAAATCCAGAGAGTAATTTCTCCTATATAATGTTAGTAGATACATACTAAATCATCTTATCAATTATTTAGGACATTTGGACAAGTGAAGTCACTTCATTAATCTAGTACAATTATGTTATAAAATCTTCTCAGACTCCTCAACTCACTGAGGCCACTTTCTAACCAAGGATGAAAATATGTTACAAAAATTTAAATCAAATAATTGTGCTTGATTCTAAGATAAATTAATTTAATTATCATTAAAAAATATATAGATCAATCGGTAAAGGAGTTGTACAATATTATACAGATCTCGAATTTGAGTCCTAAAAAGTACTTAGTGTTAATTATCTTGATTTGGAAAAAATTGGAGAATTCATGGGACTAACAAAAACTCATTTAAACTAGGGAAAAACGGTTGATATATGATTTTCAGAGAATCATTTGTTTTCTAAGTGTAGAGGGAGACTCTTTAACTTTTGTATTAGAAAATTCCGTTATTTTAAAAATGAGTATTTGAAAGCTTTAAATCGTATAGTTGCCTACTAATGTATAATATGCGTATTAATTCATTGTGAGATCAAGTACCCACGAAAATCGAATTTCTAATAAACAAGTGGCTGATGTATTGCTAAATATTCGCATTTTGCTGAATTTTCCTTTTTTTATTCTGATGGAGGATCTAATAGAGGTAGCTTATTTACCCCGAGTCACTCAATTGTAATCACATTTTTTATTTAATAAAGTACATGAACCACGTAGTTCTGTTCCTACCACAAAAAAAATTTTGATCGGTGATAACACCTAATTGTCGAATTGGACAAATTTTGACAGATGACTAATACTCAAAACTAGAAAATAAAGAAGTCGATGCCCTCCCCAATCGAGAGAAGACACACGTCTACTTATATTATTACGAGTCACCAAACATCGTAACTTCAATATCCAACCTGATACATCTACACCGTAATACCATGTAGATGCATCAGATTCGTTTATTCCTTTTTTTTTATAGATTCGTTTATTCAATCACCTCTAACTCCAACTTCTAACTGGTGAAATGGCTATTGGACAGAGCGATAAGAATTAACTGGAAAATAGGAAATCATTATGGGAGCCTTCGAGGACGTCTTAGGTTTCTTCATGTCTGTAACAGCTTGTAAATCTTCACCATCGTCTGAAACCCGCGGCGAAGACGACGACGAGAAAAGACATCTGAGAATGGACGAAAATTGAGACATATTTTTGTGTGTGTGCATGCTTTTGTGTTTGCTGGTTAAATGGTGTTTGGTGTATTTATAGAGGCATGAGAAGAGTTTTCCGGGGAAATGCTTAGGGTCTAAGGAAGGATTTTAATTTTTTTTATTCCAGCTGTAATGTCACCATATATTGCGTCACCTACCAAGTAATAGTAAAATTGTGACTTCCTCGATGCTTCGTTTGAGACAGGGTAGTTGTAGGTTTTTTTGGATAAGCAATATAAACTTAAGAAAAATATTTGGCACAAATAATAAATAGTTACATTTGTTGTTGATATCAATTTCCTACGAATATACTAAATAAAATGTTATCATATTAAGAAATACATTAGGATAAAAAATTTCTAATGTCCTAGTGTAAGCATATAAGCATCCTTCCGTCGCCTCGCTTAGGTTTCTTAGTGATGATTTGAATATAGTAAATTAGCATACTATAATCAAGAAATTATAAAATTAATTAAATGAACGAATTTATTTAAACGTAAATACACTTATCTTTCGAAGCGTGATCAACCACAGGATCGCAATTGAGTTCTTGTCACTGGTCGGTTCTCGCTCACAATATATCGGAGTCGAGAACAATTTTTACGATTTTATCTGCCTCAGAGTCGAATCGAAAAATCTAGGATCAAAACACTATTTTTTGATCTTTTGTATATGTCCGTGAGTGCTATCACAACTTATCACTCCCACCTTTTCTTTTTTAAAGGGAGAACCCTTTTCTCCTCGTCATCACCCATCATCACCCAAAATGGGTGTGATGACATCTAGGTAAGCTACCCTCTGTAGCTTGTAAAGGTAGGTACTTAGGTGGCAAGCATTTGCCAAGAGGTGGAGGCAAGGATGTGGCTGTTTGCCACACGGTCATGATCAAATCATGGGTGGCATTTTTACATCACACATGATTGATCATATTCAATATTTTTTCTTATCGTGTTAGGCAGATATTTCGTGCGACCAGCATACAACGAGTGCACGTAGCTAAACTCAAGAGCATATTTTGACCACTTGAATGATAGCATCTCGATATCTCCATTACGTAAAGTATGACGTACCCCAGGTTTTATCTCACATTCATTGTTTCCACATGTGATTTCTGAAACAATCTATTCGTGTTCACTATTGCATTGCTCTCAACACAATAGGTGCGCACCTGTGAACCACGAAGCTTCGAGAATGTGATCGATAGGAAACCTTCTCCCTTAACAATATTTTTTCCATCATGATTCAGCCTGCTTTTCGAGTCAGCCTTGCCAGGTTGAATCTAAACATGATCCTTTAAAGACTTTCTAAGCTAGCAGCACTGAATCATACTTCTAAAATATATTTAGGATCTTAAGGGTAGAGTTCCAGAAACCATAGTTTTCGGAGTTGGTCTCACACCAGGGAAGCTGAAATCACTAAATAATAAAATTGATTTCCCATCCATTGGTCGTAGAGCACACACGAAATTGTGTGCTATGGTATTCTTTCCTGTTAGAGGAGCACATGTCTCTCGTAAATAATACCATACTAGAGCATCAGCCTCGGATGTTTACGAACAACGACTTTAGTCTTCTCGAAAACTACTCTAGGCTATCACGAAAGAATTATGGTAAGTTCCACTTACTTCTTATCATTGGATTCCATATAATCCCATAAGTTCCGAGAACTCATTTAATGTAGCAACTATTGCTTACACATAATCTTGCGCTTTAACAAGACTGCTTTTGTAGTTAAGCAAGACATCAATCATATTTTAGAACAGGCACTCGATATTTAATGATGTTCTAAAACTGCCTCATCCCAGTCAAGAATCAACCCATTGACTCCCACTGAGGTAAACACCCGGGTGAGTGGGCTACTTCTCTGTCCGACATGCATTGGAGTAAATGTTACTCAAATTAACATTCGCACCTGTATTGCTGACATAGCATCAAGTTCCATTGAATAACAAATTCAACAGATGCTGTACAAGCAAAAATAACTCACTCGCAAATCCTGGGACCTGCCATGTTTCTCAAAACACATCCCGAGGTATATCCATGGATCTGCCTTCATATCTCACGTAGATATGTGTTTCATGCTCACTTCTTTATACACAACCATTTCACAAAGAATCTGCTCACTAATTCTCTTGAGGTAATTATGGATAAATGGTTTAAGACTCTTCTTAACCATATCATTTCTTGCACTACAGCTATAAAAGCAAAATAGTCTGCTCCTACAGCTCACAAGGAGATAGACACAAGTCTATAAATAGCTCCTCCACGAGATAGCTTCTCCGATTAGCAAAAATTATATATCCAAATATGGATTTTCACATATCCATATCTCAGCCTGAACGGCATCAACATAACCTCATGATATGAAGTCTTGACCTCGATAACTCAATTATGATTCTATAATCATTTTTGAGTATTTCATAATTTCTTTGACCGCTTGTCACTGTACTATGCTTAGATTGAGATAATACATAACATGCGCTTACAGGACATCTATCACATCCTTTAGCTTCTGAGGTATTTTTGGATACAAGTCTTTAGACCTTTTGACCACTAGGGCATACTGGAGATTGCTGTCATTACATTTAAATCTTCAAACTCAAACGATTTCTCAAAATCTTAATTTCGAGTATGTAATCAACCTCTCTCATATCTTTTATTTTAAAGTTGGCCGAAAATCACACTTTGACCTCGTTAAGATATTTTTAGTCAATTCTGGCTATTCGTATGCCATCTACATACAATATACAATGACAAACTTTTTCTTGAGCATTTAAAATAGACATCATAGTACTCGTCAATCAATTCGAAATCATACGACGTGATCGAATTATGAAACGACGAGTACAATACTGTCTTGAAGACTGTATGAGGCCATGAGCAAATCTCAACATTAGCAAACTCTACGTTTACTACCTCATTCTTTTGGATGTAACCCTCTGGTTGAACCATATAAGTTTCTCAATTCAATTCTCTTTCGAGAAGTGTAGTCTTTACATCCATTTGATGTAGCTCTAAATCAAACAAGTCATTATGGCCACAATAAACTTATAAGGCATGAATCTCACAACAACCGAGAATGACTTCTCATAGTCAGTTCCTTCAACATTCAACCAGTTCTTAAATATGGTTTTGTTTTATGAAAGTCATAACTTTCTTTATTGCTTTAACTAATTCATTCTAATTGGGAGCCGATAGAGCATCCGAAATATTCTTGTGTTCATTCTCATCGTATAGGATTTGCTAAAAGTAATCTCACTTGTACCTTTATTCAAGAGAGCATTTCCTACACCTTCGACCTTAAGTCGTTAGTGTGAAAATTTTATTCTTTTAGCTTCACAAAATTCTAGTTTTTAATAAACATTTCTTATATTCATCGTAATCTGGAATCGTATTCCTACAAAAGTTACATTCCAAATTTCTACGAAAATTTAGAATTTTACTCCCACTGAGACAAAAATCAATCATATTCCCAATGAGATGAAGATCATTTTGATCATGAACTTTCGGATCAGCCGGAGGTGGTAAATATTCCTCCTCCATAATTCTGCCACTCGGAAGGAGTGATCCAGATAATTCTAGCTCATCAGTTTTATATAAAGCAAGTCGCTACTCACTTCGCCCACGAACACGTATCTCTTTGATACTTATGAGTATTCAATAAAGACACTCTTTGTAAGATACTTACACAGATGGACTTAAGAAAATCTACACTCACAGCCTTAAGTAGCTTAGATCGAGCTTTCGACCTATCTATAGCTGGTGAAAAGTAGGAGTGACACACTTGGAGGGCCCACGAGTTAGAACATATGTGGCGGTATGGAGCGTATCTCCATCAAAGGATATAGGCTTATTTGCCTCCGCTATCACATGTCTAACCATGTCAAGGAGAATTCAATTACTTCTTTCTGCTACCTCATTCTAATGAGATGTGCGAGGAATGAACCACTCATGTTCAATCTATTTTCATCACATGAAATTTTAAATCAGAAGATAATCATGACCACAATCAATTTGTAAGGTCTTGATCTTCAGATCAAATCGATTCTCAGCATTATACACGAATGTCTTAAAGTTACACAAAATTTCAAACTTATGAGAAATCAAATAGATTTGACCATATCTAAATATAGTCATCTATTAAATGTGATAAAATAATAGTAGGCCCCATGCCTTGCCCTCACATTCACTCGAACACATACGTCAGAATGAATTAATTGTACTGAACAACCATATCTAGTTATTCTGCCAAATGACTCTCATTTAGGTTTTTCCGTCTAGAAACGTTCGCATGTAGGCAAATTTAGCCTTCTCTAAATATCCTTTAGTCCTGCCTTCACAAGACAACTCATGCGTTCTTGACCAATATGGTCCAATCTATAATATCACAATATAACATCATCTCGAGACGTTAGCAAAGTTGTGATCACGAAAAAACTATCACTTATGTAAATCTCACAGATCAACATCCATGATGAGAAACCATTCATTAAATAACTAAAATGAGTGAAGACTTATCCAAAAAATTAACTAAGTGTGATGTACTCAATCATCCAACGAAAAACTAAGAGCCATTAAAAAATCCGAACAGACATTAAATTCAGTGAATTTCTCAGAGTATATAACACGTCATGTAGAAGCATGGTATGTGGGCTCAATATGTATGAGCCAACCCCCCTTTTAACTTCTACTCGTGTGTATATACCAATATAAATAGAACTTGCTCCAGTTGGAACTCATCGAAATTCGATAAAGATTTCATGTTTCTTTATCATATGACCTGTCTTTATTGAATTTATCACACACAATTAAGTGACATTCAATTAGAAGGATAGAACTAGACACATTTAATTCACTCGTAAGTGAGCTAAATGAGCGTCTCGTTTCTTTGGCAGCGCAACCTATTGCAAAGTACTCCTTCATTTGACAGTTAAAACATTTCAGCTCAGAAATGTTAGACCTTTAGGTTCCTCTCACCCTTAGAACTCTTCTTTCGGATTGAGTCAGGGTTAAGTCCGTTCAGTTTTTCTCTTTTGTTTTCTAGAAATTCTATTTACCTTCACCACAGTGGTCAACCTTGCTATTTGCTCCCACTGGAACAAGCACTAGTCTCATACACCAAAGGATGGACTTTGATTGCTAAGAGGCGACCCTCTTTAAGCTCAAGGTGACAGTACCCATTCATGAAATGCCATAACATTATCAACATGCATTTAGGTCATTCACATGACTCAATCTTGTAGGCATGGAACGGTTTGGATTTTATGTTTAACATTAAACAGGTGGCTAGCCATAGCTAGCTTGCTGATCACATAGGACGTCTCACATAGACACCTATTTGTTAAGTGATCAACACTTTTATTGAGTACATCCTCAGACTAGACTATAATCTCATTTATAGCCCCAAGAACCTATTGTTCTTTTAGCACATAACTATTCACATAGCTTTGAGAAATTAAGAAAGTTGTGTGTCAAGAATCATTTCAGCAATACAATAATTTACTAAACACTCATAACTTTTAACCTATATTAAAATTTTCGATTAACCAAGAATTTAAAGAAAGTCGCGAGTATACTTCCCCTCACCCTCCGAGAATTAATTTCAAACTTTAAATATCAAAAGTTCTTCGCTTAGTAAATTCAAGTGGATATTTTTCATGGTTATAATCAATCAATTAAACAAACTCTTTATTTAATCAAGACAACATATGTCTTTATTGTATGATAAAATAACCATAAAAATACTTGAAGTTCTAAACACCAAGTGTTCGAAACTTCCAACAAGACCTAACAAAAGTTTAAATGATTCACGCATACCCTAGGAGTAAAAAAAATCAATGACACTGACGGGCGCAGATTCGACTATCCAAAATTCGTGCGCCAATCTAACTCGCTGTCATAGCCTCCAGCCCAGATACACTTTTGTATCTTCTTGTGAACAAAAATAATGTGCTCCTCTAGCACCTTTATTATATCCTTATTCTACCTCCAGCAGATATGACACTTCGATATCTTAAGCTTCATGTTGCGTACTTTTGCAACACGTGCTCTGGTAAGGAAAAAATAGGGTACTTTTGAACAATCATCGTAAACTTACAACACAATGCAGAAATTTTGGGTCAATACTAATATTTTTTCCAAGGATCGAAAATCATAATTTTCAATCAAAACGATGATGTCATACATCAAGGATATATTCATAATTGAGCTTTCATACGTGATCAATAGGTCCTGTTTAATTTTCTATTTTATCAGTATACATATTTCAAAATATTAGAAAATTAATTTATATATTTTCCGGACACTTCCAATAAATATTAGGTTTGTCAAAAATTATCATAATAATTTTTCAAACCAACATGGTTAAAAGATTCGTATTAATCTTTTATCCACATGAGACCCATTTTGACTTAAGAACAACTTAAATCAATTTAATTTCCAAAGTCAAGCCCAATAAAAAAATTAATATGGGAGCTCTTGTTGACTTTTTCAAGTTAGTCAACACGAGTTGGGTCTTTGGTCAGAGGCCCACAAGGCCTTTCTAACCCTTTTTTTAAATTCGTTTTAGGCTTAGGCCCGTACGAAATATAATTTGGTCTAAAATTCCAAAATTTTAGACATCCCAAAATCAGCCCAAAAATAAATTTGACAAGCCCACCTGACCACATTTGGTCAAATTCGGGTTGAGTGGATCATTAAAGGCCCAGAAGACCCGCGTTGACTTTAAGTCAAACGCGGGTCGGGTGACTCTTTTTTCTATAGGCCGAATGGCCCAAAGAGAAGCCGGTGTTGACTCTCAGTCAACCCGCGGGCCGGCCCAGACCTGGAGGAATAAGCCCACCCAGGCTAAAACTAAACCGGATTTATATATCCATGAAATTACATTTTTGCCCTCCTCGAGTATATATACTCAGGCAAAAAATTTCGTAAAATTATGGATTTTCCCTTTCCATAATTTCCCTTCTTCTTACTCCTCTTCTTCTTCGCCGAGCGGAAGAAAACAAAAAAGACCGAAAGGAAGAACTGCTCCGGACACCCACCAGACTGGTCTGGTTAGCCTCAACACATCCTCGTCGTGCTGCAACGAACTTCGTCGTTCGTTCGTCGAAAAAAAATGTCATCGGGTAATTTTTATCCGGTTTAGACCAGAAAAAATCTGACCAAGAATGTCGCAGAAGTCACGGTATGTCGTCGGAGACGAGATTTATATTCGTCGTCCCCCGATTTGGTTGATCTTTGAGGTGATTGAATCGGGGGAAAACCCCCAGTTTAGGTTTAGGGTTCATCCCCGATATTGGGATTTTTGGGACATAATTACAATTTAGTCCCTCAGGTTTAACGCGTATACAAATAAGGACAACGCCTTTTAAACGCGTTCAGAGTGGAACTATTTCACTTTAATTCTAAAGGTTTCTCACGCTTGCGAAATAAGGACGAAATCCTTGTACGCGTTCCGCGCACTAATATCAGATTACAACCTGGGATTTTTACCGTGTGCAAATAAGGACGAAGTCCTTTTATGCGTGTTTTGTACAATAACTTCAATTCAGTCATTAGAACTTTACCAATTATGCACGTTAGGACAACAGAGAGCATTCTCAAGAACACTTTCATGAAATCTGACTTTTGGAACAAAAATTACACATAATTTTTCTTTTCAAAAAATTAATTAGCATCCAGAACAAGAACTAATCAAGCTCTGATACCAATGATGATTTCAATATAGTAAATTAGCATACTATAATCAAGAAATCATGAAATTAATTAAATGAACGAATTCATTTAAACGTAAATACACTTATCTCTCGAAGCGTGATCAACCACAGAATCGTAACGGAGTTCTTGTCACTGGTCGGTTTTCGCTCACAGTATATCAGAGTCGAGAACAATTTTTACGACTTTATCTACCTCAAAGTCGAATCGAAAAATCTAGGATCAAAACACTATTTTTTGATCTTTTGTATATGTCCGTGAGTGCCATCACAACTTATCACTCCCACCTTTTCCTTTTTAAAGGGAGAACCCTTTTCTCCTCGTCATCACCCAAAATGGGTGTGATGACATCTAGGTAAGCTATCCTCAGTAGCTTGTAAAGGTAGGTACTTAGGTGGCAAGCATTTGCCAAGAGGTGGAGGTAAGGATGTGGCCGTTTGCCACATGGCCATGATCAAATCATGGGTGGCATTTTTACACTTAGTAATAGTGATTTGCTATTTCATGTCTATTAAATATTATTCCTTATCTTTTCAACTTTTGTTTAATTTTTTTTGTATATCTAGCTATAGGCTCCTTGATGCTGAATTGCTCGTTCACGTCCCTAAATTCGTTTTTCTTTTTAATTTTTCAAATTGTTTCCAGGTACCTCTAGCTATTTTGGTGGTTATTAATAAAGGATAGGATCGCTGTGTTGATTGAAACCATAATAACATGCATTGAGGAAATTATGTGTCTATCTATAAATCTTGGCGACAATCTATTATTTTTATATATTGAATAATAACGGGATGAATTGTTTAATATATGGAATCAATTAGTATATATATATATATATGGTTTATAACACTTGATATCAGAACATAATTGTATCCACTAAATACTGCTTATTGTTTTAATGGGCCTGCCTAATATATTGGCTGCTTGATTTATTTAGATTGCGTGTCTCAGTTAATAGCACGAGTTACTGATTTATGAATTATAGTGGAATAAAATTACTACAGTAGGAATTACCAACTGAAGCTTTTACTTACTTTTTGCCGAAATAGATCTTTTATTTTGGACCTCCAATTCAGTTGACTCTGTTAATCAATTTCATTATGTATACTTTATTTCCTGACAGATAATTTTCATTATACTGAAAAGAGAAGAAAAAATGAAAAATTCTATTCAATTCCAATTCAGTTGTTTGTTTCCATGTAGCTTACTATACTATAAGATATTTTAAGAGGACTTGGTCCATATTTTCGGTTCTCTTTTTAATCAGTTATGTAGATGAAGCTCGATTGGGTCCGGATTAGGCCCAGAAGGACCGTCCGGACAAAACAAACGGGGGCTCGTCCCATGGTGGAAATTTTGTAACATGAACAAAAGATAGGTATATTTTGGACATGCGATTTTACATATATACGTTATAAAATAGGAATAAAAATGGTTATGAAAGAGAATCACACCTCTAAGATCTGCCGATTCATCCTAAGCTCCAAAATTCAAAAAAGATGACGGCTGAAATGCAACAAGAGAGTTATGCAAAACTTGGGACGAAAACCATAGAGCTCCGAACTGACTCAATTCCAAGGGGAGGTTAGTCGATCATTCTCTTATTGTATAATATGGAGGTAGTAGAGTAAAGAAAGTATAGATTAGGCACATCGAAAACGATGCTTTTTTTAAAGGTATTAATTTCTCACACTAAGGTATAAATAGTTCTCAAGGAATTAATCATCCAGGATACGAAGCCTATGCGTCTTAGAAATTCGAAGTTACGCTCTCACGAATTTCTTGAAGCAAGAACTCGCAAGTTTTACATGTTGGATTATGGAGCCTGTTTGGTACTCGGAGAAGGCGTTGGATGATCGAGTGAAGACCACGCGTGAGTACGAGCACCCGCCAAGTGAATGGCGAGCGTAAGGAGAAGTTTTGTAAAGGACCTAGAATACGCTAGACCCCTAGGATTTGCACCTGCCTCTTGGTGGAAAGAAGCCCGAAGACATGAAGGAAGAAGAGTGGAAGTTGCTGGACAGGAAGGCGATGAGCGTGGTGCATTTTTCATTATCCAAGAATGTTGCCTTGCATACGATAAAATCAAAGACTACTGTGACTGATGTACGAGACTTTGTCCGAAATGGACAAGAAGCCATCCACCGTAAACAAGGTGCACTTGATGAGGAGGTCGTTCAACCTCAACATGGCAAAGAGAAAGATTGTGGCCAAGCATCTTAACGAGTTTAACACAATGATTGCCCAGTTGAGCTCGGTTAAGATTAACTTCGATGATGAGGTACAAGCCTTTATTTTGCTGAGTTCTTTACTTGAGAGTTGGAATAGTACTGTGACTGCAGTCAATGCCTCAGCAGGAAAGGTTCAGCTTAAGTTAGACGAGGTGAGAGATTTGATCATGACCGAAGAGATCCGCATGAGAGAATCTGGAGTAGCCTCGGGTACAACTTTGAGTGCAGCGAATAGGGGAGGTCCGAATCAAAGGGGAAGTTGAAGAAGGATCGGGGTAGGTCGAAGTCCAAATGGACGAAGGGTTCGAGGAAGGACAAGAGCTCGGTCTAGTGCTGAAATTGTGATCAGTATGTTCACTTTCAGGATCAGTGTACGACACCAAAGAGGGAGGACAAGTTAGCTAATGTAATAATATATGACCTTGGGGAGGCGTTGGTCCTAAGTGTGAGAAGTCCATTAGAGGCGTGGGAGCTGAATTCTGGAGCATCGTTCCATTCATGCAGTGATGTAGGGATGATGGAGCGATATTCCCCAGGTGAATATGACAAGGTTTATATAGCGGATGATGGGCCGATCCAGGTTGTAGGCAAGAGGGATGTTCAAATTAGCACGCCGAATGGATCTTTGTTGCGGTTAAAAGGGGTGAGGCATATTCCTAGATTGAAGAGAAATTTGCTTTTCATGGGGCAGCTGGATGATGAAGGTTATGCGGTGACCTTTAGCTGCAGGTCATGGAAAATTACCAAGGGAGCTATGGTAGTGGCTCGAGGTTTGAAGGAAGGTACATTGTATATGACGAAGAACACCCATGATAGTATTGGTCTTGCAGGTGCAGCAGAGGATGCAGAGTTGTGGCATAGTCGACTTGGCCACATGAGTGAGAAGGGGATGAAGGTGTTATGTTAAAAAAGGAAGCTACGAGGCTTAAAGACAGTTGATATCAGTCTTTGTGAGCATTGTGTCATTGGGAAGCAGAAGAGGGTGAGCTTTTCGAGAGGTGATAAGTCCCTGAAGGAGGAGAAGCTTGAGTTGGTCCACAGTGATTTGTGATGCCTGGCACCAGTGGCATCCTTAGGTGGTGCATTGTATTACATGACCTTTATTGATGATTCTACGAGGAAGGTATGGATTTACTTTCTGAAATATAAGTCTGGCGCAAGAGTTTAAGATCAGATAATGGCGGAGAGTATGAGCTCCAAGAGTTTAAGGAGTACTGTATAGCAAATGAGATTCACATGGAGAAGACAGTAGCTGGAATCTCCCAATAGAATGGCATCGCTAAGAGGATGAACATGACACTCAATGAGAGGGCCAGGACCATGAGGTTGAAGTGTGGCCTACCGAAGATATTTTGGGCAGATGTACTCAATATTGCTGCATTTCTGATCAATAGAGGACCATCAGCTCCTTTAGAGAATGGAATACCGAAGGAGGCTTAGAGTGGTAAGGAGGTTGATCTTTCCTATCTTCGTGTATTTGGTTATATTGGGTATGTTCATGTTAATACAGTTGAGAGGAGCAAGCTGGATGCCAAGTCCACGAAGTGCACATTCATTGGGTATGGAGGAGATGATTTTGGCTTCAGATTTTAGGACGAGGGAAGTCTCAAAGTCATTTGAAGTTGAGATGTCGTATTCAATGAGAAGGTATTGTATAAGGACAATGGGAGTGCATCTGATGCGGAGGGTTCTAGCAGTGAGATGGTCGAGTTAGACATCTCAAATTTGGGTGGGAGTAAGAAACTACTGAATGGCCAGGGGCCAAGGAGGAGCCAGAACTAAGTTCTCCACCGCCAGTGGTTCCACAGTGGAGAACCATCAGATAGTGTGGGTCACGGGATAGGTATTCGCCTGCTAACTATTATCTCCTTTTGACAGATAGAGGAGAACCTGAGGATTTTGCAGAAGCACAGCAGAGTGAGCTGCTGCACAAGTGGAAGCTTGCAATAGATGATAAGATGGAGTCGTTGAGGAGTAATGTGACTTGAGAACTAGTACAACTCCCAAAAGGCAAGAAGGCACTGCAAAACAAGTAGGTTTATAGAGTTAAGCAAGAGGCAGATGGCACACAACGTTACAAGGCGAGACTGGGTGTGAAGGAGTTTTAGCAGAAATATGGTATAGATTTTACCGATGTTTTCACTCCTGTTGTAAAGCTAACCACTATTCGAATGGTGTTGAATATGGTAGCTGCAGAGAATTTGATGTTAGAGCAGATGAAAGTGAAGACAGCCTTTCTCCATGATGATCTAGAGGAATAGATTTACATTGAACAGCCAGAAGGGTACTTGTCAGAAGGTAACAATGGACTTGTGTGCAGGTTGACGAAGAGCTTGTATCGGTTGAAACAAGCTCTGAGGCAGTGGTACAAGAAGTTTGATGGATTCATGCACGAGATAGCGTTTGTGCGCTGTGAAGCAGACCATTGCTGTTACTTCAAGAGATTTGACAATAGCTATATCATCCTCCTGCTTTATGTTGATGACATGTTGATAGTAGGCTCGAGTGCTAGAGAAGTGAGCAGGGTGAAGAAGCAATTGTCTGAGATGTTTGCCATGAAGGATTTGGGTGAGGCTAAGTATATCCTAGGGATGAGGATTGAGCGAGACAAAGTAGCAGGGAAGCTTGCAGGCTGACTATATCAATAAGGTGTTGGAGAGATTCAGCATGCAGAATGCCAAACCCATAAGTACACCCTTGGGTAGATACTTTAAGCTGTCTAACAAGGATTCATCTAAGAGTGAGGCAGAGAAGGCTCAGATGAAGAAGACTCCTTATGCATCAGCTGTGTGGAGCTTGATGTATACTATGGTCTATACAAGGCCAGACATCGCACATACAGTGGGAGTGATAAGCAGGTACATAAGCAATCCAGGCAAACAGTATTGGATGGCAGTGAAGTGGATCCTAGAATACTTGAGAGGTACTACTGAGAAGGCCCTATACTTCCAAGGCAGTGAAGTGAAGCTGACAGGATATGTTAATGCAGACTTGAGGTCCAGTGACCTTGACAGGAGAAGGAGTACTATAGGGTATGTGTTCACGCTGGGAGGGACAGCGATCTCCTGGGATTCTATGTTGCAAAATATAGTGGCTTTGTCAGTTGCAGAAAGGGAGTATGTGGCAGTGACAGAAGCGAGCAAAGAGATGGTATGGTTGCAGAACTTCTTGGGTGAGTTGGGGAAGGTGCAGAAGGACAGTGTACTCCACAGTGACAGCCAGAGTACAATTCACTTGGCAAAGAAGTCCGCTTTCTACTCAAGGACTAAGCACATTGACTTGGGGTATCACTATATACGACATCTCTTGAAGAGAAAGATCTTGCAACTTAAGAAGATTGAAAAAAGTGTGAATCCTGCAGACATGTTGACCAAGGTGGTTGCCTTGGAGAAGCTGAAGCTAAACACGGCTTCAGTTGGCCGAGTGAACTGAAAAAAGGCCTGGCGTGCCAACGCAGTGAAGAGGATCATCTAGTGAAGGGTAACAAGTGATGAGGTCAGTCTCCAGGTAGGAGATTGTTAGGTTATGGAGCCTGTTTGGTACTCGGAGAAGGCGTTGGATGATCAAGTGAAGACCACGCATAAGTACGAGCACCTGCCAAGTGAATGGCGAGCGAAATGAGAAGTTTTGTGAAGGACCTAGCGAATGTTAGGCCCTTAGTGAACGCTATGGGGGGGACAGAATATTGGGAATTGGAGAACCTAGCGACCGCTAGGGAGGTAGCGACCGCTATGTCTAGCTGATAGCCTTAATTTTATTTCCTATTTTATTTGTTTCGTGATCTCCACTCTTTCTAGGGTTGCTCCTCTATATAAACCCATGTAAGACCCATTGTAATGTGTGACAAAAAGTGTAGTGACTCACAAGAAACCTAGTAGAAAGACCCTGGCTTGGCACGCTCCCAGACTTAGACATTCTTGTCGAACTGGGTGACCAAATTGCTCGTGTTCTTCGTTTTAATTTTGTTCTTTGTGATTGCTGGCTATTATTGTTCCCAACATTACACACTCGAATGTATTTGGAAAGAAGAAAGAAGTCGCAGAAGAAAGTTTATCATTCCGTGTTCTTGGCTCTCGAATGAACTGAGTATTTAAAGATACTCAAGAGTTGCACCCGAAGGATGGCAACCATTCTCTAGAGAAAGTCATTGCACCAAAATGTTGCCTCCGAAATGTGCCGTTGTAACCAATAGCGGCAACTCACGAAGTTAACTTCAAAAGCCCTAGGATTTGGGGGAGAGAGAGGCTAATAAGA
This sequence comes from Hypericum androsaemum, assembly GCA_963995505.1. Lineage (NCBI taxonomy): Eukaryota > Viridiplantae > Streptophyta > Magnoliopsida > Malpighiales > Hypericaceae > Hypericum > Hypericum androsaemum. The sequence continues at coordinate 11,219,973 of OZ023193.1, read as the reverse complement.
GAGTGTTAAAGTACCAAACTACCCAGTTTAATATTGATCGTTAGATCCGTATTTTTTTCAATTTACATGATCTAATGACTCCTATTTTATCCAGATTGGTCCTGGCTACTTTTTCAAGTCCAGGACCCAATCCGCTCCCTTTTTACGGTTTGTTCTAGGGTTTTTGTTCTCTTTTTTTTTGGATCTTAGGGTTTCTTCTCTCTTTGATGTAATAATTTCATGATGTTATGTGAGGAGTAAAAGGATTCTACCTATCAAAAAATATGCTTTCTACATTGCAACGAGACTCATGTAGTATATTTTATTCTCTTATCGAGTCAAATAAAATTCAACAAGTATTAGATTTCGAATTTGAGCGAAATTTTTTTTTGACATTATTCAAATTAATAAAATTTTCATAATCAGACTTCATTGAGTTTAAAAAGCGGTGTGTGCATACGAACATTTTAACAAATGAATCTGGAGTGGCGTTTTGGTCTTGTCTTTTTGTTTTTGCATTTATATGCAGCTCTAATATTCGACCACACTTTTTTCCAAAAACATTTCTCACATATGATTTTAATGAGCTATGCTGCAACATTCCTTGAACGGATGTTTTAGTTCTTTCTTTTCGGGATTCTCTCTTGGCCATGAGGGTTTAGCCGCCGGAATTTTCTTCTGTCTCAGCGTTCCAGCTGCTGCCTGTGTAACCACATTCTTCAGGGTCTTTGTATCTATGGAATTTCTTCTAATTAAATAAATGAAAAATGTACTTTACTATCCCATGTTTCACGGTTTAACACATATTAGTCTGTAATTCAAAATTCATCAAAAAGATCTATGTAATTTTACTCGCAGATCAATTGACGACTCGGACAGCTGCCTGTGATGAGTCTTCAAAACATAGCTATTTTTTGTGGTTACGTAGCACACCATGTATTTTATCATTTAATCATTTAGCTTGATACTACATTGGAAAGAGTAGGTCTAAGACTTTACTACATTGGAAAGTGTAAGTCATGGAGCTTGCTTGAAGCACTATAAATATCAGGCTCGATTGGGTGCGGGAAGTAATAGGGGCTCCTGTATCGTACGGGATTGAATATTGTCCATTGATCTGGATGACTAGGCGCACTTCAGAGATCTGACGGTACTAATTATCCGAGGGTATTTTCATCTTTTACGTCCCTATCTCCTCCCCTCCCTTCCTTCTCTTTCTCTCACCTCCCTGATTCCCTCCCTCTCCCCCTCTCCCCTCCCTCTCCCCTTCCTATGCTTCTTTCTTCTCCTTCACTCTCTCTCTCCCCCAACCTTTAATAAAATCAACCCTAAAATTCAAATTCAAATAAATTGCAAAGACAAATTCACAATCCAAAGTCAAATAAACAAGAAGAAATTAATTTTTTTTACCGCACATTCTTTCTTCTCCTTCCATTTCCTCCCACTTTCTCCCCCTCTCTCTCCCTCTCCCAACCCTAAAAAAATTGATGCCGACAAGGAAAGAGGTTTCCTTCTCTCTTCTCTTTCATGCTCTCTTGCTTTTCTCACTCTCTCTCCTCTTTGAAATAGTTTTTTGAAGTGTGTAAAGAAGGATTAAAAAGTTAAATCATTCGTTCTTATTTTTTATTTTTGTTCGTGATGTATATCCAAAAGTGGCATGTCCAGTTACAATCAAATGGCAACCCTTGGTATGTTTAAATGGCAAGCCTTGGTATGTTTAAATTGCATGCCCTTTTACGATAAAATGGCACGCTCTCTTACAATAAAATGGCATGTCTGGTTACAATCAACTGGCAGGCCGGGGTATGTCCAAATGGAAGATCCTCTTACGATAAAATAGCATGCTCGTTTATGACCAAACAATAAGACCGGTATGCCTGATTACAATAAAATGGCATGCCTGTTTGTGACCAAATGGTAGGCCCGATTATGATAAATGGCATGCTACGTTATGACCAAATGGCATGCTTGCTTACGATTATATTTTTTAATATTTAAAAGTACTAATAATAAAAAATAATTAATTAATAAAAAATGGCAGGACCAGTAATGATAAAATGGCATGCTCAGTTACGATAAAATGGCATGCTCAGTTACGATAAAATGGCATATATGGTTATGACCAAATGGCATGCCTCGTTACAATTATATTTATAATAAAAAATAAAAAATATAACAATTATTTATTGCTTGAAAATGGCAGAATCATACAAAAGGGGTCAAATTTGTATTAAATGCTCTGATGCGTGCATTAAATGCTCTGATATGCGTATTAAATGTTATGACACAAGTGATTCCCTTTTTGTAAAGACTGAAGTCAAGCAAATGGTGGCGGAGCTTCTGGAGGCCTGCGCCACCCTCCCCGGCCTCCTCACCTCTACCATATCCTCCCTCCTCTCCGCCTGCCGTCCCAACGACACCATCTCTAATCCCGGACCCTCGGATCCCGCTGCTCAAGGTGCGTTACCATTTTAAAACTTGAATCGAGTTCGCGAATGTTCTTTTTTGTGGTTGGGGGAGGGGAATTGATGATTATGCCCCTGGGGCTTCTTTTTGCGCAGGGGTAAGAGAGTGGGAGCGGGAGATGGAGGAGAAGGCAAGGCTGGTGAATGAGAAGATGGGGAAGAACGCGGCGGAGATGCGTGTGGTGCTGAAGAGGTTGAGGGAGTGTGTGGCTAGGACCGAAAAGCTGCGTTCTTCTTCTTCCTCCTCCGCTTGTAATGGGATCAATAGCATCCATCCTGCGAGTGGTTCACGATGTTATGATTTAATGGTTCACGATGTTATGATATAATAGTTCGTGATGTTATGATTTAATGGTTCGTGATGTTATCATTTAATGGTTCGCGGTGCTATGATTAAATTGTACGACTGGTTATATTAAATAGTATGTCCGGTTATGATTTAATGGTTCGTGATATTATGATTTAATGGTTCGCGATATTATGATTAAATAGTTCGTGGTGTTATGATTAAATGGTTTGTGATGTTATGATTAAATTGTACGATTAAATGGTTTGTATGTTTGATTATATCAAATTGTACGACCGGTTATATTAAATAGTATGACCGATGTTATATCAAATTATACAGTTTTGTTAAAATTATTTGTAAGATTTTATTAAAATAGTTTGTACCATTTGATCATTAAAAAAAATTTTAATCATTACACTCCAAACCATTTGATCATAATAGAACAAACATTTTAAATTTTAATCGTAAAAGTGAAAACCATTTGAACATAACAGGATAAACTATTTAGATAATTATCGTGCAAACAACCACTCGTTCGTAATTAATTTGATAACATTAGTTGTGATTATATCAAATGGTCTACAAGGTTATATTAAATGGTATGCCCGGATATATTTAATGGTATGTTCGATTATATCAAATGATCTACGATTTAAAACTAGTTCAATGATGGATGAGATAATCAATTTTTTGACTCAACAACTTGTAATAAAAAAATACGCATGAATATTTATCATTGTAATTGTTGTTGTTCTATATTCTATGTTTCTCCTCTCTAAATGGTATGCCCGGATATATTAAATTGTATGTTTGATTATATCAAATTGTACGACCGGTTATATTAAATAGTATGACCGATTATATTAAATAGTATGCCTGGTTAAAGACCGGGATCTCAGATGAACATCCAACCCCGATGGACCGCAAACCCAGATCAAGTCGAACCCGTTCGCTTTGACGCCGTGGTGACCGACGATCTCAGATGAACATCCAACCCCGATGAGAGCTCACTGGAAATCGCCCAAATCAATGTTAACTACCTGCAAAATGCGAACATGGTTTTTTCATGTGGTTTTGGACTGTTCGGCGTAGCATTATTGAACGCGTAGGTAGTGGATTGCAATGAATATGGTGATCTGTTGTGTTTAATAGATATGTTAAAATGGGTTAGATATATTGCTGGGTATGTTAAAATGGTTTTGTTTTAAAATAGTTTGTATGATTTTGTTAGAATAGTTTGTACGGTTATGTTAAAATAGTTTATACAGGTTTGTTAAAATTATTTGTAAGATTTTATTAAAATAGTTTGTACCATTTGATCATTAAAAAAAATTTAATCATTACACTCCAAACCATTTGATCATAATAGAACAAATATTTTAAGTTTTAATCGTAAAAGTGAAAACCATTTGAACATAACAGGATAAACTATTTAGATAATTATCGTGCAAACAACCACTCGTTCGTAATTAAATTGATAACATTAGTTGTGATTATATCAAATAGTCTACTAGGTTATATTAAATGGTATGCCCGGATATATTTAATAGTATGTTCGATTATATCAAATGATATGTTCGATTATATCAAATGATCTACGATTTAAAACTAGTTCAATGATGGATGAGATAATCAATTTTTTGACTCAACAACTTGTAATAAAAAAATACGCATGAATATTTATCATTGTAATTGTTGTTGTTCTATATTCTATGTTTCTCCTCTCTAAATGGTATGCCCGGATATATTAAATTGTATGTTTGATTATATCAAATAGTCTACGATGTTATATTAAATGGTATGTTTGGTTATATCAAATAGTCTACAAGGTTATATTAAATGGTATGCTCGGCTATATCAAATAGTATGCCCAATTATATCGAATAGTATGTTCGATTATTAAATAATTAATTAAATTGTATATCGACTGGTACGGGTGATTATATTAAATACTATACCCAGTTATATTAAATGATATGACTGATTATATCAAATAATATTTTCAATTATATCTAATGATATGTCCGATTATTTAAAATAAAAAAGTTAAATAATTAATTAAATTATGTATCAAATTGTATGTTCAGTTATATTAAATGGTATGTTCGATTATATTAAATGGTATCTTAACAATTATTTTAGTTGTTACCGATTATATATTTAAAAAAAAGTCTAAGAAAAACAAATTAAAGTGAATAGCACCGGCCACCATTATTCCCTTCCCAAAGATAAATAAATAAAAGATCAGCGGGACCCATCCCACTTTCATTAATTCGTTCCCGGCGCATCCTACTTTAAAAAAAATTCTCTTTTTATTTTTTTTCCTATTTTACCCCTACCAGGACCCTACTGTAAAAAACTCAACTCCTATTCGAAATCCAAAAAAAAGCCTCGTAAACCTAATAAAAACCTCAAAAATGTCAAAATTAAGTTGAACACTTTCCTAGATCCGTCGTGACCAATCCATGTCCTCTTCAACTGTAAGTATGCAGTACTATAGTCGCTGAACTACAGCCAAGGAAAATTCGCCGAAACTGAAGTGACCACCTCCGACGAAGACTCGGGTTCCTTGTGGGGCTTCCTTGGATGATTAGCATCAGCCGGTATCCGAAAGTAAGAAGAAGAAGAAGATGATGAAGGGAAGAGGCAGCTCCTTTTTTTTAGAATTGGAAGAGGCTGGTCCAGACGGATGAGAAGTTAACCATCTTTAGAAGTACTAAAATGCAGAGGCTTTAGACATTGGAATTTGGGAATATTTGTGTATGGTTGCAATTGTTACGGTTTGTAGGAAGATTCTTGTCATATTTATCAGGGCAAGCAGTTCGTGAGATATGCTTGGAGAGGAAGGAAAATGTGGTTTTGGATTGGGTCCAGATTGAAGGATAGAAGTTCAGACCGTCGAATGAGGCCCAATGAATTCCAAGGAGATCTGACAACTAATATAGACGTGGGAGTAGTTTTGTACTTTTATTTTTGCTTCTCTCTCCATTATGTCTCTCTCCATTCGCGTTTCTCCTTTTTCTCTTCATCTTTCTCTTTCTCTCTCCATTCTCTCTCCAACTTCCGAGGTAAGTTTCCTTCTTTTCTTCTTCCTTCGTCTTCTTCCTATAACTCATCCAATTTTTTTCCTTCTTCTCCTCTTCCATCTCATCTTATGTCAGAATGGCATGTCTGGTTATGTCCAAATGATATGCTCATATTATGTCAGAATGGCATGAACAGTTATGTCAAAATGATATAACCTGTTATGTCAAAATAACATGATCGATTATGTTAAAATAGTATGCCGGGTTATATCAAATCGAGTATTATGCATTTTTTATTAACAAATTTAAATAAAAAAATTTAAGCCCAAAAAATTTAATAAAATTAAAGTAAACATGGTATGTCCTATTATATCAAAATTGACATGCTTTATTATGTCATAATAGCATGTCTAGTTATGCCATAATGGAATGCCCTGTATGTCGAAATGGCATGACTCATTAATATTTAATATTACTTATAATAAAAAGTTAAATAATTAATTAGTGAAAAGAAATGACGATTGAAGATTTTTGATAGCGTGATTTGCTCTTTTGAAATTGAAATCTTGATAAGAAATTACTATTATGATTTTGTTTTATTTTATAACTATCTTCTTTCCTTATTTTTAGTGTGGTTATTTTTCAAACCTCTTTTTCAAGTTTACCCTTGCCTTTTTAACAATTTTTTTTGGGATAAGTACCATTGAATCCTGTGGTTTACACAAATTTTGCAATATGATCCGAGGTTTAGAAACGACTTTTTTGGTAGTTGTGGTTTCACCTTTTTTGTGTTAGAGGCTCGGGAGCCTTCCCGAACCAAAATCAGCTCTGAACCTAGAAATGACGTCGTTTTTGCTGCTGAGTTGTCAAGCCATGTTGGAAACTTTTGCTCCGTTGATATGCTGACTTGGTATGAAAAAATATCCATTTCAATCACTTATATCTTTATAATTTTTCAAAAAGACCCCTCTTTTAACTCCAACCCAACCCAATCCGAGCCATCTCCTTCAACCCAGAAGTCAACCCAATCCAACTCATCTTCTTTAACCTTCAAACTCATTAACAAAAAAACCGAAGTACCTTGTAAATTAAAATGAACATTCATCTTTTTCTTATTAAAAAAATCACCTATGATTACTTGAATCTAAAAATTATTTTCTTAATTAAGCACCAAAAACCCTAATAAACCGATTCAAGTAATCATAGATGAAAGAGCTGGACTCACTCACATCAAACACAAAACCCACACTGAGAGAGAAAACAGCGTCGTTGGCGATGGTGTCGAGGTGGGGTGGGCCCAGGTCGAGGAGGAGGAGTGGGGTGGTGGTGAAGGCGGCAGCGACGGCGTTGCCCTTGGCGATATCAAACCACGAAAAGCGGGAGAGGCAGCGCTCGGTGGTCCGTCGAGTATGTATAGGAGCGCGTCTTTGTTCGGGACGATTCCTAGTGGGTTTGATAGGTTCGTAAGGGGAGAGAGGTGGTTTCGGAGGACGGCTGACTGAGGAACGAGAGAGAGGCAGTTCTGGTGGACGGACGAAGAAGAAGAGGAAGGGTTTTGACTATGTGGTGGAAGAGGTTGAGGGCCGGTCGGCGCGCCACTCCTCCAAATCGCGTGATGTCATCTCCACCTCACCAACATCAACGGGCCAAGCAGCGCCGCCACCGTCGCCCGTCCTGCTGCGGCTGCAACAACGGCATGTTGGCCTCGCTCCTGGACATATCGGTGTTGTTTTCTTCTTCCTCCTTTCTCCATCAGATATTTTTTTTAATAATTATAGAGAGAGAGAGCTTTTGTTTCTTATGGTTGCCTTAGATGAATTACGCCAATCCCATTTTGGTCTTATCACCAATTATGGAAAGCCATAGTATAATCTCATTTTTCAGAGCTAGACGAACCACTCGAATTCAATAGGGGGAGAAATCCCACGAACACCAGCTATTTTGTTTTTTTTTTATTACAGGGTTTGATAGGTTGGACTGGGTTGGACTGGGTTGTAGGTTGGGTTGTAGGTTGAAAGTGATGGGTTGGGTTGGAGTTAAATGTGGAGTTTTATGAAAAATTATAAAGAAATAAGTGATTGAAATGGAAATTTTTTGGTACCAAGTCAGTATACCAACAGGGAAAAAGTTTCCAATGTGGTTTGACAACTTAGCAGACTATAATATTTTGGAGAAGCTTCGTTAGATAACTTCAACAGCTGCTTGGATATAGCTGGAACCTCTGCACATTGAGCTGAGGAAACTCGGAGCCTTAAGCATTTTTAATGAGTTTTATTCCCAATTATATTTAACCTCTAATATTTTTATTTTTATTTATTTCTAGCATCAAAATTTTTAATTTAATCTTTTGGAAAAAGTCCATTTTAGTACCCTGTGATATTGCAAAAAAATACATTAGTACTCTGTGGTAAAAAAATCTATCAATCGAGTCACATCGTAGCCAATTAATATCACTTAGGTCCACGGGCAGCTTCTCGGACCTGCCCGAACCGAGCTAGTTGAAACGATGTCATTTTAGTAAAGATATGGCACGCCACGTCAGATTTTCTAGCCTACTTGTAATATGACATAGCAAGGTGGCAAAATATCAAAATAATCACCAATCTATTTATTATATTTTTTAAAAACCCATCATCTATCGTCTATTTCCTCTCTCTCTCTATCTCTCTCTCTCCCCCCTCTCTCTCCGATCCAATTCAATTGATGGGAATAATCCCCAAACTCTAAACCTAGAAAAAATAGGGCCCTAACCAATCCAAACCCTAAAGCCCAATTCAATTAAAACTTTCAGCCGCTAGAAACTTCACGGAGAGACCCATTTAACGGGTTTTGGATTGAGTAGGGACTACTAAAAAGTTGTCCCTACGGAGGGGACTCATTCAGAGCCATTGGATCTATTTTTTTAATTAAAAATTTTGATCTGATGGTCAATATCACACGAAGGGTATTTTTGACCATATATCCCAAAAAGTGCCAACTAAGATTCCACCCACATTTATTCTTCCGCCCACATTAATTCTGCCGCCCACATTAATTTCACTTTTTGACCATATATTCTCTTCCTCTTCCCCTCTCTTTCCTGGCCACTTTCTTTTCCTCTCTCTCTCTCTCTCTCTCTCTCTCTCATCCCATTTCCCTCGCCGGAGAAAAAGAAGAGACCGGGAGAAGAAGCTTCGCCGCCGGAGTGAGGAGGAGGTAGCTCGCTGGAGGAGGGAGTGGCTCTAAACCCCACTCAATCCCTTCCCTGCCACAGCGAAGAAGGAGGAGGTAGCTCGCCGGAAGAGGGAGTGGCCGCGCGCTGCTCTCATCCTGTGCCCCGTCGGAGCCGGTGGCTCGGCTCGACTCCACCCCGCTGATCTGGCTACTATCCACCTCTTCCCCGTCGTTGTCCCAGCCGACTGGGGAGATCCTGAACAAGGAGGAAGCCGGAGGAGGAGGAAGCCGGAGGAGGAGACGAGCCAGGAGAGGAAGGAGAAGAGGCTGGGGGCGATGAGGGAGAGGAGAACGACGGTGGGGCCTTCGTCAATGAGCAGACCGGTGAGGTCGGTGGACCATGCGAGCCCAAGCCCACCCGATTCGGCAACTGGGAGCGTAACGGCCGCTGTTTCAAAATTTTAGTGAATTTCTGGGTTTTTTTTGTCTTTTTTTGTGGATCTATTGATTTCTGAGTTTGGTTTCATATTGTTCGATCTCGGTTGTTTTTCATATGTTTGGATATTGGTTTTCGTATGTTGGAATATTGGTTTTCGTATGTTAGAATATTGGTTTTTGTATGTATTGGTATTGGTTTTTATATGTTGGGATATTGGTTTTCGGATGTATTGGTATTGGTTTTCGTATGTTTGGATATTGGTTTTCGTATGTTGGGATATTGATTTTCGGATGTATTGGTATTGGTTTTCGTATGTTTGGATATTGGTTTTCGTATGTTGGAATATTGGTTTTCGTATGTTGGGATATTGGTTTTCGAATGTATTGGTATTGGTTTTCATATGTTGGGATATTAGTTTTCGGATGTATTGATATTGGTTTTCGTATGTAGTGATATTGGTTTGCATGTGTAGCGATTGTAGTTTTCATATGTAACGATACTGGTTTGCATGTGTAATGATATTGGTTTTCGTATGTTGGAATATTGGTTTTCGTATGTTGGAATATTGGTTTTCGTACGTTGGGATATTGGTTTTCAGATGTTGGGATATTTATTTTCGGATGTATTGGTATTAGTTTTCGTGTGTAGCGATAGTAGTTTTCATATGTTACGATACTAGTTTGCATGTGCAATGATATTGGTTTTCGAATGTTGGAATATTGGTTTTTGTATATAGTAATATTGATTTGCATGTGTAGCGATATTGGTTTTCATATGTAGTGTAAAAGGCATACCGGGTTTTGACCAAAAAATGGTTACCTTGAGAACCGAACTAAATTCGGTCAGACACCAAAAATTTGACCAACCCGGGGCGGTTCACCCCAATTTTTTTAATAAAAAGCACATATGCGGTTTGACCCGGTCTAATATTCCTATTGGTTATATTCTAATATTTTTGATGAAAAATGTAATTTTTTTTAGGTATGTATGCGATTACATGTACAATTATACCTAGATTATATATAAATATATTTATTTTTCAAATAAAAAAATCCGGCCCGACCGGTAGTCCATCCGGTCGGACTGGTTGACCCATAGTACGACCCAAAATTTGGGTCGACTCCGGATCGTATTTTGAAAACCATTGGTTTTATTGAGTGGATAATTTTGAATTTTGAAAGGAAGAAAGATGTGAAGAGTCAATTAATAGTAGGTTTTTGGGTTTAGGAAAAATAATTAATTATTCTTCTCTCTTTTGGTTTTGTAATGTTCCAATATTACTCTTGAATATAAATTTATTGTATTTCACTCTCTTTAGTCTATATGGGTAAGGACAACCCATTGTCCCTACTGAATCCATGCCCCATTTAACGTTTCAATAAGTTTCCATAAACAAAGAGGACCCAGCTGTCGTGGAACCATCCCTGCCAAAAACTAGCGTCGTTACGCCCTCGCCGCTGTTGTAGCCGGTGAACTTGTCGGTACCTTCGTTGAAGGACTTGCCTAGTTTCTGTGCGGCATTAAAGTTCTCTGCGTACGACTGGAACGAGTCATCGCCGACGTTGGACTAGTCCCGGTACTAGGATCCGGAGGCTGCCGCTTTCTGGTCGAGCTGGATTAGTATGGGCCCTAATGTGACAGGTCGCTCAAGATACCCCAGAATCATCGCTAGGCGCGGGGGGAGCTTCATGGCCAGATCTCAGAGCTCTCCCAGTAATAGTCTCCATTTTTTTTCTTTCTAAATCAATAACTATCGTCGAGTTGGGGTTAAATAAGTGGTGTTGGTTTTTGCTGGCAGATAGTTTCCAATTCGAATCAATAATCTAAAATTAGGGTTCCAAGTTGAAGGTTCCCAATTTGAATCAATAATCAAAAATTGGGGACTTCGTCTTCTCCGAAATTTTTTCCAGCAGCTGGGTTTTCTCTATTTAAGCTGGGAAATAGAAGAGAAGCAATATCCGTAGAAAGAAGATGAGGAAAAGACTCGGGGAAGATGGTGATAAAAAATTGTTTTTTTTGAATAATTATAAATAAATTTGTGATTGTTTTGATATTTATCGTCATGCCACCTCATGTGTATCAAAGAAAATCCTATGTGGCATGCCATGTCATACATAAAATGGCATCGTTTGGACGGGTTGGGTCCGGGCAGCTATCCATAGACCTAGGTGATGTTAACTGGCTGCGGTTTGACTCGATTGATAGATTTTTTACCACAGGGTACTAAAGTAATTTTTTGCGATATCACAGGGTACTAAGATAGACTTTTCCCTAATTTTTTTGATATATAAGACTCTGAAAATTATTTAAAATAAGAGATAATTACATACAGGACCCTAGGGTATAGTCAAATAGACTCTAAGAACCCTGTAGTTTTTCTACTAATTACCGAGCCCCTGTAGTTTGCCTACTATTATACATTCTGGTCCCTGTAGCTGGAATCGGCAATTTTTCCGGTGAACTCCCTACCTGAAATGTCTAAAATGCCCCTAGACCCCTTTTTTACCACACAGTCCCTTTTTTAAAGACATATTAACACCAACCTCCCTTTACCTTCTCCTCCCCCTAGTATCGTGCTGGGTTCTAAGATTTATAGGTCGAAGGAGCTAGGTTCTAGGGTTTATAGCAAGTAGGAGTTGGGTTCTAGGGTTTGTAGGTTAAAGGAGCTTTTTTTAAGGGATCGTTGTAGGTGAAGTTAACCCATGTCTTCATCCAATGCTTCGTACGGGATGGACGATGGTTCGAGGTACGTCAATATGGTGTGCAGCTGCTGAGTTCGTACCTTGGTGAAGATCGCCGAGAGTGAAAGAAATAAGGGGTGTTTGTATTATTGTTGTGTCAGAAATAGTTGTGGGTGGCTGGGTTGGTGTGTACCATGGGAAGTTACTAGTTGTTATCGTTCTCCAATGGTCCAGAAGCATGAGCAACCAGTGACTTCTAATGAAATGGTGTCTGAAGAAGTAAAGATGATAACGACGATGTTGAAAGAGGCTACTGAATCATTCAAGTTCTTGAAAAAAATTGTGTATGCTTTGATTACCTGTAATGTTTATGTTCATTTGATTTCAAGATAGAACAAACATGTTCTCAATCTCTTATAAGTTGGAAACCCTAAATCAATGAAATGAAGTTGTCTGAATTTGAATACTTGAGCTTTAGCTGAGTTTCTGCTCAAAATTATAAAAATAAACCTCACATGGTATTCAAAGCCTGAGTTCAAAGCAGACAATGTTCAAAGCCATCCTTTACAAATAAATACGGCTACCAAAAGCAAATCCCTTATGTTGTCTAATTTAGCATATGGTGTTCAAAGCCCGATTTTCTGCCATGTTGTCCAGGACTGGCTTGCACTGGCTCTTATACTTGCACTTGCTCTTGCAGTAAGGCCTCCTCTTGCACTTGCACCTGCACTTGTACTTGCACGCGTACACCGGCCTCCACTTTACCACCAGCCTCCACACCACCATCACCCAAACCAAGCTTGGGAATCCTATCTCTTAGAATCTTACGATGGTACAACACCTTTCCTTTCGAGCTAATAACAAGAAAGGGTATTCCTATCTCCTGAGATTCAACATAAACCCTAAGCACATCTTCAAAGGGGTATAATTCTAACATGAACATAAGATCATCATCACAACATATTTCTAACCCACATTTCATTCTGCAACGGCAAATCGATGACTTTATTTCAACATGTTGGCGAAACAATAACACTATGGGTCGACTTTGTCGTAAAAATACGACTTACCATCCAGCATGAACTCGAGAGTAAACAATTTTGGGTCTCACATGGTGGACAATTTTCAAAATTAGGGTTTCTCTCGAAACTCTGGGCACGCGAAGAAGGAGGATAGTGTGGCCGAAGGACGGTTAGGAAAGAAGGAGGAACAACGTCATAGGGTAGAATCGGGGGAGTCGGGAGAGGGGAGAAACAGTTAGGAGAGGGGAGAAACGGAGGAGTCGGGGAGTCAGGGGAGGGGAGGAGTCAGTGATTTTCGATTTAGTGTGACATTAATTTTTTTTATAGTTTAAAAGGGGCCTAGGGACATTTTAGACATTTTAGCTGAGAAATTTGCCGAAAAATTGCCGATTCCGGCTACAGGGACCGGAATGTATAATACTAGCCAAACTATAGGAGCTCAGCCATTAGTAAGAAAACTATAAGGTCCTCAGAGTCTATTTGACTATACCCTGGAGTCATTTATGTAATTTTATCTCTTAAAATAAATAAATTTGGTCAGATTGGTAACAGTTTGATCGGCTGAATCAGTAGTCAATGATATTGATCCATCAATTCAACCATCTTCTAATTTTTGGTATAAAAATAACTTGAACTTAGTACCGGGTTTCGACCGGTCGCCCGTATTTTTTTAGAACAATGATAATCACACGTGCAGCCTGCAGGGTGGTGATTGGCCAGAAAGGGGCAACCACTAATTGGAAAACTTTAAAACCTTTGGTTAGAATATTTTCTCTCGTGTAAAATAGAACCACTGTAGACTTCAAACCCATCGTCCATTAGCCGAGGAAAGGAAGATGCCTCTCAAGACACAGGACGCCACCGTTTCGTCCTTCGACGACGCGTTCGAGAAGCTTAGGGCAGAGGCGGTCCAGTACAAGGTTAGCTTCATCCTCTTCCTGGCAGATAAGGATCCTTCCACCAATCTCAGCTGGTGCCCCGGTACTTATTTTACTCTATTACCCCCAAAGCAGAAGGCTTTATGGTGATTTCGCTTTGTGGGTGTCTCTTGTTGTTGTTTTCACTTAATGGGTTGCTTCCAATTGTTGGGATTTCGGAGAGCCCCAAGAAAGATTTTCGCTTTGGTCTCGATGTGAGAAAATTTGGAAACTTTTGGAGCTTGTTGAAGTTGTGACATTTTGGTTTGGGAGGATCTTTACTAGTTTATAACGAGGGCTTTCGTTTCCCTTTGGAAAAGAATTGGTTTTGATTGTATACGGAGAGGCATTATGGTTTGTGGTTTGCTTGAAGAACATGAGAGCGGACACGAAGATTGTCGGTATGATGTTGGGTTGGAAGAAGAGAAATGAGATAGGTGCTGGATGGATTTCTTAGGTAGGAATGGGTTATGGGAAATTTCGGGGTCCTCTAGGATATTTTGTGGCTGTGAAGAATGTGTTTTCCGGGTTATGGATGATTAAATGGAGACCATGAAATGTGTTTCCTGAACGAGAGAGAGAGAGAGAGTGGATTGGATTCAATTGGATTGGATTGGATTGGATTGCTGAGCTTGTAGGAGAAATGCCAAACCCTTGTTCTTTTAGTGAAACTGAACTTGCTGTTTGTCATTTGTTTCCTCCTGCAGTTTGCTTTCCATCATTAGAATAAGCCATGTGTGTCTGCTATGCCACTTGATTTCTTATCCTGATTGCTTTATGACTAATCAGACTGCGTGAGAGCTGAACCTGTTATCTACAAGAGGCTTGAATCATCACCAGACGACATAGCGCTCCTGAAAGCTTATGTTGGCGATAGGCCGACGTGGAGGACCCCTGCACATCCATGGAGAATTGACCCACGGTTCAAGCTGACTGGAGTTCCTACTCTGATCCGCTGGGAGAATGATGCTGTAAAAGGTCGTCTCGAGGATCATGAGGCCCATCTGGAGCACAAAATCAATGCCCTCCTCTCTTGAAAAATGTGTTGGTGACCTCTGTATTATCAGAGGACAACGCTTCAATCTGTACTTGGCAAACTGGTTTTAACCTTCTAAATAATATGCAATACAGTAAAGCTTATTGGGATTTTAGATGTGTTTTTAACTTCAGAGGCCAAGAAGGTAGATGCTGATAATCTAGGGCCACTGCTGACAAATAAGCTTATATCTGGTAGCACGTTACAAATTAACACGAGATTGGACAAATCCGACACTCAGTAAGTTCTCTTTATTTTAGCTATCGATGAACCTACTGTTATTTTCCACCTGCACAGGTCCTGTTTTATTTTCTCTTGTAACTCATAATTCCACTGATTTTGAGTAGGCCAATGACTTGGCATATGCTAGCTCATCTTTATTCCATCTCATCATAGATGTTTAGAGATGATCTGACCACAGGGCAATTGGGCAAGGTTCAAGCTAGCCTAGCAAGCAATTCTATAGCAGAGGACTGAAAGAACTAGTAGACCTGAATATCATTTCTTTTATTTCCGAAACTTTAGTAGATACATAAGGCAGCTGAATTAGTTGCTAATTACATTAAGTTAGACCTGTTCTATTTACTAAACTGTTTGATATACCATCATCATAACTTATTTTGATGTTGCTGCTACACCGTGCAATACGTTTCCAGCTTCAGTCTGGTCAATATCTTTAGTCAGCATCGCTTTTTGTGCATGGCAACTCAGCTGCAATACCATGTTTAGGGTACGTAGGTTCTGCGATAAATCTTCGAGATTGTAGGAGTCAATGTCAATTTGACATCACCATAAGCTTGATCTTGCTGTACATCAACAAGTCCATAATTCTTTAAAACCTGCAATATAAAAGGATCACATCAGATTGAATGAGGATGAACAAGTACTTGGGACATGCTGCAACAATTATGTAAAGCTTGAACATCTTGACAATTGTACATGTCCATATAGCATGAGCCTCTGGAAGCATTCTGGAAGAAACCAGAGATAACTTAGTTACCAAAAGCTATAGTTCTGCTTAGAAGCATACCAATACTTCATAAAACATCCAAGCACACAACTTTCTCTTTCTTCCCTCCAAGATTTGGCTAAGACTGAGACCGTCGGATGACGAACCATCAGCCGTTGCAGCGCGAGGAGAACTATTTTGTAAATACTGAGCCACAGCCCTACATTATCCGATTCAACGCATATCAGAAGCTATTCAACAGAATGAGGATCCATGTTCCTTGCACTTGTAAGCAATGTGTACCTTGTTCTTGCGGACAGGGCATCAGCACCTTGACTACCTCGTGACACTGTCACGTAGAATGCGGGTTTACTCGAGCACTTACGTGAAGACAGGTCCTGCAGCAGTAAAAATAAAATGAGATGTGGATGGAAAAGAACATGACACAATAGCAACAGACATCATATATTTGCATCTTAAGGCTCAGTTAGTATATAGGAGAATATGATGCAAAAAGAAGAGCTTACTTCTGCATCCATATCATTCATCATTTTGGGAATGTCGGACAGCCTTTGATTCATGTCAAATATGTCATCCAATGACATTCCAGCCGTTCCCGACTCTGCATTATATGTACTAGTGGATGCTCCAAAGTCTGGGGTATGAGCTGTTGTTTCTACTCCGAGACTGTCGCTTCGAGCAGGAGTGAAGTTCTCTGTTCTGGATTGAGAGGGATTTCTGGGAGAAGGCATTCTACGTGAAGGAAAACGGCCAGAGAAAAAAGCAATGCTGCCAGAGGTTTTGATATTCCGAAGACATTCGATTTCTGCATAGGATTCAGCATTCACCGACGTTGTTGCTATCGCTGCAGGCTCGACAGTGGACTTAAATGCAGGAGAAGCACCAATTCTAGACTCTTGCAGAACGTCAGACACAGGAGCAGGAGAAGCATCAATTCTAGACTCTTGCAAATTCAGGCACAGAAGCAGAAGTTCGAACTCTAGTCTCTGGCATAGCGTCGGGGATTGGAGAGGAGGAACTTGTGTTCTCAATATCTCGAAAGTGTTCAATTGAAGAGTCACTGGATGCTCTGGCTGCAGTATCCGGAATGGCGTCTTTTGCAAGAGACAGATGGAGTTTTGCGGGAATAAAGCCGTTCTTGAAAAGATTGCAAGTATCATCACACAACCCTGAAAATGGAGGACACAATCTCAACTCTCTTTTTTTTTCAACTACAGGATAATCCAGTGCAAATGAAGAAAGCAACTCTCAAGAAGAAGAAAGAGCCACTTCACCTGTCAATGAAGGCTCAAAAAGAACCTGCTCCTTCTTCAACTTGTTCCGCAACTTCCATACGCCCAAAGCTGAGGAAGGGACAGCCCTCTTCTTTCGCAATAAATCACTAGTATCATCAAGCAACTTCTTCATATACCTGCAAATTTCCCATAAATGTGTCAAGACTGTGAGCAATGCAACAGAAAAGAGATGAACTCCAAGCAAATCAAACTGGAAGATATACTTATTTTTTTAAACTGTAGACTCATCGAAGAACATCTTTCTTTTCCGCCCTCTTTTTGGAGGCAGTGCAGGTGGAGATGATTTAATTCCGAGCTCCCGATCAGAAGGAGATGACCAAAGGGCAAATCCTGGTGATGTCTTCCCTGCAACAGAAATATTGAAAGAATCTGTTCTGTATCAACAAGCCTTGGAGTTGGTGTATAAGTAACAACAGAGGACCGACAAAAGAGGAACACCTACCAAAAGACACGTGTGTCAAACACATCAGCAGCATATTCCGAAGCAGCAGAATTTGGTGGAGTGTCCTCGGCAATGGGAGAAAGAATTTCCTCGTCACCAAGAACAACGTCTCCAGGCCTGTTCGGTTCAGAGGCATCACTTGTCTGATCCTGCAGGAACGGTGGAAGGTTTCCTAACCCCATCTCATGCACTGCATCCCTCAAAACTTCAAACTGCGGAGGGGAATCATCATCGAGCAACATAGAATCGACACGTTCTGTCCGGTCACTCAGACCAGAATCAGGAAGCACTCGAGTATTTGCCAGTACTTCGGTATGATCACTTGCACCATGATCCAGTGATTCCAGGGGTTGTACAACTACTTCTGTCTGGTTGCTTGTACCAGGATCATTAGAAGTACCCACATCACTAATGGCTTCTGTCTCAATACCTATCCCCGTATCCTTTAAAACCATGTCAACATTTACAGTACCCCTGGGAACGATGCTGCATATGTAAAGGAACAAGTCAAAATCCCAAATAACACACTAAATTTCCAACTCATAGGAAAACAACCAGAACAATTAACTTCCAAAAGAGTCAAACTAAGATCATACTCCTCATCCGGTGGTCCGACATTGGCTTGTTCATGGAGTATCTTCTCTGTCATTAAATCCTGCAGCCAACGAGATCAAACAAAACAAGTATGCGCTTGATAAATAATTTCGTCTACCTCACCAACTGAGATAGAAACGAGAGCAAAAAATAACGTACATCGTCAAAAGGTATAGCAATGTACAGATCATCTCTGCCACCACTGGGAGGAATCTGATCAGGAAGCGTAATATCCTCAGAACTCCTAAGATGATTATCAGGAGACCTACAAACCGAAACATGCAACCTCAAAATCTTTCAGTGTATTCACTTCAGGCTCAGAAACGAAAAAGACTCCATCTTTAGCATCATTTCTCCCCTTACCCTTCGGGGGTCAAGTGGCCATAATCCAATTCCAGCGCGGCGTCGAGCTCAAGAACTGGAGGCAGGGTCACGGATTCGGGCCTTGCAGTAGTGGCATTATCCGGCAAGTTGATATCAACAGTCACAAACGCCTTCAGCAACCGAACCTTCACCGCCTCGCAATCCCTGACCAAGTACTCAACTTGCATGGAGTATTATATCCTAACCACGCCCAGCAGAAGGTGCCCCGACATCCGCAGCGCGATCGGGACCTCCGGGAACATTATCCTATCTGTTCCAACCACACAAACACCCACACCAACATCAAAGATCGAATCTTTCCCTTCCGAAGTCACTCATCCCCAATGCCACACCAATAAAAACCGAAACTTTATAGCAATCGAAGGGAGAGAGGAGGAAAGACGGGACGGACCGACAGTGGAGACGATGTCCTGCCCATGTAGCTTTTCTCGTTCAAATCAAAGAGATCCGAACGAAATTATACGAACAAATATTTACACTTGTATGTCTTGAGAACTCGAATTGTAACGACTTGTAATTGGGCTCTCCAAAACTAATAAGTATGTATTATGTCCGTATATGATCTTCAATATGTTCTGTATATGATCTATAACCTGTCTGTATTTGATCTGTATTGAGTCCGTATGTCCCTCTGTAATTGATTCGTATTCTGCCATGTATTGATTCTGTAACCTGTCCGTATTTGATTCGTAGTTTGCCATGTATTCATTTTGTAACCTGTCTCTATTTGTAAATATGTGTATGTGTATAAATCTGTCCGTACTTGTATCTCTGCTCATATGCGTATTTGTATAAATCTGTCTGAATTCGTATTGACTCTGGCGTATGTTACTGTTGTATTCTGTACTGTAAAACGTATTGGAAAAAGTATCATTTGAGTCTTGTGGTTTACACGAATTTTGCGATATGATCTTGTGGTTTAGAAACGACTTTTTTGGTAGTTGTGGTTTCACGTTTTTTACGTTAGAGGCTCGGGAACCTTTCCAAACCAAAATCAGCTCCGAACATAGAAACGACGTCATTTTCGCACCTGAGTTGTCACGCCACGTTGGAAACTTTTGCCTACTTGTATGCTGACTTGACCCGAAAAAAATATCTATTTCAATCACTTATTTTTTATAGTTTTTGAAAACCCCCTCCTATAATCTCAACCCAACCCAAACCAAACCAACTCAATCTAACTCAATCCATCTCCTTTAATCCACAGCCCAACCCCATCCATCTCCTTCAACCTTCAAACCCAATAATAAAAAAACCAAAACATGTTCGAAGGTTAATTGGGATCGATGAAAAAAAGGTTTGAAGGTTTAAAACAAATTTCAAGTAAACACATCTCCTCTCTTCTCTTCCCTGCCTTTCTTTCCCACTTGGACGACCATAAGCCTAGGAGAGGAAATAATTTCCAACCCAGAGATTCCAACTTTTTTCTATTTACAGTGTTTGAAGGTTAAAACACAACAAGTCAATGACAAGTGGAGCCCTTTATCCCTTCATCATCAAATAACCCACAAAAAGTTGAAAAATCTAATCCTTACCTTGTTCGATACCATCACCGGCCAAAATGATGAATCAATGCCTCAAAAATTCAAATTCAAATTCAAATTCAAAGAGGGCTTCCTAGAAGCCAACTCATACATCTAATTCATTCATCATTCTTGCCAATCCAAACCACCAAAATCAACAAAAACTAATCAATGGAGAGCATTTCCCACCCAACTGCCCAAGAGATGAACCATCCAAGAAAGCTTCTTCCTTTGGGACCAAATTGAATCCAATTAGTCCTTTCCGGAGGGTTCGTCGTGGTCGGGGAGCCACTCGACGTTGAGGGAGGACCGAAAATCGAGGATAATCGCAATTCACGCCGGGGTCGCCTCAGCCGTCGTCGCCTCGACCTTGCTTGGCTTCTCGCCTGCCAGATTCTTAGCCAGGAGAGGGCTTGATTCCTCGCGACCCGCGTTGTTGTTGTTGTTGACGGGGTTAACAACATTTTGCAATTTTTTTTTGTCTTCCACGAGATTTTGGCAGATCTAAGAGGAAATAATGGTGTCTCTCCTGGTGTGGGGATTATGGAGGGAGGAGAGAGGTGAGAGGTGAGAGAGGAAGAAGAAGAAGAAGAAACAGGGGAGAGGGGTGTTTTTGAAAAATTATAAAAAATAATGTACTGAAATAGATATTTTATTTTGTGCCAACTCATCATACTAACCGGGCAAACGTTTCCAACGTAGTGTAACAACTCAACAAAAAAAAATGACGTCGTTTCTAGGTTCGAAGCTGATTTTGGTTCGAAAAGGTTCCCGAGCCTCTAACGCAAAAAATGTGAAACCACAACTACCAAAAAAATCGTTTCTAAACTACAGGATCATATCGCAAAATTTGTGTAAATCACAGAACTCAAATGGTACTTTTCCCAAACATATTTATTTATGCACTATATTGGATCTGTTCTGTCTGTCGGGTTTATGCCATGTTCTGTCCTTTTTGGACTCTGTACTATACTGGTCGAGATTATCCCTATGCTACTGTGCCCGTAAGGTATTTTTTATGAATTTCATACCCTACACGAGCATAACGGATATATGTGCCATGTGGCGAGAACTTCTTTCTACTTCTGGATCATACAGCAAAAAGGGGTATCTACTGTACCCCATAAGATCATGATAGTCGTAACTCCGGAGTTTCGTCTGTCTTATGTAATGGGTTGGGTCTGGTTCTGATTCTGTGTTGACGTGTTATTATGTATGGCATGAAGTGTTCTTCCTTATTTGTGATGCTATGTTGCTTGTTATGTGTTGAGCTCGGTTTACTGAGTTATGTAATCTTAGCAAAATATGTTATTTTATCTCAGATAATTCGGGGGTGAACCAGGAGTGACAGCTTGAGATAAGGACATGCATCTTTAAACATTTAGGACATATTGAGACTGTTCGTTTTAATTGTTTAAATTATTTATGTTTTCAGATTTGAGACTTATTTGAAATTTGAGGAATAAATAAATATTAAGGAGATATTTATCCTCTGTCGGATGACATGCCTAATTTTTGGGGTGTGATAGGTTATGTAGAGTCTGATGTTCCCTTTTTATCTTATTTGGATGTGTATTTTGGATGATCTAAATGGATTTATGCACCCCGATATACCCCTACTATATACCCCTACTATAGTACAATGTTCACTAATAAATAAAGAGATAATTACTGAGAGGACTCCAGAGTATAGTCAAATAGACTCTGAGGACCATGTAATTTTCTTACTAATTTTCGAACTCCTATAGTTTGGTTTTTATTATACCCCGTAGTCCTTCGCTAATGTCATCAGTCATTTTTTTAAAGTAAATGACTCAAATACCCTTACAAAAATAAAAAAATAAAAAATTAAAGGAGGTGGCACAAAAGGACAAGCGTTCCAGCAGCTCCGTCAAGCTCCCTCACATCCCCTTTCCCAAGATGAAGGTTTGCATGCTTGGTGACGCTCAACACGTCGAGGAGGTGATGACACAGTTTCAATTTGTTTGTTTGCTTCGACTGATTTCGGTTTCTGTTGCGATGGTCTTGTTGTGTCTTTGTCGTGTTGGAGGTTGTCGCCGATTCATCACAGTACATCCTCCTCGGGCAAGATTCTGCTGTCGTCGGAACAGCTCCTCGTCGGCAGTCGCTTTCCTCTTCCGCTGCATGGAGCTTCCGGTCCTCGAAGGTGGACACATCAAGGAGGGCGTCACCCCGAGGGACCCAACACCGCCACCCAGGAATGATTTGGCACTGCTTCAGCTTGGCCGCTAGGGGTGCGGACTCGTCGAACCCTAGAAATCCTTTTCCTCATGCTCCAACACCTTATTCCATCTTCCCTTCACACTCTGTCCAGGTAAGATCCAACCCAAAACCAAAGAAGGAGATTTCCTCTTTTTTTTCTCAATTAATTAATTTTTTTTACCTTTCGTTGTCTTAGAATTAGGATTATAGAAATAAAGAGGCAAATTGCCGGAGAAGATGGAAGGTTCACCGGAGGAGAGGTAGGAGACAACTCTAGGGGTATAATAGTCATTTCATGATGAAAAAAATAAAAAAAAATTGATGACGTCAGCGGAGGACCGGAGAGTATAATAAAAATCAAACTACAGGGGCTCGAAAATTAGTAGAGAAATTACAGGGTCCTCAGAGTTTATTTGACTATACCCTGGGTCCTCTCAGTAATTATCTCATAAATAAAAGTTAGAGAACTTTTTATTTATCATTTATATAAAAGAATGTAATGACACCCACCCACCTATTTCAAAAAAAAATTGTGTAATTAGTAGCCTTGCGAGTTTAAACGGATAACGGCAATTGACATGCCCGATTTCTAGTATGAAGTCGCATATAATGCACGATTATTAGTGAAGTGCACCGGTTCCATAAGCGGTTAAGCCAAGTAGGTTGGAATTTACAGCGAACTAGGGAGAACCGAGAATCGCTCCAGATGACAAGTAATTTTATGAGTGGAATGAAAAAAATAAGGATTGCTACGTTTTTCAACCGTACATTATTTATAATTCCTTCGCTGCTTGAATATTTAAGAGATTAATATGTAATCCGGTTGCTTTGATTGGCGTTTTTATAAATAGATATTGTATTAACACATTAAATAATGTTGAGATGCTAGAAGCTTCCTGTCAAGTTGGCGTGGTAGATTAGGCAATTGAATATATTGTAAGGCCTGATATGGTCATGTGTATGTAACTTGGCAGGAGATCAAGTTAGATTAGGAAGCTGAAGTTGTAGACGTATAATAGAATAGGAGACTTGGTTGGCAAGCAACTTGTAATAGTTATATATAAGCAGTAGCGATCTAATGAAAAGGCAAGCGGTCAATTATTTTTACATGGTATCAGGACAAAAGAAACTGGTACAATAAACCTACTTGAAAATAGCCTACCTGCCGCATCATTCTTACCCTACCAAAATAATGTCGAGTAGTCACACTTTTGGAGGAGGAGACTTCGCAGAAACGATCTCGCCCATGTCATCTGGAAGCGTGGACACTCAGTCCTCATACTACATACACGCCTCGGACAACCCAAGACATGTTTATGTAAGTGAATTCATGACAGCAACTACGGAGAGTGGGTTGCAGACATGATGAATGCATTATATGCCAAGAACAAGTATGGTTTTGTCGACGGAACCATACAACGTCCGGAGACAATTTCGCCGAACTACTCGCTGTGGATGCGTTGTGATGCCATGGTGAAAGGATGGCTGAAGAGTGCAATGGAGAAGGATGTGCGTGCTAGTGTGCGCTATGCACGAACGGCTGTGGAAATATGGTCAGATCTTCAAGAACGCTTTGGAAAAGGCAATGCACCCCGAGCATACGAGTTGAGACGCTCGGTTTCGCAACTGCAACAAAGCAATCTCATTGTCTCGGCTTATTATACAAAGCTGAGGAGACTGTGGGATGAGATTCAAGCCATCAATCCATTACCAAAGTGTGCGTGTACAGAATGCAAGTGCGACGTCTAGAAGCAGATGTTAGCCATGCAGGAAAAAGAACGTCTTTACGATTTCCTGATGGGTCTGAATGAGGTGTTTAATGTGGTAAAGACTCAAATCCTGAGCACCACACCAGCGCTCAGACTGGGTACTGTGTACCACCTTGTGGCGGAAGATGAGCAGCAACGCAACTTGTCTGTGCCGCGCCATTCGAATATGGAGGAAACTGCCTTCCAGGTTCAATCTGAAAAGGGCAACGCCCAGCGAAAGAGCACTAAGGGAGACCGACCTAGATGCGAGCATTGCGGTAAAGTCAGACACTCAAAAGATCAGTCCTACGAAATAATTAGCTATCCACCAGGATGGGTGAAGCGCGGGCAGCGAGAGGCGTTTCAGCCCCCGGGAAAGCCACACGAGATAAGTAACTTGAGGCCCAAAGCCGCTCAAGTTTCTCAGGAGAATAGTCCAGTTCCAGGCCTGACGAAAGGGCAGTATGCGAACTTGATGAAATACCTCAGTATGAAAGGGGAGACAAGTAAGCAACAGACCTCTGAACCAACTGTGAACATGGCGGGTAAGGTGTTTCGTAAAAACACTTGGATTGTTGATTCTGGTGCATCAGAACATATTGTTTCGGACCTGACCTTGTTCCAGTGTGAAATTCAAAGGGTGTCTCATCTTCCCGTCAAGATCCCGAATGGGGACAATATATCGGTTCATAGAATTGGCAACGTTAAATTGGCTAATAATCTTATCTTAGAGCATGTCCTCTATATTCCTGACTTTCAGTGCAATTTAATTTCGGTGAGTCGTATGACGAAGGATTTGAATTGTACATTCACTTTTCTTCATGATTGTTGCTTCGTACAGGACCGCACCTCGAAGAACCTGATTGGACTGGGTAGGCATTGCGACGGATTGTACTACTTCGATCCACTACAAGATGGCGGGGTGGTGATGGTGGTACGAAGGCAAGAGAGTTCTCAAACTTGGCATCGACAACTTGGGCATCCATCACAAGGAAAGATGTCACATATTTCTTTTATGCAAAATAAGATAGGTGATAAAGGACCCTTGCATTGTGATTCTTGTTTAAGAGCGAAACAGACAAGACTTCCCTTTTCAATCAGTTCAATAAAGTCAATTTGTTATTTTGATATGATTCATTGCGATATATGGGGACCTTATTGCACAACCTCATTGACTGGGGCACGCTACTTTCTCACGATTGTCGATGATTTCAGTCGTGGAGTTTGGGTATACTTATTGAAACAGAAGTCGGAAGCAGGTGAATATCTACGCATATACTGTGCTATGGTCTAGAGACAATTCAGAGTGAAGGTAAAGCGGATTCAAAGTGACAATGGAGCTGAGTTCAAGTCGAATCAAATGCAACAATTCTATGCGACAAATGGGATTGTCTTGCAAACTTCATGTGTTGAAACACCCCAACAAAATGGTGTAGTCGAACGGAAACATAGGCACATACTTGATACAACTCGGGCACTTCGATTTCAAGCTGGTTTGCCAATTGAGTTCTGAGGAGAGTGCATTCTCACTGCAGTTTATCTAATCAATCGAATGCCTTCTACTGCAATTGACAATAAGACGCCGTATGAAGTTCTATTTGGCAGGCCAGTGAGCTATGATCATCTAAAAAGCTTTGGATGCCTAGCATACCTGCATCGACGTACCTCTGATAAGTTTGGTGAAAGGGGGAGAAAGTGCATTTTTCTCGGTTATCCTACATGTCAAAAGGGGTATCGCATTTATGATTTGAAAACTGGAGAAGTAATTACAAGTCGAGATGTCACCTTCTTGGAGGACACTTTCCCGTTCATACAAGCTTTGAATGAAGGGGAGAATCAAAATGAGCAAAGTAGGCCATCTCAGGCTATAAGGGAATATGAGGAGACTGAAGATGGTGTCGACATGCCTGACCAAAATAATAAGGCAAGCCTGAATTCGAATGACCCAGTGGAGGAGGCTAGTAATGACCGACCATTAGAAGTTACTGGTTCGAATGAACATGAATCAGTGGATGGGACAGAAATTGTTGCGATTGAAGGCAGTGTTCGCCCTTCAAGGAATCGCAAGCTACCCGCCCATTTGAAGAACTTTGAAGTAACATTACCATCCTCTATCATGTCGCAAGAGCCAGCTCAGCCTTCAGGCACCTCGACGGTACATCCCATGTCCCTTTTTGTAAGCTATGATCATTTTTCTAATTCGCATAAAGCTTTACTTGCGGCCATCACTTCAAACGATGAGCCAAAAGACTATTATCAGGCAGTAAAGTACGAGCACTGGAGGGAGGCCATGCGAAAAGAAATAGAGGCTTTGGAGACCAATGGGACATGGACAATACAAGAGTTGCCAAAAGGAAAACGAGTGGTGGATTCGAAATGGATTTACAAAGCAAAATTCAAGCTGAATGGAGAGGTGGAGTGATACAAGCACGACTAGTTGCTAGAGGCTTCACTCAAGTTGAAGGGATAGACTTTCATGAGACTTTTACGCCGGTGGCAAAGCTCGTGACCTTGCGGTGTTTACTGTCTGTCGCAATCAAGAAAAATTGGTTAGTGCATCAGCTAGACGTGAACAACGCATTCTTACATGGAGACCTAGAAGAAGAAGTGTACTTGTGAATTCCGCAGGGATTTAGAAGGGCTGGTAATACTAAAGTTTGCAAACTGAAGAAGTTTTTGTATGGTTTGCGACAAGCCTCGAGGAGTTGGTACAGCAAGTTCACGAAAGCGTTACTAAAGAAGGGTTTTGGCCAATCAAGAGCAGATCATTCGCTATTCTTGTATAAAAGGGGCGAAGTAGTGCTGATTGCGTTAATATATGTTGATGATGTTATTTTGGCAGGGACAAGTCAGCCGAAGATTGATGAAATTAAGAGATATTTGGACAAGATGTTCGGGATTAAAAACTTGGGATCCCTCAAATATTTTCTCGGGATTGAGGCGGCTAGAACTTCACGTGGGCTGGTACTCAGTCAACGAAAGTATACCCTCGATATCCTAAAGGATTGTGGAAGGCAGGGAAGTAAGCCAGCAATGTTCCCGATGGAGTAGAATCATCACTTAGCTGCAGGTGAAGGAGATGAGATGACGGACCAGACAAGGTACAGGAGATTGGTGGGACGCTTGATGTATTTGGTAATCACCCGTCCGGACATTGCATATGCTGTGGGGATCTTAAGCCAATTTGTTAATGATCCTCGCGAAGAGCATATGGCTGCAGTAGAAAGAGTTGTGGCATATCTGAAGGGAACGGCCGGGCAAGGTATTCTCTTGGGAGTTGACGGTGGAAATACTTTGACGGCATATTGTGATGCAGATTGGGGAGGCTGCCCCACGACTAGGCGGTCGCGCACAAGATATTATATATCACTGGGAGGGTCGCCAGTGTCATGGCGTAGTAAGAAGCAGTCTATTGTAGCACGATCGTCCGCTGAAGCTGAATACCGTGCAATGGCGAGTACGGTGAGTGAGATTATATGGTTAAAGTGGCTACTGTAAGAATTAGCCATGCCACAACGAGGAGGAACGATATTGTTTTGTGATAATCAAGCAGCATTGCACATTGCAATGAACCCAGTAATTCACGAGCGGACAAAATATGTGGAGATGGATTGTTACTTCGTCCGTGAACGTGTCCGTTCGGGAGAAATTGAGCCAAGGAAGATCTCGACAGTCAATCAATTGGCTGACATCTTTATGAAGGCGCTTGGGAAAGAGCGGTTCGCAAAATTGTTGAGCAAGTTAGGCGTCATCAATTTACACGCGCCAACTTGAGGGGGAGTGTTGAGATGCTAGAAGCTTCCTGTCAAGTTGGCGTGGTAGATTAGGCAATTGAATATATTGTAAGGCCTGATATGGTCATGTGTATGTAACTTGGCAGGAGATCAAGTTAGATTAGGAAGCTGAAGTTGTAGACATATAATCAGAATAGGAGACTTGGTTGGCAAGCAACTTGTAATAGTTGTATATAAGCAGTAGCGATCTAATGAAAAGGCAAGCGGCCAATTATTTTTATAAATAATTACGCCTAACAAAGGTTCTATTGACAAAAATGAGTCAAAAAGTTGTGTAGTGTAGCTTTTCGGAGCAATTTTTATCTAAAAGTCTCAAAAAATAAAATCTAGTCTCGCTTACAAATTTCCATTGCTAAAATCTGACCAAATGAACCATTCTTTGGCTCTAAATCTTTATCGTTTCAACTAACCTTAGAATACAATTTCTATAGTTACTAAAAAAGACTAGCTATATGTTCTTATATATGTATGCAGAATGATAGCTCACTGCTCAATCCTAATTCAGTACGTACATTTTAAACAAAAATATCTGGAAAATATTTGTTCACTGAAATCAGAAGTTTTTGAAAAGTTGAAAAAAATTATGAATTTTTGTTAACAAAATATAGACTAAAAAATATTGTACGACCCAGCTTATCCAAAATAATTCCCCAAAAGTTTATTGGCTAACAAAAATACCCGATTTCAAAATTAATTTTTATTAACCTTCAAACATATTAATTCTTATTTTTTCAATTTTTACGAAAAAGAAATATTTGTTAGCAAAATTTTAAAATATCAACAAAGTTGAAAAAATTTAGTGTCAACAGAGACTAACACACACATTGCACCATCATATTCACATACAAAGGGAAAGAAAGACGTGGACAATTTTAGAATCACTTTTACTGGGCCTGGAATGAATGATGATTCACGGCCCTAAACAAGCTACAAAGCTTGGATTTGGTCCTGAACGTGTGCCCAGAACTGTCTTGAAGAATAGAATGGTTCGCCTAGTTATGATATAATAATCTATATAATTATAATAGAATGGTCTACTCAGTTATAATAAAATAGTTTCACGAGACCGTTCCAGATAAATCGGGACCGTCCCGAGATAAAAGGGATAGGATAAAATGGTTCGCCCAGTATATATCCAATAGTCTGCCCCGTGTATATCCAATGATCTGCCTCGTGTATATCCAATTGTCTACCATCCAGGACCGTCATGAATGGTCCATTCTAGGACCAAATCTGGTCCCACAACTAACCAAGACCAATGTGGCCTTAATTCATCACAATTTACCTGATATAGCTCAACAATACTTGATTTTAAATATCATAAATTTTCTAAAAATGGACTTTAATTATTTTTATAAAATAATTTGTGCAGAGTTATATTTGTCTTCAGATTTATTAAATCTATTAATAGAAAATTGAATATTATCGAATCTGGCAGAAGATAATGAAAATATTTGCAATTTACGATTTTTTAATGTACTGTTTGAACTTTTAACGACATCTTCTGCCGGTTTCAATATTTGAAGCAAAACTCCTGTCATAAGCAATAACATAATGGCCAAAAGCATGCAATTCCTGATAAATAAAGCAAATTTTATTTTGAGAACGATGATACCAGTTTTTTTTTAAGGATAAAAGTTAGTACTTTCATTAATCCATAGAATTAAACAAGAGAAGTTCCTCAAGAGCGTGGGGAGGGTTAGATAATACATCCTCAAGAGAGGCACCTAGTCTAGCGTTAGAAGCTAACCAAACTGCGATTTGGTTAGCTAGCCTAGGTACAAAAGCAAGCTTACACAAAGGTAAACTCAAAAGTAGTGTTTGGACTTCCATGGCAGGTAATTCAATGAGCCAATCAACAATGGAAGACGCAAAATTAAGGAAATCTACAACCCTTTTGTAATCAGATTCCAGCCGAATGTCTTGGATGGGGAGGTGGGAGCGAATGTACTTTAAATCTATATCAATGGCTAAAATCTCAGCTTCAGCAGCCGAAGAGGCCCTGGTAATGGCAGTTTCAACCCCAACCAGGCAACCATCATGATCCCTGATAGCAAGGGACAATCCCGCATCGTGTGAAAGTGGAAACCAGGACGCATCCACGTTCATTTTGAGTTTGTTAACTTCAGGTGGACGCCAGCACTGGGCAGCAGGGATATCGATTGCAGGGGCCTGACATCTCACATTCTAGAATTCCAAGGCTTTTACCTTGGCACAATTCCAGGTCGCAGGAGGGTCTGGCCTGATGTTCTCAAAATAGAAGGCATTTTAGGCAAGCCAAATCTGCCAACAAATAAAACCAACCAATTGAGGACACTCCTGTACATCAACTTGTTCCAAGTCCTGCAAGATTGCCAATAACCAAGATGTGAAGCATTGTAGTTCAGTGGCATCAGGAATGTAGGCCAAGGAAGAGATATACCAAGTCATCCTAGCATAGGGGCAAAGGATAAGGGCATGGATCACGTCCTCGGAGTCTGCGTGGCAGATGGGGCAAGTTGCAGCAGCAGAAATATTTCTCCTCATAAGGTTAGCAGCAGTAAGTAATGCATTTTACGCGGCTCTCCATAAGAAAGACTTAGTTTTAGGCAGCACCCTTAGCTTCCAAATCCTGCACCACAAAAGGCCAAAAGATGGATCAAAGAAAAACCTATCAGTGTGGATCCTATGGTACCCAAGTTTAACAGAGTACTTCCCTGAGGTTGCCCCCATCCAGATAACTTTGTCAGGGCCCATAGTCCACCTTAACCGAATCTGAGAAATGGCATTGATCTCTAGTTCAGAGAACAGACATTGGAGGATAGTATGATCCCAATCATTAGAGTCAACAGCCATAAGATCCGAGACCTGCACCACATTACAATCGTCAACAGCAGATGACTGAATCCTAAAGTTGTCCAGGTCCCAAACTCAGGGATCTTCCCAGACATTTACATGAGAGCCATCAGTAATTCACCAAATAATCTGGAGTTTAAGCACAGCCAAGCCCTTCAACAGACTCGTCCAAGTCCAGGAAGGTCTAGACCCAACCGCAGCCTGCAAGAAAGAGGTATTCGAAAAATATATGCTTTTTAAAAGCTTAAAACACATGGAATCAGGGGCATTAAGGACTCTCCAGGCCTGCTTCACCAAGAGAGGGGTGTTGAAGTCCTCCATATACCTGAAACCCATACCACCAACCTTCTTTTGTGTAGTTAGCTTACCCCAACTAACACAATAAATCTTACCAGTGTTCACATCGTCAGACCACCAAAATTTTGACATCAAATCATCAAACTTCTTGCAAATAAACTTTGGAAAACAAACACACAGTAGTATTCATTAGCAATCTAGAACCAAAGCAAAGTTTGAGCAATTGGAGGTTCAACCACATTCATTATCCAATTCGACACAGTAGTATTCACTTCTCCCAACTCACATATTTTCATCAATGAAGCCTAGTTTGTTCTTCGATCTAAGAATAAAAAACATCGATTTATTCCATGACTGGTAATTATTCCCAATCAACAAAGGACGTACCAAAACCAACGCTGGATTCTCAGTCGCATGCAGATGATAAGGACTGTTATCTTCTACGGAAACTACTTCGGTCACTTCTCCATGAATCTCCATGGCGTAAAAGAAAGACTATGAATCAGAGTGAAACATACTTACAAGATGCTTAGATTAAGCTCTAGTACCATGTGAAAAAGGTCGAGACCTAAGCTAAGAAGATCCAAGATACGAGGTAGCTCGAGGAAGAAGAAACCGCCACAGAGAAATGAAAGAAAATTTATATTTCTTGATTATATTAGCTAGGTCATAAATTAGAAAACTTTTTTAAATGATATTTTTATCCCATGTGAACATAGGACAATAAACCAACCACCCACTAATATATGCGCAAAACAACATTTCAAAATAGAAACGAATTGGTTTTCATTGATATTTGACTTTAATTCTCACCGAGGACCAACAGGCAACAAACAGGATGGTTGGGTACGATTGAAATTGAGAATACAATATTTAGTGGGCAAGAAATGTGGGATTCCTTATTCTCATATTTTTTTAATGAAGGTTTGGGGGAAACATAGTTGGGAAATTGAGATTATTAAACATAGTGGGGTCAGGAAAGTATTGGCTGGTAAGAAATTTCTGGTAATGGACCACTCAAGGCAAGTTTCATGTGTTTGGAAATTTTGAGTAACTTTTCTTTCAATTATTAATGTAACTATCTGAAACAAAAAATATCCAAATTTGAATCCCAATCTGATTCGGAAAAAAAAACAGATGACGGTGGTCTTAGTGGGAGGCGATTCGGGACGGACAACGCGCCCCCAGTAGTATCATAGTACTGGGTGGTAAATTTATTTTGGTACAAAATATTTTTAGACACTTTTATTTTAGCATATTTTAACTTCGACGGACCATAACTTTTGACTCGTTTGGAGTTTTTGCTATTATAATACGGCTTTGCCTTTTGAAATTTGTTATGCCGTCGGGTTTTTCCGTTGGGATGATTTTGTCGTTGGTATTTTTCGCCCTTGGGATGATTTGTCGTTGAAAATTTATGTGCCGTTGTGATTTTGCTGTTGGAAAACTTGACGTGCCGTTGTGATTTTTGCCGTTGAAAAACTTGATTTTTCGTTGAAAATTGGTGTGCCATTGTAATTTTTGCCGTTGAAAACTTGATGTACCGTTGTAATTTTTGCCGTTGAAAATTGATGTGTTGTTGTGATTTTTGTCGTTGAAAATATTTGCAGTTAGAATTTTTTGTCGTTGGGAAGAAAATGAAATCGCGTAAAAAAAATTTGCCATTGGGATGAAAACGTACAAAAATGAAATTGCATAAAATACTGAAAAAATTAAAATGTACTAAAATGAAAACTGTTAAAAATTCTTGGTACCAAAGTAAAATTTAGCAACAATAGGGAAAATTTTTTTTAAAAAAGAAGGCAAGCGAGCCCGAGCCAGGCCCTTTTTTTTAGTTATCAGGCTCCAGCAGCACCCAATTCAACTCGGTCTTCGTGTACTAATAGCTGGAATATCTTTTTGGCTAGCAGCACCAAATCCAACCCGGTCCTCGTGCACTAATATAGTTGGATATCTTTCCAGAAAGGGCTTATAATTGGACGTTTCGGTCCATTAAATCGAAAAGCCCATCAGAACTTGAAAATGGCCCACCGCCTGCCTCCCTCTCTCTCGGGTCCTCTTATCTTATACAGTCGAAGGCAAACAAAGAGATTCGAGAAGAAGCGAGAGAGAAAGGGAAATTGTCGTTTCGGTTGAAAATTAGGGTTTGGCGATCATGGCTGAAGCGATTTTCGAGAATTCTCCAATGGCCGAGGAGTCGTGGGAGTTTATGAAGCGGAAGAGGGAGGACGAGGACGAGGTTGAGGATGAGGAGGAGGAGTCGGACTCTGAAGTCGAGTCTTGCAAATTCAGCGAGTACGAGGACATTGAGGAACTCTCCGACGATTGTTTTCCCGACGATGTTTCCGTTGAATACCGGGAATACTGCAAACAGAGGCATTTGAGCGAGGTTATGTGTTGTTGTTCCCTTTTAACTTATATATATATATATATATATATATATCTGTGTGTGTGTGTGGGCTATTTTGTTAACTTTTATTTTCCTTTTGTTTTAGGGTTTCAATGTTCCTATTCCGCCTAAAGAGGCCATGGGTTGTATCTGTCAGCTTTATGAGGGTGAGGTCTGGTGGCCTTTTGCAGAAGAAGGGGCGGAAATTGCGGTTGCCCATTACAATGACAATAGGGCTCCACCGGTAACTTTTCAACATTGGGTGTCTACTACTAACGAGCCAAGAACTGTTACCTACATTGTTTCAACTAACGGGCCAAGAACTGAACGATGCACAGGATGGTAAACTGCGATTTGTGAGACTCGAGACGGCGAACATAGCTGCAGTTGCTGGTTCGCTTTTTTACATCACATTTGAGGGTGAAAATGTCACTAATGGCGAGAAGAAAATGTATCAGACCAAACTCTATCGACGGTTTGATGCGTATTGGCAAGTGTTACTGTTCAGGAAAAAGAAGCATTCAGTCTAGGTAAAGTGCATAATGCTCTGTCCACGTTTTATATTGAGTCTATCTTTGCTTGTTCTGTATGCTCGTGCTTCATTTTTTCCCGCTGTTGTAAATCCGGGCTGCGCATACTTCAGTTATGTTGAAAGCTCTTTTACGCTTTTGCTTGAATTGCTATGTTTTTGTATGACTTTTATTCATAGCTTTAATGTGTTCTTGGCTTATCCATCTCGTGCATGTGTAGTATATCTTTCGTATGACTTGTTTGCATCTGTCATTTGCAGATGTGGACTCGAAACATGAAAAATTAGGCATGGAATGGAAGCCCATCCTTTGGTGTGCCACAATGTTTATTTGATGACTGTATTAAGCGGCGACTTGTAATGTTTCTGGAACCTAAGTCAAGTATATAAATGTTCCTGGAATCTAAGGTAAGTGTATAGGCCTGTCTTCCATATGCTTCGAAGTCTCAATGTAGAACATTCCATAATGGGAGTGTAGTACATCTGGGATGCCATATTCAAATGACTAATTATGATCTCGCCCCCAACACTCGCTGAATTTTGCCTATGTTCTTCTTATTTCCACTTGATGTTTTTTGCTCCATTTCGATCCAAGTTGAAGGTAGCTTTGAGCTCTAATGGATTTTGGTAGATTTGGTTTGCAGTTTTGAGACCCTCGAACTGCCCTTGAATTTCTAGGACATCTTCAGTAAATTGTTGGTCTTGAATTATATTCGTTATTATGTTTCACTTTTTAGTGTAGAAACTGTGTTGAATAAAGGAGTGAGCAAAACGTGGAGGAATGTGACAATGGCTGCATGATGTCTCCTCATAATGGATAATGTATATTAATTAATGTTTATCAATGAAGTCCGAAGCTCTCTGGGTAGCAGAAGCAACATCCCAAAGCTCCTCGGGTAGAATATTTGCAATTGAATTTTATAAACAATTTTTTGTATATCTTCATTTGAAAGTGGCATGTTATTTTAATAAAATATGTTTTTATATAAGAAAAAATTAACTTTAATGCCATGATATTTGGTCATTTTTTATATATTATATTATCTATGGTTTAAAATGCATTAAACATTTAACCTGTCACTTAATGACTCAGACAATTGTTCAGAAATCTTGTCTTGAACGATGTCGTTTTTTTGCTGACGTTATATATAATGTCTACTCCAAATTTTGAGAATTTTTGTCCATCGCACTTACCAAGAGCCAAATGTTGAAAATAGATCTAAGATCTAGGTCGTGTCCATGAGCCCTTTGCATTACATTCTTAAAATGTCAAAAAATATAATTCTTAAATCATAAAAAAAGGTGTTATTCACAATTTAATAAAAAATTAGAAAAAGAAATACTTGTAATTAGGCAAACATGATGAAACAACCAAGTATTGGCGTGAAGACAAAGTATACTTGCCAACCCCTTTCTCCGCTCCCGCTCCCGACTGCCAGCCTTCGCCCGTGCTTGAATCATCCCATGGCCTCAAGGACGTGTACGTGGATTTGGAAGCAGCGGCCACGATTGCACCTGCGACGACACTGAGCATGATCTCGTTCATGTTGTGCTCGTCCTGATCGAATGGGCAACATGCCACTCTTCTCCTCCCCGAGCATTGAAATATTTTATTTTGGAATTACTGTCGAGCTGGCGATTTTAGTTTCTTACTTTCTATTTATACACTACAGACCGTCTTTTCTGACGTTACTGGTACCCTAAATTTCTGATGCTAGTGCAAACATTGTATGCTTACAACTTAGGTTCTCACATGAGGAGAGAGTGAAAGCTTGATGCAAGTACAAAATTTCAAGAGCAAAGCTCGAGAAATTCCAGCTCAAAACAAGCCGAGATTGGGGATGTTCTTGAGACTCAAAGTTCTATCTTCTACATTTGTTCAGGGAAGACAAACTTGGACAACAAATTCTTAGTCAATAAAAATAAGCCCTCCTATCCTTTCTAATACATATATGTTCCCCGAACAAATCTAAGATAACAGTGTATCCCTCTTGTCTGCTAAAAGCAAGGTAATCATTGGATTACTTTCATCACCAATATTCGGGTACCTTGGTGCACCAAAGTATAGAGTAGGAGAGTAAAAAGAAAATAAGTCTAAACTAAGCGACAATTACAACTTGGTCCTCAACCCTTTAATTACAATGCAAAGAAATACATAATAAGGCCCAGCCCGTGCAGCCTAAAAGTTCTAGCCTCCTTCCAATACGGCCGCGTCCATCCCGCTAAGTTAGTCATGTTTCTCCTGACACGTCAATGGTCGTTACGAATGACTCTTGTTTGTTGCAACAAATACGTTGACTAACTAAATAGTAAAAATCTCTAACTCCTGATTTACCCTCTTTCTCAATTTCTTCCTCCTCCTCCTCCTTTATTTCTTCTCATTTCTTCTTCTCCCTCTGAATCCATCAACTTGCCTTAATTCTCCATGCAACAATCCTCCCCACTTGAAATCCTTATCCACAAGGAACTAGAAGGAAATTGCTCCTTCAAATTTGAGTAAAACTCCCACAAATTTTTTTTCTCATATGTATCATGCCAATAAAGTATATGAGCCCATGCCATGTCTCTTCATAGTGCAACGATAAAGAATAAATGTTGAATCTGTCTCAAGAATCAGCCCAATAGGTAATATTCCACCGACTTTCGTATTCTGCTCCACACATTTCTTCAACTACGAAACATGGAAAGTGTGGTGGATTCTCATATACGAGGGAAGTTTTAGAGTGCAAGCAACCTTACCAATCTTATCAATCACCTTGTAAGGACCATAATATTTAGGATGAAGCTTGTGGTATTGATTGTTATGCAATGTTTGTTGTTTATAGGGTTGCAATTTGAGAAAATATAATATCCAATCTTGAATTCCCTCTCAGATTGATATCTATTTACATGTTGTATCATCCTCTCTTAGAGCTTATGCATGCGTGCTTTAGCAGTTTCATGGTCTCCTCATATGTAACCAAGCTCCTAGCTACAGCTTCAGTGGAAGAATCTCTTACAAAATAGGGTAGATGCAATGAGTGTGGCGTGCCATATAGAGCTTCAAAAGGGGCGATTTTTGTGGTAGTGTGGTATGTTGTATTATACCACCACTCAGTTGATGTGAGCCATCTACTTCAATCCTTTAGATTAATCTTGATCAAAAACTTCCTTACAACAAGATACTGATGTCATTTGAAGTGTCATCACCATATCTAGCAGATCTTATTCATTAACAGACTTACAATTGTACTATTTACAAGTGTCTTGCTGAAGTATGAAATAGGATGGCCCATATGTTAGTATAGATGTTCTAGAGACAATTGTATTAAGGACATCGTACTTGATCACATTCAGTTATTTCGTATTATTGATTTTTAATAATACTCTGCATTAAACTTATTGAATATAATATTTGATTGTTTGTGTATATTCATGTTAGTGTTCCCATGAACTAGTGTTGTCCTTAAGAATGTGAGATCTAAAAGAATATGAACATAGTTCTTAAATAGCCACAATCAATGATCATCGAAAATGGGATATCGATGATGCGATTGAGATTGGTGTGCGATTTGCATCATATCCTTAGAGGATGTAGTGATTCTGACAACTACGAGATACTAGATATTTCATGATGGATGCACAGATACTTTGGAGAATATTGGCATGCCCGACAGAGAAATTATTTGGTGTATTCTATTTACGTATCTACAAAAATATTAGTTCGTAGAGTAGTGTAATAGTCCTCCGACTTTAGGTCAATACGTACGACATGTACGGAGTGATGGGCTTTGACCATGACTGACACTTGCACTCCTGACAAGGTAGATACGACATGTATTTGGTACATCGCAAATTACATGTGCGTGGTAGTTGAGCCAAGAATATGATTCATTCCTCAAATAGACTTTGAGAGAATACTTGTCTTCTCATAACTATTTTTTTTAGAGGATTCTCATAACTAATTGGATCGTTAGTCATTGACCAATGCACGTCACTTTTGGAATGATGTCTAAAAGTGACAATATGATCAATTAGTAGAATGAGACAATATGATTAAGTTGTTTGAATAGATACTTTAATCATGTTCTAGACTTAATCGAGTATTCCCGAATGAAATGACCGTACCATTATGAGCTTCACATTACAGGTAGTCGCAGTATCCTCGCAACGTACCTCATGTGTTGAGATTGTCTAGGGTTCGACTAAGACCATTAGTTCGACTAATTACTTGACATGTGAGGACCTATGTGTCACACAACAAATAATCTTAGTTTACAAATTGAAGTTAACCGTACCACTATGAGCTTCACATTACAGGTAGTTGCAGTATCCTCGCAACGTACCTCATGTGTTGAGATTGTCTAGTCTATTGTCTAGGGTTTGACTAAGATCATTAGTTCGACTAATCGCTTGACATGTGAGAGTCTATGGGTCACACAATAAATAATCTTAATTTACAAATTGAAGTTGGTTGGATTAAATATTGATTTGATCAAAAATATTTAATCTATAGAGAAATACTGTAATTCAGTTAGATAAAATTATAATTATTTAATTAAATTAGATTTAATTAAATAGTATTTATATAGTAAAATCTAATTAGATGGATGTTGGACATGTTGACTGGGTCAAGAAAATAATAGATTGGACCCCAAGGCCCAAGGTGAGGTTCACGTTGGAAGTCACTAAGGGCTTCCAACTTACAGCTCATGTAATCCTCTCCTAATTGGGAGATGAGTTGGTGAATATTTTACTAGAGCTGTAATCCTCTCCTAATTGAGATAGAAGTTGGTGAATATTTTACTATATATATGTGTACATGGGCTTAGGTTTGCCGCGACGATAATCAACCTAGACACATAAAATTGGCTTCTCTAGTTATCTTCGATAGAGAATTCTCTTAGTGAATTCTCAAAGATTTCAACTGTCAAGTAATTCATAAACGAAGACTACGTAGACACCACAGTAGAGGATTCGATCTACAACGCACTGTAAGAATTCTCTAACCATGTTGTTATCCTGATTTTATGTTATACTGCCATGATCATATTCGATGTTGGTAAAAAAATTTAACTTCTGCTACTACGAACCCGAAGTTCGTATTTATAAAAATCATCACCATATGCATTAAGATAATACCAATATCAACCAATGATGCATCTGACTCTACAACAACAACAAAAAAGTTTGAAGTATCGCAAAGCCATAACTAGTGCAATCACCATGGCTTTCTTAAGTTGGTTAAAAGCTTTTGTTGCAGCGTCAGTCCACTGAAAGCCATCTTTTTTCAACAACTTTGTCATTGGCTTGCTAATCGGTCCATAATACCTTTTTTAATCTCATATAATAACCACACAAGCCAAGAAAACTCAGTTTCTTGAGAGTTTTAGGGATAGGCCACTTGATTTTCTTCAAGTTAGTAGACATACCATCTCCACTAATTACATGTTCCAAATATTTCATTATTGGTGACCAAAAATTGCACTTGGACATTTTGTCAAAGAAAATCTCCATTCTCAGTGTAATTAGAACTAGCCTCATATGCTCATAACGATGATCAAGTGTATGGCTATAAACCACAATATCATCGAACAACACTAGGACAAACTTCCTGAGATATGGCTTGAATAAATCATCCATGATACTCAAGAATGTTGGTGGTGCATTGGTCAAATCAAAAAGCATGACTAAAAATTTATAGTGCCTTTATGTATCCTAAATATTATCTTGTACACATCTTCATAATTCATTCGAATTTGGTGAAAACCAAACCTCAAATCCATATTGGAAACAACCTAGCTTCTCCTACTCATCTAGAAGCTCCTCAATCACCGAGATTGAATATTTGTTCTTGATGGTTATTTTATCTGAAGTTCTATAATTCATATAAAATCTCCAACTTCCATCCTTTTTCTTCAACAAAATAACAAGAGAGGTAAAACAACTGTAAATGTATTGGATAATTCCGTTGTCCAACATTTCCTTCACCGCTTCTCCACCGTATCCTTTTGATCAACAAAATGCTTGTAGGGCCTAAAATTGATAGGTTGACTATCATCCTTCAAGTGAATATGCAGGATGGTAGTCCTCTTGGCTCTTGGAAGACATCAACAAACTCACCCAACAACTTATAAAGAGCATCAGATGCGCGCCTCACTACTTTTGCTTGGGCCTTCTCTTCAAGTTCAGTTGATCTATTCATTGTAAGGGTACAAAACTCAACCTGTGACTTGTCACCTTCAACAAAAATTAGCTTACATGGGCTCTTGGAAGAGGTTTCCTCATAATTCATCTTCAACTGCTTGAAATTCCACATTATTTCTCCCATTGTTTCAAGTCTTTACACCTCCAACACCATATCATAGCTTCCTAGAAGTTATAGATCAAGGCACTTGTAAAAAACACTCTTCCGTGCATTGGCCATTTGAAGCCTCTACAAATTTTGTAGCAACCAGTTTCACTACAATCTTTTGCTCTTACCCTTACCGTAGAATATTCCTCCAACACGCAATTCAGCCTCTCTGCTTGTTTTTCATCCATAAAATTGTGTGCGTCTCGTGAGTCAACGAGATGAAAATGGATGGATCATCAACATGTTGATAGGGGTAAATTTAGCTATAAAATTACCTACCTTACCAAATAGTATAGTTGTATAGTAATGCTTCATACTGAGGGAAGGAAATCCGAACTACAGTTGGATCACAAAAAAATGATGAGTGTGGTTGAATTAAATTAAACTAAAGTGAACTAAACGAAAAGCAAAGGTGAATTCGACATCAATGACAAAAATGAGCACGATGCCTTTTTAGTCACTTCATCATCCCTCATTTTTCTTGAACTTTTCCAGTTCATTACTAGCGGTATTACAACCAAGATCATTTGGGATTACTTTTTTTAATAGTAAATTTACACTATGTCAGGATTGAATCCTAGACCAATTGAATTTTACCACTTGAGCTCACCTAAGATGGTAAAAGCTTGGCACATGTGCTAATGAGATTTTCCAAGAGATGGATATCATATTAAGGAAGTCTTATCCAAGTCCATCTAGAGTACTTCCAAGATGGAGAATAAAACTTGGGTTCCAAGGACAAACGAGGTGTCGAAGCAAACTAATGAATGTTAGATCTCATACCAATTGATGCAAGTAAAAAATATCAAGAGCTAAGCTCGAAAAATTCCAGCTTAAAATAAGCTTAGATTGGGGTGTTCATGAGACTCAAAGTTCCATCTACTTTTTTAATAAGAATGTTATATCTTCTACTTTTTCCTATAAAGAAGACAAACTTAGATAACAAAATCATAGGCAATAGAAGCAAGATCTCCTCTCCTTTCTACTACGTATATATATTTTCCCTACAAACCTAGGATGAATATGTATCCCTCGGGATCATGGTATTTTGAAAGTAAGGCAACCATCAGACCACTTGCATCAGCAATATCTGAGTACCCAAGTGCACAAAAGTACAAAGCAGGAGATTAACAAGGAAAAAAGTCTAAATTGTGTGAGAATTATAATTCTATACTGAACCCTTTAATTACAATGCAAATAAGTACTTAATAAGTTTTTTTTTGGTAAAAATGGTGAGTGTCATAGCACTCTAGCATTAAAGTCAAATCTGAAATTACAAAATGATAGAGTTGGGATGGTCCTCCTTAAGAAAGGGGATACACCCATTAGTTGGCCTACCTAAAATATGAAAACTTTGTCGAATTTTGAGGGCAAAATTTGATAGCCAGTCTGCTACCCTATTGCACTCTCGAGGACAAAATGAAATCTCTATATGTATGTGAAGGTGAATAAGGTCCCTACATTTACTCATGTGGAGTGCGATAGGATTGCCCTTATCAACACCCTCGGTCAGGAGCTTCAATGCCACTTGCGAGTCCATTTCAACGATCAGTTGGCTGAATCTTCCTTGTACAGCTAATTGAAGACCTCTCATGAGGGCTCAAATCTCTGTCCATAAAGCATCGCATCGACCAGCCTCCTGGCTGAAACCAACACACCATTTGCCAGTCTCATCTCTGATTTCCCCCCCACAACCTATGGGTCCAGAGTTGCCCTTCGAGCAACCATCTGTGCTCAGTTTAAATCCTTTAGTCGATGGGGTCTACTTCCTTTGTAGCTCTAGGGATGGTGACTGAACCTGCACTAGGTTGTTCTTCCAAGAATTCTCAAAGTCTCTGGCTTGGCTGCATATAAACTCTTTTTTATTCTCTTGGAATTCAGCAGCATCAAAGACCCACTTGTTTCTCCAATTCCAAGTTCACCAACAGATAGTGGCAAATAAAATGTTCCAAGGGGATCCCAAACTCATCATTTGACCACAAACCTCACAGATCAACTCTGTATCTAAATCACATTCGGGAAAAAATTAGATAATGGATAACAGATTTTTTCACTCCTAATCCTAGCATTAGCTGATTAATGGTCCTTTATAGAAGAAAAAAAAGTATACTTTAGTACCCTGTTATTTTGCATTTTTTTTTCATCAGATTCTAGGGTTTAAAATTGGTAATTTAATCTATGTATTTTATCTACTTTTATCCGGGCACGTCTTGAGTTGCCTGGTCAAATGGACTCGAAACGATGTCGTTTGTAGGCCTACGTGGCAGAAATGTGACATCCGAGTGAGTTTAGTTAATGATGACGTGTAATCTGATAAATTACTAAAATAGTCCCTATTTTTATATTTTTTTCTAAAAAACTCTCCTTTAAATATTACTTAACTACTCTCTCCTCATCCCCCCCCCCCTCTCTCTCTCTGATAAGTTCATCAACCAAAAGGAGAGGAATCACATGACCCATCCAGTGGCAACATGCAGACAAACGAATTAGTATCAGCCATAAAGTTATAAATTTTGGAAGTATTGAAAGCGCAGTTGCTACAGGATTTCAAAACAACACAAATACCCATAATTGTTCACTCTCTCAACAAACAAACACCCTAACAGACTAAAAAGTCGTTGCAGGTTTTTAAAGGGCGAAACGTTCTCGGTGTAGATGTAATGAAAATAAGCA
Source organism: Hypericum androsaemum (assembly GCA_963995505.1). Taxonomy (NCBI): domain Eukaryota; kingdom Viridiplantae; phylum Streptophyta; class Magnoliopsida; order Malpighiales; family Hypericaceae; genus Hypericum; species Hypericum androsaemum. Next base: position 11,176,936 of record OZ023193.1, on the reverse strand, counting down.
AAAAAAAATGGAAAAATTTAATGAATATCCACCCAGATCCTAGATCCTGTTACTCCAAGTGAATATCCACCCACAAGACCATTAGTTAAGTAATTTTTAAATAAGAGTTTTTTAAAATATATATAATAATTAGGGTCTATTTTAATAATTTAGTAGATTATACATCATCAGTAATTAAATTCCTGCGGATGCCACATTTTTACACGTAGGCTTGCAAACGACATCGTTTCGAGTCCATTTAGCCAGGTAGATGCACAACACTTGCCAGATAAAAGTAAATAAATTACAAAAACTAAATTTTCAATTTTGAACCACGAAATATGAATGCGAAAAACGTGAAACCACATTGAATTTTTCCAAAAAAAACTAATTTGTGGTACTCGTGTACTAATAATTGAACATCTCGGTCCATTAATCGAATAGCCCATCAGAACTTGAAACTGGCCGCCCACCGCCTGCCTCTCTCCGATCCTCTTATCTATTAAGGCAAAGGCAAACAAAGGGATCCGAGAATCTGCCATTGGTAGAAGAGAAGAGAGAGAAAGAAAAATTGTTGTTTTGGAATTTAATTGAAAATTAGGGTTCGGCGATCATGGCTGAAGCGATTTTCGAGAGTTCTTCAATGGCCGAGGAGTCGTTGGAGTCTATGAAGCGGAAGAGGGAGTACGAGGAGGAGGAGCCCGACTCTGATGACGAATCTTGCAAATTCAGTGACTACGAGGACATGGAGGAACTCACCGACGATTGTTTTCCCGATGACGATGAAGAAGAATCCATGGAATTCCGGGAATACAATAAACAGCTGAGGATGAGCGGGGTTCTGCGTTGTTCCCTTCCTAATTAATTTGTATATTCTCTCTCTCTCTATCCTATTATTATGTTTGTTAACTTTTTTTTTTCCTTTTTGTTTTAGGGTTTCAATGTTCCTATGCCACCTAAAGGGACCATAGGCTGTATCTGGCCGCTTTCTGGCCGTGCGGCTCATTGGTGGCCCTGTGCAGAAGAGGGGGCGGAAATTGCGGTTGCGCATTACAATGAGAAGAGGGCTCCCCCGGTAAGTTTTCAACCTTGTGTCTCAACCATTAACAAGCCAAGGACTGTTAGTGTCAACTAAGAACTGAACAATGCACAGGATGGTAAACTGCGATTTGTGAGAGTTGAGACTGCGAACAGAGCCCCAGTAGCTGGTTCGCTTTTTTACATCACATTTGAGGGTGAAAATGTCACTTCTAAAGAGAAGAACATGTATCAGACCAAGCTCTATCGACGGTTTGACGGGTATTGGCAGGTGTTACTCTTCAGGAAGAAGAAGCATGCAGTCTAGTTTAGGTAAAGTGAATACACAATTTGGTGATATCGGGATCACTTTACTCTGTTTATCCTTCGGTCGGTCTATACTGATGTGATTTTGGATTTTGGATTTTGTCTGATGCTCTCTGTCCCCGTTTTATTTTGAATTTGAATCTATCTTTGCTTGTTCTCTATGCTGGTGCTTCCTTTTTCCCCGATATTGGAAATTCAGGCTGGGCATATTTCAGTTCTGTTGAAAGCTCTTTGACGCTTTTGCTTGTATTGCTATGTTTTTGTTTGACTTGTATTCATAGTGTTAAATGTGTTCTTGGCTTATCTATCTTGTGCACGTGTAATATATCTTTCGTATGACTTGTTTGCAACTATCTGTCATTTGTAGATGCGGACACGAAACATGAAAAGTTAAGTTTGGCATCGAATGGAAATCCATCTATAATGGGAGTGTACTACATCTGGCATGCCATATTCAAATGACTAATTATGACCTCGCCCGTTATCTTTCTTAACTTGGCTGAAGAGGCCTATTGATCTAGTTGAAGGTAGCTTTGAGCTCCAAGGGGTTTTGGTAGATTCGATTTGCAGATTTGAGGCCCTGGCACTGCCCTTGAATTTCTAGGACCGATTGACGACATCTTCAGTAAATTGTTCGTCTTGAATTATATTCGTTATCATGTTTCACTTTTTAGTTTAGACTCTGTGTTATTGAGCTCCTTCTCAAAAAAAATATTTGTAATTGAATTTTATAAACAACTTTTTGTATATCTTCATTTGGAAGAGGCATGTTATATTAATAAAATATGTTTTTATAAAACGAAAAATATACTAAAGTCATGTAAGTTGGTCAATTTTTACATAGGATTATTGTTGGGACCCTGGGAGCTTCGAAGATTATATTGGTGAGTGGGTGGTGGCTGGGACTTCCGTTTCCGACGTCCAGGAGCCGTGATGACTCAACCGGGAACGAAAATCAGAAGTGAGGGGAGGAGGCACGAAGAAGGAGAAGATAGAGTAGGATACTTGATTATTGATGTTGATATCGATTACATAGATCGAATCCCCCTTTTATAGCAAGGGTTACACTTATTACAATTATTTATTAGATTTTCGTTATAGAAATCAAAGAGACTCGAAGAATCCCAAAAGTATCCAATGGACTAAGCGTCACGATTACGAAGAGATAAATCCTCTGCAATGTGTGCGGCGGTCTCTTTATCTTCGCCGTTACGGGTAGCCCTTAGTCTTTGGCGGTACGGAATCCCCCACGTAACATCTCTCCCGTCCTCCGGAAACAGCTCGTCCTCGAGCTGAAAGTCGGGATACGAGCGACGAAAACTATCAACAGGTTCCCACGATGCATCGGCCTCCGGAGCACCCTGCCACTGGATGAGAACTTGCCACTCACCACGCCGACGAACCGCACGTAGCGCCTTGGTAGGAACAGGGAGTACCCGGCCATGACTAACGAGAGGTAACTCAGGAGGCGAAACAGGAGGGTCACCATGGAACCGCTTCAAAAACCCGACATGGAAGACATACGTGCAGGCGAGAACCCGCGGGAAGGCGGAGGCGATAGGCCACCTTGCCCACCTTAGAGGCCACTTGGTACGGCCCAAAAAAACGTGGCCCAAGCTTGCCCTTCACGTGTCCAGGAAGAGAGACAGCAGGACGATGGTGCAAGCGAAGCCAGACCCAATCCCCAACCGAAAAGTGAACGTCCCGGTGATGACTGTCATAATAGCGCTTGGGGTACTGCTGCGCCTGCAACAGACGATCACGAATCTCGACAAGGAACTCATCACGGGTACGCAAGGCCGTATCCACAGTAGCGACTCGAGCAATGTCGGGTTGATATGACACTAGGGATGGGGGTGAACGACCGTAAACCACCTGAAAAGGGGTCGAGCGGAGAGCGGACTGAAAGAAAGTGTTGTAACAGAACTCCACCCATGGCAACCACGCTAGCCAGGCTCGAGGTCGGTCCCCTGTTAAGCAACGGAGGTATATGATAATGATCCGGTTGGTGACTTCTGATTAGCCATCAGACTGGGGGTGAAAGGCAGAGCTCAAATGAAGCTGGACCCCTGCCATACGAAATAGGTCCTGCCAGAAGTTGCTCGTAAAGACAGGATCACGGTCACTGACAATCGAGGTGGGAAACCCATGAAGGCGGACAATCCCATCAAAGAAGGCACGGGCGACCGACATAGCACTATACAGATGACCCAGCGGAAGAAAATGGGCGTACTTGGAAAATCGGTCCACTACTGTTAAGATGACGGACTTGCCATGAACCTTGGGTAGACCCTCGATGAAATCCAAGGAGATGTCGGACCAGACATGTGAGGGAACAGGAAGCGACTGTAATAGTCCGGCCGGGTGTAGGTGCTCCGACTTGTTACGTTGACACGTGTAGCAAGCCCGAACATAATCCTGCACCAAAGCTCGATCACACGAAATGTGGAAATCAGCGCGGAGGCGGTGCAAAGTCTTCTGGACGCCCTCGTGACCCGTTGAGTGGGTGGCCTGTAGAAGCGTCGAAAGGAGTAGCGAACCGGCGGGAACAAAGACACGTCGGCCATGAAGAATGAGACCGTCATCAACACCCCAGGGGGCACCCATCTCCCCAGCAACGATCTTGGAATATAAGTCAGTCAATTCTGGGCTTCGGGCAATCTCCTGTCGGATATCTTCAAATCCCACAAAGGTTGGCCTAGAAGTAGCAAACAGCATCCCGAGTTTGGCATCCCGACGAGATAAGGCGTCGGCGACCACATTGAGCCGACCCAGCTTGTACTCCACCTGAAAATCATAGCCGAATAATTTGCTGACCTATTGATGCTGCGGAATGGTGGGCAAGCACTGATCCAACAAGAACTTTAAGCTGTAGTGGTCGGTTCGGACGGTAAAAGGGCATCCCCACAGGTAGGGCCTCCAGTGACGCACCGCTTGGACAAGGCCAATGAGCTCGCGTTCGTAGGCGGCCAGCTTAGGATACCGAGCTGCAATCGGCTGGCTGAAGAAAGCCAGAGGGCCAGAACCCTGGTGGAGTACGGCACCGAACCCGACGCTGGAGGCATCACACTTGACGATGAAAGGATGAAGGAAGTCCGAAAGCTAAAGCACTGAGGCGGTGGAGAGGGCACGCTTCAAGGTGGCAAAAGCAGCTTCGGCCTCCTCGGACCAGCGGAATGCTTCTTTACGGAGTAGCTTTGTGAGCGGGGCAGCAACCACACCGAAATCCTGAATAAAGCGGCGGTAGTAGCCTGCGAGTCCCAAAAATCCCCGCAAACCGCGGGCAGATTTGGCTGTGGGCCAGTCAATCACGGCCTGGACCTTCTCCTTGTTCATGGTGACACCTGAAGCAGAAATGACATGCCCTAGGTAAGCCACCGAGGAGGAGCCGAAGGTACACTTCGACTTCTTCAGGAAGAACTGGTGCTGGCGAAGTATGGAAAAGACCAGCCGAACATGCTGCAGGTGTTCCGACCAAGAGGGACTGTAAATCAGTATGTCGTCAAAGAAGACGAGCACGAACTGCCGCAGGAAAGGACGTAAAAGGTTGTTCATCAGGGCCTGGAAGGTCGCGGGAGGAGGCACGAAGAAGGAGAAGATGGAGTAGGATACTTGATTATTGATGTTGATATCGATTACATAGATCGAATCCCCCTTTTATAGCAAGGGTTACATTTATTACAATTATTTATTAGATTCCCGTTATAGAAATCAAAGAGACTCGAAGAATCCCAAAAGTATCCAGCGGACTAAGCGTTACCATTATGAAGAGATAAATCCTCTGCAATGTGTGCGACGGTCTCTTTGTCTTCGTTGTTACGAGTAGCCCTTTGTCTTCGGCGGTACGGAATCCCCCACGTAACAATTATATTTGTAGTTTAAAACACATTAAACGCTAGCTTGTGGCGGTTAACCTATCACTTAGTGATTCGAAGAGTTTCTCGAAATGATGACTTTTTTTTGTTATGCATCGTACACACCAAGACCCAAATGTTCAAAAAAGATTTAAGATCTCGATCACATCCAAAAACTCTTTGCTATACATAAGTGTTGAACGTGTTAAATTCTTAAAACATCATAAAAATATAATTCTTAAATCGTTCAAAAAAGGTGTTATTCACAATTTAATAACCAATTAGATAGAAATGTTTGTAATTAGGCAAACATAATAAAGCAACCAAGTATGGCCATGAAGAACAAGTATTCTTGCCTCAAAAGTGAGCATGAATTCTCTCACGGTAACCCCTTTCTCCGTTCCCGCTCTTGATCGACAGTCTTTGTCCGTGCTTGATTCATCCTGTGATACCCCGTAAATGATTTATACTGTGTGAAATGCTTAAGTGATTTGATTGGTACTATCCATATCAACAAGGTGCACCTTCTTTTCTGGTACACATCTTGAGAGAACTCTAAAGTTAAACGCGTTTGGCCGGGAGTAGGATCATGATAGGTGACCTCTTGGGAAGTTTTCCAGGATACGTGTGAGTGAGGACAAAACACGCTAGAAAAGATATGTGTTGGTCTGTGGAGACAGTCAGTCAAATCACGGGGCGTTACAATTGGTAGTAGAGCGACCTTGGCTTGTACGGTGTGGTTCCTTCTTTTCTGATACACATCTTGAGAGAACTCTAAAGTTAAACGTGTTTGGCCGGGAGTAGGATGATGGGTGACCTCCTGGGAAGTTTTCCAGGATCCATGTGAGTGAGAACAAAATACGCTAAAAAAGACCTGTGTTGGTCTGTGGAGACAGTTAGTCAAATCATGGGGCGTTACACATCCCATGGCCTCAAGGACGTGTACGTGGATTTGGAAGCAGCGGGCGTCAGGCCACCAGATAAACCCCTTCAACATTCTCTTCCTTTTTCCCGTGATATGTGTTGGTGCACGCTTGCGCCTGCAACGACACTAAGCACAATCTCGTTCTAGCTGTGCTCGTCCTGATCGAATGGACAATGAAATACTTTATTTTGGAATCACTGTAGAGCTGGCCATTCTAGTTTCTTACTTTCTATTTAGACACTCTTGCACAAATACATATCGACTTTTCTGGGATCACTAAAATCCTGAATTTATGGCGCTAGTGCAAACATCGTATACTTAAAACTTAGGTTCTCACATGAGGAGAGAGTGGAAGCTTGATGCAAGTACAAAATTTCAGGAGCAAAGCTCAAGAAATTTCTGCTCAAAAATAAGCTGAGATTGGGAATTTTCTTGAGAACATTTGTTCAAGATAGAAGACAAACTTGGACAAAAAATTCTTAGGCAACAAAAACATACCCTCATCTCCTAGGATGACAGTGTATCGCTAAGATCATTGTCTGCTAAAAGCAAGGCAACCAGGGGACTACTTATATCAACAATATTCGGGAACCTTGGTGCACAAAAGTACAAACAAGGATAGTAAAAAGGAAATAAGTTTGAACTGAGCGACAATTACAACTTAGTCCTCAACCCTTTAATTACAATGCAAATGAGGCCCAGCCCGTGCAGCCCAAAAGTTTGGCACCAGATTTGGTCCTGGACGTGTATTTTCGTCTAGAACAGTCCTGGAACACGCAATATTTTGCTTAGTTATGATACAATGGTCCGTTCAGTTATGATACAATGGGTCGCCCAGTTATGATTCAATGGGTCATCCGAAGCGGTCCCAATATTTTCGAAACACGCACTGGTTCGCTCAATTATGATACAATGGTTCGTCCAGTTACGATGGAATGGTTCGCCCGAAGCTCGCCGAATGGGCCGAATGGACCGTCCCAGAACACTCGTTGGTTCGCCCAGTTATGATGAAATGGTTCGCCCAAAATGGGGTCCAGGACGATCCTGGAAACGGAGTTCCAGGACTGAATCAGGTCCCTAGAAGTTCCAGCATCCTTCTGAGAAGTTCGCGTCAACCTCGTCATGTGAGCCACATTTCTCCTGACATGTCAATGTTCTTTACAAATGACTCTTAACCATTGCAACATATACGTTGACCACCTAAATAGTCAATATCCTTAACTCCTGATTCATACTCTTTCTCAATTTCTTCCACTCTCTCCTTTAATTCTTCTCATTCCTTTTTCTACCTTTGAATCATTCAACTCGCCTTCATTCTCCATTCAACAATCCTCCCCACTTGAAATCCTTGTCCACAAGAAACTACACGAAAATTGTTCCTTCAAGTCTAAGTATAACTCTCACAAATCTTTTTTCTTTTGTGTATCATGCCAATAAAGGAGGAGTTGCATATGAACCCTGCCATGCCTCTTCAGAGTGCGACGATAGAGAATAGACATCGAATCTGTCTCAGAAATTAGCCCAATAAGTAATATTCCACTAACCTTTGTATGGTGCCCCACACATTTCTTCAACTGGGAAACATGTAAAGTGTGATGGATTCTCACAAATGGGGAATACATTTCTAGGGTGTAAGAAAGCTTACCAACCCTAATATTTTGGATGAAGCTTGTGGTATTGATTGTTATGTAATGTTTGCTACTTATAGGGTTACAATTTGAGAAAACATAATCTCCAATCTTGAATTTCCTCTCAGATCGATGTCTATTTACTTGTTGTATCATCCTCTCTTTGGGCTTATGCATGTGGTGTTTCAGCAGCTTTATGGTCTCCTCGAGTGCAAAGAAGCTCCTAACTACAGCTTCAGTGGAAGAATCTCTTATAAAATAAGGTAGATGCAATGAGGGTAGTGTGCCATATAGAGCTTCAAAAGGGGTGATCTTGGTGGCAGTGTGGTATGTTGTATTATACCAAGTAGCTAACAATGGTACACAGTGTGGTTGACAATGATACATCATGCGAAAAATAATAGTACACCATGTGACAACAATGATGAACGTGTAACAAGAAAAGAAAAGAAAGGAGAGTGGAGGTGGACAAGGGAGGAAGGAAGGGAGGAGGACGAGAGGAAGGCCGGAGGAGTTGGGTGGATGAATGGGGAAGAGGAGAAAGGAGGAGGGAGGAGAGAAGAGAAAAGAGGAGGGAGGGGGAGGAGGAGAAGGGGGAGGGAGGAGGAATGAGTGCGAGTAGGAGGAGGGAGGAGTTGGGAGGAAGGAGGAGGTAGAGGGAGGAGGATGAGGTTTGAGGATAGAGGGAGGAGGATGGTGTGTTTTTTTAGGTGAAAACCAAAAATATCTCATTCTTTTCTAAGGGACCAAATTTAGTCCTGGATCACTATATTCAAGATGGTCCTGGCAGCAAAGGGGGAAGGGCAAACACGGAAAAGAACAAATATGGAGAAAAGCGTAGCTTGACCCACCAAAGAAGGGAGACGCGTGTGAAACCTTTGGAGTGGTAAATTGGGCACGCTCCAAAAGGAAGGGGGCTTCTAAATATTTTATTATTTAAATAAATTTTTATTATTTAATTAATTTTTATAATAGTATTTTTTAATATTATTATTTAACATAACCGGACATACCATTCATTATAATAGAACAAACCATTTGACATCACCGGGTATACCATTTGACATAACCGGGCAATATCATTAAAAAAATCCCATTTAGGCGTTATCATAACAGTGCAAATCATTCGATTGTAATAGAACAAACCTTTCGATCATGAAATAACAAACCATTTTATCGTAACATTGAAAACTATTCGAACATAACAGAATAAACTATTTGATCATTATAGTGCAACCATTCGATCATTACATTGCTAACCATTCGATCATAAAAGAACAAATCATTTGACATCACTGGGTTTACCGGGTATACCATTTGACATAACCGGGCACTACCACTAAAAAAAATATCATTTAGGCGTTATCATAACAGTGCAAACCATTCGATCATAATAGAACGAACCTTTTGATCATGACATAATAAACTATTTTATCGTAACAGTAAAAATCATTTGAACCTATCAGAACAAACCATTTTATCATACCAATATATCGACATAAACAAACTCGAACAAAAATAGGGTAGTGCCCTCGTATAAACTATTTACGATTAGAAGGTTTGTGCTATTATAATCAAATTTTATGTACTATAATGATTAAAAGGTTTGTTCTGTTATGATCAAATGGTTTAAACCATTTTAACATAACCGTACAAACCATTTTAGCAAAATCATACAAACAATTCTAACAAAACCATACAAACAATTTTAACAAAACTGTACAAACTATTTTAACATAACCGAACAAACCATATTTACATAACCAATATGCCAGGAACAATCTGCCAGGAACATAACCAATCTCCATCTTCCCAATACTATTTAATTTCAATCCCATTTCAATCTTAAGTTGAACGAATATGCGATAATATAAACTAGCATCTAAAAAGCCAAGCTAGCCAAGAAGGACACAACATCATAAAGCAAGCAAAGAAATCATAATACATAAGTTATACAGGGAACAAATAGATCAACATCAATGCAAGCAAATACACAAGCCGACATTAATATGCAGAATGCATCATCATCTTCAAGTCAAAGCTAGCACACAAGCTCAAACTAAACCTCCTTAAACAGAGAAAATAAGCAGAAATTTACATCAACTGAAGCAACCAAAGCCACCATAAGAACATCGAAATAAAAAAACCCGAAACTCAATTTGATGCAATCCCAAGTCGATTTTCTAACCAGAAAAGAAAACCCACACTTTACTTGGACTAGAGGAGCCTAAAGAAATTTACACGCTCCTCGTTGCTCGCCAACAGACTCTAAGCCGATGATGCAGCTCTTCCGATGATGCAGTCTCCGATGGATCTAACTCCTCCGTTCGTCCGAGGAGAAGCAGATCAAACAAGAGGAGGAGGTCGACGAGGAGGAAATCGAAGTCGTTGCTCGCTCCATTGACTCTGGCTCCCTTCCGCTCGTCGTCCGAGACGAGCCCAGCCCACCGTCGGGAAGGAGCCGCCCGTTAGACTCATTTCCCAAGAATCCCGCTCCCCGTGGCACCATTCTGGATCGAGAGAGAGAGAGAGAGAAAGCTAGAACAATAGATCCCACTACCTTATGTGACAGAGCCAAGTTGCTTTGTCGTCACCTGAACAACGGAGCTCCCGATCTCGTCCGGATCCCAAAACACATCCAGAACCAAATTCACTCCCCTTTTCTAGTTGATCTCCACTGTCATATCTGCCACCAAAGCGTCCCCTCTCTTATCCAATGGTCCATAATGCACTCCGAATAGTGAGGTCTACCTATTAATGGCAGAACTCAATTCAACCTCACAGATCAACTAAGTATATGAATCACATTCGGGAAAAAAATTAGATAACGATAACAGATTTTCTCACTCCTAATCCTAACATTAGCTGATTAGTCGTCCTTTATAGCAAAAAGAAGAAGAAAAACTCCACCCGTGGAGAGAGTAGTTAAGTAGTATTTAAAGAAAAGTTTTTTTGAGAAATATATAAACATTAGGTTCTATTTCGATAATTTAATAGATTATATGTCATCATCAATTAAACTCACTCGGATGCCACATTTTCGCACATAGGCTTATAAACGACATCATTTCGAGTCCATTTAACCAGGCTGAGACTTGCCAGATAAAAGTGAATAAATTACAGAAACTCAATTATCAATTTTGAACCACAGAATATAAACGACATATGAAAGTGGTTTTTCCCCCCAAAAAAAACTAATTGGTGGTACTCGTATACTAATAATTGAACATCTCGGTCCATTAATCGAAAGGCTCATCAGAAGTTGAAAATAGCCCACCGCCTTGCCTCTCTCGGGTCCCCTTATCAAATTAGGCAAAGGCAAACAAAGGGATTCGAGAAGAGCTACCTTTGGTGGAAGAGAGAGAGAAATTGTTGTTTTGGGAATGTAGTTGAAAATTAGGGTTCGGCGATCATGGCTGAAGCAATTTTCGAGAGTTCTCCTGTGGCCGAGGACTCGTGGGAGTTTATGAAGCGGAAGAGGGAGTACGAGGTTGATGATGATGAGGAGGAGGAGCTGGACTCTGATGTCGAGTCCTGGAAATTCAGCGAGTACGAGGACATCGAGCAACTCTCCGACGATTGTTACCCCGACGACATTTCCATTGAATTCCGGGAATACTGCAAACAGAGCAGTATATATATACTCTGAATGGGCCATTTTGTTAACTTTTGTCGATTTTGCTTTTGTTTTAGGGTTTCAATGGTCCTAATCCGCCTGAAGAGGCCATTGGTTGTATCTATCCGCTTTCTGAGGATGCGGCCTTTGCAGAAGAAGGGGCGGAAATTGCGGTTGCCCATTACAATGATAATAGGGCTCCACCCGTAAGTTTTCAACATTGCGGCGTCTCTACTATTAACAATTGTTACCTACATTGTGTCAACTAACGGGCCAAGAACTGAACGATGGTAAACTGCGATTTGTGAGACTCGAGACTGTGAACAGAACTGCAGTAGCTGGTTCGCTGTTTTACATCACCTTTGAGGCTGAAAATGTCACTTCTAAAGAGAAGAAAATGTATCAGACCAAACTCTATCGACGGTTTGATGCGTATTGGCAGGTCTTGCTGTTCAGGAAAAAGAAGCATGCAGTCTAGGTAAAGTGCGTACACATTCTGGTGACATTGATTGGGATAACTTTACTGTGTTTATCCCTCAATTGGCTGTGTGAATATCCTGAAAGACCGATGTGATTTTGGATTTTGTCTGATGCTCTGTCCCCGTTTTATATTGAATCTAGCTTTGATTGTTCTCTATGATGGTGCTTCATTTTTTTCCGATGTTGTAAATTCGAGCTGGCCATATTTTATTTCTGTTGAAAGCTCTTTTACACTTTTGCTTGAATTGCTATGTTTTTATATGACTTGTATTCATAGCTTTAGTGTGTTGGCTTATCCATCTTGTGCATGTGTAGTATATCTTTCGTATGACTCGTTTGCATCTGTCATTTGCAGATGGGGACATGAAACATGAAAAGTTTGGCACGAAATGGAAGCCCATTCTTGGGTTTGCCACAATGTTCATTTGATGAACTGTATTATGTGGTGACTTGTAATGTTCCTGGAACCTAAGGTAAGTGTATAGGCCTGTCGTCCATATGCTTCGAAGTCTCAGTGTAGAACATTCTATAATGGGAGTGTAGTACATCTGGGGTGCCATATTCAAATGACTAATTATGATCTCGCCCCCAACACTCGCTGAATTTTGCCTATGTCCATCTTATTTCCACTTCTTGTTTTTTTGCGGCTGGATAAGCATTTTGATCCAAGTTGAAGGTAGCTTTGAGCTCTAATGGATTTTGGTAGATTAGGTTTGCAGTTTTGAGACCCTCGCACTGCCCTTGAAATTCTAGGACTGTTGACGACATATTCAGTATGTTGGTCTTGAATTATATTCCTCATCATATTTCGCTTTCAAGTGTAGAATCTGTGTTGAATAAAGGAGTTAGCAAAACGTGGAGGAATGTGAGAATGGCCGCATGATGTCTCCTCATAATGGATAATGTATATTAATTAATGTTTATCAATGAAGTCCCAAGCTCTTTCGGTAGCAGAAGCAACATCCCAAAGCTCCTTTGGTACAATATTTTCAAATGAATTTTGTATACGGCTTTTCGTATATCTTCATTTGGAAGTGGCATCTTATATTAATAAAATATATGTTTTTATTAACCAAAAGCCTTTGCGCTCCTGCTTAGACAGAACACAATTAGACGCGACTTTAAAATCCCTAAGCTCGTCCTCCCACAGCAACACCCGCTTGCAAGCATCACACTAGCGTAAACAGACAATACCGTACAAAAACATCCAGTCTCATTAAGAGGCCCTTCCAAATAAATCCATCTACTTTCTTTCTTGACAAGAGAACAATAATAAATAAATAAATAAAACCCTGCTCCAACAAACAGCCACAATCCCACCAGATCTTCCTTGCGAAGGAATCGCCTCCTATCCACATGACTCGTTTCTCCACAGTTGCCTTATCAAACGAGAAGAAGGTTCCTCCACCTTAGTCTCAACCAAAGTCAAAAAACCAATGCCATTAGTACAAACCAGACGCCCCACAGCTCTCCTTTTTGTGAGGGCGTTAATGCACCTAGCATTCATAGAATAGCACAAGCACATGAGCAGTCGCAGTAAGGTGAGGACTAAGGAAATTAAAATATTTTGGGTCACTCTATAACTAATTAGTTTGGATGTAGTCCAGCCCAGTTTCTAAAAGTTAGGACTCCTATCTCTTGAGTACATGGATCAAAATGTTCGGATATTCGGATAATCCAAAATTTTATTTTTTTCTTATCCAAATTCGAATAAAAAATAAAAAATTTAGATAATCCAAATCCGAATACAAAATTATCTGAATTCGAATTCTAAAAAAATTTCAGATATCGAATTAGAATATCATTTTTTTTTCCTACCTTATCTGCTAATGACAAAAAAGCATTATAAGAAACGTCAACGAGACATTCAAATTTCCTCAAAAAAAAACGAGACATTCAAACAAACAAGAAAAAAGATATTAAGAATCAGATCAACCGGTGAAACTAGGAGGTCAAGAATTTAAGTATTTTGGTATGCAAAAATGTATGTTAAATATTTGTTAGAGTTTACTTGTCAAAATATTATTTGTTAGAGCTACCTGTCAAATGTCTTATACAAACACGATGGTTGGGTACCGATTGAGAACTGAAAATTAAGGGGTCAGAAAATGTGGGATTTCCGATTCTCGTAATTTTTTAGAAGGTTTGGGAAAAACATAGATGGGAACTTGTGACTTCAGAGGAAGTATGGTTCGAGAGTTGGGTGGTAAGAAACTTTATGGGCTATTCAAGGTACAATTTTTTTACATCAAATATTGAAAAACTTTATTTAGAAGGAAAACAAAGCCTAATATTATATAAAGTTCTAAAATTTATACTAACATTCCAAAAAATTTATTCAAAAAAAGGTAAATTTTCTTTTGTAAATGACAATTTTTTGATATTTTGATTAGGTTTTCTTTTATACTTGAGATATTTCGAATATTGTGAGGACCAGGAAACCATAATGAATAATTCAAAATTTATGGGGGAGCAAACTGATCTTTTTCCAAACCTTAAACCCTAGCTTTGCCTATAAAAGAAGACTGGACGAAACCCTAAAGTTTTCCCTTCTGAAATTTTATTTTCTCTCTGTCAAGGTAGAGAAGATCTTCCGGGCGAGTCCAGGGACGAGAGAGAATACCACAACACCTTCCGAGACGCTAGGGTAAGTCGTCTTATCCGAATCATTGTGAATCCGTAAGAAATCGTAGTTATTGATTGATCACAAAACTGTAGGGAGTTGAGGAGAACGCCGAAAATTAGGGAGACCGGTTTGGTGCGGACTGGCAAGGTTAGGTTAGAAAAAAACGAGGTAAGTCGAACCTCAATACTTTTTAGGTCGTAATTGCTGTGTTTTGTTGTTGTATGACCGTATTTGGGACGTATTTTGTCCGTATTTGAGTGGTATGTAATTCGTATGATCATATTCTGTCTGTATTCTGTCCGTATATTATTTGCATTATGTCTGTATTCTGTCCATATTTGTGGTGTATTGGTGATGTATTCAATGCGTATTCTGCCATGTGATCTGATCTGTTCTGACTATTCTGGTCGGGATTGTCCCGGTGCTTCTGTGCCCGTAGACAACTTTATTGGTATTAGAGCTTTTTCCTAAATAAACAAACAAATTTAAAATCTGCATACATACCTGGCATTGCATCTAGAGAGAAATGGGTTCGAATAGGCTGGACGGGAATGGGTCGAATAGATGGAACCATTGTTTAAAAAAAAGGTTCGAATAGGCTAGCTTTGTATGCAGTGAGCTGAAAAGAAAAGAAAAAAAAACCCAAATCAGCTAGTCTTAAAAGGGGGGGTGCAAATCATTTGGAAATCATAGTTTTGATGTCAAAATTTGGCGATTTTATTGGCCAAAACTACCCAAACTTTGAAAGGCCATAACTTTTGACTCACTTGACATATTTTCTATTATAACTACTTTTTGAAAAGAGAATTTCAAGATCTATAGCTACACCAGAACGATCGACTTTTGGGGCCTAATTTGCAGCCATTTGAAAGTTACAGCCATTTGAAATTTTGGCAAAAATTTTAGGTGGTTTTCGTCAAAAATTTTGATTTGGCTTTCAAGTTTTCGTGTTCCCAGACAAGTAATAAGTCGTGAGGAACCTGTAATAAGTCCTCAGGGGAGTTGTCTTATGTCATTCGTAGTGAATTAAGGGTACGGATTGTGATTTTGTGATATTTGGAATCTGTGATGTGGTGACTTTGTGATACTTGGATTCTGTGATGTGGTGATTTTGTGATACTTGGATTCTGTGATGTGGTGACTTTGTGATTTTTTTTTGATTCTGTGATGTGATGTCTTTGTGATTTTAAGATTCTGTGATGTAGTAATTTCGTGATTAAAGATTCGGTGATGTGATTTTGTATTTTTAAAATTTTGTGATGTGGTGAATTCGTGATCTTGGGAGTGGGAATCTGTGAATGAGATCTTGATGAGTCTGTACTAATTATTGACATTACCGAACATAAACAGTAGATTACTTAGAGCCATGGCACCACAAACTCGAAGGATGACTAGAGGGCAAAGTTCAGGAACGAGCTCAGGAGAGGTGCCTGTGTTACTACCACCTGCTCAGAATGCAACACAAGGGGGCGGAACCCTACCGCCACCACCCCCCGCTGCTGCACAAGGGAGCGGAACCCTACCACCACCACCCCCACTGCTGCAGGGGGTAATGTGCCATCGTCAGAGAATAATGATCCACCACCCGCGGACGATGAACCGTCAGAAGGGGAAGAGGAGGAAACATAAGGGATACCGCCTGCTGGATTGATTCCCCCACTAGTACCCCCTGTGGTACCAGCCACCAGAATCACCCTTGATGACGGACTCCTGACCAACTTGTTGACTCACCTACTGGCTCAGCAGTAACAACCTACACCAGTAATGGCAGCACAAGTAATAGCTCAATAGGAGGATGGTTATCGAAGGTTCTAGAGAGCTAAGCCTCCTAACTTTGAAGGTACTCAGGACCCCATCCAGGTAGAGGATTGGATAATAGAGATACAGAAGACATTCCAGATTGCTCGTACTAAAGTACGGGATAAGGCATCGTATGCCTCCTAAATGCTGGCTAGAGATGCACGGAGATGGTGGGAGATGCATCAGCGAACCATCCAGCCCGGAGCAACAGAGGTTGACTAGGAGACATTTCTGAGGGACTTCCGTGCTAGGTACGAATCTGCCCCGCTGAGGAGGGAGAAGGCTAGACAGTTTGATCAACTGATCCAAGGAGGCAAAACTGTTATGCAGTATGAACAAGAGTTCACTAGGTACGTACTATCGGGAATATCTGTTAAGTGTACAAACTGTTATTACAGTGTTGAATTTGACATAAATTGTTGTATATCTAGGCTCTCTATATTTAAGTCAGCTACAGCTTTAGATGAGGATACCAGAGCTCAAAAATTTGAGGAAGGGTTAGCCAAGGAGATTCGGGACCACATTGTTCCACTGATCCTGCTAATGTACTCTGAAGTACTAACAAGAGTGTTAGTAGTGGAACAAAACCTACGGCGTAATGAGACTGATAAGGAGATCGAAAAGAGGAAGGTCGGAGAATATACTGGGGGGCAAGACTCAGCTACTGAGGTTACAAAGCCATACAACCCTCCGCGAGGAGGTAATACACCCAATAACTTGTCCAATAGTACAGATCAGTGTCAGAGATGTAGACGCTGGGGACATCGTGAAAAGCAGTGTCGGTAGGTAAACGGGGCGTGCTTTCATTGTGAAAAGGTAGGACATATGGTGGCAAGGTGCCCAGATGCGATAATAAACTCGGTACGGACAGTCACAGCTAATCCCACTCGAGCTGGGGTAGCATAAATTGTAACTACGCCGGTGCGAGTTTACGCATTAAACCAAGAGGATGCCCAATGATGGGGAGAGGACATCGTGAAAGGTATGATCCTATTAATAGCCAGCCCACCTGATTATTTGATGGTTTGATTGTTTAATTGATTGCTTGATTAATTATACTATTAAGTATTTAGAAATCTGGATATTGTGTCAGGTAAGCTGTTAGTAGCCGGCCATCCAGCGAAGGCTTTATTTAATTCTGGTACCATACATTCATTCTTATCAGGGAGTTTCGTAAAAAGATATAAACTCACCAAGCAAGAGAGTGAAGATCCATTGGCAGTCAGCACTCCATCGAGGAAGACCATTGTAGTCACACAAATATGCAAGGATTGTGAGATCATAATAAGTGGTCACAAACAAAAAGGGGACTTCAGAGTCATGGGAATGATGGGATTTGATGCGATTCTGGGAATGGAATGGCTGATTGAACACCATGTAGTAATAGATTGTAAGGGGAAGGTAGTAATCTTCCAGATCCCAGGGGAGCCACCAATTCGATACGAAAGCGAGCTGGGGCAGGGAGATTTTTGGATAGTCTCGATGCTTGAGGCAAGGAAATTAGTGCAGAGTGGTGCAACAATATTTTTAGCCGCTGTTCGGGACACGAGGCTAGAGCAAGCACTGGAGGAGATACCAATTGTACAGTAATTTCTGGACATTTTTCTGGAGGAAGTGCAAGAGCTACTACCAGATCGAGAAGTCAAATTTTAGATAGAATTAACACCCAGGGTTGGTCCAGTATCTAAGGTACCTTACCTCATGGCTCCGGCAGAACTGAAGGAGTTGAAGGTACAGCTGGAAGAGCTGTTAGACAAAGGATTTATTCATCTCAGTGTATCTCCACGGGGGGCCCCAGTGTTATTTGTAAAGAAAAAGAATGGATTCATGCAGATGTGTGTCGATTACCGGGAGCTGAACAAACTCACCATCAAGAATCGGTACCCGTTGCCAAGAATAGAAGATTTATTTGACCAGCTAAGAGGGGCGCAAGTATTCTCCAAGATTGATCTGCAGTCAGGATATCACCAATTGAGGATTGAGGAAGAAGATGTACACCTTACTGCATTTCACACCCGGTATAGACATTATGAATTCGTGGTCATGCCGTTCGAACTAACTAACGCCCCCACCAAATTTATGAACCTCATGAACAGGACGTTTCGACCATACCTTGATAAGTTTGTTGTGGTGTTCATCGATGATATTCTGGTATACTCTGCTAGTAAAGAAAGTCACGAAGAACATCTGAGAGTCGTATTACAGACGCTCAGGGCAAAACGATTATATGCCAAATTTAAAAAGTGTGAGTTCTGGCTAAAAAGGTGGCCTTTCTGGGTCATGTGATATCCAAGGATGGAGTTTCGGTAGATCCTGGCAAGATTGAAGTAGTGATGAACTGGGAGCAACCTGTCAATGTGTCCGAAGTGCGAAGCTTCCTCGGATTGGCGGGATACTATCAAAATTTTGTCGAGGGGTTCTCGAAGATAGCAATGCCTTTGACCCAATTAACCCAAAAGGGGGTGAGGTTCGTATGGGATAAGGAGTGTGAAAGAAGCTTTTAGGAGCTAAAGAAAAGACTAGTATCTGCCCCAATTTTGGCTCTACCAACCGAGGGGATCAACTTTGTGGTTTACAGCGATGCCTCAAAGAGAGGCCTTGGTTGTGTACTTATGCAAGGTGATAATATCATCGCGTATACCTCTAGGTAGCTTAAATCCTATGAGATGAACTATCCCACTCATGACCTGGAACTGGCTGCAGTGGTCCATGCTCTAAAAGTTTGGCGGCACTATCTGTACGGGGTACGGTGTGAAATATACACCGATCACAAGAGCCTCAAGTATATATTCACTCAGAATGAGCTAAACATGAGGCAAAGACGATGGTTGGAACTCATCAAAGATTATGATATTGGAATCCACTACCATCCGGGAAAGGCGAATGTAGTAATAGACGCTTTGAGTAGGAAAGACTCTTACACGACAGCTTTCGAAGCCACAAAACATGAAGAGTTAGTGGAAGAGCTAAGAAGATTGGGGATAGAAGACAGTGGGCCAGTAACAGGAATAATAGCAAGTCTTGTTGTAGAGCCCTCTCTACGAACATTACTCGGGGAAGGACAGCTAAGAGATGCCATCCTCAATACCACCCGTCGCCAGGTTGAGCTAGGGGAGATAACTGAAGACTTTCATATTAAATCAGATAAATATTTGTACTTTCAGAATAGACTCTGCGTTCCAGCCGCAAAGGAACTGAAGAAATTGGTGCTTGAGGAGGCCCATAATGCTCGTTACACCTGCCACCCGGGAGGAACCAAGATGTACCAAGACCTTAAGCAAGAATTTTGGTGGTCAGAAATGAAGAAAGAAATAGCAGACTACTTAGCTAGTTGCATGGTGTGTCAACTGGTCAAAGCAGAACACCAACGACCGGCCGGGCCTCTACAACCACTATATATTCCAGAGTGAAAATGGGAGAAAATTACAATGGATTTTGTAACTGGACTTCCGAGAAGCTTACATGGGAAAGATGCTGTATGGATAATAGTGGATCGATTGACCAAGGGAGCCCACTTCTTGGCCTACAAAATAGGTATCTCTATGGAGCAGATGGCAAAACTTTACATAAGGGAAGTGGTGCGCTTGTACGTGGTTCCGGTCAGTATCACCTCTGATAGAGACACAAAGTTTATGTCTAAATTCTGGAAGAGTCTGCAGAGATCAATGGGGACCAAGTTATAATTCAGTACCGCCTTTCACCCACAGTCAGACGGGCAGTCCGAGCGAACCATACAGACTCTGGAGGATATGTTACGGGCATGTGTACTAGACTTTGGGGGAAACTGGGAGAATCATCTTCCTTTGGTGGAATTCGCATATAATAACAGCTTCCAGGCAAGTATAGGGATGGCCCCTTATAAAGCATTATATGGAAGAAAATGCCAATCACCAATTAGCTGGAACGAAGTGGGCGAGAAAAGAATACTGGGGCCAAAAATGTTTGAAGAATTGACCAACAAGGTACTGGTCATACGTGGAAGAATTCAAGCAGCGCAAGATCGACAGAAGAAATTCGCAGATCATCGCAGGAGGGAACTAGAATTTAAGGTGGGGGATCACGTATTCCTGAAAGTATCAACTACAAAGGGAGTCAGAAGATGTGGGGTGAGAATATCCATGCTGCGCGAATACATCCCAAGGGAGGGATAGGTGATTCATGAAATTGCGACGGTGCTACGACCTGACGTGTGTTACGAGGAAATTTCGCTGAGAATCGTTGATGTAAAAACTCAACAGTTGCGAAAGAGGACCATCCAGTATGTTAAGGTACAATGGAGCAACCATACAGAAAGAGAAGCAACCTGGGAGTTAGAGACGGAAATGAAGAACAAGTACCCTTTCCTTTTCGAACAACCAAGTAAGTACCTTTAATTAAGTTTGTGGACAAACTTCAATTAAGAGGAGAAGGATGTGAGGATCAGAAAACTATATTGAGGAGGACGCCAAAAATTAGGGAGACCGGTTTGGTGCGGACTGGCGAGGTTAGGTTAGAAGGAAACGAGGTAAGTTGAACCTCTATACTTTTTAGGTCGTAATTACTGTGTTTTGTTGTTGTATAACTGTATTTGGGACGTATTCATCCGTATTTGTGTGGTATGCAATTCGTATGATCATATTCTGCCTGTATTCTGTCCATATATTATTCGTATTCTGTCTGTATTCTATCCATATTTGGGGTGTGTTGGTGCTGTATTCGTTGCGTATTCTGCCATGTGATCTAATCTGTTATGACTGTTCTGGTCGGGATTGTCCCGGTGCTTCTGTGCCCATAGAGTACTCTAGATAATTTCGTACTCTATGTGAGCACCGGTGATATCTGTGCCCTGTGGTGAGACTGTCCTTCCGTTTCTGTGTCTTTAGCGTGAAAGATTAGTCTTCTGTGCCCCACAGGTTTCCCGATAGTCGTACTCCGGAGTCCATCTGTGTTCGAGTCATTGATTCTGATTCTGTCTGTGAAACCTGAATATGTATGTTATATTTTGTGCTTTAATTGTGAGTTCGACTTATTGAGTTGCGTAAACTCAGCAAAATACGTATTTTGTTTCAGATTCGACGGGGACGGATCGGGTGTGAGAGCTAAAGGCGAGGACATGCATTCATTCATTCAGTTTTTCAATTTAAGACTTGTTCTTTGTATTTTTTTTAATGGATTTTGTGACAAAATGATGGATTTTCCAATTTGAGAAATAAAGATGTCTTGCGGAGATATTTACCCCGTGGTGGTTGGCATGCCTTGCTTATCGGGGCGTGACAAATATCTAAATTACTAATGGAACTATCTGAAACACAAAATGATCTGAATTCGTATCAGATTCGAAAAAAAATCAGATGATGGATAACATATTTTCCTGACTCCTAAATTCCTAAGATTAGCTAATGGGATAATTACCATCAGGTCCATGCAATTTAGTTAAATTACTATTTTAGTCCCTACTATTTTGAAATTGAAACCGTGCCTGCCGTAGTTTGACTTTATTGAACTTTAACATCCCTCGCTGATGTCATCATTTATTTTATTATTATTTTAATAATTAAAATAACTTCTCTACCCTTATAAATCAAAGAAATTACTTAGTCTTTTTCTCTTTCTCCGGCCACATGCTTCCTCCTAATTAAGACATACCACCATCCTCTCTAACCTTTTTCTAGAGAAATCCATAAAGAGGAAATCGGCCCTGTCAACGAATTGGGAAAATCGGCAAGGAGGGAGGCGAGCTTCTCCTCCATCGTCTGACATCTCCTCCAGACGTCCGACGTCTCCCCTCGTCATCCTCACCCACTCCCGCTCCACCCCTCGCTTCCCCAGGGACCTGAGGGACTGAACTTTCAATTTCAAAACAGTAGGGACTAAATAGTGATTCAAGCAAATTACAGGGATCTGTACTAATAGTTGTAATATCTTTTTGGAAAAGGGCTTTTAATTGGACGTTGCGGTCCATTAATCGAAAAGCCCATCAGAAGTTGAAAATAGCCCACCGCCTGGCTCTCTCGGGTCCTCTTATCTATATGCAAACAAAGGGATTGTTGTTGTTTTGGGAATTTAGTTGAAAATTAGGGTTCGGCGATCATGGCTGAAGCAATTTTCGAGAGTTCTCCCGTGGCCGAGGAGTCGTGGGAGTTTATGAAGCGGAAGAGGGAGTACGAGGTTGAAGATGAGGAGGAGGAATCGGACTCTGACGTCGAGTCTTGCAAATTCAGTGACTACGAGGACATCGAGGAGCTCACCGAAGGTTGTTTTCCAGATGACGATGACGTATCCATGGAATTCCGAGAATACACCAAACAGCTGAGGATGAGCGGGGTTATGTGTTGTTTGTTCCCTTTTTAATTTGTATATTCTCTTCTTTATCGTATTATGACTTTTTTTCCCCTTATGTTTTAGGGTTTCAATGTTCCTATGCCGCCTAAAGGGACCATAGGTTGTATCTGGCCGCTTTCTGACCGTGCGGCCTGGTGGCCCTTTGCGGAAGAGGGGGCAGTAATCGCGGTTGCGCATTACAATGAGAACAGGGCTCCACCGGTAAGTTTTCAACATTGTGTCTCTACTATTAACGACTGTTAGTTACCTATTTTGTGTCCAACTAATGGGCCTAGGACTGAACGCTGTGCAGGATGGTAAACTGCAAGTTGTGAGACTCGAGACTGTGAACAGAGCCCCAGTAGCTGGTTCGCTTTTTTACATCACCTTTGAGGGCGAATATGTCAATAATGGCGAGAGGAAAATGTATCAGACCAAACTCTATCGACGTTTTGATGGGTATTGGCAGGTGTTACTCTTCAGGAAAAAGAAGCATGAGGTGTAGGTAAAGTCCGTACACAATTTGGTGACATCGGGATCACTTTATTTATTTATCACTCACTTGGCTGTGTGAATATCGGTCTATATGGTAATGTGATTTTTTGGATTTTCTCCCCGTTTTATATTGAGTCTATCTGTGCTTGTTCTCTTTGCGATGCTTCCTTTTTCCCGGTTTTTGAAATTCAGGCTGGGGATATTTCAGTTCTGTTGAAAGCTCTTTTAACTTTTGCTTGAATTGCTTCGTTTCTGTTTGACTTGTATTCGTAGCGCTGATGTGTTTTTGGCTTATCTATCTTGTGCAAGTGTACTATATCTTTCGTATGGCTTGCTTGCATTTGTCATTTGCAGATGCACACATGAAACATGAAAAGTATGGCACAGAATGGAAGCCCATTCAAATGTTTATAGAACATTCTATAATGGGAGTGTACTACATCTGGCATGCCATATTCAAATGACTGATTATGATCTCGCCAGTTATCTTCCTTAACCTGGCTGAAGAGGCCTTTTGATCTAGTTGAAGGTAGCTTTGAGCTCTAATGGATTTTGGTAGATTCTGCTTGCAGTTGTTTTGAGGCCCTGGTACTGCCCATGAATTTCTAGGACTGGTCGACGACATCTTCGGTAAATTATTCGTCTTGAATTATATTTGTTATCATGTTTCACTTTTTAGTGTAGAATGTGTGTTAATAACGGAGTGACCTCCTTTAAAAAAAACAAAACAAAAAAAGAGTGAGCAAAATGTGGAGGAATGTGAGAATGGCCGCATGATGTCTCCTCATAATGGGGTAATGTATATTACTGTTTATCAATGAAGTCCGAAGCTCTTTCGGTAGCAGAAGCAACATCCCAAAGCTCCTCGGGTAGAATATTTGCAATTGAATTTTATAAACAACTTTTTGTATATCTTCATTATTTGGAAGTGGCATGTTATATTAATAAAATATATTTTTATACAACGAAAAATATACTAAAGTCATGTAGGTAGGTCAATTTTTATATGATTATATTTATGGTTTAACATAAATTAAAGGCAAATTTGTGGCGGTTAACCTATCACTTAAGTGACTTGGACAGTTACTCGAATGATGTACACGCCAAGTCCCAAATGTTCAAAAAAATCTAAAAATCTGTGATCTCGATCATATACATAAACTCTTTACTTTACGTAAGTGTTGGACGTGTTACGTTCTTAAAACGTCAAAAAGTATAAAATTCTTAAATCATTCAAAAAGGTGTTATTCACAATTTAATAACCAATTAGACAGAAGTATATTTGTAATTAGGCAAAAATAATAAAACAACCAAGTATGGCCGTGACGAACAAGTATAGTCGCCTCTAATAAAAGTGAGCAAGAATTCTCTCACTAACCGCTTTCTCCGCTCCCGCTCTCGATCTCGTCCGTGCTTGATTCATCCCATGACCTCAAGGACGTGTACGTGGACTTGGAAACAGCGGGCGTTAGGCCACCAAATAAACTCACTCCTTCAACGTCCTCTTCCTTTTTACCGTGATATGTATCAGTGCACGCTTGCGCCTGCAACGACACTGAGTACGATCTCGTTCAAGCTGTGCTCGTCCTGATCGAATGGACAATGAAATATTTTATTTCGGAATTACTGTGGAGTTGGCGATTTTAGTTTCTTTCTTTCTATTTAGACGCTCTTGCAGAAATACAGACCTACTTTTTTGGCATAATTCGAACCTTGAATTTATGGCGCTAGTGCAAATGTCGTATACTTAAAACTTAGGTTCTCACATAAGGAGAGAGTGGAAGCTTGATGCAAGCACAAAATTTCAGGATCAAAGTTCGAGAAATTTCTGCAAAAAAAAAAAAGCCGAGCTTGGGGATTTTCTTAAGACTCAAAGTTTTATCTTCTACATTTGTTCAAGGTAGAAGAGAAGACAAACTTGGACAACAAATTCTTAGGCAACAAAATCATGCCCTCCATTACATATATATTCCCCAAACAAACCTAGGATGACAATGTATCGTCAGGATCATTGTCTGCTAAAAGCAAGGCAACCATTGTACTACTTACATCAACAATATTCGGGAACCTTGGTGCTCAAAAGTACAAACAAGGAGAGTAAAAGGAAAATAAGTCTGAATTGGACGACAATTACAACTTAGTCCTCAACCCTTTAATTACAATGCAAGTGAGGCCCAGCCCGTGCAGCCCAAAGTTCCAGCCTCCGCATCCACGCCGTCACGTCAGCCATGTTTCTCCTAACACGTCAATGTTCGTTATGAATGAATCTTGACCGTTGCAACAAATACGTTGACCACCTAAACAGTAAAAAATCCTTGACTCCTGATTCGCCCTCTTTCTCAGTTTCTTTCCCTCTCTCCTTTATTTCTTCTCGTTTCTTCTTCTTCTACCTTTGAACCAATCAACTCGCCTTCATTCTTCATTCAACAATCTTCCCCACTTGAAATCCTTATCCACAAGGAACTACAAGGAAATTGCTCCTTCAAGTCTGAGTAAAACTCTCACAAATTATTTTTTCTCATGCGTATCATGCCAATAAAGAAGGAGTTGCATATGAGCCCTGCCATGCCTTTTCAGAGTGCGACGGTAAAGAATAAACGTCGAATCTGTCTAAAAAATCAGCCCAATAGGTAATATTCCACTAACCTTTGTATGCTGCCCTACACATTTCTTCAACTGGGAAACATGTAAAGTGTGGTGGATTCTCACAGACGGGGAAATTTGTAATTATAAGCTAATGCATGTTTACTCTCCCAGTAATTATAAGCTAATGCATGTTTATTGATGCACTATTAAAATTAATTGCAGTTTAAGGTTTATTAGTTTATTTGTCCTTTGAGGTGAATCGATTATGAATCAAATCCATTAGTGAATTTCAGAATTAATGGTAACACACTATTGAATTGGGAAAGCAGTAAAGAGGAGAGAATAATTTTCCGAATCCCTAATAGCCCTCAACATATAAACCTGTTCGGACAAAAAAAAGCTGAAGAGAGCATGATTCTTTGGCAATGGAAACTACCCTGTTTACTGTACTAACTTAATGGACATGACGAATGTTAAAAAAGTTTGTTCTCATTTCCTGACTCGGACAATCTTAGACAAAGGGAGACCAAACTGGGATGTTTCTCAACGGGCAGGAGCAGAGCCAGAAGCAAGGTTGGACAGCAGCAAGCAAGTTGATCGGAGCAGCTGTCCGAGTCACAAAGTTAGATAAACCAAACCACAAATATGCGTTTAATACGTTTTAAACACTAGGATGATGTGTATAAATTGAACAAACCATATACTATTAAAGTAAAATTTTCTATTAATATAGCACGCCACAAAAAAGTTGTTCATAAAATCCGATTGTAAATATTCTGCGCAGAGGAGCTTTGGGATGTTGCTTCTGCTACCCAAAGAGCTTCGGGACTTCATTGATAAACATTAATATCCATTATGAGGAGACATCATGCGACCATTGTAGCATTCCTCCACATTTTGCTCACTTCTTTATTCGACACAGATTCTACACTATTTTCTAAAAAGTGAAACATGAATGATAAAGAATATAACTCAAGACGAACAATTTAGTGAAGATGTCGTCAACCAGTCCTAGAAATTCAAGGGCAGTGCCAGGACCTCAGAACTGCAAACCGAATCTACAAAAATCCATTAGAGCTCAAAGCTACCTTCGACTAGATCAAAATGCTTCTCCAGCCAGGTTAAGGAAGATAGCAAGTTGCAATGAGAGAATGTCTTGGATTGTCAGTCACAAAAAACATCAAATGGAAATAAGAAGAACAACATAGGCAAAATTCAGAGAGAGTTGGGGGCTAGATCATAATAAGTCATTTAATATTAAAAGCCAGATGTACTACACTCCCACGACAAAATGTTCTATACTGAGATTTTGAAGCATATGGCCGATAGGCCTAGATACTTAAATAAGGTTCGACGAACATTGAAAGTCACCACTCATTACATTTATCAAATAAACATTGTGGTACACCCAAGGATGGCTTTCCATTCCAAACTTTTCATGTTTCGTGTCTGCATCTGCAAATGACAGATGCAAAAAAAGTCATGCGAAAGATATATTACACATGCACAAGATAGACAAGCAAAAAACACATTAAAGTTCTTCTAAAAAAACACATTAAAGCTATGAATACAAGTCATACAAAAACATAGCAATTCAAGCAAAAGCTTAAAAGAGCATTCAACAGAACTCAAATATGGCCAGCTCGAACTTATAACATCGGGAAAAAAGAAGCACCAGCATAGAGAACAAGCGAAGCTAGATTCAATATAAAACGGGGACAGAGCATCAGATAAAATCCAAAATCACATCAGCATGGAACGATTGATGTTTTCAGGATATTCACACAGCCAACTGATGCATAAATAGAGTAAAGTGCTCTTGATATCTCAGAATTGTGCATGCACTTTACCTAGACTGCATGCTTCTTTTTCCTGAACAGTAACACCTGCCAATACGCATCAATCCGTCGATAGAGTTTGGTCTGATACATTTTCTTCTCTTTAGAAGTGACATTTTCAGCCTCAAAGGTGATGTAAAACAGCGAACCAGCTACTGCGGTTCTGTTCACAGTCTCGAGTCTCACAAATCGCAGTTTACCATCCTGTGCATTGTTCAGCTCTTGGCACGTTAGTTGGCACAATGTAGGTAACAGTTCTTGGCTTGTTAGTAGTAGAGACGAAAGGTTGAGAGAACTTACGGGTGGAGCCCTATTATCATTGTAATGGGCAACCGCAATTTCCGCCCCTTCTTCTGCAAAAGGCCACCAGACCTCACCCTCATAAAGCTGACAGATACAACCCATGGCCCCTTTAGGCGGAGTAAGAACATTGAAACCCTAAAACAAAAGGAAAAAAAAAGTTAACAAAACGGCCCATTCAGAATATATATATATATATATAAGAGTTAAAAGGGAACAATAACACATAACCTCGCTCAAATGCCTCTGTTTGCAGTATTCCCGGTATTCAATGGAAACGTCGTCGGGAAAACAATCGTCGGAGAGTTGCTCGATGTCCTCGTACTCGCTGAATATGCAAGACTCGACATCAGAGTCCGATTCCTCCTCCTCCTCATCCTCAACCTCGCACTCCTCGAACTCCCTCTTCCGCTTCATAAACTCCCACGACTCAGACTCCTCGGCCACGGGACAACTCTCAAACATCGCTTCAGCCATGATCGCCAAACCCTAATTTTCAACCGAAACGACAATTTCCCCCTCTCTCTCTCTCCACCAACCGCAGCTTCTCGAATCCCTTTGTTTGCCTTGCCTGATAAGAGGACCCGAGAGAGAGAGAGAGAGAGTTCTGATGGGCTTTTTCGATTAATGGACCGACATGTCCAATTAAAAGCCCTTTCCAAAAAGATATCCAACTATCAGTACACGAGGACCACCAATTTAGATAATCTTATGATTAGGAGTGAGCAAAATCTGTTATCCTTTTATCTGATTTTTTTCAGGTCTCCCTGGGATTCGTATTCTAATAAATTTATTTTTCAAATGGGATTATTTGAAATATGAGTTTCGGATGCGAATCCATATTGTAACATTAATAATTCATTAACATATTTGAAATATCTGTGGAGAAATTGTGGTATAACGCCAAAACGAATTTAGGAATGGCTCCGGAGTGGTCGTCCCAAGAGTTATCGAACGAATACATAAAGATGAAAGAAATATGGGAGAGAGAGCAAAAGTACTAGAATAAAATGGGTAGAATAGAAATAAGAATTGGTGGAGGAGCAAAAACTTTATTAAGAGGAAGGGGAAAAGAGAGACATAAATGATAAAAGCTACAAAGCTAAGGGTTTGATGTGTTGTTTTGTGGTTGTCCTCTCCATTGTTGTCCAAACTCTTATTATATAGAAAAAACTAACCCAGATCCATACAAAAAAATACTAGGCCGTGTTCAATATAAGAAAACCTAACATAGCCTTGGCTTAATAAGGAAAAACCTACTGACGAAACTTCCAACTCAAGTTTATCCCTTTTCTTGCCAAATTTGGAGAAGTCATGAACTACAAAGTTGTACATCTATGTCTTATCTTTCTGTAGCTTTTAAAATAATATCAATCTGATACTCAAGCAGAAAGTTGTAACTATTTTACCAAGACAAGGTCGACAAACTCGCGAATTAATTTCCGCTCCAACAATGCTCCCCACGCGCCAATATTTTAACGCTAGAAAAAGTATTGACGTGTATCCGTCCTTAAACATACATAAAATTAACTTCAGTTCACAAATAATCGGCTAAGGTTGGACTATAATAAGTGGAAAATTTATCATCAAACTGGTCGAGACTTAGCCATTATGGACATGCAGATGATCACCTATTCAATAATAGGCTTCCAGATGAGTAAGAGCTTCCGTGCTTCAAAAACATATTTTCGCGGCCTAGTGGGAATCTTTCGTGCTTTATTGGAACAACCATATAATTGTTTTTGAAGGTCCATAAGCCTTTGCTTTTGTTTCTGAATTTTTTGCTTCAACCTTCTTTGTTAAATCTTCGTGAGATTAGGTCGATGAGATTCCGGACATTTGCCCCCCGAGTGTGGATTCGGCTTTCTTGGCACCTCTTTATGCATAGGTCTTGTATGATAATTTTAATACCTTGTAGGCCGATCATCCCTTGTGGGCCGATCATCCCTTGAGGGTCGCGTCTCACATGGTTCCTTCTTGGATCGCGAAAGTTCTTCCTTGAGCATCTAAACCATGAAGGGGTTATTTTCTCAGAGAATTTCTTGCTCGGTCACCAGTCGAGTGAGCACATCTCTCTTTACCCACGAGTATTAAGGCCATCCCTTGCCATTGTCGGCTAATTTTGGCCATATTTTTACATCTTTTTCTACACATGTGCACCCACCGAAGCGTCGTGTGACTTGAGCACACTCCTTGTAATATGAAACCTTTAATGGCCGAGGTTGAGTCGACACATTTGGTTATTGCTTCATCGTACTCTTACTTGGATGAGGAGGAATGGAAGACATGGATTTATCATCATTCACCTTGTTTATCGTGTGCACGTCTTGCCCCTCAGCGGGATAATTTTGGCCGATGTAGGAACTTTGACTGCAATGTTGCAACGCTCTTCATGCCCCATGGGTGAGGTAGAATTGATATTTCGAGGATAGGCTTACCTCTTAGTGTCTCGTTATTGAGTTGAGACAGAATTAGGTAAGCGAAGGTGGCTCACTACCCGTGGAACGAAGTGTGACTCGGATCTCCGCAATAGAGGTACGCCACTTGATATTCAATTTCATGTACGCCACTTGATGGTACCTCCATTGGGTGGCTACATGTCTTACCATAAATTCGGCATTCTCAAGCCTTTTTTCCAATTCTTGAATTGCCTCCTTACTAATGGGAACTGAAATCATGTACTTGATGTATTTCATTGTTTCATGCTACATAGTTATGCTATAACCCTCTTCAGCATATTTACACCAAAATGTTCCAACATGGTACCTCCTCTTGTATTCAACTTTCTCGATAAGAGTTTCAATATCATCAACCAGATAATTATATAATTTACATCCACCATAGTTATAACGAAACCATCTTGAAACTGCTAAAATCGCCTTCCTAAGGGTCTCTCGATTAGCAACTTCGAAGGTTTCAATACGCAACAACCTTTTGCTAATGGCCATCAAAGACGTCATGCTTAATACCCAAATTCGTAATCAAATTTCAGAACGACCAACCATTAGTATTGTGGTTGTAACTTTTTCTTCCAAACTCTGATTAAAGCGATCTTTGTGTTTCCAGAAAGTTGAGAGACAGAACTTCAATTTCGTCAGAAATAGCTATCTCCTAACTTGGTCAGAAAAAAGATCAAAATGCCCTCCAAAATTGACTAAATTTGTAATCAGCTTATAGATCGACCAGTTTATAGTTTTTTAGTCGTAGCTTCCTGGTACGAACTCCGATTGCAAAGTCTTGGTGTCCACAGAAAGAGGAAACATCGATCTTCAATTTTTGTGAAGCAAGTTTCTTATGATTTGGCACGAAAGAAGGGCCAAAAACCCTCCAAAGCCAGTGACCTTGCTGGACAACCTCTTTTGGTACAACTTTTGATCAGTTTCGTCCCTTTTGAGAAAGGACTCGAAATCGTATAGGTCAGCTCATGATTTTAGGCATACCAACTGCTCTTCTCAGACACCTTCTTTAGTCCCACCAGGCATGCCAAAAATATGTTTTAGTAAAATTCTGGTAGAACGTCGAAACGAACTTAGGAATGGGTCCGGAGTCATCGTCCTAAGAGCGATCGAACGAATAGGTAAAGACGGAAGAAATATGGGAGAGGGGGGGAGAAGATCTAGAATATAATAGGTAGAAGAGAAAAGAATTGGTGGAGGAGTAAGAACTTTATTAAGAGGAGGGGAAAAAGAGAAACATAAAAGATAAAAGCTATGAAGTTACAGGTTTGATATGTTATTTTGTGAGTGTCCTCTCCATGGCAGCCCAAACTCTCATTATATAGAAAAAACTAACCCAGCCCTATACAAGAAAACTCTAGGCCATGTTCAATATGGGAAAACCTAATATAGCATCGGCCTAATAAGAAAAAATCTACTGCCAAAACTTCCAACTCAAGTTGTACCTCTTTTCGTGCCAAATTTGGAGAAGTCATGATACAACATTGTAGATCTATGTCTTATATTTCTGTAGCTTTTAAAATCGTGTCAATCTGATACTGGAGTAGAAAGTTTCAACTATTTTACTAAGACAAGACAGACAAATCTGCGAATTAATTTTCTACTCCAACAATCTCATTTGTAAAAAAAACTTACTCAAAATTTCCAAAACATCTAATTTATAAAAGAAAACTTACCTTGAGTGGCCCATTACCAGAAATTTCTTACCTGCCAATATTTCCACTCAAATCTATGTTAGGTTTTGAAGCCTGATCATCGAAGAGCTGGTGACCGCCAGTGGTGCGGCGGACGTAAGGAGGATACTTGCTGGTGTAAGTGAAGTGGCGATTGCAAAGGGTGGAGCGCAGAACTTGTGAGGAACGGTGAACTGGCCGTCGCCAGTTTGCCTGACGATGCCTTTATTAGCTTCCTGGTTTGTTTGTATCAAACTCTAAACCTAAATTAGGGCTGCTCTTCTTTATAAACTCATGTAAGACCCACTGTAATGTGTGACAAAAAGTGTAGTGACACACAAATAATCTATTGAAAAAATTATGGCTTGACATGCCCCCTGACGTAGTCATTCTTGATAAACTAGGTAACCAAATCTCTACATTTCTTTCCATTCATTTCGTTCTTCTTGATTGCTGGCCTATTATTATTTCCCAACAACTGGTATCAAAACTTTTAGGTTTAGCACCGGTGGGAGCAATCATGATGGATGAAGGAAAGTTGCATATCGAGAAGTTTGATTGTATAGACAATGGGTTCTAGAAGATGCAGATAGAGGACTATTTGTATGGCAAGGATTTGTACCTAACACTTGGTGGGAAGAAGCCCGAAGACATGAAGGAGGAAGAGTGGAGCTTGTTGGATAGGAAGACGATGAGCGTGGTGCACTTGTTATTATCTAGGAGCGTTGCCTTGCATACGGTAAAATCAAAGACTACTAAGAAGGTGTTAGATGTCTGAGATGTACGAAAAGTCATCAGTCACAAACAAGGTGGACCTGATGAGGAGGTTGTTCAACCTCAGGATGGCAGAAAGTACTATAGCGGCCAAACATCTCAATGAGTGCAACAGAATAATTGCCCAGTTAAGCTCGTTGTGATCAACTTCGAGGATGAGGAACAAGCCCTAATTTTACTAAGTTTTTTTCCTGGTATTTGGAATGGCATTGTTACTGCAATCAGTACTTCAGCGAAGAAAGTAAAGCTTAAGTTGGACGAGGTGAAGGATTTGATTATGAGCGAAGAGATCCGCAAGGAGAGAATTTTGAGTATCTTGGGTGTAGCTTTGAGTGTTGGGAATAGGGAGAGATCCGAATCAAGGTCAAAGTTGAAGAAGGACCATAGCAGGTCAAAGTCCAAATCGAGGGGTGAATCAAAAAAGAACAAGAGCTCAGTCCAGTGCTGGAATTGTGATTAGTATGGTCACATTAGGGATTAGTGCACGGCACCAAAGAGGGAGGACAAGTCAGCTAACATAACAACAAATGACCATGGAGATGCGTTGGTCCTGAGTTTGAGCAGTCAATTAGAGGCATGGGTGTTGGATCTTGGAGCATTGTTCCATTCATGCAGTAACGCTGGAATGATGGAGTGATGTACCACGAGTGATTATGATAAGGTTTATCTAGCGAATGATGAACCATTGCAGATTGTGGGCAAAGGAAATGTCTGAATCAACACTCTGAATGGATCTTTGTTACGGTTTAAGAGGGTGAGGCATATTCTTGGGTTGAGAAGGAATTTGCTTTTCATGGGGTAGCTAGATGAAGAAGGTTATGCGGTGACCTATGGTAGTGGCTCAAGGTTTAAAGGAAGGTACATTATAAATGACGAGAAATGCCGAAGATAGCATTGACCTTACAGGTTCCAAGAGACGATGCAGAGCAGTAGCATAGTCGAGTTGGCCACATCAGTGAGAAGGGGATGAAGGTGATGTATTTGAGAGGGATGCTATCATGCCTAAAGATAATTGACGTCGGTCTTTGTGAACATTGTGTTCTTGGGAAGCAGAAAAGGGTGAGCTTTTCAAGAGGTGGCAAGTCCCTGAATGAGGAGAAGCTTAAGTTAGTCCACAGTAATTGGTAGGGCATCCTTGGGTGGTGTATCGTATTACATGACCTTCATTAAAGATTCCACAAAGAAGTACTTGAGATCAGATAATGGTGGAAATACGAGCTCAAGGAGTTAAGGATTAATGTGCAGCAAATGGGATTCGCATGGAAAAGACAGTAGCTGGAACCCCCAGCAGGATGACATCTCGGAGAGGATGAACAGGACGCTCAGAGCCATGAGATTGAAGTATGGCCTACCGAAGATATTTTAGGTAGATGCAGTCAACACTCTTGCATTCTTAATCAATAGGGGACCATCAATCTATTTGGAGAATGGGATACTAGAGGAGGTTTGCAATAGTAAGGAGGTTGATCTTTCCTATCTTTGTGTATTTGGTTGTGTTTTATATGTTTATATTGATGCAGCTGAGAGGAGCAAGCTGGATGTCAAGTTCATAAAGTGTACATTAATTATGTATGAATGAGATGATTTTGACTTCAGATTTTGGGATGTGGGAAATTGCAAAGTCATTCGAAGTCGAGATGTTATATTCAATGAAAATGTATTTTACAAGGACATGGAGAGTGCATAAGATGTTGTGGGTTCTAGCAATAAGGTGGTCGAGTTAGACATCTCAAACTCAGGTGGAAATATGAAAGTACTGAACGGCCAGGAGGCTAAGGAGGAGGCAGAACCAAGTTCTCCAGAGCCAGTTATTCCACAGCGAAGATCCACCAGACAACGTGGATCACCAGATACGTATTCGCCACCTAACTACTATCTCTTATTGACTGATGGATGAGAGCTCAAGGATTTTGTAGAAGTATTGGATGGTTGTGAAGTGGGTCCTAAGGTACTTGAGCAGTACTACTGAGAAGGCCCTATGCTTTGAGGGCAGTGATGTGAAGATGAGAGGATACGTTGACGCAGACTTGGGGTTCAGCGACCTTGATAAGAGAAGGAGCACTACAAGATATGTGTTCACGCTGGGAGGGACATCAATCTCCCGAGCTTCTGAATTGCATAAGATTATGGCTTTCTTTACTACGAAAAGTGAGTATGTGACAGTGACGGAAGCGAGCAAAGAGATGGCATGGTTGCGAAAAAATTTGGGTGAATTAGGAAAGGAGAAGAAGGACAATATACTGTACAGTGATAATCAAAGTGCCATTCACTTGGCAAATAATCCTGATTTCCACTCAAGGACTAAGCATATTGAGTTTAAGTATCACTACATATATAGTCTCTTAGAGAGGAAGGTCTTGCAGTTTCAGAAAATTCAAGAAAGTGACAATCATGCAGATATGTTGACCAATGTGGTTATCTAGGAGAAGCTGAAGCTGAACATGGCTTCATCTGGCCTAGTGAACTGAGAGGAGCTCTGGCATACCGAGTAGAGAAGAGGGTCATCTAGTGAGAGGTAATTGGTGTTTAGGTCAGTCTCCAGGTGGGAGACTATTGGATTTTGGATCCTAATCATCGAAGAGCTAGCGACCGCCAGTGGTGTGGCAGACCCTAGGAGGAGACTTGCGGGTGCAAGTGAAGTAGCGATCACAATGGGTGGAGTAGATAACTTGTGAGAAACAGTGAATTGGCGAATGCCAATTGATTGGCGGTTGTCAGTCTGCCTGGAGATGCCTTAATTAGTTTCCTATTTTGTTTGTTTCAGAATCTAAACATAATTTAGAGTTCTCCTCTATATAAATCCATATAAGACTCATTGTAATGTGTTACAAAAAGGGTAGTGACCCACTATTACCTTCTTCATGATGGATTTCACATAGTTGATGAGGAATTTGTGACGTTGTTTATAGTTGGAATAAAGACCAAATAAGCTTTTATGTTGAATTCTTATTCAGCTTGTTTCGTGCAACGTACGAGACGAACGAGTGAAGACCAAGGAGCAAGATGAACGAAAGCAACTGAAAGGCGACATGAAAGAATTATCACTGAGTGAAGCCTGAAGTGCAGGCTTGTTATACAACTTGGGCCCATGCGGGTCGGGCCCAAGCAAACATAATTTCCTTGTTTCCTCAACTAATAGCAAGGAATATAAGAGGGAGAAATAGACACAAGTCTTCAAAAGACAAGAGTAAGGAATTAGACAGGTATTGTTCTAGTAACGACCAATTCTAGTAGTTATTTTCTCGTTATTGCTTCCCGGACCACCATATTTTTTAGAAGAATGGATTGAGTAGAGACTATATTGGATGTTTTCCCATGATGGAGACTTTATTGTGGGCCATCTGATGTTATTTTAAATAAATATCTTGTAGATCCAACAATCAAAGTTGAGTAACTTTCAGAGAATTTTGAAATTTTCACCCAAACGACTCTACTAGAGTTCCCACTATTCCATCTTTTGGCCAAGAAATGCTTAAGTAAAATGTCCATCACAGTCGCCTCTCCTCTCTATTTTCTTCGTCTCTTACACCGGCTATCGGTGAGCGTGCAATGAGTTTGACGGTGAGCCTGCGATGAGCACAATGATCGACGACCAGTCGTCCACTCACCACCCTCGATTGACAAACCCAATTGATCGGGCTAGGGTTGAGGATCTGGGGTCTTTTCACTCGCGGCTTCAGGAAGAAGGGGTATATTCCGTTGACGACGTACCTCAGGTTTTAAAATTAGTGACTGTGTTGACGTTAAAATCAACGGCGCCATCCACCATCTCGTAGCACTTCCTCACCGACGAGGACTACTCCTTGTCCCTGATGCCGCTTGACTTCACCATTACTGGAGTTTACTGGGTTTTGGAGAAAGATTGGTTTTTTGGGTGAAAGATCAATCCTTTAGGCGTGGGAGGTTCTTGAATTTCTTATGTAAATTAATCTGTTGAACTTGAATTAGAGATTCTGTTCTTTATGAGACTTTCATCTAAAGTGAAATTCTTTCGCTTTTTTTGGGCGAATCATAGCCGTTTTGATTGGGCGAATCATTCCAAATTTTCTACCTCCCTTGCTTTTTGTCTTTTTTTTATTAGCAAAAAATGGTGACAAGAACTCACTTGTAATTACTACTTTATATATTGTACCGGTAGTATTCATATAATATATCAATATCATTCAAAAAAAAAGTACCAATATCAATTATGTTGTATACCAGTTTTATTCTTCAGTCTTTTGTATATTTGCTTTGTATATATAGGGATTCTTGTTAATTTAGTTTAAAATTGACAATGGTACACGTGAAGTGATATTGGTAACCATGTGATGTAAAATTGGTATGCATTCTGTGCCCTATTGGTACGATTACTTTTTGTAATCAGTTATAACAAAAAATAACATTAATATACTATGCGTATAAATTTAGTATATGGTAATTCAATATGAAACTGGTTCAAAAATAAAAATAGTATCCACGTGAACTGATATTGGTAACAATTCGATATAAAATATATCTATATTGTAAGAAATTATCTTACGAAATTTAATAACAAAAAAATGAAGGATTATGCTTGACCTTTATTGGTGAACTTCGTGTGTGACCTTCGTTGTTGTCGGCCTTCGAAGGTTTAGAACGATTAGGGTTTTTTGGAGATCAAAATGGTATGTTTAAAATTTATTTTCCTTTTATTATCTTTTCATAGATGTCTCATTTCTATTTGTAGTTTGGTAGGTTTAATATAGTTTTTTCTAATATTATTCCTAGTTGTCAAAGTATTTACAAAAATACCACCTAAAAGACCTTTGATCCTGTAGTGGGGAGAAGTCTTGTACTCACCAAATCTGTGCTCCTCATTTGAGAAAACAACTTGGAGTTGTTTTGGGGTACTGACTAGAAGTGAGCATTCGGATAGTCTGAGTCTGAACTATTCAAATTTCAAACTATCCAAATTATCCGAATTGAAAATTTTACTATCCGAGTCTGAATAGTGAATTATCTGAATCCAAATATTCGAACTTTTTTCAGATTCAAACTCGGATGATCCGAACTATCCGAATTACTAGGTCATCAACGATTTTATTCAATAAATAACTTAAAACAACATCCAAATTCGACAAAAGCATCCCACGGTACCAGACGATCGGACGACACCGAGGAGAAGTGAAGGCGAAGAGTGTGAGAGATAATGAAGCACCTGGTGGCGGAGGAGAGCTCCTTCATGTCCCTGACCCCAGAGCAGTTCTACGCCAAGCACGGCGTCTCCCACTCCTTGGAGTTCATCACCAACCCCTGCGGCCTCCGCCTCTTTACCCAGTGGTAGACCCCGCTCTCCTCCCCGTCGATCGCCTGTGTCATCGTCATCCACGGCTTCACCAGCTGGCTCATCCGGCTCAATGCCATCTTCTTCGCCTTATCCGGCTTTGTCGTCTGTGCCATCGACCATCAGGGCCACGGCTTCTCCTCTGGGATCCTCTTCCACATCCCCGAGTCGGGAGCACTGAGGGTCGGCCAGCCCCTTTACCTTTAGGACTTTTCGAAGTTGTAGCAGGGAGAGCCGAGAGGTAGGATAAGATTGGGTCAAAAGAGTTTTATTTCACGTAAAACAGCCAGAGCGTTAAAGCCTAAAGGTATTTTACTATTTTTAAGCCCATGCCCAAAAGTAGTTCGGATATTTTGGATATCCGAACTAATTTTTTTAATATCCGAATCCGAATTCGAATCCAAACTAAAAAGTTTGGATAATCGAATCTGAATTTTTTTTGGATTCGAATTTGGAATTCGGATATTGGATTAAATGCTCACTCCTAGTTCTGACCGGAAGTAACAAGCATTTCGATAATATTGATCTTCAGAGGATAGCTGCAAATTTTACTCCTTATTGAGCCTCCTCACTGTTTTAGTTGTCAATAAATGTCTAATGATTGTCAATGAACACCAACTCTACTAGTACAAAGAAGATGTAAGGATTTGAGTTTGGATTTAGCATGTTCTATTCCTAAAAGTATTACAAATTCTACTTATCTTTTGAGACACTTGCTGTCATGATCATTGAGGCATAGACAATCTCTTTCAGGTAAGCATTCGAAAGCACGAAGTTCCTGGGGTAGAAGAAGTAACATCCTAATATGTGTCTAAAACACACATTAACATATTTTGAGTTATTTTTGTATTTTTATTTTCTGTTATTTTAGTAAAAATTTGAGTTTATGGTAACTAATGGATGAGATTTACACATTTGTAACAAATTCGCATCAATCGGAATTCAAACGAGAAAGATATGATGAAACAGTGAAGCAGATAATTTGTCAGTTCAGCAAATTTTAGATTAATTTGTCAGTTCAGACTTCCTGATCAATAAGAACTATTCAAGTCAACTTAATTTAGGTTTTTATGTTAAGGGGTTATTTTCGATATTGAATTTGAAGATTGTTGATTATGCGGATGATGGTGTACTTGATTAGGATCTAAGTCGAGAGAGTTTGACTCTTTCTCCGTAAGATGAGATTGTCCCATAATCAGTACTTACGGGCTATGGCAATCGTCCCCAAGATACAACGACTTGGCACTTCAAGATCGTAGCACAACGACTCTCAAAGCCTTGGCGAACCTTTGGATACTCAAAATTTTTGAGAGAGAGAGAGAGAGAGATCCTATAATTGCTAATGAATGCTTATGCAAGTTGTAGTGGGGTAAGTTTCAAATAAGGGGGACAAGCCCATTTATAGGCACTGGATGGGAGGGAGGCAGGCAGTCCGAGGGAGCACGAGTGTGGCAGCCTGCACATCCGAAGAGACACATCCTTTCGGACAACAGGCAGGATGTTCTTCGCGTCTCTTCGGCTAGCAGATAGACTGCCAGTCTGTCGCACCCTTTCGGGTAGGCATTCTGCTCGTGTCCCTTCAGTGGGTTCTCTGGATAGGCCATCTCTTTTGCACCTCTTCGCGTCTGAGTATTCTGGAGTCTTCCAGAATTACCTAGCCTTTCGCACCTCCTCATGTCCCTACGTAGGTCCCCGAAGGTGTACAAGTGGTCTTTGGGTTTCAAAAAAACTTCAAAGCTCCTCCGGCTCCTCACGATGATGCGCACGTGCGAAGTGCCAACTGCATCTCAAAGCGCCCATTGTGACCTGTGTCTAACGCACTATGCATATACGTGCGTACACGTGCTCGTGCTCATGCTCGGATGGTTCTACACACCATCCTTGTAGCATGTCCGAGTTACCTTTTCAGGTGGTCAATTTATTTTTTAGCTAACAAGGAGCATCTCGTTATATACTTAGAAAACTTTGTTGCATTTTTTGATGTGGTAATGCCCTTTCCCATTCCCATCTTGGGCCTCCCACTTTGGGCCTCCCACCTTGGGCCTTTGCATTGAATTTTTATTCAATTCCAACAATCCCCCACATGAATGATGATTAATGCATGCTGACACTTTTAAGAAAAAGTTTTGACGAGTTATCATTGCATCAAGATAGGTAGCTTAAGGCTTTGAACCTTCTCTAGTAAGATGTTATCGGATTTACTTGCTGCTCAGTGAACGCGATGTCTTGAACTAGTCAACTTTTTTATGTAAACCAAGACAATAACATTTACACAATGATATCTCTAATATCCTTTGGTTCTCACGTTGTCAATTACATCAAGCTCCCAATGATCCTTGCATATTTCAGTTGAGATAATGGGTCCCCTCTATTTTTAGCTAAGTGTAGACTCAGGTCTACCGGAGTCTTAGCCGGAGGCTTGTCAAAAGCTTCAAATTTCTTGAGTACATTATCTACGTAATGAGATTCTGATAAGATAATTCCTTCAGTCATCCTAGAGATTTTTATCCCTAATATGACATCAGCTAGACCTGTATCTTTCATGTCAAAGTTGTTCTTTAACATGTTCTTACTTTTCACGATAAGATCATTACTACTTCCCATGATTAGCATGTCATCTACGTACAGACATACAATCACGTAAGCATCAGGTGTGCCTTTAATGTAAATACAGTTATCACACTCATTGATCTTAAAGCCATTTGACATCATCATTCTGTCAAATTTCTCATGCCATTATTTCGGCGCCTGTTTCAGCCCGTACAATGACTTGACCAGTTTGCATACTTTATGCTCTTATGCGGGGATAACAAATCCTTCAGGTTGTTACATATATATCTCCTCTTCCAGTTCTCCATTTAGGAAAGCTATTTTTACATCCATCTGATGGATCTCAAGGTTATAGAGTGCTGCAACGACTATAAGTACTCTAATAGAAGTGATTCTTGTGACCGGTGAATACGTGTCAAAGTAATCATATCCTTCCTTCTGTTTGAATCCTTTAGCTACCAACCGAGCTTTGTACTTATCAATTGATCCATCAGCTTTGTATTTTCTTTTAAGAATCTACTTGTAACCTAAAAGTTTGCAACCTGGTAGGAGATCTACAATTTTCCATGTGTGATTTTGCATAATGGACTCTATCTCACTGTTGATAGCTTCTTTCCAGAGAGGAGTATCTGTACTAGACAATGCCTCTTGGATTGTTCTGGGTTCATTTTCTTGTAACACATATGTCA
The DNA here is from genome assembly GCA_963995505.1 of Hypericum androsaemum. Lineage (NCBI taxonomy): Eukaryota > Viridiplantae > Streptophyta > Magnoliopsida > Malpighiales > Hypericaceae > Hypericum > Hypericum androsaemum. Next base: position 11,135,718 of record OZ023193.1, on the reverse strand, counting down.
AAAAATCTGGACCAAACGACTTGTCCGTTCTGGCCCTTTTGCTGTATTTAGGTTCCACAACAACTCGGTGAGAACCTTGAGTAGCTTATGAGCTCTTTTATTAGAGCTTGGGACTTTCCTCTTCTTGTTTGAAAAGATATTCTCAAAGAATATCACATTCCTTGATTCCATGACCATTCCCTCGTTGATTTTAGGGTTTTCAGATTTGTGCACTAGAAATTGGTATGCGCTACTGTTGTAGGCATATCCGATGAAGATGCAATCAATGGTCTTGGGTCCTATTCTGTTGTAGGTATTTCTACCTTAGCTAGGCACCCCCACACCTTAAGGTAACCGTAGGAAGGCTTTCTCCTTTTCCTTTGTTCATATGGGATTTTGTCCCTTTTCTTGTATGATAATTTATTTAGAATATGGTTAGCTGAGAGCACAGCTTCCCCCCACATGTTCTGGGGTAAGCACGAGCTAATCAACATAGCATTCATCATCTCCTTGAGAGTTCTATTCTTACGTTTAGCTACGCCATTTGATTGAGGTGAGTATGGTACAGTTGTCTGATGAATAATGCCATTTTGTTGGCAGAATTTCTCAAACAGAGCTACATATTCTCCCCCTCTATCACTTCGAATCATTTTAATTTGGAAAAATTATTCTCAAATCCCTCGGGTTTGCTTAAATATACTCAAAAGTTCTCCCTGTTCACAAAATACATTCCGAAGTCCCTCTAGCAGCTTTTTTTTATTTTTGTCAATGAAATGATGAAAATACCCTTAGGACAACAACAAAAAAATTGATGATGTCATCTCTTCTTCTACCTCTAGCCAATGACATCATCATCTCTTTCCACTCTCTAGGAACAAATACAACAATCAAACCCAAAATTAAATCAAATCAAACCCAAAATCAAATCATGAGGATCCAAGGAATCAAGAACATCCAATTAATTAAATATCAAGAACTAACAATCGTCCAAATTAAAACCCAATCGTCATACACCAAACTAACAATCGTTCAAATCAAACCCAAGAAGAACTAACAATCGTTCAAATCAAACCCAATTATCCACCATCCAATTTTGTTCAACTTCGTCTCTGCCTCCTCGAGCTGCAATACCACCCAAAAAAGACATTGACGATGGTGACCATTGAAGAAGAAGAAGAAGAGCTTCACGACGACAAGCAGGACTCCGCCTCACTCCTCCATCACTGACCGTTCCTCCCCTGCTCGCCGCCACGATGGGGAAGGTTTTTGATTTGAACCCTCCCGAGGACTGATTTGGACACTACCTGCCGCAACGATGTCACTTTTTTAGCCTCGAGGTCTGCAGTGCCACCTTCCTCGTCATTGTTGCCTGCTGCTTCCATGAGACATAAAGATGAGGCGATGGAGTAGAAACTGTGGGCCACCTATGGAGCAAAAACTGACGGATGGGGAGATGGACAGGATATGGGAGGTGGTGGCAGAGATAAAGGAGGCACCGCCGATGGATGGGACATGCTTAGCTCTCGTCCATCACACGTGGCTCCTGTTACCAGAAGGCCGTAGCCCTCGTCGATCTCGTAATCACCTCTTCTCTTTAATCCTTCTTCTGGGTTTTGTTCTCCCTGTTGCCATGTTTGTAAAGTTTGCACCTTTATCCAAATCCAACAAAAAAGTTTGGACCTTTATGGTTATGGGGTTTGGCTGGTTAAAGATTCAGACTTTGGAAAAACGAACGGATTTCTTGATGTTATAATAGAGGGATTTTTTTGGCTGAAATGAGTCCTGATTGTTGGTTGGAATGGGTTGAGGTAGAAAAAAATATGATGTCACCAACTTTTTTATTTTTTATTTTAAGGGTATTTTTGTCATTTCAATGACAAAAAAAGAAAAAAACTCATCGAGGAACTTGAAAGTATAATAAAAGCAAACTAGAGGGAGTTTGAAATATATTTTGTGAACATGGAGGACGTTTGAGTATATTTAAGCAAACCCCAGGGACTTGAGAGTAATTTTTCCTTTTAATTTTACTGCTAAGTTGATTTTCAACCTCATTCTTATAACTCTTAAAGGCTTCGAAGGCTTCGTCCTTTCCTTTCAAGAGATATACATAGCAGTATCTTGTGCAATCATCGATAAATGTGATGAAATATTTTTTCCCATTCTAGTTTGCATGTGTTTCATATCGCAGACGTCGGTATGAATTAACTATAAAGATGTTGTACTTCTTTCCACTGAATTGAAAGGTGATTTGGCCATTTTTGCCTCAACACATACTTCGCATTTATCATTTCGGTTAAACTCCAGTTTATGCAATAAATTTAAACTTACCAACTTTCTTAGTGAGTTTAAATTTACATGTCATAAACTATCATGCCATAAGTTAGAACACTCAGCCAAGTAAGAAGAACTAATAATTTTATTCAGGCCTTCAAAAGGCACGTTTTACAGTTATTACATTCAGCTTGAAGAGTCCCCTATCTAAGTAACCCTTTCCTACAAATGTACCAATTTTGGTCATTACAAATTTATCAGCCTCAAAACTAGCTGCAGCCCAGCTTTGCTTAACAGGGAGCCGGATATTAGATTCTTGCGAATGTCTGGGACATGCAGCACATCCTTGAGGGTTAGCTCTTTGCCCGAGGTCAGCTTCACGACCACCTTCCTTAATCTGACTACTTTAGAAGTTACGGAGTTTCTCATAAATAGCTTCCGTCCGGTGATCGGGATATAGGTTGAGAACATCTCCTTATCTGAGCAGATGTGGCGGGTTGCCCTTTTATCGATGAACCACTCTATTGAGTTATCCACCAAATTGGCTACAAATACCACGACGGATAGGTCAAACTCAGACAGGTCCTCAGCCAGATTAGCTTTCTCACGATTGTCCTTCTTTGGTAGACAAAAATCCTTTGCCATGTGACCGGGCTTGTCGCAGTTGAAGGAGTTGCCCTTGATCTTCTTGGCCTTTTTCTGCTTTGGCTCTTGTTTCTCCTGCTTGTTACTAGACTTCTTTTTCTTCTTGCCGGTACCTCCTTCAGCGAGGTGTATTGTGGCTTTAAAGTTGGTCTTATTATTTTTGACTTCGGACTTTTGGTTGTCTTCCTCAATCCTTAGTCTCACAATCAAGTCTTCAAGGCCCATGTCCTTCCTCTTATGCTTGAGGTAGTTCTTGAAATCTTTCCACATGGGTGGTAGCTTTTTAATCACTGCTGCCACTTGGAAGGACTTACTCAGTTGCATTCCTTCAATATGAATCTCATGTCGAATCAGTTGCAACTCTTGCACTTGGTCGATGACCTTTTTGGAGTCTACCATCTTGAAGTCGAGGAATCTTTCGACGATGAATTTCTTCGACCCGGCATCCTCTATTTTGTACTTCTTCTCCAGGGAATCCCACAATTTTTTTATAGTCATGGTTACCGCATAAACATTGTAGAGGGTGTCGTCTAACCCATTCAGGATGTAGTTACGACATAGAAAGTCGCTATGGTTCCATGCATCCAGGGTATTGATCTTCTGTTGATCAACCTCATTTTTCACCACCTTCGGAGCCTCTTCCTTCAAGTGCCAAGTGCACCTCAAAGCACCCATTGCGACCTGCATCCAATGCGCCATGCGCACAAGTGCGTGCGCGTGCTCGAATGGTGCTACGCACCATCCTTGTAGCATGTCCGAGTTACCTTTCCAGGTGGTTAACTTAGTTCCTAGCTAACAAGGAGCATCTCCTTATATACTTAAAAAACTTTGTTGCATTTTCTGACCCTTTCCCATTTCCATCTTGGGCCTCCCACTTTGGGCCTTCCACCTTAGGTCTTTGTATTGAATTTTTATTCAATTCGAACAAAGATACCTCTCTCCTCTCTCACATTCCATACCATTCCACATCTTTGATTAGAATTTAGTTTAGAGGAACTAATTCTCTAGGTCACTTTTGAGGAAAGAAATTCAAGGTTTTGGTCGTGAGGATTTTTTTATCAAGCTAATTCGGTACTATATTTGTATTTCTTGTTCTTATTTTTATTCATGAGGGATTTGCTAATTTTTTTAAAGGTGTATGTATTAATAAACGTCATGTTATACATATCCTATTTTGTGTGATATTCTTTCTGTCATGTAGCAAACAAGGTTGCGACTATCGGCCTCGTCAAAATCCTGAGTAGTTTGCTGTTGTAAATTTGTTCTAGAACTAATGGGTCATTAATTCTTAATTAGTGGTTGCATTTAGGAATGGAACTAGGAGCAAAGTCAATTCAATGAGGAACGGTTGTTACGAGACTAATTAACTAGAAATAAGTAAAATAAGTTTGTACATACCAATTTTTTGAGTATAATTATTAGGGTGAGAACATCCAATGTTTAATGCTATTGTCTTACAGTGATCATTATGCCTATTAGATGGTGAATAATTAGTTAGTCGATTGTTTGACTAATTGATAGATGTTGTTAGTGATCTATTTGCGATTGCGAGAGATTTACATAGTGATCAACCATCCTCTTCGACCTTGAATCTAGTGATTGTTTTTCATAGTTGTTGCATACATATTTATTTTTCTTTTGATAGTTTAGTATTTGTTACAAATCATACAAACCCCAGTTTACTTTGTTTAATTCGTTGGATTAATCTATTGATCATAGTGTTCACTCGATCTCTACATTTTAAGTGTTCTAAGTGTTCATTACAAATCATACAAACCCACATTTTACTCGCTCTCCCATCCGGAGTGTTGGGGAAATAATCCGTTCCACCTATGGGGGCCCAAGCAACGCAACAGAAATACACACAAACAAACCACAATACCTTGAGAAGAACGAACACACAAGCACAAAAGAAGCACAAAGAGGGACACACAAAGTTAGTTACCCGGTTCGATCCATAATAATCTACATTTAGGGTTTTCCAAGCCAGGAAAGATTCTACTATTTTTTTGCTCGAGCTTCACTCGCTCTTACAATAATGGATGCCTTCACTCGGCTCACTTTTCTCTCCTCTCTTCTCACCATAGGCTACCCACACTCTTGGGAGCTCTCACTTGGCAAAGTCCTTCACTTGCTTCACTTGGGCTCTACCCACTCTTCCTTATTCATTTGTAGTGGCTAGCCCTTCACTTGGGTTTGTCATTCTTCTTCTTCTCCTTCTCCTCCTTCACTTGGAGGCAACCCTTCACTTGGGTCTTCCATCTTCTCCTTCACTTGAAGTTCTTCTTCCTCTTGGGCAACTCTCCTTCACTTGGAGAAGGGCACTTGGCCTCTCCTTCACTTGGAGTGCCTTTTACCTTCCTCCCTCTTCTCTGTTTCTCTTTGAAGAAGTGGGCTATTTTGCCAATCCTTCTTGGAGGCTAACAATGGGTATTTATAGTGCCCACAACCTTGGCAACTATTTGGGATAGGGAGGGACAAAATGGTTTGGGAAAAACAACTTTCTCTCACAAGGCTGGCACCCACCAAGCACCTGGTAGTCGCCAGGTGCAAGCTCTGCAAGCTACTGCCAAGGGATTGGCACCCGCTAATCCTTTGGCTTACTCCAGGCGGGCCATTGGAGCCTGCCAATGACTTGGCGCCCGCCAGGTCTTCAACCGTCACTTTATTTCACCTCCTCAACTTCGTATCTTGACCCAATCATCACCCCAGATCATCCTCTAGCTCTTCACTCGAGCTGCACGACTCCTCGAATGTCCTCAATATCTTTACTAGACTCTTGACTCGATTGATTCCCTGAGCATCCCCGGACGTCGAACACAATCGATCAACTATCAGACCATCCTCAAGGCTCTTCACTTGAGCCACCCGAATACTTCACTCGTACTCAGGCTCCATAACCAACAATCTCCCACCTGGAGACTGACCTCCAGACGAGCGACCGTCTTCTTCTCTTGGAAATCTCCCACCCGGAGACTTACCAAATCATCAATCACCAATCACTAGGCAATCTTTAACACTTGTCAATCTCCCACCCGAAGACTGTCCACATCACCTGTCACTAGGCAATCTTTAATACTTGTCAATCTCCCACCCGAAGACTAATCACATCACCCGTCACTAGGCGATCTTCATTTATCAATCTCCCACCCGAAGACTAACCTCAACACGAATCACCTCTCGCTAGGCGATCCTCATCACTTGGCAATCTCCCACACGGAGACTAACCACAATACGAACCACCGTCACTGGATGACCGTCTTCTTTACTTTGGCAATCTCCCACACGGAGACTAACCACTTCATCAATCACCCATCACTAGGTGACCTTCATCACTTATCAATCTCCCACACAGAGTTCGATCTCACTATCACCCATCACTAAGTGACCATCTTTACCAATCGGTACTCGTCACCCATCATTAGATGACCTTCTCCCAATCAGCGCTTTGGCCTCTTCTCATCACTTTATAAGCCTAGTTGAAGTCAAGCATAGCTCTAACCTTTCCAAGGCATTCCCCTTGGCCATCTCACTCGCAAGACCACCTCTTCTCTCAAGGTTAATTGATGCCACATCCACATCAACACATCTTGTCACTTTAGCCTTTTTGTCCTTATCACATAATCCCTTCTCTACAAAGCTTGTCAAGTGGATGGACACCCACTTCTTTGTCTTCTCACATTGCTTTCCAAGATTCCTCAAAAGCCTTCTCTCTACTCCCACCGGATCTGCTATCACTGGTCTTGTATGCCCCTTTACATACCTCACACGACTACCTGTGAAAGCACATGGAGTCTTCCACTTTTGAGCTCTCTCCTTGCAACACTTGTTCTCCTTTGCCACATGCTCAACTCTTCTAGCCTACCAATTATGACATGCCTTGCCACTATGGAGTTTGACTAGTCCCCAAGTCTCGTTGGCACTCAAAAACTCCATCTTCTCACTCTTTACAAGCATCTTCTTGTGCATAAGCTCACTCCGCTGTGCCTCTGCATAATCTCCTGGCTCACCACCTATCGACAAGAGATAGTAGTTGGCAGGCGAGAATCCCCTGCGATGAACCACTTTCACTTCTAGAACTCCGCTGCAAAACCACTGGCAGTGGGAACTTGGTTTTGCCTTCTCCTCACTGGTCTCCTGGCCTCTCAGTACCTTCTTGCTCCCACCCGAGTTCGAGATATCTCTCTTGACCATCTCACTGCTAGAACCCACATCATCAGCAAAGCTCCCCTCTTCCTTCACCATGGACTCGGCATTTTGCTTGCTCTTCTCACCTGCATTAATATGAACAACTGACACACAACCAAACACACAAAATGAGTTAAATCAATCTTCTTCCCACTTCAAGCATCATCCGGTATCACACTCTCCAAAGGGCTTGATGGTACTCCATTGATCAAGTAAGCTGCGGTGTTCACTTCATCCACCCTCAAAATCTTTGGTAACCCATACTGCACTCGCATATCAGGGGTGTCTTGAAGATCTACCTTGATGCGAGGATGATGGACCCTCCAGTTTCTGTCCAACACCCCTGGTAGGAAGGACTTAGGTGTCCTTGTAGGCTGCCCCTCCTGACTCTGACCTTGCCTCCCGAGGGACTCCCTCAGGTCTTTTGGACGACCTTGCCCCCCGGGTGTCTTCCTCTAATGTTGCCTACCAAGAGTCTCCCTCAGATCGCTTGGAGGCCCTTGCCTACCGAGAGTCTCCCTCAGATCTCTTGGAGGGCCTTGCCTCCCAAGGGTCTCCCACAGGTCTCTTTGAGGTCCTCGTCCCTTGAGTGCCAGGAACCGATCTCTCTCCTCAACTATCTCTCTTATATTTCTTCGAGGGCCTTGCCCCCCATGTATCTCCCTTAGGTCTCTTGGGGGAGTTTTATGTTGATCTTGCTTTCTAAGGGTCTCCCTCAGATCTCTTCGAGAGCCTTGCCCCCCGAGTGTCTCCCGCTGATCTGGTCTTCTGAGGGACTCCCTCAGGTCCCATGGGGGTGTGTCTTCTCGTCTTGGACTACTTCTCTTTTCACTTCTTCTAAGGCTAACCATTGCGATCGAGGCTATGAAGGAGGCTGTTTGTGGTATCTCCTTGGCAAACTTCAATCGGCCATCTCTGATCGCTTGCTGGATCTGGTTCTGAAAGACCACACAATTGGCCGTATTTTGAGATTTGCTTACGTGCCACATGCAATATCTCATAGCCTTTAGTTCTTTCTCGTCCGAGATCTTATGACCCTTGGGTAGGGTGATCTGGCTGTTCCCCAACAGGTTGTCAAAGATCTTATCAGCCTTAGTCACATCGAACGAGTACTCTTTTTTTACCTCGTTAAGGCCTTTAGGTTGGTTAGCTTCACTGGTTGTTTATTTCAATTGAAAGGAAGATTTTTTTATACTCCTCTTGCAATAAAGAGTAAGTAAGGGATTGTCGTCCCACAAGGATTAAGTTCTAGGCCACAAATACGATTCGACCACTAGTTTAGGACTACAAATAATAGATTTGTCAATTTCAAACACTAATTGATTACTACAACGACTAAACTAGAAGATGATTTAAACAATAAAAGAAAGAGTGGGATTGGCACCAATGATACCTAGATAACCAAATGGCCTATGGAGTTTATTAAGTTCGTGTTATGGTCCAGGTATTTCTAAAGCAACTAATCAACGCTCCCACCATTAATTAGTCTAAATCGATCATCAATTAAGCTTAGTTGAACTAATTACACTCTCGTGACTAATTAGCCACCTAATCTAACTAATTTCCAATTATAACCATCACCCTTTGGACAACTAACTACCTAATGAGATCCCTCATCAAAAGGCAACTAATTAACTAGTTAAATGGTCTATTAATCCTAACCCCTCTTGACAATTAGTATTAATTACGTTCATAATCAAGGTGATCAAGTAAATTAAGCATTAAACTCATTAACTAGTTCACAAACCTTAGCATTTTAATCCCACTAAACCATAGGCTAAATAGATGCCATCAAGGCACCAAATCCACTAATCAACTACTCACACATATCAACTACACAACTAAACACATCCATTAAATAAAGCAAGTAAACCATGAACATAAAAGAGAGGGTTAAAGAAAGCTCAAGATGATCTTCAAAGCTTCCAAAAATTCTCCTTCAAGTTCTCTACAAGCTCCAACAATGGTGAGCCAAGTTCTCTTCCAAAAAGAAAAGTGAGTGGAGTGGGTGAGTGAGTTTTGGAAAATATCTATGTTCTAAGAGTTGGCTTCCAAGGAAAGACAAGGAAGCTATTTATATAAAAATTCCCAACTCAAAACTAACTAAACTATTCCTCAGGTTTCAGCCAAGTAAAGCCATAGACAATCCCGAAATGGGCCAAAAATGGTTCATGAATTCCGGCCCATTTCGGCTAGGCAAGTTCTCATAGTTGAAGCTTAATTTTGGACGTATTTTTCACCCTTTTAGACACCGAATTTGAAGAAGACCATTAGAAATAAAGTTGTAGCCATGGATGTCTTCTTTCCAGAAAAGCCTTACTCATCACCATTAAACTTTGTATGCGAAAGTTATCTTCATTTGAGTCGCTCGAGGTCAGTCTGCCCAATGTCGTTGCGGTCCCGATCGTGCACCATTCTTCACGGCTGATCCAATCGCCTTTGACACAATCAAAGGTGCACCAATATCCTCCTCGCATCTCCACAAAGTCTCCTAGAAATAAACACGAACGAAATATAATAAAAATTACAAGAACTACACTAAAATATTTAAAGCATGATATATGACACTACATCACTACATAATAAACAAAAATACTAGAAATAATGAAAAATCAACACTAAAACATACATAGATGATAGAGTGTTTCCACACTCATCACACCCCCACACTTGAATCATTGCTTGTCCTCAAGCAAAACTCAACCATGGTATACAAACACAAACACAATCACATAAGAAAGAAAAACACGACAATGCCAAAACTAGGTATGATTAATTCACAATTTAACCCCCCCCCCCCCCCCCCTCAAAATCTCAAACTCACATCAAAAGACCACCCCACAACCTAGCTAGTACATCAACCCAAACACAAAGAGTAAGAACCGGTAGATACCTCACCACTCGGTGGTTTAACCAAGTATTATCACTATGTAAAAGACACTAGAAGGTTAACCACTCACAGATTCAGAAATTTTTAGCTCACAATTTGTAAGTAGCCAACTCCCTATCTCTCGCGTACATGACCGATATCTTTCAAAGTATCTTACGTCCTACTCAACAGTGTCTCAAAGTCGTGTGGTTGCTCGTGAATAGGGGGCTTTCAATTGAGTTGTAATGGGGCTAAGGTATTGGTGAGATAATATATATGGACAGTAGTTAAACCACCCAATCCGAGGACTTGTTGCCAAATCATTCTAGTCTCTCGTCTATTCTAAACATCCTCACCATAAATAATTAAAGCACACTCCCCAAATTCACCCATTTTCTAAGACCGCGTAGCACGAGTTATGCCAATAATTAATGCCTTATTCAACCTTCACTTCACTTCTCTTTCTTTCTTTTTTTTCTTTTTCTTTTTTTTTCTTTTTCCTTTTCTTTTTCATCTTTTCTTTTTTTTTTCTTTCTTTTACTAATACAAACTTGGCATTTTCTAGGCAAAAACTTGGCTTCTTTGTATGGCCTCTCAATTACCCAAATTCCCAATAAATTAACCCATAAGAACACTAAGCTATCAACTAAACCCAATACAAAACATCCCCAAAAAATTTAAACTTATGCATCCTCGGATCGGATGACCAAAGGTCGGAAGGATGGTGGATATAAGGCTTAACCGTTTCTTGGTTCTTGGTTCACATGCAATGAATGATATACAGTTGAGTACGAGTTACCTTACTCTCCTCAAACTAACCATTAACAACTAAACACAAAAAATGATGCAGCACACAAATATAGGGTTCACAGATTAGACCAGCAGGTGCTTCACCGGATAAGTAATGGTCAAAATGAGTGAGTGCTTTCCATTCCTTATCTGCTTTCTCATGTGTTATCATGACATCTTCATCTGCCTTAATGGATTGCCACACCACTTACGAAGACCTAACCTTTTTATCATGACATCTTCATCTGCCTTAATGGATTTTCCAAATAAATGAGCAATGAAGGACGAGTTGTCCTCAGCTATTTTCAAAGTGCGGTAAAATTCAAGTGTCAGATACAGACAAGTGGGAATTTGATTATTTACAAATGTTTCCCAACCCAAATGTTTCATTGCGGTTTTCAGCTTCACATCAATTCCTAAAGTGCTCATATGAGCCCAATCAATAGCTGCATGCGGGAATTGGGCAGCCAAGTCTTCACGCAGTGGAGACGAAGGAGGTGGTGGAGGGTTCGAATCGGTCACTCTATTCCTGCATTTAGGAGCGGGTGTTTTCCAACCTCGATGGCTTGAGCTTGCTTTGGTGGCCATTGCGGTGCGCGGAGGAATGGCAGAAAATTCTTGGCGAGCGGCGGCCGATGGCGGAACTCTGACGAGAGGCGGCCGGCGGCGGTGGTCAGAGCTAGTGGCCTCAGTGTGTAGGCCTCGCCTTGGTGGTCAAGTTTTTCCAAAGGAACGTGTGGTTTTGAAGCTCCGTTTGTCAGAAAAATTTAGGGTTTTACCCTTTTTAGCTCGGGGAGGCAGCCGGCGGCGATGGTTGGCCAGAGGGAGGTGGTCGTTGCTACGAGAGAGTGGCGGCGTCCTCGGTTGGTTGAGCGGGATGGTTGCGGTGGTCGGAGCTAGCTTTTTCTTTTGGGAGAGTATGGAGGAAATGAGGAGAGGAAGAGGAAAGAATGGGGGTTTTATACCCCCTTCCTACGGCACCCGACGCCCTGCCGGGTAAACTTGGCATCCTCCAGGAACGAGCGGCCCAGATTCGCCCGGAGGCCGCTAGGTTGGCTGGCGCTCGCTAGGTCGATCCCAGTTTTGGACGGGGGCTTCACCCCTGCGGAACCTTCATTGAGCATCCAAATGTCCAAGGTAAGTCTGAAATCCTTGAGATTACCTTCGAAAATACAAGAGATCCCATAAGCATGAACCAATGCTTCAAAATCATATCCGAATAAGAACAAATATAATAGGAAAAACACATATAGACAAAGACAATATATAAAGATAATATAAAGACATTCTAAGTTATAGTCGTTAGCTTGACTTTACTCCTCTTTTTCATGTATCGGAGGGTGAAGTCACGGATTGCACTTTCGATCTTCGTTCAATATCACCACTAAGGTAAATTTTGCACCTTTGGCCATTCGCCTTGAAAACTCATCCATCACTTCTTTCTAATTCGAGGGCTCCGAATGGGAAAACCCTCACAATTTTGAACGGGCCACTCCCCTTTGACTTAAGTTTTTCCGGAAAAAGTCTCAATCGAGAGTTGTAGAGTAGCACTTGATGACCCTCCTTAAATTCCTTCTTCACAATGTGGGCATCATGTGATCTTTTCGTCTTCTCCTTGTAAAGCCTAGAGCTCTCGAACGCCATATCGCAGATTTCATCCAACTCTTCAAGTTGCAATACCCTTCGCTCACCAGCTTTTTTATAGTCATAATTTAGGGTCTTGATGGCCCAAAATGCTCGATGCTCTAGCTCTACGGGGAGGTGGCATGCCTTGCCATATACAAGCTTGTATGGCGACATCCCGATAGGCATTTTAAATAACGTTCGGTATGCCCATAAGGTATCGTCAAGCTTGTTTGCCCAATCCTTTCTTGCTCCTCCAACCATCTTTTCTAGGATCTTCTTCAGTTCTCGGTTAGAGAGTTTGACTTGCCCACTTATTTGGGGGTGATAAGGTGTAGCAAACTTGTGAGTGACCCCATACCTCTTCAATAAAATCTCAAATGATTGGTTGCAAAAGTGCGAACCCCCATCGCTTATGATAGCCTTTGGCACTCCAAATCTTGAAAAGAGCTTTTTGATAAAGCGAATGATCACATTAGCATCATTGGTCGATGATGCCCAAGCTTCCACCCACTTAGATACGTTGTCCACTCCCACCAAGATATACTTATTGCCATAAGAGGTTGGAAAAGGTCCTATGAAGTCCAACCCCCAAACATCGAAGTGTTCCACTTCAAGAATTCCAGAGAGCGGCATCTCATTCCTCTTTGAGATATTTTTTGTCCTTTGGCATCGATCGCACTGAGCAACAGAAGAACAAGCATCCTTAAAAATGTTGGGCCAATAAAACCCGCATTCAAAGACTCGCGATGCGGTCCTTGTCGCTCTATAGTGACCTGAATATAGGGTACTATGACATTGCTCCAGAATATCCATAACTTCCTCATCCGCAATGCACCGTCGAAGCAACCCATCGCTACACCTCTTAAAAAGGTAAGGCTCATCCCACACAAAGAGTTGAGCATCCCTTAAAAATTTCTTTCGTTGGGGATAACTCAAACCCATAGGAATAATCTCTCCAACTAGGAAGTTGGCAAAATCTGCATACTAAGGTGCCTCCACATTATTCACGAGCATCAAATTCTCATCCGAAAACTCTTCTTTGATCTTTCCATGAGTCTCCATTCCATCACTTCTCTCTAGCCGAGAGAGATGGTCCGCGACAACATTTTCCGAACCCTTCTTATCCTTAATGGACAAGTCAAATTCTTGGAGTAATAAAATCCATCGGATAAGTCGCGGCTTAGCATCTTGTTTGGAGAATAAATACCTTAAAGCCGCATGATCTGTGTAGATTATCACCTTCGACCCAAGCAAATATGGTCGGAATTTATCACATGCATACACAACCGCAAGCAACTCCTTCTCGGTGGTGGTGTAATTTAGTTGGGTGCCCGCCAACACTCTACTTGCATAGTAGATGACATGAAGCTTCCCCTCCTTCTTTTGACCAAGCACACATCCCAATGCGATGTCGCTCGCATCATACATCATCTCAAATGGTAGTTTCCAATCGAGAGAAGAGATAACCGGAGCTGTGATAAGAGCTTTCTTCAAAGTATCAAATGCTTGAAGGCACGACTCATCAAAATTAAAGGGCACATCCTTCACAAGCAAATTAGTGAGCGGCTTCGCGATAAGAGAAAAATCATTGATAAAGTTTTGGTAGAAACCGGCATAGCCAAGAAAGGCTCTTACTCCTTTAACTGAAGTTGGTACTTCCATCTTCTCTATTGCTTCCGTCTTGGCTCGGTCCACCTCGATACCCACTCGGGAGATCTTATACCCAAGAACTATCCCTTCATCTACCATGAAATGGCATTTCTCCCAATTGAGAACGAGGTTCTTCTCTTTACATCTTTCCAAGACCTTGTCCAAATTGGCCAAGCAACTATCAAAGGAGTCTCCAAATACCGAGAAATTATCCATAAAGATCTCTATAATTTTCTCATTCATCCCCCAAAAGATAGCCGTCATGCACCGTTGGAAGGTGGCTGGGGCATAACTCAACCCAAAAGGCATTCACTGATAAGCAAAAATACCAAAAGGACAAGTGAAAGATGTTTTCTCTTGATCCCTTGGGTATATTGCAATTTGGTTGTATCCCGAGTACCCATCCAAGAAACAATAGTGAGAATACCTGGCAATTCTCTCCAACATTTGACCAATGAATAGAAGAGGAAAATGATCCTTACGTGTGGCGGCATTCAACTTTCGGTAGTCCACGCATACCCGCCATCCGGTCACAGTCCTTGTGAAAATGAGCTCGCCCTCATCATTAATCACAACAGTCATTCCTCCTTTCTTTGGAACACAATAGATCGGGCTTACCCACTCACTATCCGAGATTGGATAAATGATGCCAGCTTCGAGGAGCTTGATCACCTCCTTCTTCACAACTTCTTTCATGTTGGGATTCAATCTTCTTTGCCTATCCACCCTCGGCTTGGCTCCCTCCTCCATGTGGATGTGATGCATAACAATGTCGGGACTTATCCCCTTGATATCAAATATTTGCCACGCCATGGCCTTAATCTGTTTGTTGACGATTTCAACCACCCTCTCCTCTTGCTCCTTAGAGAGCTTGTTGGAGATGATAATGGGGAGTCTTCCTCCATCCTTCAAGAATGCATATCGTAAATGGGAGGGTAGCTCTTCCAACTCAAAGCTTGGAGCCTTAATGATGGAAGGTGGAGTACGATACTTCAAATCAAGCTCCAAATATTCATGGAGACTTTTTTATCAGCTTCTCCCACGAACTCTTCCAAGTCCTCCTCTTCTTGTTCTCCATTGATCTCTTCTTCCATTCCATCTTCAATCTTCAATATGCTCTCCTTGCCAAACTCGAAGACACATTCCTCCATGACATCAACTTTCATGCACATGCCTTCATCAAGAGGGTGATGCATCGCATTGGACATCTTGAACTCTATTTTCTCCTCC
The DNA here is from genome assembly GCA_963995505.1 of Hypericum androsaemum. Lineage (NCBI taxonomy): Eukaryota > Viridiplantae > Streptophyta > Magnoliopsida > Malpighiales > Hypericaceae > Hypericum > Hypericum androsaemum. The sequence continues at coordinate 11,120,471 of OZ023193.1, read as the reverse complement.
CCTATTTGGAGGACCAATCTTTCGTCATGCACATCCACCAAAGCACGTGCCGTGTTGAGAAACGGCCGGCCAAGGATTAGTGGACAACTCTTGTCCTCATCAAAATCCAGCACCACAAAGTCCACAGGAAAGATAAACTTATCAATCTTCAATAAGACATCCTCCACGACCCCGAATGACTTCTTTATGATTTGGTCTGCCAATTGGAGACGCATAGATGTGGGTTTCACCTCACACAAGCCAAGCCTCCTCAAAATAGACAAAGGCATCAAGTTAATGCTAGCGCCTAAATCACATAAACACTTGGGAAACTCAACGTCACCAACAAAACAAGGAATAGTGAAACTCCCCAGATCTTTTAACCTTGTCGGGAGATCTTTGGAGATGAGAGAGCTACACTTTGCCGTGAGGGCTACCATCTCTCCATCTTCCCACTTTCGCTTCGTTGTGATAAGTTCCCTTCAAAAACTTAGAGTAGTGAGGAACTTGATCCAACATCTCCAAAAACGAGACGCTAATTTAAACATTTTTCATTTTCTCTATAAAGTCGAGAAATTTATCGTCCATCACGTTCTTCTTCTTAACTCTTTGACGAAATGGTGGAGGAGAGATCTTTGGTAGTGGTGGCACATACTCCTCTTCCTCCTCAATCTCAACAAAAGTACTTTTCTCTTTCTCCACCTCTTTGTTCTCCTCGGCATTCTTCTCTTTTTCATTGGCGTCCACATAGTTTTCTCTTGATTTCGGGCTCGTCTCTTGAGAAATGATTTCCTTGCCACTCCTCAAGGTAATTGCACTCACATTTCCTCCAGGATAAGCCTTCGTGGAGCTTGGAAGAGAGCCGGACTCTCTATGGGCACTTGCATTTGCTATTTGTCCAAGTTGCCTTTCCATATTATGCATTGCAGTTGCTTGACCTTTGAGGATTTGTTCTAACTTATTTTGCCTTGAGCCTTGTTGATTTATGGTGGCCAAAATTTTTCCTTGCTTGCTAACCACCGCTCCAACTTCTTGCATAAACTTGTCCATCTTTTCAAACTTCTTCTCAATAGTTCCCATCTGATCCATCAAAGAAAAACGTGGTTGGAAACCCGGAGGAGGCCCTTGAGGTACATTGCGAAGAGGAAGTCCCTTATCCGGAATAATCGCCATGTTATCTCCACTACTTCCTCTCCTCCTAGAGAAATTTGGTGATTTCTCCAACCGGGATTGTAGGTAGAGGAATATGGATTATTTCCCATCCTATTTGCTCCTTGCCCTTGACCACCAACAAAATTCACTTCCTCCATAGTAGAGCCCAACATGGCACACTCGTTCATCTCATGGCCAACATTGCCACAAACTTCACAATTTGTTTGCACGACTGCCACATTATTTTTGTTCAAGCTTAGTTCCTTCACCTGCTTTGCCAACAAAGCCAATTGAGCTTGAATAGAGGAGGCAATGTCAATATCAATTACTTCTACTTGCTCCTTATACAGTTGTCTTGCTCTTTCATTGGCCATAAGCATGTTTGTAGCTGCCAACTGCTTCAAGATGTGGTAGGCTTCAACCTTCTCTTTTCCCAAGAAGGATCCATTTGCGGTGGTGTCAACCGTGCCCCTTGTAGATGATCCAAGGCTGAAGTAGAAAGTGTGGAGTAGAGACTCCTCTATTAAATTGTGGTGTGGGAAACTCCTTTGCAATCCCTTGAATCTCTCCCAAGCTTCACTCAAAGTCTCATTTTCAAATTGTTGAAAGTTGTTGATCTCCTTCCTGAGCCTATTTGTCTTTGAGAAGGGAAAGAACTTTTCAAGGAAGGCATTAGCTAACTCCTCCCACATGGCAATCCTTGTTCCGACCAATTGTTTATACCGCATTTTGGCCTGGTCCTTCAAAGTAAATGGAAACAACCTAAGCTTCACGGCATCATCGGTAGCTCCGTTGAACTTGACTATGTCGGCTATCTCCAAGAAGTTACCAATATGTTCATTGGAGTCTTCATTCGGCAACCCATAAAATTGAACCGAAGATTTGAGCATGTTTATCACAGAAGGCTTGAGTTCAAAATTGTTAGCCTGGACAGTTGGCCTCGGCACTCCGGTCATTGCTACCCTCAAAGTGGCTTATAGAAATCCAAGAGAGTCCTTCGAGGAGCTCGATCTCCTTGCGCATCGTCCCTTGGATGAGCTTGTTGGTTCATCCTTGCTTGAATTCTTCTCTCTTGTCGCAATGTCCTCTCCAAATATCCAATGTCCGCTTCAATTTCAATCGGAAGGTTGTTGGTGGAACGAGTTATGGGCATGCGACAAACAAGTACCTTGCAAGACAAACAACAAATGTACTAAGTAACCAAGTAAACAAAAAAAAGTCCTAATCCAGGTTCGTAAGCCAAATTAAGTGTCTATCACCTAAACCCCGGCAACGGCGCCAATAGAAAGGAAGTTTTTTTTTCACCCTCTTGTAATAAAGAGTAAGTAAGGGATTATCGTCCCACAAGGATTACGTTCTAGGCCACAAATACAAGTCGACCTAGTTTAGGATTACAAATAATGGATTTGTCAATTCCAAACAAGAATTGGTTACTACAACGACTAAACTAGAAGATGATTTAAACAATAAAAGAAAGAGTGGGATTGGCACTAATGAAACCTAGATAACCAAATGGCCTATGGAGTTTATTAAGTTCGTGTTATGGTCCGGGTATTTCTAAAGCAACTAATCAATACTCCCGTCATTAATTAGTCAAAATCGATCATTAATTAAGCTTAGTTAAACTAATCGTACTCCCACAACTAATCAGCCACCTAATCCAACTAATTACCAATTATAACCATCACTCTTTGGACAACTAACCACCTGATGAGATCCCTCATCAAAAGACAACTAATTAACTAGTTAAATGGTCTATTAATCCTAACTCCTCCTGGCGATTAGTATTAATTATGTTTATAATTAAGGTGATCAATCAAAATTAACCATTAAGCTCATTAACTAGTTCACAAACCTTAGGATTTTAACCCCACTAAACTATAGGCTAAATAGATGCCATCAAAGCACCAAACCCACTAATCAACTACTCACACATATCAAGTACACAACTAAACACATCCATTAAATAAAGTAAACCATGAACATAAAAGAGAGGGTTAAAGAAAGCTCAAGATGATCTTCAAAGCTTCCAAAAGTTCTCCTTCAAGTTCTCTACAAGCTCCAACAATGGTGAGCCAAGTTCTCTTCCAAAAAGAAAAGTGGGTGGAGTGGGTGAGTGGCTTTTGGAAAATATGTAAGTTCTACGAGTTGGCTTCCAAGGAAAGACAAGGAAGCTATTTATACAAAAATTCCCAACTCAAAACTAACTAAATTATTTCTAAAGTTCCAGCCAAGTAAAGCCATAGACAATCCCGAAATGGGCCCAAAATGGTTCATGAATTCTGGCCCATTTCGGCTAGGCAAGTTCTCAGATTTGAAGTTTAATTTTGGATGTATTTTTCACCCTTTTAGAATTCGAATTTGAAGAAGACCATTAGAGATAATGTTGTAGCCATAGATGTCATCTTTCTAGAACCGCCTCACTTATCTCTATCAGACTCTGTATACGAAAGTTATCTTCATTTGAGTCGCTCAAGGTCAGTCTACCTAATGTCATCGCGGTCTCGATCGTGCACCATTCTTCACGGCTGATCTAATCACCTTTGACACGATCAAAGATACACCAATATCCTTCTCGTATCTCCATAAAGTCTCCTAGTAATAAACACGAACGAAATACAATAAAAATCACAAGAACTATACTAAAATATTCAAAGTATGATATATGACACTACATCACTACATAACAAACAAAAATACTAGAAACAACGAAAAACCAACACTAAAATATACATAGATGATAGAGTATTTCCATACTCATCAGTGTACTCGTTGGGTACCATCACCTTCTTTTGAATGAGGCTCTCGCACTCATATAGTTTACCCTTGGTGAGCTCAGCTACCATCTCATCCGCCATCAGGTCGTCTCCCTAACCATGTTCGCTATCTAGGTGATCTATCTCTAGAGTAGGGTCAAAGGAGTAAGTGCCCCTAGAGGAAGCAGCTCTTCTATCTTTTTCATTGATCAATTGTTGAGCTGCGGTAGCCTTCTGTGCTAACTCAGAGAGGCTGATATACCAAGTAAAGGCAGTCTTAGTAAGGGTCATCGAGAACTGGCGTAGATGCAAGGTATCGCTAGATGAGGTCTCACCACACTGGATGATGAACTGTGATACGTGCTCCACCGATGATTTATTGTCTTGACCCGAGAACTGAGTGAAGTCCAGGATGCGGTATCCCTTGGGAAGGCTTCCCTATCATACGCCTCGGGGTATGGCTTGGTGAACCTAGGGCGTGGGGTATGTCTTGCTTCGATTTCAATGTCCCTAAGTACCTCAGCAACTAGCTCCCTTTGTTGTATTGCCTCATACGCCTTTTGAGGCCCTTGATCATGGTTGTACTGCCCCCTCGGAGATAAGTCCTCAACCTCTTCGACGAGGGGAATTTTTCTGCCTCCTCTTTCTTGGGTCCCTCCGTATGTCAATTATCTATTGATGGGGTAGTTGACCTCTTCGTCCTCAAAATCTGCCCTTCTCTCCTGTGTGTACTGATGCCAAGGGGTATCAGCGAGAACTCCTGTATCAAAAAGAGGGTTAGTTCGGGTATTTCCTATTTCAAGAGTGTTACAGTTAGCATCAACCCTAGATGAGTACATCCTACTTCGGGCCATTTGATATCGGCCTAAATCTGTCTGGACGTTACCTGCTATTATTCTCGTGGCTTCGTAGCATCCCAAGTCATTTGTCCCTTGATTCTCCCTATTGGAGGATGCTTGGAGTGATGAGTGCATGGGGGTCCTGGCCGATTGATTTTGACCGGTCACTCCTGATGTGCCTCGGGTTTGGTTGAAGGTGTCTCAGAGGGTAACGGGGCACAGACACCCTTCCCCTTATTCATGGCTTCAGACACCTTATTGGTCACCATGGGCACCATATTTTGGTTGAAGTAATCAATCGCATGGTCATGGTGCTCTCTGGCTACCTTCTGCAATGTATCATCTACATAGTTGTAGACTCTATTAATCTAGTCGGACAGCTGGTGGTGAGACTCCTTGCTGTGATGAGAGATCTCTTCGGTATATGTTCTTGTCTCCTCGAGGCGATCTCGAGTGTCTTTGCTAGCCTTCTTTTGCTCGGCCACCAACTGATCTAGTCGGTTAGCCGTAGACTTGGTGTCGGTCGCTATCTGCTCTAGCCGAGTGGTGATGGCTTCGAGAGCCCCAGCTAAAGTGGCGTCCTGTCTGATCGGCTCCTTTGGGGGTTCCGTGTTGATGGTGTTCCTCCCAGTAACCGTCTGAGTAGCAGGGAGGGTCGACTCTTTTAGGGGAGCCATGTTGGTGGAGTTCCTTCCGGTACCAAGTAGGGTGATCGGGAGAGCCGGCTCCTTGAGGGGTGTCGTATTGATGGTATTCTTCCCAGTGAGCTGCTGAGAAGAGGGTGGTGCGTTGTCTCTACCTTTGGTCATCTTGATTGGAGTAGGTTAAACTGCCTTCTCAGACGTCCTCCTAAGTCCCATTGAGCGTGCCAAAAACAATGTTGGGATAAAAAATAGAGAACGCTAAAAATGATCTCGTGACGGCCTAGAGTGCTCGTCCCAAGGTCGATCTAACGCTACGGATAACAAGTGATGACCGAAGCCGATACTATCAACTAACATAAACTAAGATAAGGTCGATCTAACGCTACGAGTAACAAGTGTGTGATGTCTTCTGCTTGCCCTTTGTCCTGCTTATATAGAAAAAGAAGACCACCTCAGCCTCAGCCTAGCCGTGGTGTAGTCAGACTCAAAGACTCCAAGCTCATCTTCTTCTAACGCTTATCCTTATCTGACCCGGAGCTTCCTCAAGCCTTATCCTTATCGGACCCGGACTTCTCTCCAGAAAGCTTATACGATTTTCTCGCATTTCCATCCTTCTCGGAGTCCATTTCTATCTCCTGGGAGTCCAAGTGCATCTAGTCTCCTTGGGTTTACCAAATTCTTCCCGAGTCCACCCTAACTTGGCCTCCTCGCAACAACCTAGCATCACCCTACTTCACGTGAGCTCGGCGCCTCCTTTGACCAGTGCCCTACTTGAAGCAAAAGGGAAACCCACTCCCCTCCTGAGCTCAGATTTTAGCTAGTGTCGAGCTCACCTCCATTGAGTTGGTACCTTACTCGCTTTAGAAGAATAAACGCTTCATTCGGTTTCACCTTCTCGAACTTGTGAAGACAATCATGCACCCAACTCCCATACTTGAAGCCCCTACCTTGTAAATTATTTTGCCCATCAATAGATAGGTATTGTAAGATAGCTCCCTCAAGCCAATGAGCGTCCGGCCTCTTCAAGTGAGTGACCCGACTTGAGAAAGACATTATATCCTAAACAAGTGTATGACCTGACCCGAGAGAGTTCCACCTCACTTAAGGCTGAGGGTACCCAAACCGACTTGAGGTCAGGGATACCTAGGTCGCCTTACCCTAAGGGTACCTAAGGTGGATTCAAGGCTGAGGGTACCCAAACTGATTCAAGGCTGAGGGCACTCAAATTGATTCAAGGCTGAGGGCACCCAAGCCGACTTGAGCGTACCCAGCCGAGGTAAGTTGGCGTCCAAGTCCAAGCACTTCAATAATCGCCCTAGTCGATCCCAAGTTCCCAACACGTTATTTTTGCACTTCAACAATTCCCAACACGGAGCTCCCTTCTCTTCATCTTCCCTAACCTTCCAGGCCTTTCTTCCCAATCTTACTATTAATCTTTAACTCTTGCCATCATTCTACCTTTATCTTAACCGCCTTCACCTACCGGTCCTTACCTACATATACCAAGCTTTTAATCCATCTACCAACCCTACCATTTAGCTGGCCAATAATTCACCTCCCGACAAAAAACCCTCATTTTCCCCTTCTTTATTTGTTTTCTTTTGGACATTGATCATCGATGGGGTCTGATTTAGATCAGACACGTGCTTGCTGAGCTTCTCAAAGAAACTAGCCTTCTTAAACATGGACAAGATATTTGCCTCGATCCGGATGCGGCAAAAGATAACTGAGATGAGGATAATGAGCTCAATTTGGTCGGAAAGCTCCTTTCCCCTCGTCCCTTTAGGACCATCTCTATCAAGGCGAGCGTCAGTAAATCTTGGGCTTTGGCTCCTCAGAACCTGGAGGTCGGAGAACTAACATCGAATGTGTTCTCCTTCTTCTTCAGGAATCATGAAGATAGGAATATGGCATTGAATAATACTCCTTGGTATGTTGAGAGTAGTTCTTCATCAGGCACCGCACAATTAATGGGTTAGGTTATGGATTGGAAATCTAAAGTAGTGGTTATTATTTAATGTGTTTAATGTTATTTCTACTTTAACACCGTTAGTCTTGAACTAGGTCTACCCTATGAGACCGATAGGAAATTAGGTCTAGATTATTAGTTCAGGATTAACTCTATGAAATACGATTGTAGTCAACTCTATGAGACAAAGAGAAGATTAAAGTAGCGAATCTAGTCGATTAATAAATCATCAAGGTAGCACAGAGAGATCCAACTATCTAAGGGATGATCCTTAAAGATGGACTTCACAACTAGACATAGATCTAGGTTGTAAGACAGGTAGCTAGCGAAGAGTGGGGCGAATTAATAACTTCGACTAGATGGACGTTTACTTTTGCTATTCCGCAGCAAGAGTCAGGAATAGTGCATTAGAAACTCTGGATAACAGTTCATAATAAATCCATAATCATTATTTGTCAACTTGTCAGGGTACCTGTTGCTGGGAAAAGAGCGAAGTAACTTAGGACGGTCCAGAATAGTCGTTCCAAAGTCGATCTAACTTAGAGCTAGAGCTACGCTAACTAGGCTACGGGCTAAGAAGAAGGAAAACAATAAAGATAAGTAAAGAGTTGTTGTGTTGTGTTGGTGATGCCGCTCTTGTGCCCAAGCCCTCTTTATATAAGATGTCTTGACCTAGTCCCGGCCTTTAAAATAGAAAAACTCACATTAGGCCGCTTCCAACTCAGCCCGGCCTAGAATCAGAAAATCTATACCGTCTTTCCAAAAAAAGAGATTCAGCCTCGAATAGGAACGTTGAGGCCATGTCACGCAAGTAATCCCGACTCCAGATAGAAACCGAAGATCGATCCCATCTTAATGCCCACCAAAGGTTAAGTCTGTCTCAACGTCAACCAACGACCGGGTCCGTTCCAATGCCAAGTGAAGTCCGGGTCCATCTAGACAAGAGAACGGAGACGGTCTTGCCCCACCGAGGAACTCGAGATGTGTTGACAATATCAAGATTATTTTTGTACGTCAATAGTACGTACTCATATTTACCATTGATTACGTTACTGCTGATATTTTCGTTGTTTTCATTATTGCTTCTCAAGATTTCTGTCAATATCATATTTACTTTCTACGAACTATTTCATTTAGATTTGTGTGTCAATCCCTCAGTTTGAACTTATTTATTCAATATATTTTTTTGCATAGAATTGATAAATTATTATCTAAATTTACCCTATCAATTCTCTACCCTTGGATTGGATTAGCATCGATCTACGAAGCTTCCTAATAATATTATGAGATAATTACTGAAAGGACCTTAGGGTATAGTCAAATAGACTTTGAAGACCATGTAGTTTCCTTACTAATTACTGAGCCCCTGTAGTTTGGTTACTATTATACATTCGGGTCCTGGCTCAAGTAAATGACTCAAATACCCTTGCAGAAAATTTTAAAAAAAATCAATTACTTTGGCTGACCGCTTCGAGACCATCTCCACCGCCGCCGACCCTCTAAATCTATCTCAATCCTTTCCAAATCTAAATCCCGTCCCAGAAAATGTTTCCATCTCTTTCCCTTTCATCATCGGCGGCCGCAGCAGAATCCGCTAACTTCACCGAAATGACCTTCCGGAGCTACTCCGTTGATGACACCTTCATATACGACGGTGGGCCAGCCGATGACCTTCCAAAGAAGAGGACGATGACGAGGACGGGTTCCTGAGGATGCCCTCTCCCAACAACAGCACACAGTTTAAACCCAAAAATTTGTCGATGAACCGATGTCGATGAATCCAAAAATTTATCGATGCTCACCTCTCAGTGAACAAATTTGATGAAAATCAGGGATTTCTTAGTTGATTCTTTGGTGGGTTTTGCTTAGAATCGGTAAAGAATCGGTCTTTGGTGGGTTTTGCCTAAGGAGCTCTGACGGTGAATCGTTCGAGGTCGACGAGGCGGTGGCCCTTGAGTCGCAAACATTAAGAATGACTTTACGCCGGAAGAGGAAGAGGAGGTTCACAGAGAGAACCAGTGGGCCTTCGAGCGAAGTGCGAAGGAATTGCTTTTAGTTATCCTTGTTTCTGTGTCTAAATTAGTGCTTTGCGGACACTTTCTATTATGTATCTAGCTCCCGTGAGAACAATTTCCACATATGTTTCGTCTGAAACCCTGATGTGGTGTTAATATGATCATCGAGTCTTAAATTAGTTCTACTAGTGGTGATCTGATGATTTTTTATTTCTGTTTACCTTTTCTGTTTGTGATTTGGCTGTTTGTGATTTCAAATTATTAATTTGCGTAGAGTTGGTAAAGAATCGGTTTTGCTTAAATGTTGGCTGCATCGATCCTTAATTATTTTTAGAGATATTTACTGACAGAACCTAGTCAAATAGACTCTGAGGACCCTGTAGTTTCCCTACTAATTGTTGAGCCCATGTAGTTTGGTTATTATTATACTTTCGGATCCCTGGCTCAAATAAATGACTCAAATACCCTTGCAAATTTTTTTTACAATAATCAATTTATTATTATACTCTCAGCTTTGGCCTTCGAATCTCTCCCACCACCATGGCTTCTCAAGCTTTCAAAATAATCATCGTTCCTCCGCCGAGGCTTATTGCCAGAATCATAGGAACGACGAAGACAGATTCCCTCGACAGAAACGACGAAAATGGATTCCCTCGACAGGAATGACGAAGATGGAGGCCGAACCACGATATGACGAAGGAATAGATCCCGGCGATGAAGAAACGGTCCTCGTGGAGGGCGGAGGAGAGCATCTGGGAGGAGTAGCCGAAGGGAAAGTCCGGCGGGAGCGGCGAGAAAATGTTCCAGGAGCCAGAGGCCGGGTCATAGATCTCGATGGTGAGCCGCTCCTCGATGTAAACGAGTCCGCCGATGAATCGAACGACGCCACCGATGAAGAAGGATGGTGCACACCCGGAGGGGAAGATTCCGATGAGGGAGAGAGGATGTGCTCCGTGAGGTCGGTGCTTAGGATTTCGAAGGAGTCCGACAGTGCACCTCTTGTTGCTACTGCTTCAGAAAGGGTTTTGTGTTTCTAGAGGGAACTGAGGAAGGAGATTAGGGGAAAAGTGGATTTTAATTTTATTTGAGTGAGAAGTTTCTGTTATTTTAGTTTTATGAGAGGGAATAGTATGGAAAGTGGGATTTGGTTAGAGGAGTTTTCTGGGAAATTGGATGAGTGGGGTATATTTCAAAAAAAGTCTACCGATCATCTGCAGGAATACTCTAAAACACCTACAAAATCTTTTCGCGCTTTTAATTGAAGAAAAAAGGGGACCATTGCCTTTTTAGTCCTAGAGCAAAGTATGTACTAAGTTGAGCAAAAAATTTTAATTACACTCCTAAATTCGGTCGAATCCATTCAAGTTTGACTTGCAAAAATCAAAACTCAAAAATCAAAAACTAACCTCATCCGAATTAATTTACCAAACCTTTTTTTTTCGCAAGTGAATAATTTAACAAAGTTTATCACTCTCACGATAAGATTGAGATAAAAAAAATTACTGAAATTCATTATCAGAAGTAAGGTCCATACCCATCTCCAGGAAGACCAACCATAAAGCAAATCATAGGGTCTACAAAGGAAAATAATAGGTAGCCAAGGAATAATGTGTAATTTGCACACTAAAATAGCATCGATTGACAACAAGCAATCATTTGTATCGTACGACGAAGATGGAGGCCGAACCACGATACGACAAAGGAATAGATCCCGGCGATGAAGAAACGGTCCTCGTGGAGGGCGGAGGAGAGCGTCTGGGAGGAGTAGCCGAAGGGGAAGTCCGGCGGGAGCGGCGAGGAAATGTTCCAAGAGCCAGAAGCCGGGTTATAGAGCTCGATGGTGAGCCGCTCCTCGATGTCAACGAGTCCACCGATGAATCGAACGACGCCACCGACGAAGAAGGACGATGCACCCCCGGAGGGGAAGATTCCGATGAGGGGGAGAGGATGTGCTCCGTGAGGTCGGTGCTTAGGATTTCGAAGGAGTCCAACTATGATACCCCGTAAATGACATGTACTATCTGAAATACCTTAAGTGATTTGATTGGTACTATCCATATCAACAAGGTGCACCTTCTTTTCTGGCACACATTCTGAGAAAACTCCAAGGTTAAACACGTTTGGCTGGGAGTAGGATCAGGATGGGTGACCTCCTGGAAAGTTTTCCAGGGTGCGTGCGAGTGAAGACAAAGCATGCTGGAAAAGACCCGTGTTGGTACTGCATCGGAAAGGGTTTTGGGTTTCTGGAGGAAACTGAGGAAGGAGATTAGGGGAAAAGTGGATTTTAATTTTATTTAAGTGAGAAGTTTCTGTTATTTTGATTTTATGAGAGGGAATAGTATGGAAAGTGGGATTTGGTTAGAGGAGTTTTCTGGGAGATTGGATGAGTGGGGTATATTTCAAAAAAAAGTCTATCGATCATCTGCAGGAATACTCTAAAATACCTACAAAATCTTTTCGCGCTTTTAATTGAAGAAAAAAGGGGACCATTGCCTTTTTAGTCCTAGAGCAAAGTATTAATTACACTCCTAAATTCGGTCGAATCCATTCAAGTTTGACTTGCAAAAATCAAAACTCAAAAATCAAAAACTAACCTGATCCGAATTAATTTACCAAACCTTTTTTTCCGCAAGTGAATAATTTAACAAAGTTTATCACTCTCACGATAAGATTGAGATAAAAAAAATTACTGAAATTCATTATCAGAAGTAAGGTCCATACCCATCTCCAGGAAGACCAACCATAAAGCAAATCATAGTGTCTACAAAGGAAAATAATAGGTAGCCAAGGAATAATGTGTAATTTGCACACTAAAATTGCATCGATTGACAACAAGCATTCATTTGTATCGTACGACGAAGATGGAGGCCGAACCACGATACGACGATGGAATAGATCCCGGCGATGAAGAAATGGTCCTCGTGGAGGCCGGAGGAGAGCGTCTGGGAGGAGTAGCCAAAGGGGAAGTCCGGCGGGAGCGGCGAGGAAATGTTCTAGGAGCCAGAGGCCGGGTCATAGATCTCGATGGTGAACCGCTCCTCGATGTCAACGTGTCTGCCGATGAATCGAACGACGCCACCGACGAAGAAGGATGGTGCACCCCCGGAGGGGAAGATTCGGATGAGGGGGAGAGGATGTGCTCCGTGAGGTCGGTGCATAGGATTTTGAAGGAGTCCGACTATGATACCCCGTAAATGATATGTACTGTCTGAAATACCTTAAGTAATTTGATTGGTACTATCCATATCAACAAGGTGCACCTTCTTTTCTGCCACACATTCTGAGAAAACTCCAAGGTTAAACGCATTTGGCCGGGAGTAGGATCAGGATGGATGACCTCCTGGGAAGTTTCCCAGGCTGCGTGCGAGTGAGGACAAAGCACGCTGGAAAAGACCCGTGTTGGTACTCCTTCGGAAAGGGTTTTGGGTTTCTGGAGGAAACTGAGGAAGGAGATTAGGGGAAATGTAGATTTTAATTTTATTTGAGTGAGAAGTTTCTGTTATTTTGGTTTTATGAGAGGGAATAGTATGGAAAGTGGGATTTGGTTAGAGGAGTTTTATGGAAAATTGGATAAGTGGGGTATATTTCAAAAAAAGTCTACCGATCATCTGCAGGAATACTCTAAAACACCTACAAAATCTTTTCGCGCTTTTAATTGAAGAAAAAAGGGGACCATTGCCTTTTTAGTCCTAGAGCAAAGTATTAATTACACTCCTAAATTCGGTCGAATCCATTCAAGTTTGACTTGCAAAAATCAAAAATCAAAACTCAAAAATCAAAAACTAACCTGATCCGAATTAATTTACCAAACCTTTTTTTTCGCAAGTGAATAATTTAACAAAGTTTATCACTCTCACGATAAGATTGAGATAAAAAAATTACTGAAATTCATTATCAGAAGTAAGGTCCATACCCATCTCCAGGAAGACCAACCATAAAGCAAATCATAGGGTCTACAAAGGAAAATAATAGGTAGCTAAGGAATAATGTGTAATTTGCACACTAAAATTGCATCGATTGACAACAAGCATTCATTTGTATCGTACGACGAAGATGGAGGCCGAACCACGATACGACGAAGGAATAGATCCCGGCGATGAAGAACGGTCCTTGTGGAGGGTGGAGGAGAGCGTCTGGGAGGAGTAGCCGAAGGGAAAGTCCGGCGGGAGCGGCGAGGAAATATTCCAGGAGCCAGAGGCCGGGTCATAGATCTCGATGTTGAGTCGCTCCTCGATGTCAACGAGTCCGCCGATGAATCTAACGACGCCACCGACGAAGAAGGACGGTGCACCCCCGGAGGGGAAGATTCCGATGAGGGGGAGAGGATGTGCTCCGTGAGGTCGGTGCTTAGGATTTCAATGGAGTCCGACTATGATACCCCATAAATGATATGTACTGTCTGAAATACCTTAAGTGATTTGATTGGTACTATCCATATCAACAAGGTGCACCTTCTTTTCTGGCACACATTCTGAGAAAACTCCAAGGTTAAATTCGTTTGGCCGGGAGTAGGATCAGGATGGGTGACCTCCTGGGAAGTTTCCCAGGGTGCGTGCGAGTGAGGACAAAGCACGCTGGAAAAGGCCCGTGTTGGTACTGCTTCGGAAAAGGTTTTAGGTTTCTGGAGGAAAGTGAGGAAGGAGATTAGGGGAAAAGTGGATTTTAATTTTATTTGAGGGAGAAGTATCTGTTATTTTATTTTATGAGAGGGAATAGTATGGAAAGTGGGATTTGGTTATAGGAGTTTTCTGGGAAATTGGATGAGTGGGGTATATTTCAAAAAAAGTCTACCGATCATCTGCAGGAATACTCTAAAACACCTACAAAATCTTTTCGCGCTTTTAATTGGAGAAAAAAGGGGACCATTGCCTTTTTAGTCCTAGAGCAAAGTATTAATTACACTCCTAAATTCGGTCGAATCCATTCAAGTTTGACTTGCAAAAATCAAAACTCAAAAATCAAAAACTAACCTGATCTGAATTAATTTACCAAACCTTTTTTTCCGCAAGTGAATAATTTAAAAAAGTTTATCACTCTCACAATAAGACTGAGATAAAAAAAATTACTGAAATTCATTATCAGAAGTAAGGTCCATACACATCTCCAGGAAAACCAACCATAAAGCAAATCATAGGGTCTACAAAGGAAAATAATAGGTAGCCAAGGAATATTGTGTAATTTGCACACTAAAATTGTATCGATTGACAACAAGCATTCATTTGTATCGTACGACGAAGATGGAGGCCGAACCACGATACGACGAAGGAATAGATCCCGGCGATGAAGAACGGTCCTTGTGGAGGGTGGAGGAGAGCGTCTGGGAGGAGTAGCCGAAGGGAAAGTCCGGCGGGAGCGGCGAGGAAATATTCCAGGAGCCAGAGGCCGGGTCATAGATCTCGATGTTGAGTCGCTCCTCGATGTCAACGAGTCCGCCGATGAATCTAACGACGCCACCGACGAAGAAGGACGGTGCACCCCCGGAGGGGAAGATTCCGATGAGGGGGAGAGGATGTGCTCCGTGAGGTCGGTGCTTAGGATTTCAATGGAGTCCGACTATGATACCCCATAAATGATATGTACTGTCTGAAATACCTTAAGTGATTTGATTGGTACTATCCATATCAACAAGGTGCACCTTCTTTTCTGGCACACATTCTGAGAAAACTCCAAGGTTAAATTCGTTTGGCCGGGAGTAGGATCAGGATGGGTGACCTCCTGGGAAGTTTCCCAGGGTGCGTGCGAGTGAGGACAAAGCACGCTGGAAAAGGCCCGTGTTGGTACTGCTTCGGAAAAGGTTTTAGGTTTCTGGAGGAAAGTGAGGAAGGAGATTAGGGGAAAAGTGGATTTTAATTTTATTTGAGGGAGAAGTATCTGTTATTTTATTTTATGAGAGGGAATAGTATGGAAAGTGGGATTTGGTTATAGGAGTTTTCTGGGAAATTGGATGAGTGGGGTATATTTCAAAAAAAGTCTACCGATCATCTGCAGGAATACTCTAAAACACCTACAAAATCTTTTCGCGCTTTTAATTGGAGAAAAAAGGGGACCATTGCCTTTTTAGTCCTAGAGCAAAGTATTAATTACACTCCTAAATTCGGTCGAATCCATTCAAGTTTGACTTGCAAAAATCAAAACTCAAAAATCAAAAACTAACCTGATCTGAATTAATTTACCAAACCTTTTTTTCCGCAAGTGAATAATTTAAAAAAGTTTATCACTCTCACAATAAGACTGAGATAAAAAAAATTACTGAAATTCATTATCAGAAGTAAGGTCCATACACATCTCCAGGAAAACCAACCATAAAGCAAATCATAGGGTCTACAAAGGAAAATAATAGGTAGCCAAGGAATATTGTGTAATTTGCACACTAAAATTGTATCGATTGACAACAAGCATTCATTTGTATCGTACGACGAAGATGGAGGCCGAACCACGATACGACGAAGGAATAGATCCCGGCGATGAAGAACGGTCCTTGTGGAGGGTGGAGGAGAGCGTCTGGGAGGAGTAGCCGAAGGGAAAGTCCGGCGGGAGCGGCGAGGAAATATTCCAGGAGCCAGAGGCCGGGTCATAGATCTCGATGTTGAGCCGCTCCTCGATGTCAACAAGTCCGCCGATGAATCGAACGACGCCACCGACGAAAAAGGACGGTACACCCCTGGAGGGGAAGATTCTGATGAGGGGGAGAGGATGTGCTCTGTGAGGTCGGTGCTTAGGATTTCGAAGGAGTCCAACTGTGATACCCCGTAAATGATATGTACTGTCTGAAATGCCTTAAGTGATTTGATTGGTACTATCCATACCAATAAGGTGCACCTTCTTTTCTGGCACACATTCTGAGAAAACTCCAAGGTTAAACGTGTTTGGCCTGGAGTAGGATCAGGATGGGTGACCTCCTGGAAAGTTTCCCATGGTGCGTGCGAGTGAGGACAAAGCACGCTGGAAAAGACCCGTGTTGGTACTGCTTCGGAAAGGGTTTTGGGTTTCTGGAGGAAACTGAGGAAGGAGATTAGGGAAAAAGTGGATTTTAATTTTATTTGAGTGAGAAGTTTCTGTTATTTTGGTTTTATGAGAGGGAATAGTATGGAAAGTGGGATTTGGTTAGAGGAGTTTTCTGAAAAATTGGATGAGTGGGGTATATTTCAAAAAAAGTCTACCGATCATCTGCAGGAATACTCTAAAACACCTACAAAATCTTTTCGCGCTTTTAATTGAAGAAAAAAGGGGACCATTGCCTTTTTTGTCCTAGAGCAAAGTATGTACTAAGTTGAGCAGAAAATTTTAATTACACTCCTAAATTTGGTCGAATCCATTCAAGTTTGACTTGCAAAAATCAAAACTCAAAAATCAAAAACTAACCTGATCCGAATTAATTTACCAAACCTTTTTTTTCCGCAAGTGAATAATTTAACAAAGTTTATCACTCTCACGATAAGATTGAGATAAAAAAAAATTACTGAAATTCATTATCAGAAGTAAGGTCCATACCCATCTCTAGGAAGACCAACCACAAAGCAAATCATAGGGTCTACAAAGGAAAATAATAGGTAGCCAAGGAATAATGTGTAATTTGCACACTAAAATTGCATCGATTGACAACAAGCATTCATTTGTATCGTACGACGAAGATGGAGGCCGAACCATGATACGACGAAGGAATAGATCCCAGCGATGAAGAAACGGTCCTCGTGGAGGGCGGAGGAGAGTGTCTGGGAGGAGTAGCCGAAGGGGAAGTCCGGCGGGAGCGGCGAGAAAATATTCCAGGAGCCAGAGGCCGGGTCATAGATCTCGATGGTGAGCCACTCCTCGATGTCAACGAGTCTGCCGATGAATCGAACGATGCCACCGACGAAGAAGGACGGTGCACCCCCAGAGGGGAAGATTCTGATGAGGGGGAGAGGATGTGCTCCGTGAGGTCGGTCCTTAGGATTTCGAAGGAGTCCGACTGTGATACCCCGTAAATGATATGTACTGTCTGAAATGCCTTAAGTGATTTGATTGGTACTATCCATACCAATAAGGTACACCTTCTTTTCTGGCACACATTATGAGAAAACTCCAAGGTTAAACGCGTTTGGCTGGGAGTAGGATCAGGATGGGTGACCTCCTGGGAAGTTTACCAGTGTGCGTGCGAGTGAGGACAAAGCACGCTGGAAAAGACCCGTGTTGGTACTGCTTCAGAAAGGGTTTTGGATTTCTGGAGGAAACTGAGGAAGGAGTTTAGGAGAAAAGTGGATTTTAATTTTATTTGAGTGAGAAGTTTCTGTTAGTTTGGTTTTATGAGAGGGAATAGTATGGAAAGTGGGATTTGGTTAGAGGAGTTTTCTGGAAAATTGGATGAGTGGGGTATATTTCAAAAAAAGTCTACTGATCATCTGCAGGAATACTCAAAAACACCTACAAAATCTTTTCGCGCTTTTAATTGAAGAAAAAAGGGGACCATTGCCTTTTTAGTCCTAGAGCAAAGTATTAATTACACTTCTAAATTCGGTCGAATCCATTCAAGTTTGACTTGCAAAAATCAAAACTCAAAAATCAAAAACTAACCTGATCCGAATTAATTTACCAAACCTTTTTTTCTGCAAGTGAATAATTTAACAAAGTTTATCACTCTCACAATAAGACTCAGATAAAAAAATTACTGAAATTCATTATCAGAAGTAAGGTCCATACCCATCTCCAGGAAGACCAACCATAAAGCAAATCATAGGATCTACAAAGGAAAATAATAGGTAGCCAAGGAATAATGTGTAATTTGCACACTAAAATTGTATCGATTGACAACAAGCATTCATTTGTATCGTACGACGAAGATGGAGGCCGAACCACGATACGACGAAGGAATAGATCCCGACGATGAAGAAACGGTCCTCGTGGAGGGCGGAGGAGAGCGTCTGGGAGGAGTAGCCGAAAGGGAAGTCCGGCGGGAGCGGCGAGGAAATGTTCCACGAGCCAGAGGCCGGGTCATAGATCTCGATGGTGAGCCGCTCCTCGATGTCAACAAGTCCGCCGATGAATCGAACGACGCCACCGACGAAAAAGGACGGTACACCCCTGGAGGGGAAGATTCTGATGAGGGGGAGAGGATGTGCTCTGTGAGGTCGGTGCTTAGGATTTCGAAGGAGTCCAACTGTGATACCCCGTAAATGATATGTACTGTCTGAAATGCCTTAAGTGATTTGATTGGTACTATCCATACCAATAAGGTGTACCTTCTTTTCTGGCACACATTCTGAGAAAACTCCAAGGTTAAACGTGTTTGGCCTGGAGTAGGATCAGGATGGGTGACCTCCTGGAAAGTTTCCCATGGTGCGTGCGAGTGAGGACAAAGCACGCTGGAAAAGACCCGTGTTGGTACTGCTTCGGAAAGGGTTTTGGGTTTCTGGAGGAAACTGAGGAAGGAGATTAGGGAAAAAGTGGATTTTAATTTTATTTGAGTGAGAAGTTTCTGTTATTTTGGTTTTATGAGAGGGAATAGTATGGAAAGTGGGATTTGGTTAGAGGAGTTTTCTGGAAAATTAGATGAGTGGGGTATATTTCAAAAAAAGTCTACCGATCATCTGCAGGAATACTCTAAAACACCTACAAAATCTTTTCGCGCTTTTAATTGAAGAAAAAAGGGGACCATTGCCTTTTTTGTCCTAGAGCAAAGTATGTACTAAGTTGAGCAGAAAATTTTAATTACACTCCTAAATTTGGTCGAATCCATTCAAGTTTGACTTGCAAAAATCAAAACTCAAAAATCAAAAACTAACCTAATCTGAATTAATTTACCAACCTTTTTTTTTCGCAAGTGAATAATTTAACAAAGTTTATCACTCTCACGATAAGATTGAGATAAAAAAAATTACTGAAATTCATTATCAGAAGTAAGGTCCATACCCATCTCCAGGAAGACCAACCATAAAGCAAATCATAGGGTCTACAAAGGAAAATAATAGGTAGCCAAGGAATAATATGTAATTTGCACACTAAAATTGCATCGATTGACAACAAGCATTCATTTGTATCGTACGACGAAGATGGAGGCCGAACCATGATACGATGAAGGAATAGATCCCAGCGATGAAGAAACGGTCCTCGTGGAGGGCGGAGGAGAGTGTCTGGGAGGAGTAGCCGAAGGGGAAGTCCGGCGGGAGCGGCGAGAAAATATTCCAGGAGCCAGAGGCCGGGTCATAGATCTCGATGGTGAGCCACTCCTCGATGTCAACGAGTCTGCCGATGAATCGAACGATGCCACCGACGAAGAAGGATGGTGCACCCCCAGAGGGGAAGATTCTGATGAGGGGGAGAGTATGTGCTCCGTGAGGTCGGGGCTTAGGATTTCGAAGGAGTCCGACTGTGATACCCCGTAAATGATATGTACTGTCTGAAATGCCTTAAGTGATTTGATTGGTACTATCCATACCAATAAGGTACACCTTCTTTTCTGGCACACATTATGAGAAAACTCCAAGGTTAAACGCGTTTGGCTGGGAGTAGGATCAAGATGGGTGACCTCCTGGGAAGTTTACCAGTGTGCGTGCGAGTGAGGACAAAGCACGCTGGAAAAGACCCGTGTTGGTACTGCTTCAGAAAGGGTTTTGGGTTTCTGGAGGAAACTGAGGAAGGAGTTTAGGAGAAAAGTGGATTTTAATTTTATTTGAGTGAGAAGTTTCTGTTAGTTTGGTTTTATGAGAGGGAATAGTATGGAAAGTGGGATTTGGTTAGAGGAGTTTTCTGGAAAATTGGATGAGTGGGGTATATTTCAAAAAAAGTCTACCGATCATCTGCAGGAATACTCTAAAACACCTACAAAATCTTTTCGCGCTTTTAATTGAAGAAAAAAGGGGACCATTGCCTTTTTAGTCCTAGAGCAAAGTATTAATTACACTCCTAAATTCGGTCGAATCCATTCAAGTTTGACTTGCAAAAATCAAAAATCAAAAACTAACCTGATCCGAATTAATTTACCAAACCTTTTTTTCCGCAAGTGAATAATTTAACAAAGTTTATCACTCTCACAATAAGACTGAGATAAAAAAAATTACTGAAATTCATTATCAGAAGTAAGGTCCATACCCATCTCCAGGAAGACCAACCATAAAGCAAATCATAGGTCTACAAAAGAAAATAATAGGTAGCCAAGGAATAATGTGTAATTTGCACACTAAAATTGCATCGAGTTGACAACAAGCATTCATTAGTATCGTTCCATTTTTGGACTTAACCACAAGCCAAACAAAAGAAAACATAAGAAATTCCTAAATTATGAACAAAAGATCTTGACCAACAACATAGATCAAATAGGGACTAAAATAGCAATAAACAAAGACGAGTTCATCGATGCAGCACATTGCCTAAGCATCTTTCCATATCCATCGTCACCCCATTTCGTTCCATGTGAATTTTTTATGAGCCAAAATGGAATGCCATTCTCATCAATGCCCCATCCATACACTAATATAGCATGCATAGCTTGATTAGCTACCAACGTTCCACCCATGTAGATATCCTACAAACAAAACAGAAACAAAATCAAGATAATATATATTAAAAAATTATATAACCAATGTACAAATATAGTTGATTACCCCTTTCTTGTAGTTTTGAAATTCATCTGTGTCAAAAATTACACCAACAACCGGGGCAATCCTAATATAAGCAAAGAGGCGTTTCTCATTTAGCCTCTCACCATCAGGAGGAAGACACCGGAACCCTTGAATCTTAATGGATGCTTTTCGCTGAGTCAACATTTCGAATATTAGAAAAACACGTAATTCCAAAAAAATTAAATTAACAAAAAATATTAGATGCCTACATTTTTCATTTTGGGAGAAATTTGGGGCGTAGATATTTTTCCTATCCAAGGGCAATCCTTTGCTTTGCAAAGACCATTGTCAGCAATCCATTTGAAAACACGTTTCAAATCATTCACCGTGTCTTTTGAAGATTCTGAAGTCAAGAAAGTATTAACCAGCTCTTGTGCCGACGCTTCTTCCAAACTTTGTCGATGGTTAACATTGTGAAAAGCCTCAACACAATGGGCAACCGAAATTGCCCAACAGAAGCCTACAAGAGACAAATATATGATTAGTAAAGATTTAATAAATTAATAAACATAATATAATGAGTTAAACTTCAACTTACTGTTCAGCTTTTGATTCATGACTTTACTAATCATAACACCTTCCGTCCTCAAATCAAATTCATCACTGAAAAAATCTTGGAGATCCTACATTTAGATTGTTTGGCAATGAGAGAAATTTGAGGTTCATTTAATAGATTGATTCCTCAATGAAATCACATATCTATATACAATAATTACTGTTCATTAATGTATGAATATCCAACAATCCCTGACGTATGCAACCAAAATAATCATTTTTACAGTGATTAATAATGAATAAACTAGAATATAGTAGAAGTTAAAACACTTACAGGAGGAGGTTTGTGCTTGTATTTCAAGAGTTGTGGGGGTGTAAATTCCACTATAGCAGCTTTTGTACCCTTTGCAAGATTCTGGAAAAGAAAAGATAGATCATTGGCATCATAAATCCTCAAGATAAAGTTTTACATTAACCAAAACTTGAGTAAATAAATATTTTAAACCTTTTTGTTGCCAGCACCAATTCCAACGACCTCAAGTCCTAGAATTGAGAAGGTTTCAAGTTTAGTAACCAGGAAATTGAAACTAACAATTATTAGAAACTAGTTAAACAAAAAAATATATAATAAAGAACCAATAATAATACCAATTTGGACATCAGTGTGTACTCCTCCTGAGTATTGTGATTCATCCTCAACATTGCTTCCAGAAAAATTACTCCAACTCATGATTACAACTTCCTAATAATCAATGACAACACAAGGAAATGTTAACCACTAATAAATATCCAAATCATACGAGAACATCCACCATCATACTCAACCAAAAACAAGTACATTGCACATCCACACTTGGCACACTTCAAAATACAAACTCTTTCCACCACTCCTAAACCAGCAAAACTCAACCAGCAGAGAAAGAAAAACAGAGCAAGACCGAGCACCATTTATATATCCTTCGGGTTTCAACCACACTCGGCACACTACAAAATACAAACTCTATCCACCACTCATAAACCAGCAAAACCCAACCAGCCCACAAGCTCGACTAAACCATAGTTGGCAGAGGCCCCATTTTCTTGACTTTGAACAAAATAAACTACAACTTCAACAGCCGAACGCGAGTGCCTCAAAAACCAACACCATCCCTATCCAACAACAGATTCAAAGCAACACAAACACATTTCCCCGATCCTAAGCCCCCTATCAACGCCCAATGGAAACAGGACTTGGTGGTTGGGACCCAGATAAACACTAAAAAGGAATAACCAACCTGGACGCGGGAGAGGATGAAGGCGAGGTAGTTGTTGAAGTCGGTGAAGGTTGGTGGAGCTGCTGCAAAATGAGGGACTTGTCGTCGACGGTGGAGGTGGGCGATATCTGGTGATCGAGCAGCACGCAGACCTCCTCTAACCGTTTCTCTTTCAGCTGCCTATTTCATTTTTTGTCGTTTCCCAGTTAGGAAAGTGGGGAGAAAGGGTTTGGGGGTTTTTTTTTTTACAGGAGGCGCAACAATAGGAAGAGGAGAGGGTTTTTGGGACACTGTACGTACAGATTTCGAAAAATGAGGAGGAATGCAATTTCTGTAAAAAGGCTGTGATCATTTTAATTTTTCTTTTACTTGTACCAAAAATTTCAAATTAAGCTGCCACATATGCCATTTTCAACTGATAAATTATTGACAAATATCAACATAATCCTAGTCTTAAATTATATATATATAAACTCCACAAGTACAAACAATAGAGACTACAAGAAACAAAGGAATAAAGAGATAGAGATTAAGAAGTGAATGAGGTCGTTCCTACTCATTATTATCGCAACACAACAAATGAAAAACAAGGCAATAACATTTTACATATGAAAAAACAACAATGAAAAATAAAAGGTAAGCGAGACACACATCTCTCCGAGCATCATCGGCCTATTTCCCCAGCAGACCCGCCATCGATCAGGGAAATAAAATTGTTGCATAAAGATTGAAGGAAGGGGCTTAACAAAATGAAACGAAATTATTAATGGACCATTTCTTTTGCAATGCACTCCCTCCATCTTTTGGAAAAAAGGGTAGAGAAAGGAGAATGTGTAAACTTGAAGAAGAAGAAGAAGTAGTAGTAGTAGTGAGTGGGGAAGGTGTATTTATATAAATAAATGTGGTGGGGTTCATTGAATTTGACGTTAGGCTAAAGTTTTCATGCAGTGGTCACTACCAAAAAAGATCTACATGCATTGGTACTTAATTAGCGGCTGTTGGTTGGCACCCGACACCTGGCATGCATCTTCTTTTATTAAAGTCAACTATTCTCCTTCGTGTCAGTCGTATTTATAAAATAATGTTGCTTTTTGGTAGAATAAAATAATGCTTGTTTCGAAAACGATGGCACGATTAAAGCATTAACAAACTGGCGATAATCTATAAAGGAAATTAATTGGTTTAACAAATGTAACGGTTAGTTTTGGGGTAGATTTGGTCCGGAAAGCTTATTTTTAGTATGGTCCTGGATGATCTATTTGGTAGACAATTTTATTATAATTGGGTATAATATTTTATCATAATGGGTAGACCATGTTATGCAACCTTTTTATTCGGGACGGACCTGATTTATTCGAAATGGTCCCCGTAAAACTATTTTATCATAACCGGGTATACCATTTTATCCAACTCTCTTTATCCGAGACGGTCCCGGTGAAACCATTTTATCATAATTGGATAGACCATTTTATCATAACCGAATAAACCATTTTATCTTACAGGACATTTCTGACACGTTTTACACGTCCAATACCGAATCCAATCCTAGTTTTAGAAAAGAAAATCTGGCTACAAAATAAATTAAGACCGGAGATTATGCCGCTGATATATTATTACACCCAAAATTCACAATATAACCTACAAGGATATAATACTCCAAGTCCAGAGATCATAACTAACTATTAGCAAATTTAGAATGTACATTCCTCGTAACCTCTTCATATCAAATTATAATTAATAGTTTGCCTCCAATCAATTACTGTATATTATTCTTTTGAACACACATATTTTTTCTCTTGTTCTTAGAAACGTATTATTATTAAATATTTGTTATATTTTTTTGGTAGAAATTAAATATTTGTTATATTAGTTTTGCTATATCTTTTTCAAAATATTATTTAAAATATTCTATTAAATCAAATACCAGAAAGTATAAACTTAAACTATAAACATGCTATAATCATGTGTATTTATTAATTAGAATTTAATTTTGGACTGGTGCTGCTAAGGGTGAGCAAAAAATCCGATATCCGTTATCCGTATCCGATATCCTTAATTTTTTCAGATTCCGACTCGGATACAGATTATCCAAAATAAATATTTCGGACTCGGATACAGATACAGATAATAAGATTGATATTTTAGATATCCGAAATATCCGATTAAAAATAGGTTTATTAAATAAAATAAAAATTACAAGTAGTCATACCTTGTACTAGTCCACAAAATTAAGTCCATTAAAAATTACTAGTCAAAAAATTATCACGCTACTACTACCCGTAAATTTCAATTTTTCCAAATAAAAGTTCCCTTGATTCCTTGAACTACGATGAACCAGGTTTGGATTTTTCTTTAGTTTTTATGGAGATAATAGAAAAAATTAGTCGAGAGCTATACAATAGCAAAGCTACTTTTGTAAATATTAGATACAGATTCATTTTTTATATCATGATACTATTTTTATTTTTGAAGACTTCAAAAAATGGATAGTTCGGATTATCCGTATCCGTATTCGAAAAAAATTTGGATATCGGATAGTGAAGAGTTCGGACTCGGACACTAAAAATACTTATTCGGATATTTCAGATAGTTAAAATTTTGAATAATTCAGATACGGATAATCCGTTTGCTCACCCCTAGGTGTTCCTCTCTTGGGGCGGAGCATTACACGCATTGCAATTGGTGCACACGCGTTTATTTTTCCCGCGACGTTACAGGTGCTCGCAATTGACAACTGCTATAAGAAACGTGCTCGCAATTATACTATAGCATCCTATTAGGATATCTAGAGATCATCATAATAATCTGACATTATATATGTCGATCACGTTGTAAAATATAAATTCATCAACATTCTTAACATTTTTTTCTCAACATTCTCATTTCTTAATAGTAAATTAATGTATCGACTCTTACCCGAAAATTTTAGTACAAATGAGGCGGATGAAAACTTTAAAAATGATAAGTTTTTGGGAAAAGTATAATTATAGTACCTGTAATTTTAGAAATTTTGTAATATGATTCTGAACTTTGTAAAATCAATTGGTGATCCTCTGATTACCAACTTTTTTTGCGACAGAAGTTCGGGAAAGGTCAGGGACAAATTATCTGTTACAAACCTAGTTGGCAATATGAGGTGGCACTCCACATTAGATTTTTTTGCCAGTTGACTATATGAGGTGGCACAAAATTAAATATTATTTTCAATCCTATATTTTTTATAATTTTTAAAAAAATCCTCCTCTCTCTCACCTCTCTTCTTCTTCTTCCTCCATTTCTCTGGATTTAGTTTCGGTCTGACATTTTTTTTAACCGTGACCGGACAAAAAACTTCACAAACTAGAGCTCACGAAACGAAACCCACTCCCGACGATAACATGAACTTGCCATTCCCAATCCACGTGGTCACCTCCCCGGACTCCCCCGTGTTCGCTCACCTGACCCGCACCCTCCTGCTCACCGCCGTCCTCGCCCTTGACGCAGAGTGGAAACCCGGCTCTCGCTCCGACCCAGACTCCACATCCCCCTTACCCACCGTCACGCTCCTCCAGCTCGCGTGCCACCTCAGGGCGGGCCCTACCGCGAAAACCTAGTCTTCCTCCTCGACCTCTCCGCCCTCCCGCTTCTTTCCCTGTGGGAACCTCTAAGAGAGGTCTTCGCCTCCCCAGATGTCCTGAAGTTGGGGTTCAAGTTCAAGCAGGACCTCATCTACTTGTCCCATACTTTCTCCTCCGGCGACTGCCTCCTCGGCTTCGATAAGGTAATTTTTGGCCCTCAGATTGACTATTTTGTCCCTGGGAAACCATAAGGCGTTAATACCGTGAAAATGTACAGGTGGAGCCCTATATGGATATCATCAATGGGTATCATTATTTGCAACCTAAGCATTCCGAAAGGAAATTCCCGAAGGAGACGAAGAGCTTGGCTGCCATATGCAAGGAGTTGCTCGGGATTACTCTTTCCAAGGTTCGTATTGGACAGCCAAGGTCTCCATGAGTTGGGTTCTTGGGTTAATGGGTTGTGAAGGTTTTATGGAGGAAGGATAGAGGTGAGAGAGGGGAGGAAGAAGAAGAAGAAGAAGAGGAGGAGGAGCAGAGAGAGATGGAGGAAGAAGAAGAGAGGTGAGAGAGAGAGGAGGAGTTTTTAAAAAAAATATTAAAAATATGGGATTGAAATGGATATTTAATTTTGTGCCACTTCATATAGCCAATTGGAAAAAATAATCTGACGTGGAGTGCCACCTCATTTTGCCAACTAGGTTTGAAATCGATAATTTTTTCCTGGCCCTTCTCGAGCCTCTCGAGCCTCTGTAGCAAAAAAAAGTGTCAACCACAGGATCACCAATTGACTTTACGAAGTTCAAAATCATGACGCAAAATTTCTGAAACTACAGGTACTATAATTGTACTTTTTTCTAAGTTTTTTTAATAAGTATTTAACATAAATATATTTCTAAAGGCTCTAACTTTAAATTTTTTAGTTAATAAAAAATAATTTCTTCACCAATTAATCTAACTATTTATTGTAATCTAACTCATTCAAAATGATATTATTAAAACCAGAAAAAAAATATCATCGAAGTTTAAAATTAGTTTTTGAACACTAATACATATAATCAAAAATTATTTTATCATTTAAGTCACAAAATTGTCAAATAAATAACCCACCACCACTTATTATGTTATTTGCAGATATCCAGAAAGTTTTAATACTATTATTTTCTGTAAAAGCGTTAATTATTATGCTAAAGGGGTTTAAAAAAATTAACTGCGATTTTGATTTGGGACCAAATTATTTTAATCTGTTTAGAGAATATCAATTTCAAGTGGACAAACAAATTTTAATGTAGTGTCCGATCAATTAATAAAGCTGAAAATTTGAATCCTCAATATAACTCATTATCAACCCATTGCCAATTAATAAAATCACTACTATGACTGGCTTCTTAAAAGTAAATGCATTTATGCATGACGTTTTTATCACTGCTAATTAAACATTTTTGCACGAAGCTTGGTAATATTAGATTCTTCAATCAAACAAGATTATTTAATATCAGCGGAACTCATTTCAAGTTACTTAAGTGAGTGGATTCGGTCTTCTGTGTAAAATATTCCAGGATCGTTCTGGGAAATAAACTGGTTTGTCATATTATGATAGAATAGTTCATCCAGTTATGATAGAATGGCTCGCTCAGTTATGATAAAATAGTTTCACGGAACCATCTCAAAAAATCGGGACCCCGAACAGGATAAAAAAAGTTGGATAAAATGGTTCGCCCAGTTATGATAAAATGGTCCACTCAATTATGATAAAATAATTTGCTGTCCAGTACCGTACTGAAAATGTCACTTCATCATCAAACCTGTCCCACTTTAAGTTACCCTATATCAAAAGGGTAATTTTCCAAAAGGGGGTTTATTTCCCCGACAATTCCCTGAATGGGGTTGTCAGGGGATGTTTTTCTTGTCTGGGGTCGAGCCAGAAACTGCTCAGTAGGGAGCATTTTTCCTTCGCACAAAACCGCAGCTCGGGCAGCGTATTTTTTGTTTGCCAAAACCGCTCCCAGTGGAGCATTTTTTGGTGTCACCGAAAAAAAAAATTAGCTGCGAGGGGGAGAAAATCCAAATAAAAACACACAATGGCTCTTGTTTGGAATCGAACCGAAGACCTCCACAATTTTAAATAAGCACTCTAACCAACCAATCTACAAGAGCCTATTGACTTATAACTTTGTAATAAATAATATATTACATATATACGATTTCTATGAAATATGTAATATATTAGAGTATTTTTCTTAAAGGGGGTTTATTTTCCTGAAAATACTCTGGGAGGTCGAGCCAAAAAACGCTCAAAATGGAGCGGTTTTGTGTGCCAAAAAATGCTCAAAATAGAGCGTTTTTGTCCAAAAATGCTATAGTTCCAGCATTTTTTGGTTTTCATAAAAAAAAATAGCTTGCTCTTGTTTGGAATCGAACTAAAGACCTCAGGTTTATTAAAAAGCGCTTTAACCAATTGAGCTACGAGAACTTATTCACTTATGACTTTTTAATAAATAATATATATTATATAAATACGGAATCAACCTTTATAAATACATATTTATGTTACACATTATTTATTTTGTAAATACGTATTTATATTATATATTATTTATTTCGTAAATACGTATTTATGTTACACATTATTTATTTAGTAAATAAGTATTTATATTACACATTATTTATTTCGTAAATACGTATTTATGCAATACATTATTTATTTTGTAAATACGTATTTATGCAATACATTATTTATTTCGTAAATACGTATTTATGCAATACATTATTTATTTCGTAAATACGTATTTATGCTACACATTATTTATTTCGTAAATACGTATTTATGTTACACATTATTTATTTCGTAAATACATATTTATGTAATACATTATTTATTTCGTAAATACGTATTTATGCAATATATTATTTACTTCATAAATGCGTATTTAAGCAATACATTATTTATTTCATAAATGCGTATTTAAGCAATAAATTATTTATTGCATAAATACGTATTTACAAGAGCATTTTTTGGCTCGACCTCCCAGAGTATTTTCAGGGAAATAAACTCCTTTTAAGAAAAATACTCTAATATATTACATATTTCATAGAAATCGTATATATGTAATATATTATTTATTACAAAGTTATAAGTCAATAGGCTCTTGTAGATTGGTTGGTTAGAGTACTTATTTAAAATTGTGGAGGTTTTTGGTTCGATTCCGAACAAGAGCCATTGTGTGTTTTTATTTGGATTTTCTCCCCTTGCAGCTAATTTTTTTTCCGGTGACACCAAAAAATGCTCCACTGGGAGTGGTTTTTGGCAAACCAAAAAATGGTTTTTGGCAAACAAAAAATACGCTGCCCGAGCAGCGGTTTCGTGCGAAGAAAAAATGCTCCCCACTGAGCAATTTCTGACTCGACCCCAGACAAGGAAAATATCTCTTGACAACTCCATTCAGAGAATTGTCGGGGAAATAAACCCCCTTTTGAAAAATTACCCCAATCAAAAGTTACCTCAAGTTTCCTAGCCAAATGCATGGAGTTGGAAAGAGAAGGAGAATGATAACCGAATCACCAGAGATTGAGCAATAATTGCTCGCGTGCGGAGAATGAATATTTTTCCCGTGGTTACAAAATATTTCATTTCAGATATTCGGCAGTTACTCTGATGATATAAAAAAAGTGTGGATGAGGAGTGATCGACACTCAAATTCCAGTAACGATCAAAATCTACATTTATTTAATAAATGTTTGACCAGAATTTTCTTTGGTTAGGGGTAACATCGACTAAATACAGTATTACCTATTTTGTGGATTTGGTAATCCATCGGGCTCTAGAATGGTTATCGAATAGCTTATATGGTTAAGCTGGGTGGATTTATGTAATAAAAATTTTAATTTTGCATAATGAATCACTAAGGTCAAATTAGTTCAAATTATTGTGTAATTATTAGGATTAATTTTCATTTGGGAAATATTGTACATATTTAAGTATCACAATATCGTACCCAAAAAGTTGCACACAAATTTGAAATTCAGTCCTGTCTATATGGACAGATTTTTTCTATGATAGTCTTTTATTTATGGAAAATTTATTTTAAATCAAAATTAGAACTTAATGTTTTTTCACATTTATCATTCGTGATATGAAAATTGTGCTCCTCTGTTGGAAAAATCAATATTTTGAAACTTTGACTTGAAAAGTGATCCGTGGTATTCCTCTAGAAATTGTTTCACGTTACATATAATTATAGCTACCATTATACAAAAAAAAATATTAGCCACCAAAAGTACATAACTTTTGATCCATAATTTTATTTTCTCTTATTCTTTTCGGTAATGTGGAGAATATTATAGCACTTTTTTTATTGATAAGAACTGAAATTACGTGAAAATAAAATGGTAAAAACTTACTCCGCACACGATCTTGCCCTATAAGTGGCAAACAATCCTCTTATTCTACTTATGATAAACGGAAAATGCATTTTATAATTTGAAACTGCTAACAGACATCCTTAAGAAAAAAAAATATTACTACCAAGTAGTAATAGATTTATTTTTTTCAATAGAAAATATCCTGGGCACTATTCTAATCCATTAATTGCTCTTGGTGGTTTTTGCGCCAACATTGTTTTCCTCCTGATCCGCATCTCCTGCAAAAAATTAACAAATTATATGGACTTTGCGTGCTGATTTAATTTGCCAATTGTGAAAGTACATTAATGCAAAATGGATAGATGCAGAGGGTAATTCCAACTAATTAAATTACGCAAATTTATTGACGGAATAATCTGGTTACTTCTGCTGATAATTCTCCGATCGAATTTAGTATCAAAAATCGTATAAAAATTAGACATATTAGGTATTGATTTGTTAGATTAACGATCATAACTTGATAAGATGAAGTGTGTGCAAGTAAGCGGTGCATTGAACCTTTGACCTCCTCTTATAAGAAGGATGATGCCAACCCGACCAGAAAATGATATCATTGGGACCGAGAAAGTTTTATATTTTTTAATTTCAAAATAATTAAACTTGAGTTTTGTCCACAAAATTCATATACACAAAAAATATTTTGTTTATGTGCAAGTCACTTAATTGAAATATTTTTTGCAAACCATTTGAAAACGACTTATAAGATAAAAAATAACATAAAAATTATCAAGCAAATAAACTAGTATATGAAAAAATTTCAAAATCGTAAAATTATGTAATCATTCTATATGTTTATTCACTTTAAAGATGTTCTAATGTATTCACTTACCTTGCGCCGTCGGACCTTCTGCCGGCGGCGGTGCGACGTGTCCTCCGCACGTGGCTTGGCATGTGATTATTATGGTCAAGGGGTCTTTTCCTTTGGACAACAAGTCTGCTGCACACGTAAAGAAACACTTCCAATACTCTACCCCTCGGTGATGACCCTCGGGCAACGGCAG
Organism: Hypericum androsaemum; assembly: GCA_963995505.1. NCBI lineage: Eukaryota > Viridiplantae > Streptophyta > Magnoliopsida > Malpighiales > Hypericaceae > Hypericum > Hypericum androsaemum. The sequence continues at coordinate 11,088,795 of OZ023193.1, read as the reverse complement.
CTCGCCAGTGGTGGGCCTGGCCAGGACAACTGTAGCCGTTAGATCAAGGAGGATGAACCCCATGATCAGGGCCATTATGGTCATTCTCACTCCCATGGTGTACCTAGCCATTTGGTGATTTGTCTAATTTAATCTCTGACAAGTTTGGTTGGTTTTTTAAAGATAAGATGGTGTTACGTGGTGTGTGGTTGGTGAATTTATAATGGGGCGAGACATTAATGCTTGGGTTTAATTTGGTATGGAGGGGATAACGGCAGATCTTTGTCTTTATAATTTAAATATGGCAAGTAATATTCTTTGTAAAAAATAATATGGAAAGTAATGATTATAATCGGGGTGGAAATGGTAGTAAGAGATTCACATTTCACAACTGTGTAAGTGAGATGCTTTGACCTTTTATATTTTTGGGCAAAATACACTTTAGTATAATATATTTGACAGTTTGACACATATAGTCCCGTGATTTAACATTAATCAATTAGGTCCTAGCAGTTTCAAAGGTCCTCGTGTTCCCCCTAAAAATGACAGACAAGTGAAACATGAGATCTAATTGGATGAGTTTTAAACCAAAATATTATATTTTTTTATACCATCGGTGATTCGTATACTCACTTAGCTGACTAATCTAGGTTCAAATCGAGTTGACTAATCTAGGTTCAAATCGAGTGAAGCATGTGAAAGGTGACAAAGTTCTGCTAAAATTATTTAATAGTGACATTTTCGCAAAACCTCAAACTCGAGATCTCTTGATTAAGATAAAAAATTTATTTACTAGTTGATCTAAGTATCTGTTAATTTTAGACAACTTATATGGTCATTATACGAAAGTATTCGTAATTTAAGAAAAATATTCTTTTTTACATAATTGAATGCAAATACCAAACATAATATGTTATCCAGAGAATTAATGACATGATTTTAAAATTTTATCGCACCACTAATTTGATCCAATACACCAATAAGAATAAACAGAAGAGATTGTAGAATTTGTTGATATACAAATCTGGAAGAATTCAATATATAATTTATTGCAAATACCAAAGGTTATAAGAATTAGAGGAAATTATTTCCATGTTTAAAAAAATTGTGCGGCTCATGAGATCCGATACGCCAATAAGAATGTTGAGGCGTAAAATAGAATGTTTGGATTATTGAACTTTGATTTGCGAATCTGGCAGAATTGAATGCAAATACCAAGAGTTGTAGGTTTTACAGGAAAATAGTTCCAAAGTTTTTTAGAAAAATTGTATACCACTAATTATATTCAATACATTAATACGAATAATATTATAGAATTCAATTTTCGAATCTGACAAGATTCACATCTTTTGCTTCACTGCAAGTTTGCAAGGAAAATATGGAGCTATTTTTCCAAGCTTATGAGAACGATTTGGTGCATTCCATACTCTTTAGCAGGGGAGGTTCTATGGGGACAAGGGTAGTTCCCAAATTTGGGGACTAAATGAGAGATTATAGTAATTTAGGTATTAATAAAGTAGTTAAGAGTAGAATTGGAAAACTAATAAAAACAAAAGGAGAGGTAGAAAATTAGTTGGCACACTTTTTTATGGAAAGACTAAAAAGATAAAAAAAATTTAAACCAATCTCACGTGAAAAGAGGAAGGGACTTTTTCTCTCTCTTTAAATTATTGTGAACTTCAAAAATCCTACCAACTACCAGATTTTTTTAAATAAACTCAAAGAACCAAAGAATGAAAATTCAATAGAAAATCAATATCACTAAATTCGAAAACCAATATTACTACGTTCGGAAACCAATATCACTGCGTTCGGAAACCAATATCACTCCTTTCGAAAATCAATATCACTACATTCGCAAACCAATATCACTACCTTCAGAAAACAATATCACTACGTTCGAAACCAATATCACTACGTTCGGAAAACCAATATCACTACGTTCAGAAACCAATATCACAATGTTTGGAAACCAATTCACCACATTCGAAAATCAATATCAACACATTCGAAAACCAATATATCACCACGTTCGAAAACTAATATCCTTATAGACAAAAACCAATAGCATTACTTACTCAAACCAATATCATTACAGACTCAAACCAATATCATTTCAGACTCAAACTAATATCATTAAAGACTAAAACCAATATCAATACATACTCAAACTAATATCAGTACAAACTGAAACTAATGTCATTAGAGACTAAAATTAATATCAATATATACTCAAACCAATATGAGTACAGACTAAAATCAACATCAATACAGACTTAAACCAATATCAACACATACTCGAACCAATATCATTACATACTCAAACTAAACAAAAGAGGTCACGAAAATCAATATCACCACATTCGAAAATCAATATCACCACATTCAAAAACCAATATCACTACAGTAAAGAACCAATGCCAATACATTCGGAAATCAATATCAATGCAGACTAAAACCAACATACTAAAACCAATATCAATACAGACTCAAACCAATATCATTACATATGAAAACCAATATCACTACATATGAAAATCAATATCAGTAAAGACTAAAACCAATGTCAATACGTACTCAAACCAATATCAATACATACTCAAACCAATATTATTAGCAATTGAAACCAATAACAGTATAGAGTAAAACCAATATCAGTATAGACCAAAACCAATATCAGTATGTACTCAAACCAATATCATTAAATCTGAAAATCAATATTAATACATACTCAAACTAATATTATTAGCAACTGAAACCAATATCATACAGACTAAAAATGGAGGAGCTCGATCTCATCCTCGTCGATCCACAGCCGCTGGAACAGCAGCCGCATCTCGTCTAGCGAGAGGGGCTTCCGGTCGAGCTGTAGCGGGGAGGGGAGGACGACCGTGTCGTAGGAGGTGGGGCGGAGGTCTTCCTCGTCGTCATCGTCATCCATAGTCCTCGAGGTCGTCATGGAACTGGGACGATCGATCGTCATCGTCGAGATCGAAGATGGCATCGTGTTGCTGAGACACCATCAGATTTGGGGGAGATTGGATGTGTGTGTGAGAGAGAGAGAGAGAGAGAGAGAGAGAGAGAGAGAGAGAGAAGAAGAAGAAGAAGAAGAAGAAGAAGAAGAAGAAGAAGAGGAAGAGACGTGGGAGATGGTGGGTTGTGTTTAAAAAGGTTAAAATAGATGGGGTGAAAAATCTAGTTGATATGAGATGGGTAAAAGGTCAAAAGTACCCTTGATGGTGTGGCTTGGTTGAGGGCAATCTGATGAAAGGGATTTTGATTTTGCGGCAATCACGTGGGGGATATGTTACATCAGGAATAAAGTTATTTTTTAGGAGGAGTCACCGTCGGTGGATATGCTATCAATCGGGTACTCTTTTACACACAAGAATAACTAATCTTGTTAAATTCGATCAAGGTTTTATATAACCAAGATCTAATTCTGTATTTGACTTGCGAAGGTCAAATTAGTCAGAATTATGGCAAACTTGTGATTATCTGGGCTAATTTGATAAGCGTTATTGTAATATATGTAACTATTTTAGAGATTAATACAAAATTTATTGATAAAAAAATTAAGATTCACTGAGTCAAATTATTTATAGGTTTTACATGAAATTAATTCCAAATAATTATTGTATCACAACCCGAGCACTTGTACTAACGATATAAAGAAATGGTAAATATTGAGTTTGGTGTGATGTGTTGAAATCTGACAAAATTCTACTTATTAAAAAAATAATTATTGTACCACTAATTAGATTCATTACACCAATAAGAATGGATATAATATAACGTTTACATTATATAGTTTTGATTTACGAATTTGGAAGTACTCGATACAGAATTGAATGCAAATACCAAAAGTTATAGGTCTTACGGGAAATTAATTCCGAAAAATGCTGTACCACTAATAATGTTCAATACACCAATACAAATTCCAAAATCAAACACAATCTCGTTTCATCTTGCATTTCAATTTTCCCATAAAGGTCTTTTTTATGAGTAAATTTTCTTTATTAATTATAGTAATATTAACACCATTATCGAACTCCTATATGAGTAATAACTCCCTCATACGAGGTTGTATCCGAAAACTTGACTGAAATTTTATCGCCATAAAATTTGTTGGGAAAAACGGGCATAGAAAAAATAGCTCCCTCGATAAACCATTGCTCATAAAAATCTTTGTGCATCCGGGCAATTTTACAAACTCATACGTGTTATTCTGCCCAAAGAACTCATGTCCTACTCTACATAATCTCTGTATTCTAGAATTTCCCTTAAGCTCTTCAACTCTTCCTTTTTAGTAACAAGAACATAACGAGAGCTAGAATATCTGGTCAACATTTTCTTTTATCTTATTGACTTTTTCTGTTGGTCATCCACATCATACTGTGAGGTTGTTTCGATGGCCTGAGAAGGTCGCTTTAGAAACTTGCTCAACATTTTTTATACTAGTGGTAATTAGGAAGTCTGTTAGTCATTTGTGCCACATATTTGGTTACTTTGAATCTTCAATTCCGTTCAGCTCATCTCCTAACAAAACTTAAATATTGTAAAGAGTACGTGGCATTTTCCTCTGGTCGTTAGTGGAGATCCCGTGGTCATCTTCCATCCTTTGTCCCCAAAATGACTATAAAAATTAGCAGCGTTCATGGCATGTGTAAATATTAGATTTTGACGCAGGAATATGTTTGACACTCTTAATATCAACTTATGGCCAACATCCACTAACGGCAATCATTATTGTTCGTTCTAACCTTGTCAAAATCTCTGTTAAGCACGCGATGAATATCTCATTATGGAGAATTATATGGTATGATGCAACAAATTGAATACCCATTGTGTGGTAACTCTGTAGTTATCTCCTTTCGCTAGTCATCTCAAGAAGCCCAATAAGTTTATTTTAACGACTCTCACTTTGCCATAATAGTAACATTTCATCATCTCTCTATTTTTATCTCTCTAAACAAGGGCTCGTTGTTAGAATTCTTCTCTGAGTTTCTTCATCTATGATACTATCTTTAATCATAGATAAGGTTAACTTTGAAGAATAGTTGGTAAGAGAAAACTTTAAGCATCTCTCAACTTTATGTTATATGTTGCTTTATTTACTGATAATTCACAACCGAATATGATTTTAGATCATATAAATGATGGCGGTTGAAATGATATCAACATCTTTGTATCTACAATCATGAACTAATACGAAGTAGAAATTAGGTCTTATAAATATAAGGTAGCTCTTACAACCATAAATTATTAATTCAAAACTATTCTGAAACAAGTTTCAATTCAAAATACTATTTCAAAAAATTCACACCACTTATAAGTTATACCTATTGGTCAAACATCAAAATCTACAAGTCTCTTATGACGTCGAATATGGACATTGATTTTTGTTCAAATTTATGTTTAGTGGAAGAAACAGTACAAAATTAGAAGTTTGTTTTAGTCCACCTCTAAATTTTCGTCCCATTTTTTTCCATAGACCAGAAAATTCTCTCCCATGACAAAATTTCTTGTGATATTCTTTATCGTATTATCCTAAACTCTTTTCTTTTTTATTTTTTTCATCATGTTTAACCAAATTAAGAATGACCCTTTTATCTAATATGTGATTTCTATGTCCGACTATTTTGTGCAAGAAATTGTTTGCACAAAATTGAAAGTTTGTCCTAGCCCATCTCCAAATTCTTGTCTCATCTTTTTTTATGGGCAATTTTTTTTTGTCAAATGACAAAAAAAATTTGTGATATTCTTTTACCATATTACCCCAAACTTTTTTTTAAAATTTTTCACGATGTTGAACTCAATTAAGAATGAACGTTTTATCTAATATATAGTGAAATAGTTTATTCATATATTTAATTAAAAACATATATATTTGTCAAATTATGTGACATATATTCAAGATATTCGCATGACATTTTATTTGCTATGAATAATTTTTAATGGCATTTTATTCTAATGAAATTACACATGACATGTTGTTTCATTAATTAGATAGGTATCCAAAATTTTTTTTGGATATCATATAGTTTTTTGTTCGGATACAAATACCAAAAAATATTAGTTTGAATATTTTAGATAGTTGACCTTTGAATACGGATAATGCATTTTTATTATTGTATCTTTGAAAGGCAATTTTGTCTTTAACCAAACTTTAGGGTGAAGTGTTACATGTAACAAACATAAATTGTACACAATGTTTAATCATGTATTGAAGTAACCAAATACGAGATATAACAATTAAAACAAATAGTTTTAACCAATACCATTTTTTTGGTAAGTAAATTTCTTTATTAAAAAATATAAGGTAATAATATTTACACCACAGTAGCTCCTCCAATCAGAACACCCCCCCCCCCCCAGTACAAGAGTTATAGCTGAAACCTTTTATCGTAAAACTTAAAGGAGAAAAACGACAATAAAAAAAAGAGATGCCTCGCTAACATTGCGATGCAAATCGACTACTCGTTTTCCTAATAGTAAACAAACTCGTTATAATCCATAATATAACCCTTGGAAATGCTACATTCCACCCTATCTTGAAGGCAATCTACAACGCTAAGAACAAGATTGATGCCCAAATAAAGCAGTCTCACAATCGTGGATTTCTCCGTATCGTTATTTATCCAGTTTTTTTTTTCTTTTCTAGCTTACACACAAGAAATACCAAACACACTTTTATGACAGTTGAACATGGAGAAAACTTCAAATTTTACGAGTCTTTTGCAACGTCCAAACAATGAAAATCTTATAACCAAGTCTCTTCTATTTTTTTTATGTCAAAGAGTTTTCACCTATAATAACGTCAAACCAATTGCGGGATTTAAATAAAATGCGGAAAATACTGGTTTTCAGATCGACGAAATAAAGATTCAATGTTGAAAGTGCAATACCAATTATTTTTAAAATTCGGGTTTTAACATAATGTCACAAAATTTTGTCAAATTCAACATTTTCTTCGGTGTGTATGTTGGAAAAAAAAAACAAGTTAAAAAAATTAGAGAAAGTGACGAAACAACAATGATTGAAAAAACGAACCTCGAAGATTCTTCCCCCCATTGGTGTTTCACATGGGTGTTTTAAAAATAAATAAATATTATTAATTATATTTAGTATTAAAATATCTAATAATTATAAATATAATCTAATTTTAATTCAAACTTTATAATTTATATGTATAAAAATCATAATTTAATCGCTTTTAGTCTAATAAAATAAAATGTATATGTTTTGAAAAATATATATATTTTTGACTATTTTGATTGAACCGAGTTCAATTGTGTGAATCGGTTGAATCTATGATTAATGTCACTATTCATGTTTAGACACAAAATGACCCGGACTTGGTCTCGAATTGGGTCAGACCGCTGATCGAACTCCATTTTATAAAATTTACAAAACAGAGAGAAAAAAAAAAGAATGGAAAATCGAGTGACACACTCCTCACCTCTCCAATCTCGTGGGTGTACTAGAACCTTCAGGATCTCAAAGTGAAAGGCTTTGCTAGGGTTTAAGCCTCACCCGCCAAATTCCCCTAAATTAGGAGAGAGAGGTTAAACCCTAATAAAAGAAAAAAGCCCCCAAATTGAGGGAGGACCGTAGGCTCAAACCCTAGGGACTAAATTTAATTCAATTGACTTCGATCGAATTTTTCTAGCGGATTCCCAAGAAATGGCACGCTCCAGTGGCCCCAAGCTCGTGGCTTGGTTATCTCGGCGCCCCCTCTCCTCTCCCGTCCTCCGTGATCTTACCAATTCGGTACCCTTCGTTGGTTGGTCGTAAAGTTCCAATCTTTTTGGGGTTTGGGGGTCTAATTTTTTGAATAATTTTGTGGGTTACAGGCGTCTCAAGGTTTAATTAATGGGAGTTATCGAGGTTTGGCTTCTGGGTGCATTGGCAATCACATTCCCAAGAACGGTCCTCGCGGTAAATTTCGATTCTTTTGTTAGCTGTGTGTATATTAGAGACGGTTTTCTGTCTTCTCGATTGTTTGTAGCTTAAGACACTTCTTTTGTTGAATTGGATTGTTACTTGCAGCTAGTAGTAAGAACTTGTTCCGATTGGGGGCAACATACTTCAGTTTTGGAGCAACCAGATTAATACACAGCTCCGGTATTCCCCCTTTTTCTCGAGTCTTGTAAATGTTGGATTGTTACTCTGTGAGTACATTAGTATTGAGGTTGCCACTTATCTGTGGTACAGCTTCCATGTCGAGAGATTATTATGATATGCTCGGTGTTAGCAAGGATGCCAGCTCTTCTGAATTAAAGAAAGCCTTCTATACGGTACGTGTGTAAGTTGTTGCATTTTTTTCAGATGCTGTATTGTCTGCCATGTTTTTCTTCGTGCAAATTGATGTTTTTCATCTTCTGTTCCTTTGGTTCTTGCTGCAGGCAGCAAAGGAGGTACATCCTGATGTGAACAAAGATGACCCTGAGGCTGCCAAGAAAATGCAAGAACTCCAAGAAGCATACGAGGTGATTGTGTGTGCCTGAATCTTGTGCATACTTGCTGGTTGAGGTACAATTTCTTGAGGTTCTAAATCATCTTTTTCCTTGCATGCAGGTTTTGAAGGATGACGAAAAACGTCAACTGTACGATCAGGTTTGTTGATCATGCAGTCATTTCTCCCTTGGTGATTCCTAATGTAGTGACCTGAGCATTGACGTCATTTCTGAAAACAAGCAACCACCTTGCACTAGTGCATATTTTTTTTATTGGTTGCATAAGGAATGTTAAGTTGGCAATTGAGGCACTTGAATCTTACGTCCCAAAAACACCAAATCCGGGGATTTGGTGTTCTTAGGAAGGACCCAGATACTCGGTTTAAACCTTTAGATCACTTGCACCAACATTTTTTAGTGCTTTCAGATTTTAGGAAACAAAATCCTTTGAGTAGATGACGGTAAAGCGGCGGGTTGAAAAAATGTGGATGAAAAGTTTTGTGCTGTACCAAATGGTGTGATGTACTTGGTCGTCTTGATTTGGTGATATCTGCCCTATGTCCCATCATTTATAATTTTCAAGCACAGGCTAGGAGAATAGAAATCTAGAAAATCATTTGTAACTTACGGACAGATGGGACAAGAACTGAAGTTGTCTGCCAGTTGATTGAACTTAAATGAAAAAAGTTATAGCTGTTCGGGGTCAAACTCTTTAACCCCAGTGTAACTGATAGAAATTTGGTCAAATCAGATGAATGCTACAGGATCTTTGATGTCTGATTAGGTGGGGTTATGTAATAATATGTATTTGTGCTTCTTTTGAGTCCAACGTCTCCGCAGATTTCTTTTTCTTGTGATATTTGATTATGTTATTGACCTCTATCTTGGTCTCTTTGCTGACACTGCTAAATGAATTACGTGAAGCTTGGCCATGATGCATATAAAAATCAACAAGATGGGGGAAATGGTTTTCATCCTGGAGCGGGCTTCAACCCATTTGGAGGAATGGAAAATGTAATGAGGCCTTGTCTTTTTTTTCCTGTTAGCTATATTCTATTCTGTTAAATGTTTGCTTTTCTTTTGGTTATGTTTTTTTCTTCGGATTAATGGTTTGCTTCCATTAAAAAATAATTTTTGATCAGGAATGAATTGTCTATACCTCCAGGGTATTGCTTTGTCTTTTACCAGAGTTACAATGTCACTTTGGATTCAATTGTGGCAAGTAGGCAATAGTTGCATGTACTCATGGCGAGGCATATTGTAGCATTAGGCTTGTGTTTGCCTTTTGAATTTGATTGAGTTTTTGGATCTATTTGCAATTTCAGCATCATTCTGAATGTATCTCTAGAGAATATAGACTCGTAAAACAGCTTTGTTTGTGCAGCAATAGTGTATTCTTGCTTCATGTCTCTTCGGTCTCTAACATAACTATTTCTTTCGACTTGATGGAGACCAGATATTCAATATGTTCAGGCAGAAGGTTGGCGGCGAAGATGTCAAGGTTCTCTACTGTGTCCTATATAAATCTGATAATCACGCTAAAGCTCTACTGCTTCTTTATTTTTTTAATCTCGATTCTTTGTGCAGGTGGCTATTGATATATCCTTCATGGAAGCTGTCCAGGGATGCTCAAAAACTGTTGCATTTCAAACTGATGTGCACTGTGAATCATGTCGTATGTTTCTTTCCTCCACATCTAGCTTTTGCAACTTGTCAGATTCAGCTTCTCGTAGTTTTCTGTCACTCAGCATCTTGTCAATATATGGTTTGATCTACTGACGTGTTGATATTTTGTACTTGTACAGGTGGAGAAGGAGTCCCTCCTGGTGTGAAACCTCAAACTTGTAAGCGGTGTAAAGGAAGCGGCGTGGTTAGTTTTTCTTATAAGAAGATCGATGTAGGTTGCAGTTTTTCTCATGGACAGCTATTTACTATGAAACTTCTGCATTTACAGGTTAACATGCAACAAGGTTTTTTCAATCTCCAGATTGACTGTAATCAATGTGGTGGAACAGGAAAAACTGTATCGGTACGAGCTGGAGCAACACCAGTTTCCTTTCCTTTTTTAAAAAAACATGTGATCCTATTTTTTTGTATGCTACTGGTTAAGTTTCTGTTGGCTGTTAGGAAATAATATAAAATCTAACTACAGAATTCCTCTGTTTTTTCGGTTGATGTTTCTGGAATCATAAAAAGTACAGTTAAACCAAAGATAATTGTCCACTAGTAGATTACTTTAATCTCTGAGGATATTGTAGGGATAGCTTTGAACAAAAAGTTGCAGGGGTTGCTTTGTTTCGCCAGCAACTAAAATGTTGTATGATTTACACTGCAGAGTTTTTGCCGGTCGTGTGGTGGCCGCAAGGTTGTAAAAGGATCGAAGACAGTGAAGCTAGATATTATGGCTGGTACGTATTCTTCTTGAAGCCACTAGTGAAATATTTTGGCCTGTTATCATTTACTTTCCTTTCTGAATGGATAAGATAATATAATCCGGTTAATTGTAAGATGACTGCAAAATTGTGTTCATTTGTGCTCCTTTGTGTGCATAATGAGGGCTCTTTAATTGACGGTCAAGGTTCTTAAACACCCGTAGAATGACACTCCTTGCTTGTAACATTGTTTAAGGTGTATTCCTAAGCTGCAGTGAAACCATTGCTGATTTTTCTTAGATACTTCTCTAGCTATTTGCCATTGGTGCTGCCTCCCTTGTAATGCTGTTGATTTTGTGGCCTTGTTTTGAGTGTTTTGTGTATGTTCTGCCTTTGAGCTAAAGGTTGATTGCAATTTTCAGGTGTTGATGACAGCGATACTATTAAAGTTCCAAGAAGTGGCGGAGCAGATCCAGAAAAAAACCAACCTGGTGATCTTTTTGTAACCATCAAGGTGATTAATCATACGTCACTTGGAGTCATCTGTTCTCTTCAATGCTGTAATCACAATTTTTTAGATCTACCCAGTTTCTTCTGGGCATATTTGGCAGGCCTACAATAGTGTTAGGATTTGTATGGATGAGATTAGCAGTACCCTTATGTATCCATACTGTCAAAGACACTGATACGGTTTATTGTCCTACCTACTCCTAGGTGAGGGAGGACCCGCTGTTCCGCAGAGAAGGCTCAAACATCCATGTTGATGCTAATTTAAGCATTACTCAGGTAAAATATCTCGCATGATGTTTATTTGTACACATTTTCTTTTCTTCTTCATGCCGTAAGATATGATAATTCAAGTTGCACCGAATTGCTGTCTGATACTTGGTTATGTTACTCTTCAGGCATTATTGGGGGGAACTGTTCAGGTCCCTACCCTCACAGGAGATGTCGTACTTAAGGTTTGTTCAGATTGTCTTGTTCAAAATATCCCGGTAATGAGGATGGTGTTGAAGGTATCAGTTTTTTACTTTTCTCCTTTGTGTTTCAGGTTCGCGCCGGCACCCAACCTGGCCAAAAGGTTGTTCTGAAAAAGAAAGGTCTGGGATCTGTTCTTTACGTATTCAATAAGTTTTCCTATGTTCTTCCATGCTTGTTTGACTCTCCTGAAGCACAAGTTGACTTATTGTTGCAATCTCTGTTAAGGACTTAAACTTAATTGTCGTTTTGTAGGAGTGAATTCTGCAGATTAACTTGTGATTGGAATATAATTTCTGTTTAGTAGCTGTTACTAACTTCTTTTGGTTCTCATGTGACAGGGATTAAAGCTCGGGGCTCGTACTCATTTGGTGATCAATTTGTACACTTCAATGTCAGCATTCCATCGTAGGTTTTCTTCTCTGTCAAACTATCTGACCTCGTATCCTGTTATGGTGTTCATTAAAGGCCCAATAGGCCGGTGCATTGCATAACAAGGGGAAATCTTCCCATTTCATTACCCTAGATCTCAGGACCTAGGGATTACCATTTTGGTAATGCCTCGAGGCATTTGATGTCGTACTTTAGGTTTACATATTCTCCGATTTGGTCTTTCTCCTGCAACATGGTTGGTGATTATTGTTGTGTGACAGCGAGACCCCACTATGCTTCGTAATGGAAATTTTTTTATTTGTTTGCAGAAACCTGACGGAGAGACAACGTGAATTGATCGAAGAATTTGCCAAAGAAGAACGAGGTGAAGATGGTAAGCGTGCTGCTGGGGCATCTGGTTAAGAACCGGCGCCTGATGATGCACACCCTTGAAGTTGGTCAACCAAGTGTTTATATTCAAGTGTAACTTCCATCACAAGGAACTGAGGTGTTTTGAGAAGGTATTGGTTATAGCTAGCCCCAGTTCCTCATTCTTACTATTCTAAAGAAAACATTTAGCTACTTTTCGGGCGAGATGAAAGCGCAAGAAACGTCTCCTCGGATGATCCTCCCTCAAAGGCGGAAGAGAGTCGGATACCGTGATGGCGGTGGCTATCTTCCCCTGCTGGGAGTAGATTACGTAATAGAATTTGTCTACCTGTAGCTTTGTTCTTCATGGAATTTCTAGGATGGCCAACAAGCATAAGAAAGGAAGAGGCGCCAACTTTATTGAAAGCCGCAAGCAAACCTGTGTAATTCTTGTGTTATCCTTTCCGCAAGCAAACCTGTGTAATTCTTGTGTTATCCTTGGGGGAACCAGATTAATTCACCATATCCATTTCTTCTTCAGTTCTGAGCCAAAATCTCTGTTGAGAAGTTATTTAACGACGATCACGTTCTTGCTGCAGATTGGGATGTTCTGCTGATTATGGTTAAAACTTTACAATCAAATTTCCGTCACCTACTTTTTCTTCTCTCTTCTTTCTTCCCACATCTCTCCTCTGATTCGTGACCGTGTTCCGGACGAAGAGCGGATGTCGGAACTCTCTCAACCTTTGTTTAGCTTGATGTTACTAAGGGGATGGATTCGGTGCTACTGGGGTCAAGCAACACAAATTTGATAAGGACACACTAGAAAAAAACGACGTTAAACCAGTTTTTTGCCTGATGTGTTGTTGTTTTGCGGGCGAATCAGCGCAGTCCCGTGGGAGGTGGCGGAGGGAGCTGCTGGATTTAGAAAAACTTAAATTATGGTAGGTGGAATCCAAGGTGCGACCATCAGCAGGAGTTGTACCTTCGTTAAGCACCGGAACACATTCGTTCATCGTATGTGGAATATCAGTGACTCCAAACAATATCCATTCCGGATTTCTTTTTCTCGTATGAGCTTGTGAAGGTATGTACAAACTACCCCCTCATCAAGTTACTACAGGATAAATAATGAGCGATAAAAAACTTGTATTCAATTAAAAAAGTCTTGTGAATTTAGAAAACACCAATGAAAGAACCGTCCCTAAAATAGGGTTTCACATTGCTCGATTCTGAATAACAAATAATTGGATACAGATTTGGCAACCAATTTAGCATGAAACCAAGTGTGGTCGTTAGCATCAGGTGACAACTTTTCTGGTGTCCCAAGCAAGAGCTTCATAGAGTTGAGCTCTTTCCAAACCATTATTAAGATTATTGGCAAACAAGTTGTAAATAATGACATACAGTTGAACAAGTTCAGCAATTTGTTTATTTTTTTCTGTTGTGCTGAAAACAACACCAACCAAAAAATCCGTTGTCTTGTAACGTTGTGAGCCTGACTGACTAGACTGATCATCCTATGGTCCAGGTTTATTTCAAGGTTGGACTACAAACAATGTTTTCATCTCAGCACCCTAAATCTTCCGAGAGCACGAGATGCTTCTCGTCTCGCAAAAATGAATGGCGAGCCGCTCCTTCCGTCGACACGCTGTGTCAAAATTTTCAGCCTCGGTGACAGCCGAATCAATCTCTCTTCTTTTCTCTGCGCAACAAGTACCGGAAACAAGTCTCCGGTGCAGAACTTCACGTTGCAGCTTTAGCCTTTGCTTTCTGCTTTTTGGTATCCAGTGCCAGACCTTTACCCAGTCCCAGTGGAGCCTGGTCTTCCTGGGCAGAAGGTTGGTTCTTTTTCATGTCAACTGCAACATTAGATAGTTGGCTCTCCGGTTCCTTCTTTATCCCATTCGCTTCCCCATTCTCAACTACGGTGGCATCAGGTGCCCCTCCTGCATTGATAATATTGAGGAGCTGAGTTAATGGAGCCACGGCTTGGACAGGAACACCGTGCGGACGAATCGACAGGCCCTTGGCTGCTGCTTTTTTCCGGACTTCAGCAACAGCACGGGCAGCTCTTTCATCTACTCCTCTCCCTCGTGGAAGGGTATCACCAATCAACGCTGCATCCCGTGACATGTTGCCGGAACTCCCAGATCCTCCAGCTACTGCAGCGGCTTGGACTGCATGCATCAGTTCCGGATTCGCCTGCAACGTCAAGAAACGCATCAGATGAAACAGATTTAACAAAACAGGGACATAAACGATCAAATAAAGGAGTGGACCGCAACGTGCAGTTTGATAAGTTACTGATTCACCCTATGAAGAAACTGCAAGACATCAAGCAAAGAAGATGGATCAAAACTTGGGGTGACCAATTGGTTTAGCTCATGGTTGGGTCAGAAAATAAGTTGAGTGATTTTTTCCAGAATATCTCAAATAGCTTGTCTGGGTAGAAAACTAAAGTTGCAGAAAACCAAGGAGAAACTGACCTTCAAGATATCGAGTGCTTTCTGAGCAGAAGCCACATTTAAAGCCTGACCTTTCTGCTTCTGTGCGTTCCTCTATCAACAGAAGTTTCACCAGGTTTAAGAATGACTTCAGGAAAAAAAAAGTTAAAAAGATGTTATACCTTAAGAATTACCTCAAGCTCTCGCATCTTGAATGTCTTCATCCAGTTTAGGGAGTCACGTGTTCTCGAATCATCTTCGCCCAGTTGCTTGACTAGTATATCATAAGTGTTCTTCTCATGCTGCATTAAACAAGGGAACTTGAGTCATATAATTGCAGTTTTGTCCTATAGAGGCGGAAGATGATTTTTTTTTGGCTAAATTTAGAGGCATAAGATGACCAGGCAAATCTTTTAGTACATGCCTGGTGTGACAACTTGAAGGCACCCATACAATTAAATGCAATGGCCAGAGCATGATAGCACACAGCAGTTTGGATATGTTCCGCGCCCAGAAGTCTCTCGTTCTTTTTTAAGGCCTCTTGCAGATAGCGAAGAGCAGTGTCCATCTTTCCAATGTCTTGGTACATCATTGCGATATTTATGAAGGTTGCAGCCACATCAGGATGATCAGGGCCAGATGACAAGCTCAATAACAGGAGTGCACGGGACATGTGCCGCAGTGCAAGTTCTGATTGGTTGAGTCCATGGTAGAATAGAGCCATATTGCCATAACTACAACACCATAAAAGTGATTTGAGTTGGCCAAATGTTTTAACCATATACAAATAACTTGAATTTTGAACACACCAAGAGAGTCATTTCAAGCAACCACGCGAGGCTTTCAGAAAAATTCAGCATATCCGTCAATGAGAACGTGAGCAAGGGCCATGAAATTTTACCTATGCGCTGTATCAGGATGGTCTAACCCCAGGCATCGCTCATTTATAATTAATTCTTTATGCTGTTGAATAATCGCCCCGCCCATATCTCCAGCATGATATAGAACCATAGCAAGATACCTGGAAAGATGAGAATTTAACAAATGTTGGGACTATCATTTTAACCAAAAAGATATATAGCGGTAGAGAAACAAGGATTATTTTAACTACCTGCAACAGTTGGCTACCTCCCGATGCATTGGACCAGTCACCTGCAAGGCATTATAAGATCAATATGTTTAGGGCCAAAACCTTCTTGATGATATTACCAAGAAAACAGAACAAACATGCCTGTTGAAGGATTGAAAATGCCTCGGAGAATAATGAGTAGGCTTCATTAAGCATTCCCTGAAGCAAAGGAGACGGAATCAGATAGAGACACAAAAGGCATCACGCTTGCAAAGATCACAACGCTAACATTGAAGGAACACGTCGAGTTCTCCCACGGAGTTGTTTATATTTTATTAGATAACAAAACTAGGTCTGCTGATCAGCCACATCTGTCCATTCTACTAAGAGAAAGCCGATTATAGAGAAAGTCCCATTAAAGATCTTTCCTCCATAAAAAAGAGATGATTGAACTCGAAGTTATACCACGGTTTGTTGTAGGATGGTCCTCGGATATTTTAGGGAGCCCTTAAATTAAAACTTCATTTACAATAAATGATGACACATTAAAAAGTAGGCTCTTCTATCACAGTTAACATGCAGTTTGATAAAAACTGATCAAGACAATGCATAGTGCATACCTCTGCAAGCTGGACTTTTCCAGTTTCTACGAGCTCCTTTGCTTCCGAACAAACTGGAACGGAATGCTTAACCACAGGCAGGAGATCCATAATATCTGAGGTTTCAAAGGGTGTTGCAGCATTGAGGTCATATTTATGAGCTGCAACAGTGATGCCCACCTGTAAATGAAATAAAGCCAAAGAAAACAGATCAAGTATTGCTAGCTCACTCCAAATTTAACAACTCAATGCAACTACTGTCATTGTAAGTGAAGTGACCAGTAACAAAAAGCTTCGATGGAGAACTCAAATGCAACAAAAACTTGCAGATCAAAGAGAGAGAGATTATGCTTGTTGTCAATATAAAAAGAAGTTTTATATGAGAATTACGAGTAACCTAAATCAAATGGATCAAAGAAAGATCTTGGTTACCTTTTGGCACAGATTGCGTAGTACAGAAACCTGCTTGACTTTAACTCTTGCATCCTCTTGCAGCTCAAACTAGAACAAGCATCACAATCAAAGTTGCACCAAATAATATTGTGTAGTAAATTGTAGCACCACGATTTTATGCAAATCCCTGGAGTGAGGTCAATATTATTTTCTGTAAACCGACCGTAAGTTTCTACAAATTGGACATAGCCTCAAATCCACCACATTATCCTTTTTTTCTTTCCTAGTCACAAAGTCTATGTTCTTTTCCTTCATGAAAGCCAGCACAAAGTTCTCGAGAAGTAAGCTTTGTGATGACACTTCAAGATGGAAAGAGTTGTCATCAGGCTAGTTTCAAGCAAGCACTATGGCGGAGAGGAGCATGTCAGCGCTATGGTGGAGAGTTGATCTTGGCAGTGCAATAGATGATGACAATGAGGTTTTGACATTCTCGCCAATAATATTCATACATTAGAGTCCATGTCAGCATCCTGACATTAAAGACTACAATTTCTCACAGGAGAATTCATTATCCCTAACATTCTATTTTGCCTGATGGATGCTTTACTCATAAAACTAGTGGACTTTTTGCATAAGGTTTTGGTCAGCGGTAGCGGTCATTATGTTCAAATATACAATGCAAGCTTATTTTGTTGAAACAACTATATATCAAACTTCAGTTCCTACAGTAAATTTATTGGAACGCCAGTCTATGAACCAGAGTAAGATACAATCACGTAAATGCATCTCTAGGGAGGAACTGAAAGCGTTACCTGGTATTTAACCTTTGCAAATTCCTTTATATAAGACCAGAGAAGCTCTGAGCTAAGAATCATGTATGATGAGTGATTCTTCCTTGAAGGTGCCACCTTCAACCTTTGTTGGCCTTTAGAAGATTTGCTAGGAGAATTATTGACTGCTTTGTCCTGAAAACATATGAAAGAAGTACTAACTTTTGAATCGGAAACATGATTAGTAAAAACAAGGCTTTCAAATAAAATATCTTATTCCTCAACTTCCACTAATAACGAACCCCTAACAAAAAACAAAAAACTTAGAATAAATTGCAATAAAGCACAGAGCGCAAATACTTTGAACAACCAAAAAGTCCAACCAAACTCGACAACTAATACCTTCTTTTCCGTCTTCAACTGTGAATCATCAGTGGCACCTTTTGAAAGAGCCTTGCAACTTCCAAAGAAGCAATTCAAAAAATGTGAGATTGCGGGTCCAACTTCATGATCCTCGGTCTCTCTGAGAGTATCCTGCAGCGTTTTTTGGTGTGAAGAATTGAGTGCAATAATAAATAAAGATGAAAAAAATGAGTAAGATGCAAAAAGATGCCTGTGGTAGAACTAAAGAATTGAGAACCCAAAGCCACTTAAAATGTTCTGAGCTTCACAGCATGCAAGACATTTTATCATTACCTTTAGAATGTGCTTTGCGGACCTGACTACAATCTCATTTGAGCATAGATCCCAAAGATGAGGCAAATGTTCTGTCCCGTCCGCTACCTAAATACAGAATAAAGTATTGTATCAACCAAGTGCAAACAAAAGATATTAACTTTGTATCGCGGCTCGATTAACTCCAATAGCAGTAACCTACAATCCATAATGAAGAGACATACAATCATTGACATATAGAAAACAGACCACACGGACATGCCTACTAAAATAAAACACTCTCAACCTTTCCAATGTAGCGCACGTTAATTCCATGAGCGTGAAGTGCTTCAGTAAGCGTCTGTCCATCCATTGGCGACACCTCCAGGGTACAGAGATCCTGAATAAACTTTGGAAGGACGGTATCCACTAGATATGAACTAGCCTTCTTCACGTTCCTTTCGTCACTCGCGATCTCCTGATGGCCAAAAAAGAAAACAGAGGATCACTGAGCTGTCTCCAATTTTTCCCAAAAATAAATTATGCAATTTCCTTCTGTTAGCATTGGCCAGGAAACCAAATATCTTAGCCAGAAGAGCACCTCAGCATCCCCAGCCAGCTTAAACTCCGTAAACACATTTGGATTGAAAAGTATTTCTTCATTCGACTCCAAACAACCTCCAGGGCAAGTAACTTCTTCAGCCTTGGCGATTTTCTTTTCATCCTGTCAACAAACAAAAGTAGCTCTCAAACATTTGGTCGGATACACATAGCGAGGATGCAGTATAACTGATCTGCAGTTCACTAAAAACAATACAATGCATGAAACAAGTGTAACCACAAACTTTGTCTGGAAAGAATATTATAACATAAGAAAAATTAATTGCATCAGTAATACCATGAATAAAAGGAATCTTAAAAGGTTAGTTTGATCCAGCAAATCAAATATTACAAGGACATCAGCTAATGCCCAGAATAACTTAGTATAAGAGAAAAGACAAACAAACTTGCCTGAATCAGAACTTGCAATTTCAAAGAGGTGGTCAAGTTGGCCCAATCATGATTAGCAGATTTGAGAATTTACAAGAGGGGAATATTTTAGTAGAGGTCTAGATTTTGTAGAGGGTTGTAATAGGTCCTCTTGACGTACTTGGGTGCACCCCCTTGGTGCCTTTTAATTATATATTCTTATTTAGAAGAAAAAGATAATTAATTGACCAATTTATCCATTTGTTATCTGCTTTTCCATTCTACTAAATAATCCCAGGATGAACTAGGCCATGGCTCAAGGAATCACCCGAAAAAAATGAATCATTAAAGCTTCAACAGGAGGAAAAACTCAAGAGTAGAAGCAAAAGCAGCATGCAAACAGATATAAAGTTCGTAGAATTCTAAGTACGCACAATATGCAAGACATCCTTAGACCACTACCTGATTATCAGGTAAAGCAGCAGAAGTGTTTGCTTCTTTCTTGTCTGCCTCATCAGCACCAGAAGCTTTCAAGGAGTCTACGCTGGCTTGACCCTCTCCATCAGGTTCACTCCTGCTCTTTGCTCTCTCAGCCATTTCAGCCTTTCCAAAGAGCTCCAAACAGAATTAAGAACTAATATTGGGTAACAAGTATAATGCTAATTCGACATGGGAGCATAATGCAAACCTGGCAAAATGCAGCAATCAGCTCTGGCCTCAATACACAAAATCGAGAACCAGGTCCAGTATAGTTTGCATCTCGAGGTGTTACTCTCATCAAATCCAGGAGATAGTGCCTGGTTCAACACATTAACGGATTATCAAACGAGGACGCGAATCAGAGCCAGTGTATAGCATATAGATTAAAGTCTAGACATAGTAAGGCAAGCATGAAAGATTTAGCCAGGCATACGAAGGAATCAAATGGCTATGTAAGAATTCAGCATGCTATACATGCTTTTACTGAAATATCATTTTCCAGAGGGACGAGAATCTATGGGAAGCAGTTAATCACCTGTCATCACTGCCAACAATGCCTTTACATTCTACTGGTGCAGCTAGCTTGAAAACGTTTCCAGATGCATCAAAGACAGCATGTTCCTTTATATGAAGCCGTTTGGCAGCTTCCAGAACCTTGAACAAAAAACATGGTAGTTGAGTACTTGCTTCTTATCTAGTATTTCGCATGTCAAAAAGGTTTCTATGCGAACTTGAAAAACAAAAGCCTCAATTCACAATTTCAGGTTAATGAAAATAGTCAATACCATAAAGCAGTTCACCACCCAAGTAACATTAAAAGAGATGCATTAACTGATGCTGATCTCCATTATTAAAGAACACGAAACATGTAGAGATCATACAGTTCTTACCTTGGAGTGGAATCCTTCATTCCAGCATATCTTTTTGCCATTGTCAACAGAGCCATAGAGAAGAGAGTCAGATTTGTCCCCTTGAAGAATCCCAGGTAAAACACTCTACAAAATGAGAGACAGAGTAAATGGAGGTCAGCAAGACAAGTTAGCTATTGCAGAAGAACACACAAAATTTTGGGTAGGACTAAAAACTAAACTGAGAAGAGAGAGAGAGATCTTCCACTGGATATACCTGTGCAACCACCCTGTGACCCCGGTAATCAATAATGGCCATGGCCAGATTATAAAGTCCAGGGACATCAGCTTCTTGGTAAGCTTTAGTGCCCTTCAGATCATTATTAGCAGAAGCATGTGTAGCCTGCTCACTTTCAGCTACTTGTGTTTCAGCAGGTGGTTGTTGACTTGATTCTGTCCCGTCATCCCCATATGACGACTTCGGTCCGACAGATGTCACACCATTAGCATTTACATGGTCTCCATGCGGAACATTATTACCCCTTTTGGACAAACTAGGTGTACCAGCGGTTTCACTATTCAAGCCGGTATTGCAGGCACCTTTCTTTGATAGCTGTAAGATGTCCGCATCCACAGCAAAACTAAAGAATATATTATTGTGAACATACCTGCAACCATAATAGAAAGCACCATTAGAAAAAAGAAATACTTCACAAACCTCAAAGACTCGAGCACCCTAGACTGACTGGTTCGTATTTAGAGTAACGGTATTTCCAAATGCTACAACCAAGGAGCACCAAAGATAAATGAACATCTAAATGGTGGTCATTCAACTAATTGAGGAGCCACATACATATGAAAGCACTCTG
Source organism: Hypericum androsaemum (assembly GCA_963995505.1). Taxonomy (NCBI): domain Eukaryota; kingdom Viridiplantae; phylum Streptophyta; class Magnoliopsida; order Malpighiales; family Hypericaceae; genus Hypericum; species Hypericum androsaemum. Next base: position 11,067,168 of record OZ023193.1, on the reverse strand, counting down.
GGTCAGTAGAATTGATGGGAGGGATGCATCTGCTGATCACACCAATAGCACCACTGATTGCTGCATCAACAAAATCCGAAGTCACTTTGTAAAGAGCTCTATCACGTAGGATTCTGCAACAAAATCATGTTTATAAATATCAGCCAACTGTAGAAATGTGCATTCCGACAATGAAGCTGTAAAGGCTGTACGAAAACTGTTTCCTACCTCTCCTGATGGGATGTGTGGGGAAACTCACGACAAGATTGCAACTCCTCATTCCAGTCCCTTTGCATGCCAATCAGCTCACTACCATAAGAAAGCGTTAGTGCATCTTCTGCTCTTGCTGCATCACGTCTATGATCTGACAATAGTCCAATCAGACAAGACAAGAATTGAACTTCTCAGTAGCAGAGAAATTTTTCGCACATCATAGTCAAACAAGCAACACGACAGCAGCACTGCCCAATTAAACTGCGGCACACTTCTGACATCAATTATTAAATTTACCCAAATAACAACTAAAAAATTTATCATTATCTATTCTACTATCTAATAAATTCTATAGCCATCTGCTTTGTCACAGAAGAACATTTTTCCGTTGACCCTCAATCAAGATTTATCCTTCCCCATAAACATTAGAGGACTTCACAGAATTTTTTCCAATTTTTAGAGTGAACTCTTCTGTATGAGAACCTCAACAGTTAGGGTTCCTATTCACCAATGAAGTACTCAAGTGCTGATGTAACCATCTCAAGTTCCATTAAACAGTAGCTAGTCAACCGGATCAAAATTTGTAGAGATAAATTATCCATTATGTTAACATTACAATCTCAACAATAATAGTTATGTTATTCAAAAAATAAAAAACAAAAAAAGAATGCTGAAGCGTCAAAGAAAAGAATATATGATTTGACTTCTTCATAAATACAGCAAGAACCTCATAGATAAAGCCTACCAGGAATCGGGTAGGGTCCTAGCCATGAATTTGGCGGCAGAAGAGATTGAACATTTTCGAAAGGATGAGCAGAGGCCTTTCGCTCTATAATCTCACGGAAAGCTGACAAACAAGAAGGCATCAGGGTAGGCTAAACCTTAAGGGGAATAAAACTTCAACCTCAATTAGATAACATCGTCTCACATTTTTTGAATTTTGAGCTAATCTTTTGTAGGAGCCCAATTAGAGTGGTTGAATCTGAACCAGCTTGACTTGGCCTTGGATCAAGAAGATTCCCTGTGCTGGAATTAACATAGAACATCTTGGTGGTTCCAGTAATGCAGTATTTATTGCCCTCCAGTGTTACAACATCCAAGTATATCAGATCTCCAACAAGCCTGCAAAAGCGCAAGAAAGACTATAATTGACCCTTATACTTGCTTATACAAAAAAGAAAAAAAGCTTATTATACTGTACTTTCTCATCTTTGACAATCGTTTTCATGCGTGTAAGAGAGAAAGACCTTCTGTAGCTTGGCGGAGGATTCAAGGATGAAAAAACTATTCGTTCAACACATCTGATCTCCTTTGACGGGGTGGAAAGCAATTTACCAAGCGAGCCTGCAACATCCTCCATAAAACCTAGTCCATCAAGCTCTGGGACTTCAGGCCTTTTGTTATCTAGAATAAGGAAAAGCATTCACTACATGTTAACACCATCGCATTATAACAAGGACTAACATTTATTGAAGCATTGGAAAAAAAATGCACGTGGATATAAAAAGATCACCTGAAACTGTAGTTTTATTCTGTGATGCCTCATACTCCAATGCAAGTGAGGTTGACAAGGAAGAATGAGCTGCGGAAAGAGACAGCAGCTCTCTAGTGCGATGAACATGAGCTCTGATTGATCTATCATCATAAGGAGCTACACAAAGGATTCATGTAAGAGTCTACCATAACTTTTATAAGCATCATCCAAGAATAAAAAGATTTAGCATACCAGCTACCATCTCAAAAGAGCAACCACCAACAGAGATATCAGCCACGTCAGAGATCTCATTGTAATCTTCCAATTGATGAGTTGATCCATCCTTTGTATGAAGCAACAGGTCATAGCATGTAAAGAAACATGTCTCGGGGGCATCAAGAAGGAATTGTCTTACGTCCATGATATTATCACCCGGATTCAACTGCAATTATACGGCCAGATAGCATTAATTTGACATAAAAAGAAAGGAGCATATTGAGAATTCATATCACGTTGTTCCTATATACTAAAGTCAAAATTTGCAGAAGGAATAAAGACAATTAATACTGATTAGCAGAAATCTGCATGGAAAAAGTCGATGCTACTAAGATATCAGACATAACAGTGTTGTATGTTGAGGTTGCAACTGTGTATATGGTTTACAGAAGAAGTTGGTTTACTTGTAATTCGAGCTTGTTGCCATTTTGTGTCTTGACAAGTACGTTATAGAGATGCAGTTCACCTGCACCCAAATGAAAAGTTAGCATCCACGCATTAAACCAAATATGATTTTCTTTGCCAAATAAACAAAGATTTAAACAAAAGGCATCAAGAGGGTGCACTCATTTACATCAAGAGGACCTATTAAAATCATCTGCAAAATCTAGACCACAACTAAAATATTTCCATCTATATCAGAAAGATAAAAGTCTACCATCTATCCACAAAATCATACATGGGAACCACTTTCCCTTCAAACATCCTCCTATTCCTCTCACACCATATGGACCAGTCGCAGAAGGAATACCCAACTCTATATTCATATTAAACCAAATGTCACAGGAGAAGAAGTAGAGCAGTTATTTTTGTTGGCTAGCAATAGCGAGGGAATAGTGAGGGAGTTTCTCGAGTGGGGAGAATAAAGGGGTGAGGTAGCATATTACTTCCCTGAGAAATGCTCAAAACTGGAAGGTCGAAAGTTCTGCATTTTTCTTTGAGATTATTTTATTAAAAAGAGAAAGAGGCACTAAGAAGGGAAAATTGCATGTGTAAACATGCAAAGGACGACCTATAATGTCTGTAAACGGTACCATAATGGTTATTTTCCATATGTGGATGATATGATGCCATGGCAGTTGATTTGGAAGAGTGGAATTCCTCCCATGGTCTCTTAGTTTGCTTGGGAAACGGCTTAGAGTACTATCCTCATTTTTTACAGTCTTCGAGAAGAGTTATTATCTTTGTTAATGGATGCCATATGTGTGAGGACAACTTGAAGTTGGTAGAGTATCTTTTTTTGTTTGTAGTTGGGAAGAAAGCTTATGGGTGGCGGCTTTCTCAATCTTGCAAAGTAATTAGCTGGTAGGAAGGGGAGTGAGGGAGGAGTCGTGGGTTTGGAGTGTTTATTGTAATACTCATCAACGAAAACAAGTTGTTGAAACTGCAATCCCTCTGTCCATTTATCTGTCAATTTGAGGGGAGAGAGGGGGTTTGAAGAATGTTTGATGGGAGGAAAAAAACCCTTATGCACTTTTTTTAGTTTCACAAGGATATATCCCTAGTTCATGACTTATCTCACACCCCCAACCCTCCCTTTAACCCACTTGAGCCAGGCCTCAGAGAACATTCTTTGACGATTCGAGGATAATTGGTATCAACTTTTGATGAATCAGTATAGAGGCAGATTCTTTTGTAGCGTTCTAGATTATGTGAAGTTTGTAGAACTAATGAAGATTTTCATGTTATGGGTGTACAGCCTTGGTGTTCTTCTAATATATTTCCTATCTTATTTTCAAAAGAAAAGCACAATAAAGGAAGAACCAATCGTACACGAAAATGTAATTGGAGTTGGAAAACAGGTTAAGAGTAATGATGACATGACACCTAGATGCAATTGGACAAGATATTTATTCAACTTAATCTTGATACTTTCATGGAATCTATTACTCTAAAGCTTGCACCACATATCTGAGAGAATTAATGCTTGTGATCTGTCATTGACACAGAAATTATCTCCTCTTCATGGAAGAGCTAATCAATTGCATATTATTCAGGGGAAGTAATAGAAAGGGCAAGGGAATTATGTGTGTATGGCAATCATGACTGTGCTTATAAAGTGAAATACGAATATCACAAGTAAAAACCACAGATTGCAGTTTCCTCATGGGAGATTCTTAACGAAATTGAGTGCTTCCTGATTCTAGTTCCTTGCTTTTCCAAATACAAACATTGATGCTCTAATATTTCAAAGCAATCAATCATGTCACATTGTCCACTTCATCACACTAAAATTGTTATCATCAGGTAATTTACCTTGCTTTGGTTCACCATTGGAACTCATTTCTTCAGATTCTTTTAAATCTGACACCGCATCATTAGATCCAATCCCCGCTGCTGCCTTCGCAGGACTAGCCAGGCCACTTGATCCTTTACGATTCCTCCCTTTATTAGATTTTCCAGCCATTTGCACCTTCCAAAGATTTGGGAGGGCAGCCCTTTCAAAATAAACAATAAACATCGTAAGTAAACCCAAAATCCTATGAAAACATCAAATCATAAAGAGACCGAAAACTAGCTCCGACTAGCCAATCATGCTCCTATGTGAGATGGCGTTTCATCCTTTACCCTTGTGCTCAGACGTGAGAAAATTTCATCCTTCGTTCCTAGATACTGATAACAAAAGTAAAGACCAAACTAGCATAACAGACAGCCAGTTCACTCTCTACTTGACAATTCATTGTAAATTCAGCACAAAGATAAATTTCTCCATGCCTCAGGACACTGTTGAGACATGGGAAAAGATCAGTCTCAGACAAAGTCCAAAGACACTTGGACCGTTATAACAAAACAAAAAATCCGTTAACATGGTATTTTGCAAAACGGGCTATTACCTATACCGAAAACCGGTTTAACTGCAATCCACATTAAAAGCAAATAAAATTACCTTCCAGTACACGAGCCGCGACAAAACTCAAACCTAACAAATGCCAATTCGTCCACCACAAGGGCTAATGACACAATCAAGAACAGCTCTCACACCCAAAGTTCAGCTGAATTACCCTACACCCCATCACATAAAAATCAAAACTTTTCACTCCTCCGCCAAGCCTAGCCAATTTTCCAACATGGGTTCACCTCAAAGTCCACGCAAAGGTCAAAGTTTTACAAGACCCATAGCAATAGCATAACACAACACCAGAAGCAGGACACATCAAATAAGTGCAAAACCAATAAATACCAATACGAAAACAGGGAAAAAAACACAGCCCACATAGGATGATTAAGGAAGAAACACACTTCAAAGTTCAAAGAACCAAGTCACACCAATACAGAAAGAGAGAGATAGAGAGAGTTCAGACCAGAAATGAGTGTCCAAACTTGGTTGCAGCTGCAAGTAGAGTGGTGGGTCAAGAAGAGAATAGGCAAGAGAAGGGGAGAGAGAGGGGGTCGGCTCTTTGGAGTTAGGAAAAACCCCTAGCCAAGGTAAGTAAGTGCTAAAGCCTAAGCCCTCTCTCTCTCTCTCTCTCTCTCTCTCTCTCGCGATAATAATAATAAGGGAAAATTACTGTCAGGCCCCCCTGTGTTTCGTATATTCCGTGCTCGCCTTCCTGTATTCCGGTAATCGATTAAAAACTCCCCATAGTTTGGCAAAATTATACCTTGGGACCCCTGAAGTCGGAATCGGAGTTTTCGTCTGGTGAAGAGCCATGTAAAAAGACAGAAATACCCCCCACTAAAAAATAAAAAAGACAAATTATAATCATCATCTTTAACCTCTCAACACCAAGAACACAAGAACACCAACTAAAAAATCACAACATCGTCATCCTTATCGGAATCAATCTCGTCATTCTCCTTGCAATCAAAATAATATGAATAGCTTGTCCAAAAAAATATGAATCTGAATACCTAGATCCAAGAAGAAGGAGCTCAAGAACCACATGGGCAAGCCATCGTCATCCTCTAAAAAACCACCAAAACATCTGCATAGCATCTTTGGTTGTTCACTAAGAACCCCCAAAAAATTTACATTTTGGTTGTTCTCTTCCAATCATCTAAAACCCAAAAAAAAAATCACCAAGAACACCAAAACGCAGCACCAAGACCCAACACTGAGGTACAGGGACCATGAAGTGCTTCTTCGGGTGGTAGGTGGCAGGGTGGGGCCTCGAGAGGGGACTGGAGGGCGGCGCGGAGAGCGTATAGTAGGCGGAGGAGGTGATTCCCCATCCCGCCGGTGGAGGAGGAGAAGAGCAACTCACAGTTTTCTCACTCAAGGCTGTTTCGACCGTCGACGTCTTCGCTGAGAGGCTGCCGTTCCTCGCGATTGCATCATCGCGGCCCCTGGACCCCGACTCCGCTCTCCTCCATCAATCCTGCAACTGAGTATCTCTTCCACGTTGTCGTCGACGATAGAGCGAGGGGTTTTCGAGCTTCTGGTTAAGAGCTTGGCCAGAACTGACGATGGAGGCGAAGTATCGACTGAGAAGAGGGGACGTGGTGGAGCTAACCGCCACGATGGGGGAAGGGTTTGGATTTGAACCGAGTCAACCCGTCCGAGGACTGATTTTGAGCTGGAGGGGTGGGTGGAGATGGAGTTTATGATTTGGAGCTTAATGGTGGAGATGGAGACGCCGGCTTATGGGAGGAGATGGAGGAGAATATGTTTTTTTTTCAAGCAGGGATATTTCAGTCTTTTCACATGGCTCTTCGCCGGAGGGAAACTCTGATTCTGGCTTTAGGGGCTCTAGGGTATAATTTTGCCAATTTAAGAGAAGTTTTTAATCGATTGGCGGAATCCGAGGAGGCGAGCATGAAATATACCAAACACCAGGGGCCTGACAGTAATTTCTCCTAATAATAATCTAGAATTCTACCCCAAAAATCTAGAATGAATTTCTCACATAGAAGAATGAATTGTTTTTAATTCTCAAAAAAGAACGAATTTTTTAATAGGTAAAAAGTCTACTTGACTATATTGTGGTTTTGGATCGATGTACAAAGATTTTTTTTTATTGGTAGCTCACTATTTGAGTTAATTTTTTGGACAGGATATTCCACATATAATTAAGGAAATAAATTTTGTTTAAATTTTCTGAAAAATAAATCAGAAGTATATATATAACCATCTCCGGTTCTTATTGTATTTTTTTCATTTTTTCTGATTATTTTAATTTTAATTTAATGATACTTAGAGATATTTTTATCTAAAATATTTATTCAATCCGTCAATTAGAGATATCTTTGTTATTCGATCAAACAGAGGTAACAGTGTACAAGTCGGTGAAACTACATGAATAAAGTAAATTTTTAGTAAACAACTAAAGTAAATTTTTATCGTTTTAATATTTGATTAAGAGCTCAATTTCACATTTCTTCTCTACTTCCACAAAATTTTCAATTTACCTCTCTTCTTTTTCTTTCTTCTCTTTGGTTAATAGTCTTTCTTCGGATTTTTGGAAACTTTAGATTGTTTCATAAGATGGATTTGCGAAATTTATAAATAGCTTTCCACCCAAAAAAAATTTGTGTTAGCAAATTATATTTTTTCCTGTTTTGTACCGACCATTATAACTAATGAAATTCCTTATTTTTACCGGATTTTCCTTTTTTATTTTAATGGAGTTTGTCATTTGTGTAAATCGAAGGGACATTTACCAGATAAAAATAGTGTTTTACTGTAAGATGAAAACCTGTGTTGCTTTATGATGATATTTTAAATTAAAAAACCAACGCTTTTAAAATTATATTATATATTTGTTTCCCCACTATTCTAAGTGAATGAGCTATTTTATCTGGTTTTGAACTATTTCTTTTTCAAACATATGGATGACAAAACTATTCATACTCTATATACGACCATATTTATACTTTGTGAATTTAGTTAGTGTATGTTGACTTTAGTTGGAATTGAGGTAACTTATGCGCTTGAATCCACTTTAAGAGTTAGAGCTTAGGGTTGAGTATTATAAATCACCTGGACCATTACCATGCACTTACTCTTTTATTCTATCTTGGCTTTTAGTTAGACCCTTTATGCGTATAATGTATGAAAAAGTTCATTTATATATTGTAAAAAAATTAATATTGTTGTAGTGATTACTTGTAGTTACAAACAATCTCAACAAAGATTATATGTCGGAAAAAAGATTAATGCTAATCACATAATACCTTTACTTAACGGCTATAAACTAACACCTAGTTTTGCCTCCTTTATTATACAGTTTACTCAACAGTTATTAACCTCTTAATTACAATAACTAATCCTCAACTAATATGAATATATGGACTACTTGATTCAACATGGAATTAATTAGTGAGCAATGGTCTTTGAGTGCACAAGTTCACGTTTTTGTTCTGCAGAAGAGTTGCTACAGAACTCCTGCTGAATTGCTGCAGAACCTAGGTAAGACTCAGATTCTGTATCTGTCCATGTTGGGGAATCCTTTCTTCCTGTATAGTCCTTTTCCAAACACCATGTTTCTGATTTCTCAAAGCTAGTATGTTCGACATGTTTATCTATCTTGGTCTAATTAGTAGAAAATGGTGATAAGATATGTACTTTCAATTAGATAGATTTTAGCAGATATAACTTATAATCACCAAGTCTTATGGGTTGCCCTTCTTAACTCTTAATTTGCTTTTGTGGGTTGCCCTTCTTAACATATATAACTTATAATCACTAAGTCTTGTGGGTTGCCCTTCTTAACTCTAATTAGTAGAAAATGGTGATAAGATATAACTTTCAATTGATGTTACCTTCCAATTATGATTTTTCGGTTGACCTTCTTAACTCTTAATTTGCTTCTGTATATTATTCTGCTCCTTGATTTTGTGATTATAGATTTGATTGATTTGCTTGTGTGATCTTCAAGTTCTTCTACCGCTAATGTTGATTGGAAATTGAGGTCCACAACTTCTTCTTTGTTCATTGACTTTGCTCCTGCAAATTGTTAGATAATTGACCTTGTTCAATTTGAAGTCTACTCAAAGTTTGATGCATATCAGTGTGCTATTCTTGTCCCATTCCATATGCTTCCATTGTGTAGTCTCCCTACATCCATCACTCCTTCTAACCTTTGTTTCTCCATCTGAATTTTTATTAATTCTTCTTCAGCAAGGCTATAAAGCACATATTCTAGGAACTCTTGTCACATACTTATGTTTAGTTTTGGGGTTAAAATATATGTATTTCAAAGAAACATAAGAATATCCTAAGAATATAGATTTATTATCTCTAGGATCATACATATCTCATTTTTGTATAGGTATATACATGTAACAAACACATCCAATCACACGTACATGAGATGATTGAGCTATTTTTTAATTATCACTTCAAGATGAGCTTAAAATTTAAGTATCTAACTAGGATTCCTATTGATCAAATAATAAGCAGTTTAAACTCCATCTAACCACTAGATTTTAGTTACGTTCATATGAAATTGTATAGCTCTAGCTACATCTAATAAATGCATATTTTTTCTACGAGCCATTCCATTTTTTCGTAGAGTGTAAACTAAAGCAATCAATGAAGTACTCAAGTTTGAATGTCAACTTACATTGTGGGTTTTCTCATGTCAAGTTAGATTTCCTCAGCTCAGGCTGAGTTCCCTCAGGATAAGTTAGATTTTTTCAGGTCAGGTTTGTTTCCCTCAAGGCAGGTTGGGTACCCTTAAGTTAGGTTGGATTTTCTCAGGGTAGGTTGGCTTCCCTCAGGTCAGGGCAAACACTTTGAGGAAATGGGAGGGCTCCCTTAGGTTAGGTCAGGCTATTGTCAAGTTGGAAGGGTTGCCTCATGTCAAGTCTAGTACTTATTAAGGGTGGAAGGTCTTGCTCAAGTTAGGTCAGGTACTTAGAGAGGTTCTAAGGACTCGCTCAGGTTCGGCACTCGTTGGGATTTAAAGAGCTACCTCAATTTGGTGCTAGTAAGTTCCCAATGAGTGCCGTCTTTATTAAATCGATCATAACTTTGTACTCAAGCCTAAAAAAGAAGTGAGTCTTATGGCTGTGGATAGATGAGACCCATATATCCGACTTTATGTGTCAAAGGTATTGCCTAATTCTGCTTGAGAGAGGGTCAAAACAAAGTTTCAAGTCTCGATGTTGGTTTCATCATTGATGGATGTCGGGCTTTAGTAAATTGGTCATATATTTTGACTCTGAGATCGGATTGAGATGATTGGTGCAAAGCCAAGATGTATATCTACAATATTGTGCTAAAAAGGTCGAACATGCCATTGAAGTGCCTGTGCCTTGGGCAGGCGCAATGGTTGTGCCTGGGACTCCTTCTTTAAGTAGGCGTAAGGCTGCGCCTAGTCTCCTCCTCTGGGTAAGCAAAGTTAGTGCAAGGTTGCGCCTAAGGAAGGTAGGTACAAGGCGTCAGCAGTGAGGCGTAAGGTTACTGATGAGTGTCCAAAACACTCATTTCACTAAGCCTTTTTTGAGTTATTTTAGGTAGTTTTGAGTCCTTTTTAGCTTTGGTCTTGCATCTTTTCTTCCATTTTAGGCTCGTTACCTTGAATGGAGTCTTTTGTGTTTTAGGAGGAAGTTAGGGAATTCGAGCACTAAATGGAGCTTCTGAGGAGGTCAAGCCCAATGCCAAGGTCAATATGGTCAAAGATGCAAGGGTGGGGCAAATAGGAGTGAAGCAAGTGCAGATGACCATAAAACGTGCACTATGAGCTGCCATTCATGGTCCAAAGCAGCCAAAAGTCTATAGTCGCATAAATGCCATTTTTAACCTAAGCATGGTTGAGGACAAGAAGCCTACACGGATCCAAAAGACACCCAAGCCACTTTAGCACAGAGCCTGTCAACTAAAAGTTGTATAAATAGTAAAAAGATGTACCGAGCTCACAGTCGTGCAGTGAATTTATTGAAGTAGGTTAAATCGGGCGGCTCCTTTTTTAGAGAACTTACCTGTGAAGTTATTATCCTTATCGGCCAAGCTTATTTTTTAGACCACCAGCTGCCGCATCTTGGGATCTTCAGATAATATCCTTCAAGATGATTGAATCAGATATTTGGTCATGTCACTAGATGTAAATTTCCTTTTAGAGTAAGGAGACAAAGACTTGTATAAATAGTTCCCCCCACCACCACCAACCCCCTCCACCCCCCAATGGAGAGCCAGGGAGTAGACTAGCTCATATGGCAGGAAATACTAGATACTGTTAGCCAATTCTAGTAGTCTATAGGGTAGCGTTCACGAGTGGGGCTAGTGATGAGTGTGTAAATGCTCATGTTTTGTTATGTATTTATTCGTGTTTTCATTCTTTTTCACCTTATCCCATTGATTTTTTTTTATTTCTATGTGTTTGAGTCTTAGAGTGGACTTCTACCCTTTTTCGTATTTTGTAATAGGAAGTGAAGCTCATTAAAGGCCATTAAAGGGTAATTTTGAGAGACCATATTTTAAGAGCCACAACTTTCTGCTCGAGCATTATATTATATTAAATGAGATATCGTTAGAAAGCTTGAAGAGAGATCTATATTTTGTCTTTTATAGTCGAGGCCAAATTTGAAGCAAAAGAGGGCCAAAAATAGAAAATATGAAGATACAATAAGGTTGACCAAGACTCGATGGGCGCCAGGCACCCGGCAACTGCTGAAAGAAGAAATCCATGCAAACTCGGCTGACACCAGGCACCCGGCGACTGTCGGGCATTGATACCAGATTTTTCCCAACTTCCTATTTTGTCAGGTATCTGACTTGTTCTGAATTTGGATGACTTTTGGACCCTGTTTTGGTCCTAGAATATTATATTTTAGTATTTTCCTTATTCTAGACTGCGTGTAATTGGCTAGAAAGACTTCTTGTTTAGGTTAACCTCTTCTAAGTTTTCCTATTCTCTAGTTAGATGCTTGGCTATATATAGGCCATTAGCTATTAGGTTTTAAATATATTATTCCAGATATTGAGACTACTTTGATTATTAATAAAGGCTCGATTTCGGGTAGCTACGTGGAGGAGATTGACGAGGCTTGCTCAAATAACTAAGCTTTCTCTATCCTTCTGTTTATGCTAGTTGTTATCATATTCTTCATTAATCTATCTTGCTTTGTTACCATACTTAGTGAATAGGTCTCTTGTGCGTGTGATGCCCTAATTATGTGATTGATTATCTATGTTAGGTTGTGGTTCAGATATCTTTGGCATTAGTTGTTAATTAGTTTGTTTAATGCTTAATTTAAATTGGCCAACTGAAAGCCACTTGAGTTAATGAAAAGAACTAATTAGTATATTCTTAAGTATTAATAAGACGTCTTAATATCGTAAGGGTAACCCGTTAGAAGAAATCTTCATAATTGGGATTAGTGTAGTTCTAGATCTAATTGATGAGTGAAAGCGTTAATTAGTAGTCTAGGTCTTTGCTATCTTAGTTTTATCTCTCTAATGAGTGAAAACGTTAGGAAGATGCATTAGAATACTCCGGGTACTAGTTAGAACTTCATAATAACCACAATCTTGATATAGGTAGTTAGGTAGTTAATCCATAAGGGTATCGTGCTCGTTTCATTTACAACCTTTGATTTTTACGTACGTGTAATTGATTGCTTGATTTCGAGTTCCAAACCTCAGTTACGAACCTTACTCATCCACTATACAATTTGGTTGTGCGTTTGATTATTCTCAATTACTCACACATCAAATTGGCACCGTCGATACGGAACTGAGATGTTAGGACATAAAATCAAAAGCAGTTAGTTTTGTATAGCAAACTGCTGATTTCGTGTGCTTTCTTTTGCAGGATTCTCTAGTCCATGCCAAGAACCCTGAGTGAAGGACTAGGCCTTCATATAGATGATGTACTTGAGGTTGACATCGGAGTACTTGAAAGGGTAATTAGGCGTGAAAGGAGGAACCAAACCAAAGCAATGGCATAAAATCAGGAAGACAGAGTGAACCATGCTCTTGTGGTTGCTCCCCAAAGAAGGACGCTGCTGGAATCATCAGTCCCTATATGGAATGGAAACCCTAATAGTTTACAACAATCAATTGTAGGCCCCAACACCTTTCAGATCTAAGCGGCAATTGTCGGATTACTGCAAAACTCAATCCAATTCGGCGGCTTGTCAAGTGAAGACCCTCGAACAATCTCTCTCGATTTGAAGACATCTGCAATATCATGAAGTTCTAAAATATTGATGATGATGTCTTGAAGCTGCGTCTCTTCCACTTTTCTTTGAGGGGCTGAGCTCGCACTTGGTACAACAAGTTAAAATGAGAGACAATACGAAGTTGGACTGATCTGGCCCATGCTTTCCTTTGAAAGTTATTTTCTATGGCCAAGTCAGCCAAACTTCTGTAAAAAATCAACACCTTTATACAAAGAGATGGGGAGAGCATCTATGAAGCTTGGTAACGGTTCACGGATCTCCAAAGTGCCTTCCCACAATATGGCATAAGTCAGGAGAAACTCATGAAGATCTTTTACAATGGGTTAGATGGCCCATCCCGTGCTCACATCGACGCCTCATCTCAAGGGGTGTTCTTGTAGAAGATCATTGATGAAGCTACTCGTTTGATGGAGGAGATGACTGAGGTCAATGGTATATGGCCAACTAAACGCGCCAAGTAACCACATAAGGAAGCAACCTAAGGGATACTCAAAGTGGATACCAATACCAGGCTTAAAGCTAAACTGGAGGTACTTACCAAAATATTTGAAGAATTGGCTAAGGGCAACGAAAAGGTAGCTATAGTGCAAGATATTTGTGAGCTTTGTAAAGAAGCACTTCCCATTAATGACTGTCCAATGTTGAGGGAGATTCAGGCTATCGCTGATAGAACACCACCAGGTATGGGCTACCCAAGACAAACTAATGCTTAGCCAAATTTCTCTCGATTTGGCCAGTAGGCAAACAATACTTGTGCCCAATAAGAATCCAAGAAGCCATATTTGGGAGATCAAGTCAAAATAATGGGTGAGAAGATTGATCAATTAGTGGGAGACCAAGTTAATATTTTCTCGAAGATCGATCAATTGGTAGGGGTGGTCCAATAGTCCATCCAATAACTAAACATAATTGTGCATCGGGTTGATCATATTAAAGCCCGCCAACAAGAAGTCGCGACATTGCACAATGGGTAGACAACTCAACTAAAAAAAATAGAGATCGAACTTGGGAAGTTAGCTAAAATAAATTCTCAAAGACCCATGGGTTCCCTACCCAGTAACACGGAGTCTAACCCATAAGGACAAGTGATGGCTATCACATTGAGGAGTATGGACGAGGATCATGAACCATATATTCCTCTACCACCTTATGTCCCTCCACCTCTATTTTCTCAAAGACTCTGGAGAAAGCCATAACTTGAGAACAAGTTCTCTTTAAAAGAGTGTACCGAACCGATCAAGCCAGTCTTAGAGGAAGAGGTAGTTGCTAAAAAGAAGGAGGAACCAGCCTATATCAGTGAAAAAGAGGATTTTTGTGTTCCTCCACCATCACCTCAACAAGTCAAGAAGAACACGGTGATCAATGAGAAGGCCCTTAAATTTATTGAAACCATAGAGGACATTCAAAGCCATGTCTCCTTCTTGGATATGTTAGATCAAAGACCATAATATGTCGAGTTTCTCAAGGACATCATTGCAAGGAAGAAGAAGCAAAATAACGGCAACACCACTTCTTTGGTAGCAAATGATATACTGCCAAAATTAAAAGATCCAGGGAGTTTTACTATTCTTTACACTATTAACGGTGTTTAGTTTCCACATAACTTATGTGATTTGGGTGCCAATATTAAACTTATGCCATTGTCCACTTTCGAGGAACTCAATTTGGGGGATATCAAACCTACACCCATGAAGATTGAGCTTGATGATTACACTAAGAAAAGACCACAGGGATTTGCAGAGGATGTGCTAATCAAAGTCAACAAGTCTCTCATACCCGTAGACTTTGTGGTACTGGACTACGCTCCAGATGCAAGTTGCCCACTAATTCTAGGACGTCCATTCCTCAACACTAGCCACGCTATAATGGATGTCCATAATGGCATGCTACTTCTCTGCATAGGCCCTGATGAAATAGAGTTTCAAGTAACCGATAGGCGCCTCTGTAGTGCTAAAAGGAGTAACACAGTCAAGCTAACTACTTTAAATTAGCATGTTTAGTATTTAATTTTTTTTTGTGTTTGCTTCAGTATTGTTATTTTGATTTAGTATTTTCATGGTCTTAGCAGGAGGTTTAGATAAGAGAAAACTAGGTTTCAATGGAGCTTGTCAATCCATAAAAACACTTTGTTGCACGTCAAAGGCAATTCGAGTGAAACACCACTAACCTTCCCCACCACCTTCTTCTCGAGATTGACAGGGCGGTACCAGTCCACTTTTCTTTCTTTTTTGTGTCGTATGATGTGTTTGTGGTTTTGATTCTGTGTTTTTGTGATGTTTATTTGTCTTGCCCCACATTGAGGACAATGTGTTCAATAAGTGTAGTGGGATGTCTAATGTGTGTTTTTGTTTTTGTATGCTTTTTGTTTCATTTTCGTGTGTTTTCGTGTTTTTCATTTTTTTCCATGTGTGATCGAGTCTAGGTTTGAGGTAGGAGTGTGCTTACGTCTAATATGGTGTCATAAGCTGATGATGAATTTCATCATTTAATTATTGGCTTCCCAGCAATCGTAGATCCTTAGAAAGGTTCATGTCAGGACAAGAGTGGCAAGGATATGATTAGGCCCATATTGAAAGTAGTTCTTACTTTTCAAAATCTCATAATTGGACTAAGTGACTACTAGAGTACGGGACCAAGAGAACACAAGAGTAGTTGAGGGGACACGCTCTTAGTAACCGAACCCTACATATATATTAAAAAAGTTTTAGCTAACTTGTGAGTCTAACCGAGTGATGTGCTTGCTGCCAAAAACCTATTTTGAAAATCTTTTTAGGCAAAAGGCAGCCGTTAAGTCAAAATAGAGCAAAGCCCCTATTCGGAAGGAGAGGAAAGAAAAAAAAAGTGGAATGTGAAAAAAAAGAAGAAAAAAGTTATTGAAAGGGATGGGATGGAATTGGTTGTGGAATGTATTGGAATGTGCAATATTTTATGTGAAATGTGGAAGTCGATTGTGGAATGTGGATGGGAGGAATGAAAAGATCCATAAAAATAGAAAGGTGGATCTTGGTAGGGGTGAACTCCAGCCTAATCGGGACAAACTCAAAGATTCGTGGAGGTAGCTATAAAAGTTATGTGACTCGGCCTGCAAATATCTGCGAGTGAGTCCTAAGACGCCAAATGAGTGAAGCTAACCTCTAACCTAAAACTATTTTAGGGCTAGGTGAAATGATGGAGCAATGTGTTCTTAATTATCTCTTCTTGTCGTGTGCTTATTGTGGTACTATTCTTAGTAATCTTCACTGCTTTCAGAATGATAAAAATTATGGGAATTGCTTTTATTTATAGCCTGGACTTGAATTGTGAAATTGAGCTGATATGAGATTTTTTTCGGATAGTTTGTTGCTAGGGGGCCAACAATTTAGCATGTCTGATGCTTACTTAATTGAGGACAAGCAAGGAAATAGGTGTGGGGTGTGATGAGTGTGTAAACGCTCATGTTTTGTTACGTGTTTCATATGTGTTTATTCATGTTTCGTTCATTTTAATCTCCCATTGGGTCTTTTGTCATTTTTATGTGTTTGAGTTGGTGTGGACTTCTACCCTTTATCGTGTTTTGTAATACGAAGTGAAGCTCATTGAAGGCCGTTGAAGGGGTGATTATGAAAGACCATATTGCAAGAGCCGCAACTTTCTGCTCAAGCATTAGATTACATTAAATGAGATATCGTTGGAAAGCTTGAAGAGAGATCTATATTTTGTCATTTATAGTCGAGGCGAAATTTAGAGTAAAAGAGGGCCAAAAATAGAAAATACAAAGATACAACGAGGCTAACCAAGTCCCAATAGGCGCTGGGCACCCGGAGGCCGCCGGAAGAAGAAATCCACGTGAACTCGGCTAACACCAGGCACCCGATAGTCCATTGGTGTTGATTCCAAATTTTTTCCAACTTTCTATTTTGTCGCGTATCTGACCTGTTTTGGATTTGGACGACTTTTGGCTCCTGTTTTGATCCTAGAATATTATGTTTTAGTATTTTCCTTATTCTAGGCAGTGTGTAATTGGCTAGGAAGGCTTCTTATTTATGTTAACCTCTTTTAGGTTTTCCTATTCTCTAGTTAGATGCTTGGCTATATATAGGCCATTTCTCTTAGGTTTTAAATACATTATTCCAGACATTGAGACTACTTTGATTATTAATAAAGGCTCGATTTCGGCTAGCTACGTGGAGGAGATTGACGAGACCTGCTCGAACGACTAAGCTTTCTCTATCCTTCTCTTTATGCTAGTTGTTATCATGTTCTTCATTAATCTATCCTGCTTTGTTACCATGCTTAGCGAGTAGGTCTCTTGTGCGTGCAATGCCCTAATTATGTGATTGATTATCTATGTTAGGTTGTGGTTCATATATCTTTTGCATTAGTTATTAATTAGTATGCTTAATGCTTAATCTAAATTGGCCACTTTGATTATGATTAGAGTTGGCAAGAGTGGACCGAAAGGTATTTGAGTTAATAAAAAAAACCAATTCGCATATGCTTAGATATTAATGAGATGTCTTAATATCGTAAGGATAACCTGTTAGGAGGAATCTTCATAATTGGGATTAGTATAGTTCTAGATCTAATTGATGAGTGAAAGCATTAATTAATAGTCTAGGCCTTTGCTATCTTAGTTTAATCACTCTAATGAGCGAAAGTATTTGAGAGATGTATTAAAACACTTCGGGTACTGGTTAAAACTTCATAAAAATCCCAATCTTGACATAGGTAGTTAATCCATAAGGGTATAGTGCCCGTTTATCTCCATTGAATTACAACTTATTCTCTACAATCTTGTTACCTTTCATTTTGTTCCAGTTATGAATCTTACTCATCCACTATACTATTTGGTTGTGCGTTTGATTATTCTCAATTTCTCGTACATCAAATTAGCGTCGTCGACATAGAACTGAGATGTTAGGACATAAAATCAAAAGCAATTAGTTTTGTGTAGCATACTGCTAATTTCATATGCTTTCTTTTGCAGGATTCTCTAGTGCATGCTAATAACCCGGAATGAAGGACTAAACCTTGACATAGACGTTGTGCTTGAGGTTGACATCAGAGTACTCAAAAGGGTGATTAGGCGTGAAATGAGAAAGCAAACCAAAGCAATGGCACAAAATCGGGAAGATGGAGTGAACCACGCTCTTGTGGATGCTCCAAGAAGAAAGACGGTGCTGGAATCATCAGTACCTACATGAAATGGGAATCCTAATGGTTTTACTATCCCACTAGCCATTTGGACGTTGATTTCAAACTCGGTCTAATTCAGAGGACAAAACTCTGAAGACCCAGGAGGACATCTGTCCACCTTTCTCACAATCTGCGACACTTTCAGAATTTTAGGGAAGAACAACAATACTTTGAAGCTGAGATTGTTCCTGTTTACTCTAATGGAAAGGCGATGAGGTGGCAGAACAACTTGGAAGAGACCAATATCTCCAATTGGGAAGAGCTTGCTGATGCTTTCCAAAGGATATACTTCTTCTTTCTGAAGACATATCAGATTATCCGAGAGATCAACAACTTCATATAGTTTAAGGATGATTCTCTAGGAGAGGCTTGGGAGCTCTTCAAAGAGATGAAGAGATCATGCCCACACCATAACATGACTAAGAGTCATCTGCTACAAACCTTCTACTTTGGTTCGGAAGTACCCTGCAAAGCCAAGCTGGACTCAGCATCAGATGGTTCCTTTCCTCTTAAACCCAGAAGGGAACTATGAGGATATTGGAAGAACTAGCAATTTCCATCTCTGTGTGCTCAGGTGAACAAACTTTATCCCCATCCAGACGAGTAAAATCAGACCCAGATGCCACCAAAATTGCCCAATTGGAAGCACATATAGTTGCACCACATAAGATACTCAAGGATTATTCCCTTACTTATGAGGTAGTTGTAGTCAATGTCACATGTAAGGAATGTTACAAGGAAGGACACACGGTCAGTCAATTCCATATTCAAGCGCCTGTGATAACGCATATGCATTTTGTAGGTCAAAGGCGCGACCAAAGATACTCTTATAACAAGGACCCAAATAAATCAGCTTAGCAGAACCACCTCAATTTCTCTTACAAGGAAAAAGGACAATAGGCAATTGTCCCAGATAATGGACCTCCGCTCCAAGTCCCATATCAAATCCAAACAAGGATGGTACCTAAAGGAAAGCTCTATGAGAAGATTGATGCCATTGAGGTTAGGTTTGTCAAAAGGGACACGATGTTAATAAGGATGGAGAAAAAGCTCAAAAACCAGAGCAAAGTGGTAGTTACCCTCAACAGCCATGGGGCACGACTAGAGCAAATGGATCAAGCAATTCGAGAACAATCGACAGTGTACAAGACTTTATATGCACGAGTAAATACTATATCACTTCAATCACCTGCTACACCACAAAAGAAAGTCCTAGCTATTGAAGCAGCCCCAGCTGAGGAGTGTAATATGATTAATATGGCAAAAGAATATAACACAACCAATATGACTCAAGACGAAGTTAAGACCTTCCAAGAAGTTGTAATCCAGAAAGTGGCAAATTTTGGGAGGGTCTCCATTCCAATTCGAATTGGAGACCTTCTTATCAACAAAGTAATGTATGATGCAAGCGCATCAGTTAATATGATCCCACACAATTTATGGGAGAAGATGGCCAATTTAGAACTACAGCATTCACCACTTAACATCAGAATAGCAGATTGTTCATGGGTAGAGGCTTGTGGAATATTGGAAGATGTTAAGGTTGAAGTTAAGGATAAAAGTATACTAGCTGACTTTTTGGTACTCAAGTCACATGTAGAAGAAGAACAGGATCTTAGGAAGACCTTTTCTTGATGACGCCCATGTGATTATTGATGTTCAAAGTAAATAAGTAATCCTACAGCTTGAAGGAGAAGTTGAGGTCTTCGATGTTAATGCAGGTGCATTCTTGGAGCCAGAGCATGAAAAGGTCCAATGTGTGAGGGTGTTAAACAGATTTCATCACTTTCTTCTAGATGAGAGTGATGAATCTGAGAAAGATGAAGAATTTATGATAAAGTCTGCATGCATATAAAGGGCACCCTCAACTCTATACCAAGTCAAGGAATCCGAACAGAGCAATAAACCTCTTGGAAGGGTTTATTCTACTACACACCAAAAAAAGGACAAAACAAGCTAAGAATTCCAGTAATGATATATGAATCTTATGTTTCCAAAGCAATCTGTGACCTGCATTCTCCAGTCAATATCTTGCCAATTTGCATATGGAAGAAACTATAGGGGAATGGACTGTACCCGACCAATACGACAATTTGCAGAATTGATGGCACAATACTAACTCTGGTGGGACAAATGTATGATGTTAAGCTAATCATCCAATAAAAAGAGGTGTTATCAAACTTCATAGTAATTGATAAACCTCTGGTTAAGGGGACATACATTGTATTGGGCCGCCCATTTTTCATCATCACACATAGAATAATTTAGGAAGACCAAGGAAGCACAATTCTGACGATTAAGGGAGAGAAACTTCTATTTAAGGTGGGAAATAGAGAGAGGCCTATTAAAGGCATGGAGCAAAACTTCAGAAGACTGGAAGAATACCTGCCAATAATATTCGTGTGATGGGATGAAATAGAAAAGAGAGTCTATACTAGACAAGTCTTCAGGGACAACACAGTCTTCACTCTTCTGAAAGAAGGACAATATGACAGACAAATTAGAAGTGCTAGCAATGGGAATGAGCCGAGGGAGACTCCACCCTAGTTTAACTCATCCAGTGATCCAATGTAGTAACAATCAAGCTAAGGACTATAAATTAGCAACCGTAGCTTGTAAATAGTTAAGAATCAACTTCAAAAGTGATAAATTTTGTAGTCATTAAGAGGGAATTGACGTGGAGATCGCTGAAGAATGGCAGAATGAGAAACCATTTGTGTCTTTTTATGCATAAGTATGGTTTAGTCAAAAACTTTTTCGAAATTGGACCCAATTTTTGATTTTCTTATTTAGAGCAAAACCCAACACTGGGTAGGAATAAAGCCTAGGTCCCACGAGTAGGTGTGTATAGAAATTGAACCTTTGATTATTTAATGATGTTATCCCTGTAGGTAGATTAATCTAGAAGGATTGATGAGTGACCTTGTAAGGATCTTGAACTGAAGAAGGGGACAACCGTCCCTATTTGTTCATGAAGTGCACCTAAGCTTCGGGTTATCAAAGTGTGCTGTTAGTACTAGGAATAACCTGAGTTATTGTGGGTGTAAGTAGGAGGACGAAGGCCATATTGAGTGACGCAAGCCTAGAGCCTTAGAGCCTAAAACTCTCTTAACCATTTCTTAAACCCTTTTAAGCCTAGAGCCTTTGAGTGATAGAATTTTGAGCCAATATCACAATTCTCATACCTGTTCGCCATCCTGTCCGAGTACGTATTAAAACATCTACCTTTTGGGTGGGAAAAATGATAGAAATTGTAAAGGCTAACATCAAAGAGCCAATTTTTTTACCTTGTATAGTTGTGCTAAGTGTGGATAAAGGATGAAGTGAAAAATCAAAGGAAAAGAAGAAAAAAAGGTAAAAATGAAGAAAATAAAAAAGGTGAAAAAGTGGTGAAAACCCAAAAAAAAAAAAGCAAGTGTGAAGTTCAATAAGGCACTTGAATAATGTGGCAAAACTTCGTGTTATTTGGTCACTTGGAATCGGGTGCGAATTAGAAATGAGTGCTTTAGAATAGAAGGTACGATTGCTTAGAATAGACGAGAGTTAGTCAACATTTTTGTAGCTATATTCTCGGATTGGGTGGTTTAGTTACTTCCCAAATATGTTTATCCTTACCCATACCTAAGCCCCATTACAACCCAAGAAAGAAAGTCCCCTTGATCATGATGCCCCATACAATTTTACGCAAATCTGATGTAGGACGTAGGATATTTTGAGACCCCAGACTTATGTGTGAGTGATAGGAAGTGGACTACCTTTAAACATGAGCTTAATAAACTTCCTACTCTCTGAGTGGTC
Source organism: Hypericum androsaemum (assembly GCA_963995505.1). Taxonomy (NCBI): domain Eukaryota; kingdom Viridiplantae; phylum Streptophyta; class Magnoliopsida; order Malpighiales; family Hypericaceae; genus Hypericum; species Hypericum androsaemum. The sequence continues at coordinate 11,045,186 of OZ023193.1, read as the reverse complement.
AACCTTCTAGAGTAGTTTACTTAGCGGGATGACTTGGTTAAACAGCCGAGGGAGCTAGGTCTATATGTCATTATTTTGTTGCACTTGGGTGAGTGAACTGTCTGATTGTGGGGTAGTCTTTAACTGGGAAGCTGAAGGTTTAAGGGGAGTTTTCCTTCGAATTAGTCTTGCCTAGCCCATACTTAATGTGTTTTTAATTATTTTTAGGCCACCTATAGTTGATTTTTTCTTGAGGACAAGCAAAGATTTAAGTGCGAAGGTGTGATGAATGTCCAAAACACTCATTTCACTAGGCCATTTTTAGTCATTTTTGATAGTTTTGAGTCCATTTTAGCTTTAGTCTTGCGTCTTTTCTTCCATTTTAGGCTCGTTACCTTGAATGGAATCTTTTGTATTTTAGGAGGAAGTCAAGGGATTCGAGCGATAAATGGAGGTTTGGAGGAGGTCAAGCCAGATGCCAAGGTCAATGCGGTCAAAGATGCAAGGCGGAGCCAAAGAGGAGTGAAGCAAGTGCAGATGACCACGAAGCGTGCACTATGAGTTGTAGTTCGTGGTCCAAAGCAGTCAACAGTCTAGGATCGCATGGATGCCATTTTTAACCCGAGCGGAGTTGTGGATAAGAAGCCCGCACGGAGCCTGTTAGCAAGAAACCGTACAAATAATGAAAAGTCGCACCGAGCTCACGATTGCGCGAAGAATTTACTTAAGCAAGTTAACCGGGCGGCTCTTTCTCGAGACAACTTCCCTGCGAAGTTGTTATTATTGATGGCCAAGATTTATTTTTTGGACCACCAGCTGCCACGTCGCAAGATTTTCAGAGAAAATTCCTTATGGATGATTGAATTGGTGATGTCACCTAGATGTAATTTTCCTTTTAAGAGGCGACTTTCTCGGGTAAGTAGTTAGCCGGGGAGCTGGATCAGCGATGGAGCGCAAACAGCTAAGCCCCTCTATCATTTCCTCTTTGTATCTTGCTCTATGACATTTATGGCTTCTTGTTATCTATCTATCTTGTGTTTTGACATGAGCAATGAGTAGAGTCCTTAAGGGTCGGGTGCCCTAAGTGCATTCGACCGGGTAGGTGACCGAAATGGGCTGAACATCCTTAGAGTGCGTATGAACCGGAGATCTTAATGCTTCTATAGTCCTGAATGTGCCTAGTTCGAGATAGATAGTCGATGGTGTGTTAGCTCGGCTAGGTTCACACTAGATAATTTAGAGGTATTCGACCTAAACTCTGGGAGGCAGGTGACCATGGAGAACTGGGGAGTAGACTAGCTGGCAAGGCAGGAAACACTAGACACCGTTAGCCAATCCTAGTAGTATATAGGGTAGCGTTCACGAGTGGGACTAGTGGTTGAGGTGCCATCGCTAGGGAGTAGCTATCTGAGTCGCAGCTCGGTTACGATGAAACTTGGTACGTGACAGGTTAGCGACTTGTCCTAGTACCCACTTTGGCTTGTGATTGATCTAAAGTAGCAAGCCGATATAGAACCCCTGGACTGTGACGATCTTAAGAAGCCCACAAGGTTACCTAGTCGAGAAAGTGCACGGAAGGTGACTGCCCTACTTTTCAAACTTGTCTAGCGTTAGAAGTGCTCTGATTGCTTGATTTCACCCCAATCAAAAAACAACAAAAATAGATCCGTCCTAGATCTAACCTGACTAGCTTGATCTTGCGACCTCTAGTCCCGCTCCCTGTATTTGATACTCTTACTTATCTTTACTACAGATAACCCAAAACCCCGCGCATCAGTTACTCTTAATAGGCGCAAGGACAAAGGCATATATAATAAAGGATTGGCCAAATAGAGGCATATAATAAAGGACAGAGACAAAAAATAAAGGATTGGCCAAATAGAAGCATATAATAAAGGGCAAAGGCATGTATTAGTATTTCTTGGATATAGAAGTAACGAAAGCACCACACGCATCATTTAACTTGTAATGATCTGATTCCTTTTTTCTGAAATCTTTTTTTTTCTTTTGTGAAATCTATATTTACAAAAGTGAGGCACGTTCGGTAATATTTGTACTCGACATCCCAATTATACCATTTCTTGGTCCAAAAATCAAGCAACTCTCCCTCTATCGTTCCCGCCACTCCAAAACCCAGAAAGGAAATCGTCGTCGGAGGAATGGTGATGGACGTGCCGGTGATAGATCTGAGCCGGTACCTGGAGGTGTCGTCGGGGTCGTCCGACGTGGCGTCGGTGGTGGAGATGTGCGGGGAGGTGGGTCGGATCCTGAGGGAGACGGGGGCTCTGGTGGTGAAGGATCCCCGGTGCACCGCCGACGACAACGACCGCTTCATCGACATGATGGAGAAGTACTTCCACATGCCTCCCCCCTTTAAGCGCCTCCAGGAGCGCCCCAACTTGCATTACCAGGTAACATGATTGGAATTTTTTGACTTGGTTGTATGATTTTGGTGCATTGTGTCCTAGCGGGTTTTGATCCCGTGGCTTGTACGCACGAACCCCACTAGATGGTTTTGGAGTTGGTCGGGTCCGATACGGATATAGAGTTAGTTGTATTTAGGTTTTGAGTTGGATATGGAGATTCTAACATGGTATCAGAGCGGGTTGATCCTGTGCCCATTGTTGTACTCGCACGACCCCTATTTCTCGCACGTTGGCAAAGTCAAAGCCCGTGTAGTCTTCGACCTGATGGGTCTCGTTTGCGGGAGTGTTGAGAATCCCACATCGCTTAGTGCAAGAGTGGGAACTACTAGTTTATAAGTGTTAAAAATCCACCAACTTATTGCCTTTAGGTTTTGGGTTGGATATGGAGATTCTAATCGCAGTGGTCAAGGATCTTGGGTTTTGGGTGGGTGTTGGTGGTGGACTGATGGGAGGATTATGTTGGTGTATTTGAGTAAAGATTGCGATTTTTTTTTTGGTTTTTAGTGTTGAAATGGGAGATGCTAGAGGAATTTGAGTTTTTGTTATGGTTGCTTGTTGTGGGTCAGGATTCGAATGGACAATTATGGATTGATTGTGTAGGGAATGAGGTTAGTTCATTTTCATAAATGAGATGGAGAGAAGAGAGGGTGCCAATGGCTTAAATTGAAAGTTTATTCACTTAGTAGTAGTTGTCCCAGCAAAAAATCTCTAGGCTTTTTGATTGAATGCTGTCAGTTGTACTGCTAACATTCGAATGTATGAATTGCTGAACTTTTGAAGAGCTGTGGCCTCAGTTTTGTCGGGAACGATTGCATTTCCTGTCATTTTCGCTGGTTTTGGATTCTCGGTCAGCAGTTTCTTCGGGAACAATCTGTTTGGTTGATCTGACTTGATGAGTATTTTAAGTTGATGATGTCAATGGAAATAACAGGTTGGGGTGACACCTGAGGGAGTGGAAGTTCCTAGAAGCTTAGTTGATGAAGAGATGCAAGAGAAGCTAAAAGCCATGCCCGAAGAACACCAGCCATCCATCCCAAAGGGACCTGACTTCAAGTGGCGATATATGTGGAGAGTGGGTCCCCGTCCGTCAATTACACAATTCAAGGTACCAAGATTCCTGTTACCTTGCTATCAGCGCTTCAATGATTTCGAAATACCTGATTGCGAGTACATATTTTTCAAGGAACTTAATGCAGAACCTGTTATCCCTGACGGTTTTCCTGAATGGAAAGACACTATGGACTCGTGGGGTTACAAAATGATTTCTGCAGTGGAGGTAAGCCGGTTTGAACTTCGTTGGTTTTGTTTAATATTACTGGTTTTCTTGCACTTTCTAGACCTTCATTTGAGTTTTACTCCCCTTCTCAGGCTGTTGCTGAGATGGCAGCAATTGGGTTTGGCTTGCCAAAGGATGCATTTACTTCTCTAATGAAGCAGGTGAATTCTGTAATGTGTACTCTGAAATTTTCTTCCATACGTGTTTATTTGTGTAGCGGTCAGTTGGAGCAATTCTTGACAGCAAAATATTACCAATTTTTCTTCGAGTTTCGTTTTATACTCTGAAACAAACCTTAGGGCTTTACCATAAGGCAGTTTTATTTCACTAGTTTAGTTAGTTTTTACTCAATCAATCAAGAAACTCTGAAGATCTTTCATTAAGTGCTTGCATGTTTATACTTTTTTACATTTTTGATCATCTGCTTTGTCGAATCTTGTTTATCAACTCTGCTTTGAGCTCAGTTTCGTGTTACCATTGTCTCCTTGTTCACCAGGGACCACATCTTCTTGCTCCAACAGGAAGCGATTTGAGCCGTTATGGCCAGGAAGGAACTGTGTTTGCAGGCTATCATTATGACCTAAACTTCTTAACAATCCACGGCAGAAGCAGATTTCCTGGTCTAAACATTTGGCTGAGGAATGGGCAAAAAGTTGAAGTAAAAGTTCCTGTAGGATGTCTTCTTATTCAAACCGGGAAGCAAGTGAGATCACACTACTGTTGAACTACTGTTTGATAACCATGAAGCTTTTGAATATAATTTCTGCTTACAAACTCACAGCAAGTTGTGGGATGGTTTTGCACCATCACAGTCAGCAAAAAGTTATGTTGTCTGAACAATCACTTGTTTGTTTGCCTCCCACGAACAGCTTAAAGATTCTTGTCCGAATTCATTAGTAGTTTGAAGAGCATATGCACAATGAACACACAGTTGGGCTGGAGATCAGAGAGCTAAATTATTAATCTCTGTCACTGGTTGCACAATGGCTTGTTGTTCGAAAGTTGGAAAATAATTTCACCAATGATAATTGGCTCAGTTTAAGATTAATCCTTTGTTGAGTTGTTCTTGGTTTGCAGGTCCATTTTCTCATCCTCATTTGGGATGCCTTATTTTAAGCATACCACTTGATTCGATTTGGCTCAGTATATCCTGCTTTGAACTGCAGATAGAGTGGTTAACAGCAGGAGACTGCTTAGCTGGCATGCATGAAGTTGTTGTCACAAACAGGACGATCGATGCCATCAAATTAGCTTCAGAGCAGAACCGCAGCCTGTGGAGGGTTTCATCTACGGTGAGTGAGCGAGCAGTAATCCTGAATTACCCTCAGCTATTAGATCTCAGCAGTTACAATTGGAGTCCCCTTCTAGTTGCTTGGAAGTACGTTTTTGGCCTGGATCACATTCTAAGTTTTGTCGTGTCTCCTTGCAGCTTTTTGCGCATATAGCTTCGGATGCTGTATTAAAGCCGTTGGGCCACTTTGCGGAGTCCCCCCTTGCCAGCAAGTACCCGCCAGTATGTGCAGGAGAGTTTGTAGAACAAGAACTTGCTGTTATTAATCTGAAGGGGCACAAGGGAGAATCATGATGATATTCGGTGAACTTCTCCGGTATGCTGGGGGAAAGAACGTAATTCCTAGTTGGGTGAATGCCTTTGCAGTAAAGGAACGAGTTTCTGTGGAATTAATATCTTTGTTTATCCTTCCCCTAGAATAGAATTCCTGATGTATTCTTCAAGTTATGAGAGAGACAATTCTGAATCTCTTAACGGGTTAACTGTGTATGAACGGCAACTAAATTTACGCGGTGAAGATCCGACTGCGAAATGAACTTAAGTTGTTGGATTTAGAATCTTGCTGATACAATTAAGACTAAATTCACTTGCTTTTTGAGGAGAAAGTTGCTCCAAGTAGCTGCAGAACTTTAGTTGGAGATACTGCTATAAGAATCCCATAGACAAGTCGAGGACTGAAACCTTCTTTAGAACCCCTTTCCAATATGTGAAATTAGCGGACCACACTTGGTCCAAGTGACAAGAAACTTGGGACTTCCAAACCACGATCTCGAGTTGGAACTGTTAGTTCAGTTCATGTTTCTGATGAGAGTTCAAAACTTGGAATCACGAAATCTGAGCTTTCCAACTGCTTCATGGCATTTAACATTCATGACAAAAAGATGAATCCTTGGTTAGGAGGACGCCCCTAGTTGCATGAGCCACTTTCCTTGCTATATTATAACCTATCCCTTTTGCAGTCCGAGCGAATCATACATACTAGCCTCGATCGAGCATGAAGCTATACGGCAATAACCGAATGCTGTTGCTGGTACTCTCGGCCCTGATCATGGCGGGCATGGCGCACGGCCATTTCTGCAGGAGCACGTTCTTCTCGGCCTTGGTTCAGCTGATACCTTGCAAGGCAGCAGTAACTCCCTTCAGCACAATCCCTCCAAGTGATGCATGTTGCAACTCCGTGAAGCTCCTGGGCCAGCCTTGCCTGTGTGTGCTTGTCAATGGGCCTCCAATATCTGGTGTTGATAGGGAGATGGCCATGCAGCTCCCAGACAAGTGCGCCGCCAACTTCGAACCATGTAAACTTTCTCCTATATTCTCTCTTTTTTTCGTATTCGGACACTAGTGCACTAATTAATTCATTATTCTTTTTTGCCTTTTCCTACTCATGTTCTCACTCTTCTTCTTCTTTTTTGCATATTTGTGCTAATTTTTGAACTGTTCTATACACTGTTGCGATAACATATGAAAAAAATGCATAATCCAGACACTAAGATTACTAAAATATACAGTTTTTATTTATCGAAAGGTGCTAAAATTTACATTAAATATTTTAATTTAATTGATAAAAATAGCTGGATTGTGATTTATAGTCCCATGACATTTGTTTTCCCCTCCTTTCATGCAGGTAATATGAAGAAATAGCTGGATTAAACAAACTCAGGCGATGATCATTTTTTAGAATAAAATAGGCCCTTCTGTTATTTTTAATCTTTTTATATAGCAATAAGACAGCACGTAGATGATGTCAAGAATGTAATAAGGCAACTTCCTAGATCGTACTATTCGATTTGGGAAGTGTAACTCTCATTGACTCATATATGTATCTCTGGATTAACACTCATTTCGATTAAATTTGAATTAGTGAGACTAATATATTTTCGTATAGAATATTAAGAAAAAGTACATGGTACTTCTACAATTTAGAAGAGATAGATGACCATCTCTTCCATGGAGAAGCTCTATGACATTAAATTGTTGGCAAACATTAGAAATCCCAAAAGAGATAAATCCTAGAAGATTCCTACTTCGTCAGTCCGGCCATCAACAAAAGAAAAGAGAACCCTGTTCTCATTTGCTTGGCCTCAGCTGATTGATAAGTTGCAACTTATAGGTGTAACAACTTTGTTTAAGTCCGTTACCAACAAATTAGATCAAGTGATAATAAAATTTTCATAATTTAATTAGAAGTTTCGAGTTAAATACAATCAGTTTTAATAGAGAAGCTATTAACAAACCTAACAACCTAAATTACATAACATCATGACGGCCGATGATTCTCTACGATAACGACAGCGACTGTCCAACTTCTTTGGTACATAAATTAATTTCTTACTTTGGAGAAAGTATAGAGACGTTTTGTTATTTCTTATCCCACTTCATGTCGAAATCGCATAAAAGTTGCCCAAGTCTTTTTCATGTGACTTGAGCTAAAACTTGTATGGACGGCAAGAGATACTATCATATACATCGTTGTTTCGACCATTTAAATGTTAGGAAAACTTGTTGATTTAAAAAAAAAAACCATTTTCCTCAAATTAATCATGTTTCCTTTCTCTATATATAGTCCACAATTTATTTAAACAAAGAACACATTGCACCAATTCAATCTCGAGACCATAGCAATGGAAGAATCAATAGAAATCCAACCCTACTTCACTTACTTCCTCATATGGCTAATGTCTACTCTAATGGTACGACATTTCTTGAAGAAGAAGCAAAGGAAATCAACAACCATCCAAAACCCTATTAATCTCCCTCCAAGCCCTCCTTCCATTCCCATATTAGGCCATATCCACCACCTTAGCCCTACCATATACAAAAGCTTCCACACCCTATCCTCCAAGTATGGCCCTCTCCTCTACCTCCGCCTCGCATCCACCCCTCTCCTCCTCGTCTCATCGGCCTCGACGGCCAGCGAAATCTTCAAGACACACGACGTTAATTTCGCATCGAGGCCTCGGGCTTCTCTCCCTGACACATTCATATTTGGTGACGCAGGGTTTGCTTTTGCCCCATATGGAGATTATTGGAGGTTTGATGAATAAGCAGTTTAATTTTTTCTCAGCGGACAATTATCTTAATAAAGTCACAAGGCATTTAAAATAATTGATTCAATCTATGTATGTAGGTTCATGAAGAAACTTTGTGTCACTAAAATGCTTGGAGCTCGACAACTCGAAAGGTCACAGAGTATTAGGCGCGAAGAGCTTGCGAATTTCTTGGCTATCATGTTCGATAAGGCGAAGAGGAACGAGGTGGTCGACGTGGGCCGCGAGCTGATGAAGCTGACCAACAACACAACATGTAGGATGGCGATGAGTACAAGGTGTTCAGGGCAAGATAACGAGGCCGACAAGGTTAGGTTGCTTATGAAGGAGACCAACAGCCTCATGGCGAAGACGGGCTTCGCCATGTTGCTTGGTCCTTTTAGCAAACTAGGAATGCTACTTTGTGAGAAGCAAAAATTGGATCTGGTGAGAAGATTTGATGAGCTACTTGAAGGGATCCTTGGGGAGCATGAGGATAAAGCAAGGAGAGGTAATTTGAGTGAGGATGATAAGGACATGATTGACATTCTATTGGAGGCTTATCATGATAAAGACGCTGAGGTTAAGATAAGCAGGTTCAACATGAAAGCCTTCATCTTGGTAATTAATTATTTTATCGCTGTGACCATCCATTAATATGCCTGATTTAAATCTTCAAATGCTTATTTTTTCGTCTTTCTACTTTTGGTCCAATTAATATTACTTACTTTCCTTTTTATTAGATCAACTTTATGAATAGATTCCTTGCTAGCATACAGTTAAGCTAATAAAAGGCAATTCATAGACATTAAGGATTTGGGAGAGAAAAGCATGAAATGGAGGCAAAAAAAATCATAGAAATGGATAAAATTCATTATTTCTTCCCAGAAGTTGTTGTAATTTAAATACAACTTTGTTAAAATTCCGTAGGAAGAAGTTTCGTCTATAGTGGCTCTCTATCAAAACTTCGAATGCCTGGATATTAATTCATGATCGTTAGATTAATGAGTTGTTTGACCATGTATGATTCTAATGGTTGATTTGGCTATAATAAGCAATTGTCTTACTTGGTTAGTTACTTACATTTTCTATACATCGTCCCTACAGGATCTTTTCTTTGCAGGCACGAGCTCCACGTCAGATGCAATGCAAATCGCCTTGTCGGTACTAATCAACCACCCCAACGTACTCAACAAGGTGAGGGAGGAAATCGAATCAGTCGTTGGAGGAAACAGACTGGTCGAAGAACCCGACATTGCTCGACTCCCTTACCTACAATCCGTCGTCAAAGAAACTCTCCGGTTATTCCCACCAAGCACCGTGACATCAAGAGTCAACACCGAAGATTGCCAGATCGGAGGGTTCCATGTCCCAAAAGGGACAACCACCTACGTCAACATCTACTCTGTGTTGAGGGATCCGAACTTGTGGGACGATCCCGAGGAGTTCCGGCCGGAGAGGTTCCTTGGAAAAGAAGGTGACAGGATGAGACAGGAGTTTGGGTACGTCCCCTTTGGTGGTGGAAGGAGGATGTGCCCTGGTGTGAGCTTGGCCTTGTGTATGGTCCAAAGTACAATTGCGGGTTTGGTCCAATGTTTTGATTGGAAGGTGGCTGGTGATGTCGGAGATGGAAAAGTTGACATGAGAGCTAAAGCTGGGTTCACCACGACCATGGCCGAGCCATTGATGTGTTTTCCTGCGGTTCGTTACTACCCATTTGCATGTTAGATAGTGTTTTTGAAAAAAGATCACTCAAGGTTTGACGTTTTTTACGAAGTATCACGTTGTCTCGTTTTGTGAATTCTGGTGATAAAAGTCTTTTAGATTTGTACTTGTGAAAGTAATAATTTTTTAGATAGATTTTTTAGTTTTTTAGATACTGTTGGTAATAATTTTTTGATAGAACATTGTGAAAAGTAATTGAGGATGGATTCAAAGTGATCCCCCAAGAACAATTGTAAAGAGGGGGAGAAAAAAGAAGAATGGGTAGAAGAGCAATAGAACGTCAAAAAAAACTTAGACGGTCGATTAAAAAAGAGAGAGGAAAAAAATGGTAAAGAACCCATCATCTAGAGCCTTTATATAGGCTTCTACCTAAGAACTTGATAAATATACAAAAAATAATCCAAAACAAACTAGATAAATTCTAATGGAAAAGATAAAACTAATTCTACCCAATTGTAACAAATATCCTCATAAAAAGATAAATCTTTCAATAAGATAAAATTAGTTTAGAGATAAAAAATTCTACGCGATAAACTTAAAGATGTAAATCTTAATCATACCTGTGACGCGTCAGATTTTTTCTCCTGTTGGTACTAATTGTAAAATCTCCAAATCTTAATTTTACTGTTTTAATGCACCTTCTAGGATCGCTCGACCATTTAAGGCTTCCCATTTAGGACGCCTTCTCGGCTGTGGGATCACTCACCCATGAGTTTTCTAATAATTAATAAAATTTTATGAAACTGCCTCATACTTATAATCAATTTAATTTGACGCCATTTAAATCAAGCACCCATAATAAAAGAAGAACAATAATCACTTAGTTAAAACATAACAATTAAGTGTCACTCAATATAGACGTTGTTAAAAGATAAACAAAACTGAAAAATATAAAAGTTAAATTACAATGCTCATTACGTAATTTATAGCTCGATCATAGAATCTGAATGTCTTAATTTTGTCAGATCAATCTATATTTTTTTAAGTATGCACTGGGTATATTTTCACTCCCACTAAACTAAAATTCTGGATATGTCCCTTTTCAATCCCAGAATTTTTGTCTCGAAGGCCGAAGGCCCAATGGGCTCTCTATTCCCAGAGAAACAAGAGCTATGAGGCTTGAAATCCACAACCATTTTGTTTAAGAGAAATCCAGTTAAAACTGTTTGCGAATCAAGATTTTTTGGGGAAATATTTATATATAGAGTCGAAGCTTATTTAAGAGGAGTTTTCCTAATGACGTTTTTACATTGGTGGAATTTGAGCCCAAAAACTTTTTATGCAAATTTAAGTTCCTCATCACTTAAATCAACTCACACTATATATTAAATCAAGTTACTCAACCCAAACTAATAAATATCCATCTCTTACTTTGACCCCAAAAAAAATCTTGCAGGCACCTCATTTATGATACCAGATCCTATGTTTAATATATGCTATTGGTTAAAGTGAATGTTGCAATTATATATTTATATATATATATATATATATATATATATATATATATATATATATATATATATATATATATATATATAAATTATTGACTTATTAGAACAATAGGATGTTGGGATTTGCCGAGAAGTGGAAAATTGGCTGGACTTGCGCCCGCAAGCTTTGTGGCGATCGCAAGTAACCACTTACAGAAGTTGTAAGTTTCGGGCAACTTGCGGTCGCAAGTCGTCAGCGGCAGAAATTTTCTGTTATGTTTCGGCTCTTGTTTTAGACTCTTAATTCGACCTAGATACGTTTGTTATACACCAAAGGTTCATCTATTATCTAAGGACGTGTTGCCCTATGGTTAGTTATGACTTTGTGACTCGGATTTATCAATAAAAGTTTTCATTTCTCCTTGTGGACGTAGGCATTAGGCCGAACCACGTAACCTCTTGTGTCGTTCTCTTTGCGTTAAGTTGCTGAATTCCTAACAAGCGGTATCAGAGCTAAGGTTGGAGGATATCACACGGTGCGAAGTTTGTTATTGTGAAGTTCGATGGTTCATCAAATTTTGGGTTATGGCAAAGGTGTATCAAGGATCTCCTCGTGCAACAAGGGATGGTCATCGCGTTCTTCGAGAAGAAATCCGAGAAGATGGAAGAGCAAGAGTGGAAGGAGATGAGGGCCAAGGCGGCGGCGACGATTCGCTTGTGCTTGGCAGATGATGTGATGTATCACATCATCGATGAGGAGTCACCAGCTGAGGTATGGAAGAAATTGGAGGCAAGGTATATGTCTAAGTCTTTGGCGAACAAGCTTTATCTTAAACAAAGATTGTACGGGCTCAAGATGAAGGAAGGCTCAGATTTGAGCCAACATATTAATAGTTTCAGTCAACTTGTGAGCGACTTGAGAAAGGTTGATGTGAAGTTCGAGGAAGAAGACAAGGCATTGTTGCTCCTAATTTCTTTACCAGGTTCCTATAAAAAATTGGTTACAACTCTAACTTGAAGGAAGGAGTCCCTGGTGTTGGAGGATATCACGAGTGCTTTTCTAGGGTTACATCAAAGGAGAAAAACTGGAGATGTCAAATAGTATGGCTGGTTGTGAGGGGTAGCCATGATCGTGGAGGAAAAGATGGAAATGGATCCAAGCCATGGTCAAGGAGGTTCATAGAAAATTGCTTCGGGTGCGGAGAAAAAGAGTACGTGAAGAAGGATTGTCCGAGAAGAACTCGGGATCGCGAGAGAAAAGGATCAGGTTCTGTGAATGTGGTCTCTTATTCGGACGGGTCGGATGGTGACTGTCTTTCTATTTTGTCAGGTCCATAGCACTATGATCCTGGATTTTGGATAGCGCCAGTTCTTTCCACGTGACGCCCAAGAGAGGTGGTTCGACACCTACAAGTTCGTTGGTTCAAGCATGGTGACTATGGGTGATAGTTCCACTTGTAGAGTCACTGGCATAAGTGATATCCGGATCAAGATGTGGAATGGTGTTAAGAGGAAGTTGTGTGGGGTTAGGCATGTTCCGAAGTTGGAGAGGAATTTAATCTCATTAGGTTCCTTAGATTATAGTGGGTACAACTATAAGGTTGTAGGCGGGCTAATTGAGGTGGAGAAGGATGCTATGGTAGTGATGAAGGGTGAAAGAGATGCAAGGAATGCCTACAAGTTAGTAGGGGACACTGTTGCAGATGGAGTCACATCTTTGGGTTCCGATGGAGAGGAAAAAAGCTCAGGTCATATGAGGTTGGTTCATATGAGGGAGCAAAGGTTTGATAGGGATGGTTTGTGTACAGTTGGGATTCGCGAAGACATAGATAGCAAGCTATGGTTATTTCGTGGAGGCATGGTTGGTAAGGAGCCAAGGTTGTCTCGGAGAAGCATTGTTAGCTGAGCCTCGCTATGGTTGTCTAAAGGGACGTGCACGTCAAAAGTGTTGGGTAGTTTGGCATTGGGCATGCAAAACTATTGGTAGCACCACGGGCGAATCAGGTATCTCACTCAAGGCCGATTCAAGGTTGCGGAGCATGGGGCTGACAGAAAATAGAGGGTGCGTTATTGGTCGCAAGGTTGCGTCAGCAAGTAGACTTGCTAGTAGGGGTTCGATGGAGATTTGAGAGCATAGGCCAAGCAGACTTGGAAGATCGAGCTTGGGGGTTGACTCCAAGTGATTGAACGGGAAAAGGTGGTGAGAAAGTTGAGATGGTCTTATTGATGGTGGTTATTTATGATGCAAGATAGAGCAGGTAGAGTTAGTTGGTTTCACAAGATCTCATGGTTCTTCATGGGACGGTGTCTCATCAAGGTGGAGTTTGTTAAAGTTTGGGTAGAGCTTCATGGTTCTTCACGTGATGACTTTCGCCAAGGTGGAGAATGTTGGAATTTTCCGAGAAGTGGAAAATTGGCTGGACTTGCGCCCGCAAGCTTTTTGGCGATCGCAAGTAACCACTTACAGAAGTTGGAAGTTTCGGGCAACTTGTGGTCGCAAGTTAACTGGCGATCGAAAGTCGTCAGCGGTAGAAATTTCTTGTTTTATTTCGGCTCTTGTTTCAGACTCTTAATTCGACCTAGATAAGTTTCTTATACACCAAGGGTTCGTCTATTATATAAGGACGAATTACCCTATGGTTAGTTATGGCTTTGTGACTCGGATTCATCAATAAAAGTTCTCATTTCTCTCCGTTGACGTAGGTATTAGGCCGAACCACGTAATCTCTTGTGTCGTGTTCTTTGCGGGTTATTGTTCTCAAAGTTGCTCAATTCCTAACATAGGAAATGTCAAATTGGGAGACTTTATGACGAATCATATGTATCTATCCATGATCTCTGACGATGACAAGAAAATATATTTGAGTGGTTGTTTGATTTATTTATTTTTGTGTGAAGGCGAGTGGTTGCTTAATTAATTGACTAAATTGGTTATAGACTCCTTCAAGTTGATTTTAACAAAAGATCCAAAAGCAGTAGTTGGGGGTCTTCTTCAAATTCTCCGGTTACGTGGTTAATTGTTCAACTTTCACCTCACGCAATTGAACCTCTTGGCAATGTTAAAAAAAATCTAGAGCGACACACACTATTCTTCGAATTGTGGCCCGACCTGTTCTTCGTGGTTGAAACGTATTTTATAAAAAATAATTCTATTTTAATCATTTGTCCAACTGGATTGAGTAATGGTTCAACCAAGTTGACAGCTGGTCCAATCATCTTTCAAGTTTGGGAGTTCAGCTAACTTGCTATAAACCATGAGCGGCGATTCAATTAGTTTACCGAATCGAGTACTACCAGTTTCTATTTAGAAGCAGTGTTTTCAATAAAATTTTACGTTTGTAATACTATAACCCAATATATACCTTTTTTAATAAATTTAAGTCTCTCATCATTTGAACCTCTTCGAATAACTCAAATTGTTGTTGGACTAGTTTTAAAACCTTACTTTTTGGATAATAAACTTATCCATGCATTAGCAAGACCGACGCTCCATGTCCAAACGTTGTATCACTGTCGTGAGGTTTCTCCAAGAGGCTGGTTTAGCATAATATTTAGGAAAAATTATGCTCCAGTCTTTCATGTTTATTTTTATATGCTCTCGGCTCCTCTATTCTGAAAAATCGATTATGTTACTCCTCTAATTTGGAAAAATTATACTTTCGAGTCTCTATGCCCAGAATATTCGATATTCTATGACCATCTGAAAAGACTGAAATACCCTTTTTATATTCTTTAACTCCATCTTCAACCTCTAGTCAAAATCAATCTAACCAAAATCCAAAAAAATTAAGAAAAAGAACACAACTTCAAACAAGATCCTGTGCTTCTTGATGTGGTGGTCCTATTCGGCCACCGTGAGGACCTCGCTCTCGTCCACGTAGTCCACCCCTATGGCCTCCAGAATCTGCACAACGAAGTGCCCGATATGCGCCTTGGCCATCACGGGGATGGTGACGGCGTTCTTGATCTCCTTAATCAGCTGCGGGTCTGACATGCGGGTGATGCCGCCCTGAGCGTGGATGTCAATGGGCACGCGCTCCAGTGCCATGACGGTGCACTCGCCTACCTCCTTGGTGATGCGGGCCTCCTCGGCGTTGACGACGTCCATTATGACACCGTCGCAGAGCATCTGGGCCAGCCCTACCTTGACGAAGAACGTCGACTTCTTCGCCTCTGTTAACGCGCCATTTTTGTACACCGCCATGACTCCTGTCCCTACCATAATTCTACGGTTCGGAGAAAATTTGGTATGTGAAAAGAGAGAGACAGAGAGGCGGTGAATAGGGAGGAGGGGGTGGGATTTTAAGGAGAGGGTGAGAGGCGGCAAGGTTTGAATGGTTCTTAAGGAGGTTCGCTTCCAATCTTCCTTGGGAGGGGTGACACAGACGCGGCAGTTTGCTCTATGGTTCTGGGTAGTCGATAAGTTCAATGAAAGCTTCAATTAGGACTTCGTGTTTCAATTAATTTTTGTTAGTTTGATCTTATTTGAAGTTTTGTTCTAATTCTTGATTTTCTTGGATTTTGATTAGATTGACTTGTTAGAGAATTGGTTTTATAACCAAGGAGGAGAGATGGCCAAATACAAGTGAGTGTATTGAGCTTTGAGAATTGGGCCCAAGTATTTAATTAGAGAGAATCCTAATTAAATATAATAACTAAGTGATTAGTGGGCAACTTTGAGCTGATTTAATTGGAGATCATACCAATTGGATTTGGGTGTTTGTGAGATCAATACGAAGCTCGTTGATAAAGATTCATAACGATATATAACACTTGCAAAAATCTAATTCTCGGGGTAAATAAAAATTGGCTTTAAAGTGATATGACTGTAATTGAGATAAGCACAATCTCACATTGGTTAGCGCACCATGCTGAGACAAGTTTATAAGAAACTAGAAGTCTAACATGGTTAAACTGGTGGAGAAGGGAGAAACTTCTCGCGCCGTCCGTCCGGCTCGGCTCGGCACGCACGCACGGGTGTAAGATCGTCTGTTCAACCGGGCAGGTCTCGGGCTCGGGTTTGAGTTGCGGGGTGCAGGATGCGGGTTGCGGGATTGGAGGTTTGTGGGAATTGTTCCAAGTTTCTGGAACCTTCTTCTCCTTCCAGGTGGTTTGAATTTAAAATTCATGCCAATAAATATAGGATTTTTATGAGTCTTGTAACAGCTCATTTATTGGGTGGGTTAATAGGGCTTCCAAAGCATCTCAGCTCACACTCTTCCTTGAGCTCTCTACTTCTCCTTCCCTAGTATAGCATTTCCCATTTTCATTGTGTCGGAGTTCTAAGACTACTAAAAGTGTACGAAAGTGCTTCCTTTTCTACTCGAGATTGGGCGTTGTACCTTGGGAACTCTCTTACCCACGGAAGCCTGAAGCATACAGGCGGGTAATAAGAGTTTAATGGCACACGGTTAAACTGTGGCATCGTCCAGGATTGCATCCGAAGTCCTACCTTCAAGACGACGATCTTACACACTTAGTCTGAAGTGTGATCGTGAACATTCTCTAAACTCCTCTCGTTATATGCTTACGATTTATATTTACATGCTCATAACATAATTTACTAATATTTGTTCCAACAATCTTAAACTCTTATTACGTAAATATTAGTAATCTGGTTTTATCCAAAAAGTGTTCTTTAGTATATTGTGATTACCAGTTAATTATTATTGCTGTTGCCGAGTACTTTCTGTAGCGCATAACTGCATATTTGCAATCTGTATCTAGTCGTATTATTTTAATCCGAGAACTAAATTGCAAAGAAAGTCGGCAACGCAAGCTAATATTCTGGGTTTTTTTTTTAATTTGGACTTAAATAGTATACTGTAAGAAAGTTGAACGGAAACAATTAAGTAGTATAAATAATCGTGTCACGTTCGATTAAATATTGCTTCCCTGAAGTGGAAAATAAATAGGCCACTGTTAGTAACTGTTTGGTTATTGATTCTTCAATTATTAATATTTGAATACTGGAGTAAGTGCTTACCTGTTACGACTTTTGATCTGGAAATTTATTGGGTTCATTTAAATTGTGATCAATTACCTACGGTTACATTGTGATTTGTTTGTTTTAACCTGTTGACTGGCTTCGGTGGAAAATTATAAGAAAACTTTTAATCAGTAGACTACCGCTTCACGGCATTAACAAGCGGTTACATAATAGAATACTGTTTCTTTGCTCTTAAGAAACGGTTTGCAGTTCTAGTGCTACTACTATTACAGCATTTAAGATATTGTTGGGTTAAACCCATTACTTACAAAAGTTTATTTTGGTGATTTAGTGTGATCTGTGAAGTGTGATCACGATGGCTGGAAACAATTCTCTCCATATGATATCAACAATTCTGGTGCGACGAACACTACCGATGACATCTTGAACGAGGAGGCTCCCATTGTGAGGGCTAACGGTGTTGAGGCCGTCATGCCGGGTCATAGACACCCTATGTCACTACCGTACTCTCATCTTGAGAAACCGAAAAAGTTCAAGAGTGAAAATTTCAAGAGATGGCAAAAAAAAAGTTGTTCTACTTGATCGCCTTGAACTTGAGCAGGTATGTCAAGGAGGAGAAACCCAAAGAGAATGTGAGTGATCCGCATCAAACCACGATCCACAACGCATGGGTACATGAAGATTACCTATGTCGCAACTATATATTGGGTTCTCTCGAAGATACGCTTTATGGTGTGTACTATACCAAAGAAACGTCAAAGGATCTTTGGGAATCATTGGAGCAAAAATATAAGGTTGACGACGCCGGTGCAATGAAATTTATGGCTGGGCGCTTCCACGACTATCGGATGGTCGATGTAAAGAGCGTTGTGGAACAATGCGAAGAGCTATAATTGATCTTCCATGATCTTGCAACCGAGAAAATGGCCACCATTGATGCTCTCCAAGTGGCGATGGTGATTGAGAAACTACCACCATCTTGGAAGGACTTCAAGATGTACCTCAAGCACAAAAGGAAGAAGATGACGCTCGAGGACCTTATCCAAAGGTTGCGCATCGAGCAAGACAACTGGAAGGTTGACAAGAAACCAAGTGGAACGGTTGTTAAGCCAATGTGGTCGAGACCGGGGGGAGCTCCAGCGGGAACAAGCGGAAATGCTCAAATGATTCTAAGGGAGATGTCAAAATAAGAACTTTACCAGTGCCTGCTTTATTTACAACAAGACCAGCCACCGAGCCAAAGATTGCTACAAATGTCTAGCCGCAGAGGGCAAGAAGACGGCAGGACCAAGCAATGGCAAGAAGAAGAAGCCCGCCAACACTAACATTACAGAGGCTAAGATGCACCTCACGGCCATTGTGTCTGTGGTGAATCTCGTGGGTGGGAACTCGAAGGAATGGTGGGTGGACACGGGGGCTACCCGCCATATTTGTGCCAACAGATGAATGTTCAAGACCTATCAACCAGTCGATGATGAGACCTGCTACATGGGAAATTCCGCAGTCTCGAAGGTGGAAGGCAAGGGGACGGTCGTGCTGAGGATGACCTCGGGCAAGGAGCTCACCTTGACCGATGTGTTGTATGAGCCCGAGATCCAGAAGAATCTCATCTCCGGAGTGGTGCTTAATAAGAGGGGCTTTCGGCTCGTGTTTGAGTCCGACAAGGTCATCATATCCAAGGGAGGGATGTTCGTTGGCAAGGGCTGCTTGACCAACAATCTGTTTAAGATGAGTGTAATGACTTTAGCTCCGAAGGCAAAGTCTAGTGATAAGATTGATGTGGGTGCCACCATTAAAGCTAGCACGAGCAATAATGTAATGAATGTTGTCGATAAGGCTAATGAGAAAGTGAAGGTTGCTTACTCTCGTGAGTCGTTACATTTATGGCATGGTAGACTAGGTCGTGTGAATTATAAGTCTTTACAAATGCTAATATCACTTTACCTACTACTGAAGTTCAACATCGATCACAAACATAAGTGCGAGACTTATGTTGAGGCCAAATACGCCAAAATATCTTCCCACTCGATTGAGCGAAGCACGGATGGATGTGATTTAAAATACGTACAAAAATGTGGCAGTAAAAATTATTTTATAACTTTTATCGATGATTGTACGAGGTATTGCTATGTCTACTTGATGAGAAGAAAGACAAAGCAATAGACATGTTCATTCACTATAAGAATGAAGTTGAGAACCAACTTGGCAAGAAGATCAATAATCTTCGAACTGACCGAGGTGGTGAATATGAATCTCCATTTGCACAAGTTTGTGCCGAGAATGGAATCATTCATTAAACCACGGCGTCTTATTCTCCCAAGCAAAATGAAATTACGGAAAGGAAGAATAGGACGCTTAAGGAAATGATGAATGTGATGCTTATTAGTTCCGAATTACCAAGGAATTTATGGGGGGAAGCTGTGTTTTCAGCCAACTATGTGCTTAACAGGGTATCGCACAAAAAGTTGGATAAAATACCTTACGAATTATGGAAAGGTTATGTGCCTAGCTATAAATTCCTAAGGATTTGGGGATGTCTTGCTAAGGTTTCGATCCCACCTCCTAAAAGGACAAGGATAGGACCCAAGACGATGGATTGCGGTTATGCACAAGATAGTGCTGCATATCGATTCCTGGTACACAAGTCAGATAACTATGATGTCCACGTAAATACTATCATTGAAGCTAGGGATGCTTCATTCTTCGAGGAAATCTTTCCTCATAAAGCTCGAACTGGAGTTGACCGTCAAGTTGATCAAAGTGGGAGCAATGTGGGGGGAGAGGAACCTCAAGATGAAGTTAAAGAACCTAGACGTGGGAAAAAGGCTAGGAAAGAAAAGTCCTTTAGATCAGATTTCTTAACATATCTATTAGAAAAGGATCCACTAACCTACAAAGAAGTAATGTCCTCTACAGACTCTGCTCTTTGGAAGGAAGCGGTAAACAGTGAGATAGAGTCTATCTTACATAATCACACTTGGGAACTAGTGGATCTACCTCCGGGTAGTAGACCACTAGGCCATAAGTGGATCTTCAAAAAGAAGATGAAGCCGGATGGTACTGTAAATAAGTACAAGGCGAGACTTGTAGTTAAAGGCTATAAGCAAACCAAGGGTGTTGATTATTTCAACATGTATGCTCCTGTCTCCAGGAAAACCTCTATAAGGTTAGTCATAGCCTTGGCGGCTTTGTTTAACCTAGAAATCTATCAAATGGACATGAAAATGGTATTTCTGAATGGAGATTTGGAAGAGGAGATTTACATGGAATAATCCGAAAGGTTTGTAGTTTCGGGTAAAGAACACAAGGTGTGCAAACTTGTAAAATTCTTATATGGATTAAAACAAGCATCTAAGCAATGGCACGAAAAGTTTGATAGTGTAATGCTATCAAACGGGTTTCAGATAAACCAATGTGATAAATGTGTCTACGTGAAAGAAGATAAGAAAGACTATGTGATAGTATGTCTCTACGTAGATGACATGTTGATTGTAGGTAATAATGATAATATCAATATTATCAAGAGAATGTTGTCGCAAAATTTTAACATGAAAGATTTGGGAAAAACTGATGTAATACTTAAGATGAAAATCACCAAGACTTCAGAAGGTTACGCGCTTTCTCAAAGTCACTATATCAAAAAGGTACTTCACAAATTCGATAAGGATAGCAATGTAATTGCAAGAACTCCTATGGAAGTGGTGTCAAGTCTCTGCAAGAATCGTAGAGAAAGTGTGTGACAACTAGATTATTCTAGAGTTATAGGCAGTCTAATGTACATTATGGACTGTACTAGACCAGATATTGCAAACTAAGTAAACAGATTATCAAGATATACGAGTAATCCAAATGATGAACATTAAAAAGCGATAGTTAGGTACACTGCTAACTATGGATTACACTATATGAGACATCCAGGCATTCTGGAAGGGTATTTAGAAGCGAACTAGATCTCGGACTCCAAGAATATAAAATCTACGAGCGGATACATATTTACAATTGGAGGAGCTGCGGTCTCATAAAGATCATGCAAACAAACTTGCATTACTAGATCAACTATGGAATCAAAATTCGTAGCGTTGGATCTAGGAGCTGAAGAGGTAGATTGGCTCCGAAGTTTCATGGAGGACATCCCTATGTGGTCTAAACTAGTGCCTCTTACTAGCATGCACTATGATAGTCAGTCAGCTATTGGAAGAGAACAAAATAATATGTATAATAGAAAGTCTAGACATATACGTCGTAGACATAAATCTGTGAGAACGTTATTGAGAACGGGTGTGATATCTTTAGACTATGTAAAGTCAAAAGAGAACATCGATGATCCATTAACTAAAGGTCTAACGAGACACCAAGTTGAGGTATCATCGAGAGGAATGGGATTAAAGCCCACGAAATGACCTAAACCCATAATGGCAACCTAATCTGGATCGTAAACCCTGATATGTAGGTTCAATGGGACAACCGAATTGTGAGACTATGGTCGAACAAAGCACTCAAAAAATTGAGTTCCCTACCTATTCCTATGATGAAAGAGAGATAGACCTGTCCATGGTAAGGTTAGCTTTAAGCTTTTAATAATCCTTAGACTTCGAGTATATATAAGTGGGGTATGGTAGGATACTCCTTATAAGAGATCACCTATATCGAATGTGAAGGGGCCACTTCTATGAGATGAGTTAAGGGATAAATCTCTAGAGCATTCGATAAAGTTTCCAAGATAGTCCAGGGCCAAAATGGACACAACGAAAGAACCGAGCAGTGGTTAAAGAAGGAGTTGTGTGAGTACCTTTGTCTTGGTATGCACAAAATGCCATACAGTTTAAGGCATCGCGTCCACTATTTGGCGAGTATATCCGAAGGTAATATACTAAGGAAGGTTCAAGGCTGTCAGCCACCTTTTTTGATGCAACAAATTCTCGCTGAACTCCAAGTTGCATTTAGCATTGGTACGCTCATGTCATATAAGCCATTTTGCATTCATGTGGGGATTGTTGAAGAATTGGTTTTATAACCAAGAAAGAGATGGCCCAATACAAGTGAGTGTATTGGGCTTTGGGCCCAAGTATCTAATTAGACGGAGAATCCTAATTAAATATAATAACTAAGTGATTAGTGGACAACTTTGAGCTGATTTAATTGGAGATCACACCAATTGAATTTGGGTGTTTGTGAGATCAATACGAAGATTGTTGATAAAACTTCGTAACGATATATAACACTTGCGAAAATCTAATTCTCAGGGTGAATAAAAATTGGCTTTAAAGTGGTATGGCTGTAATTGAGATAAGTGCAATCCCACATTGGTTAGCGCACCATGCTGAGACAAGTTTATAAGGAACTAGAAGTCTAGCATGGGTAAACTGGTGGAGAAGGAAAAAGCTTCTCGCGTCGTCGTTCGTCTGTCCGGCCGGCCCAGCTAGACCCGCACGCATGCGCACATGCCCCGTCCCATCCCTGGCCGGGCCGGGCTCGAGCTCAGACTCATGTTCGGGTGCGGGTTATGGGTTGCGGGTACGGGTACGGGTTGCAGGATACGGGATGCGGATTACGGGATTGTAGGTTTGTAAAAATTATTCCAGGTTCTAGGGCCTTATCTTTTTAGAGCTGGGCCGGACTTGTTGAAGCGATTCTAGGCCCAAAAAGTCCTCTGGCCTTCTTGGTCTTCCGTTTGGACAAGCTCACGCTCTGTAACCTTCTTCTCCTTCCAGGTGGCTTTGAATTTAAAATTCATGCCAATAAATGGGATAACAACCAAATAAACATGAGATTTTTATGGGTCTTGTAACAGCTTATTTATTGGGTGGATTAATGGCCCTATTAAATCTGAATTTGAATGTTGGAGGTCCTAGGCCCCCTATTAAAGAAGGCCTCCTCCTTCGTTCCAAATTATCTTAGCTCACACTCTTCCTTGAGCTCTCTACTTCTCCTTCCTTAGTATAGCATTTCTCATTTTCATTATGTCGGAGTTCTAAGGAAAGGTTCGAAAGGTGTACAAAAGTGCTTCCTTTTGTACTCAAGATTGGGCGTTCTACCTTGGTAACTCTCTTACCCATGGAGGCATAAAGCATATAGGCGGGTAATAAGAAATTGAGGGTACACGGTTAAACTGTGGTCTCGTCCAGGATTGCATCCGAAGTCCTACCTTGAAGACGATGATCTTACACACTTAACCTGAAGTGTGATCATGAGCATTCTCTAAACTCCTCTCTTTATATGCTTACGATTTATATTTACATGCTCATACCATAATTTACTAATATTTGTTCAACATGATTTTGGCTAAAGGTTGAAGATAGAGTTAAAGAATACAAAAAGAGTATTTCGGTCTTTTCAGGTGGTCATTCACCGGAGAATATCGAATATTCCGGGCATAAGGACCCAAAAGTATAATTTCCCAAACTAGAGGAATAACATAATCAAATTTTCAAAATAAAGGGGCCCGAGAGCACATAAAAGCAAACATGGAGGACTGGAACATAATTTTCCCTAATATGTATACAAAAATAATCTCGTTAAGACTAGGAAGTCCAAGTTTACTGGACAAGCCATTTTTTTAATCCATTTCAGGGATAGATACCGGAGACTGTTTGAAAATTGCCCAGTTGGAATTTTCTGATTTTTTTATATAATGTATCCAAACTAAGTAATTAAGTCAGTCCTATAAAATTGAACGTATCAAAAAAAAGTTCTTTAAAATTGATATTGAAATACCTTAAAAGCGAGTAAATTGATATTAAAATTGATTTTCGAGGCGTTCACTCTATCTCTCAGCTTTATTTTTCTCAGAATACGGCTATATTGATCACAAAATATATCATTTTTTATATTAAGGAGAGAAAAAGCAGCTTCTTTTAGGGGTTGGATTTGGTCCTGAACGTGTAAAACGCGCGAGGACCGTCCTGGTGTATAAAGTGATCTACCGATATATTATAAAATTATATACCAGTTTATGATAAAATGTCTACTCAGTTATGATAAAATAGTTTCACGGCGACCGTCCCGGATAAACCGAGTCCGTCCCAGAAAAAAGAATTTAATAAAATAGTCTGCCCGATTATGATAAAATAGTTTAATAAAAAGTCATCCAGGACCGTCTTAGAAACGAGCTTCCAAGACCAAATCTAGTCTCCTTCTTTTATACCCAAACTTCGTGGATTTCAAGATTTAGGTTATAAGAATGGGGTTTGCTCTCACACTTAGTTTTATTTCTTTGAATAATTAACCCCACTAAAAATTAGATACTTCAAAATTTAATATTATAAAAAATATTAATATTGACCCAATATCAAAAGTTATGATCAATAGTCATAGGTCTATGATGTTTGAAAAAATTAATCAATAAATATATCCTAATATTGGTTAGTCCCTAATTTTTTATAATCAAGTGATTAGTTCCTGAACCTAACTTCCAGACATTTTTCCAGCAAGAGATTTTTAAAATACCAAAAGTACCCCTAACTCAATCCAAAATAAAAAATTGCCATTTTAATAAAAAAATCAAGACAAAGCGGAAGCGATGCTCAACTTCTGGATTTTTCCTAGGGTTTTTGAGACACTCGGCTTCGCTTTACCCTTGAACCCAATCCTCTCTCATTTTAATTAATTCTTTTGGATTTTCTTAGGGTTTTGCGATGCTCATCTTCCCCCTTTTCATATTCATCGATCTAGCAGGTGTGTTTTCTTTGACTTCGATCCAAGCACGTAAAAAATCCAGGAACGACACTTGTGAACGACGGTAAGTAACATGTTCTCAACTAAAATTTATTTGTTATTTTATGTTCTTGTTGGTAAAGTTAATTAGGTTGCTATTATGTTCTTGTTTGTTTAGGTGAACCTATTGTTATGGTTGAGCCTCTTAATAATCATGTTAATGATACAAAGGAGGGTGTTGAGAAGGATGATGGGTTCTTCTCGAATTTACAATAATATGATTTACAAGAAAATAAATAAAGCGACAGAATGTTGCTTCTGCTTTGTCTTAATTTTTTTATTAAAATGGAAATTTTTTATTTTGGATTGTGTTAGGGGTATTTTTTACATTTTAAAAAATCTCCTCACTGGAAAATGACTAGAATTGAGTTCAGAGACTAATCACTTGATTAAAAAAATTACAAGGAATTAATCAATATTAGGTTGTCCTGAGTGATTAATGTGTTAAGGGTATTTTTGACATTTAAAAAAAATTCCTCACTAGAAAATGACTAGAATTGAATTCATGGACTAATCACTTGATTAAAAAAATAACAGAAATTAATTAATATTAAATTGTCCTGAATAATTAATTTTTTTAAAATCAGGACCTATGACTATTTTATCCTTTAATTTTTGAAAGCATCCACGGCCGACGGCCTACCAAATATCCCATCCAAGTGGGCGGGACCCACTAACAAAAAAGTCGACAGCTAATATATTCCACTTGGTTTATCCTACGATGAAACTTAGTTATTTGGACCATTCATATCTGCAACCCACTCATTCAGGATCATAGAATAAAAAATTAATTTTTTTCATCTATGTCTAACTCAAACTCATTATATATTTTTCTAACCACATGAGCAACTTAGGATCACCGAATAAATAATTAATTTCTCTATCATCCACATATTATCTACTATCATTTTTTGTTTATATTAAAATTATAATTAATTTACGAAAATGATTATTTTGTAATCATAACAAGAAAAAATAAAATTAAGTAACAAAATTAGGATTACAAAAGTTGCAATACAAAATTAAAAAAATACTTTAAATAAAAAATTACAAATACGGAAGATGTAAATTACAAAATTAATTGTTTATAGAGGAATGAAAAAAAAGAATTTCCATATTATTTATTTTTATTTTTGTTAACGATAATTTTAATTTTTTTTAACCACACAAATAATCTCCAAAAAAATCTATTTATACAAATAATATTATATCAAGTATAACTAAACTAGATTAAAAAGTAAAAAAAAATTGAAATATTGGAGGTAGGAGCGCGCACCTAAGAGCTGTCAGATCCCAAGGGGCACGCCCCACATCCACTTTTTCCATATTTTTTTATTATTAAAAAATTAGTGCCCCTCGACAAGGGCACTGATATTCCTGGTCTTATGATTCCCACGCTCGACGCCCATCCTTCCAACCCTAAAAGTATGTGCATATTTTAACGTTTGGTTACTTTATTTTGGCCGTGCAATCCGAACGTTCATTAAACTGAATAATCTAACTTTGAAATTTTGTAATTTCAGATTTTTAAATACTTTATGATAAATCTCCCACTTTATGACATATAAGTTGTAACTCTTACGTTAAACGCGAGAGTAGTACTAAAATAGGTGACTTCGTGAGAAGTTCTAATAATGCACTCCTCTTTTTAAAAAATATTTATTAAAAAAAATTCTGACTAGGAATCTTTCGGTTGGGTAATTGTCCTCCTCTCTAGGAATCTTTCGGTTGGGTAATTGTCCTCCTCTCTGGGACTCTTTCGGTTGCGTAATTGTCCTCCTCTCTAGGACTTGTCCTTGCAGTGCAACATAATATAACTTTTTATACATATTATTTTTGGAGTAAATTTTATACTTATAAATAATTTGCAACTCTCACTTCGTGGCATATCTCAAAAGAGTACATTTACAAAAGCCAAACATTCAAAACTACTTTAGGATGATGTAAATATTTACCTTTACAAAATAAAATGGAAATTTTTTTCAATCTTTCATCTATAAATATAATTTAATATACTCAATGATTATAATTTGACAGCTTTTTATTTTACAGTGGATCCTATAAAATTTACTTTTTTCTCTCCTAGATTTTACTCGTTGAGTAATGCATTAGCGAATATCCATTGCTATCTTTTGAAACATGTCCACGTCTAAAAGCTGTCACGAATTCTTAAACAATTTCGCTTCTGTTCATTACTTAGACTGTGACCCAAGATCGGTTAGGTAAATGTTGAAAGAAAAGTCTCGTTGTTCTTGTTTTTCCGCCCCACGTTTTCAATTATCCAATAGGTACTGCAATTAACTGAAGGCCAAATTTTATTTTAGTACGATATAGTTAAACTTAAATATATTTTAGGTACAAACCCCATGTTCTTCTGTAGCCTAAGATGGAGAATGCGAATTCAGGTACTGTTAGGACACTTTTAAAATAGGTTTAATACTTAGGAGTATTTTTTCCAAAAGAAATTATATAACTAGTATGATGTCAGTTAGATAAATTTCTATCACTCTGATTTTTATTTTTAAACCATAGAGTAGCGGTGTACAAATTGGTGAAACCAACCAAAAGACATTTAGCCTAATGGCAAAAGACGTGTCACGATTTAACAAAAATCTACAATTTAAACACAAGATATAATTATTAGTATAAAATTTAACATTACAAAAGAATTAGTGAAACCATAGTTATTAAAACGGACTTTTATGAGAAGAAAACGAAGAGATATTTTTTTTTGGTGAAGCTCTGATATTAATAGTTGAACATTGTCGAACTCTATTTTAATAGCAACTCTATCAATAATATTTTTCACATTCATAATGCTCAAACCAAACTGAATTAGATGTCATACAACTTATTGTAGACTCCACGGAAATAAGGCGACTCCACATAGCCTAACGGTTTCAAACCTTAAGTACTAAAATGAAACAGTGTCAAACTACGAAGCTGTGAAATGAAGTTTGACATTTAGTTTAGACATTGCGAAGTCGACTGAATTTGCAATCAATTTACAGATCGACCAGTCTGTAGTATTTCGGTCGTATCTTCCTGGTACGAAGTTTGATTTCGGCATTCTTGGTATCCACAGAAAGAGTAAAGACTGTTCTTCAACTTTTGTGATATAAATTTCTTCAGACACGGCCCAGAAAAGGATCGAAATACTCTCCAAAGTCGGCTGACCCTGCTAGATGTCTTCTTTCAGCATAACTGTTGACCAGTTTTGTCCCTTTTGAGGAAGGACTCGAAACCGTATGTGGAAGCTCCTGTGCTTGGACGCAACAATTACTCTTCTTAGACGCCCTCCTTAGCCCACCAGGCGTGCCAAAAATAATGTTGATGTTGAGTTTGGCGAGGAAATAAGTAAAAGAGGAATTATTTTCCTGTTTTGTTTCACGCTCCTAATTCGACCTAAATAGATTACTTGATATACAAGAGTCTGCCTCTATATAAAGGCATGTTACCCAAGAATTTTGTATGGCTTTGTGACTTGGATCCCTCAATAAAAGTTCTCATTTCTCCTCGTATAAGTAGGCATTAGGCCAAACCATGTTATATCTTGTGTCCCTGTTCTTTGCGCGTTTTATTCTCGAAGTTGCTGAATTCCTAACAAGTGGCATCAGAACTAAGGTTGGAGGATGTCGGATCACGGCGTGAAGTTTTCTCTTGTGAAGTTCGATAGTTCATCGAATTTTGGGTTATGACAAAGGCGAGTCAAGGATCTCCTCGTGCAACAAGGGATGGTCATCGCACTCTCGGAGAAGAAGCCTGAGAAGATGGAGGAGCAAGAGTGGAAGAAGATGGAAGCCAAGGTGATGTATCACGTCATGGATAAGGAGTCACCAGCTGAGGTATGGAAGAAATTGGAGGCAAGGTATATGTCTAAGTCTTTGTCGAACAAGCTTTATGTTAAGTAAAGATTGTACGGGCTCAAGACGGAGGAGGACTCAGATTTGAGCCAACACATTAATATTTTTAGTCAACTTGTGAGCAACTTGAAAAAGGTTGATGTGAAGTTCGAGGAAGAAGACAAGACATTATTGCTCCTGAATTCCTTACCGAGTTCCTACAAAAATTTGGTTACAACTCTAACTTGGGGGAAGGAATCTCCAGTGTTGGAAGATATCACAAGTGCTCTGCTAAGGTTTCATCAAAGGAAGAAAATTGGTGATGAACAAATGGAAGGGCTGGTTGTGAGGAGTAGCCATGGTGGTCGTAGTGAAGATGGAAAAGGATCTAGGTCGAGGTCAATGAGGTTCAAAGGAAATTACTTCATGTATGGAGAAAAAAGGCACGTAAAGAAGGATTTTCTGAGAAGAACTCGGGATCGCGAGGGAAAAGGATCGGGTTTTGGGAATGTGGCCCCATATTCGGACGGGTCGAATGGTGATCTTCTTTCTATTTTGTCAAGTCTAAAGCATTCTAATTCCTGAATTTTGGATAGCGCTTGTTTCTTTCACATGACGCCCAAGAAAGGGTGTTTCGACACATAAAAGTCAGTTGATTCAGGTATGGTGACTATAGGTGATGGTTCTACTTGTAGAACTGCTAGCATATGTGATATCTGAATCAAGATGTGGAATGGTGTTGAGAGGAAGTTGTGTGGGGTTAGGCATGTTCCGAAGTTTGAGAGAAATTTGATCTCATTAGGTACCTTAGATTATAGTGGGTACTGCTATAAGGTTGTAGGCTGACTAATTGAGGTGGATAAGGATGTTGTGGTGGTGATGAAGGGTGTAAGGGATGCTAGGAACACCTACAGGTTAGTGGGGAACACAGTTGTAGGTGGAGTTACCTCGTTGTGTTCCGATGGAGAGGGGAAACGCTCTTGTATGATGGAGTGAAGACTTGAGATGAATGGTTTGAGTGGAGTTTGGATTTGCGGAGACAAAGTTAGCAAGTTCTCACTATAGGTGTCTAAAGGCATGTGCAAGTCAAAAGTATTGGGTAGGTTTTGCATGGGGAATACGAAGCCATTGGTAGCACCATGGACGAATCGAGTATCTCACTCAAGGCCGAACGGTAGAGTTCGTGGCATGTCGAGGGTTCTACTTGGTGGAATAAAAGGTTGTCTTTTGTACGCTATGGCTCGTAGCATTGGTTTGAGGCAAGAAAGTCTAGCGAAAAAGTTAGCAACTTCTCACTATAGGTGTCTAAAGGCATGTGCAAGTCAAAAGTATTTGGTAGGTTTTGCATGGGGAATGCAAAGCCATTGGTAGCACCATGGGCGAATCGAGTATCTCACTCAAGGCCGAACGGTAGAGTTTGTGGCATGTCGAGGGTTCTACTTGGTGGAATAAAAGGTTGCCATTTGTATGCTATGGCTCGTAGCATTGGTTTGAGGTAAGAAAGTCTAGCGAAAAAGTAGTCCGAGGTTGCAGAGCATGGGGTTGACCAAAAAATAGAGGACACGTCTATTGGTCGCAAGGTTGCTTCGGCAGGTGAACTTGCTAGTTGGGATTCAATAGAGCTTGGATAAAAGACGCCAAGCAAGCTCAGAAACTCGAGCTTGGGGGCTGGCTCCAAGTGATTGAACAAAGGTGGTGAGAAAGTTGAGATGGTCTTATTGATGGCGATGTATCTATGATTCGAGGTGTAATCAGTGGAGTCGGATTGGTCTTGCAAGATCTCATCTCTTCATGGGGCGATGTTTCGTCAAGGTGGAGTTTTGTTGAAGTTCGGATGGAGCTTCATAGTTTGTCCATGGGATGGTTTCTCGCCAAGGTGGAGATTGTTGAGTTTGGCGAGGAATAAGTAAAGGAGGAATTATTTTTCTGTTTTGTTTCGGACTCCTAATTCGACCTAAATAGATTACTTGATGTACAAGAGTTTGCCTCTATATAAAGGCATGTTATCCAAGAGTTTTATATGGCTTTATGACTTGGATCCATCAATAAAAGTTCTCCTTTCTCTCCGTGGACGTATGCATTATGCCGAACTACGTTATATCTTGTGTCCATGTTTTTTGCATGTTTTGTTCTCGAAGTTGCTGAATTCCTAACAGTTTCCGATAAAATTGTGGTAGAACGTTGAAACGAACTTAAGAACGGGTCCGGAGTGGTCGTCCCAAGAGTGATCGAATGAAAAGATAAGGATGGAAGAAATATGGAGAACAAGAAGAGAAGAATTAGATTAGGGTACATAGGAGAGAAAAGAATTGGTAGAGATGTGTTGTTTTGTGGGTGTTTTTCTCCTATGTCCAAGCTCTTATTATATAGAAAAAGCTAGCCCCAGTCCCATACAAAAAACCCTAGGCCATGTTCAATATAAGAAAACCTAACATAGTTTCAGCTTCATAAGGAAAAACTAAAACTGCCTGAAACTTTCAACCCAAGTTTGACCCCTTTCTGTACTGAATTTGGAAAAGTTACAAATTACAAAGCTGTAGATCTCTGTATTCTCTTTATGTATCTTTTGGAATCTCGTCAATCTCATACTTGAGCCGAAAGTTACGGCCTTTTTACCAAAAAAAAGTTTAGCAAATCTGCGAATTAATTTTCCGCTCCAACACTTATAATCAATTTAATTTGACGCCATTTAAATCAAGAAACCATAATAAAAAAGAACAATATTCACTTAGTTAAAACTTAACAATGAAGTGTCATACAGTATATACGTCATTAAAAAAACAGAACTGGAAAAATATAAAAGTTAAATTATAATGCTCACTACGTAATTTATATCTCGATCATAGAATCTGAATGTCTTAATTTTGTGAGACCAAAGTATGCCTTTTAAATATGTATTAGGTATACTTTCGACAACCACTAAACTAAACTTCTGGATCTGTCCCTTTTCAATTCCAAAATCTTTGTCTCGAAGGCCGAAGGCCTAATGGGCTCTATTCCCAGAAAACCAGAGCTATTTTTTTTGGGAAACGTCCACTTAAGTACCCTGTGGTATCGTAAAAAATCAAGTCAGTACCATGTAGTTTAAAACGTATCAATTGAGTCAAACTTATTCCAATTAACATCAATTAGAGGCCCGGGCAGCTGCCCGGACACTCCCTGACCTGCTCGAGCACTGCCCGTCTATCTGGACCTGCCACATCAGCACAATCTGATGACATGGCGTCACGTAGATCTTCTCTTTCTTCCCCCTCTTCTTCTTCCTCCTCCTCCTCCCAAAATTCAGGGCCGAGAGGACAAAAAAAAGGGAAAAAAATTATCTATATATTAATCGAGGATCCAATCGCCTTCCCCTTCGGATCCGCCATCTCTGCCCCTTCCCTCTCCCCGTACATAACCGCCACCAGGTGGACCCCGCTTTCCCTCTGCCGCGACCTCCTCATCACCGATCTACACTCCCTCTCCTTCTCTCTCCTACTCCGGCTTCGCTTCACATCCAAATGCACTATCGAGAGAGAGAGAGAAAGAGTATACACTACCGAGAGAGAGAGAAAGAGTATACACTACCGAGAGAGAGAGAAAGAGTACGCACTACCGCTTCAGGGTTGTTTTCGCCGCCGTCCTCCTCCTCGTCGGAGTAAAATCTACCGCCTCCACCGCCACGGGATTTGCTTTCTCCCGCGCCCTCGCCTCCACCACCCAGCTCATCTCCACTGTCTCCCTCAGTGGCTCCCCTCCCTCTTATTCCCTCTCCATCTTCCGCCACTTCGCCCTTCGCAACCTCTTCACCTTCATCGCCCTCGTCAAGCCCGACCACCTTACTTTCCCGTTAGTGATGAAGTTCGTTGCGGGTCTGCGGTTGGGGTGGGCCAGCAGTGGGGTCCACTGGATGGTGGTGAGACTTGGGTTAGGTCTCGGAATTTTTTTGTTGGATGTGGGGAGGAGAGATAGAGGGAAAGGAGGGGAGAGGGGTCAACGTGGTGCCACATCATCAAAAAACTCTCACGTGGTTGGTCCGCGTGGCCGGGCAGGGTCCGGGCAAGACGGGCATATTTCGGGCTGCTGTCCGGGCCTCTAATTGATGATAATTGGAATAAGTTTGACTCAATTGATACGTTTTAAACCACAGAGTACTGACTTGATTTTTTGCGATACCACAGGGTACTTAAGTAGATTTTTTTCAATTTTTTTTTAGAGAAAACCAGAGCTATGAGGGGCTTCTTGTTTAAGAGAAATCCAGTTAAAACTGTTTGCAAATCAAGTTTTTCGAGAAATATTTGTATTATAGAGTCGAAGCCTACTCAAGAGGCTATTCTCTCAATGACATTTTTTACATTGGTGAGATTTGAGCCCAAAAATTTCTTAAGTAAATTTAAGTCTCGCATTACTTAGATCAACTTTTATTATATTAAATTAAGGTTATCAATCACATTGTATTAAAGTTACTTCACCCAAACTAATAAATATCCATCTCTTACTTCGACAAAAAAAAACATCGCAAGCACCTCATTTATGATACCAGATCTCATGTTTAATATGCCATTGGTTAAAGTGATTTGTTGCAATTTTATATTACATATATATTTATTTTTTATAAAAAATTATTGACTTATTAGAACAATAGGAAATGTCAAATTGGGAGACTTTATGACGGATCATGTATATCTTATCCATGATCTCTGACGATGACAAGGTAATACAATTGAGTGAGTGGTTATTTGATTTATTTATTTTTGCGTGAAGGAGAGTGGTTGCTTAATTAATTGACCAAATTGGTTGTAGACTCCTTCAAGTTGATTTTAACTAAAGCTCCAAAAGAAGTAGTTGGGGGTCTTCTTCAAATTCTCCGGTTACGTGGTTAATTGTTCAACTTTCACCTCATCGACACTTGAACTTTGCCGACCATAATCAAGGGAAAGGTAGCGGGACCGGATTTGGTCCTAGAGGCCAAATCCAGCACGGTGCTGGAGAATTTTTATTGAAGGACACGCAGGGACTATTTTACAAAAATGCAGAAATACGGGGGTACAAAATAAAAAAAGTCCACAACCATTGAATCATAACTGGGTAAACCATTGAATCGTAACTGGGTAAACCATTGAATCGTAACTGAGTAAGCCATTGAATCGTAACTGGGTAACTGGGACGGACCCCGATTTATCCGGGACGGGAAAAAACGGACCATTGAATCATAACTAGGTAGACCATTGAATCATAATTAAGTGAACCATTGAATCATAACTAAATCAACCATTGAATCGTCCAGGACGGTCCTGGTTGGATTTGGCCTTCCAGGACCAAATCCGCTCCCAAAGGTAGCACGCATTTGAATCTCATGGCAATGTTTAAAAAAAATCTAGAGCGACCCACTCTATTCTTCGAATGGCCCGACCTGTTTTTTCGTGTTTGAAATATATTTTATAAAAAATAATTCTACTTTAATCATTTATTCAACTAGATTGAGTAATGATTCAACCAAGTTGACAGCTGGTCCAATCATCTTTCAAGTTTGGGAGTTGAGCTAAGTTGCTCTAAACTATGAGCAGTGATTCAATTAGTTTACAGACTCGAGTACTGTAAGTCTCTATTTAAAAGCGGTATTTTTAATCTAATTTTACGTTTGCAAAAACTATAATCCAATACTTCTTCTAATAAATTTAAGTCCCTCATCATTTGCACATTTTTGAATAACCTTACTTTTTGGATAATAACCTTATCCATGCATTAGCAAGACCGACGCTCCATGTCCAAACGTTGTATCACTGTCGTGAGGTTTTCTTTTTGTAGGGATGGCAATTTGACCCTCATCCTGAGGTCTACCCGGATCCAGACCCGAAGGGTCTAGGACCTGTTGACTTTGACCGGGTCTAGACCTGGATCCTGCCCGAATCCTTATTTTTTAAAAGGATAAGGGCATGGGTATGGACACGTAGGATCCTACCCAGATCTTACCCGATTTGTAAAAAATATTAAAATAATATATATAAATATATTAATTACTAAAATTAGTACCAAATTCTCATCACAACCTACCCAATTTGGAATTTTTTTTATAAGTAAATTTATTCATCTAAGTTGGTATAAATATCACAGTAACAAAATATCAAAGTACCAAAGTTACGTCTTAATTGGTAACGATACCGATTATCAAATATAAGATATTACAATTGGTACAGAACATGAACACCTATTCAACAAAAAAAACACATGTTAAGTAGGTTCCAATTAATGTCCTTGATGCTTTAGATATCCGAGAGAAACTAACAAATTGTCAAAGGAGGAATGATGAAGAACGTTTAACCTACATAATGTTAATTCAACCTTCTAATGCATTCTACCATTCAATTGTCATATTAATTTGTAGTTTTTATTTATTAATTAGTTTTTATTTTTTATTTTTTATATTGACTTATTTTAGCAAAAAAATAAATTGCATTCACATTTTTCGAGTGCTTCTATATTGCGAACAAGTATAGTTTAATTTTCAAAAAATTATTTAATTTTTAAATAATACGGACCCGTGGGTCGCCCTGATTCTGTCCGATTTTTTAGGACCCAAATCCTACCCAGATCCTTATTTTTAAAGAGGATATGGGTCGACCTTCACAAAAGAGGGCAAGGATCCGGGTCCTATAGATCCTACCCGGATCCTGCCCATTGCCATTCCTAATTTCCCCGAGAGGCTGGTTTAGTATAACCTTTATCCAAAAATAATCTCATTAAGACTAGGAAGTTCAAGTTTACTGGATAAGCCATTTTGTTTTATCCATTTCCGGGATAGATACGGGAGACTAAAAATAGGGGTTGAATTTGGTCATGGACGTTTAAAACGCGCTAGTATTGTCTTAGGATAAAATGGTCCACCCAATTATGATAAAATGGTCTACCCGGTTATGATAAAATGATCACTTAGTTATGATAAAATAGTTTCACGGGAACTGGGACCATCCCAGATAAAAGGGGTTGGATAAAATGGTCCATCCAGTTATGATAAAATAGTTTCACGGAGACCGTCCTGGATAAATCGGGACCGTCCCAGATAAAGAGGTTGGATAAAATGGTCTGCCCGATTATGATAAAATGGTCTATCCGGTTATGATAAAATAGTTTAACAAATGGGTCATCCAGGACCGTCCTGAAAACGGGCTTCCAGGACCAAATCTGGTCCCGTGAAAATAGCCCGGTTGGAATTTTATGATTTTATTATAAAATATATCCAAACTAAGTAATTCAGCAAGTCCTATAAAATTGAACGTATAACAAATGTTCTTTAAAATTGATATTGAAATACTTAAAAAGCGAATAAATTGATACTAAAATTGATTTTCGTACGCAATGTTCTCTCTATCTCTCAACTTTATCTGTCTCGGAATACAGCTATATTGATCACAAAATATATCTTTTTTGTGATATCAAGCGGAGGAAAAGCAGCTTCTTCTATAGTTAATATCCTAACCTAAACCTTGTGCATTTCAAGATTTAGGTTATAAAAATGTGGTAACTGCTCTCACACCAAAAGTTTTATTTCTTTGAATAATTAACCGTACTAAAAATTAAATACTTCAAAATTTAATATTATAAAAAATATTAAATTTGACCCGATAACAAAAATTATGATCTGCTCCATCCAAAATGAAAGCTCTCCCATTTCTTCATTTAATTTTTCAAAGCATCCCATGGCCTACCAAATATGAAATATCCCATCCAAGTGTGCGGGACCCACTAACAAAAAAGTCGACAGCAAATATATTTTTAATGGGTCCACTTGGTTTATAAACTATAGGTAACAGTGACCAGTTCAACCCGGATTAAATTAATTAATCTAAATTTGAAATTTTGTTGATTATTACAATTTCAGATTTTCAAGTACTCTATGATAAATCTCCCACTTTATGACATATAAGTTGTAACTCTCACGTTTCAGGACTAGGAAATTTTCGGTTGCGTAATTGTGCTCCTCCCTGGGACATGTCCTTGCAGTGCAACATAATATAACTTTTGTACATATTATTTTTGGAGTAAAATTTTATACTTTGAATAATTTGTAACTCTCACTTCTTGGCATATTTCAAAAAATTACCTTTACAAAAGAGAAATATTCAAAGCTACTTTATGATGATTTGATAGAAGACCAAAATTCAAATCTTATCAAGTATAATATTGATGTAAAAATTTAGAAGAAAATTTTACAATCTTTCATCTATAAATATAACTTAATATACTCAATGACTAAAATTTCATCGCCTTTTATTTTACAATGGATCCTATAAAATTTACTTTTTTCTCTCCTAGATTTTAAGCATTGAGTGCTCATCCGCCGCGAGGACTGATCCAACGGCACGTGCCTTTGGGGGCCATGAGGCCCCTACTGCGGGTCGGCAAGCGAGCGGCGGACACACGCGTCGTTTCTAGCCCGGATTCTGACTTAGAGGCGATGCATTAGCCCTTGATTCCACGTAGGATTAATATACATTGCTATCTTTAGAAATATGTCCACATCTAAAACCATCTAAAACCATCTTCATTAGCAACCCACCCACCTAGGGTCACAAAATAAATAATTAATTTCTCTATCATCCATACCCAACTCAACCCCATTATATATTTTCCTACCCACATCAGTAATCAAGGGTCACAGAATAAATAATTAATTTTTTTCTCATCCATATATTATATACTATCATTTTTTGTTCATATAAAAATTATAATTAATTTACGAAAAATAATTATTTTATAATTATAAAAAAAATATGTTAGACATTGGACTCTATTTATAGAGGAACGCAAAAATATGAATTTTCATATTCTTTATTTTTAGTTTTGTTAAAGATAATTTCAATTTTTTTAACCACACAAATAATATTCAAAAAATATATTTATATGAATAATATTGTGTCAAGTATAACTAAAGTAGATTGGAGGTCAGGGGACGACCACGAGGGCTGCCAGGTCCCAATGGGCGTGCCCCTCCCCCACTTTTCTATTTATTTTTTTTAGTTTTTTAGTTTTTTAATAATAAAAAATTGGTGACCCCCTGATGTTCATGGTCTAAAAAGTTGTCACGAATTCTTAAACAATTTCGCTACTGTTCATTACTTAGACTGTGACCCAAGATCGGTTAGGTAAATGTTGAAAGAAAAGTCGTTCTCGTTATTCTTGTTTTTCCGCCCCACGTTTTCAATTATCCAATAGGCATCGCAATTAATTGAAGGCCAAATTTTATTTTAGTACGATATAGTTAAACTTAATTATATTTTAGGTACAAACACCATGTTCTTCTGTAGCCTAAGATGGAGAATGCGAATTCAGGTACTGTTCGGACACTTTTAAAATAGTTTTAATACTTAGGAGTATTCTTTCCAAAAGAAGTTATATAACTAGTGTGACGTCAGTTAGATAAACTTCTATCACTCTGATTTTTATTTTTAAACCATAGAGTAGCGGTGCACAATTTAGCCTAATGACAAAAGACGTGTCAGGATTTAACAAAAATCTACGATTTAAACACAAGGTATAATTATTGGTATAAAATTTAACATTACAAAAGAATTAGTGAAACCATAGTTATTAAAACGGACTTTTATAAGAAGAAAACAAAAAAAAGATATATATTTTTTGGTGAAGCTCTGATATTAATAGTTGAGCACTGTCGAACTCTATTTTAATAGCAACTCAGTCCATCAATAATATTTTCCACATTCGTAATGGTCAAATCAAACTGACTTCAACGACCAAATCTACTCTCCTTCTTTTATACCCAAACCTCGTGGATTTCAAGATTTAGGTTAGAAGAATGGGGTTTGCTCTCACACTTAGTTTTATTTCTTTGAATACTTTTTTTCTTTGAATAATTAACCCCACTAAAAATTAGATACTTCAAAATTTAATATTATAAAAACTAATAAAATTGACCCAATATCAAAAGTTATGATCTGCTCCATCCAAAATTAAAGCTCTCCCATTTATTCATTTAATTTTTCAAAGCATCCACGGCCTACGGCCTACCAAATATCCCATCCAAGTGGGCGGGACCCACTAACAAAAAGTCGACAGCAAAATATATCTTTGGTGGGTCCACTTGGTTTATCCTACGATGAAACAAAGTTATTTATGATTCCCACGCTGGACGCGCATCCTTCTCAACCCTAAAAGTATGTGCATATTTTAACGTTGGTTACTTTATTTTAGCCTGGCAATCCGAACGTTTATTAAACTGAAATTTTGTAATTTCAAATTTTTAAATACTTTATGATAAATCTCCCACTTTATGACATATAAGTTGTAACTTTCATGTTAAACGCGAGAGTACTAATAGAATAGGTAATTTCCTAAAAAGTCTTCGTGTTGTTTCTCTTTTTAAAAAAATATTTATAAAAAAAACTAACGTTTAACTTTTAAGGACTAGGAATGTTTCGGTTGCGTTATTGTCCTCTTCTCTGGGAGTTGTCCTTGCATTGCAACATAATATAACTTTTTGTACATATTATTTTTGGAGTAAATTTTATACTTATAAATAATTTGCAGCTCTCACTTCGTGGCATATTTCAGAAGAGTACATTTACAAAAGCCAAACATTCAAAATTACTTTAGGATGATGTAAATATTTACCTTTACAAAATAAAATGGAAATTTTTTTCAATCTTTCATCTATAAATATAATTTAATATACTCAATGATTATAATTTGACCGCCTTTTATTTTAGAATGGATCCTATAAAATTTACTTTTTTCTCTCCTAGATTTTACTCGTTGAGTAATGCATTAGCGAATATCCATTGCTATCTTTTGAAACATGTCCACGTCTAAAAGCTGTCACGAATTCTTAAACAATTTCGCTTCTGTTCATTACTTAGACTGTGACCCAAGATCGGTTAGGTAAATGTTGAAAGAAAAGTCGCTCTCGTTATTCTTGTTTTTCAGCCCCACGTTTTCAATTATCCAATAGGTACCGCAATTAATTGAAGGCCAAATTTTATTTTAGTACGATATAGTTAAACTTAATTTTATTTTAGGTACAAACCCCATGTTCTTCTGTAGCCTAAGATGGAGAATGCGAATTCAGGTACTGTCAGGACACTTTTAAAATAGGTTTAATACTTAGGAGTATTTTTTTCAAAAGAAATTATATAACTATTGTGATGTCAGTTAGATAAATTTTTATCACTTTGATTTTTATTTTTAAACCATAGAGTAGCGGTGTACAAAGTGGTGAAACCAACCAAATAGGGATGGCAGCGGGCAGGATCCAGGTAAGATTTATAGGACTCAGATCCTTACCATCTTTTTAAACGGTGGACCCAGATCCTTACCCTTATCCTCTTTAAAAATAACGATTCGGGCAGGATCTGGGTCATAAAAAACCAGGCAGGATCAGGGCAACCTGCGGGTCCGTATTTTTTTAAAATATTTAATTTTTAAAAATTAAATTATCTTTTGATAATTTTTAAATAGCAATGAGTCATTTTCATTCATTAAACATATCAATACAAAAAAACCAAAAAAGCAAACCTCAAAAAAGTTGAAGTTGGGTAAGTTAAAATTGAGAATTTGGTTCGTAATTTTCGCTGCTATTACTTGGGGCCTGTGGCTACTTCGTAATGGTATTATCTTCAATGAGGCGAGGTGTGATAATGAGCTTCTCCTTCATTCTGTGCTCTTTCATGTCCAAGAGTGGATCCTTTGGACGGATGCCTCGATCATTCGCAATCAATCGATGCTCACTTTCTTGATTGCCTACAAGGATTTATAGGTCCCACTTCTTCACTTCTTGAGGTTGAGGGAACGTTTTGGTCGGGGGTGGGGTTGTAACTGATGTAAATATCGGGCCCATGTCTCTTGTCTTTCTTTTTGCGCTTCCTCTGTTTTGAACTTTCGTTTTAATAAAGAATAATACCAAAAAATGAGAATTTGGTATTATGTCTAATAATTAATATACATATATATTATTTTAATATTAATTAAAAAATTCGGGTAGGATTAGGGCAGAATCCTATAGATCCATACTTATGCCCTTATCCTTTTAAAATATCAGGATCCGGGCAGGATCAGGGTCTAGACCCGGTCAAAGTCAATGGGTCTTGGACCATTCGGGTCTGGATCAGGGTAGACCCTTAGGATAAGGGTCTAATTGCCATCCCTACAACCAAAAGACATTTAGCCTAATGGCAAAAGACGTGTCAGGATTTAACAAAAATCTACGGTTTAAATACAAGGTATAATTATTAGTATAAAATTTAACATTACA
Source organism: Hypericum androsaemum (assembly GCA_963995505.1). Taxonomy (NCBI): domain Eukaryota; kingdom Viridiplantae; phylum Streptophyta; class Magnoliopsida; order Malpighiales; family Hypericaceae; genus Hypericum; species Hypericum androsaemum. The sequence continues at coordinate 11,004,284 of OZ023193.1, read as the reverse complement.
AAAGAATTAGTGAAACCATAGTCATTAAAATAGACTTTTATGAGAAGAAAACGAAAAAAAGATATATATTTTTTGGTGAAGCTCTGATATTAATAGTTGAGCACTGTCGAACTCTATTTTAATAGCGACTCCATCAATAATATCTTCCACATTTATAATACTCGAACCAAACTGAATCAAATCTCATACAACTTGAACCAACAATATAAACTCCACGGAAATAAGGCGGCTCCAACGGTTTCAAACCGTTAGTACTAAAATGAAACAGCGTCAAACTACGAAGCAGTGAAATGAAGTTTGACATTTAGTTGTTCAGGCATGGGTCCTCTATATATTAACATTTGCATTGCCAATAATGGGCAACGAAACCAGTAAAGATGGGCGCTAAAGCCATAAACTTGGTGTTCGTTGTGTGTTTCCTTGCAACCTCATTGGTGTTTGGTAAGAACCCAGATAAGTTTGAGGCTCTTGAGAGGGAAAATTTCCCTCAAGGGTTTGTGTTTGGGACTGCTAGCTCTGCTTACCAGGTTGGTTTTTGTCCTGGACTTGGTTTTGACTGAATTTTCCTTGTGCATTCTTTGTGTTTGTGTAATTGTTTGTTTTTAAATTATTTTTTTGGTCTGAATTTGATGATTGGATGATCTAGTATGAAGGAGGGGCAGATGAAGGTGGGAGAGGCCCAAGTATATGGGATGCTTTTGCTAGACTCCCTGGTACTGTTCTTGTTGCTTTTTTGGTGGTTGTTTTTGTGGAATTGGGTTTTTTTTATAGTTGCAGTTGCTTCATGGAGAAAAGATAGGGTTCCAGAGCTTTTCAGCCAGAAACCAGTTTAGTTTTTGTTTCAGGCATAAAAAATGTCAAGCATTTTTTGATGTTTTAGGGAGAGACTTGATTGCTTGGTTGTTGAAGGTTCCCTATCGAACCCAATATTTTAAGACGGTTGCGATTGGAAACGTGTGCCATGGGAGATTTATCACTCCATTTGCTGGAGTTCAACATGTGCGTGCCAATCGACGGCCCGTTGATGAAAATCACTCTAATAACATGTTAGAAGTTTCATAGACAACACAAAAATCTTTAGGCAATTGGGAGCTTGAAGGCTGTGGCTTATTAGGCTCCAACTGGCATCAGTTCCTCGAGGAACTGAACTTTTAATGGCCCAATCTGCATTTGGAATTGTTGGATCAGGTGAAATGCACTGAGTCAGGATATTTTTGGTGCAGGTAAAATTCGGGATGGCAGTAATGGAAATGTTGCTGATGACTCGTTCCACCGATACAAGGTTCATATACTAAGGACTATATTAATCCGTGTTATCCTTCCTAACTAATTAGATTGACCAAGACCATATGCCACATACCAGATGCAGATAGATATCGGATTAATTGCAGTTCTTTCTCTTTCCATAATTATCTGTTAAATAATGTGGAAATTTTGGTCAGGAAGACGTGAAGATAATGGATGATATAGGATTTGATGCTTACAGATTTTCCATTTCATGGTCTAGACTGTTACCTGGTGAGTTGTCATTTGCATGGTTATCTTAATGTTGTCATGAACCTCCATCTGGGGACGGCAATATTTACGCAACTCTGAGGATTTGTAATGCACCAATGATTTTCTGTCTGCGTGTATTTTTCTCTCGTGCTTCTGGGGTGAAGGAGGTCATCTAGGCGGCGGAGTAAATCAAGAAGGGATTGATTATTACAACAATCTGATAAATGAGCTCCAGTCAAAAGGTTAGTTTCTCTTCTGCTATGCTGATTTACGGCCTGTTAGAATGAGTTTTGGAACTCCCTTCCTCGATTTCATGAAACCAAGGAGCTTTCATCATAAGTATATTGCAAAGTTAAGTCTTTCTCGAGAAACTTGAAATCGAGTGTAATCTTCTACAGAATGTAAAAGCCATTACTATATCTTCTGATCTTCTTTTTGCATGTTCCAGGAATAAAACCTTTTATCACATTATTTCACTGGGATGTTCCAGAAACCCTTCAGCAGGAATATGGTGGTTTTTTGAGCTCCAAAATAGTGTAAGCAGATATCGGTGATAGCCTAATAATCAACAAAAAGTTACGTTTGCGGTATCTAATCATATATCACATGCAAATGCAGAGATGATTTTCGTGATTATGCAGAGTTATGCTTCAGAAGCTTTGGAGATAGGGTGAAGCACTGGATCACCTTGAATGAACCTTTATCCGTTGCTAATAATGGGTATACCACAGGAAAAGATGCTCCAGGAAGATGTTCATGGTGGTATTCCTCTAATTGCACAGGAGGTGACTCGAGCACCGAGCCATATATAGTAGCACACAATCAGTTACTTGCCCATGCTGCTGCTGTGAAGGTCTATCGGGATAGCTACCAGGTAACTCCATGTTTATCACAGTGCATTGTTCTACCTGAATCTTCAACTCCAAATGTCTATGTTCCAATTAGCTACTTCTTGATACTAGGTTGTCCTCTGTTGTCCTTGAGCAGTCTCAAACATTGGGATTAGTTGATGAGAAATCGAATGCGTTTATGCTAGTTGTTGACATGAATTAACTATAATCTCCTTCCCCATGCTACCATCTATTGGAATATAAGACATAATGTCTAGTAGTTTGACTGTTCTCTTGTTTTTGGGTGCTTTGTAGGCTCCACAAAAGGGTCAAATAGGTATTACACTTGACTGTAAGTGGATTTTGCCGATGACACCATCATATGCAGATCGTCAAGCAGCATCTCGCCTTGTTATCTTCCAGTTCGATTGGTAAGCTGCTTTCATTTGTTGGGCTTGAGAATCTCTTTGGTACAAGATAATGATCTTAACAAAAAACCCAAGGACCTCAATTTGATAAATCGAACTGTAATTTGTGGCTTGTAGTGCAACATTTTTTTCCAAGTACTCTGCTCACTTTGAGAAAACTCAAGTTTTTACATGACTTGAATTTCTTCAGGTTCATGGAGCCATTGAACTCTGGCGTCTATCCGATAGAAATGGTTACTTATGTGGGCAGACGTCTTCCTCGATTTACAATTGAGGAGTCCATGCTGGTTAAAGGATCTTTTGATTTCATTGGGGTGAACTATTATACTTCTTACTATGGAACTGCTGTCCCTTGCAAAACTGGAAACTTCAGCTATTCAACCGACTCGTGTGCCGAAACTTCAGGTATGTGTGAATCAAATTCTTGCATCGGATGCCACAGCTTCCCATGTATACTTCTGTGCTTCACTCATTAACACAACAAATTTGTTTGATCAGTGGAGCGTAATGGAATTCCCATTGGGCCTGAGGTAAATAGTTGCATTCCTCATATTTTGTAATTCAGAATCTGTGTTAATTTTCAGTTGCATATGAATACAGTTAATCTGTTTTTTTTAAACCTTTTTTTCAGACAGCAGCAGACTGGCTATATGTCTATCCAGAGGGGATTCTTGACGTTATGCTCTATATGAAGTACAAATTCAGTAATCCTGACATGTACATCACTGAAAATGGTACTAATCGTACTGATTATACACCGGATTCTGATTTGATATTGAATATCTCTTCAAACACTTGTCGTCATTGCTTTTTCAACATCTTCAGGGTACAGCGCAATGAACACTGGATCGATCACGCTGGAGGATGACAGTCGGGTGTACTACTATCGTAGTCATCTTTCATTTCTACAGAACGCTCTTACGTGAGCTTGCACCCAGAATCCCTTGCTTCTCAGACATAGCCATAGCAATTTTGTCGAACAATGTGTCCGTCGTGCTCGAGTAACCAATTGTTTAATGCTTACAGGATGGGGGTGAACATCAAGGGATACTTTGCGTGGTCGCTGCTGGACAATTTTGAATGGCATGACGGGTACACGCTACGTTTCGGGATTGTTTTTGTCGACTACAAAGACGGGTTGCAAAGGTACATGAAGACATCAGCTTTGTGGTTCAAGGAATTCCTGAGGGGTGGGAGGAAGCAGACGTATCCGACTTCTCGGAGCCCTCGACTTCACCATAGCTCCTTGTGACAATGGATGGATCCCTGCTACTTAATAAGAAACTAGTATCATTCTGTTCTAGCTCATTTTATGCTCAGCTAGGACTAAGGGTTCGCATTCGGTTAAACCGAGTAGACAATAACAATGGAAAATGTTACTTCAGAAAATGTGGTTGCAGTCTAAATGTCAGTGGTTATTAATGTAAAGTTGTAACAACTACCTGTTATTTGTTGGTGGTGTTAACCATATAATAAAGATGGGTTAAGGTGTATATTAGAAAAGAAAACTTGGATGGGAAAAATAAGAACATAAAGGTAAGTTTTTTTTAATGGAAATGGAGGAAACAAAACTCTATATATAAATACAAAAATATTACGTGTACATCTTAAATAAGCATCCTATCCATGTCCTAACCTCGCATCTAGCCCATCATCAAGATGGCTACTACTCCTCCTCCTCCCCGTGTCCTCCTCCTCCTCCTCCTCCTCCTCCCCCCGCGTCCTCCTCCTCCTCCTCCTCCTCCCCCCGCGTCCTCCTCCTCCACCCGCGTTCTCCTCCTCCTCCTCCTCCCCCCGCGTCCTCCTCCTCCACCCGCGTTCTCCTCCTCCTCCTCCTCCCCCCGCGTCCTCCTCATCCTCCTCCTCCTCCTCCCCGCGTCCTCCTCCTCCTCCTCTCCACGTGGCGCCACGTCATCAAAATTTGGTGACGTGGCTGGCCACGTAGTTCAGGCAGGGGTCGGGTAGATTCAGGCAGGTCCGGGCAGCTGCCCGGGCTTCTAATTGATGTTAATTGGAATAAGTATGACTCAATTGATACGTTTTAAACTACAGGGTACTGACTTGATTTTTTGCGATACCACAGGGTACTAAAGTGGACTTTTCCCAAAAAAAATTCAGCACTATATAAATAATTTATTTAAAATGTGATGAGTTGTACTTTAAACATGGAGGCAAATCTCAAGATTTTTTCTAAAATTGGTTAAAAAGTTATATATATTTTTGGAAAAAATAATTAAAAATTTACATACTCGACCCTTTGTCGTGTCAACTTAGCTCTGAGTTTTCGGCCAAATTGACAAATTTTTAATATCAGCATTATTATGTAATATCTGAAAAATATAATATCAATTTTTACTTTTGTATCCGAAACTTAAAAAATTTTAAAAATAGTAATTAAAAAAGCTGGTCACTTAATCTATTTATATATTTAAAATAGGTAAAAGATAATTAAAAAATAGTTACTTACTCGACTCCACCCATGCTTTCGCTACGTGTGGCAGTGGCAAGGGTTCTTTTAATAATAAAAATGAGTCTCCTCCACTGGGTGAGTAACACAAGGTCACCCTATTATTAGAGGATAAGTGATAATATACCAAAATCTTTCAAAGTTAACTGATTATGGAATTGCTGACCATATTCAAGCGTTGAATCTCTCGGCATCGATTCCAACACATATCATATGGAATCACAACCGGTTTTTACCGTGGTAGGAGGAATATCATACTAAATAGATTATATATTTCATAACATTTTTAATACATATACCTTAAAAAATTGAGCAGAATTAAAACAATTAATTAATTGCATACATTTTTTTGGTTTAGAAACTTTGAACATTAAAAAAATTTTAACAAATATTTAACATTATATTCGAACGGATTAATTGCATCCATTATCACCGATTTTTATTTATTGAAGGGGCTTACTTCTTAGCACCGATTATTGGAGCAAATAACAATAAGCTCGTGATGGTGTCTGACAAGTTGGAATTAACAAAAAACTGACATGTTGCATATTTGGAATATTAAACTGCTACTTGCCATTATGTTTTGGGGTAGGTAACGTTATTTTTTAGGAAAAATTACGCTCACGTCTTCGTAGTTTGATTTTTCTCTCTCGGGTTCCTAGGTTTCTAAAATACATATTGCTGTCCCCCGACTTTGATTTTAGATACTCGGGTCTCTGCCTGACGTCAGCACTCATTTTTTTAATTTTTTGTCATTGAAATGACATTTATACCCCTAAACAAAAAATCAAAAAGAAAAATTATCACTCTCAATTAGAACACCAACCCAGGAACTCAACCAATAATCAACCAAAAAATTAGAAGATTAAAAATACAAGACAATCCCCAAATCAGTCCCAACAATTTCCTGACCCGATTTAATCACCTAGACCTCTTAACCCTAAACCCTTTTTTTATATTTTTGTTTCTGTTCGGTGTTGGCAGTTCTTCTTCGTTCCTCTCTCTCCAAGCCGCTCCACCTCAATTTGGCGTTTAAGAGGAAGAAGGCAGAGTTCGAGGTGGATAAGATGAAGGTGGTTTGGGCCGGCTCCCGCCATCGCCAGTGTTTCGACTACCCATCGTCGTCATCCCCAATGAAGAACTTCGTCGAACGGCTCCCCATCGCCGTGGTCCCCACTAAACAACCCTATCTTGATATCTTCGTTAATAGTTTTTGTCGAACCCGATCAATTATTTCTGCAAATAGCTTCCAATTCCAATTAATCAATTTGGGTGTTTGTTCGTCTTGGTCGTCCTCTGGTGGAATGTTGCCGCGGGTGTCACTTCGTGGGTTTTTTGGTTCTTGGATCTTCTGGGTTTGGGTTTCGTGGGTTTAATTGGTTCTCCAATTTCTTGGTTCTTGTTTATTTAGGTTTGATTTTTGACACGGGAGATAGGATTCGTGGTTTTTGATAGCTTGATTGTTGTTTATTTAGTTTTGCAATTTGTTGGTTCTTGATGTTAATTTAATGAGATGGTGAATTTGGTTATTAGTTCTTGTTCATAGTGTTCGTAGAAGGATGAAGATGATAAGTATTTTTTTATTTCGGGGTATAAAGGTCAGGTCATTTCCATGACCTAAAAAATAAAAAATTGGTGCTGATATTATCCAGGGACCCGAGAGTATCTAAAACTAAAGTGGGCGACAACAACATATATTTTAGAAATCTAAGGATCCGAGAGGGAGGAAAACCAAACTACAGGGATGTGAGCGTAATTTGCCCTATTTTTTAATGATACGACAGCTATTGGGATTATTTGTAATTTTTTTGTGGCTAGAAGAATGATGTCTAAATGTCTACCCAATAGCGCTATCCTCTTGTCAATATTATATATTTTTTATAAGTGAATAAACTTATATTAATTCATACACTAATTTTAATAAACAGCACTTTATAGATCAAAAGAAAATAACAAAGAATATCAACATCCAAATCCATACACTATTACACTCGACAAAACTCTCAACGCAGGTAGAAATTTGCACATATTTTAATTAAGAACATTTTACTTAATTATGTGAGATTTTCAATAGTAGTAGAAAGGTTTTTGTCGATATATATGGTGAAGAGATGAAACTGTTTAACCGCCTAAAAAGGCAATGCATTTTATTTGGATGATCCAGGTGTACAATATTTATGATTACTAATTCTGAAAAAATGACCCTTTGCAAAATGTTAGAAGAATTTTGTCATTCTTTAAACATCCTATATTTTGTGTTTTTTTAGTGGGATCGGCTCAAAGTAGAGGATGAACTTTTTCTATATATTTGATAGGGAGAAAATGTGTATTTGATTAAAGGTATTTTGGGCATTTTCAACTTTTTTTAGAAATGTAGAGAAAAATCTATGATATGTTTATGGTGTTTTTCATAGTTCGGATACTTTTTCGAAATTCTCTAATAATACAATTATTTATATGAAATTAACCATAAAAACAAAAAGCACAATCTTAAAATGATAATACAAACTAACAAGGATTTTTGTGTGTGATATTTTTTCTCTTTAAATTCTTCGAGAATCTCTGGTATTTAGAAGAGAATACTATTCTATAATAATTCTCTCAATAATATATTTTATATTCGTAAAATTTGAATTCAGAATTTTTCTAAGAGAAAGAAATCAACTCTTGATTAGCAGTAAGCATGTGCGTTTTGGTATTTTATAAGGAGTAGTAAAGTGATGATTGCTTTAATCACCGCACCTGCACATTTGTCCATTTCCAAGGATCAGAGTATTGCGAGTAGGTGAGCCTGAGATACACAGTGTTACACCTAACAGTCATGATTCTCAACGTGCATTATGTGTTACAATCTCGATTTTCCAGATAAGCTACTGAAAATCCAAAAATAATTATATATAATATATTTATTATTATTATTATTATTATTATTATTATTATTATTATTATCAGATTTTGGATCCATCCATACATACATTCACACATACATATATCAAATATATTAAAAATGGAAGATTACTAGGTCCAATTTGTAAATGATACTAATTCACTAATTAGTGATCTTAAAGTTTCGGATTAGACCATGCACGTCTTGAAGTACATATATAATACAAATATATATATATATATATATTTATATTTATATTTATATTTATATATGTATGTATATATATATTACCTAATGCAGCTATTGGTTCGGGAACCATAATTTCCCATTGGAGCTGGAAGATGAGAGTCTGGAGCATATCAATCCTGTGCTTCCTCGCCATGTTCCTGATGGCCACGAAGCTGAGCTATTGCGAAGAAGAAGAGGACGCCAAGTCGGTGACCCTCAACCGACACGGTTTCCCTGGTGGTTTTCTGTTCGGGGCTGGAGGCTCCGCTTACCAGGTCCATCATCCTTCTTTATTTTTCTTTTTTCCAAACTAAATGATATCCGATACACATCGTGCCGATTAATTTATTTTTCTTCTCTACTTTTGCATTCTTATTAAAAAAAACTTTATTGCTATATTTAAAGACATTCTCTATTGCATTATTGGATGCATGCTCGTCGAACTCGATACGAGTCAACTTTTTTAGTATTATTCACAGAATTCAAATTATAGATTTTTTTGGCACTCATTTGAGTCTGTTTTATTTTTTGGTTTCCAGTGGTTTACATTTATATGATCATATTATTAAGAATAAAAAATTCTGAAATCTATATAGATTGGACTATTAATATATTTTCATATTTTAACTGAGTTTTTTCTCTGACCAAATAGTCTGTTCTAAATGTTGGTCACCTTTTTTTTTTCTCTATTAGAGGTTGCACACATTGGAAATGTGTAATTATATATTTTGAAGGATTAACGATAGTCAATTGATACCTTTGGTACAGTACGAAGGTGCAGCCCATGAAGACGGGAGAAACTCAAGTATATGGGATACCTTCACTCAGCTCCCAGGTCTCTCCCTTAATCTCTCTCTTTTTTATTTTATTTTTTGATTTTAAATCAAATATGCTTGTTGATAAAATATAAATTACCTCCAAATCCAATCAAGAACTGTAAAATGATAAATCGGTGAACTTTTTAGGATCACCGAATTGCCTTCTTTCGACAATTATATTATTTTTTGTGCTTGGATTTTTTTTGGACAATTATCTAAAATCTGTTTTTTTGGAAATGATAATATTTCTAGTGAAATCTCTCCTTAAAAAAAATTTAACACTATTACGTTTTTAAGAGTTCAAATTCGAGATCTTTTAATTAAATTAGAATAACTTTCTGATAGCGAAAGATCCACTACTTTAATAATATAATTAGAGACTAACCAAACGTTCAACCTTATTTTTTATGTGCATTCTCTAATAAGTGAAAGAAAGATTGTAGCAAGTATATGGAGACTCAACATCACTATATATAACTGTCTGATGCAGGAAAAATAAAAGATCACAGTAACGGGAACGTCGCGGTTGACACCTATCATCTTTACCGGGTACTGTGTTTTTTAATTTTAGTTAGAACTTTTTAAATTATGTTAAAATTTGTATATCCAATCCAAAATATATAAATTTTTTATAATTATAATAAACTCATTATACTAACAACTATCAATATATTAATCTGAACAAACTGCTAAAATAAACCCTATCAAACCCTATCAGACTAACGTTTTGCAAGTTATTTTTACTTTGATAACTTCTCATTTTACATAAATCCACTCTCAGATTATGTTAAAATCTTAATATACAACTCAGAATATTCAGCAATCCTTAACCACAACAACCTTTAATTTTGATCACTATGCATGTGATACTCCTCGGTAAATGATATGTTCTGTTTGAAAAAATTAAGTGATTTAATTTGGACTATCCATACCAATGAGATGCACGTTCTTTTCTGGCATATATATTGAGAAAACTCCAAAATTAAATACGCATGGCCTGGGATAGTCTCAAGATGGATAACCTCCTGAAAATTTTTGCAAGTGAGGATAAAGCATGCTGGAAAAAAACTCGTGTTAGACCAAAGAGCATTTAGCCTACCGGCACAAGGAGTGTACTATTTTTAGGAGGTCCAAGGTTCAAACTCTGACGTGGTGTAAAAAATTTACCTTCCAAAAAAAACTTGTGTTAGTCTGTGGAGACAATCGGTCGGATCAAGGATGCTAGAATGCATATAATAACTTTAGTGTATAGTTTAGAATATAGCTTATCAATTTAATTAACTTGATGCATCGGATTTGCAAAAGTAATAATTGGAATGATTCCCTTTAACAGGAAGATGTGGCTACATTGAAAGCCCTAGGGTTTGATGCTTACAGGTTATCAATTTCATGGTCTAGACTGTTACCCGGTGAGTTAATTAATTATAAAATCTGGGATTAGCTAAATTATTTCAATATTGTAACTGCTAATTACGATTATAAGCCGCTTCTTGTAAGTTAGGCGGTCACCTTAGTAGTGGAATAAACCCGGAAGGCCTTGATTATTACAACGAGCTCATCAATGATCTAACATCCAAAGGTGATTATTGGTTAATTACTACTATATTTTATAATTATTTTGAATAAATTATGATAATGTATTGTCTATTATCTGCAGATATCAAACCTTTGGTAACAATTTCCCATTGGGACCTTCCACAAGTACTTGAAGATGAATACAATGGTTTTCTTAGTCCAAAGATCATGTATGTTACTAATTACTCTTTCATCACACATACAACTAATTACTAATTGTTATACTCTTTTGGAATACTCAATGAGCCAACTAATTAATTCAGATTTATGTCCTATTTTTTTTAAGGATAGATTTGAGTCTCGTGAAACTTTGAATCAATGCGGAGCAAGAATGTTTTTGTAAATGGGCAAAGTTTCTAACAAATATCATATATTAAGTATTTAAATTGAAAATGTAAGTATTAAATGGCGCAATATGTAATTTCAATAGGATTAAGATGAAAATTTTGTTAAATTTTAAGTTTATTTTATGAAAAAACTACTACGTGTCTCGACCTCTCTACAAAATTAATATAATTAAATTTTAACACAAGTTTCAAACTAAAAATCTAAGGTTAAACTAAAATAATTTCTCGTTAGTTGGTCCACGCGATATTCGGAAATGTCGTAATTATTTTTGTATTATATAATTATTAATCAGTAATGGACTGTTGGATATGCAGCGACGATTTTCGTGAATACGCGGAGTTGTGTTTCAAAGAGTTCGGGGATAGGGTGAAGCACTGGATCACCGTGAACGAGCCACAGTCATTTGCCTCCGGTGGGTACGCAATGGGATTCGCCGCACCGGGGAGGTGTTCACGGTGGTACTCCTCCGCCTGCACCGGCGGTGACTCCGCCATTGAGCCGTACATTGTGGGCCACCACGAGATCCTTGCTCATGCAGCCGCCGTGAAAATTTACAGGGAAAAGTACCAGGTAATTAATTGACACACAAAAGTTTGATCAGTGAGTTTTATTAATTTTATTACTGATTATAAATGTTAATTGTAATAAACTAACCTAGGCTAGCTGGTTAGAGCAATTGAGATTCCACTCATTAACTCAAGATCAATAACTCATAACTTTATAACTTTGTGTCGAATATAAAATTTAGACAGAACAAATTTCTTCACGAAATATATCATTAAATTTATTAGAGTGACCTTAATATTGTTGGTACAGGTGTTTCAAAAGGGAGAAATCGGGATTACACTGGACTGCTTGTGGATGTTACCCTTGACTGAATCAACCAAAGATCGCAAGGCAGCATCTCGAATGGTTGCCTTCCAGTACGACTGGTAATTTATTGCAAAAAATTTCAATTTAGTACTATGAGGTTTCACGTCTTTTCTATCAAGTACTCTGCGATTTTGATTTCAAAATTCACACTTCAAATTACAAACAAATGTACTGCAAAGTGTGAATTTGAGAAACTTGGTTTTGATGGATTGAAGGTTTATGGAACCATTGAAATCGGGTTCATACCCAATCGACATGATCGAGTACGTAGGGAAACGACTGCCGGAATTCTCTAGGGAGGAGTCGTTGATGGTTAAAGGGTCTTTTGATTTCATTGGATTGAACTACTACACTACCTATTATGCCAGTGATGTCCCTTGTGTTACTGCAAATCTAAGCTACACCACCGACTGTTGCGTTAACTACACCGGTACGTATTATTTATTTTAACAATATGGTCGTTTACTATATGCTTTTCATTATTATTTTCCTCCACCTTAAATTAAATCCATTCTGACTATGAATTTAATTTTTTGTATAGCAGCCGTGCGAAACGGGGTTCCTATTGGTTCAAGGGTAAGAGATTTGATAATTGGAAAGTATCTGCAAGAAAAATACCCATTAGGCCTCGTTTGGTGTTGTTAATTCGGGGTGTTGTTAGCTGATTCACCCAAAAGCTAATTATATATGTGCTTTCTGTATAAATGTAGGCTGCGTCTGATTGGCTTTATGTTTATCCGAAAGGAATTTTTGACCTTTTGCTCTACACGAAGTACAAGTTCAATAATCCTGCAATTTACATAACAGAAAACGGTATGTCAATATGTTCCTTTTTCTTCTGGGTATAATGGTTATATATTTTGGTCGGACCTTATTTATGAATAATTTTTCTAATCACTTCCATTTATATCATTGGAACCCAAAATTTTATTAAAGAAATTCAAGTCTCTTCATCACTTACACCAATTCTCGCTGGTTTATTGTTACATTGTATTGAAAGTTAAATATTTACACTTGCCTTCACTTTTCAATTTGCAGGATACAGTGATGCCAATAATGGTTCGATATTGCTTGAAGACGATGCGAGGATAAATTACTACCAAAGCCACCTTGTATACCTTAGAAAAGCAATTGAGTAAGTCCTATTTGCCTAAACTTGGACAATTTTTAGAGCTTTGAATTGGTCAATTAGTAAAAAAATTAAGCTAACAAAAATTTCAGGGGATAGAAGAAAAGTTATGAAAACCCCTCTTATTTCAGAGATACATGAGTTTAGTTATATCATCAGTTTAGCCTTTCTTTTTAAAAAATGAAAAAAAACAATGTTTGGAGTTACGTAGTTTTTTAATCTAACCTTATTGAATCATTATTTTAAAGAACGTGGTCTAACTAATACGATCATGATCCAACACAGAGGCAAGTCATTTTTATCCAAAATCCCGAAGGAAATTGGACTGATGGTCAGCAACATGAACCAGATATAGTCCAACCTATATCGACCGGTTAAAAACAACTGACTACAAATAATTTTTTTGGAAAAAATGATTTTCATATTTTGTTATACTAAAAATAATTAAATTAAGATTTCGGTCCATGATAAACTTTGTAACAAAATTAGTATCATAATTAAAATTATAACATATTTCAATGTTAAATATAATTATCTACAAAAAAATTGATCATTCAACTAATAAGACAGTAAAACGGAAGAAAATTTCGTTAGACTTCGGTTCGTTTTTTAAAATATTGCATAGAATTAATTGGTACCGATGCCTATTAGGCACTTTAGCATTGATCTCAAATTTAATACACTGATAATTTGATTTGATGACAGGATGGGAGTGAGGGTAAAAGGATTCTTTGCGTGGTCTTTGCTTGACAATTTCGAATGGAACGAGGGCTACACCATCCGCTTCGGGATTGTGTTTGTTGACTACAAGAACGGACTCCAAAGGTACCTAAAGAAGTCAGCCCTGTGGTTCCGGGAGTTTCTCCAGCCTGGAGACCTGTTTACGTATTCTCAGGATTTTGCTAAACTTGAGAGCACATTGTAATTAAGCTCCATTGTAATTGCGGATGTGAAAGTGACTAAAATTTCGAGTTCGAGCTCTTGAGAACACAATACTCTTAAAAAAAAATTTTGTTATTTTTCAAAAATCATATTCATACTTGAAACTAAAATAGTCCACATTGTATGTGTTCACATTGTATAAACCAAAAGAACACTAAAAACAACTGACATCACCATTTGCTAAGTACTTGAATTTTCGCCTGGTAATACTATTAAAATATCCAACAAGGTTTTCTTATCAGTAGAATTTTATTTGTTCAGAAAAAAGCACAAAATAATAAGTGGTTAAACTTACTATTTGTTACACCTAGTGTTCCTCGCCTACATAAAAAAAGATATAATAAATATAATAAGCAACGATAATTAAATAGAGATTATATTAAAGTTAATCGATGGACATCTTCTGATATAATCTTACGCTTTATTCCAAATCGTCTAGACGATTCGATTGAGGAGAATTTTCTGAGGGACTGAGCCCTCTATTGAATTTGTTTATCTCCATCTATTTTTGAGAACTTTTTTTAGGGTAATATTTTTGGGAACTTTATTTATCTCCATCTTGATTTCTCTCGCCTCGTGCATCGGTTTTTTTTAGACCTGATACTCTTCCTTATATGGGCTTCAGCAGCTATATTTGTACCAGACTAATTTTTCTTAGGCCCATCGTTTTTTTGGGCCGGGTCTCCTGACTTGGCAATTGTATCAACACTACCTTCAAGTTTCTCTCATCTCAAACCATCTTAAAGTCTCGCATGACTCTCATCTAGGGTATGCAAATGATAGGGACATATTGAGTACAGAATGGAAACAATTTTGAACCGCTTGGATTAAAGGACAAGAGGAGGTCTTTTTGTAAATAAGTTAAAGCACGGGGACAAAAAAAATAAAAAAAGTGCGCACGCGGAGCAGGGGATCCAAACAGATCACCGACGTGCCATTATCGGTAACAAGATATGTCATTGTCATAACCTCATGTCATTATCAATAACCGGACATGCCATTGTCATAACTGAGGTATGTCATTATTGGTATCTTCAGTTCAAATGGTCCAGAATGGCCCTTCACTCTGGACCCAATCCACACGCGCAAATGATAACTACAATTTGGTAAATTCAGTAAATTTTTTGTGTATTCGGTATTTCAAAATTGGTAAATTGGTATTCGAGATGAAATCTGGTAAGAGTTTTTTTGAAAAAGTTAGTAAATTTCTAAATTCAATAAATTTTGATAAATACTAATATTTTGTTAGGAAATTCCGGATATGGAGGATGAATATTAGTGTAGCACGAGCATCAAAGATCTATCGTTTCTTTCAAATAAAGTTTGACCCTCCGGATGTGAACTGTGAGCACAACGGGTTTATGAACACTTGCCGTCAGGATACAATGACGCTCTAACACTGTAACCGAGTTTAAGGTTTGTACGACCTTGGCTTGACCAAGAACATGCCAGGAGAGATTTCTGATGATGCTTTTAGTAGAAGTAGGAAGGAATAATTTTGTTGTAAAAATGAGAACATGTTTATGCTACTTATAGAGGTTGACACCACCAAGTGATGCCCTTTCATCACCCAAGAAATTCCTGGAACAATCTTCAAAGGTGGCTTATGGGAGGGTCACTTCCCTTGAGTTTAAACTCAAGGGATCAAAATAAAACAAAGGCCACCAGCGTGGCAATTTTTAGAATTCTACAGAAAAGCCACCACGGGCGTGGCATTCCCCCCATGGGCGTGGCAACTCTCGAAAAGCTATAGATCATTAAAAAAAATTTCCAAAAATATATTATAATAGTAAAATGAATAAACGAGTCAAAAGTTATGCTTCTTTGAAAATATCCAACATATTTTACCAAAATACTGTAATACTAAATTATAATTTTACCAAATAGATATAAAACGAAAAGAAAAACCAATTTATCGTTTCTCAAAAACACAACCCTTGCCCACCCACTCAAACAACTATGTTTGTAATGATGGATTGATGAATTTGTACTTGTTAAATTTGAATAAATTATTGTTCAATGAAACTATGTTTGTATTGATGAATTGATGATATGATTTTATATTTTTCTGAACAATTTTTGTACCAAATTTATCAAAATTAATTCGATAGTGTAGTTCTACCAAATATTATTTGGAATTAGAATCGGTAGTATTTTTTTAGAATTTCAATATTCGGTAAACTTGATATTTGATATCTGAGATTGGTATTTACCATGCTTTCATCTCATCACTAACTTTAATATTTGCATTTGTTTTGCGTTTTAATGCAATTCACTAAAAGGATGATAGTTCATTCCTAAAACCAAAACCTAGTCATTTAAATTCATCATTTGCCAATAATAAACAGTTTCTTGCAATCGTAGCCAAAATAATGACTATACAGTTCCAGTTAAGTCCATAAAATACGCCAATTTAATGACCAAATTTTCAAAACAATGTCCATACAAGCACCATATGCCTTTTTTTTAAGGGATAAACATGCATCTTATATTAGCCAATCAAAGCGAGAATTACAGCCTATCAAAAGTCATTGCATCAGCAATAGCAGTAGGTTCGGTAAATAAAATTAAAGGGCTAGAAGAAAACAAGCAGGGAAATTTGGCCAAGGCATGTGCAACTCCATTGGCAGAACGTCTAACATGTCGATAGCGAACTTCCGTCAATTGTGTCGCCGTGGATAGACAATCTCCAATGATTACCGCCAAGTCACTACCAAGTCTCCGCTTCATTGCTGACACGACTGGTTGGCAGTCAGATTCCATAATTACTTGAGTTAAGCCAAGCGAACCTGCCAATTCCACTCCCATCTTGTACCCATGAGCTTCAAGCAACGTCGGGTGGGCAATATATGGAAATTGACAAACGACCCCAGCCACAAAAGCCCCCTCAGAATCTCGTACCACATCTCTCACTTGGCCTCCCCCATCCGGACTCAACCCAGCATCAGTATTATGTTATGCACCTGATGCGATGCATTCAACCAATTCATTTCAACCTCTTCGATCAACGGCTTCATTTATTATTTTCAACCTTTGATTGTCATACATGCACTTTATTTATATTGGCTACATGAATCTAGTTATTTTCAATTGTAACCCCTCCTATTCTAGATCCTATATAAGGGGAGGATCATCACAGTTTGTAGAAATCAAAATCAAATCAATAAACAAAGTTCTTTTATCTATCCTGTTCTTCTTCTTCGATATCTTAGGATAACTTAGGAGATAACTATGGCACGAGGAAGACGAGGTTCAAAGCCTTGACATCCCACCGCGCACAGTTTGACTTGCTTAGCCAGGCAGGTTCATAACATCTGGTATCAAAGCCAAACTGCTACCCACCATGTCTGCCGGGTCAACCGAACCAACCCGAGCTCAGGTCATGCACGCCTTGATGGAGCTGCACCAGGAATTAAGGCGGGGGTTTCGCATGATCGATCAGCCGGTGATGACCTTGG
Organism: Hypericum androsaemum; assembly: GCA_963995505.1. Taxonomy (NCBI): domain Eukaryota; kingdom Viridiplantae; phylum Streptophyta; class Magnoliopsida; order Malpighiales; family Hypericaceae; genus Hypericum; species Hypericum androsaemum. The sequence continues at coordinate 10,986,804 of OZ023193.1, read as the reverse complement.
AGTAGTGACCCGAAGAGGGAGCCGGCAGCTACGACCTGCTGCCTCTTTTCCCTCTGCCGGTGTCATCGCTGGTCACTAGGGCGAACGCCCATCCACTAACCGCCTTAGAAATTTTTGCGCCTGCTCGACAGAACCACGGAGGGCGGAGCGACGGCACCCTCGTACCAATGCCACCAGTAGCTCCGTTTCCGCAGGCCATTCCCTTCGCTGTTACCATCTTCACTCCTTCCGAGGAAAAGGTGGAGCACGAAGACTACCAACTGTTCAAGACAACCCAAGTTGTTTTGAGCCCGCTACATGTGACCCAAGTCCTTCAGTACGGAACCAACTTGTTTCCCTACTATGAACAGTTCGGACCAAGAGGGGCCATTGTTCCTGACTATTATAAGCTGGAATTCCCAATCCTCGAGGGCAAAAAGGATCTGTTGCCCTGGCTGGATAGATACAGTAGCTCTTTCGAGGCCATGGCACACCGACGAGGGACAAAGTAGGGTTGGAATCTTACATGGTGCCAGACTTGGGAATCCCTTCATGGCGGCCACCGCGGAGATGGAAGTCTCACCATCGGCAGAACTTCGTCGTTCCTATCTGGATTTACAGCTCGAGGATGAGCTGTCTCGTGAGTACGGGAGTAATGTTATGCACCTAATGCGATGCATTCAACCAATGTATTTCAACCTCTTCGATCAATGGCTTCATTTATTATTTTCAACCTTTGATTGTCATACATGCACTTCATTTATGTTGGCTAAATGAATCTAGTTATTTTCAATTGTAACCCCTCCTATTCTAGATCCTATATAAGGGGAGGATCATCACAGTTTGTAGAAATCAAAATCAAATCAATAAACAAAGAAGTTCCTTTATCTATCCTGTTCTTCTTCTTCGATATCTTAGGATAACTTAGGAGATAACTACGGTGCGAGGAAGATGAGGTTCAAAGCCTTGACATCCCACCGTGCATAGTTTGACTTGCCTAGCCAGGAAGGTTCATAACATATTAACGTTAAACAAACCCACTTCTAGAGGTTGTCAACGTTCAGGAGGCCGACTAGAGGAGGATTCAGTAGTCACATTTGCATGTATATACTCCTCCCAAAGTTTTGCAGTTGCAGCCAAAATTCCAGGTGCATCCACATTAGGATCGTCCAAGAAGACATACTTATTCCTCACCTTCCATATACCCCACATCCATAAAAATTGGCGACCACATTCCTATTTCTCAGTCCCCGGTATGAGATGAGCGAAAGCCTCTCCGATCGAAGATGGTGGAGAGTCCCTAAGGTTGACCCCCGCTAACGACCAGAAGTGGTGGGCTGTAGGACAATGAAAAAATAGGTGTAAAACTGTCTCTGGTGATTGGTTGCACAAAGGGCAGCGGAAATGGATTGGTAGGCAATTATCCATGACCCGCCAGAGAAAATGCTTCACCTTATTAGGACAGTACCTCTGCCAAATACTACGCCATAGATCGCCAGAAGGATTAGCTACCATGATCATGATCAGCTTTGAGGAATTTATGAGGAGCAATGGTTATCATGAGAGAAAAAACTGACAGGAAAAAAAGCCTAGCGTTATTATCGCCGGAAGAAGAACTAATTGTTGAGCCTTCCAATCGTCATCTTCTTAAAAATTGCTAATGTCAAGGAGTCCCTTCGGCTCTCTTGAGTATCTTCACGATGGCTTTGATGACAACGTAATTCAGAAGCACTCGTTTTAGTTTCTGTTAGTTGGCGATTCTTTTCCCCTTTTTTTCAAGAAAATTGATGATGGTTGACCTAAATTTATGAGTTATAGACGATATTGTGGTTTGTTCCCTTCTTAAGCTAAGTTTTGTCGTTTTCTAGTCAAATTGATCAATTATCAATTTGATCCAATAGGCTAGTCGCGTATAAAAAACAAGCTTAAATTATGGCTACTAAACTTTTTACACGCTCGGAGATCAACTTGAATAATCGGTAACAGTTTTGTTTTGATCCTATATAAGGGGAGGATCATCAAAGTTTGTAGAAATCAAAATCAAATCAATAAACAAAGAAGTTCCTTTATCTATCCTGTTCTTCTTCTTCGATATCTTAGGATAACTTAGGAGATAACTACGGCGCGAGGAAGATGAGGTTCAAAGCCTTGACATCCCACCGTGCATAGTTTGACTTGCCTAGCCAGGCAGGTTCATAACATATTAACGTTAAACAAACCCACTTCTAGAGGTTGTCAACGTTCAGGAGGCCGACTAGAGGAGGATTCAGTAGTCACATTTGCATGTATATACTCCTCCCAAAGTTTTGCAGTTGCAGCCAAAATTCCAGGTGCATCCACATTAGGATCGTCCAAGAAGACATACTTATTCCTCACCTTCCATATACCCCACATCCATAAAAATTGGCGACCACATTCCTATTTCTCAGTCCCCGGTATGAGATGAGCGAAAGCCTCTCCGATCGAAGATGGTGGAGAGTCCCTAAGGTTGACCCCCGCTAGCGACCAGAAGTGGTGGGCTGTAGGACAATGAAAAAATAGGTGTAAAACTGTCTCTGGTGATTGGTTGCACAAAGGGCAGCGGAAATGGATTGGTAGGCAATTATCCATGACCCGCCAGAGAAAATGCTTCACCTTATTAGGACAGTACCTCTGCCAAATACTACGCCATAGATCGCCAGAAGGATTAGCTACGTACTGCAGGTCCAAGGGCTTCTGATGGGAGAGAAGATCGTGATAGTAACTACAGCGCACAGTGTAAACACCGTCGAAAGTTTCCAACCATCTCAAAACATCCTTTTTTATTTCGGCGGCTCAGTGAAATAGCTCGTATACGTCGAACATCCTCCTGCGAGAAAATAGCCTCAATGATATTGACATCCCACTGTTGAGTATCATCGCTGATTAACTCTGATACCGTTTGTTAAGCATCTGTACCCAGATAAACATATCGAGGTCGTCCCTCATGTGATTTAGGTAACCAATTGTGTGACCATATATTAACCCAATCCCCCATCCCTACTCTCTAACCAAGACCAGACGTAAGTAGAGAAAGGCCCTATTGTAGACTACGCCACATATAACTAGGGTGATAGCCTAATAGGGCATCCAAAAGATCACAATGAGGATGATATCGAGCTTTGAGGACTCTAGGTGGAAGAGAGTCAGGATAGACCAATAGTCGCCAGGCCTGTTTAGCCAATATCGCTCGGTTGAAAGAAGCCAATCTTCTGAAGCACAGTCCTCCATCACGTTTTGATCGACACATACGTGCCCAGCTCTGCCAATGCATGTTCCATTGTCTATCAGTACTACCCCAATAGAAATCACACATCCGTTGTTCAATGCGAGCACACATGTCTAGTGGGATCTTGTAACACCCCATTAAGTAGGTAGGGATAGACTGAAGCACGAATTTGATGAGGATTTTCCGACCCCTCCTTGAAAGATATCGCTCCTTCTATGTCCCTGCTTTAGCCAAAGTACGTTGTTCAAGGCATTCGAAGATTCGACGCTTTGATCGCTTGATAAGAGCAGGAAGGCCAAGATATCGTTCATCCTCCTCGAAACACCTAAATCCTATGATTCATCTCAAACACGTCTGATCTACTTCATGTACATTTCTGCTAAAGTAGACAGAGCTTTTATGGATATTAACTTGTTGACCAGAAGCACATTCATAAGTCCTCAATATATTAAGCAATGCCTCCAGCTCTGCAGCATTTGTCCTACCAAATAATAATGCATCATCAGCAAACAACAGATGAGTAATAGATGGGGCCGACCTGGTAAGTCGTATTTCATAAATAGACTTTAAAAGTTCCGCACTCTTTAATAAAGCTGCCAAGCCTTTCACACAAAGCAAAAATAGATAAGGGGATAAAGGGTCCCCTTGCCGTAGACCTCTTGTAGGGGCAAAATATTGGCCCACCCTACCATTAATCTAGATTGCGTATTGAACAGTGCTTACACACCTCATTACTAGCTGCACAAAATCCTTCTCGAATCCAAATGCACTCATCATCTTCTTTAGGAAGGCCCATTCAATTCTATCATATGCCTTGGCCATATCCAATTTAAGGGCACAAAAACCTCGCTCCCCTTTAGTCTTTTTCTTCAAATAATGGAAAGCCTCCAAGGCAAGCAGGCCATTGTCTATAATAAGCCTCCCAGGAACAAACGCCCCCTGATTTTCATGTATAATCTTTGGAAAAAAAATCTTGAGGCGGTTAGCAATGGCTTTTGTAACCATCTTCATAATCACGTTACAAAGGCTAATAGGGTAAAAATCAGCACATACTGTCGGTTCTTTAACCTTCGGGATTAGAGCAATCAGTGTTTGGTTCAAGGATGTCGGATCCATACCATCATTGAGAATAGCTAAAATAGTGCGGAAAACCTCAGGGCCCACAATCTCCCAGAACTTTTGGTAAAATATCAGGGTCATTCTGTATGGTCCTGGTGCCTTAGTCGGGTACATCTGATCAAAGGCCTCAACCACCTCCGTCCGAGAGTAAGGTACCCTCAGGGCTTCACGCATCTTTGCTGTTACACGGGGGTGAACCTTGCTAGTAATGTCCTCCACCTGCACACAATTACTAGTCGTAAACAGTGAAGTAAAGTGACTCCTAAAGACCCCTTCTAAGTCCCCCCAATCTCGCACCACACGATCTCCCTCAACTCATATTTTCTTGATCCTATTTCTAACCCCCCGATGTTTTGCCTTTTGATGAAAAAAGTGTGTGTTACGATTCCCCTCCCTCAACCACTCCACCCTAGATCTCTGTGCCCACATGGCCTCCTCCCTCGATAACAACTCCTCCCGCTGATCTAGGCAAGCTTGCACCCTCTCTTTCCTTTCCCTTGTCAAAGGCAACTTCTGGAGCTATGCAATATCTTCCTCCACCCTTCGTTGTGCACATCCAACATGGCCAAAAATACTTCGGTCCCAGTGTTTCAGTCCCTCCCCACAAGCTCGTATGTGCTCCTCCACTTTTATTCTCGATGCTATACTCTCCCAACCACTGCAAATTTGGTCCACTAAATGCTCATTACGCATCCACATTGTTTCAAAGCGAAAGCGACGTGAAATATTCTCCTCTACTTCTCTCCTTACACTGCCGACAATTGGACAATGGTCCGAGCAAATTCTAGGCCGAGCCTCCGCTGAGCTCGCCGGGAATATCTCTAACCAACCAGGAGATACAAAAACCTTATCCAGTTTACACTCAATATATGCCTCATCTTCACGCCTATTACACCAAGTAAACTGCAAGCCTGATTGGGGTAGCTCCTTAAAACCACACTGCATAACCACGTCCCAAAAATCTTCCATTCTTCTAGAGGAAACTGCATTCCCCCCTCGCTTCTCTGCCAAATACATAATTTTGTTAAAATCTCCCCCACAAACCCATGGTAATCTCACACGTTGGTGAAGAGTGTGTAAGAGGTCCCACGTATCTATTCTATCCTCCACCATCGGCCATCCATATATTCTAGTAAACTACCATTTAGGATTATCCTCCACTTCAACATCAATATGGTGGAGGGACATAGAAAGTAGATTAACTGAAATATCCCTCTGCCAAATCAACATTAGCCCACCTACCTTTGACCTCCCACTACCAGTACATGAAACAAACACACTATTTTCAAATCAATCCTCCATTTTAGCTCCTCCGCCTCGGAAACCATTAATCTGGTCTCAGACAAAAAGAGAAGCTGGGGGTTACAGGCTTTAACTAGCCTGCTAAGCTGACGAACCATCCGTGGACTCCCCTACCCACGACAGTTCCACCATACAAGATTCATAAGTCCTGGCGGAGCTGCGAATTCAGTAGATAGGAGCTGCAAATTCAGTAGATAAAGCCTGGACCTCCAAAGCTACCTTCTGGTATTTGCTAGCACGAGATTCAAAAATATCATCTATAAGTCACCTTTTACCACCCTCCTCTGTCGAACACCCTGGTTGTTCCGTCCTCACCTTCATAACATCCCGAGCCATCCTCTTCCTCTTACGAAGTGATACCATCGATTGCACATGCTCAGATTCATGGATTCATTCAGCCCCTACCTCCTATAACAAAGCTCCTATATGGTCTTGTTCAGTAGGGTTAGGTAAGGTTAAGGGAATTTGGTGGCTATGGATGGTAATAGTATGGTGTGTTTGATATAGTGGATAGGTCATAGTGGAGTTTGGGTAAGATGGTAGTATAAGGTTGTCTGTGTGGAGAAGTATCACTTGGGTGGGTGGTGGGAAAGTAGTAGGATAATGGGTGGGAGGGGGAGTCTCTACGTGTTGGGTATGGCATAGGTGAGGGGGAACATATTTGTTGTAGCTAGGTTGTTGAGGAGGGCACTTGTTCAGCAGGTTTCGGGTTAGGGGTTGGTTGGTGGGATAGCACGGGTTAAGGTGGGGTGGAGTAGGGTTAGATCTGGGGGCAGGTTTAGGGTTAGACGGCTGAGTAGGGGTTTTTGTTAAGAACACCGAGGAGAGACTAGCTTGAACCTTCTCTATAACCTCAGTAGAGTCCAGCACCTCTAGTGGCCGTGGATTCGGCGGGGTAGGAGGGCACGCAGTAACAGATTGCGGAGAGAAAGCACTTCGATTTCCAGATGAAGGAAGAGGCGATCTACCCCACCCTGCATTAACCATACGACGGGGCTTTTTTTGGGATGCACAAAGCCACTCACCATACGAATCAGTTTGTCCCTGGGGCGAATCATCATCGGATGGCACATCACACTCCTACTCCAAGTGACCCAGACATCCACAACGATAACAAAAAGATGGAAGCTTCTCATATTTTAGGATGACCGTCACCACATTTTCACCCATGAATCGAAGCCTCTTCCGTCTTGGTAATGGAGATTGAACATCCATAGATACTCTCATTCTCATGCACTTCCCTTTGCACTTTTCTGAATCATCAAACTCTAAGAAAGTACCTAACTGATTTTCAATTGTTTGGGCAGTTACCAGATTATATCCTCCTAAAGGGAGGTCATGGACCCTAACCCAGAAAGGCACCTGATGTAAATCAACAGCAGATGGTTGCACATCTTCCCCTACCTCTGCAAGCATCACGATATTACGGTTAAAGTGCCATGGTTGCTCTTGCAAAATCTTACCAACATCTTTACGGTCATGAAAGCTGAATAGGAAGCGACTTTTGGCTATCTCCTTGACCTCCATACCTTGTCGTGGGCGCCATATCGATCTCATCATAGACATGAAAGCCACAGGATCTCATCATATGTCTCAGAGTCCTTCCTAATGAACCCAAACTACTCTATTTTTTTAGAAGTATATATCTTTATTTATATTATTTGTCAAAAGAAGAACTCACATCCTTGCAATAGTTGGCCTCATCAAAACTCTGATAGGGTAAAACGAATGAGAAAAAATTACACCAGAGACCCAAAATACTACTATTAACTTCTATTTTTTAATAAGCGGATAAATTATAAATATATTCCAAAAGATTACACCTAATAAATTACACGAAAAAATCTAACAGCAAAAAGCCTAGCTTACCTAAGAGATTATAAATACAAAATAAAGATTTGGTGATATATTTGTGAAATTCAATCAATGGAGTCATTCCGGATAGAAAATAGAATAAATTTGTCATATTTTTTGAACTTTTGACGTCCGGAGTACGTCATGATGAATTAGGGAGGGTGTGCTCCCGTAGTCGTGAACCCCGACGATAATGCGCCACGTATGATTTTTATATATATTTAATATTTTGTTTCATAACAAATCCTTGAATTTCAGGTTAAAGCGGCTTGGCAAGTCCAGCCATTAGCTTTTTTTTTTTGGGGTATAGACTATAGCCATTACTTTTTATTAGGAACGCCAGACTTCTACGTGGAACTAGCATTTCCTAAGTATGATTTTGTAGGGTTACATTGTTTTAGTTTAACTAATTTCTATTTCAAGTCGGTGAAAACAAAAAAGTATTGTTTTCAAAAACGATCCGGAGAGTGACCCGAATTTTGATCCGTTCTTCGGGTCAACCGGTCCGACCGGTCAAATCGGTGGTCGGACCGATAGTTTATTATATATATATTTAATATATATTTAGTAAATAATAGGTTTAAAAATTAATATTCTTGAAATGTTGGTAAATTTATTTCATATTTAGTATAATTATCTTTGTAGATTTAGTTTATTTTGTGTTGATTTAGAAAAATCGAGTATAAAATTTGATTTTTTGGGTTGGGTTGGGTGAAATCTAGTTTTTGGGTTGATTTTTTGGTCAAACCTAACGAACCGAATTTTTTTGGGTCAAAAATCTGAGCCAACCACCCGGTCTGACCAGAAATCTTCCGGTTCTTTAAGTAACCGATCGAACTTGGTTTTTTGACCCGCTATTGGCTCCGATTAGCAGTCCGACCGGTCGGACCGCCGGTCGGACCACCGTCTCGAAAACAACGCAAGAAAGTGCTAAATAATAAATATACTGTCATATGGGTCCGATGGTATAACAAAAAAAGCAATCGTTTTAAAAAGGGTTAATAAATTCATTTAATTATAAAAAAGAGAATAATTTTGAAGTGTAGCTTTCTTTATTTATATTTTAAGGACGTGCAAACGTAGTAGTTGGCATGTCGGCTCTATATATGAGTTATTTTTTTTCTTCTAATTATATGATTATTCTTGATATTTAGGCACTCATATCATTGTTCGAGCACTTTTGGCACAACAACAAGCACTAGCATAAAGCACATATTTACTATATAAAACTATATATGATCTCATTTGTTATATTTTTATTCTACGATCTACTAAATTATATTTTATTTTATTATGCACATTAATATGTTGTTAATTATATATCTACGTCAACTATTTTAATTAACCATATAATTTTTCAATCTACAGTAGAACCTTCTAAAGTGACATCGTTGGGACGGAATAAAAATGTTACTTTCGAGAGGTTACCACATAAGAAAGTTTTATACTTTTAGCTTTGAAATAAAAATTAAGTTGTTGCCACTAAATACATATACATAAAAAAATTACTTATTCTACATTGTAACTCATAAAAAATAGCGATAAATGTTAGTTATTTCTTTGTCTATATTCAAATTATAATTTTTTTTAACATCTAGCATCATTCAAAAGATACACTTGATTAATATATCTATGATTCATATTTTTTGACATTTGGCTAGAGTTAAATTTTAGTATTATCACAGTCAGCTCAAACTCACCATTCATTCCAGTGCCAAATTAATAATGTTACACTTGCTCTCTCCATCATAACAAGAAGCACTTTCAGCTGAATTTCAGAATCCCACCCACCAACACAAAGTTATTGGTGAGTCCACCAACCCACAATCAAAAGTGCAATCACTTGCCATGAACAAATTTGACCAATTTAGATAAATCGAATTTACATGATGGTTTCAGGAAAAAAAAGAGTTACTGCGATCACTTCTAACTCTGTAGAACATTCTATCCTCTCCTATAAAAACCCAATTGGCCCATCATGCTTCAACCTACTATTCTCACTGCTTCCCTCCCAAGAATGGCTCCTACTACAACACTTGGAGCAATAGCAACATTACTGCTAACACTAATTTTAGCCTCAACAATTGTCGGATTTGCTAGGGCAGATGCGAGCCAGGATCGGGACCAGTGCGCGCAGCAGCTCGTGGGGTTGACGACTTGCCTCCCCTACGTAGGAGGGGACGCAAAGGCCCCAACCCCCGACTGCTGCAGCGGCCTTAAGCAAGTGCTCAAGAGCAACAAGAAGTGTCTGTGTGTGGTTGTTAGGGACAGGAACGATCCTGAGTTGGGTCTTAATATTAATGCCACTCTTGCTCTTGGGCTTCCCTCTGTTTGCAATGCACCTGCCAATGTCTCCCAATGCCCTGGTAATCCTAATAGAATTTAGTTCATCTACCTCATGATTAATTCGACTAACGTATCCATTCTTGAACTCGGTAGAGAATAACACGAGATGGTATATTAATGAATTGGATTTCGTTGATGCAGCTCTTCTTCACATGGATCCCAACTCTCCCGAAGCTCAAGTTTTCAACCAATTTGGGAAAAGCTCCAACCCCGGCGCCTCTACCCCATCCCTTGCCCCTACAGGTAATACTTATTTTCCTTTTTCTAAAGAAAAATATTCTCGAACCCTTTTATATCCGTTACTTTATATAAAAAATTCTATTACACTAAGAACTAATAATATAGTTGGAACCAGAGAAAAATATCATTCTCTATTACATTTTTTTCTCCAAAAATATTAAAATTAAAATTTTTAACAATAAATACGTAAATGCCAAACAATTACTTTTTCTATATTCAAATTATCTAAAATCTTGGCTTATAGCGTTATTCAATATCACACTAGATAGAGATATTTTCTTACGACAAGATGACGATCGCAATGACCATTTGATGACAATTGAGATGATGAATAATGATGTAAACTTTATCAAACAAACAAGTCTAGCACAAAAAAGTATTTTAAAATACTTTTCGAATTCGTAAAGTATGTAAAAATAAATGTATTTATTCAAAAATATCACTTTATGAGAAATTTGAGACCAAGATTTAACACTAAATTTTTCTGAAAATATATTAGTTATCACGATAAATGGGTTATTAAATTCCAAATACTGGTCGCGATTCGAGACCAGAACTTTTGATCCATTTAGAGAAGTTATTACTTTATAAAAAAATCACATTAGATAGGTTTTACCTTAAGTACATGTCTTTTAATCCTAAATTTAAACACTTCAAAATGGTTGCAGGTTCCAATAGCGAGGCACCAACACCAACTGCGAGTGCCCCGGAGAAGACTATAATTAGTAAATGTTACACTTCCGGGATCGTGTCATTGTTAGTTATTGCTCTCTGTTATATGCATAACGACTTGCTAATGTAAATCATAAGTTGAGAGAATATATGTGATTTAGCTTATCCAGCGTGGCTTTATTAACGATATTCTTCAAAACTTTGATGTTCAACTTATGAGATAACAATTCTGTTTAATGCTTCCGTCTTGACACTTGTTTAATAAAGTTGATTAAACGATAAGAATTCAGAATCTTTTAATTGATGTTTCGTGATAGAATCATAAAACATAATTTGCTATCCTGTAAAAAGTTGAAAAATGTGTTAATAATAATGGCACCAAATTGACGACGTTTTGGAAGGTTATATTGTTGGGCTGTGGATGTGTATAGTACGTTGGGCTTTAGAAGACTATCATGCAATTGGTCACAGAGGCTTCAACTGCTGGGCCGGATGGAGGACTTATTGTTAAACTCGGATAACTCGTGGATGATAATCCCCAAGTGATATAGTTAAACCTGAGCATTCTTAGAATTGATTCGTAATTCGATTAAATTCGTCAAAAATTTGATTAGATTTATATAAATAAAAAATATATTTTTTTAACCAACTACAGTATCCGAACACTCACGAGACTAATTCAACTTCGAGGTATTACAAAATTTTAAATAATGACAGTTTTTACTAACAAAAATTTCTCAAAGAATATATATGTCCAGTGATCCTCGATAGCATTTTTAAATATTCAATTTTTTTATTTAAATTGTCTAATATTAGCATAAGATAAGATACTTTTAAATCTTTAGAAAGGAAGCATGAAGTGCAAATGTCAATAGTATATACTTCACGAAACAAGGAGCTATCAATATTAAAAGAACAAGAATAAAATGAATTGACAATTAAAAGAATATATCCATTTACCCAAAAAAATATCGTACCACTATGATACTTTGTTAATGATATATTCTGAAAAGTCTTAAGTGATTTGATTTATATTATTCATATCAATGCACATTCTTTTATGACACATATCTTGAAAGAACTCTAAGGTTAAACGCATTTGACCTATCTCAAGTTCAAGATGGGTGACTTCCTCGGAAATTTTTTGAGATGCGTGTGATTGAAAATAAAATACGCTGTAAAAAGATTGTATTTATCTGTACAGATAGTCGATTGAACTACTGGATGTTACTTAAAATTTGAAAAATATACAATTGAGAAAACTACAGACTCTAAATACCAGACGTTTACTTATAAAAAATTGTTAGAGTTTGTCTCAAATTCTAGACAAATTAGTACTCTATTCCTATTTAGAATAGAGTTATAATCTCCTATATATATTGGCCTATGTTTAGGTCTTTTGTGTAGTAGTTAAGAGTTGTGAGGTAGAGAGAACGCTTACGGAGGCCTTGTAACCTGTTTAACTCGCATAGTGGACGACTCTCCTTTGCCCGTGGTTTTCTCCCTGTCTTGGAGTTTCCATGTAATTCTCGTTTGTCTCGTATTTCTCGTTTCGATCTTATTTCTCAACAATTAGTATCAGAGCCAGATCTGAGGCTCGAGTATACGACACAAAAAAGGCAGATTTCAAAATCGGGGAATTGAGATCGTGGGTTTCCTTCCACCCGCACCGATCATCAAGCAGCAGGCCGCCGCCCTGATCAGCCGCCACCCGAGGTCTGCCCACGTCCCTTCCGTCGAGACCCGCCCGCGCTCCGTCTGCTTCGTTGCCGTTCGAGGAGCCGTCGCAGCGGTAAGCGAAGACCCCTTGTCGGGTTTTCTGGGTTCCTGCGTGAACCCGAAGCAAGGAGAGGAGAGGAGAACGCCCCGCGACTCGCCGTCGCCTAGAGGAGGCGACTGTTCCCTGCGCTCTGTCGCCGCGCCTGGGGAGGAGGAGATCCGTCACCGAGAAGAAGGAACCCACGTCAGGTCCTTGGGGTTCGAGTCCAAACCCATCGCTCGTGGAGGAGACCAGCGCACCGTCCCCACAAACCGCTGCCCCCTCGACGAGGCCGAGTCCACTGTTTGCCTTTCGCCCATCGTCGTTCAGCCGCCTCGCCGTGGTGGTCGCCGGATTGAGCGGCCGCCTGTCCTAAATTTGGGTTTTTTATAATAAAAAAATCCTAGTTTCGAGTTGACTTGGTCAACGGTTTGACTTGTTGACCAAAAGTCAATTGTTTTGGCTGATTTTAGTTTTCTAACCAGTTTTGGGCTGATTTTTTGAGTTCGAGGTGTTTCAGGATGACTTCCATGAAGTACGAAATTCCTCAATTGACGAGAAAGACTAATTTTTCCTTGTGGCAGGTGAAGATGCGTGCTATTCTGACACATTTAGAGCTGGATGAGACTTTACTTGCGAAAAAGTTGATGCCTTTGAGTTGGGATGCTGCGATGAAGGCGCAAAGAACTGTAAGGCTGTGAGTCAGATCCAGTTGTATCTGTCAGATGATATTTTGTGGGATGTGTTGAATGAGACAACAGCTTCCTCATTATGGGCAAAGCTTGAAAAATTGTGCATGCCCAAGGGTTTGACCAACAAACTGTGCTTGAAGCAATGACTGTTTTCTATCCGGATGCAAGAAGATAAGTCTGCTCACGACCACCTTAATGAATTTAAGGATATAGTGGCTGATCTTAGAACTCTGGATGTAAATTATGATGATGAAGATCTTACTTTATTGTTATTGTGCTCGTTGCCTGCTTCTTATAAGCAATTCAGAGATACTTTGTTGTTCAGCCATGATACTCTGAGTTAGGATAATGTTCATGATTCGCTCTTGGAGAAAGAGAGAATTGATAAGCACACGGTTAGTGCCTCTGAAAATAGCCAAGGGACTGGCTTGGTCGTGAGAGGGAGGTCTGAGGAGAGGAATGCTAAGTCTGGTTCGAGGAAGAAGAGCAGAAGCAAATCAAGGTCAAGGTATAAGGATAAGACTTGTTTCAACTGTCATAAGGTTGGGCATATTAAATAGTTCTGTCCGGAGTTGAAGAACAAGAAGAAGGGCAAAAAGTCCAGTGCTCTGAAAGGAGAAAGTTCTGATAGCGGCAGTGCTAGTGTTGCCACCACCACTCAGAAGGAAGAATCTGATGGAGACCTTTTGTCTGTGATTGATGGGAAGTCTAAAGTTGATGATGCTTGGGTCCTTGATTCTGCTTGTACGTTTCATCTGTGTCCTATCCGGGACTGGTTTTTAACATATGAACGTGCAGAGGGTAATATTCTCATGGAAAATAATTTTGTCTGTAAGGTTGTTGGTATTGGCACAGTGAAGATCAAGATGCATGATGGTGTCATTTGAACTTTGACGAATGTGAGACATATCCTTGATTTGAAGCGGAACTTGATTTCGCTGAGTACTCTTGATACATAGGGGTACAAGTATACTGGAGAAGGTAGAGTTCTTCGTGTGAGTAAGAACTCATTAGTGCATATGAAGGCCAAGAAGGAGGTTGGAAATCTGTACGTTTTAAAGAGTTCTATAGTGACAGGGACTGCTGCTACTGCATCTGGCTCGTTGACAGATTCTGAGAACACCTCATTGTGGCATATGCGACTTGGTCATATGAGCGAGAAAGGCATGATCGAGCTAAATAGGAGAGGATTATTATGTGGACAGGGTATTGAAAAGCTAGAATTTTATGAGCACTGCGTGTTTGGCAAGCAGAAGAAAGTCAGTTTTCAGAAAGGTGTGCACACTACAAAGGGAAAACTTGACTATGTTCATTCTGATCTTTGGGAACCGTCTCAAGTTACAACATAGAATGGTTCCAAGTATATGCTGACTATCATTAATGATTATTCGAGAAAGGTGTGGGCGTTCTTCTTGAAGAGCAAGGATCATCTCTTTGTCACTTTCAAGCAGTGGAAGACTATGATTGAAAAGCAGACTGGGAGAGATGTCAAGCATCTCCGCACAGACAATGGATTGGAGTTTTGCTCTAGTTAGTTTGATGAGTTCTGTAAGAATGAGGGTATTGTCAGGCATAAGACAATCCCGGGTACACCTCAACAGAATGGAGTCGCTGAAAGAATGAATAAAACTTTGTTGGAGAAAGTTCGTTGTATGCTGTCAACTGCTGGTTTGCCTAAGTCATTTTAGACTGAAGCTGCTTCCACTGCCTATCACCTTGTCAATCGTTCACCTCATGCGTCACTTGATGGCAAGGTACCTGAAGAATTGTGGTATGGAAATTCTCCTAATTATGCTGATTTAAAGATATTTTGGTGTCCTACCTATGCTCATGTAAACAATGGCAAGTTAGAGCCAAGATCTGTGAAGTGTATCTTCCTTGGCTATGCTTCTGGAGTGAAGGGATACAAGTTGTGGTGTCTCGAGCTGTCTAAGGTCTTGTTGTGTAGGAATGTTATTTTTAAAGAGACAGACATGCTGAGTAAGAGGGAGAATATTTCTTTATCTGGTGTTCCGAGTGCTCCAAGTGTGGACTTGCAAAAGTTAGAAGTACAGGTGGAGTTTGATACTGATCCAGAAGTGAGTTCCTTCCGTGATGTGGATTGCCATGACCCTACTCATGGTGGGTTGTCTGATGAAGCTGAGAATGTTGGTACAGTAGAGAGGGAGCCAGCATATTCCATTGCTAGAGACAGGCCCAGAAGAACTATCAGGCCTCCACAGAAGTTGGGTGAGACTGATATTGTTACTTTTGCTTTGAATGTGGCAGAAGAAATTGATAGATGTGAAGAACCATCTAGTTACTCAGATGCTGTAAAGTTGAAAGACTCTGCTAGATGGTTGGTTGCTATGGAGGAAGAGATGGAATTTCTTCACAAGAACAAGACTTGGGAGATTACTAAGCTGCCTAAGGATAAGAAGGTTGTCAGTTACAAGTGGGTATTTAAGAAGAAGGATGGTATACCTGGAGTTGAAGAGCCTATATACAAGGCTAGGCTAGTGGCTAGAGGATATAGTTAGATTCCTGGTGTGGACTTTAATGAGTTATTTTTACCAGTTATGAAGCATACCTCGATTCTTTTGGTGTTGTCACTTTGCAAGATTTGGAGCTTGAACAGCATGATGTGAAGACAGCTTTCTTGAATGGAGAGCTTGAGGAGCAGATTTATATGACACAGCCTGAGAGTTTTCATGTTGAAGACAAAGAAGACCATGTGTGCTTGTTGAAGAAGTCTATGTATGGCCTTAAGCAGTCTCCGAGGCAGTGGTATAAAAAGTTTGACTCCTTTATGATTTCTCATGGTTATGAGAGGAGCAAGTATGATAGTTGTTTTTACCTGAAAAAGCTACGCGACAGTTCCCAAGTGTATTTGCTCCTGTATGAGGATGACATGTTAATTGCTGCAAGTGAAAAGGAGAGGTGAGGAAGCTCAAAGCTCTGTTGAGTAGCGAGTTTGAGATGAAAGATTTGGGTCCTGCTAAGAAGATTCTTGGTATGGAGATTGCCAGAGATAGAGGAGCAAGGAAATTATTTGTAAGTCAGGAGAGTTACATTGAAAAGGTACTTGATAGTTTGATGTGACTGGTAATTCTGTAAGTACTTCTCTTGATATACATTTTCAGCTTTCATCCGCTTTATCTCCACAGTCAGCTGCTAGGGTTGATTACATATCTGGTGTTCCATACTCCAGTGTTGTTAGTTCTCTGATGTATACTATCGTTTGCACATGCCCGAATTTGGTCTATGCTGTGAGTGTTGTTAGCAGGTTTATGGCAAATCTTGGAGAAGACCATTGGAGAGTAGTGGAGTAGATTATGAGGTACTTGAAGGGTACCAAGGGCGTGTATCTACAGTTTGGACGCACCAGTGATAAAGTTGTTGGTTTCTTAGATTCAGATTATGCTGGAGACCTTGATAAGTTCAGGTCCTTGTCTGGATATGTCTTCACTCTTGGAGGATGTGCTATCAGTTGGAGAGCTTGTCTACAGGCCATAGTGGCGTTGTCTACCACTGAGGCAGAGTACATGGCTATAACTGAAGGTGTGAAGAAGGTTATCTGGTTGAAAAGTTTCTTCAATAAAATCTGTGAGAAGCTGCAGGTCAGTACAATGTACTGTAATAGTCAAAGTGCTATCCATCTCACGAGAGATGCTATGTATCATGAGAGGACGAAGCACATCGATGTGAGGTACTACTTTATTCGGGAGCATGTTGCTCAATGTGACATTGTTGTGAGCAAGATAGGTACCAAGGACAACCCTGCAGACATGTTGACGAAGCCACTTTCTGGTACTAAGTTCGAGCATTGCTTGTACTTAGTAGGTGTTCATACTTGATGCTGATTGCCCTTAGGGGCTGGTGGTGAAAGTGGAGCAGCTTTGATGTTGGAGTCATAGAATTTGGTCCAAGGCAGAGATTTGTTAGGGTTTGTCTCAAATTCTAAATAAATTAGTACTCTATTCCTATTTAGAGTAAGGTTATAATCTCCTATATATATTGGCATATGTCTAGGTCTTTTGTGTAGTAGTTGAGAGTTGTGAGGTAGAGAGAACCTTCACGGAGGCCTTGTAACCTGTTTGACTCTTATAGTGGACGACTCTCCTTTGCCCCTGGTTTTCTCCCAGTCTTGGAATTTTTACGTAATTCTCGTGTGTCTCGTATTTCTCGTTTTGATCTTATTTCTCAACAAAAATATTATTTAATTAGAAAAGTCCAATGTAGGCCAAGCTGAAGACTGTTAGTCGGTGTTTGTTAGATTACCAGGTTAAAGAAATTGGACCACGACAACATGATTTTACCTTCCAAACACACATATGGACCCTTTGAACTAGTGCTTCCAAGAGCCTGGATTATATATTTTTTGTGTGGAGAAATACTGGATTATATAATTGGTGGTCAGAAGCAACTACGGACATTTATAAAGAGATCATCCACTCCTTGCAAAATTTTGGCACACACGCCAAATATGTGGTTAGTTTTATCAACAGACATTTTATTTTATTAAATGTAAAATTTTTATACTAAATTATACATGTCAATGATTGAATTGAGAATCTCAGTCAATGCCTCTACGCGTTGTGCTTTTATGCCAAATACTGCTTGGCACAATTTTAATAATTATTTCCTTGGTTGATTTTTTTATGGTATAAACGAGAGGCAAAAGGCCCCCTAACCTTTATTCATCATGAAACTGATATCACTTTATGGGTATATCAGGAAAAACTAGCACATATACAACTTGGTTGTCCACACATCAGGTATGCTGAATACGAATCTCTCAATCACAGGCCAGATTGATGAGAATCGCTAGAGAACGATCTCATGAAATGTCACGTCCGACACAAAGCATGGCCAAAGATAAATTGACATCACTCTACTCCAAGACAGCTAAAGGCCTAGGACAAGCGTCCAAAGCTCTAATACCCTTGGCAAAACTGCATAACCAATGCTCACAAGAGTCGCGAATGATCCCTCCCTTATGTCCAGGTTGCCCATCAAGGAACTGTTGGTGTTCAGGTTCTGGGGGTCGAGTCAATGAAACTAGGAGTTCACGTGGTTGGGGGGGGGGAGTAATCTGGTCTGTCAAGAGTCAAGAAAACTCCTGTCCATGTGAGAGGATGATGGAGGGGGAATGCCCCAATGGAGTACCCATCCGAAAGAGCAAGTTATTCTGCCATCGCCATAACCATCAGCATGCCGTGACGAAGGTGGTCGCCCATGGGTTAATGGGTGCCTCCAGTGCCCCTCGAATCATCGGAGAGATTGGCTCGCAGCCACTCCTGGGTCTGTGTATAAAAGGCCGGCGACGGTCGTGGTAATACTGCCTCTCATACCTATCTTGAAAATTTACAATCATGAGACATATGTACCAATGACTCAGTATTTGTACATCATCCCAGGCAAGTGCTCCAAGTGGTAAAGTGCATTCGCGCACGCTCCGCATTCTTCATCAACCTGCCATGGAAAAATAACAATGTGAATAGGCGTACACGCTCATGCACTTTGAGTACCCACATCCTCCCCCTAATGGGGTCCCTATCCGGTGGCATCTTTCCGTGGCAGAGCTCCCTATAGACAGACTGCGTAGTGAAACGTCCATTCGAGGAGAGCTCCTAGGAGATGGTGTCAGTCTAAGAAAGAGAGTGCATGTAAAGGCATAGACATAAGGGTCACAATAAAGTGAGGGGTACAAAAGGTTTGTAGGCGGTCGAGGTCCCTCCCACTCCCCGTCGTCCAGTAGTCGGCAACCCGTCATGCTGCTCCATCTGTCGATAGCTCACACGGGAGGTTATTACGAACTGGGGAGGAGAGAGCCACTGGTCATCCCAAAAGGACGTGGCTAGCACATTGCCCACACTCCAGCGGAGCCCCAATGCCAAGACTGGTCGGTCCTTGACTCTATGGCCTGTCAGGTCATGGCCGTGCCAGCATGTGGCTCCAGTAAGTCTATCCCCGTGCGGTCTCAACCATACTTGTTTTCATCTTTAGTTGCAAATGAGAAAATTGTATTATTTCAATGTCCCAGATATGCTTAGAAAGAATCTAAAGTGTTAGTTTCTAAAAATCATAGATCTTTTGTGAATCAAGGGACAATTTGTCCCTCCATTCAACACGAAACAAGAAAAGTCAACAACACATAGAACGGCAGAACCAGGGTAAAGTAAAGAGAAGAAAAACAAAAGGAAGACCAAGAGGAAGAAGAGAACAAAAAATCACCGCCTCGCCCGCCTCTGTGGATGAACGTTTAAAGCAAGTTATCTGAGTCAGCTCGCTTCCGTTACACAATCCACACATACTCCCACAAAACTAATTAATATTTATGGACTGCGTGTGACTCTGGTTGTTTGCTTTTCCGATATCCAATTGCAGACCGCCCTCCCTCCCTCCCATTAATACCTGACCGTACAATTCCCCGTAAAGAAGAAAGGGTTCTTTTCTTTGGCTTGTTGGGTTCCTCTATTCCCACTTGGTTCTGGCGAGCTGACTGGTTTCTGGGCTTTCTTTGTCTTGTCCAAAGAGGGTAACTTTGCTGCTTTTTTTGTGTGGCTCTTTTAAGGTTTTCCTGTGATGGGTTCTCTTGCGTTTTCTGGGTTTTGTTTGTTGTTTTAGTAAAGTTTGGCTCGTAAAGACTAGTGGGTTGTTTTTTGCCTTGTGCCGTTGTTGTCAAGATGGATGCTTTCCATTGAGTTAATGTTTTTTAGGACCCAATCAGAGTTGAATTGGTGTGTTGAGTTTGGTCTCATGTGTTAGTTGGAATTTGTCACCAAGGATTTGATGAATTTAGTATTTTCATTTGGTTCTTGGAGATGTTGCCTAGCAAGTGGTGGAGCAAAAGTAATGCTCATCTCTTGACAAACATGAAAGCGTTTGCATCTGACAGTGAGGAGTTGGACTTGTTTATTTCCCTTGCTTGCACGATCAGTCCGACCTAGTGGTAACTTGTTTATGAGACTAGTTGGAATGAGCTTCAAATTAGTTAAAATTCAGTGTTTTCGGGTGAGTAATTCTGCCGATATGGTTACTGATTTCCAAGAGGTAGACGTGCAGTGGCACAAATTAATGGAAGCCTGTAAAGATAGGGTATTGAACGACCCCCAGTGTTAAAAATGGAACCAAATAGCTGGTGAGCCATGTTGTTGTTGTTATCCCATTTGGAATTTTGGATACGAGAAGTTTGTCATCAGGTTGCTTGTTTCCCTGGATGAACATCATTGTAAAGTAATGAAGGCACTTCTTAGAAGCTAACTCATACGCTGATGGAGCTCTGTAATAGAATAAGGGAATCTAAATTATTTCAATGCAATTCAGTGGACTGATCTTTCTACATGGCCCTTGTTTTCCGTGATTCATTTTTGTTTCTTGTTTGTGCAGTGTTCTGAATCTAAGCTGAGATACTGGATGCTAATATTACTTTGTTGAGTTGATATCTATTCGTAGCAGTCTGACAGAACCCGTTGATTGTAGGCCCTGAATACCAGAGACGTTATCAGTTTACGTGTGAAGAGGATAAACTTCTAAGTATCGTATCATATTATGGCCGACAGTATTGATGCTGACGATGATTCTTATTCGGAACCTCTTGGTAGATCGTCAGTCTTCTACTACGGAGTTGGCCATATGCTAAACGACATCACCGCTGCTTGTTGGTTTACGTACCTCCTGTTGTTCTTGACTGATATTGGACTGACCCCAAGGTACATTTTCTGCAGAATTTCCTTTATTTTAAGCTTAATTAGAACAGTGCAGATATTTAGAGTCGTCAAGGAAAGCTGGAAAGGTTATGCTGAAAAATGAATCTGTCAAATTGAAGAAATTTATATCTTGGATTCGTCCCACAAATATTATTCTACCTCAAACCTTAGCTTAGAAGTCAGTAAAGAGATGCATGTGCTCTCAACATCATATTACAAATTACTAGTTAGGCATACAAAACGTGGGCATTTTTAAAAAATCAGAAACAAGATTTTTTTTGTTTAAAATAGCTTTGGTGGCCTTGAGATGCAGATGTTACTATTTTCTGGTAAACCATACAATACCGATTAGAAACTTTTTTTTATAAGTAAAACCAATTTGAAACTGAGATGCAGACTTGTCCACTTATAAAAATGTTTGTGGTTGAAAACATCACCATCTGGTAAAAGCAGTGGCAAAATTTTTATTTTCTCCTGGTTGGATGTTCTCATGAAGCCTCTTGGTCGCCTCTGAGTGCATCTGAACCCCCATCTTCACATTTGGCAGGGATTCAGCCATTGTGATGCTTTCTGGTCAGGTAGCTGATGGATTTGCTACGATATTTGTTGGTGAGCTGGTAAGTAAGAAAAACCATAATCTGTATGTAATGCAGGGTCAGAGAACTCTGGTGGCTTCTAGGGTGCATCTTCCTAATATTTCGCTTGAATGTTGCTCTTAGGGGAAACTGGTCTGTTCCTAGGTTCTAGGTGCAAGTCATTTTCTCAGTTGGTTTTAACTTTTTTTTTTTGGGTAAACCACAGTCGGTTTTAACTTCATGTACTAGGAAATGTAGTGGAAAAATTTATCGGTAGGTTTTGAGACTGTAATTAAAGTGATGCATTTCACTTCTAGTTGTGGCTGCCTTCCTAATAAAGTGTAGGAATTGATACCCGGCGAAGCATACAAGTTCTGGAACTGCTGAATGATTTTGCTTCATGTTGCTAATTCTTGCCTTTGCTTCTTGGGAATAATTTTGTGCTCAATTTTCTGTTTTGGTAGATAGATAGGTTTGGACATTTCAAAGCATGGCATGGTGCTGGATCTCTCTTGGTCGCAGTTTCATTTTCTTCAGTTTTTGGTGGTTGCTTGCCTTGTAAACTTTTGGCCTCGTGCTCATCAATAATAGAGACCATCTCATATAGCACGTCTGCTGCAATCTTCAATGTTGGTTGGGCTGCTACTCAAGTTTCTCACATGTAAGCATTTCAACTATGAAAATAGCTTGTATATCAAAAGCTATCATTTCTCTTTTGGTTTTTCTGGGAATGTGAAGAAATAAAACCTGCATTTTGCGCATGATTAGAGTTAACTGAACTTGTGTGATGGCGTCATAAAGATGCTGTATTGGATTTCAGTAGTTCTTATTTGTCACAGTTTGGTGTTTTCCTGCCACTTTTTTGGGTTTTGATTCGGTACATGTCAAATATTAAAGAGGAAAATAGATTTGATCCACATCGAACTTATTTTTGTGTGATTTTTTGTTCATGCCGGGAGACACGTAAAAGTACAATATTCTCTATTATGATGGCACGCACTAACTGCTCTCCCACTAAATTGTTACCCATCTTTGATGAAGGTCCATGCTAAATTGCATCTCGCTGAATTCAACAAGTAGAACGGTTATGGCGAGCTGTCGGAATGCATTTACAATGGTTAATATTTTTTGGAACAAATTCTAATTTATTGCTACTAGCATGAAGTATAAGGGGATGCCACACTCATTTTAATTAGCTGCCCTGTTTCAGATTGCTAACCTCAGCCTATACGCAATTGCTCTTGTTGTGTTTAGTGCCAAATCAGCAACAACACACGCCGACATTGAAGATCAGGTGTGAAATATTACCTTCCTAGAATCCCAATAATGAGATTAAGCTTAATGCAATATTGAATTTGATTCTTACAGTGTACTTGGGAAGTTAAATGTTATTACTTACCTTCAATGTTGCAGTACCGGTGGATTGCATATGTGTCTATTTTTGTAGGGTGCTGCTTTGTTTGTGTTTTCCATCTTGGAACCAAGGAACCAAGGTAATGCCATCTCTTGAAATATTCGGCTGATATGAGGTTGTTCTCAGTGACTTTAAAGCTTAGTTTCTCTTAATTAGTCATCATTGTGCTGCATGAGTTGGACATAATTATAGACACTCTTTTTCCTTCTAGATTAAAACAAATTTCATTCTTCATTTAAGAATCTGACTATCCCATGCACTCACTCTATCGTGGTTTCCATGTCAAATTAACGGACTTTCCTTTCTAACTGTAGATTGAAGAAGAGTCTAAACAGGAATGGATATGCAAGGATATCGTGGGCTTATTGGTTCAAGAAAATCTTATACTACCAAGTTGCTCTGGTGTATTTGCTTACCAGACTTGCACAAAATGTTTCGCAGGTCTGTAGGCATTTTCTATCTGATAAGTGAATTTCATTCTTAATATGCTTGTATCTTAGTCTGATACATATTATAATTTATTGATGCTAGAAGCTTAGATTTTTAATGTGTTGTTACTTACCCAATATGTTCCCTTTTTCCAGGCATACATTGCCTTTTATGTCATCAATGATTTGCGAATGACCCAATCAGCCAAAGCATTGGTAAGTTATCATACACATAATGTGAATTTGGAAAGGAAAAGTGAAGAGACAACAGTTTTTATGTACTAACGATTTTGTGGTATGTGTGATAATACTGTTCACAAGTTCAAGCTGACTGGAGCTGTTTTTTAAATGTGCGGTAGGTCCCAGCAATTATCTATATCGGCAGCTTCATTGTATCTGTTCTCATGCAGGTAATCTTTTGCTCTTCAACTTCTTTAATTCAAGTGTTGGCATGATCTTTTCACTTTTAGTTTTGTTGATTAATGAAGCATTGGCACTTAATGGCAGGAAATATCATGGACTGGCAGACGTCTGAAAGCCTATTATACTGTTGGTGGCATCCTTTGGATATTTTGTGGTGCTGCCATCCTTCTTTTACCAAGAAGCATGAGTATATTCATGTATGCCATATCAGCATTTATTGGCGTTGCAAATGCTTTAATGTCGGTAAGTTAAGTTCTTAACTTTTCTTCTTGGTGATGTTAATGGTATACTCCTCTTTTGCTTGGTTTGCTGGGGACAAACTCTGGAGTGGTTGTTCGTGTTCATGAGCCAAGGTGTTGTAGATCACTTCTTTGCAATGCATGTTTTTTTCTTTATAATCTGCTTTAACCTCTTGAAGGCTTATTTCAAAGATATCATTGTTAGAGCAATGACAATCAAATTTGAGAAGAACTATGAGATTCTGCAAACCGGTCACATTATTAATGACAATATTCTATTTTCAAGTTCACACAAGAACTATCTTCGATTCGTAATGATTAGTGATGGTTTTTGGCGAGAATCCGTCTCTGTTTTTGAGATATTTTGCTTTCAAACTCAATGTTCGGATTGAAAAAAAGAATATAACATTCATGGCTTCCGGTTGTTTCCTGAAAGGGCGACCAATTAATATGAACTATGATAGTGCTAAATTGGCCTACGGGATATCGTGCTTTTGTTCTGTGCATTTCCTTGTATGATAGTTGGCCGTGATTCATTTGTCATGGCTACAATTTGTCTGTCTCTGACCATGTTCTCCCATTTGGCGCAGGTAACTGGAGTAAGCATGCAAAGTATTCTAATTGGTTCTGACCTCAATGGCTGTGCATTTGTTTGTGGATCGTTGAGCTTTTTAGACAAAATGTCATGCGGGCTTGCTCTTTATGTTCTCCAGTCATTTCAGAGTATGTTCTGTTTCACTATGGACCTTCCAGCTGATATTTTACTCGTGAATGAAAAGAAAAGTTTCTCATCCATGTTGAGTAGAGCCCTTTTAACTGTTTTATGTCCAAATGAAAAATGCAGCTTCCGACCTTTCAACGTTATGTTCTTGATATGCTTCTCATGGCATGGTTTGCATTGTATTTTACCTTGCATAATAGTGAGTAGAAGTCATATGGCTCATCAACCGCAAACACAGTCACCTAGAAAATATAGACTTGATCAAGAATGCTCGGCTTTCGTCTGCGTTTCGTTAAGTCAATTGGATTATTATTTGCCTACTTAAATCACTGATTTTCTCTGCTACAATGGCAAAATGGAATGTTCTAACACCTCGTTCACGGTGCAGGCATGTCTCCGAATGTCCAGGACTCCCTCTCAACTGATTATTTCTCTGTTACACGTTACGGCTTGGGTCTAGTTCCGGCCATTTGTTCTCTTACCGGGGTTGCTGTTACCTACACTATGAAGCTCGAAACACCTAACACAAAGCCGTTGATGGAGCCACTACTGGAGTAATTGGAAAATAGGGGGGGTGTTCTTCTTGTACAACGACAATGGCTAATCGTAGCTACTAGCCAGATATCTGTATCTCTGTTGCCAACCAACAACGAGTATCAGCAGATCCTCGCGCCAGAAGAATTTGATCTCGAATCGCTAATTAGTTTTAGCGACACCGGAAGAGTTCACCACTTGGTTCTTCCGAATACCGTCTCGATATCTTTACAGGGTAATATACTCATTGGATATTGATGCATGTTGTATTAAGCCATTGTTGCATATTGTTTTACACAGTGTTCATGCATGTGGTAGAATCATGTAGATACAGTTCAAAAAAGATGAATCCGTCCGGGAGCTTCGCACAGTATCATCTCATTTATAGGTTCTGCTGGTGGATGAAATGCAACTACAGTTGTTTTTTTTTCAGGTGTACTACTGTTGTATATACTGAAAAATGAAAGAAGTGAACAATTTAGAGTAAAATATACTTTATAATCTATAGTTTCTATTTTTGGCGAATATTTAGGTTGCGGTTCTCCCAATCGTGTAATCATTCTTTGGTAATGATGGTATCTCATGTTATTTTGCCATTATGTGGTAGAAATACAGGGAACCAAATTTGGATTTGGCATACTGAACTATCCTTGCAATAATCCCACGAGCAATATTATGAGTGATAATATTATGAGTTGATGAAAATTGTAGAAACCAAATGCACCACTTAAACTTCATATAATCATTTATGAGATATCTGGGTTCAATAGCCTATTTCCCCTACCAAAGAATAAGAGGCTGCTTCTTCTTTGGTCTGATATTACCAGTTTTATAAACTGGCCCCACCTGCTTGGCCTTCTTAAAAAGGCTCAAGACTTTGACACACAACTTAAGACCTTGCACCAACTCTTGCTTCTGTTTGGTCACTATCTGGAGCTGCTTCTCCTCCTCTGTGAAGTGCTGGCCTAGAGAACTCCTTCCGTGTTCGCCATGATCATCGCGGTTCTCTTGATCACCGGCTGGCTCCTTCACTTCCTTGGGACGTTCTTCCTTGCTGCTAGTGATGCTTGTAACCAACTCTTTCCAGCTCATATCGTCATTGCTGTCTTCTCCTGGTTGATCCGGTCCCTTGTCAGGAGCGTCTTCCAACCCTTTCCCTTTGTCAACAAAGCCTCTGTTGGTGTCGTTGTCGACAAAGCCTTCGCCGGGGAACATTCGAGGCTTCCTCGTCCTCTTCGACATGGAAATGTCGTAACGGTGTCTGCATGGATTGAGCTCACCATCAGTACTTCCTCCCATCTCATTCCTCTCACACCAAGAACAGTGAAGCGTAATTTCCTAATGGAGTCCTTGGTTTAAGAAGCTAAAGAAAGAGGAATGTAGAGAATTCATGGGGATTGCTTGGCAAACAATTAAGGTGGTGGTGGTTTTTAGTAGAAGGTGAATTAAAAGATGTGATGTCCATTTTTATGCTTGCCCATCAACTCTAACACTTCCACAACTACCTCTCATTAATAGCAATAGAAGGTGAGGATGATAAGTAATACCAAACACTTTTAAGGCCTATTAGTTTGGTTAATCTTCCTTAATTGGTCAGTCATCACCACCACGATTTGAGGATGGTGTTGCTAAAAACAGCTAAGCACCCACCAGCATATTAAGGGCATCGTGTTTTGGACAATGTTTTAAAAACACGGTTTGACCAATCGAATCGCAACTGAAATATCGAGTTTGGTTCAATCCAAAATTTAGAGGACGGTTGTACCAGTGATCAATTGGACTGACGGGTGGGGCCATTTTATCTTGAACAACTATAATCTTGCACGAATAGGTGGAAGATACAACATGAAGTCCAATCCAATCTTTAGTGATTTTCAAAAAAATCCAATCTTTAATGATGTGCATGAAAACACAACACTTTTGTATCAAAAAATATTTGGTCCAGTGGTACAACATGTAAGATAATTTGAAAGAAGTCCAGGGTTCAAATCTGGTAACTCTTGGTGAAAAAAAAAATTAATTTTTGCTACTTAACCGTCAATTGTCTTGGTTGGTGGAAATTTCATAGCTCTCTAATTCCTTTTCCATTTTATCTTTGGTAGGTACTTAATATCCTTTCAATTGTCATAAACTCGAGGGGAAACTTGTGTCTCAAGTATTTGCCATTGCAATTCACCGAGACGTGAGACCTTTGTCTTAAAGGGAAAAAAATTCACAAGTCGCTAAGTTTATGTATAATATACTAGGAGGTCCTTTCAATAACTTTTTAGTCCCTCAATTTTGAAAAATAGAATTGATCAGTCCCTGAATCTATTTTTGGTCAATATTTTTTATAGAATGTCAAAACTACCCTTCTCCTAAGATTCGTTCCCCCCTCTCCTCCTTCCCCTCCTCTCTCATCCTCTCTCTTCTCCTCCTCCTCCACTCCAACAAATCCAAGAGAAAAACCACATCCACGAACCCACTTCATCAAATAGAAACGACAGAACCCTAAGAACCACATCAAACAAGTCCAAAATCCAATCAGCAAAACTCGATCATTTTTATGTTCCCAATCTAAACAAAGACGAGGAGGAAGCGGTGAGGAACTCGAGATCGGCATCCCGGACGATCATCCGCCCGAAGTGGAGCGACCGGATGCAGGCAAAGTAGGGCGGCTTTGTGATGACCCCACCGCGGCCCCCAGTAGTCCCGGGATGAGGTTGATATATTTGGAAGATACAAACTTCACGTGGAAGATATATTTGGTTGTCTGGTCACGAGTTGTGGGAAGAAAAAAGAAGAAAAATATGTCACCTATAGATTAGTCACTAAGACCAGCAAGAGACTTTCCATGTAGACATATGATTTTCTTCCTACTTTGTTCATTTGCAGAACTATATGAAACCTTTCAGAAAGTCTCACTCGTCGAGCGGCACTTGAATCTCCACGAAAAAATGCAGAGGACTGCAGCTGCGGTTAATTTGTTGTTAGTTGCATTGCAGAGTGGATGCACTGATACAATGGGAGAGAAGTGGAGCGTCCAGAGTGCTTGCATCCATGCGGACTAATCTGTCGAAATTCAGTCTACTTGAGAAATCCGACAAGACTGGAATAGCGGGTTCTAAAAGTCATTACATTGTTCCACAGGCCGGAAAGGAACCAGATTGATTAGAATTAGAAGCCCCTAGTGACTTGGGAAGTTATCATCACTCGCAGCTGAAAATCGCGAGTGATGGTAACTTCTTCGCACCTGAGTTGGATACAACATTCATTACATTGTTTTACTAATCAAGGACAACACTTTAGCATTTTGTTTTTTTTTCTTTCCAGTTTGCTGCAACTTCATCTCATCAGCTTCTGCTAGCTAAAACTCGTGAACAACTGGTGAAAATCCATATTGGTCATCAAGTGACATGATACATAATTTCCCCTTTATTTTCCAGGAAACATTAACTTTTCTTTTTCACCATAACCCCGATAGTGACACAACATACAAGAAAGAAAAATAATAAAACAATTGATAAATGTACTTGGTTGAATCAATTGATATATTGGTACGTGCTTTACAGTATACCAGTTGGATCCAGTAATGAAAAAAAATGAGATGGCCTCTTTTTTTCTAGATGGCCACA
Source organism: Hypericum androsaemum (assembly GCA_963995505.1). Classification (NCBI taxonomy): domain Eukaryota; kingdom Viridiplantae; phylum Streptophyta; class Magnoliopsida; order Malpighiales; family Hypericaceae; genus Hypericum; species Hypericum androsaemum. The sequence continues at coordinate 10,957,955 of OZ023193.1, read as the reverse complement.
ATTTGATGATTCCCATGCAAGGGGGGATCCTCATGAGATTGCTGCATCTTCTTCTTCTTCTTCTTCTTCTTCTGTGATGAAGCAGCTTTTGTGAAGGCTTTCATTCCTCTGCAGGATTTCATGTGTGTGTGCAATTTCTCTGGCCTGAATGACTTGTCACATTGCCTGCGATCAATAATTTTGTAACCCAGTGACGTCAGATTCGATCCTATCACACACGCAGCTAGTCAAGAAAACTCAAGTGAAAATAATGGACTCGCTCATACAATGTGTACGAGGTTACAACTACATGTCTCTGTAAAAAAAATTCATATAACAAAATCCTGTGGGATAAAACTTACGATAGTGAAAAAAAGGCCCAAGCATTAATGCTGCAAATACAATGTTCACACATAATGATACCAGAGTGATTACTAAGTGTTGGATATTCCGGTACATTATATTAAAACTTAGAAACTCCGAGTATTTTTCCGAATTAACAATCATCACTCATATTTGCAGCTTGGAAAATGTTAAACTTGTTACATTTGGATTGCCCTTGTACTTAGGCTGTACAAAAGTGGCGAGGACTAACTTTTTATGGCAAGTGGATAACACTGCACATATCATATTTTTTCCAAAAGGAACACTGCACATATAATAGGCCTAAGCTATTTAGAAGTGAACTCTTGGTTGTACCACATCATTAATTACTTTTTTAATAAATGATTATATTAACTCCAAATAATTGCATACTAATAATTATATATTGACAGATTAAAGAAATTTTCCGATGATCAACTTAGCAAATCAAGGTATAAAAGTAAATCTTGACCAAGATATTCATTTATGAGCATGAAAGAGAAGAGAATGAAGGAGGAGCTTTCATTTAGTCAATAGTTACCTCTAACATTTCTGCCTTTCTTCTCTTTAGAAGAATGTGAGAAGTCAAAAGAAAGGTAGAGAGGGGAAAAAGGAGATTACCAGATAAATTAATGGACCCCTGATTGTCTGATATGATTGAATTAACTGTACTTATGAGCTAAGACAAGGTTCCCTATCCATAATCGTGACAACAATAGACCATAAAGTTTGTTTACGTGCTTCTCCAAGTTGACCAATATATATGAAATTATAATATGACATATCAACTCCATGTTATGTTAGAATCATACAGACTTGATATTTTAGAATTCTATCCGTCAGTTGACAATATTCTCACTAACCCTTCAACAAATTAAATCGTTGTTTGACAATGTAAAATATCATTTATTTAATTACTTGTATGTTTCTAGCCTCTAATTGGTTTATCATTCACCAATGTGGTTCAATTGTAGACTTTGGGATATAGTTAATGGTTATTTCTCGTCTGTTTAGAGCCAGAAATATGGTTTCTTAATGGTCATTTCATTTTCATGACCTTTTATTTTGATAAGTAGAAATTCATTTTCATGACCTTGTCATTCCTAAAAGAATCGCATCATCAATGTTAGATATTGTTGGGATGGCGAGAAATAGGAAAGACTTATTTCCTATTCCTATTCCTATTCCTATTCTGACTAGATTCTGGACTCCTAATTAGACCTAGATAGGTTACTTGTACACCAAGGGTTTGTCTCTATATAAAGACATGTTACCCTAAGGTTTTGTATAGATTTGTGACTCGGATCCATCAATAAAAGTTCTCCTTTCTCACCGTGGACGTAGCCATTAGGCCGAACCACGTAATTCTCTTGTTCCGTGTTCTTTGTGCGATCTTGTTCTCTAGTTGCTGAATTCCTAACAATTGGTATCAGAGCTTAGGTTGGAGGATGATGAACGGCGCGAAGTTTGCTCTTGTGAAGTTCGATGGTTCTTCGAATTTTGGGTTATGGCAAAGGCGTGTCAAGGATCTCCTCGTGCAACAAGGGATGGTCATCACGCTCTCGGAGAAGAAGTCCGAGAAGATGGAGGAGCAAGAGTGGAAGGAGATGGGGGCCAGGGCGGTGGCGACAATTCGCTTGTGCTTGGCGGATGATATGATATATCACGTCATGGATGAGGAGTCACCAGCTGAGGTATGGAAGAAATTGGAGGCAAGGTATATGTCTAAGTCTTTGTCGAACAAGCTTTATCTTAAGCAAAGATTGTACGGGCTCAAGATGAATGAGGGCTCGGATTTGAGCCAACACATTAATAGTTTCAGTCAACTTGTGAGTGACTTGAAAAAGGTTGATATGAAGTTCGAGGAAGAAGACAAGGCATTGTTGCTGCTGAATTCTTTACCTGGCTCCTACGAAAATTTGGTTACAACTATAACTTAGGGGAAGGAGTCCCTGGTGTTGGAAGATATCACAGGTGCTCTGCTAGGGTTTCATCAAAGAAGAAAAAATGGCGATGAACAAGCGGAAGGGCTGGTTGTGAGGGGTAGCCATGGTAATCGTAGTGGAGCAAAAGACGGGAAGGAATCTAAGTCGTGGTCAAGGAGGTTTAAGGGAAATTGCTTCGAGTGCGGAGAAAAAGGGCACGTGAAGAAGGATTGTCCAAGAAGAACTTGGGATCGCGAGGAAAAAGGATCAGGTTCCGTGAATGTGGCCTCACATTCGGACGGGTCGGATGGTGATCTCCTTTCTGTTTTGTCAAGTCCAAAGCATTCTGTTTCCTGAATTTTGGATAGCGCTTGCTCTTTCCACATGACGCCCAAGAGAGGGTGGTTCGACACCTACAAGTTCGTTGATTCAGGTATGGTGACTGTGGGTGATGGTTCTACTTGCAGAATTGCTGGCATAGGTGATATCCAAATCAAGATGTGGGATGGTGTTGAGAGAAAATTGTGTGGAGTTAGGCATGTTCCAAAGTTGGAGAGGAATTTGATCTCGTTAGGAGCCTTGGATTATAGTGGGTACAACTATAAAGTTGTAGGCGGGCTAATGGAGGTGGAGAAGGATGCTATGGTGGTGATGAAGGGTGAAAGGAATGCTAGGAATACCTATAGGTTAGTGGGGAACACTGTTGTAGGTAGAGTCACATCGTTGGGTTCCGATAGAGGGGAGAAAAGCTCTTGTGTGATGGAGCGAAAGCTTGACATGAATGGTTTGAGTAGAGTTGGGATTCGCGGAGACAAAGTTAGCAAGTTCTCGCTATGGTTGTCTAAAGAGACGTGCACGTCAACGGTGTTGGGTAGGTTTTGCATGGGGAATGCGAAGCCGTTGGTAGCACCACGGGCGAATCAGGTATCTCACTCAAGGCCGAACAGTGGAGTTCGTGGCATGTCAAGGGTTCTACTTGGTAGAACAAAAGGTTGCCCTTTGTATGCTATGGCATGTAGCATTGGTATGAGGCAAGAAGGTCCAGCGGAGAAGCAGTTCGAGGTTGCGGAGCATGGGGTTGACCAAAAAATAGAGAGTGCATCTATTGGTCACAAGTTTGCTTCAGCAGGTGGACTTGCTAGTTGGGGTTCAATGGAGATTGGAGGGAATAGGCCAAGCAAGCTCAGAAGCTCGAGTTTGGGGGCTGGCTCCAAGTGATTGAACAAAAGGTGAAGAGAAAGTTGAGATGGTCTTATTGATGCAGTTATCTATGGTCCGAGATGGAGTCGGTGGAGTCGGATTGGTTTTGCAAGATCTCATGGTTCTTCATGGGGCGGTGTTTTGTCAAGGTGGAGTCTGTTGAAGTTCGGGTGGAGCTTAATTGGTTCTTCCACGAGATGATTTCTCGCCAAGGTGGAGATTGTTGGGATGGCGAGAAATAGGAAAGACTTATTTCCTATTTCTATTCCTATTCTGACTAGATTCTGGACTCCTAATTAGACCTAGATAGGTTACTTGTACACCAAGGGTTTGTCTTTATATAAAGACATGTTACCCTAAGGTTTTGTATAGCTTTGTGACTCGGATCCATTAATAAAAGTTCTCCTTTCTCACCGTGGACGTAGGCATTAGGCCGAACCACGTAATTCTCTTGTTCCGTGTTCTTTGTGCGATCTTGTTCTCTAGTTGCTGAATTCCTAACAGATATTCAAGTGGGAATATATATATATTATTACTTTGCAAAACAAATATCTCTGAGAACCTCAAAATATGACGAATTATAGACAAAATACTAAACGATCATGCTATCAAATAAATCAATGATCCGCACAAACGTAATTTTATATAAATTCCAGCCCACACTATAGTAGACGAGATATATATAAACACATCAATATGGAAGTTTAGAAAATAAAAAATATATGAAACTGAACTTATTTATTTGGTTTATTCAAAAACTTACGTGCAGGTTGGTGCACCAACTGGCTTGTAAGCAGCAGGTACTCTTCCTCCTGTTGTTGTGTTGCCATGTCCACTCCCCTGCTGCTCCTTCTTTGAACCCATAAACCCTTCAAAGCTTCTCCTGTTCATTATAAAACCGCAAAAATTTTGTTTCTTAGCTTAATTAGAAATCGCAGAATTTGCGATGATGCGGGTAATGATCAAAAGTTACTTATCCATTCTATCTTATTCCATGTTCGTGAGTCTAATATAATGTCGGACCAATGTAACCAAAATCTAGTCCTTCAAAGTTTCTCCTGTTCATTCTATTGGTCTTCTGTAATGTCGGAGTAATGTAAAGATCTAATCTTTTATCTAGAGTCTTTCAAGGACGGACGGGTATGTAAGATCGATAAGATTACATTCTGATTACATACTTAATGTAATCGGAGTAATCATTTGTCTATTTTTTGTAATATGTAATGTTTATACGGTAATAACAAAGTATCTACTTATCCAAAAAATATATGTAACAATGTTCAATTTTTCAATTTCTTTGGGCCATCATAGTTATGTCAATAACATAAAATTTATTCGAATTTCCATAGCCAAAAGGAAAACAAGAATGTTATGATATATATTTATATGTACCTTGGCTGATGCTGACGTTCTTTCCAAGAACCTCTTGTCGACCCTCCACCCTTGATATGATCCAAATTGCAATCATCTTTACTATTTTTTAGCTTAACCGAGTTACTTATCGGCATCAAAACATCGTCGTTTGTGTCGATCGCTCTGCAATTTATCAAGTTTCGAAAAATATTCGAAGTCCTGCCCGAACTACTCTTACTATCTGCCAAGCCTACATGCGAAGACGACAATGACGAAAATGAAGAACTTGGGGTATCCACCGTATCAACATTGTTGTTGTCGTTCTTCTTGATACCCTTGTCTCCATCTTTGACGTTGCCAATGATTTTCTCCTCCTTATTTTCTTTATCACCTGATAAAATAGTGTAAAACTTATTGTGAGAATATTTTTCCTTCTTCATAATATCATCATCTTCTTCTTGTTCTTCTCGCTTATTGCTTTCTTCTGTTATCGTTGACCCATCGGAACTGAACGCTGGAGATTCTTCGTAGAATGATTTCCTCGATGAGCTAATCCTATGGAAATAATTGTAGCTTTCCCTTGGAGTAGTATCATGAGTTTCTTCAACTTCTTGTGAAATGGTATTATTAGCTTTCTCTCCTCTTTCTCTTTCTCTTTCTTTGTGGTTCTCACCACCAGCCTGAACCTTCCTATCAAACTTTAAATCTTTTGCAATTGCAACAAAGGAACTTGCATCTGTTCGATTAATAAAACAGTAGTTAATTACCAGCATTAGAGTCATATTAATTAAAAATATTAAACCACATTTCAGAATATGATTAATTAATTTCTTACCAACAGGTGAAGTGAGGGAAATGTCTGATCCTTTGAGGACGTACTCGTTGTCACAAATTGGTGTAATGAGATCATCGTCCATTAAGTCTTGCCAGACATAACCTTTCTTGTACTTCCTGTAATAACAAATTAATCCCAAACTAACACTGATATTCTTATAATCAAGCACTAATTATTTCAATTTTTAAGTTCTTGGTGAAAACAAACCTTTTATAGGACCAAGCAAACGCTTCAGGCACATCTCTTCCTCTCAAATCGGCCAGCCATCTCTTTACATCTATTTTTTTCCAAACCACAAATGAAACAAATTACACAATTTTCTTGCCAATTGATCGAAGAAATTAAAATAGCTACTTACCTTTTAAACGAACACCATTTTTATGAAGATGATGAACTCGAATGAGATGGGGTTGATCAATTTTTCCCATACGGCTAAGGAAATAGATAATATGGAGACGCCTCACTTGATGATCTCCTCCTCCAACACCTTTGGACATCCCACCAGAGCCTTCCATTCTCTGTCCTCTCCTGTGTTTTTAGTTCAAATTAAATGAATTCCTCCAACAAGAACATGTCACTCACTAACTAGAGAGAAATTAATTATTAGGTTAACAATACTATTTATGATCACACATACCAATAGCAAACAAAACTTCTCTTCTTTTTAGCCCATTAGTGCCACTCCTAATGCTTATATTTTGGACGCTTTTTGTTGCACCAATATAGTCAAAATGTATTAATATTATCTACAAAGTGGTATACTTGGCAAGTGAGTTGTTCTAACTCTACGAGGTTTCAAATTTAAAATATTGAAAATATATCTATGTTAAATACTTGTTGAGAGAGTTTCGTCATATTTTAAAAGTTCTATCCAACTCGAACTAGATTAGTATGCTTAGTCGATAATATGATAGTATAACAAAAAAGTATAGTGGCATGCATTAATAAATTAAATGATGGAGCATGTTTTGTGTGGAGCATGAGAAGACAGAGAGGAGAGAGAGAGATTGATGTCTCTTTATTGCCGGCCTGCTCCTCAAATTTGGAAACATAAGAACATCTTATTGTTACATGCAAGATTAGATTAATGCAGGCCTAATATAAAGTATGTTTTTGGTTCTATTAATAACAAAAAGAACCCATCCACTAGTCTTAAAAAAAACCTTTCTCGTTTAAGCTAAAAGAATCGTTGGATTATGAGAAGATTACCCTTGTTTGTTGCTTGCTGCCCCTTCCTTTTGCCTTTCCCAATCCCAGCGAGAGAAAGAGAGAGGAGAGAGAGAGAGAGAGAGAGAGATTGTTTATGTAAGACTTAGAATATAGCCTGGAGGAAATGAGGATTATGGAGCCACTTAAATGGAGAGGGGGGAGAGAGAGAGGGAAAGACGGTCCGACTTTTAATCTGATTTCGCGCGATTTTTTAACAAACTCAATGTACAAAGTCAGCTTTTTGACTGAGTTATATTGGTCCAAAAAATATGGCCTTCTTTGCACTTTTATGCTCCTCTGAATTTTATTGTTTCTTAACACCCGATATTTCATATCATTTCAAGCTCTATTTACGGGTTCTTTTGTTAATAGTATTTTTTATTCATAAAATTTGAACTTCTATTGGTTTTGTCTCTTCTCCTCATGAGCTCTGTTGCTAATACCATTTTTTTTTGTTACCGGCAAATTTAAAAAGAACTTTCAGTTAATACTCAAATTTTAAAATCTATAGGTTTCAGGGTTTGATTTATGGGGCGAGAAAGGAATTATCTGTCTCTTCCATGTAATTAATAAATAAATAAAAGCAATTTGACTATTTGCTTAGTCCGATCCCAAATTACCAATGGTCAATAAGAAATGACATAAGCTATATCACAAAAGAAAATAAAAAATTGGCATGCTCTTGTGTTGAATCATATATATAATGACAAAGACAGGAACTCCCATTTGAATTTGTTAAATGATTTTTGTGGATAAAGAACGGTTGGGACAGCCAGCCAATGCAATAAGGCTAGTAATTTGACCATTACGTGATTGGTTGACATGGACCTATAATTTGCACCCTTGTCTTTGTACTCAAATCATGTCTGGTTATACACGCACTGAAAATTATCTGGACATTTAAGGATTTTTCCTCCAATACTTATTCTCGATGAAGAAATGATCAATGTTGGAAATTTCATCATCTTCGGTCCGATTAGTGTTGGAAATTGGCGAGAAGTCAAAGGCAAGGCTGGCGCCCGTCAAATAGGCAACAGTGGCCAAGTGCTGGTCCTACGCAGATGATTTTTCTGTTTTGTTCAGACTTTTGTTTTGAATTTCTAAAACGACCTAGATAAATTTTTTGGTATAAAAAAGTTAATCTATTATATAAAAATAAATTATCCTAATTTATATATGGCTTTGTGATTCGGATACTCATCAATAAAAGTTCTCCTTTCTCTCCGTGGACGTAGACATTAGGTCCAACTACTTAATCTCTCGTGTCCATTACTCGCGTTCTTGTTCTCTTGATATCCTTAATTTCTTAACAATTGGTATCAGAGCTGGTTGGAGGATGGTGGATCACGGCACGAAGTTTACTTTTTTGAAGTTCAATAGATCATCAAATTTTGGGTTATGGCAAAGGCGTGTCAAGAATTTGTTGGTGCAACAAGGGATGGTCAACGTATTCTCGTGGAAGATGTCTGAGAAGATGGAGGAGCAAGAGTTGAAAGAGATGGAAGCCAAGGCGATGGCGAAGATTCGTTTGTGCTTGGCAGATGTTGTGATATATCACGTCATGGATGAGGTGTCACCATCTAGGGTTTGGAAGAAATTGGAGCATAGGTATATGTCAAAGTCTCTATCGAACAAGAATTATCTTAAGCAAAGGTTGTACTGGCTTAAGATGATGGAGGGCTCAGATTTAAGCCAATACATCAACGGTTTCAATCATCTAGTGAGTAATTTGATAAGGGTCGATATGAAGTTCGAGGATGAAGATAAGACATTGTTGCTGCTAAATTCTTTACCAAGTTCTTATGAAAGTCTAACTTGGGGTAAGGAATTCTTGGTGTTAGAGAATATCACTAGTGCTCTGCTAGGATTTTATCAAAGGAAGAAGGCCAGCGAAGAACGAGGAGAAGGGCTAGTTGTGAGGAGTAGCCATAATCATAGAAAAAAAAAAGGAAGATGATCCAAGTCAAGTCAAGGAGGTTCAAAGAAAATTACTTCGAGTGTAGAGAAAAGTGACACATGAAGAAGGACTGTCCAAGAAGAACTTGAGACCACGAGAAAAAAGGATCGACATCCTTGAATATGGCATCATAATTGGACGGGTCAGATGATGACTGTCTTTCTATCTTATCAAATCCTAAGCATCCTGTTGATTTCTAAATTTTGGATACCGCTTGCTCTTTCTACATGATGCTTAAAAAAGTGTGGTTCGACATCTACAATTTCTTTGATTCAAGTATGGTGACTGTAGATGATAGTTCTACTTGTAGAATTGCTAGCATATGTAATATCTGAATCAAGATGTGGGATGATGTTGAGAGAAAATTGTGTGGGGTTAGGCATGTTCCAAAGTTGGAGCAGAATTTGAACTCATTAGAAGCCTTGGATTATAGTGGGTACATCTATAATATAGTAGGTAGACTAATTAAAGTAGAGCAGGATACTATGGTGGTAATGAATGGTGAAAGGGATATTAGGAATACCTATAGGTTAGTGAGGGGCAAGGTCATAGGTGGAGTCGCATCAATGGATTCCGATAGAGAAGGGAAAAGCTCTTGGAATATGAGGTTAGATTGTATGAAGCAGCGAGGGCTTGACATGAATGGTTTGAGTATAGAGAAAATTTGTGGAGACAAGGTTAGCAAGGTCCCGCTATGGTTTTCTAAAGGAATACGCATGTCAAAGGTGTTGTGTAGGCCTAGTATTAGGAATGCGAAGTCGTTGGTAACACCACGGACGAATCGAGTTTGTCACTCAAGGATGAGAGGTAAAGTTTACAATATGTCAAAGGTTCTACTTGGTAGAATAAAAGGTTGCCCATTGTATACTATGGCCTGTAGTATTGGTTCGAGGCAAAAGGAACAGAGAAGCAGTTCGAGATTGTAGAGTATGGGGATGACCAGGAAAATAAAGAAGCGTCTATTGATCACAAGGTTTCTTAAGCATGTGAATATGCATGTTGGAGTTCAATAGAGGTTGGAGGGAATATGCCAAGCAAACTTGAGAGTTGCTCGAGTTTGGAGGATATGTCCAAGTGATTGAACAAAGGTGGAGAGAAAGTGTAGATTATCTTATTGATGGCGGTATATCTATAGTTTGAGGTAGAGTCGATAGAGTCGGTTTGATTTTGTGGGACTCCATATTTCTCCAATAGGACGGTGTCTCATCAAGGTGGAGTTTGTTAAAGTTTGGGTAGAGCTTCATGGTTCTTCGCAAGGGATGACTTCTCGCTAAAGGTGAAGATTCTTGGAAATTGGCAAGAAGCCAAAGGCAAGGCTGGCGCCCGCCATTGCCTTGGCTGTCGCCAAATATGCAACAGTAGCCAAGGGCTGGCAGACGCCAGGTTCTACGTGGATGATTTTCATGTTTTGCTCGGACTGTTATTTTGGACTCTTAGGACGACCTAGATAGATTTTTTGGTATATAAAAGTTTGTCTATTATATAAAGACATGTTATCCTAATTCATGTATGGCTTTATGACTCAGATACTCGTAAATAAAATCGTCCTTTCTCCCCGTTGGTGTGGGTATTAGGCCGAATCACGTAATCTCTCGTGTCCATTATTCACGTTCTTGTTCTCTTGATATCCTCGATTTTCTTTCAATTAGACCGTTGGTTGAGTCAGAGTTTTTTTATTATAGATTTTTATCATTTACCAGTATTAAATCTTAATTTAATTATTTTAATCTAACAAAATAGAAAAAATTGAGAATTTTTATCTTATCGGCCGGTCCAACTAGGTTGAACCGGCTGGTTAAAAATGAGAATCGTCATCTGGGTTTTGCATTAAAAAAGACTCAGTATTAATACCGAGTAGCGATCCGATCAATCATACCGTCAGTTTGAAATGAGAATTTGACCTAAATTGATCAAAATACAAATGGTGGAGGTGTAACAAATTCTACTTTAATGACATCTTTCCTCCGGCTAGTTGAAACAACTTAAAATCAAATACTACAGCAAATTAAAACCAGGCAAAGGGCCAAGAAATGACCTGTTGTTAACAGTGCAATAACTCTTGTCCGTTGTAAGCGTCAAGTCCCATGTTGTCTCTTGGGACGTAGCTGATTTGCTTGGATTCATGTCGGAAGCCGCCAAATTTTTTGCCTCTTCTGCAACTTAATTGGGTGACAACCACAGTTAAAATAATTAGTTGCAGGTGATGTGAACCAAACCAATGTCTTTGGATGGATGTAATTATATTCATGTAACATAAGGCTTCCATGTGTTTCTCTTTCGTGCGTCAGAAAGAGGGGGGGGGATGGGAAAATGAGAAATTATGCATATACGGTAAGTGGATGTTCGGTTAATTGGAAGCCAGAGCATGTAAACATCAATCAGTAATTAATGATTAGAAATTGAGTCTGAAACAAATAGGGAGGTGAGAAGTGACACAACGGTCTTAGAATTTTTATATTTCAACTTGATACTTTCGGAAATAGGCTAGTATTTTGTGGGCTAATTTGAGGTTAGAAGTAAGTTGTTTGTGTGTCTTATTGGTCTATCCGACAGAGAATATTTTTTTTCGACTATCTGACTTGTAAGATACTTTAAAATTACGTCTAAGTATTGTACCATTTGGCTACCCCTACGTGGGTGAGCCGGTGGTGAGTTCTCGATGATCTACAGCTATTTCAGTTTTTTGTTTTCTTTAGCAATAAAATTTAATAATTTTTTAAGAAAACTTGATACTTTCGGATTTTGATTGCAATAGATGATTTTTTCGAGATACTTGTACACAGATTGTGCGAAAATCTATGCAAGCTCTCTCAAAAAAATTTATTGTGAAAATTTGCATAAACTTGACATTAGCTAATGTTTAATGGAGGTGTCATGCTATGCTATGATATCATATTAGAATAAATTTGTTCTTGTACTATATTAAAAATCTTAATATCCACCAAAATATTGAAGTTATGAATTATGAATTTTCATATTTATAAACAAGATACAACGTTGATGTGAGAATTTTTATGCTACGTGCAATTTTAAAGAAATGTTATAAATTTATATTAAAAAATAAGAATATAAGGTAGGTAACAATTATCAAAGGGAACCCTTAAAAAAATTATCAAAGGGATGGAAGGTAGCGATAGTCCCTTTATTTTAAAATATATTAACCTATTTGCTAAGACCTTTGAATAGTATATTTATTTTCTTAAAAACATCAATCTCGAAATAACAGTTGAAATATTTATGAAACAAAGATAAACAGCAACATCTCCATCTAAACGCTTACCATCATCTTGGTTAAAAATATTTTACTTGAAACAAGCACCGAGAAATAACAAAAAGGCTTAGAAAATAAGTAAAGTGCTCTTTTTTTTATTTTCTCAAGCAAAGAAAAAAGGCTGTTGTTAAGTAAATACCTTTTGAGCTCACAATTTCACACCCCAATTATTGATGGTTGCCTTGGAACATTCAGCCATAATATCGCTTGGCGAGAATTCCTATATAGCTAGCTTTAGTTTTTGAAGAGGACCGAACCACTAAAGACTTGATGATGATGATGATGGTTAAGGATTTATAAATGGAGATTAGTACATCAACGGTAACTTGTACGTGGGGGAATCTTTGATAGCGATCTTACATTCACCAAATTTCTTACAAAATTAGCGTGCCGTCTCAGTTGAAACTAATCAACCGATTAGTGTACTTGATATGGCCACTCTACCGGTACTGAAATTGAACTTTTATAAAAGAGTGGAGTTCGAGTCGGATAGGAGTCACAAAATTTTAATAATGTTGTATTTTCAAGGTTCGAACTCGAATCAACTTATTAAATTGAACATTCTTGCCAAGCTGATTTAAATATTTGGTGGATAATGAAACCATGTATAGATGAATAAATACCAAATTATGTATTAAATCTATATATTTCTTCAGTTGATAGTTACCCAATAATTAGAGACGGTAGCAGAGGATAGCTTGACATTCTTATTCATCAAAACATGCTAGATGCCAATCCTAGAGGATTAATGTTGTTGATAAGTTCAGAAATATATTGCATAATTAGAGGTAGGGCAAATTACCTTGAAATATCCCATTTATGATATAAGATATTTATTTAATATTAATCATCTCCACCTTACTATAAAATATTAAGCTATTGAACAAGAAAAAAAATGTTATATATCCACCAAAAAGAAAAAAATGTTATATTTCGATGTTAGCTGACAGTTGTAATCAAACTGACGATGTTAACAACTAACGGAAGTTAGTCCGATACTCGACTTCGTAATAGATCATCCGGCGTGTTGGAAAAAACTACAAACATGTGGCCCAGGTTGTAATTAAATATAATACGAACATATCAAATTTAGTTAAGAATTTTCGAGTTAAAATTCGAGCACATCAGTGTTGAATATTTGTTGGGTGAGATTTGTAGCTATTTAACGAAATTGTAGTAGTCCATTCACGGATGTTTAGATACATGTGGTACATAAAAATATTTAATGGCATATGCAATTCCAAAATTGAAAGACGATACGTTTCGGTGTTGACCTTTATACTAAATTAGCAACTCCATAAACAATTTCATTTACAACTTTTAATTAATATCGCTTTGTGAATCACACCCTTTTATAAAACACCCATTAATTGATTATGAGTGATATACACGTGTGCATTTATTATACGTAGAACAATTTTATTATTTTTATGAATTTAAAACTTTATTGATAATTTCATGTGAAAATCAATTACTCAAAGAAATCAATCGAAGTCAACGGCACTGAAATTTGTAGGATATGCGCAGAAACCACCAAAACTGCAGTCTCCTGCAAACTCATACATCAGAGGAATTTCAATGCAGAAATGTTCTTCGATATCCAAAAAACTTGACTTCTTCTGAGCTAAGAAAATCTGATTTCTTATAGCGAATACAATGAGTTTGTCGCAGTAACTTTTAATGCATCGACTGGTCAGACCTGGATCCGGAAACTCTAGTAGGTATTTAAAATATTGTTCATAGCACAACTTATTGAAGAAAGAGTTCACACAGTTCTGAGGAATTCCTTTTAATTGTGATTCATTTTCGTGATTGGTGTCAGATTTTTCGACAAATTCCAGAATAGGGTTGTCAGAAAAAGTTTTCCCTATTTGGAGTTGTGCAAAAAATCGCACAAAACTTTGCGTTTTTATTTACAAGAAATCGTAAGATTTTGTTCGGTTTTGTGCAGGAAAATGCACGATTTTGTGCGGTTTTTAGGATTTGTCAAAACACCACTCAAGAAAATGAACCCAATACGGAATGTAAAAAGTTACAGATCATATTTGATCTGATAATGTATTGGAAATTTTATGTTTGACACAATATTGTATTAACAGAATTCTTTAATTTACACATAACTTAGAAACTCATCAAATCTCAAATACTTCAAAAGTGATGTGGTGGATGGGAATGCAAGTTGCTACTTCAAGAAAAATAGGTTTTCACATAACTTTTTTGGGTCGAATTCATTCTTCTTGGGCATCAATTTACTATTTTATTGTTTCAAAGGCCAATTTGCAATTTTGGAAAATTTTATTTTTGGAGTTTTTAGGATTGTAGGACAGATTTTGATGAACTTTTGGGCGTGTGTCAGCTCTATTTTTCCAATTGTCGTTGAATTTTTAGATAATTGAAGATCATGTTTCTAGTATTTAACGAAATCCATAGAAGTCGTGATTTCTTATCCACATACTTGGTGCGTAAAAAAGCATTGCATTAAGATTTATGAAGAACCAGATTGCATATTATATTTCAAAACAAACTAGTTCAAAGTTTCCGATCATCAACATTGTCACAAAAACAACATCTGCTTAGTCGATAAATAAAAAATGAATTAAAAGTGTAAAATTCACACTTCATCACCTGTCCAGCCTGGTTTCAATTTGGGCCCAGTGGGCCCTTCTTCTCCCAAAACTTCATTGGGAAGGGCCTTCACAATCTTTGCAAAAGCAGACTTGAGCTTACCGGGAATGAATCTCTCCACCTTCCTAATCTCCTTATTAATGTCATAATCAATCTTAGGACCCCATTTCCTGAAATAATTAACCCACGGTGGCTCCACAATTTCCCCTCCCGTGTACTCAGCTGCAACAATCGAAAACCTCGAACCCGTATCAATTACCATCAAACTCTTAGCCGCGTCATTCCTAATCCCAATCCCTCCGCTGCCCTGTAACACCAATCCCGGCTTCGAATACATTGCGTGACCGTGCAACGACGAGTACGCAACGGGTTTATTTCCGTTGAAGAATTCTAATTCCGATGATCGGACCCAATTCCCCCCGCTGTGTTCCGAAAAATACACGCTCCAAAGTTCGCCATTGAAATTGCTGATCCGCAGCGTGACGTGCTCCCAATCACCAACATGTTGGCCAACTTTTCCCAATGGGACATTGGACACCAATTCTACCTTGGCCCTGGCAGGGCCATTGAAAGGGTAGAAGACCCACGTAGCTATATCAGTGAACGTCCCACCTAGCATGGGCTTTACATGCAAGTACACTACCGTGTCTTCCAAGTCACCTTTCTTGGCCCTATCCTTATCGGGTTGGGCCACTGGTAGGTCCAACCAATAGGCCCCATCATTGGACCCACCTTGGGGTAGATTGGACCCAGTTGGGTCAATTGGGACTGGATTGGACTCGTCACCTTTTTTATAGAGCAAGGCCCCGTTATTGAAAAACCAAGTCACCGAAGAAGGGAGGTATTTCTCTTCGGGATGGAAATAAATCCATGGAGAATAGGACTGGAATAGGGCATGGACTTGGGGTAGATTAGGCATGTAATGGAAATTGGAATTGACATTTTTTAGGCAGGCTAGCTGGGAACTGGAAGCCGAGGAAATAGAGGCCCCAAACGAGCCCACTGAGACTCCCATTGCCTGTGTCCCTCTAATTATAGGCCTTAGACTGAAGATGTTCAACCCATTTGGATCGCTTTTATCACCTGCAATTCAATCACACCTTGGTACATCAATTTCGGAAATATCGAGATATGAGAAGTAAATATGCCAAATACGATGATCCTGAGAATAATTTATCCTAAAATTTATTTGGTCTCGGTCGATTCTTAAAATTTACTTTATGGTTGTCACAAGTTTTGATAAAGAATGTATGTCATATTTACCTGGGCCCCAGATCCACGTGTCGGCCTGGCATTCGTCGGTGAGGTCGGACCTAACACATCGAATATCCTCCAAAGAAGGCTTATTGGGCGACGTGGTGACCAAAAAGCCCACGGACCTGTACCCATCAGGAGGAGTAGGGGCCCAAACGTAGCCTATCCCATCTTGATTCATCTTGAGTGACTCACTGCTCCAAACAAGGCTATAGTCTATTGGCTTCTCCAGTGCCCCTCCTCCGCCACCGGGTGTCTCCGCCTTGCCAACGACCACCCACCCGTGGAGCGACCGGTTGTTCGGCTGGCTATAGTGGCCGAGGACACTGAACCCCTCCGGGACTCCGGCGGGCTCAAAGAAGGTAGCTCCATTGTTGCTTGGGCCTCCTTGGTGGGTAGCCCATATTTTGTTGAAGGATGATATTTGACGCACTTGGAGTCCCTCTCCTAGGTCGATTATTCCACTCCCAAATCCGTTACCTGGTGGAAATAAAAAAATTAAATGGTGGAGTACGTAGAGTATTTTTTTATCCGGTTTACAAGAATAGAATATTCATCGATCCACGATTTTAAGGTTTTGGATATTACAATTCATTGTTTCATCATGATGTTTTGGATAGGTGTTTTCTCTATCCTATACTCAATACTTCAATATTTTTTAGACAAAAATACACCCAGATATCATTAAATTAAAATTTGAAAAACAAATCAGAAAAAACGAGTGAAAAAATTCAAATGGAAATATTATTTATTTTTTCATAACGATGCTATTTGTTTCTAAATGAATTTAAAACTAATTTATTTCCTAATTATACTTGGTGTTTTTGAAGGGAAAAAAATATTCAAGTATTGAAATGTCAATTAGAAAAATATATATCACTCGATCAAACATCTTTTTAGCTGATATACAAGTCGATTAAACCACGTGTTACTAAACTAAATTTGTACCTTTGTATTTTGATGCTATTGTGGCATGTTCTTAACCAAAACCCTAAACTCTAGAACCTTAAAAGACGCTGTTGTATCTCGAAATCGCGGCATAGGATAAAAACTACAAATTGTCTAACCTTGGCCAACAAGGAGGAGGAAGGAGGAAGGAGGAAGAAGGATGATTGTACCTGGTGGCCAAGAAGGTAGAGGAGAGGGAAGCTTGAATCCATTATCGATATGAAGGGCTTTGCTTCTCTTGGATCTCCCGTTTCCCATAATTCCTCCTCGTTCTTCACTTCCACTACTCCCTTACGTTTTTTCCCTTCAATTATAATTTTTTTTTGGGTAACGATTGCAATTCTTCAATTATTATCATATACACATGGGGTAATACGACGTTACATGTGCAAACAAATGGGAGGCCGGCCGGAGAACAAAGTATAGGAGTACTGGGAATATCCTTCTGTTTGGTTTTTTTGATGAATTGATGAAGAAAAATGTGGAAATAAATGGAGATAAATTGGTGGCCAATTAAATGGAATGGGATATAGGTAACGTGTAAGGGAGACACTGGCTTTTAAATGCTTGGAGCCTTGTTCTACCTCGCTTTTACTACAAGCTGCATTTTTTTTTTCGGTTTGCATATTAAGGTTTTTTTTAACTTTATCATATTGAAAGTCGAAAATTATCGTAACTTATTTTTAAAGTAAAATAACTTTTTCTGTCGTAAAATTTGGATCTACCTTAAGAGAACCCAGCTCACGTACTATTTTAAAGGACGAATAACCAACCATTGGAAGATCCTACCCCAAGTATCAAAGAGTCTACATCGAGGTGTCAAACTTTCCCGTCAATTCATTTGTTACTTCAAACAATTTACCATCGGGTTGTATTAGGTGATTTCAATTTGAACAACAAAATCAACTGCTGCACTTTTTAGAGGGGAAAGTTATTTTTGTACCCGCATAAAACTACGCATAATCTGCAATGAACTATATTATTAGAAACATCAAGAAGAAAGTATATAGTTTGCTTAATTTTTTGGTTTATAACTCTTGAAGTCCTCACATCTCGTTCACTGAGATGACTAATCTAAGTTTGAGCTAAGTATGACATTTGGAAGGTGGCAAAACTCTTCCAACAATTATTTAATGTTGTTGCATCACGAAGGTCTCATATTCAAGACCGAATTAAATTAAACCAATATCCTCGATTGATTTAAGTGGTTGTTTGCATAGTTTGCTTACACACATCCTTCAATCCGGACCTACGGATAACTCTTTTTTAGGAAAGCTGGTACATTGTGTTACTGAGCTTACAAGTTTTGTATCTGGAAGACGTCCTTCTTTTCGGGGTGAACTAAAGTTGACAGGGAGATGTTTTAACTAATTGGAGTTTGTCGCGGAAGAAATATTTTTTTTGGGCAAATTACCCTCACGTCCCTGAGGTTTGGTCACCCTCCCCCTAGGGTCCCTGACTTTTGGAAAATGATTGTCCCGTCCCTAAGTTTTGATGATAATAGACTCTCGGGTCCCTGGCTGACGTCATCGGCTCTTTTTTTCATTTTTGGTCATGAAAATGACCAAAATACCCTTAACCTTTGACCAATAACACCAACAACCAAAAACCAACCCAAAAATAAGATCAAACTAACCAAAATCAAGAACACAACCAAGAACATCAAGAACAAAAAAAAAGTGGATGCGAGGGAATCAATGTCGGTGTTCCAGTCGTCGTCAGTGTTCAATTACTTCTCGTTGGCTTGAATGGGTTTCTGGGATTTGGGTTTGTTTGATTTAATGGGTTTCTAGGATCCCACCTCCAAACCCTAATCCCAATCCCAATCTAGCCGATCCCCACCTCCATCCCGGTTGCTGCTTCTCATAGTCCTCCAACAAGAACTCCATCTCCTCGTCCACACCATTCCCACTTCTCTCCTCCCCGCCCGTCCCCAAACTCAGCTCCTCGCTCACCCTATCTTCCCGCCGCTTCCCCTTCCGCTCCCTAGCCTTACTCAGTTTGGACACAACAAGATCATCTCTTTTCACCACAAAGTTCCTCATCCAATCCGGCTCATCCTCGTCACCCCCGCCCATCCCAGTAACCGACTCGATGGCTTTCTCTTCCTTTCCGACCATCGTTACCTCTCCATCCCGACCTTACCGACCTCCATTCATCACAATCGGCACCACCGACTCAGTAACAAACACCTACCCAATTTTATTACCATAAATGGGTTCATGTTTTAATTTGGTGATGGGAACTTGGACGGCGTCGTCTCTCTCCATCTCTCCGAAGGAAAAGCAAGTTCTAATTAGTATTAACAAAAAGAAACACAAGTTTTGGCGTACGTGTTGGATAAGGGGAATGAGAAGCTCGTCCAAATAGAGGATCCTCTCCAACGCGTCCCTAACATACTTGCACACGAAGCTTAGCGAGCCTTCGATCGAGCCTTTTGTTGTTAAAAAGAAGCCGAATTAGAAATGCTTTAAAAATGAGTCGTAATAGAGCAGTGGGGGGTTTACCGAAAGAGGAGGAAGAGGTGGAGGGAGGTAGGGGAGAGATCCACTTTTTTTTTGTTCTTGATGTTCTTAGTTGTGTTCTTGATTTTGGTTAGTTTGATCTTATTTTTGGGTTAGTTTTTGGTTGTTGGTGTTATTGGTCAAAGGTTAAGGGTATTTTGGTCATTTTCATGACCAAAAATGAAAAAAAGAGCCGATGACGTCAGCCAGGAACCTGAGAGTCTATTATCATCAAAACTTAGGGACGGGACAATCATTTTCCAAAAGTCAGGGACCCTAGGGGGAGGTGACCAAACCTCAGGGACGTGAGGGTAATTTGCCTTTTTTTTTTAAAGGATCGGGGCTGGCTTTTGCTCCTGATCAAAGTGGTTCCTAATTTTTCTGACCATCTTATCAAGGATCAGTTGTTGATTATGCTTGGGTTTTACTAATCATTATCGAAGTGTATTGGATACCGGTTATCCCGAAGTCCTTATCAGGTAGTTATAGAACGTGTCTTATCATTATCATTGCATTTTCGTATCAGAGTAGGAATACTGAAAACCACGAAAAAACCTTGCCTGACCAATCGGCGCCCATGGCAGACGACGGGAGTCCGATCGCAGTATATTACAAGTCGCTCATGTCCTTATGGGATGAATTAGAATGCTACCGCATCCGGTCTCCATGTACCTGTGCTGCCACTTGCACATGTGGTTCCAGACAGGCCGATGAACTTGAGCGCGACAGGGATCGCCTAACAGAGTTCCTTATGGGACTCGATGACTACTACACCTAGCTAAGGAGCAACATATTAATGATGAAACCGCTGCTCGGAGTTTCAGACGCCTACTCGTTCGCGGCTTAGGACAAAAAGCACTGTCAGGTTGCCGCACACAATCGAGCCTCATCGCTAGAGCATTCAGCTTTAGCAACTGTGCGAAACAACAACAGCAGATCGGACACCACGGCAGGTGACGTGATATACCACTATTGTTCTCAGCCAAGGAATATCTCGAGGTACTGCCCATCGAAACCAGCTGTATACTGTGGTTACTCCGGGATCCGCAGGCATAAAGAGGATGTGTGCCGAAAGAAAAAGGCTGCTTTTGCAGGCAACATTCAAAACACTCACGGAGGAGCAAGCAATAGAAATGGTCGAGGTGGGGGTCGCGGACGTGCATTTGCCGCAGCATCGATTCCACCTCGTGTCAATGCCACATAGATCGGAAATGTCCAGATTACCCATGATCAACTACAATGGCTGTTGGCCCTACTGTCCAAGCCTCCAAAAGACACACCTTTAGACGGTTACGCCGATTCCTTTGGATGCGTACTATCCAGAATATCCAAGCTTTGGATTCTCGATTCGGGTAGTACCCATCATATTACATGTTGTCCCGACATGTTAAACCCTAGCTCACCTTACATAAAACCATCAATCACCATACCAAACAAAACCAGCCTACCTATTACACATATAGGATTGGCCACCCTACATAACCAAATGCAATTATCTAATGTGTTATATATCTCTCATTTTCAATTCAACTTTATTTCCATTAGTAGACTCACTCGTGATCTGAAATATTCCATTCACTTATTTTCCAAGTCTTGTTGTTTCCAGGACCTAATGATGAAGAAAATGATTGGATGGGGCCAAGAGCATAACAGATTTTATCTCAAATTATTAGGACAATTCGTGTCTAGACTAAGTCATCAGGATCCGGGCTCAATTTTATCCCTAATTCCATTCCATAATTCTCCTTCTAAAACGTTTTGTCATATTCCACAACATTTTCGTCTCTTAAACAAAAATGAAGGTGATTTCTATGTTTTATTAAAAAATATTGGGAAAATTATGCTCAGGTCCCTGTAGTTTGACGTCCTTCCCTCTAGGATCCCTGCATTTCCGAAATCATTCCTGACATCCCCCAAGTTTGGTTTTAGAGACTCTCGGGTCCCTGACGCCAAAATATATTGATTTCTCCGGCGAACACCCACATAAAAAGATTAAAATGCCCTCCCATTAAAAAATAAAAAACTCCTCTTTCCCTTCTCTCTTCACCTTCTTCTACCTCTCACTTCATCTTCTTCCTCCCAATTTCAACCAAAAACTCTTCAACCCAAATATTCTTCTTAATAATCAAAACTAATTAGAAAATCAAAATTTAAAGAACCCTAATTCTAAAACCTTCAATTCTAATTAGAACTCCTAAGAAGCCCAAGAACAATAAATCAAACACTAAAAATATACCTAATTAATTAGACACAAAAAGGAACATGAACTTGCTGGGATTGAAATAGAGAACATGAACTTGCTAATAAAGCAACAACTCAAGAGAAAAGATTCGAATTCCGCCCCAAACCCACCTCTCCTTCCCCGAAAGTCCCTTCCTTTTTCTCCTCCTTTGTAGTTTTCAAGTGGGAATTAGAACGAAAGATTGTGTTTTTTCTTTCTGGGTTCTCCTGGTTATGGCGATATGGGGAGCTTCGAGAAGGTTGGCAAGAGAGTACCTGTCCGAAATCGTAATTTTTAGAAATGGTGGAGGTGGTTTTAGGCATTGTTCTTCTGCTTCGGCTTCCTCCTCCTCTGTCCCTCCTAGGATCCCCCACTCCTCCAAGACAGTATTGTCCTCTAACCCTCACTAATTAGAGAAGCCGAACTCCAAGATGCGGTCAATTTAATTAATTTAAGCCGAACTCCAAGACAGTATGTTCCCTTTTGTGTTTAATTAGTTTAATTAATTAGGTGTTCTTGAGTATTTGAATTATTATTCTTGGGCTTCTTGAAGGTTCTAAATTAGAATTGAAGTTTTTAGAATTAGGGTTCTTAAAATTTTGATTCTCTAATTAGTTTTGATTATTAATAAGAAGATCTGGGTTGGAGAGAAAAAATGGGAGGTAGAAGAAGGTGAAGGGGAAAGAGGGGTTTTTTATTTTTTAGTGGGAGGATATTTTAGTCTTTTTATGTGGGTATTCGCCTGAGAAACTGGTATATTCCGAGGTCAGGGACCCGGGAGTCTCTAAAACCAAACTTCGGGGACGTCAGGAATGATTTTGGAAATGCAGGGACCCCAGAGGGAGGAACGCCAAACTACAGAGACCTGAGCATAATTTTCTCAAAAATATTTGTTTGTCGAACGATAAGCATAGCACTTCCTCTACCCTTGGAAAAAACTCTCTTCAGCTAGGGCTTCTCCACCCAGTCCCTCCTTCCACTGACGGGAAAGGCGAGCGACTGCGGTGCCCAAGCCAGTAACTGCCATGTTAAGGGGCATTTGGCCACTACGCTGTTCGTGGAAAACTTCCCCTTCCAATGGAACAATGTGGCCTTGAAGGAATGCCTTGAGAAACATTACAAGGTTGTGGATGCTTACGTGGCACAGAAGCTCTCCAAGAGGAAGGCAAAGTTCGGTTTCATCAGGGTTGACGGGTTGGTTGATGTCAACTCTCTGGTCCAGGTCATGAACGGTGCCACCATGGGTAAAAGGAAACTTTTTGTAGCGCAATCGAAGTTTTCCAAGGTCTTTTATCCCAGATCCGAGAAGCTGTGAAGGCTGTCGCTACTCGAGCCAGGGTGGCCACCGGTTAGACCTCTAAGCCCTTTGTGGAGGTGCTGTAGAGCAAACTGTCATCTGGGATGGTAGGGGATGCTATGATTTTGGCACCAGGCCCTAGTTCTCGTGTTCTCTCTTATGAGTTGCCTGCGGTGGTTGATGAATGGCTCCTTCAGAGTCTGGTTGGTCAATTTGATGCCAAACAGATGCCTCTCATTCACCAGAAGCTTCTTCACCAAGGGGTGGAGGAATCACAGGTTAGGATTATAGGCGGAGAGGAAATCCTAATCTCTTTTGAATCGGTAGGGGTCATGAAGAGCAGCCTTGGCATGTTGCAACCTATCTTTAAGAGCCTATCACCATGGACAAACCAGTATTCTCCTTCTACCAGGTGCGCCTAGCTTCAGATCTATGGGGTCCCTCTACATGCAGTGGTCTGAAGCTTTCATAGAGTGGCTGGTGTCCCCGCTAGGGAACCTCATCTTGGTGCACCCAACGACGGTCGAGAAGAAAAGGATGGACGTAACGAGGGTTATAGTCTCCACCTCGTCGTCGGAGGTACTTCATAAATAACTTAAGGTGGAGGTACAAGGTTTGATTTTTTCGATCTCCATCTCTGAACTACCTTCCGTCTATGATGTTGGTCCTGGCGGCGAGGCTTTCCCCACAAGCCTCCGGCCTAGAGTTGGTGTGTTGGGCTCGAGGCATGTCAGTGTACCAGAGCTGGGAGTTGGCCACCAACTCTCCCCTGTAGTTGGAGGGAAATTGATAGGGACATTTTTAGCAATCCCAAGTGCTAATAATGATCCTCTACTGCTAGCTACTTTTTCTGACTCCCCAGCTCCATCTTCACCGTCGATTCTATGCTCTTTCCAATCAGTGGGCCCGGGTAGTGTTTTGGTCTTAGGACCCCAGTCGGCTAGTGTCTTCCACTTGGACTCTCATGTGTCCTGCACGCCCTTGGAGGACCAAGTGGCTCCCGTAATTGTGGGCTTATTTATAGAGGCCCAAGTTGGGGATCCTTCTAGCCCGGTTGTGATAGAAGCCCTACAAGAGGAGGATGATGAAGCAAGCCCATTCGGCCTCTCTGGACAACTGGACGGGGTTGAAGCCTATATCATGGTCAATGATGATTTAGCGGCCGAACCTGTTAGAATCTTAACAAGACCCCGAAAACTTATGACAAAGGGCATGGCTTTTAGCCTCAGCATGAAAAAGAAGGTGGAATTTATCCCTCCCATCATGCTAAGCCAAACTAGGGTTCCCTCCCCTGGTCTTGCAAAGATACTGAGCTCCCTGTCGGACACCCATTCAGCTGGCTTTCTGGAGGCTCGGGCTCTAAAAGTGTAATACCCGACTATGTAGGTCAAACTTAGTTCGGTTTAATAAGTATGTTAAGCCAATCTTATTAGGTTTAATAGCAACAAAAATTGGTCATCAAGAAATTCTATATATGTGATTAGATATCATTTGGTACGAGATGTTAAATTAAAATTTAAATTAAAGTCAATTATAAATACAACTAAGAAAACGAAATTGAGAACGTGGCAAATAGTTAAATTGCCACCAAAAACCGAAACTACTATAAACTAGAGAAGAAGAAAAAGTTGGATGATTTTTAATCACATCCACCGAAACAACAATTAAAATAATAATAGAGTTGTTTCCCTTAATTTAAAGTGAACCTCTAATTGTACCAAGATAAATCTGAAAAGATTTATTTAAAAAAAGAGAGGAAGGGTTAACGTGGCAAATGAAAGGGTACTCAAGTAAGTGGTGGAAAGTGAATTTGGATAATCTTAGCGAGATCGGATTGAGTGGGGACTAAAAAAAATTTGTCCATAGGTGGGGACTATATTTTGGGCCGTCAGATTTCATTATCTTTAAATCTGATGGTCAATAACCTATCAGGTGTTATTGGTTTGCATGTGAAGTGATATTGGTTTGCATGTGAAGTAATATTGGTTTAGAAGACGCTGGTTTACTTATGAAGTGATATTGGTTTGCATGTGAAGTGATATTGGTTTATATGTGTAGTGATATTGGTTTGAGTTAGTCCCCATATTTGGGGACTAACCCAGTCCCCACCAAATCCACCCCCAATTTTAGCAAGGATAAGTACAAAAGAAAAGGAGTGAAACGTGGATGTGAAAAGTAATTGACACCAAGGCAAAAACAAAATCTGAAACGGTGAAAACTTGGGGAAGATAAATTGATGACTTCCAACTTTATAACGAAATAAGAACAAATAAATGAACACAAATAGAAAACTTAAAGAAGGATATAAAGAACAGAAATAAAAGAAGAAGTTGCCGAGAAAAATTTAAGGAAAAACGTCACCGAGGAGGTTGAGTATATGATGGATGTTGTCAAAACTAGAGAACGAAGTATTGGTACACAAGGATGTAAATTCGAAGGAGATTTGGTTGGCCGTTTCGTCAAAATGGTAAACAAATAATATGTGACTCGTGCTTTCTTTGGCGCACTCTATTTATTTGTCATGATTTGAATATGATATTGTTAGTGCATATTGTGCATTTTTCATATGAGCGTTATGATATGACATTATGATTCGTAAGTGTTTGATTAATTTAGCCTCGAGTGGGCACTGAAGATGTTGGTTTGTTCATTGGACATATTTGATTCGTTTGGAGCCTATGAATTTGTGTGATATGAATAACTATATGATATAGATAGCTCCGCTATATGATATGATTGCCTACGGCGGGCAGAATTATTTGGCCGATGAGGTTGGTCTGATATGATATGGTTGCCTACGGCGGGCAGAACTATTTGGCCGATGAGGTTGGTCTGATATGATATGGTTGCCTACGGCGGAAGAACTATTTGGCCTATGAGGTTGGTCTGATATGATATGGTTGCCTACGGCGGGCAGAACTATTTGGCCGATGAGGTTGGTCTGATATGATATGGTTGCCTACGGTGGGCAGAACTATTTGGCCAATGAGGTTGGTCTGATATGATATGGTTGCCTACGGCGGGCAGAACTATTTGGCCGATGAGGTTGGTCTGATAAGATATGATTGCCTTCCGGCGGGCAGAACTATTTGGCCGAGGAGGTTGGTTGATGATGGTGCCTTTGATATATGGTATCCTCGTGTCGGGATTGGGTGACACTATCTAGATCTTGCCGAATATTCGTCAGTTCTGCTATATGATATTGGAATTATGTGTCATGTGTCAAATTGCGTAGTTTGCTCATGTTTCTGTGACTTTGTGATTATATGCTATATTTGGTCATCTGGTAAGTATGACTTTTTAATAATGTACATCTCCGCATAATTTATTTGCCATGTTAGTTATATGCATATTTTAGGTATGTTGTGCATTGAGTAGCTAAATAAATTGCGATGCATATCTTATTTGTTTACTGAGTGTTCCAAAACACTCATCCCCCCTCTCACCAGTTTTGCAGGAACTCGTACACGAGTTGTATTGGTCCAGAGATCTAGTATGATCGTGTCTAGTCTACTTGTTCTTCAGGACTGGTCTTGGAGGTCTCCAGGTTGTATTTTTCTCATTGATCTAGAAGCTTCGTAGTCACAGAATTTGTTTTGATCTTGGGAGTATGTATTAAAAAGAAAAAGCTTGGCTTATATTTTGTAAACTTGGAATAAGAAACTAAAGATCGTTAGGTTTTAAAATTTATGTTTAAAGGATAATTATTATAAATTCTGAATATATTTGAGGCTGGCTAGATTTCTTTATGATTAAAGGAGTTGACGTCTAGCGCCAGTCACCGACCTGAGTTCGGGTCGTGACAGAAAGCTAGGTTAGTTAGGGATTGTCTCGGGAATGACTGGGATGCCGATGAGGAACAAATTGTTTTTAATCTCAGAGGGCCACTATCTGGGCCAAAGTTATGGAGAAGTGCTCTTCTCTATGAATATTACGACCTGGAACACTCGAGGGGCGAATTCCCCTCGTAAAAGGAAGGACGTGAAGTCTCTCAGTTTTATTTTGATCCAGGAATCCAAAATGGAGAAACCCAGTTTAGCTCAGATAAAAAGTATATGGTGTAGAGAAGCTCTAGACTGGGACCACATCCATGCGACTGGTAATTCGGGTGGCTTAATGAGTATATGGAGTGCTTCTTTCTTTGAATGCTCTGCGGTACATAAGGGCTCTAGATGGTTGGCCATGTTGGGCACTCTTGTTGATTCTGATAAGAGGGTTGGAATGATTAACGTGTACGGTCCACATGACATGGTCGAGCAACATGTAGTTTGGGATGAATTACTTTGTTTCAAGAACACTCACCCAAACTATATGTGGATCATTACTAGTGACTTTAACGCGGTAATGGTTGGCAGTGAAAGAAGGAATGGGGAGGGCAACAACTCGGTGAGCATTAGGAACTTCATGAGCTTTGTTGATCAATCCCTCCTTGTAGACTTGTCGCTTCAGGGGTTGTATTATACATGGAGAATGAATGCTTCTACAAGCAAGCTGGATAGGGTTTTGGTATTCGGGGAATGGCTAGCTATGTTCCCAAATTTGTCACTTCTTGGCCTCCCAAAAGGCCACTCTGATCACCACCCTTTGGTCCTTCAACAGTCTTCAATGAATTGGGGACACCGACCCTTCAGGTTTTTGAATTGTTGGGCCAAGCATTCAGATTTTTGGAGTAACGTTGCTCAGTGGTGGAATGAGTTAAACTCGTCTACTTTTGGCCCACACAAAGCTGTTTATAAGTTGAAGCTTATTAAGAGCAAGATGCAAGAATGGAATAGAGAGGTGTTCGGCTCTGTCGAAGGGAGTATCAAAGCTGTGGAGGTTGATATTCATCGACTTGATCAGTTGAGTGATGCTGGGCCTCTTTCGGAAGAGGACTCTCGAACTTTGGTCAGACTTAAAGGTGAGCTTGCGACCTCGCAAAAGCACCTTGATAGTATCTGAAAGCAGAAGTCGTGTGTGCTTTGGAGGAAGAACAGTGATCAGAATATTAAATTCTTCTATGTCACAACCTCTATCCGCAGGTCTTGCAATTTTATTAGGTGCATCCGAGTAAACAATGACCTTTCTTATGACCCAACCACTATTAGGACTGATATCAGGAATTTCTTTGAGAGACAATTTGCTGCCAACTCAGGAAATAGGCCTCGAATTCTACCTGAGCTATTTTGCAAGCTCTCGACCTCGTCTGCCGACTCCATTGAGGTGCTGCCTTCGAATGAGGAGATTAAAAGTTTTATTTGGTGCTGTTCTGGGTATAAGGCGCCTGGGCCAGATGGTTTCAACTTTAAGTTCATTAAAGAGGCGTGGAATATTATTCGGGATGATGTGCTTCTCTTTGTCAAGGACTTTTTCATCACTGGCAGATTGCACAATAATATAGCGTCCTCTTTCTTGATGATCATCCCCAAAGTCCCGGGTAAACACACTCTAGATAATTACAGGCCTATCAGCTTGGTGGGTTGTCTATACAAGGTCATGGCCAATCGACTTAAAATGGTTGTCCACGAGGTGATGGGTGAGGAACAGGCAGCTTTCATTTCGGGAAGGAACATTGTTGACTGCATTATGACCACTAATGAAGTCATTAGCTTTCTCAAGAACACTTGGAGGGAAGGTGTCCTTCTCAAACTGGACTTTAAAAAGGCATTTAATTGTCTTGATTGGGATTATCTTAAGGATACTTTGTGCTCAATGGGCTTTGGTCCAAACTAGAGGCGTTAGGTAATGGGCTGCATCTGTAGTGCCTCAGCGTCAGTTTTGGTCAATGGCTCTCCCACTTTTGTGTTGAAGATGCATCGCGGCCTCAGGCAGGGTGATCTACTCTCGCCATTCCTATTCATATAGCAGCAGAGGGGTTGCGAGTCCTTATACAAAGAGCGACAAACCTACATATGGTCAAAGGAATTCAGCTGCCAAATGGGGTGTCGCATCACCTGTTGCAATTTGTGGATGACATACTCCTCTTTTTGGCCAATTGCTAAGAGAGCCTCTCAAATCTTCACCACATTGTCATCATCTACAGCCTTGCTTCAGGCCTGGAGGTGAACGATATGAAGTCCTCTATGTTTAGCGTCAATATGAAGGAATTTGATCTTGTCAACTTAATCAACATTTGGGGATGTAAATGGGGCGCCCTCTCGCTAAAGTACCCCGGGCTTCCGGTGGGATGCAATATGCGAAGCACTCAATTCTAGATGCCGGTGATTGACTCGAGGTTGGCCTCTTGGAAGGGGAACCTACTGTCATTTGGTAGCCGGGTAACTTTGATTAGGTCGGTATTATTGTACCTACCGATCTACTTCTTGTCGATCTACATGATTCTAGTGGGTGTTTTACAGGCAATTGAGAAGAAATTAAGATGCTTCCTCTGGTCCGGCGGTGAGGAATTTCATAAAGCCTCCTGCGTGAAATGGGAACTTGTAGTTCAGCCGCGTGATAAGGGGGGCTTTGTATTGATCAGCTTTGATAAAGAATAAGCTGCTGTTACTAAAGTGGTTGTGGAGGTTTTTTGTGAATAGAGACTCCATTTGGGCAAGAACAATCACTGCCATTCACGGACAGAGGGCGCCAGGCATTCTCTCCTTTCCTCTGGCCATTGGAAGTGGTACATGGGCTGACATTTGCTCGTTCTCGGAGGAGGCCAGCTTTTACAATATGTTCTGTCAGGAGGTCCGCCTGAAATTGGGTGATGGATCTAGGTTCTCTTTCTGGTTTGATCCTTAGCTAACCAATCAACCTCTCATTGAAATTTACCCCAGGTTGTACTCTATATCAACTCAACAAGGTCTTTGTGTTATGGAATGCGGTAGGTGGGTGCGAGGCACTTGGGAATGGTCTCTCAATTGGCATAGACCTATGTGGGCTTGAGAGGCTGAGTCAGAGTCCACCCTTCTCACCTCGTTGTCCACAGTCTCCCCTGCTGCTAGGACAGACTCATTATTTTAGGGAGGAGAAGCGGATGGGATCTTCTTGGTCAAAGAGATGCGAGCTAAAATCTTTGCGTCGAGAGGTGCATTGACCTCGCTCGCTGGTGAGCTCAGTCGAGTTTGGTCCAATCTCATCCCCTCCAAAGTGGAGTGCTTTCTGTGGGTGACCGTACTAGAGAAGCTGCCAACTAGGGATAATCTGATTCTCGCAAACCGCCTGGAGCCTTGGGACTGTCTTTCCTCCCTCTGCCGGGCGGAGGACAAATCTGGTGCACACCTCCTGTTGCATTGCCCTATCACTTGGCTCATTTGGAATTTCTTTGCTAAAAGAGTTGGTATCACCTGGTGCGTGGGTCCCCCCCTCGGCTCCTCCTTAGCTCTATGGATGGGTTAGGAAAAGGTGGAATGCTGGACAAGGTTTAGTTTGTTATTTTTGGCACCATCATGTGGAGAATTTGGTTACTCCGTAACCGCGCCATTTTTTATGACGCCAATTACAATAGATAGCTTGTTAAGCATTCTATTTGCTTCCATGCCAACGAATAGATTCTTTGGACAAATTCGACAAGGGATATTGGCTATCAAGACCTCCTACTCTTCCTGGAGTCTATGGCGGTTCTTTAGATAGCTGGTTTTGCTCCTGTTCTTGGTTGTCTAGTGGGTGTTTTCAGGTTGAGCTGCTGCTCTTTTGGTCTCTGGCTGCTGTCCTACGTTAAAGGGGATGGTGGCCTGCGATTGTATTTTTCTCTTTCATAAATATATATAAATACTTTTACTGACCAAAAAAAAGCATAGCACTTCCTCTTGTTTATTATATGTATGCTTTGTAAAAGTTTACTATATGCTATGATGAGATAGCATCGGGCAAATTAACGAACATTTTCCATATCAGCCCATTTATTCTGCCGTACATCTCTCGTAGGTTACCAATTGAACGATTGCAGAGCAACTTTAGCAGCCCAGACCCGATGGCTCTACTAAATTTTAATATCATTAGATTTGAAAATGTGCACTTTAATATTTTTTGGTATCACGGTTTCTCATTTGAATATCCTGTTATTTAAAATACATAGAACGAATCAATTTTTTTAATTTTTATCAGTTAGAAAATCCGGGCAGCCCTTGACAGTTAATATACATAATTTGTTTAGAATTTTTAGAAAATCATCTCGTTCTCCTGCTTTCACTCTTTCCCTCTTCTTTCTGTCTTCCTCGTCTCATTATTTTCCACCCCAAGCCCCTCCTCCTTCGTCCCTACCATCTTGGATATTCATAAAGAAAAGTGGGGTTGTTTTGTTAATTTTCTAGTTTGCCATGTCATCATCCACGATTTGCAATTTGTCTTCTACATGGAAACGAAAAGTGAGGTGGCCTTGCAGATGGACGGCTTATCCCGGAGCTGTCCGGGTTCTCTAAGTGATACAATTGTGTTATTAGTATCGGAGGTGGTGTACTTAATTAGGATCTTAGTCGAGGCAAGAGTTGAACTCTTTCTCCGTAAGACGAGATTGCCCCGTATTCAGTGCTTACGAGCTACGGCAATCATCTCCAAGATACAACAACTAGTTACTTCCAAGATCGTAGCACAACGATTCTCGAAACTTCGGGCGAACTTTGGCTTTTTGGAACTTTTCTGAGAGAGGGAGAGAGATTGTACAATTGCTAATGAATGCTTATGCAAGTTGTAGTGGAGTGAGATGCAAATGAAGAGGAGAGGCCTATTTATAGGCACTAGATGAAAGGGAGGCAGGCATTCCAAAAGCGCACGAGGTACTTCCGAGGAGATGCATCCGTTCGGCCAGCAGGTAGGCAGTCTCCTTTAGGCATCTTTTTGGCCAGCCAGAGGCACCCTTTCACCTACCAGAATGGCCAACCTGCTCATGACCCTTTGGTGCTCGTAGGCACCCCTTCGGTGGGTTCTCTGGACAGGCCATCCCTTCAGCAAGTGCCAAGTGCGCCATAAAGTACCCATTGCGACCTGCGTCCAATGCGACATGCATACACGCACATGCATATGTGCGTGTGTGAGCGTGAGTGCTTGCTCGGATGATGTTACACACCATCCTCGCAACGGTCCGAGTTGGCTTTTCAGGTGGTCAACTTATTTCTGAACTAACAAGGAGCATCTCCTTATAAACTAGGAAAAACTTGGGGGATTGCCCTTTTCCATTCCATATTGGACCTCCCACTTTGGACTTTCCACCTTTGGGCTTTAATTACCATTCAAATTCTAACAATCTCCCGCATGAATGATGATTAATGCATGCTGACACTTTTAAGAAAAGTTCTCACAAAATATCAATACATTGAGATAGGTAGCTTACGGCTTTGAACCTTCTCTAGTAAGATGTTATCGGATTTACTTGCTGCTTAGTGAACGCGATGTCATGAACTGGTCTGCTTTTTTATGTAAACCAAGATAATAATATTTACACAATGATATCTCTAATATCCTTGGTTCTCACGTTGTGTCCGTTTCGTTCATGGACCTTATCTTGAACCTTACCACACCTCTACAG
Source organism: Hypericum androsaemum (assembly GCA_963995505.1). Lineage (NCBI taxonomy): Eukaryota > Viridiplantae > Streptophyta > Magnoliopsida > Malpighiales > Hypericaceae > Hypericum > Hypericum androsaemum. The sequence continues at coordinate 10,925,569 of OZ023193.1, read as the reverse complement.
GTTAGTACTTGGACAGTTTTTGAGAATGGGATGGGTTTCAAGTATTCATCTAAATCATCCATAACTTAGTTGTCTCAATGAACCAAGTTCGTGAGATCTCCACTCATCATGGTTGAGTTACAGCTATGAATGCTTTTATTGTATGGGTTTTAACCCCATTCCCCTCACTGCGTATACATGTGATCTCTATTGATTCCTTTCGTCAAAGGATCAGCTATGTTGTCTTTGGACTTCACATAATCATAGTAATTATACCACCAGAGATCAATTGGCTAACGGTGTTATATCTCCTACGGATGTGTCGAGACTTACCGTTGTACATTGTACTTTGTGCTCTCTCAATTATTGACATGCTATCACAATGTATCAATACATGAGGCACTGGCTTGTTCCAACAAGGAATATCCTCTAAGAAATTTCTGAGTCATTCAGCTTCTTCCCCAGCTTTATCTAGTGCTATAAACTCTGACTCCATAGTGGATCGAGCTATGCACATTTGTTTAGATGATTTCTAGGATACAGCTCCTCCACCTATGGTGAACACGTAACTACTAGTAGATTTGGAGTCTTTAGTGTCCGATATCTGATTCGCATCACTGTATCCTTCCAATACACCTAGATATCTCGTATATAGTATGCCATAGTTCAAAGTATATTTTAGATACTTTAGAACTCTTTCCAGAGCTAGCTAGTGATCCGTTCCTAAATTACTTGTGAATCTACCAAGCTTGCTAACTGAATAAGTAATATCAGGGCGTGTACAATTCGTTAAGTACATCAGGCTCCCAATGATCCTTGCATATTTTAGTTAAAATACTGGGTCTCCTCTATTTTTAGCTAAGTATAGACTCAGGTCTACCAGAGTCTTAGCTGGAGATTTGTCAAAAGCTTCAAATTTCTTGAGTACATTCTCAACATAGTGAGATTGTGACAAGACAATTTCTTCAGTCGTCCTAGAGATTTTGATCCCTAGTGTGACATCAGCTAGACCCATATCTTTAGTGTCAAAGTTATTCTTTAACATGTTCTTAGTTTTCATGATAAGATCATTACTGTTTTTCACGATTAGCATGTCGTCTACATACATGCATACAATCACGTAAGTATCAGGTGTGCCTTTAATGTAAATATATTTATCACACTCATTGATCTTAAAGCCATTTGACATCATCGTTCTGTCAAATTTCTCATGTCATTATTTAGGCACCTATTTCAGCCCGTACAATGACTTGACTAGTTTGCATACTTTACGCTCTTGTCCGGGGGAAACAAACCCTTCAGGTTGTTCCATATATATTTTCTCTTCCAGTTCTCTATTTAGGAAAGCTATTTTTACATCCATCTGATGTATCTCGAGGATGTAGAGTTCTGCAATGGCTATGAGTACTCTAATAGATGTGATTCTTATGACTGGCAAATACGTGTCAAAGTAACTATATCCTTCCTTCTGTTAGAACCCTTTAACTACCAATCGAGCTTTGTACTTATTGATTGATCCATCAGCTTTGTATTTCCTTTTAAGGATCCACTTGCAACCTAAAGGTTTGCAACCTAGTGGAAGATCCACTATTTCCCATGTGTGGTTTTGCATGATGGACTCTATCTTACTATTAATAGCTTCTTTTCAGAGAGGAGCATTTGGACTAGACAATGCCTCTTGGATTGTCCCAGGTTCATTTTCTAACATGTATGTCAGAAAATCTGGACCAAACGACTTGGCCATTCTGGCCCTTTTGCTGCGTCTAGGTTTCTCAACAACTTGATGAGAACTTTGAGTAGCTTCATGAGCTCTTTTGTTAGAGCTTGGGTCTTTCCTCTCCTTATTTGGAAAGATATTCTCAAAGAATATTGCATTCCTTGATTCTATGATCATTCCCTCGTTAATTTCAGGATTTTCAGACTTGTGCACTAAAAATCGGTATGCGCTACTATTGTAGGCATATTCGATAAAGATGCAGTCAACAGTCTTGGGTCATATTCTCACCTTTTTAGGTGGAGGTATTTCTACCTTAGCTAAGCACCCCCACACTTTAAGGTAACCGTAGGAAGGCTTTCTCCCTTTTCATAGTTCATATGGGATTTTGTCCTTTTTCTTGTGTGGCAGTTTGTTTAGAATGTGATTAGCTAAGAGTACAGCTTCCCCCCACATGTTCTGGGGTAAGCCCGAGCTAATTAACATAGCATTCATCATCTCTTTGAGAGTTTGATTCTTACGTTCAGCTATGCCATTTGATTGAGGTGAGTATGGTGCAGTCATCTGATGAATAATGCCATTTTGTTGGCATAATTTCTCAAACGGAGCTACATATTCTCCCCCTCTATCACTTCGAATCATCTTGATTTTAGTGCTAAGTTAATTTTCAACCTCATTCTTATAAATCTTGAAAGCTTCTAGAGCTTCATCTTTTCCTTTCAAGAGATGTACATAGCAGTACCTTGTACAATCATTAATAAATGTGATAAAATATTTTTTTCCACCTCTAGTTTGCACGTATTTCATATCGCAGATGTCAGCATGAATTAACTCTAAAGGTGTAGTACTTTTTTCTACTGAATGAAAAGGTACTTTGGTCATTTTTACCTCTACACATACTTCACATTTATTGTTTGGGTCGAACTCTATTTTAGATAATAAATTTAAACTTACTAACTTTCTTTGTGAGCTCAAATTTACGTGTCCTAATCTATCATGCCATAAGTTAGAACACTCAGCCAAGTAAGAAGAATTAACAACTTTATTAGGGCCCTTAAAGGCTCGTTTGACAGTTATTACATTCATCTTGAAGAGTCCCCTCTCGAGATAACCCTTTCCTACAAAGGTACTAGCCTTAGTTAATACAAATCTATCAGCCTAAAAAATTAGCTTCAATCCGGCTTTGCTTAACAGGGAGCCTGATACTAGATTCTTGCGAATGTTCGGGATATACAGCACATCCTTGAGGGTCACCTCTTTTTTGGAGGTCAGCTTCAGCACACCACCTTGCTTAGTCCGACTACAGGGGAAGTTGCGAAGTTACCCATAAATTACTTCCGTCCGTTGATCGGGGTATAGGTCGAGAACATCTCCTTGTCTGAGCAGATGTGTCGGGTTGCCCCTGTGTCAATGAACCACTCTCTTGGGTTATCCACCAGATTGGCTTCAAACACCACGGTGGATAAGTCTAGCTTAGACAGGTCTTCGACCAGATTAGCCTTCTCACGATCGTCCCTCTTTGGCAGGCGACAATCTTTTGTCATGTGACCGGGCTTGTCGCAGTTGTAGCAATTGTCCTTGATCTTTTTAGCCTTTTTTTGCTTTGGCTCTTGCTTCTCTTGCTTATTTTCGGGCTTCTTCCTCTTCTTGTCGGTACCTCCTTCAGCGAGGTGTACCTTAGCCTCAGAGTTGGTCCTACTGGTCTTGACTTCGGACTTTTGATTGTCTTCCTCGATCTTCAGTCTTACGATCAGGTCTTCCAGCCTCATGTCCTTCCTCTTATGCTTAAGGTAGTTCTTAAAATCCTTCCACATGGGGGATAGCTTCTCAATTAGTGCAGTCACTAGGAAGGACTCACTGAGTTGCATGCCTTCGGCATGAATCTCATTTAGAATCAGTTCCAGCTCTTGAACTTGGTCTATGACCTTCTTGGAATCCACCATCTGGAAATCAAGAAATCTACCGACGATAAATTTCTTCATCCTGGCATCCTCCGTCTTATACTTCTTCTCCAGGGAATTCCACAGTTCTTTCCCAGTCTTGGCACCTGCATAGACATTATAAAGGGTATCGTCTAATCCATTCAGGATATAGTTATGACACAGGAAGTCGCTGTGACTCTATGCATCCAGGGCGTTGATCTTCTATTGATCAGCCTCATTTTCTGCCACCTTCGGAGCCTCTTCCTTCAAGAATCGGACCAGGTTGAGCGTCATCAGGTAGAACAGCATCTTCTGTTGTCACCTCTTTAACTCAGTGCCATTAAACTTGGCCGACCTTTGGGCGTGGACAGTTCCTGGGACTGTCAGGACCGCTGGTGCAGAGCTTGATGATGCCATCTTCAAGTACACAAATACCTCATCTTACGATTGTTGTTAGTGTCAGAGGTGGTGTACTTGATTAGGATCTTAGTCGATGTAAGAGTTAAACTCTTTCTCCGTAAGATGAGATTACCCTGTATTTAGTGCTTACGGGCTATGACAATCGTCCCCAAGATACAACGACTAGTTACTTTCAAGATCGTAGCACAACAATTCTCGAAGCTTCGGGCGAACCTTGGCCTTTTGGAATGTTTCTGAGAGAGGGAGAGAGATCCTACAATTGCTAATGAATGCTTATGCAAGTTGTAGTGGAGTGAGATGCAAATGAGGGGGAGAGGGCTATTTTTACGCGCTGGATGGAAGAGAGGCAGACACTCCGAAAGGGCACGAGGCACTTCCGAGGAGATGCATCTGTTGCAGGTAGACATCCTCCTTTATGCACCTTTTCGGCCAGCCAGAGGCACCCCTTCGTCTACCAGATTTGGCCAGACTGCTCGTGACTCTTTGGTGCTCGTAGGCACCCCTTCGGTAGATTCTCTGGATAGGCCATCCCTTCCGCACCTCTTCGCGTCTGAGTATTCTGGAGTCTTCCGGAATCAGCCAAAAATTTAGGCTCCTCAGCTCCTCGTGACGATACATACGTGCGAAGTACTCCTGAAAGAACCCATTGTGACCTGTGCTCGTGCTCGGATGGTGCTACGCACCATCCTCGCAATGGTCCGAGTTGGCTTTCAATGTGGTCAACTTATTTCCTAGCTAACAAGGAGCATCTCCTTATAAACTAGGAAAAGCTTGTGCCATTTTTCAATATGGGATTTCCCTTTCCCATTCCATATTGGGCCTCCCACTTTAGGCTTTCCACCTTTGGACTTTAATTATCATTCAAATTCCAACAAATTGAAAAAAGTTGGACCATATCTATATGAATTAAATTATAGGGTACCGAAGTGAGAAATTGTGATACCACAAGTGTCACGACTAGTGATCCGACCAATTATCTCCGTAAACCAACACGAGTCTTTTTCAGTCTGTTATCAAATCACTTGAGCGTTTCAATATATCATTAACGAGTTATTACAACAGAGTACTAAATGCACTTTTTCCTTTATATTTTATTGAGAAATTTAATTAAATTTCAATTTGTACCTACATTTCTTTTAAAATAGATTCTAAGATAAACCTACAATGAAATCATAATTTTATTGATGAAAGTTGGTGCAAGTGGTAATGGATTTTGAGTTCATTTCATTAAGTTTTAGATTCTAGTTTTACGAATGTAAAAAAAATCATTAGAAGAGTCTCTCATAAAATGGATTTGACGATGCTTCACGCAATACAATAAACCTGCAATAATCCATTGACCAAGTGTTGGAGAAAAAAAATGAGAGAACGCTAAAAATGATCTCGTGACGGCCAGGAGTGCTCATCCAAGGTCGGTTTAATACCGAAGGTAACAAGTATGGCCGAAGCCGAGACTATCAACTAAGCTAATCTAAGGTAAAAGTCGATTCTTGAGAGAAATTGTGTGTATGATTTGTGTGATCTCCCTTCTGCTCGCCCTTTGTCTTGCTTATATAGAAAAAGAAGACTGCCTCATCTTTATCCTAGCCGTGCAGTAGTCAGACTCAGAGATACTAACGCTTATCCTCACCAATACCTATCCTTATCTGAATCGGGTTCGAACACCCTGCAGCTTATCTTTTTCAGTGCTTATCTCGCCTATCTCGGACTCCCAATGCTTATCGTGTTCCTTTGAGAACCTAAGTACATCGAGAGTTCTAGAGCTCCTCAACTTCTTCGAGAGTCCATCTTTAATATGGTCTCTACCACCATGAACCACTAATCACCATGGGCCGACAATCAGGCGTGGCCTCCCTGGCCGACGATAGAGCCTGCCTCCAAATTGGCTGACGATCGCCTCTCAATCACCGCCAGCCAATGATCACCCCTCAATCACCGCTAGACGATGACCGACCCTCAATCACTACTAGACAATGATTGACCCTCACTCATCATGGTCGATGATCGGGCCTAGGTCTTACCAGCCGACGATCGGGCACAAGCCTATTTGACTGACAATCCAAAGCAAGTGGAGTCACCGACGATCAAGTTGGAGTTGCCAATGATGAAGTTGGAGATGCCAATGATCAAGCAAGTTGAGTTGTCGACAATCAAGTTGAAGTCAAGTCGTCCCGGCCGACGATCGACCCCCAGTTGGACCTGGTCGATGATCGAGGCCTAGTCGATATTGGCCAACAATCGAGGCCTAGCTGAAGTTATGGGCGACGATCGACCTTAAATAGAGTTCTAGCCAACGATTGGCCTCAAGGGGAGCTTCTGGCCAACAATTGGCCTCAAGTGGGACTTTGGCCGATGATTCACCTTGAGTGGAGCTTTGGTCGACAATTGGCCTAGAGTCGTCCTCAAACGGATTTGTGACATACTTGCACTTTGAATTAGAAAAAAGCCATAAACTACAAAGTTGTAGATATATATCTTAGCTTTCCGTGGCAACCTAAATCATCTCAATATGAGGTTGGAATCTCAAGATAAGATGATTTTTCCAATGGCCAACAATCGGCCTAGGGTTGAGCTGGCCGACAATCGGCATAAGGTTGAGCTCAAACAGATTTTGGACCTTCTTCTGCTCCGAATTAGGCAACTTCATAAACTACAAAGTTGTAGGTCTATGTTTTAGCTTTGCACAGCAACTTGAATCTTCTCAATTCAAGTTCTGAGTCATAAGATACGCTCATTTTACCAATGTCCGATGATTAGCTTGGATTAAACTGGCCGACGATCGGGCTAGAGTCGGAGCTGGCCCACGATCGCCCTGGAGCCAACTTAAAACCAATTTTGGACCTTCTTCCGCTCTGAATTAGAAGAAGTAATCAACTAGAAAGTTGTAGAACTATCTCTTAGCTCTCCATAGCCACAAAAATCACTTTAATCCGAGATCCGAGTCAGAATCTATGGGTGATCTACCAACGGCCGATGTTCGGCCTAGGGTTGAACTTGGCCGACGATCGGCCTTAAAGGAAGAACTCAGCCGACGATCGGGGTACTGCTGGACTCAGCCGGCGATCGACCATAACCTCAGTGGGGCGACGATCGACCTAGGCTGGGGCTAGCCGACGATCGCGAGTGGCCGACGATTGGGAATTATTTTGAAACCCCCTTTAGATCAACGACCCAAGGATAAGCTGAGACCCAATTACTTCAATACCTCGAAGTCGTTTTTTCCACTTCAACACCAACGATCGTAAGTAACCTGAACCAACTCGAAACTCTACTCATGCCGAAATACTTTTGTACTTCAACGCCAAGATAAACCTGCATTCCCAAATTCTCCAATGAAACCATACAATTTAACCTTCGACATCTAAGGACTGACCAGTCCATTTGACCAATCAACATCGAATCGAAAAGTGGTAAATTCTCTTGCAGCTAACAGCCAAAACTATGTTCCAAACGTTGACCATTAAACTATGACGTTGCTACCCCATAGCAAATAGGGGAAGAAGAATCATCCATTTTCTCTTTGCCAGACGGCTGCCGTGGGGTCTCGAGACGGTAACGGCACTTCTTAATTTACAAATTAATGAAGCATTGGAAGGGCGGAGGCTTAAATCTTAACGTCATTATTTATGACTCGTGCAACGACGAATACAAAGCTCCAAGTACATGGAAACAGGCGTATAAAATATCCTATAAACTCCGGACCCGACAAATGGATCCACATCCACCCCACCAACGGAGGAATTGAGAAATTGGGTACCAATTTATTACTTACATGGTCGCATCCCCATCAACCCAGTTTGATCGGTGGACAAAGATGATTAATTTAAATCGGATTTTATGCAAATATGATTTAATAGTTGATGACCTAGCATCAATACTGGATATTTTATGCAAAAAATTCGTAAAGGTTCGACTGGTTGGTTCACCAAGTTGTCAAAATTTTATTTTTTTGAAAAGAATAGTTAAATTATGAATTTGATATTAATAAATTTTGCAATAAAATTAGATAATAAAATATTTGTTTATAAATAACCTCAAACCTAACCGGATAGTCCAACCAAATAAAATAAATCAGGCGAACCAAGAGACGGAAGAAAGTTGGCCCCGAATTATGATCGAACTGTATTTTTTAAAACCATGTTTAAAATCTTAATAATTTCTTTTTATCTCCTTGGCCGACCATCCCATACCATTTAAGTAGTGGCGCTTCCCCGCCTCGAAATCCAAACCGAAGCTCCTCCAATGGCGCTCCTCCCAGCTCTCACTTTGACCTTCCTCGCCTGTTTCGTCCTCCCTCCTGCACTAGGGGTCAACGTCTGGCCTAAACCCAGAAGCTTCCAATGGGACCCGCCCCACCAAGCCACCTACCTCTCCCCCAACTTCACCATCGCCATGGAATGGGGGGCCCACCACCAGCCCTACCCACCCTTCGTCGCCGCCATCCACCGCTACACCCTCCGCGTCCTCACGGAACACCACCGCCCCGTCGTCCCCCCCGCGGTCAACGTCTCCGACTCGGCCCTCGACTCCCTCCGGGTCAGCGTGGTGGACACGCTGGCCCCGCTTCAGCACGGTGCGGACGAGTCCTACACCCTCGTGGTCCCCACCAGCGGGCCTGCGAACCTCTCCGCGGGGACGCTGTGGGGCGCCATTCGGGGGCTCGAGACGTTCTCCCAGCTCGTGTGGGGGAGTGGCCCACTCCTCCCCGTGGGAGTGCACGTCTGGGACGCCCCCATGTTCCCGCACCGCGGGCTGGTGCTGGACACGTCGAGGAACTTCTTCCCCGTCGAGGACGTGCTCCGGACGATCGCGGGTATGAGTTACAACAAGCTGAACGTGTTCCATTGGCATCTAACGGACTCCCACTCGTTCCCTTTGGTGTTGCCCTCGGAGCCTGAACTCGCAGCCAAAGGGTCTTATGGGGACGGCATGGTGTACACGCCCGAGGACGTGGCTCGTGTGGTGGCGTTCGGTCTCGAACACGGAGTCCGTGTCTTGCCGGAAATTGACTCCCCAGGTTGCTTTTGGTCATCTCAATTTCCTCTGTTTCTGTGTTTTTGTTTTGGATGATTGAGACATACATACATACATACATACATACATACATACATACATGGAAGTGAAGTGAAGTGAATTGAATTGAATTGAAATGTGGTTTGGTTTGGAACTGATTTTGCCTAGGAAATATTAGGAGTTCGAAATTCGTCTGCAAAATGGTAGGAACTATAAGAACTGAAAATGGATCTCAATCTCTCTTTCTGTAGGAGTGGAAAGAATTGATTATGTATGTAGCTTGTTTACCTAGGAGGAGGCATTGACCAAAGAGTCGGTGTTGATGCAAGAGGCCTAGCGGTCTCGAGTTCGACTTTGGACAGATGTGTTACCAGCATTGTTGTTATATTCTATGCTTGTTTTGTGAAGTCACTCTGGGAATTTCAATCACATTAGTTTGAACTTATTGACAGCCAGGTTCTGGTTTTGGTGACTGCAGGACACACAGGATCGTGGGCAGGGGCCTATCCAGATATAGTGACATGTGCTAACATGTTCTGGTGGCCGGCCGGGACCTCATGGGATGATCGGCTGGCTTCCGAACCCGGAACTGGCCACCTGAATCCACTCAACCCCAAGACTTACCAAGTCCTGAGCAACGTGATCCGCGATGTTGCCTCCATGTTTCCCGAATCGTTTTACCATGGAGGAGCTGATGAGATCATTCCGGGCTGCTGGAAGGCTGATCCATCCATCCAATCCTACTTGTCCCAGAATGGGACTTCTCTTAGTCAGCTACTTGGCAAATTTATCAGCTTCACTCACCCCTACATTGTGTCCTTAAACAAGACTGCTGTTTATTGGGAGGATGTTCTGTTGGATGCAAATGTGCAGGCGAATGCATCACTTCTGCCACCAGAAACTACCATCTTGCAGACATGGAACAAGGGTCCAAACAACACCAAGCTTCTCGTTTCTGCTGGTTACCGAGTCATTGTCTCATCATCCGAGTTCTATTACTTGGACTGTGGCCACGGAGATTTTCTAGGAAATGACAGCCTGTATAATCCGCCACCCACCAGTGCTGAAGACTCGGGCACTGGTGGATCATGGTGCGGACCATTCAAGACATGGCAGAATGTATACAACTATGATATAACATACAATCTGACAGACGAGGAGGCTAAGTTGGTTCTGGGAGGGGAAGTGGCATTGTGGTCTGAACAAGCTGATCCGACTGTTCTGGATGCACGAATTTGGCCTCGGGCTTCTGCTCTGGCCGAGACTTTGTGGTCAGGAAACAGGGATGAAACAGGAAAGAAGAGATACGCAGAGGCGACGGATCGTTTGAATGAGTGGAGGTATAGAATGGTCAGCCGGGGCATTAATGCTGAGCCACTTCAGCCACTGTGGTGTATTAAGAACCCGGGAATGTGTAATACAGTTAATACACTTTGATTGAGCTTGTCTACACTTCAGAAGAAATTCAAGAGCTTCTGGTGAAAAAAGAAGAAGCATGTCGTCATGTTTTCTTTCTTGTTCATATAATTTTCTGTCCATGTTTGACTTCAAATTCAATGAGCAAGATATAATTTGATTGTGCGAAGGCCGGCGTCTCTTTCCTGTTGCTGCATAATTTGAAGGGTTCATAAATGCTTGGAGAATTACGTGTTTCTCATCCCGACCTGGCTGCAGTAAATATCATATCCTCTGCTTCCCAAGGAAATACATTCTATACCTTTCCTTATGGACAATGCAGTTACATATTCACAGCATTCCAGTGAAGGTGCATTGATCTTCCTCTGGTCATCTTCTGCACTTGGGAGCGTTTATAAAATACAATTTAGAATTACTGGAAATGAAATTCTCAGCGGAAAGAAGAACTGTGAGAACCTACACTGAATGTGTAGATGTCAATTGTGGAAAGGCGTCACAACTCCGGTTTTCCTGTGATTCACTTTGCAACTTCACCAGTTTGCTGCTAACTTCTGCAAAGAATGCATGTTCGATTTTCAGATTGTCTCCACCAACTGCTGGAGGAAACACTTGCGTAGCGCTACAAGTGAAAGTGTCAGTTCATCCTTGGTAAAAACAACATGCGCTGATATAAGATAGAACTGTATTAGTTTGACTTTACCTTCAGTAGTATCAGTGATATAGTTAGTCACTCTGCTTTCAATCACTAGGTTGTTCAGTTGCTTACATATAGTTCGACACGACCGATTATAGAGCTGAATACTAAGGATTGGAAATGTTTAAATAAGCTTAAAGTACCAAGCCTGCAATGACTATATTACTAAGACATTCTTCTTGCTGAGTACTACATGTTACTTGCTCCAGTCCAAGTAAATCCAATGTTCGTAGCAGATTATTATATGGAAGACTACATTATGGAACATACATAATCCAGGAGTGATCTGCACAATTCATATGGGATTAGCAAGAGCGTGTCGCATTCAGATGGTGGAGCGCAGTGCAAGTCATTACTTGTTCAAGTTGATTCCATCTACTCGGTGAGTATAAAGCTTAACATTCTTTCTGTGGTTTAGATTGTTCACAGCTCTGCTTTGTTGTTTAAGACACACCAGTTCCCATACTTCATTACTTCCACCTACCTTGACTTTTCTCTGCATTATGTCACTAACAAGTACTCAGTTTCTTGCACTCTTTACTAGCTGATCACGAATCCTCGAACTCGTTTCATTTTTCTTGTTTGTTTCTTGCCTCAGCGAGCTTCTATTCAAATTCCTAAAAATTCAGTCGCAAACAACGTTTCACTCCAACTTACTACAGCTCACCTTGATCAACTTCACCATAGCATTTTTAGTGCCAGCAGTAGCTGCTATGCTGCTACTCCTCTTGCTCGCTCCAGCTTCAGATGCTACGGTTACCTGCAGCGACGTGATCAAGGACCCGAGGCCCTGCGTTAGCTACCTGCAGAAAGGCTCAGGGCTGCCACCTTCTGCTTGCTGCGACGGAGCCTCAGCTCTAGCTGCGGCTGCACAAACTACTCCCGATAAGAAGGCCGCCTGCACCTGCATCAGAACATCTTCAAAGTCGTTGAATCTCAACCCGCAACTCGCGCAGGCCCTTCCACCGAACTGCGGGATGATCAGCCTGTCATTCACTTTCGCTCCAAATGTCGATTGTACAAAGTCGATACATGCATCTACTTCAGCATAGCAGCAACTCAAGTTTTATTAACAAAGTGAATATTACAATTTTGTAAATATTTCTACTTACTAATAACTCAAATTGCTCACGTAAAAACCAACTCAAAGTACTATCTTATTTTACTTTTACCTCTTTCTTTCTTTAATGGGATGATTTGCTACTAAACTTGGTCCCTATTTATTCGAGAAGCCAATAAACATAAACCACTTAATGCTAAAAAAATCCACCCATAAATTTCAACTGTACATAAGAAAAATCTTGTTGGTATCCAACAAAGATGCATGGGCTTTTTACTTCTTCTTTTTTGATGCGAACAAAGATGCATGAATTGGAAATCTCAAATCAGCAAGAGGAAATTGGAAGGAAAATGCAGAGCCGACATGACAAAAAATTAAGGTAGGATAGTTATCTTGTCAATAATTATTTTCGTCCACTTGATATCTAAATTTTCGTCCAATAAAGCATTGTTCATGAAATTGACATGTCTGACAAGATTCTTAAATCTTTGTCAAACAACGACTAATGTTAGCCGTGGAAGTTGCAAGAATGACTCCTAAATTGTCCATATTGGAGAGATCATCAAACACGCGACAATGTACTATATATATATACCTTCAAAGACCAATTAACATGTTCATGGTGCAAGACCAATCTAGCATCCAAGTATACTTTCTCCCCAATCACACCAATAAATAAACTAGTACTCCATATTGTAACATTAACCTTATGTTAAAGTTGAAAATTTTTATTCGGTTCAAATCTAAATAAGTCGGCCTAGATCACGACATGAGGAGAAGCTCTTCAGGACCCAACTCCTATCGCTTTAGCACTCTCTTCTTCTTCCTCCTCTCTTTGTCCATTATATCGCCGCTTCCCGTGGTTTCTCTTAGGCCGGTAGAGGCTCGACATGGGTCGGTTCCTGACTCGGTGAAAGTAAATGTGGGTCTAATTCTTGAGAATTCAACCGCCGGGAAGGTGACGATGAGCTCCATCAACATGGCGTTGTCGGACTTTTACTCCGTTCGAGGCAGCAATTACACGACCAGGCTCGTTCTAAGCACGAGGGATTCCAACAATGACGTCGTCGCTTCAGCTGCCGCAGGTACACACACGTATATCATACCTATTACTTGTTTTTGGAGTAACAACAAGTTAACTTTTTGGTTTATACCGTTTGATATTTAATATATCGTCTAATCAAATTCAAGTCAAATAAGATTTTCAAAGTAAAAACAAGTTAACTAGCTTCTAAACAATGAATGTGAACCAAATAAATGTCGAATTATTGGCATTAAATGCAAATTTTTTTGGGTATTAATTTGGACATATTCGTTTTTGTTAACTCGAGTTTTTCTCAAACTCTTGTGGTGCTTCCACTTTATCCTTGGTCAACACGCACCCTACGTACATATTTTAGAATTATGATGAAAGTTAGGCTGATGAAATTTTTTTTTTGAGAATTAGGCTGATGATATTTCATGAAAACTATTTGATACCTGGACTGAAAAATTTAGATTCGAGTTATACGAAAATACTACAAACTTGTTTCTAAATTAGTAACGACTGTCGAACATTAATATATTTAAGGGAGAGTAGAGAATGTAATAACAACAGTGTGAAAGATAAGCTTCCATTTTTTTTGTTCGAGAAGAGAGACAAACATGTGGATGTTAGACTTTCTTGCTAGCTGCTCAGTCTAGAAGATATATTGTACACCACTAGGATTTTGGAGGCGCTTTGACTTGTGGTGATATGGCCATTCATGGAATAGTCAAACCGTACCATTGGCGATTTATTTGGCCAATCTTTTTTTTTTTAGGAAAACATCAAGTCGATTGAACGAATGCATGTCAAACTATAGAGGGTGATAGATCTAGTCACGGTTCGGTTTGAATCGTCCAATTGATAGTTCGGGAATCGGAAGTTGAACAATGGCCACGGTTCACAAAGCCGTTTTATAGGAAACGTTCGGTTATACAATTGACTTTAGGGACCGCCAAAGCGTGGAACCCTGACAAATAGATGGGTAAGTCCAATCATTTCTTCAATTTGTTAAAAAAGGCCGGTCCAACTGTAATCGAAGATTTCGAAAATTGTCCTGAAATATTATAGTGTGGTTGTGGTTCTAGACCTGACCACGAATCGAATCGAATGTCAAATTCAAATTAACAAAATTATTATTCGTATTCGAATTTGTTCAATTCGTTCAAGAACGAATTCGAATACGAATTATAAAATGTCAAATTCAAATTAAATTCATCCCAATTCGAATTTAGTTTGAATTTGGTTTAAATTTCAAATTTTTTCTAAAAATTCTAAACATTTTGGGAAAATAAATAATTGAAAGAGCCAAACGGCTACTGTTTTTGGTTTCCAAATGAAAACCTTTTTTATTCCAATCGGCCCATTTTAGAAAATACATAAATGGAGGTGACATTTGACTTTTTTTGTTGGAAACAGATACTTTTTTTCCCTGATTTCTGGAGCTCACAGAAAGATGCCTGACGTGGCCTTGGAGCTGATTGGATTTGACAGGCCTGTCCTCAGAATGGACAGGCTGAGCTTCGAAGGGATGGGCCTGACGGATGTTTGAAATTTTAATTCCCCCCACCCATTTCCCTCCTCTTTTCAAATCTTATCCTATTTTATTTTTTAATACATAATTCGCCGAATTATTTGGCGTATCGAATCGAAAATTTGATTCGTCGAATTGACGAATTTGGATATATGGATTTGAATTCAATTCATCTTTGGACGAACTCAAATCCGAATTAAGATTCATTTGAGCCGGTTCAAATTCGAATCAAATTAAATTCGAATCGGATTCTCTATATATTTGGAACCGTTGAACAAGCGGTTCTAGAAATGCAATCGGAGTTTTTTAAAGAGAAAATTACTCTCAGGCCCCTGGTGTTTGGTATATTTAAGGCTCGCCTCTTTGTATTCCGGTAATCGATTAAAAACACCCAGAGGTTTGGTTTATTATACTCTCGGGCCTCTTGCTGACGTCATCAATCAATTTTTGTTATGAAATGACTTATATACCCTTACAAAAATCAAATGCCTTCTCCGACTCGTCAAGGCTCGTCGTCTCCAACCCCCCTTGATCGGAACTAGCCGACCGAAAATCTTTTCTCTCTCCCTCCTCCCTCTCTCTCCCTTCCGGTGAAACCTCTCTCCTCCCTCCTCCCTCTCACGGTCCAAAGCAGACAAAATCCACCGTCACCAACTCCTCACAGAGACTCGCTGGAACCACCGTCACCAACCTCCGAAAACCCAGAAACCAAACCAACGTCCTGTGTAGAGAGGCAGGGACTTCTCCATGAAGATTGCCGGCAAGAACGACGCAACCCCTCTTCTCCAACCCCACCCTCAAACCCAGTACCCGACGATGCCGCAGCCAAAGGGGGTTTTGGATAGTGAGCTCGCTCACAGAGCCTCGCTCTAGGGTTAATTTAGGGAAAAAAATTGTGAAATTGAACTCCGCCACCAGCTACTGAGATTTGTCCATCTTCCTCAGCTACTAAGTTACGACGATGCCGAAGGGGATTTTGGATAGTGAGGAAATTTTTGATTCTGGAAGGGGGATTTTGGACAGTGAGGAAACTTGCAGGTCGAGGTCACAGTTGAGGTTGTTACCGACGGTAAGGTTTTCATCATCCGGCGTCGTTGAAGGACAGATTTTTGGCCGACGGCGAGATGGGATTCGATCCGAGGAAGGGGATGAAGTTTTTTTTATTTTCTAAGGATATTTTTGTCATTTCAATGACAAAAATGAAAAAATAATTGCTGACGTCAGCGAGGGGCGAGGGGCCTGAGAGTATAATAAAACCAAACCTCGGGAAGTTTTTAATCGATTACCAGAATACAGGGGGCGAGCCTTAAATATACCAAACACCAGGGACCTGAGAATAATTTGCCTTTTTTAAATCGTGGCTGCCCTTAGGAACAGAGATACCTTGCTAGTACTTAGATTAAACAATAAATAAGTTGTGAAGCAATATATCTGAATTTGTGTTATTGAAAATATTAAATATTTGGTATCAGAGTTTTATCATATTTAAAATTTTTATCCAATTTAAATTTAGATTAATAAAACACCCAGATACCCGTCATTTCTAATAAATTCTATAGGCCGGAGAGAAAACGGCCGGCTACGGTAGAAACAACGGGGCTTTCTACTAGTTCGAATTTGCTTCATCTGCGGGATAAGCGGTTCAAGTTTACAGGAGAACTACAACTTATGCGGGATTTTTTCTGAAATAGGTAAAAAAATACATATTTTCCCTAATAGGTAAAAAGTTATACATATTTCCTAAATAGGTTAAACGAATATTTAATATTAAAAAAATTTGAAAAAAAAATAATGATATAGTGGAGGCGCCCTGACACATGGGCGCCTTCTTCAAAAATTTTTAATATTAAATATTCGTTTAACCTATTTAGGGAATATGTATAACCTTTTACCTATTTAGGGAAAATACGTATGTTTTTTACCTATTTCATAAAAAATCCCCAACTTATGCTACCTTTGTTTCGGTGGAAAATATGTTTTCAGAAAATAAATTTCCACCTTCCTTAAGGGAAATTTTTTTTATCTTCATTAAACAAATTTTCAATAAAATGTTTTTTCCGTCCACTGAAACATAAAGATGCTTAAAATTTTTTATAAGTAAAATTTTATTATCCATTAAAAAAAATCTACCAAAAGATAATTACATGGTAATTATACTGAATGTACTTTACATAGTGGTTTCAAATAAAAACTAGGTAAAAGTCCACTTTAGTAATTGTAGTTTCATGATTTTACACATTACTATCCTGTAGTTTTAAAATATTCGACCAAGTGACATAAATTTCTCTAATTGACATTACACTATTTGAAAAAAAAAATTGGACATAAATACCCTCAAGTATAATTAATTAAAAAATTGGTTATAAATTAATTGAAACAAATCTGAAAAAACATATGAAAAAATTATTCTCCCTCTCTTGTATTATTTTTCATATAGTTTTAGAAAATTAGAGGAGTTTATGTAACCTTTATTCCTACTTTTAGTTGGTATTTTCATAAAAAATATAATAATCTTGTGGACTCATTTAAAATAAAATAATTTGAAGTATAGTGCATTTGAGATTCCCTTCTTTTGATCTTTTCAAATAATTATTTGGCCGAATAATTTAGATAAAAATATTTCAATAGATATTTGCAAATACTCAAACTCAAAAAAATAAAATTAAGCTAGAAATTCGTTGTTTGATCAGAGGCTTACTTATAAATTGGCTTTACAGCTCTGGACCTTATAAGAAACGTCAAAGTGCAAGCCATCTTAGGACCAACAACATCGATGGAAGCAGCTTTCGTGATCCATCTCGGAGAAAAAGCTCAAGTACCCATCATCAGCTTCACGGCAACAATCCCGTCTCTAACATCCATAGGAAGTTCCTACTTCTTTCGAGCAACCCAAAACGACTCAATGCAAGCCACCGCGATCAGCGCACTGGTGCAAGCCTATGGATGGAAGGAGGCGGTCCTTGTCTACGCCGACAACGAGTATGGCCAAGGCATCCTGCCTGGCTTGTCATGCGCCTTGGAATCCGCCAATGCGCGTGTCGCTTACCGGAGCGCGATATCTCCCTTGGCTACTGATGATCAGATCGTCGAGGAGCTGTATAAGTTGATGACAATGCAGACCAGGGTGTTCATAGTTCATATGCTTCCAGGTCTTGGCTCCAGGCTGTTGTGCAAGGTTAAAGAAGTCGGGATGATGAGTGACGGATATGTTTGGATTGTGACCGATGGGATTACCGATCTGTTTACCATGTTGGATAGTTCGGTTGTTGATTCGATGCAGGGTGTGTTGGGTGTTAGGACTTATGTCCCGAGGTCTCGCGAGTTGAAGAGTTTCGAGGCGAGATGGAAGAGGAAGTTCCGACAGGACAACCCGGATATAGTTGATGCAGAGTTGGACGTGTTCGCTCTGTGGGGTTATGATGCTGCCACTGCTCTGGCTATGGCAATTGAGCGATCGGGGGGCAGCAATTTAGGCTACCAAACAGCTAACTCATCAGGAAACTCGTCCAACGATCTTGAATCTTTCGGGGTCTCGCTAAACGGACCGAAGCTTCTCCAAGCATTGTCCAAAACCAGCATCCGGGGTCTAACAGGGGATTTCAGGTTTGTTGATGGGCAGTTGCCTGCAGCGACTTACCAGATAATCAACGTCAACGGTGAGGCTCTGCGAGGTATCGGGTTTTGGACACAGGATCACGGACTCTCCGGCCTGGCCAGCGTCATTTGGCCTGGTGACACTACTTCTGTTCCTAGAGGGTGGCAGGTTCCGACCAGTGGGAAGAAGCTGAGGATAGGAGTTCCTTTCAAGGATGGCTATAGCCAGTTCGTGACGGTCACAATCGATCCAAACACTAACACCGCATCGGTCACCGGGTACTGCATTGATGTATTTGATGCTGCAGTTCAAGCCTTGCCATATTCCCTGGCGTACGAGTTCATCCCCTTCTCCGAGACCAACGGATCGAGCGAAATTCCTGCAGGAACCTACGATGACCTGATCTACCAAGTCTACTTGGGGGTAATTTGCTATCTTTATCTGTATTTGGTCCGACTCCAAACTTATTTATGTTAATGTGGCCATCAGAATTTCGACGCGGTGGTTGGTGACACGACGATCATAGCCAACAGGTCGTTGTACGTGGACTTCACTTTGCCGTACACAGAATCAGGCGTGTCGATGATCGTGCCTGTAACTGACGGAAGGAGCAACAATGCTTGGGTGTTCCTGAAGCCTCTGACGTGGGACCTGTGGGTGACAAGCCTGTGTTCCTTTGTGTTCATCGGGTTCGTGGTGTGGGTGCTTGAGCACAGAATTAATGAAGATTTTCGCGGACCGCCTTCCCATCAGATCGGTACCTTATTCTGGTTCTCATTCTCCACCTTGGTTTTTGCACAGAGTAAGTACATTTGCGATGTGCCGTTTTCTTTTCGTGTTTATAGCCATCTTTTGCATCATATGAAAATCCTGCATTTGTGATTTGCAGGGGAGAGAGTGATGAGCAACTTGGCTCGGATCGTAGTGATCGTGTGGTTCTTCGTCGTTTTGATCTTAACGCAAAGCTACACAGCATCCCTGGCGAGCCTTCTAACAGTGCAGCAGCTCCATCCGACGGTCAAAGATGTGAACCAACTGATTAGCAAGGGAGAGTATGTAGGGTACCTGCAAGGTTCTTTCGTTTTCGGAATCTTGAAGAGCTTGGGATTCGACGAGTCCAAGCTGCGCGTCTACAAGTCCCCGGATGAATGCAACGAGCTCTTCGACAAGGGAAGCAGAGATGGCGGGATTGCAGCGGCCTTCGATGAGGTGCCTTATATGAAGTTCTTCTTGACTCAGCATTGCTCCAAGTACACCATGATCGAACCGACATTCAAAACTGCTGGTTTCGGATTCGTAAGTCGTCTCCCATCTCCGACCGATTGAAGTCCCTTTCTTTTCTTTGTACTAAAACAAGTTCTGTTGTGATGACTTCCCAGGTCTTTCCTAGAGGATCTCCGTTGGTATCCGACATGTCGAGGGCGATTCTAAACGTGACAGAGGGAGAAAAAATGAAGCGAACTGAGGAAGCGTGGTTAGGAAAGCAAATGAACTGTCCAGAGTCCAGCACTACAATAACTTCCAACAGTCTCGATCTGAATAGCTTCTGGGGGCTGTTCCTAATAGCCGGAGCAGCATCAACCTTCGCTCTTTCGATATTCGTTGCATCGTTTCTTTACCAGCATAGGCAAAATCTGCAGCCCTCGGATTCGATCCGGAGTCGGATACGCAACTTGCTGCGAATCTACGACGAGAGGAACCTGAGATCTTTCACGTTCAGGAAAACTGACCTGAACAATAACAGCCTTCCTGACACAGGCGGACAAGATTTCTCTGCACAAGGGAATGCCATCGACCGTGACGCGAATCCAGCCGGACGACTACCTCAGGAGGCGACCTACGAGCCGGTCGCCACTCCGGCGACGTGCCTGAGCATTCAGCGGGTCAGTTCTAATCATGAAAGAGGCTATTGAGCAGGTATCTTTACTGAAAGCAGATGCTGGTGTAATAGCAGCAAATGGTGATCAGTGCGAATATTAGAATAGGTCCGGATTTCTGGATACTTAGCGCGCCGACTAATTCAAGTTAGAATTAGGTGAAACTTTTGAATGGTGATAAAATTCTTCCAACAAATATTTGACGCTGTTACATTTTTACTAAGTTTATATATAGACAAGTTAGCTCTAGAAATCAAACCTAAAAATATCTCGTTAATGTATTATTTCTTATCTAACTTTGAACAGATACATCAAACCAAAAAATATTATTTCCTACGATGTCAATTTTAAAAAAGTACTCTAAATCAAATCAAGGAAATAAATATTCCTAAGTAATTACTAATTATTTCTTATTTCGGTCCACTGACTTCCAACCTCCAGGCCTGGCCATTATGAGCCTAGCCCATTATGCAAAGTTTATAGAGCCCATTCATAAGCCCACATCACTCTCAACAATCATAAATTTAGATTTTACTTGAGCATTTTTTTCCTTTCAATTTGTTATAGATTTGTAAATATAGACTTTATCAAAATTTTAATTCTTTTCGAACCTATTCAGAGAAGATTCCTTATTATTTTTTCCGGCGTGTTTCGAAAGTGGAACTGTTCTCCTCGTAATATACTCTCTTTTTAAAGTATTATTATCCAAAATTAGAATTATTAGTAATCTCTTTCATACAATATCCAAAAATTATTATTATGCTAGCAAGATAGTAAGTTATTTCTCGAAAAGAACATGAAATAACCTACATTCTTAAATGTAAAAAAGAAAATATAACGAAAAATGAACAAGAAAGTGGTACTCAAGTGAACACATTTTGATTCTCTATTATAATAAAGTAAAAGACCAAATTCCCCACTATTTGTGGGGTAAAAATCCGACAACAGTTGTGTAATGTAGTAATTTAAGCATGCAATGAAGAGAGGAGGAGGAGTCGCTTTGTAGGCCAACTAGGTAGGATCATTAACCATCAGAAAGGCTTTTTTTTAGTCGGACACCAACCAATCAAAGTTTGAGTCGGATAAAATATTTGAAAGATGACAAATTTCTTCTAACAAATATTTAACAATAATGTATTTCGAAAGACTCGAAACTAAGCTAAATTAAAACAAAAAGGCTACCTTAGTAAGCAAGGGTAATGATTAAAAGCCAACTAAAATATTAATCAAGCATACTAAAGACCAGCTTAAAGTAAAGATCGGGATTAAAAGAATCCTCGGCCGGACATAAAAGCTATGAAGACACTGACTTTTCCTGAGCGTCAAGGTCCCATGCCTTGGGCCGAGAAAGTTAAAGAATATTGATTCCCAGCTTTTTTTCCTAAATTATAGGGAAAATGTTCATCAACAGGATGGTAAAACTTGATGGTTCGTCATACAGTGTAATAATAGTTCAGTGCATAAGAAAATTTTAAAAAGGGAAAAATATTGTAAGTTATTTTCACGATTTTAGTTATGGGTTTAATTTAGAACACTATACGGCAAGTTATTAGATTCGAGCATTTTGATTTCTGTTACCCCAAGACCACTACATACGCCACTACCCGTACGAAACATTGTTTAATTAACAGAATCCAAAGGAACTCTAGTTAATTTCGGACATTCGAACAAAGAAGTATGCGGAATGAGGAATAAGAAAGAATAAATGATTATATTATTATTCATTTTCAATTTTTAGATAAGTATTTTAAATAATAAATTTTTTTTATGGAATGTACATACCAATATTTATGGATCACCCCTTTTATTACACTCATAGTAACTATCTTCAAATGAGAGGGTTTCTATTTTTCCGAATGCAATTAATTGTATGTGTCTTAATTTTCAATGAATTATAGTTTGGTTACAACAGAACACTTAAACTAATTGATAAAAGATTGATCTAATCTAATTTGATAATGGACCTCAAGTTCAAGTCTTGAAAACACTTTAAGAAGATCATTTCATGTAAAATCTCATTCGAATTTAGATAAATCGAGTTTAAATTGATTGGTCCAAATTCAGGACATAATTAAATTGGCATCGGCCTTAGCCTGGCAAAAAGGGACTAAAAATTCTCTTTTAAGAAGATCCATTAGCAAATACTTGCTGGGATTTCCACCGCCCAGTCGCCCACATAATTAACAGCCACTAAGACAGAAGAAAGATCAGGAAAACAAATAAATATTTTGGCCCACACCTCATGGACAAATTACAGCAATCAGGTATTGAAAAGACTGTACCAAACATGTCATAGCTCTAGAAATAATGGTCAACGAAAACAGCAAGCATGTTATGTAATCCCGAAGACTTAAATCAATCTTCCGATCGAGTTTAAAGAACTCTTTTGTTTGATTTCTACATCTAACATCTAATATATATGATCTATTTTCAACAACAAAAAATGTCATAGTCTCCCTTAAAAGAGAAAATAACATGTGCCATACAACGCGTTACATGGCATTATTATGTAAGACTTCTAATAATTATTTGCTCAATATGATCCTAATATCACATAACTTTCACATTAAAACGTGTATAAATTTGAGGGGGTGGAGCGACAATTTCATAAGAGTATCTTGCAGTCGATCAGCCGGACCAAGTTAAATTCCAATCTATGTTAAAAAAAACTACATTTCTAATAATCGTTTTTAACTAACTATTAGCAATCGACCTCCGAGTAAACACACATTCAAGAATAAAAGCCATGAATAATATATCGAACTATCGACAAATATGCCCCGATTAAAAAAAATTTCTCTCTATGGTCATCCCATCAATAAATGATTTTTTCATGTTAGAATGTACACCATATATTTTTTTCATCCACTATCGGACCTATTTAAATAACATCTTTCTTAGTGATATTTTTAAATTGATATTTTTAAAAAGGAATTCAAGTATTCCGCAATTTCTGTATTTAGGCAAATCTCACTTAATCAACTTATAATTTTGCTTGTGCCAAGAGAATAAAACCCTAAAACCAATCCAGACCAAAGTTGGCATGGTCACAGAGTAAATATGGCTGTAATTACAGAAGTTGTAAATGCACAAAACAGATGAAGGGACAACCTTAAACATTACAGTCCTAGCTTTGTTTCTAGTTTTTTTTCCTTAAAAAAAAAAGGGTTAAGACTGACCAACTTAACACGAAAAAGCTTTTTTCTCCACTGCTTACATAGCTGAAGCAATGGGCCAACCAGCAGGATATTCCTTTGTTTCTGCTAGTAAACCATGGAATTCTGAACAGCTAGATTTGTTGGACTCAAATCTTTACTCTTATTTTTTTTTTTAAGAACAAGGATCCGGGCATGATCCGTGTCGTAAAATACGGGCATGGTCCACCAGTTGGCAATCTTCTTTTTACCTGGAATGAGCAGAAAGGGGTCAGAAAAGAAGAAAAAAAAAGGTAATGAAGTGGGGGCTGGGAGGTGAAGGGGCCTTGGCTAGGTGTAAGGTGTGCACCTTTTTTCCTTCTCCTTTTATTCCTATGAGTTGCCACCCCACCACCTGCATTCCCTCAACTTTGTGAAACCCTTTTTCCAACTTCTCTTTTCCTTTTGCTTCCTTTCCTTCCTTGCTTGCCACCCTATAACCATTCATTCCCTCTTATACATCATCATCACCCTCCTTAGTTCACACTCTCTTTTGTTTCTCTCCTCTGCAGATTCATTTGCTTCTACCTTGTCAGCCTTATTCTGCAGTCTGTATGATCATATAGGCTGCTGCCGATATGGTAACAACTTGGATTCGGATGTTGCTTTCCGGGTACCGGACGGAAGATGTTCTTTTTAGGTGGTACTAATGCCATGTGATGGTACATTTTGCAGGGAACTCCTGTGAACATAGTGGTGGGATCACATGCGTGGGCAGAGGATCCCGAGGATGCATGGATTGATGGTGAAGTTCAGGAAATCCATGGGAGCAAAGCCACCATCGTGACCACGTTTGGGAAGAAGGTAAGCTTCGTAGCCAAATTGTTACAGATCCAACAAGCAGTTGATGAGTTGAACTTGGCATTAGCTGAGCTGATCCAACTTACACCAATGTCCTAGCTGAAAGAAGGATCTGATCGAATGGTGGATTATGAGCATTAGCCTAACGACCCTCTTTATGAGCTGATCCACGGATATAAATTTTAGACATTAACTTAGATTTGTCTGTTATCCTCTTGAACCTGTTTCACATGAACTAAGATAATGGTTGCTTAATGGTTACCTCCAAATTCAGATAGTTGCAGACATTGCCAGCGTATATCCAAAGGACACGGAGGCACCACCGGCCGGAGTTGATGATATGACGAAATTAGCTTACCTCCATGAACCAGGAGTACTGCATAACCTTGCTTGCCGGTTCACGCTCAATGAGATATATGTGAGTCGATGTCGATCTATTGCTTGCCTGATACACGCAGCGAGGTCCTCTCTGTATTCTGTCTTGAACTGCAAACACAACGATCAGACTAATAAGAAGGCCTGGATATGATCAGACTTACACAGGGAACATCCTGATAGCGGTGAATCCGTTTCGGAGACTTCCGCATCTGTATGACGTGCACATGATGGAGCAATACAAAGGAGCTGCATTCGGAGAACTGAGTCCCCATTTGTTTGCAGTGGCAGACACTTGTTATAGGTAAAAATTGGCACCAAAAGTTTCTTTACATCGGCACCGATAAATAATATATGCATGGACTGGACTAGGGCTATGATGAACGAGCTGCAAAGTCAGTCCATACTGGTGAGTGGAGAGAGTGGAGCTGGTAAAACCGAAACAACAAAGATGCTGATGAGGTACTTGGCATTCATGGGAGGCCGATCGAATACTGAAGGAAGAACCGTAGAACAACAAGTACTAGAGGTATGAAGCTTGAACCATTAGATATCCCTTAACATCTCAGTTTTATACGACTTCTTACTTTTCTCGCCCCTCCCATATCAGTCGAATCCGGTCCTTGAAGCATTTGGCAATGCAAAAACTGTAAAGAATAACAATTCAAGGTGAAATTTATAAGTTTCTTCTCTAGTATTGGTTCCTTTTCAACTCCTTTTTCCTATGTTCACTGAATATGATAACCTGTCACATCCAGTCGCTTCGGTAAGTTCGTTGAGATCCAATTCGACAAGCACGGAAAAATATCCGGAGCTGCAATACGCACCTATCTTCTCGAAAGATCGCGTGTTTGCCAAGTTTCCGATCCAGAGAGAAACTACCATTGTTTCTACATGCTCTGTTCAGCACCACCTGAGGTTATCACCATCCACTTTTCTCCAAAATCTGGCAGCATTTCAACTGCAAAGGAGCTAATCCTCGAAAGACTTACCATTTTTTCTCTTAGGAAGTGAAGAAGTACAAGTTAGGAGATCCAAGGAAATTCCACTATTTGAACCAATCAACCTGCTATGAAGTAGCAAATGTGGATGATGCAAGAGAGTACCTGGAGACCAGAAACGCAATGGACATCGTAGGCATCAGCCAAGAAGAACAGGAAGCAATTTTCCGCGTGGTAGCTTCAATCTTGCATCTTGGAAACATTGAGTTCATCAAAGGAAATGAAGTTGATTCTTCAGAGCTTAAGGATGATAAGTCCCGCTACCATCTTCAAACTGCAGCAGAATTACTGATGTCAGAACTCCGTAATCTTTTCTGTTCTGCTTAGACACGATATTTCTTCGATTGGAAGATTTTGACCATGTCTCCTGATTTTCTTGTATATTTTTTTGGTTTAGGTGTGATGAGAAAGCACTGGAAGACTCGCTCTGCAAGCGTGTTATAGTGACTCCTGATGGAAACATCACCAAACCTCTTGATCCTGGATCAGCTGCTTTGAGTCGCGATGCGCTGGCAAAGACAGTTTATTCTAGGCTGTTTGATTGGTGAGAAAATTGGAACTCAATTAGCTAAGATAAGCTATGACATGGAGAGGTGTTTGATGAGTCAAAAAATTCCTAGATGGTTTAATGTATAGCTTAGAGACTAGTTCTCATTTCAAGTTACTAGATACAAGAAGTAAGCTAGATTTCTGCTGCAGGATTGTGGATAAGATAAACAACTCAATCGGGCAAGATCCGAATGCTGTTAGCTTGATCGGAGTCCTTGATATCTACGGATTTGAAAGCTTCAAGGTCAATAGGTAAGTAACAGATAGCATTTTCTGCAATAATCTGAAGATGCATTGCTGGGAACTTCGTGACACCTCGTACTCGTATGTGTATGTAGTTTTGAGCAGCTATGCATCAACTTGACAAATGAGAAGTTGCAACAACATTTCAACCAGGTAGGGACAAAGATCAGGAAATCATATCTGGAAAAATCACCACAGTGGTCATTGTTATCATTCGGTGCATATTTTTTGTGCAACAGCATGTGTTTAAGATGGAGCAAGAAGAATACACAAGGGAGGAGATAAACTGGAGCTACGTGGAGTTTGTCGATAACCAGGATGTTCTAGACCTTATTGAGAAGGTATGAGTTCAAAAGGTCGTACAGGTAAAAACTTAATAGATGACCTCCTATCAGATCTAAGAACCAATCACATGTTCTTACCTGCAGAAACCTGGAGGAATCATCGCGCTGCTTGACGAAGCCTGGTGAGTGTATGTGCTGTCTTGCGAAATCTTGCATCATCTGGTACTCTGGAGACATCAGTAATTGTTCATAACAGTAGTAAAATTTACTAAAACAATATCGTATCTTCATCAGTAAAAAGAATACGAAGATGGAAGTGTTGCATTCCATTATCAATCTTCATCCATAAGCATATTTCTAGTGCAGCATGTTTCCCAAGTCGACATATGAAACATTCGCGCAGAAGATGTACCAGACATACAAAGGGCACAAACGCTTCAGCAAGCCAAAACTTGCTAGAACAGACTTCACAATTAACCACTACGCGGGGGATGTAAGTCGTACGATTAGTTCAGTTCCTTATCATCTGACCAACTGAAATAGGAGAGCTTGAAGTCTGATCATTGATTCATACCTTAACAGGTTACCTACCAAGCTGATCACTTTCTCGATAAGAACAAAGATTATGTCGTAGCAGAGCATCAATCTCTACTAAATGATTCCAAATGCTTCTTCATTGCCAATCTCATTCCACCATTACCTGAAGAGACATCGAAACAATCCAAGTTCTCTTCCCTGGGGACTCGGTTCAAGGTAAGCCACATATCCATATAGTGTGATAGGTTGGCTACAAATTATTAGGCTTATGACTTGCCCCTGGTGTCATTAACATCCAGCAACAACTGCAATCTTTGATGGAGACACTTAGCACAACAGAACCGCATTACATCAGATGTGTCAAGCCAAATACAGTTCTCAAGCCAGGAATCTTTGAGAATTTCAATGTTCTGAACCAATTAAGATGCGGAGTAAGATCAAGCTCCGAAACATTGTTTTAGCATTTGGCACACCAACTTGGTTTCTCATTGTTGACGATTATAAGTCGTTAGATCTGTAGCCCATAAAAGATTGTCTGTCCACTTAACTTTTGACAGGGTGTTCTAGAAGCAATCAGGATAAGTTGTGCAGGTTATCCAACAAAAAGAGCATTCGACGAGTTCCTTGATCGGTTTGGAATGCTGGCTCCTGATGTCCTTGACGGGTATGTCTACCAATCAATCCGAGCGAGCCTTGTTCAAGTGTACACCTCTTTATACCTCTTATCCTACTGCTTCAATACTGGCAGATCTGATGAAAAAACAGCATGCATTGCCATTTTAGACAAGATGGGATTAAAGGGTTACCAGGTATGCTTAACAATGCCAATGTAGATATACAATTCGGAGAAACAATAGCCAGCTCATGATTCGGAATCTTGTAAAAAAAACGTATTCAGATTGGGAAAACAAAGGTTTTCCTTAGAGCTGGGCAGATGGCAGAGTTGGATGCACGTAGAACTGAGATGCTTGCCAAAGCCGCAAGACAGATCCAGAGGCAAATCCGAACATATCTGACAAGGAAAGAGTTCATTACCCTAAAAAGAGCAACAATTGATATCCAGAAACATCGGAGAGGTCAGCTTTCTTTTCAAGAACGTCATTGTAGAACCATTCTGTTACTGGTCAGGAAATAAATCTAGTTTGGACAGGCAACAACTAGTCTAAGTCTGGCTTAGAATTCTGTAAGACTTGTATTAGTAAGTCATCTGATTTTCTTCTGTAAAATTGATTTTCTAACTTAAAAAGAAGCTTTAGAAAATAAAACCCACTTCAGAATAATAGGAGGCTGACTCTATTCTTATTCCTGTGATCCTCCTATGCAGCAAGGCTTGCACGCCAGATATACGCATTCATGAGGCGGGAAGCAGCTGCAATTCGCGTCCAAAAGAATGTACGTGCCTCTATGGCAAGGAGGCACTATCAGAACTTAAAGGCATCAGCAATAGTCATTCAAACAGGATTACGAGCAATGGCAGCGCGTAATGAATACAGACATAAAAGAAAGACAAAAGCTGCTACTCTTGTCCAGGTATCAGCATTTCACCATGTCACGAGTACGTACGGAAAAGTAAAAAACCATGCTTAGAATGCAAACTATGTTAGTTAGAGGCTGATTGTGAAACATTTGGTTATCCAGCTTCCAGATACTATCAGGATTTTCGGATAGTTACCGAATTGCAAGTTAAACCAATATGTTCTTCTACGAGCTGAACTACGTGTTAAAATCCACTTCCAATCTTGTAAAGATGATCAGCATGAGAAGATATCAACGGTTTCTAATGGTTAACTCTGTTCTGTTGTTTCAATCTAAAAATACAGACAGAATGGAGGAGACACCAGGCACTTTCTGCTTTCAAAGAACAGAAAAAAGCCGCTATCACCCTTCAATGTCTTTGGAGATCAAGGGTGGCAAGGAAGGAGCTTAGAAAGCTCAAGATGGTGAGCATGTTTAAGTTTTCGCAGCAACTTTTTTTTTGAACTTGCTTGAAGTTTATTGGATTACATAGAGAAAGTCGAACCAAATTGCTGATAAATGTGCTAATGCAGGCTGCACGAGAAACAGGAGCACTTAAAGAAGCCAAGGACAAGCTTGAGAAGCGTGTTGAAGAACTGCAATGGAGACTGGATCTTGAGAGAAATTTGCGGGTACAATAATTAAATTGATCAAAACAAGTAGCTACATATTCCTTCACAATGAACTGTCAACTCAATATTTTTACTACATTCTAGCTATAATTACTGAGATAATAAAGAATATTTAAGACAGGAGAACCAACACACACTATCATACAAAATGAATTGCAGGTTGATCTTGAAGAAGCTAAAGCGCAGGAAATTTCCAGGTTACAGAGTAACTTACAAGAGATTCAAAAGCAGCTCGAGGAAGCCCACACTGCAATTATCCACGAGAAAGAAGCAGCCAAGTTAGCCATAGAACAAGCTCCACCAGTTATTAAAGAGGTTCCTGTTGTAGACAACACCAAGCTAGAGCTGCTCCAGAATCAAAATGAGGAACAAGAGGTAAATGTTCAGCAGTCCAGCAAATTTGAACTTGTGCGAACTCCTGACCGATTTATAAGCCCGGAAGAAGAATGTAACATGTAGATCTGGTCTTGATATACAGGGAGAGCTTCAAGAGCTGAAGAAGAGGATGCAAGAATTTGAAGAGAAGTGGTGTGAACTTGATACAGAGAACAAAGTTAGGATTCGAGAAGCAGAAGAAGCACAGGTGAAAACACTACAACTTCAAGATATCATAGAAAGGTGAGCTGCACAGATGTCTGAATGAATGCTGAGGACATGATGAGAACCCGCAAGTGTCAAACTAATGCACGGTGTTTACATGGATTTCAGATTAGAATCAAACATGTCCAATCTGGAAGCTGAGAATCAGGTGCTAAGGCAGCAGGCTTTGGTTGCATCAACAGCCGACGACCTCTCAGAAGAACTCACTGTGTAAGCATCATCATTCGCTGAATGGGAAATCAGTGCTCTTGCATATTTCACCATGAATTGCTTTGGTACAAGAAAGTTTCAAACGAAACCTAGACTATATAACTTGATTTTTCCTCGCATAAACCACCGGATTTGCTAAATAGATGACGTAGATAATCTAATCACATGAAAGCTGTGTTTTTTTCCTGTTCAGTCTCAAAAGTAAGATAGCAGAACTGGAGTCAGAAAATGAACAACTACGTAAACAACCAGCCGTTGTGCATCAAGTGGTAAATCCCGAGTCAATCCCGCCACGACTTCAGGTATGGTTCCTTGTGGTCTGGTAGGCTAAAAGTTGAGAGAAGAGTTTGGTCTAACTGTCTACCTCTGTACAGAATCACAGCAATGGCCAAGTAAAAGATGAGGAACATAGCAATGGCCAAGTAAAAGATGAAGAACCTCAGATAAGAAAAGTACTGTCCCATGTTTCTTCATGTATTTGAATATGACCAAAAAAGATCCCAATAACAATAGTTGTTGCTAGATCTAATTGTGGAATTTCCTTTCAGGACTCGGTACCTGCAAGCTACGTCTTAACTAAGCACAGATCCTTGCCAGATAGGAAGCAGGTACGTAGCTGAAAGCTGCATTCTTGCCAACGTTCACTAAATAAGTTCAAAAACAGCTTTTCACATCGTATCGAGTCCCCAAACATCAGACCTCTAAGTGTGGTTCACTATAATGGCAGGAAAACCATGATGCACTGCTCAAGTGTCTGATGGAAGATAAGAAGTTTCATGAAAGCATACCTGTAGCAGCTTGTGCTGTTTACAAAGCACTTCTTCACTGGAGATCTTTTGAAGCAGAGAAGACCGGAATATTTGACAAGATTATTCACACAGTTCGATTATCTATAGAGGTAGTTCTGTCAAGTCACCTTTTCTTTTCAGTTTTTATTCACCTGCCTTGTTTCTTGGTGCAATAAAATCATTTTCTAGTTAATAAGTAGAGTTTCAAATGTTGAATCACATGCTGATTTATGTGAAATCATTTGTCTTGCAATTTGCTAGTATTTTTCACACTTGTGGTATTATTCTTATGTTTTGGAAATTTTGATGCATCTAAAGCGTCAAGAAAACATACAAGATCTATCATACTGGCTATCAACAACTTCTACACTTCTATACCTCCTGCAAAGTACACTCAAGGCCAGCAGTACAAGAAAAACATATTCGCAGCGTAATCGAACCTCCCCGGCTACTTTATTCAGTAGAATGATACAAGTAAGTGACTGAGCTAGTTTCTTACAATATTCAGTTCCTTGTAAGAGATCTTGATGTTTTCCTGCCAAAATGACAGGGATTCCAGTCGTCATCAGTTGATATGGGAATGTCTAGTGGGTACAGTGGAATGGTCGGTAAGCCAAATGAGAATCCAAAGGTGGAAGCAAAGTATCCAGCACTGCTGTTCAAACAGCACTTGACTGCCTGCGTCGAGAAGATCTATGGCCTCATCCGTGATGGTATCAAGAAGGAGATCAGTCCATTCCTGCATTTATGCATCCAGGTGATCATAGTAGAGTTTTGACAATTCTTGGCTCGACAGAAAAAGGTTTCAAAGAGCAACAATCTAATTTATACTCATGGAAATGTCGTTAATTGCTATGATCAGGCTCCCCGGTCAATGAGTATGAGATCAATACGAATGTCGTCCAAGAATATTCATTCAAGCATCATCGCAAAACAGCAAGCATCAAACATTCACTGGCAGAGCATAGTCAACAAGCTACAGGATACCTTGTGCGTGTTGAGGGGAAATTATGTAAGTAAAAACTTCATTGCATCCTACTTGCCTTTGCCAATATGGAAAGAGCTCTTGGCTAACTTGAGCAGACCTTCAGGTCCCTCCAGTTCTCATCAGAAGGATCTTCAGCCAGGTCTTCTTGTTTATAAATGTCCAGCTATTCAATAGGTGGGAATAAAACTTGTCAACTATAAACAGATTCTCCCTGGTTAATTTCAACCTTGATGACATCCAAGCTCTTCTCTGGCAGCCTACTGCTACGGCGAGAATGCTGCTCATTTAGCAACGGGGAATATGTTAAAGCAGGGTTGCATGAACTTGAACAATGGTGCAAGAATGCATCTGAACAGGTAAATCAAACGATACTAACTAGCACTAACATCACCAAGTGTTTGGTCCAGATATTTTATCGTATTCGGGGTAAGGTCTACACGCACACACACTGATGAATGTAGTTCTGGTTGGATACGCATGATAAAAGCTATTGATCATTTTGGTGGAACAGTTTGCAGGATCCTCATGGGATGAACTCCAACATATAAGGCAAGCAGTGGGGTTTCTGGTATGCATTTCTTTCAAGCACACAAAGGAAAAATCAATTAAACCTTCTGTTTCAAGATTAACATGATAAATATGGCGCAATACATGCAGGTTCTGCATCAGAAAGTTCAGAAATCTTTGGATGAGATTACAAGCGAACTCTGCCCTGTGAGTGATTCAGCAATAACCTTATAAATGATGATCCACCTTGAAGCATGGTCTACTAGATTCATACAGATTACTTAGCTTACTCACTCTTTCTAATAACTTCTTAACGTTCTTCATACATCTTGATAGATGCTGAGCATACCACAAATATATCGAATTGGGACAATGTTTTGGGATGACAAATACGGAACTCAAGGACTATCTCAGGACGTGAGTGTTTTACTTTTCCTCCTCCATCCTTTTTCCCAATGATACAAGTTCTAATAGTTCAACCTTATGCTTGAAAGATGGATAGACCATAAAATGACAATTTAAGACCATTGCGCTCTTAAACATCAGGTCATAAGCAGGATGAGGACTCTCATGGCAGGAGAAGATTCGATAAGCCTACCTAATAACACTTTCCTGCTCGACGTTGATTCAAGGTACTTTATGCCCCGCATTTTTTTTCTCTCGCTCTAAGCTCTTCTTGCTATGTGACACATTGACTCGGCCAACTTTTGAGGAAAAGGCAAGCGAGCATTGAGAAAGTTGACCGACAAATCTAATTTTCAAGAGCTTCATACTCTCTCTTATGGCTTATGTTGTCTGTCTCAAATAAGGACTGATTCAGAATTATTTGTAAAAAATGGACTGCTTTAGAATTCAACAGTGTTTTCTGATGGTGGAAATAAGATTAACACATGGTATTGCTCAATTTGATTCAGCATACCTTTTACAATGGAAGAAGTATTCCAGTCCTTCAATTCCATCAGCCTCTCTGACATCGACCCGCCACAGTTACTCCGGCAGAAGTCTGATTTCCATTTCTTATTACAAGCAACAGTGATGACAGCTGCAGCAACAGATTAAGACTTGGAAAGTTTTCTCCAGCACTTGTGCTATGATATTCAGAAGAAATTACACGTCAGAGTTATGGTGTGTCTGATGGAATGGTTTGTTGATAGCGTTTACTTAAAAAGGATGAGAGAGCCATACAAGGAAGATAGGTATCCAAAATGTAACTTACCATCTCCGATGATTGATTCATTTGACTCAAGTTTTTTGATTGATTATTATTGTAACTCCCACAGGATACATATGAACAGGTCATTAAACCAAGAGAAGATGCATATTTAAGTTTGTGCCTAGAAATTTGCTTTTCTGACGCTTTATCTGCAAAAAGTGAATGTACAAGTTTTGGCCACAAGCACTGGCGTTTGGTCTTCTTTTGTCAGAATTCAGTTGACTCCGAGTATTTGGTATTGAATGTCCCCAGTTGCTCGCAGCCTTCACCTTCATCCGAATTAGCCAACTCTAAGCAAACTACTTGATCAATTCTTTTTCAAACTACAAGGTGAAATAACTTCCGATTCGGTGTTTTACACTAGTGGCGCTTTCAAAAGATGATTCGAAGACATGAGTTAAGTAGCTTAAGCAAGCAGCCAAGAGTAACTTATGACAGATTTTCACGGTTCTAACCTCAGGAGCCTCCTATGCATTGAGCTGATAAAAGGATCAAATTCATGAAATTAGAATCCAACAGTTATTACCTGCTGAATGGAAATCGACAACTTTGCTGAAACAGTTCTGAGCGAGCTCTGTACGTGGAGGAGACCTAAAGTAGCTATGCTGGTTCTATCTTTGAAAATTGGTATTAGTTTGCCCATCCTTGGGGCTCTGGAATCAAAAGACAAGCAACGGGCGAGCAGAGTCAAGACAAGAAAGTACAAATATGAGTATCAAATATACATGCCAGCCGTTTGAAAGATTTACTGCTTGGTGACCTTTTCCTCAGACGAGAGGTTTGGCTCGATCCAACGCCTGTAAAACAGGAAATGCAGATTCATAAGGTTATGAGTAAAAAAGAATTTCTCTGAAAGATAAATTAACATGGGGCATCATACACTATGAGATTTAGAGGGGTCACAACGCAAAATGATATCATTATAATGTTATGAGATGCAAATTCCTATAATGTACTGGGATTGTCAGACGTAAAAACTAGCAGTATCAAAAAGTGAATTGAAGGTATTTAAGCTTCAATCACCACTTCATGGCCAAAGAATGAACGGATATGCTTTGGATCATGAAATTCCTTCACAATTATAATTAAGGTTCGCGTCAGAACCTTTTCTTTAATAAAGGAGGCAGCAGCAGCACAACCACTCATCATCATCATCATTTTGTGCTCAACCAATGGAAAGAAGAGGCTAACAAAGAAAATACTATTAAGAAACCATCACCTTAACATGATAACTAACATAAGCATGAAATGTTGATAGGTTCGACACGGTCCGGTCTAATTTTCGGCCTTCCAGGTGACGAGGAAATAACGCTGCTGCATTTTATTGAGGAACTAGCAGCAACATTAGAAAGAAAGCTTACACTATCATCATTTTGAAAGAGAAAAGAAAAAGCAAGCAAGCTTACACTACACTATTATAGGTGTCGGTGTCCTCCTTAAATGAATAAAAATTAATGTGTTAACAAAGGAAACAAATGCGGCATTTGCAGACAATGCTTCAGCAGGGGCCACAAACAAGGAGGAGCGAGCATTACTCAGTTGTATAGAAGAGGCTAAGTGGAATAGGAAGCTGCAAATACTAAAACGGCACACATGCTCCAAATTTTTTGACTAAACCAGGTCATGCCCGAAGAGAGAGGGGTTTACAGTTGAGAGAAGACTGTTGGACCTTTATTTTCAGAGGACGCTCTTCTACATATACTGATTAGTTCAGTTGTCCATTACTACAACTTGTTTTACTTATAAAGGCATTTACTAACAGCATTTACTAAAGGCAAGGCATCAAATGCTGCTATTGAGACGCAATTCCAAGATGCATCAAATCCTAACCCCTTCCAATGCAATCAACTTAAAAAGCTCGAAAACCCTACACACACAGCCACAAAAGAAGGCCAACCTTCATCGGATCACGTTCACCTACACAAAGAAAAGAAAGAAACCGCCAAAACTGTCCTCAGTTGCAATTGGCTAAAACCCCGAGGGGACCGATCAGTAAATATAATTACCAGGACGTCACCTCACAAGTCCAGATAAAACATAATTAAAAAAGAGAAGAATAAAAAAAATTAATAATTAGTTAAGAGAGAGAGAGAGCAAGGGGAAAGAGAGTTACTTTTGCTAGTGTCATTTTTACTGAATGGTTGCTAATTTTGGATCATTTAGGACTTTCTTGGAATAATTATTCTCAGATTTCTGCTATTTGGCATATTCGTCTCTCACTCATATCTTTCGACAATTGATTAAAAATTTTCCGAAATTTGATTTTATTATCTAAGTTTGGTTTTATTCCTCTTCCAGACAGAGCCAAAACCGAAGAGGCGATGAGCTCAACAATCCCCATCCACAACCAGCAAAACCCACTCGTTTCATTTTCCTCCTCCACACTCTCAAAGCCATCATTAATCACCCATAACCTTCCCGAACATTTTCTAGGACCCATCATTAATTGAATTGAGTTTTGATTACATTGGGTTTGGTTGCTCATCATCCATCAGGACGAGGATATGAAAAAGGACGAAGACGTGTTTGGTTTATTGTTTTCTCCAAGGGTATTTTTGTCATTTCTATGAAAAAAAATCTGCTCACGTTAGCGAGAGGCCTGAGAGTATAATAAAATCAAACTTCGAAGAGTTTTTTAATCGATTGTCGAAAGACAGAAGGTGAGAGGCGAATATGCCAAACACCAGAGATCTGAGAGTAATTATCCTTTTTTTTATTCCTAAGATTTGAAGTCAATTTTTTATATTATGCTTGGATCAACCATCAAGTCTTTTGATGTTACTGAAAAAAGAGAGGAGAATGAATTGAGTGGGGACTAAAGAAATTTTGTCCATAGGTGGGGACTAAAATGTGGATCGTCAAATTCGATGGGGGTTAAATTTTTTAGATCTAATGATCATTAACTTATCAGGGGCATTTTTGACCTTCAATCCCAAAAGATGCCAACTAGGATTTCCACCCACATTCATTCTGCCACCCACATTAGTTCTCTTCCTCTCCCCCCTTCTACCTCTCAAAAAAAAATTATCTTCCTCTCCCAGATTTCAAAAAAAAACCCTAAACGACTTGGAGTCCTGATTCAGCCAAGCCAAGCCAAGCCAAGCTGCCAACACCCTCTTCTCTCTATTCTCCTCTCCATTCATCGTGAATCAATTCTTCTCCCCAATTCAGCCAAGTCGATAACACCCACTTTGGGTAAAAAAATTTCGACTGCTCGAGCTCCTCACCGCCTCCCTCCCGCTGCCGCGTCCTCCACGTCTTCAAGTCGACAAGCGCTCTGGCTTCTCCACACACGGGTCAAAATGGCTCAATTTGACTCACAACACTAGTTTTCTTCAGGGCTTAAGAGAAGAGCTTTATAAGTTTCCAATAATCAAAATGGGGAATAGTTGATCTCGTCGGGCTTGATTTTTTTCAATTGGATGGTGATTCAATTATATATAGGACAGTAAGACTTTCATTAGTTCATAAGAGCAAACAAGAAATGAATCAAGAAATGAATCTCCTCCACGGTAAGCGACGTCTCGACCTCCACCTTATTGAGCACTCCTCCGCTAGGGTTTATAAATTTATTGGCTGATTGAAGTTAAAATAATAGTCTGTTAGGGAATTCAATGGTCGGTGAGCTATTCTTGGAGGCCGAAAGCTCCTTTGACGTGATCTCCTCCACAGTTTTCCGATGTATTGATATTGGTTTGAACCTGTATTGATATTAATTTTCAGTTGTGTTGATATTGGTTTCAGTCTGCATTGATATTAGATTTCAGTTGTAAAGATATTGGTTTGAGTCTGTATTGATATTGGTTTGGACCTGTAATGATATCGGTTTGAGTCTGTATTGATATTGGTTTTCAGATGTATTGATATTGGTTTTCAGATGAAATAATATTAGTTTCGTCTATAATGATATTGGTTTTCGAATGTAGTGATATTGGTTTCCGAATGTAGTGATATTGGTTTTCGAACGTAGTGATATTGGTTTCCAAACGTAGTGATATTAGTTTCCGAATATTTTGCGAATGTGGTGATATTGATTTTCGGACGTGGTGATATTAGTTTGCGAACGTGGTGTTATTAGTTTGCGAACGTGGTGATATTAATTTTCGAATGTGGTGATATTAGTTTGCAAACGTGGTGATATTAGTTTTCGAACGTAGTGATATTGGTTTGAGTATGTAATGATATTGGTTTGAGTATATATTGATATTGATTTTAATCTGTATTGATATTGGTTTGAGTAAGTAAAGATATTGGTTTGAGTATGTATTGATATTGGTTTGAGTATGTAATGATATTTGTTTTAGTCGGTAATGCTATTGGTTTATGTATTGATATTGATTTTAGTCTGTAATGATATTAGTTTGAGTATGTATTGATATTGGTTTAAGTCTGTAATGATATTGGTTTGAGTAAATAATGCTATTGGTTTTAGTCTGTAGTGATATTGGTTTTCGAATATGGTGATATATTAGTTTTCGAATGTGTTGATATTGGTTTTCAAATGTGGTGATTTTGGTTTCCGAACATAGTGATATTGGTTTCTGAAAGTAGTGATATTGGTTTGCGAATGTAGTGATATTGGTTTTCGAATGCAGTGATATTGGTTTTGAATGTAGTGATATTGGTTTTCAAATGTAGTGATATTAGTTTTCTATTGAATTTTCTATTTTTGGTTTTGAGTTTATTTATATAAAAAAATATCTGATGTGGTTTTTGAAGTTGACAATAATTTAGAGAGAGAGAGAAAGAGTCCTTGTAAATCGTTCCTTCCTCTTTTTACGTGGGGTTAGTTTATTTTTTTTGGACCTTTTTAGTCTTTCCATAAAAAAAGTGTGCCAGCTAATTTTCCATCTCCCCTTTTATTTTTATTAGTTTTTCAATTTTACCCTTAGTTACTTTATTAATGCCACAATCTCTCCTTTAGTCCCCAAATTTGGAGACTACCCTTGTCCCCGCCAAATCTCCCCCCGAAAAAAAGGATAGACATTTTTTTTGTTGAATTTTTTTAATTCGAACTCTATTAAAAGACGGTTTTCTAAATGGTATTTTTTTATTAATAATTATTTAACTCAAAACTATCTTTTAAAAAAATCAAATTCTCTTTACCCACTTTGACCATCCGAATATGACCATGAGTGATTACAAATTTATATTGTGACAGGAGCATGCACTTCTTCCCAATTAATTAAGATGAATTCTGAACTCCAATGTCAAGGGCTAAAACAAATATTCACATATGTTTCAAATTTAAAAAATAATGATAAATTCTCCCTTGACTGACTACCTAGCTTTTCAATATCACAATAACCAAAGTGGCAACACGTGAATTAACCTGTCACTTCATTTGGTAATGGCTATACAAAATTAACAAGAACAACATGTCCTTGCTGCTCAACTACAACAACCTTGTGAAGATACAAAAATTCTGCAGGGTCCCTACATGGAGTGACGGCCATCTGCTCTATCCCTTGTCGATGGTCTCTGCTCTTGGATCTCGTCGTACTCTTCGTCGTCTCCCTTTCGGCCTGCCTGCTCTTTCCAATATGCCACCAACTTCTTCAACCGGGCTACTTCCTTGGACGACACGTTTTTGCTTGGATCGTTCGTAATTGACCGCACTCTCGAAGCATACCTGTAAACAACCAAGAGTATGCAATGAAAATGAAGTCCATAAATGAACCGTGGAGGAAACATAAGAACTCGTAAGCAAGATTCAAGCAGTCATACGTTAGAGAGTTATATGTCTCGTCCAAATTAGACTCGGCTGGAGACACGTTGACGAACATCAGAGTCTTGGCATTGCCGCCGATAGAATCGCTCATCAACATTGTCAACTTGTGGTTTCTATATGGTATGTGTTGACTGCCTGAAGACAGAGCACTGATGACGTCTCCTAAAGCTGAAAGTGATTTGTTGATACTCTGTGCTTCTTTTAGGTTACTACCCGAAGAGCCTGATTTCTTCACTCTTTCAGAACCAGCAAGATCGACAAAACTCAACTGCAAATAAGACGATCGTTGATGAACAAAGTAGCATGAAAAAACACTAAGCTTGAGAGATACTCTTTATTCCAGGTTACTTGTAAGCAAACATAAACATGATTCCATATTTTCTTTGACAGCAAGTACTAGAACACAAGATAATTGCTATCAACTATCAATAATACCTTTCCTCTTGAAATAGACTGTGTTTGGAGATTGGTACTTTCAATGACTATTGAAACAATCAAATGCGATCTTGAACTTTCTTCATTCATTTGGGTCTCTGATGTATGGCGACGTTCAGATCCTCTTTGAATGATACCTTTCAATTCCTCAAAGGTGGAAATTGAGACCACTGTCGCATTTTCAATCGACACCATTCCCTATGATCACACGAAACCGTGACCAATGACACAAAATTATTAGGGGAGAAAAAGGTAGACAACGTGATTTGCTAGTATGGAGGTGCAATACCTTGGAATCTTTCTTGATATCCAGCTTAAGTGGCTTCACGTTTTTTGGCAACAACAGGTCCACTAGTGTATCTTGATACAACTCAACCATGTAAGCCTGCACAAATATAATTAGGATAATGTATTTTTCAATAATCTAATTAAGCCGGCACGAAATTCTACATCGATGACAATGTTGTTAATCGCGGATAGCGCCGCGTAGCGGCGACCCCCTTAAAATGGTATAGCGGGCCGCTATTTCTGCTATGGCGCTGCTATGGCACCGCTATAGCGGGAAAAAAGCATAGCGGGAGGTATGATATTTCCGCTATAGCGCGCTATTGACACCAGAGATCGATGAGAAAAAAACACTTCCATGTAGAGCTAGTTACATGTCTGATGCTCAACATATATTGTATTACCTTCAATGAAAATGAGTACTTTTTGCCATCACGTTTCAAGATTTTGAAAAGTTCACTAGTCGCTCTTGGTGTGAGACCAGGATTGTTGTTTGAACCATATATTGTAAATGTCTTCCCAGAACCCGTTTGGCCATAGGCAAAAATACAAACATTATAGCCATCGACGGCAGACTGGACCAAATACTGCAACAAAACCAGCAAATAGTTAATAAAAAAGCTAACCATACAAATTAATCAAACAACTTCATTAAGCTTACTCGTGTGTCCTCAAATACATCTTCTTGTTTAGCAGTTCCATCAAAAACACGATCGTATATATGTTGCTTCAATTTATCATCTTTCCATGGATGTTCAAGAGTAAACTCATCGGTGGCAGTAAGCATGTTCCTGTTGTTCACAACAACCTCTTTCTCATTCAAAGGTCTCAGGCGACAATAAACCCGGATCTTGCCTTTCATATCTAGTACATAAGAGAGATAACGTTGTCAGACATGCTGCTTCAAGTATACCAGGTGCTTGTAGTTGACATTTGATGGAATGATAACTAGAAGTCTTTCAAATTCATACAAATACTTGTAAGCTCAAAAGTGACTACTTAACTTCTGCTCATGGTCCACCAAATCTCTTTGCATCGAATATTTAAGCAAAGCTGAGAAGGTTTTTTCCACCACTTGATTCTCTCAGTTTTCTCCTTGGGTTTTATCTTACCCTAGTTTCACTTTAACCGATTCATGGCATTTCACACTTGCGGAATACGTTACTTTCTAGGAGGAGTGAGACAGCACCACTTTAAAACAGCCACATACAAGAAATTACGACTAGCTATAACATGCTTGGCTTAGATAAATGGATTGTCTCCAAGTGCCACCAATAAACAAAAGAAACCAAACCGTTAGACAACTGGGGATTAAACTTTGACATTATTGCTGTCTAACCATCTGTACGATAATTATAATTAAAGGCTTAGTCAAACCTTCTATAGTATTGAAGTAACGCTTTCTTAAAACTTGTTCTTCCTTGTAAAGTTGTTCAAATTCAGCTAGTTGGGCCCCTTGCATCTTCAAGATTGCCGCTGTTTGCTCGTTCTTTCTGTCTATGTCCTACAATCATGTAAAAAAAATATAAGAGAATTTTTATAAAAAACTCCTACATAGTTCAGGACTTGTAACATCATCATTATGTAAAATAGCACCCTAGAAAACAAAGAGCATCCTTAAGACAGTACCTCCTTCATTTCCCTCAACTCCTCCAATTCTTTCAGATTATTTTGCAATACCACATAGTCAGCTTCCCTCATTGCAAGAGTTGACTCAGCAGCATCCAAATCTCGTTTAGCCCCATCTAGTTTTCTTTCGAGTTCATTAACTCTAAGCTTCAGAGTCTTGTTTTCTTGCTCAAACATTTTCTTCAGATGATCAAACTGTGGCACCAAACATAGTCCAATTGATCATTAAAGTATTGCTACCACAAATTTAAATTTATCAAAGTCAAATAGTAAAACAGCAAAAAAGTAAACCAGCTTATCTCACCTCCTCAACTTTTTCATTTGCAAATCCAGAAATCTTCTGTTCTAGCAATAATTTTTCACTAGACAACCTTTTTATGGCTTCCTTTGCAATATGCAGTTCCCCATTCCGGAGTTTCAGTTCCTCTTGCAGCTTAACCAAAACCTGCGTCATTCAAAATCAAGATAATTGTAAAACAAGGGAGAAAGATCAATTCCATACTAAAGGGAACAATGTCTCGATGTCTAAAATAAAGCGCAACTGCCAACCAAAATGATGCAAACGTTGTAGGGGATGTACCTCATTATTAGTTCGTTCCAACTCTTTTCTGGTACTGTTCTCTAGTGTCTTACTACTGAGATTAGCCAAATTAACTTCCATATTCCTCTTTTCAGACAAAGCAGCCTACACATTGAAATCGTTATTGGGTCAATATGGAGATGTAACTTAGAGAATGGGCAGTGCCAAATGATAGAGATACTTGAACTAACTTGAAGAGCCATTTCCTTTTCAGCACACACTGACTTGAGCCTGTCATGATCACTTGCAACATCCAACATGCTTTCCTTCTCGGATCTTAAGGAATCTTTTAAGCCTTTCAATTCTTCCCGCAATTTCTCTTCCTGTTGTTGCTTCTCGTGCAATTCATCCAGCAGCTTAACAAAAGAAAGTTGGCTCATGAACCTTTAGCTATCTCTGACATTTTTCAGGTTAGATAATTGGATGGAACTATGTATCTTATCACTTGCTATTTAGCAAAAAAATGAATCTTATCACTAGCTTTTGACTTGTTTTTATGTTTCAAAAGTCAATGAAGATTATATTGGTAGCAAGTGGTTGTGCATGGAATAACAAGT
Organism: Hypericum androsaemum; assembly: GCA_963995505.1. Lineage (NCBI taxonomy): Eukaryota > Viridiplantae > Streptophyta > Magnoliopsida > Malpighiales > Hypericaceae > Hypericum > Hypericum androsaemum. Next base: position 10,882,667 of record OZ023193.1, on the reverse strand, counting down.
GACATTATAGTATCACCAAAGCAACAACAATTACATTATCATCACCCGATATGATGAACATTTGGATCAGAAGCTATCGAACTACTAAAAAGCTTACTTGATCACTATTTCGTTGGGAATCTTCAAGAGCCTTAGACAATTCTTGCACACGCTTCTCATAATCTTCCACGCTAGGTGACTTCTGGTTGTTTGAAAGAACTCCGTTAGTTGAAACTGTGGCATTTGACCGTGCTTTAGAGTAGCGCCGCAGCATGACATCATTTATATGTGTTTGAAGAGCAACACAAATTTCCTCCCCCTATTTACAAGAGAGAGAAAAAAAGTTATATTTCAAATATTGGCCATTAGTAATTTGCAAGCAATTAGTTAGAGTAACAGACCTGTTTTGTTTCAAATTGGAATATGTGAAGAACACCAGCAACTCTCATCTTAAAGAAAACAGCAGTATTACTACTGCCAAATTGCATTATGTCTCTCAACTCTGCTGAATGCAGATACTCCTTTGGGACTGGTCGGAAAAAATGTACCTTGACATATTGAAAGGTTAGTTTTGGCTCATTTATGCGATGACAAACTATTCTGGAGAATTCTGAAGAGATTAGTAACTCAGAGTAGTACACTCACCCCCCGCTTGTTGATGCCCAGAATGATTCTTCCAGGCAAAAGTCCAATAGGATCATCAATCTTACGGACGCTAAAGAAAACAGAATTTCCATAGGGCAGTGCTCTCAAAATCCTAAGAAATTGCTGCCTTGCGTCATCCTTGGTTAGATGTTCCTGCATTCAGAACATACATATTGAATAAAAATATTCACCAACCTGGTGGATGTTTGAAAGAAATTAACAACAATTATGTCCTTAACAAAATGTAAGGTAAAGTATTGCATCAAAATTAATGAAGAAATTCCTTGATCACTATTCATGTGACAATAAACAGGAAAAGGAAATATTTATAACCAGAAAATAATGAAGAAATTCCTTAATCACTATTGCATCAAAATTAATTTGCTTTAATGGGATAATATGGAAAAAATAGGTTGGACAAAGCACCAATCCAGACAAGCGACAATTGCTAAATAGTTAACCATCAAAACAAGAAAGGCCCAGAGTATGATTATTACCATTGACCGGTAACGAGAGAGAATATCCAACTCCCACTCCCGCTTCCCCCTAGTGATTGCAATTTGCCGTGGTAGAAAACGTTCTAAGAGAGAAGTCCAATCACTGTGAAATTTTAACATATGTAAGGAAAAAAGATTGGAGAATAAACAGAAAGATAAGAGTTGATTGTTATCTTTGCGAAGACTCAAATAAGCATGTCAAATGATAAAAAAAATTATAGATCAGGAGATTTAGTAGGGACACTAACGTGCAAGATTCGGGATTGGCGACAAATCCAATCTCAACCAAAATCTGTAAGGCAGATAGCTGAGCAGCATCATCCCTTCCGACAGGATAGTTTCCCAGAATGTAGTCATGTTGCAACTGTGTTATGATGAAAGTGAATAAGCAAATGGTCAATAAAACTTTCAAAGTGGCTTGAAAAAATTATGAGATCATTTCCACGGTAATAACACAGTTTAAACTGTTTAGAGAAGCCCTCATAGGGGCTTTACATACTTGTACATAAGACAGTTGCACAAACATTGGGTCGGTTACAGCTTCATCTGATTCACGAAACAACTTTTTCTTGAATATCAATTTGCATTGCAAAATCTCTCCTTTACTTCGATCCTTGGCTGCCTTGAACTCCGCCAACAGATCGCCAATGTATTTGTTATCATCTAACCCAACGTACTCCTCTGAAAATTAAAGATTGCATGTGACATCCAACTTCATAGGGTTGCCTCTACAAGAAAACAATCATTGAGGGTAGAGAATAAGTACCACTCCCAGGATCGGGTGACTTGGAGCCAGTAACCACTTTACGGCATTCGTATAGACTGTAGCTAGAATACACCGATAGCTTAATTATGCCAGCAAGTTCCTGAAAGAAAAACAAACATGTAAGCGAAAGAGAAACCAAACCAGTTATAACACGTGTCATTTAGTGCAACAATGGTGGCTACCTTTTAATCTTAAAGGACACTATAGCATGCAGATCTTTCTGAAAAGGTTAACCTTTTGCCATTATTACTTTCGCTTGCTCCAAGCAGATAAAAAAGGAGCACATGAATTACTTAATCCGTCTACAAAACTTCATAGAATACCAACTCTTGTTCTTTCACTCTCCTTGTGATCAAATCAAATCCGGTTAAGAATTATAAACCCGTATATCAAGGGAAAAGGCAGAAAAATAATGGAGCCTTAAGTACCTCAACTGCATCAGAAACAGTTGTCGCCATGTCGTATGTGATTTCTTCAAAAGTTTCATCCAAGAAAAATACTATCGTTGTGAGCTTTCGACCAGTTAGAAGAGCTTCAATTTCCTCCCGTCCTGGTATAATTTGCCTCGGACCAGCCTTCACAGAACGTTTCAAAGCATTCAACGTATTTAAGGCCAGTGTTTGAACCTCAGAATCTGTAGTTGCACCATATGCAACATTGTGAACATACTCGGATAGATATCCACCAATATCCTTGCTAGGTGGCATGGAGGATGCACATAAATACATCAGCTCCCATGCTTTAATCAAGAATTGCCTGCATTAAGAATAGATGGCTATCATGAAGTCGGCACTTTCAGCGGCAATCTACTCATGAAACCAAACTTCACAGATGATAATCTTATCGGGTGATCACAAGCAAGACTGCTAGGGACAAATCGTAGTGTACAAAAAGTTGTTGCACAGGATCAAACATTAGGATAAATCTCAATCACATACCGGTCGGGATTATTTCTTGTTTGCTTGGAGATTTGAGCAAACAGCTCGTCTCTTAGCTCAGCACGTTTCAAAGTATGCTTGAACAGTTTGCCAACAAGCTCAATCCGCTCATCCAAACTGGCTGGAGCCCCGCGGTCAGAAGAGTCAACTCCCATATACTTCAAAATAGTCTGGAACAGCTTTGTCGCCCGGCTGATCAGGTCACTATTAATCTTAAGCAAAGAAGTGGGTATCGGGTCCTAGAAATCACAAGAAAGAAACCACAAATAATCAGCATCACACGACGGACGAGACGAGACCCGACCCACCAAAAACCGACCCCAGGCAACACTAAACTAACTACATTTCATTCAAAACCTTCTGAAAACAGAGCATGTCCTCGAAGGTGAACTTCTCCCGGACTTGAGGCCCCACGGACTTCTTCGAGAAGAACCCGCGCCTCCCGGACGAGTGAATCTGCTTCTGCATCATCCTCAAGAATCCCTCCACCTGACCACAAACCAAATCCCTCAAAATCAAAATCCGAATCCAAATCCAAACTCTAAACCAAAACAAAACAAAACAAAATCTACCTGAAATTTATCGAGCAAAGGTATCGCCGCAGCAAGTTCGGGAGGTACAGACATGGACAGCGACGCGGGTGTCCTGAGTCAACAAGTCAAACTTCAGTTCCTCGCCCCAAAAAAAATTAAATTATTTAAAAAAAAGAAAGAAAGAAACAGAAATTACGAAGGGGCGAAGTTGGAGCCGTCGCTATCGTAACCGTCGCCGTTGGAGACGGAAGCCGAGCCGTGCAGCGGCGTGCCCTCGCTCCCAACGATCGATGAGCCGAACGACGACCTGCCCGATCTCACGCTGTTCGCCATCTGATACAGCTACCGAAGTAGCTAAATCAGACTCGAGGGCAATTCAGTAAAAAGCCACTTGAGCTAAATCGGGAATGTGGAGCTGGGTGCACTAGCAGATGTGAAACGAAACGAAACGAAACGAAACGGCGCCGGATTTGGATTTGAAAAGACAGAACGACGCCGTGTCGGCGGAGTGGTCGTTTAATGCGGGAGATGGAGAGAGGCGCGAATGGCCTTTTTTAGGTGTGGGGGTGGAGGAAAGGCGAAGCAATCCGCAAGTGCAAGACAAAAAAAACAGCAGTTTTTTTAGTATCCGAATATCTAACAATGCGACTAATCCAATCTTGACCTGAATAATCTTTTAAAATGTGTTAATTTGATAAATATTTAATTTTTTTTATTAAATGGATTAACTTTTATAAATATTCTCTAATATATTTACAACAAAATCAAGTTATGCACATGCCTAAATAGTTAGGTTACGAAACTCCTTTAAAAAACTCCATGTATAGTTATAGATCTTGATGATTTCCGAATTTTGCTATTTAATAATACGTTAGTTCAAATGTAAACTTAAGATATCTGATTTAATTGTTTGTTGTGAACTAATTCAAAGTGGTTTAATTTAGGTCCTTGTCTGAATTTGATCAAGGTCACGTGAGAGGAGAGGAGGGAAAACCTGTGGGGCCCGTGATCTGCCTGCGACTGTTTGTGTTTGGACATTAGCGCTGATGCTCTCTCGCCCTTCCACCGGTCGCGACTGCGGAGGCCAGTAGGCTTTAGATTCACTTTGCTCTTTTTTTCCGATAAAATAATTTGTACTAACGGAAATTTTATTTAAATGTAAAAGGCTAGAAATTTTGTAATTAATTAAATGTTATTAAATTTGCACCATGTCAATTTTTGGTGCTACATCCTAAATTGTTCCCTAAAATAATTTAATTAATTTAAATACGAGTCAAATAAAAGTACATATTTAAACTCAAAACTTCTAATTAAAATAAAACAATCATATTTTCGATTGATCTAGTATTTAGTGACATATGTCATTTTATCTTGTACTAATCTATTATTTACTGAATTTGGTACGTCATTTGAAAAAATCTAATAGAACATTGAATGATCATTGGAGAATAAAACATGTGATAGTGTTCTTTCCGAAAACAGCAACCCGGCGTGTTTGCTCCAAGACGTCACCAATTCCTGTTCTACTCGCATATTTCTTGGATTTTTAATTTTTACAAAATTTATCGATTTAGTACATTCGATGATTAATCCTGGCGATATTAGGAAAAAAATTTGTTTTCTAAGCGAAATAGTGTTAAATAAGGCCACGTAGCACCAAGGAGCAGCAGTGGACCCAATTTCTAAGCGAAATAGTTTTCCATGATAAGCGTTTTTTTTTTAATTTTAGTGGATTAATGTTAAGCACGTTATGGATTGCACAAGGCACGTTCAACGACAACTATTCAAAAGATAAATCTGTTTCAATTAGCCGGCCCGACCGGCCTTTTTTTTATGCCTCCGGCCAATATAGGGAGGAAAGCCTGGAGACCACCAAATGGACAGAGGAGGACACCAGCAATTTTTTAATTGTATGCTGGGATTTTTCTTTATTGTAAATGTTGCTTGTCCGAAATTAAACCAATTGTCGGCGCAACCAGTTAATTTCATATATATTCTAATAGCAATTCAACAGTAATCTAATGACTAATTAATTATACACGATTGGTTTTCCTGAGTCCACATTGGTATTGCAACTAAAATAAGTTATGGTTATATTGACCGGTACAACATGAAATATCTACCATTTAAAATCATCAATGTTTATTTATGTAATTTTTTTAATATATAACAATATTTACATCTGTGGTGGTGACTCTCCCTATATAAGTTGTGACTCTCTTATACAATAGCACGGAGTTACAGCCAAAAACCTCGCTAAATCGCAATGTAGAGGTCCATGCAAAAAAAGTGTGATGTAACATAACAGAGTCAAAATATCAAGAAACAGAAACAATGTAAATTTGGACACAATATGGACTACCCAATTTCCTGCGAGCTCTCGGTCCATGCCATCATAAAGGAGGAAATCAAAATTAAGAAAAAGTTCCAAAGCAGGTCAAGACTAAAAACTAAAAAGAGGTTAAAGCATTTAATACAATCATGAGGGGATGGGTAGCAATCGTAAAAAGCAAATATTTAGTCGTTCAATAAAAACGTTAGGAGTCACACCAACCGCGCAAGAGCAATCAAATTGCATTTATTTGTCAACCTTCTCCTCCTTTCCACGCCAGGCCTTCACTTTAGCGGGAGATTGCAACTCCTCCTTCGGTACAACTTCCATGACTTCAATTAAGGCCTTAGTGGCCGGTGGAGATACAATCTTCATTTTTTAGTTTATCGCCGTGTAAACTTATTTATATATCTCGAAAAGTTAACTTAGGAATCGATTGAGTGGCGAAAGTCATTAGACTACTTTACACTTTAGAGGATTTAGTTAATGATCCTCTTATTCAGCTTAAATAGCTCTTTTTATACGACTATGATCCTAGTTAATAAAATACTTATCCTTAATCTTCAAAAAAAATAAAGCCTTGGTGCTTTATTTTATATGCAAATTTTTATTTTACGATGGTATAAATATTTACAAGTGTTGAACTCCGTTATAGTCGCAAGCCTCGTTAAAAATCTATCATAATAAAATCTAATGAAAAACTGATGGCAGGAAAAAGAGTAATCGAGTGTTAAACAATTCAACACTCATTGGACCATTGCTATGCAAGAGAATCTATAAAAAAAATTACATCTTGATGCCCTAATTCCGCAAGAGAGAGAGATCATCTCAATCATTACTGCAACAGATAGATAATCGAATGAATGAAAAGTTGATGATAGTATGTCTCACCTGAAAAATCGCATGATTCCGTATAAGACATATGCCTGCATTATAACGGTCGGCCTCCATTGCATCAATTAAGAGAGTCTACATGGTTCGGCGGATACTAAGAATTTTTGAAATCGAGCAATTAAAAATATAACAGTGTTAAATATTTGTTAAAAAATTACTATCATTTGATAGTCTTACTCGGTTAAAATCTGAATTAATTTGCTAGGGTCTCCGGATACCAAGTGGTAACAACCAATATATATCTGAATAAATATAAAATGGTCCCCCTAACTTTTGTTCATCAAATAATAGCACAAGTACATTATGAAATACATAATCTTTCAAATCATCTAGATAAATATCAAAGTAGTCCATGAGTCAATTCGTTAACGGAAAAATAACAAAGGAACAAAAAGACGATTAGGAGTCGGAGGGTTCACCCAATTAGGTAAGGTATCACGTTACCAGGAAAGCTAATTATAGCTTTATTGGTGTGAGATTCATTTCATAGCTCTTACTCAAATATTTGAGTAAGATAATTTTTTTTTACCACTTGATATCCTGGCAGATCAGCTAATACATGTGCAAGTAAAATCTACATGTTCGAACTAGATAAGACATGCGTAATTATTTACTTATTAGCTTGAGACTCTACTTTTAGCATCTCTGGCTGCCTTTCTTCCCAAGTAGACGACATTCCGAACCTGCACAAAGATCCTTCAGAAAAAAAAAACCTGCACAAAGCAAAATGAAGATTCGAACACACTACTCTTCAGTAAATTGCAATTCGGGCCAGTCACTTAACACTTTGTTCAATTATCGTGCATTTATGCACGCAAATAATTCATTGTGGTCATTTTTAAAAGTTCTGTGTACCTGAAAATCAACGTGGGGATAGATTATGTACTACAAGGAAATATTCGTCCTCTCACATTTTTCGATGACGCTTATAAGACAAGATTTGATCTATACGATTATACTTCATACTCGTACATTTCTTATATACGGTCATTATCGTTTCAACTACAAACTATCTTCCGGAACTCTAGGCCTGGAACTCGAATGAGCCAGCCTAGACCTGACCACGGTTCGAATTAGGTCAAATTCAAATTGAATTGGTTCGAAATCGAATTCATCGAAACTTTAAACCATATTTAATTCGTCCAAAGTCGAATCAAATACGAATTACGATTCTTCAAATTCAAATTATTTTGTTAATTCTAATATTGAATAAAAAATTTAAAAACTACCAAATTTTTTGAAAACTTTCAAAATTTTCTTAATGTTTTTGAAATAATTCAAAATTTCAAATTTTTTTATGTATTTCAAAATTTAGGTTTAATATTGAACATTTTTTGGGAAAAAGAAATAAATTAAAGATTGAGATTACATTTAATGTACCAAATTAAGTTATCTACGTATCTTTTGCTCTCTACTTGATGACATAATTAGATAGTAATATAAGTACTTCTTGGTACTTTCTTAAAAAAATTACATAATATGGACAAATTTTAATCAATTCTACACAAATTGGACTCGGATCAAATTCGAATTCAATTTGTCGGTTTGACAAATTGTAGAAATCTTAAACCGTATTCAATTTGTCTCTTGACGAATTTGAATCAAATTTTGGACGAATCGAATTGTGACCGAATCGAATCGAATTAAGAACGAATTGAATCGAATCGAATCACGAATCAGATTCTAACAATGGCCAGGTCTAGGCCAGCCTCTCCCGACGGGTACATGTTGACTTTTTTTAATAATAAATATCGTATTCTTACAGGTTTGTCCTGCAAGCAAAAATACATTAAAGAGACCGTTCCTTAGGTATCAGTTAACGCCTATCAACATCTTAGAAATTCATTCACAAGAGAACAATAGCGAGCAAAAAATAAGAACGCAAGTGTTACATAGTTCGGTCTGATGCCTACGTCTACCGGAGAAAGGAGAATTTTTATTGATGAGTAGTTACGAAGCCATACATAATCCTATGATAACATGTCCTAATATAGAGACAAACTCTTGTACATCAAGAAACTTATCTAGGTCATCATAGGAGTCCAAAACAAGAGTCCGAACAAAAAGCCTCTCTGAAAGGTAATCTCGTTCATCGTCCTGTCTACTAATCCCTCTCCGAAAGATAATCTCGTAGCTCACCTTTTGGCATATTACATTAGTTATGATAAATTTATTGCTGCACACGGGCTTTTCTAACCATTATTGTTCCTCACAAAGAGCCTCGTTATTATCATAAAGTAGCTAAATCTCTATGTTGGAGATACGCTTTGTAGAAGGAGATCCAAGCTCTCGTGAAAAATGGAACGTGGGACATCTTTGCTCTCCCATCTGGCAAGAAGGTCGTAGACTCGAAATGGGTCTATAAAATAAAATTCAACCCTAATGGTGACATAGAGCGATACAAAGCACGATTAGTTGCTCGTGGTTACAAATAAGTTTAAGGTATTGACTATCATGTTACATTTGCTCATGTTGCCAAGCTAGTATCCATTCGGTGTTTACTCTCTATTGCAGTCAAGAAGGGATGGATCATCCAACAATTAGAAGTTGACAACGTCTTCTTACATAGCGATTTAACTAAATGACTATTCATGAAAATCCCACAAAGGTTTGCTCGGCCTGGAGATAGGCGAGTTTGTCAACTCTGGAAATTGCTATATGGCATTAAGCAGGCTTCTCGCACCTGGTACAAGCTTGCTCCAACACTTTTGGCTCTCAGATTTTGGAGATCCAGGGCAAATTATGCCTTATTTGTTCATCGTTGTGAGTATCTTGTCTTCTTTCTATTGGTGTATGTGGATGATGTCATATTAGTTGGAGATGATCTCAACATGCTTCATCACACCAAGACTTGTTTGGATCATTCTTTTGGTATAAAAGACCTTGGTGCTCTGAAATACTTCTTGGGGATCGAAGCACACCGTATACCGGATGGCCTTATTCTCAGTCAACACAAATACCTACTTGACATACTTAATGAGTATGGCAAACAAGATTCTTGGCCGAATGCGATTCTAATTGAGAAAAACCACCACTTGGAAAAGACGTGCAAGGTTATTGAAAATGCCACTCGCTATCGTCGTTTAGTGGGTCGATTGATGTATTTGACTGACACTCGACCCAATATTGTGTATGGAGTCAACATCTTGAGTCAATTCGTTGATAATCCAAGTTCAATTCACGTGGATGCTGCCGATAGAGTGCTTCGGTACCTCAAAACCACTCCCGGACATGGTATCTTATTGAACAAGCAATCAAGTTTCAATCTGGTTGCCTATTATGATGCTGATTGGGCCAGATGCCTCATGTCTCGATGATCCAGTAGCGGTTCTTTCATCACTCTTAGTGGTTCCCCAATTTTTTGGCGAAGCAAGAAGCAAAGCGTGGTGGTTCGTTCATCTGCGAAAGCTGAATATCGAGCAATGGTCGTGATGGCTAGTGAAGTTAGCGACTTTGGTGTTCCACCCGTGGGTCCAACTCCTCTCTTTTGCCACAACCAAGCTGCTTTACACAATACTCAAAATCCAATCTACCACGAACATACGAAGCAAGTGAAGATGGATTGTTATTTTATTCGTGAAAGAGTTGTTTCAAACAACATTGCTCCATGCTAGATCAGCACCACGAACCAACTAGCCAACCTATTTACTAAAGGTCTTAGTGCTGATCGGTTTTGCATACTTGTTTTCAAGTTGGGTATCGTCAATCTCCACTCTCTAACTTGAGGGAGAGTATTACGAATCCTTATCTCTTTATCCTAATCCATGGGATTCTATCTAGTTGTAAAGTTCAAGTTCAAACCGAACCTACGTGATCACATGGGTGGGGATTTGGAGGGGACAAGGGTAGTCCCCAAGTTTGGGGACTAAAGGGGAGATGGTGGCAATCTAGGTATTAATAAAATAGTAAGGGGTAATATTAGAAACTAATAAAAACTGACAACCAATGCTAAAAATTAGGAAATGTCAAAAAAGGGAAAAAAATAACGACCAATAGACATTAAAGGCGTGAAAGACTCTTTGAATTCCTGTAAGGAAGGACTCTTCATATTCAGCTTAACCTCAAAAACCCTACCAGCTATTTTTTATTCTCTAAACTAAAGGCCCTAAAAAAAACCACTAAAACAAAAAATGACGTTCATTCCTGGGAGGGCTTCGAATAAAATCTAAGTTACATATTATAGTATTTTTAGTATTCTACATCAAATCAACAATAGCTACTGCAATATTAAAGGTACGTCTGGTATTTTTTTTCAAAAAAAGTTCGAGTTATTTGTTAATGTTTTTCCTTGGTCGTGATTATTTATGGATATTGGTTTTACTACCATGAGTGTACCGAAATTGGTTTTAATCTGTAAAGGATATTGTTTTTTTTTATCTATATTGATATTGGATTTAAGGTGTAATGATTTTAGTTTTTTGGTTTATTGATATTTGTTTTTAGCTGTGTTGATATTGGTTTGACAATGTATTGATATTAGTTTTTAGCTGTGTTGATATTGGTTTGACGTTATATTGATATTGGTTTGACACTGTATGGATATTGGTTTTAAGGTGTTACGATATTGATTTTAAGGTGTTCCGATATTGGTTTTAAGGTGTATGGATATTGATTTTAAGGTGTACCGAAATTAGTTTTAAGGTATTTCGATATTGGTTTTAAGTCATATGGATATTAGTTTTAAGGTGTAGCAAAATTGGTTTTGAGCTGTAAGGATATTGCTTTTTGAGCTGTAAGGATATTGGTTTTAAGGTGTTATGATATTGGTTTTTAAGGTGTTCAGATATTGGTTTTAAGGTGTATGGATATTGGTTTTAAGGTACACTGAAATTGGTTTTAAGGTATTTCAATATTGGTTTTAAGTCGTATAGATATTGATTTTAAGGTGTAGCAAAATTATTTTTGAGCTGTAAGGATATTGCTTTTTGAGCTGTAAGAATATTAGTTTTAAGGTATTACTATATTGGTGTTAAGGTGTATGGATATTGGTTTTAAGATAAATGGTATTAGTTTTAAGGTATTTTGATATTAGTTTTAAGGTGTATTGATATTAGTTCTAATATGTATTGATATTGGTTTTTAAGTGTATTGATATTGGTTCTAATATGCATTGATTTTGGTTTGACACTGTACTGAAATTGGTTTTTAGCTTTGGAATATTGGTTTTTCAGCTGTATGGATACTTGTTTATGGCTGTCCCTATCGTGATATTGGTTTGAAGGTATTTCGATATTGGTTTTAAGGTATTTTGATATTGGTTTAAAGGCGTATGTATATTGGATTTAAGGTATATGGATATTGTTTTTCAGCTTTAATGATATTGGTTTGTATGTATAGTATTTTTTATGTGATTATTTGTTTTTGTTTATCCTTGGTTGTAACGACCACTAGAATAGAATTTCTACCACTATCATGTTGGTTAGTATGTAAAGTGATAATAGTTTACCACTAATTCAGGATATTGATTCCAATCTACAAACCGGAGGTAAAAAATATTCTTGAATTTGAACTTCGTGCTTACCCTTGTGGCCATGATATTGGTTTTAATGTGAATCGATCTTGGTTTGAATGTGTGTTGATACTGGTTTGCATATGAATTGTTATTGGTTTGCATTGATATTAGTTTCAATGTGAATTGATACTGATTTTCATGTGAATTGATATTGATTTGCATGTGAATTGATACTGGTTTTCAATTGTCTTGATGTTGGTTTTCATATGACTTGGAAAAGAATCACAAGTTACAGATGGTACTCAACAAACTGGAGCGGATAGTGTAAACGAAATGGACAAAGTTGAGGATATTGAGGAAAAGAAACGGTGGGAAAAATTACAATTTAAATCAGTTGAAGAGGTGCATGAATTCTATTACACTTATGCACACAGAAAAAGATTTAGTGTGCGGAAAGATTATCATAAAAAGGAAAAAGTCAATAGTGAAAAGACTAAGGATATTTACTACATCAGATTACTTTGTAACAAGGAGGGTCTTCGTAAGAAGTGTGATGAACTTAAACGGAATAATGGTCGATCATATAACCGGAGAGAGGAAAGAACAGATTATAAAACTATGATCATCTTCCACTATTCACCTGAAAGGTCAGTTTATTCCATAAAAGAATGGAGTGCACATCATAACCATGAACTGATCCTAAGGGAGTTCGCTTATATGTTAAGATCCAACCGTAAGATGAATCCAATGCAAGAACAAATTGCAAAAATGCATAATGAAGCTGGCATTAAGAATAGGTCTTCTTACGCAGTAAGTAATGGCAATAACTGCTAGAGGTGTGAAAATTCTTGATTTTCTCCGAATAGATTTGAAGAACCATTTGGGCACACAACGACAAAAGACAATGAAAAGAGGAGAAGCTACATCATTGGAAGAATATTTCAGATCTGAGGCATATAGGAATCCATCATTTTTATGAGATTAAAGTTGATAGTGACGAGCAGATTGCAAATATATTTTGGGCCGACAAAAGGATGCGGATGGACTATAACCTCTTCGGTGATGCAATTACTTTTGACACCACTTACAGAGCAAATAAGAATTATCGTTTGTTAGGTTTACTTTAATTATATTTCTTACTAATGATGGTTATTGTTATAGCCCTTACTTAATATTGGAACATCATGGACGTTGAAATGGAATATTATATAGACTTATTATTGTTATTTCGTTGTGCAGCTCTTTTTGTAGGTTTCAATAATCATCGTATGATTTGCATTTTCGGAGCAGCTCTATTGTTCAATGAGACGGCTGAATCTTTTCAATGGCTATTCCGAACGATCCTGAACTGCATGGATAACAAGGCCCCGAAGACCATATTCACAGACCAGGATAATGCCATTGCTAAGGCATTAGGCTTGAAACTTAAAGGTACATACCATGCTTTATGTACCTGACACATATTAGAGAATGCGAAGAAAAGGCTTAGTCACCTATTCACAAACGAAGTATTCCAAGCATTCAAAAATCTGATTTATAATGTTGACGATGAAGAAGAATTTGACTTCTACTGGAACAAGATGATTGAAAAGTGTTTCCAACCGGGAGGACACACATGGTTGAAATTTATACATAATTACCAAACACAATGGTCATCAGCATGGGTTAATAAATATTTTACTGCTGGTATGGTAACGACACAACTTGTTGAATCTTGCAACAGTAATATACGGGGGTACTTGCAATCTGACTACAACCTCGTCGAGTTTTTCACCCATTTTAACAACTTTGTTAATGGTAGAAGGCATGCAGAGAGGGAGGCAGATTTTGATGCCATGAATAAGTTGCCGAACAACAGACATAGTACCAGCTCATTGGTTACGTCGGCAGAGGTATACACTCATAGAATGTTTGAGAAGTTCCAACATGAATATGAAGAATTTCTTCGTTACCAGATTGAACAAGTGTTGAATGATAATCTTTTATCAGGTAAATAAAAAACCGATACTGGTTTTCAGGTGAATTGATACTGGTTTTGATGTGAATTGATATTGGTTTGCATGTGAATTGATGTTGGTTTCATGTGAATCGATATTGGTTTACTTATCATTAGTATTAGTATGCGACTTGTATTAGTATTAGTATATCACTTGTATTAGTATGTGACTGTTTAACCATTGTATTGCTACACTGTAGGGGACGCTTCAAAATACAGTGTTTTCAAGCGTGGAGACAATTCAAATAAGAGTGATTCAAGATTGGTGGAAATTCAGAAGACCAAAATGCTACTTGCATGCTCCTGCAGATTGTATGAAACCCTGGAAATTTTTTACAGACACCTACTGAAGGTCATGATTGCCCTAAGTAGCTTCATTGGTAACAATGAATTCATAATTTTGCCTGAGCATTATGTGATTAAGCGGTGGACAATAAAGGGAAAAGAAGGATTGAAGATAACTATAGACGAGCCTAAGCCGGAAGATACATTTTTCCAAAACTACCAGTATTTAAACAGAAGATGAATCATTTGGCAGCTCTCATTTCTATAGAACCAGAAGCTGTCAAAATTATTGACGACAATATTAATAGTATGATTAATCAATTCTCACATTGTACCGTACGAGATAAACATCTCTAACTTCAATTTGTTAATCGTTACTTGATTGACTGTTATCTGTTTTGTAAACATTGAAACAATTCTATTTGAAGGTAAACCAACATCATAACCACAAGAAGCTGATGATGTCCAGACAACATCCAAAGCATTGGGAAAATGTATCAAGAAATGCAAGAATTCGAACAAGTCAAGAAAGAGATTGAAAACCAGTAATGAGGTTGGTCATCAAAAAGTAATGGCAAAGCATTATAAGACGAAAAAGAAGCAACAAAACAGTTGTACTGATGTCTTGAACCAGGAACAATAAATGATAAAAATCGCATGGACATAGATTTGAATCGACCACTACATTATTTATGAACTTAGAATTATGTAAAGACCAAAAGTTGAATGAATTTAGTATCCTTCTACAATGATATTGGTGCTGTACAAAAATTAAATTGGTAGGCATATGGGATGTCAAAATCGGACAACCAATATCACTCAAACCAAAGCAATACCAAACACCTAAAAATCAATCTCAACAGACCTGAAAATCAATATTCCTGCAGGTGAAAAACAATATCAATACACCTGAAAACCAATATCTATACAACTCAAAATCAATATGTCTAAATCTAAAAACCAATATCTCTACATATCAAAACTGATATGTACAGCTGAAAATCAATATCTCCACACCTTAAACCAATATCTCAACATCACAAAACCAATATTGCTACACATATTAAAACCAATATCAACACAGACTAAAACCAATATCAACACAGACTAAAACTAATATCGTTACACCGAAAAACTAATATCTCAACAGACCTGAAAACCAATATCTCTGCAGCTGAAAAACAATATCAATACACCTGAAAACCAATATCAATACATCTGAAAACTAATATATACAACTCAAAACCAATATGTCTAAATCTAAAAACCAATACCTCTATAGCTGAAAACCAATATCTCTACAGCTGAAAACCAAAATCTCCACACCTTAAACCAATATATCCACATCTCTAAACCAATATCTCTACAGCTGAAAACTAATATCTCTACAGCTTAAAACTAATTTCTCCACACCATAAACCAATATATCCACATCTCTAAACCAATATCTCCACATCTCAAAACTAATATCTCTACAGCTAAAAGCAATATATCCACATCTAATAACAAATATCTCTACATCACAAAACCAATATCATTATACATTGAAACCAATATCAACACAAACTAAAACCAATATCTACACATGTTGAAACCAATATCAACACAGACTAAAACTAATATCTACACATACTGAAACCAATATCGACACATAATGAAACCAATATCTTTATAGACTGTCATAATAACGTTAAAATGAAACCGTCTGAAACAAGTAGATATCCATTACAAAATGTCCATTCAATATCAGTCACAACACAAGTCATAACTGCTAAACCCTAGTCGACTTCCTAGTTCTTGCATAAACCTTCTTCTTTCCTTCATGCCACTCCAACACTCAGATCAATACCAATGGCAGTTCCAAATTATCCGACTGTGCAATAAGATCAAGACAAATAGTTTTTTTTAACTCTGACAGGACCTTTTTGTCCTTCCAATTAAATTCAGGGATTGCATCGTCTCTCCAAACATGAGTGTAGTGCTCCAGAAACTTGAACGCGAATATGCCACAACTAAAATCGTCCGATTATTTCGGACAACTGTGCAGGACTTTCCACTCATAATCCATAATGTCAAAGTCTTTAACTTTTGCAATGAACGGAGCAAAATAATCTTATATATTTAACCCAAAGCTTGACAATATAGCAAACGTCTCATCTCCAATATCCATACTGTCCAAAATAAAACACCCCTTTGACAATGTATCAATGACAAAGACAGTGAAATGTCGATCATCACAATATGGAAAGATCCACTGTAACCGAAAAAACAAAAAATTATTCATCAACAAACTTTTGCTTTTTAAAATTACTGAAATACAAATAAAGTAAAAATGGGAACCAATTTTTCTACGACTTACATATGGAATTTCAGAGACGTATTCTATTGTATACGGATATGATATTTCAATAGTCTCTTGTAATTAATCGCAGACTACTTTTCTTTCTTCCTCGGCTTCTTGAGTCCTAGTATTAGAAAATGTGTACCTGAAAATTGTGTTCTGTAATAGAACAACAAAATGATACAGGAATATTACACCTAAGCAATAAATTTATAGTTCAATGTATACCAATTTAAAAGTTTACAGTTTAATGTATATGACATTGGTTTTTCAAAGAGGTAAAACTGGTAAGTAATGGTAATGATACTGGCATATGAAAAAACTAAAAATAGTGTAACTTCTGAAGCCATTAAAAAATACTAACAACTGTAAAGATAGGGAACACTATCCGATCAGTGCGTTGGTTCAGGTTATGACAGTGTCTAGCCAAAAAATATGCATACGCATCCACAACTACCGTAGAAACCTATTGCCTGCCATGCAGTGTTGCAACGTCTTTCCGCATCACATACTCACATCGGTCAAAATCAAGTAGCTCGCCACTGTAAAGACAAAAAATTAAAACTACATTATCAAAATACTCCAACTAATATCAACACATACTCTAACCAATATCAACACATACGCAAACCAAAATCAATATAGATTAGAACCAATATCATTACATTCTGAAATCAATATCAACACGTACTCAAACCAATATCAACACATAATCAAACTACTATCAATACAGATTAGAACCAATATCAACACATACTTAAACCAATATCAAAAGAAACTCAAACAAATATCGAAAAATGTACTCTTAACTACTAAATAAGATAAGACTTACGGTAAATCATTTGTTTTATCTCAGGAATGTAGGAGCAAGAGAATACTCTATAGAAATAATAAACATGTCTGTCATTTGCATACTTCACAAGAATGTTCTTATGTGCAATCAACAAAGATGTATAACAAGCCTTGGCGGCCTCCAATTTCTCAGGTGTTATGACATAATCACGACAAAACTGCCTGGGTGGCGTACTGACAAAACATGTTTGGTGTCATCCTGGATAGATAACACTGTTGGTTCAGGTTCACGGGCTATGCTCATGGACACAACCTTCGAACCATTGGTACCAGTGACCGCAAACTTATCTACAAATGCGCAAGTTTCAACGTAGAAACTTGTATCACCACCTTGATATGTCAGAAGGCTAGATGTATTGGCCAATTTCAATAAATCGGTTGTCACACATCAAACAATAGCCCACTTTTTCGGAGGTACAATATTCTCTGCTCCAATATCATCCTCATTGACCTTATCCTCGGTGTTAAAATATTCATCCACCGCTTCCTGTCATACAAATACTTATCCACATTATCACTACACATACAAACCAGCATCACATTGCATGCAAACCAATATGAAATCACAAGCTAAACAATATCACATACAAAACAAAACTCCAACATAAATTACTCCAAACATCAATCCAAATAAAATCAATATAACAACATCCTAATATATAAGTTTCAAACAGAAACAAAAATGGGGACATCACTATGAAATGCATTATATATTAGGGGGACATCCTAATATATAAGTTTCAAACTCACCGCTTTATCCTCAGGAACAACATTCTTTAACATCCTCTCTATGCTCCTCATTATTCTTCTTTCTCTTTTTTTTCAAGTGCTCCAATTGAGCCTCATTTTTATCCTCTTCGTCCTCATCATCCTCCTCATTTTCCTTTTCATCATTGTGAAATAAATCACCCCCCCATCCTATCATACAACAAAAAGGAATGATACCAGTATTAGATCATACGAAAACTAATATCACCACAAACTGAAACCAATATCACTGCAGACTAAAACCAATATCATTACAGACTAAAACTAATATCATAACAGACTAAAACCAATGGCATAACAGAGTAAAACTAATATCTTAACAGAGTAAAACTAATATCAATACGTACTCAAACCAATATCAATACGTAAAACCAATATCAATATCGACGCAAACTAATATCGATATAGTTTCAATCCAGTATCAATAAAGCAACAAACCAATATCTAAACAGGTTGAAACCAATATCAATAAAATTAATATAAGAACAAGCTAATAAAAGAGGGACATGAGGTTTAAACTCACAAAATCATCCCCATCTTCATCTCCCTTATCATATTCCTCCTCCTTATCGCCCTCTTCATCGTCCATCTCCAACATGCTCTCTTTTCCAATTTTAGTCTATCCTCAATAATTAATTTAACCACATTAATTGAATCATCTAAAGCTTTTCTCTGAGCATCTAATGTTTTTCGCTGCTGGAGTAGGTTGAAATGACTTGCATATAGCTACAAAGCAAAAAAAAAAAATTATATCAGCCTTTATTGATAATAAAATAGTTGAAGTAGACAAAGACATTATGAAATACATTGATCAAAAACATATTCTGATAATTAGTGCTACCGAGGGCGCTTGAAGAAGCACGAGAAATCTACTCGCTTTTGTGCTTATTGAAATAATCCAAGAAAGCATGAGCATTGCAGCCCATTTTGATGAGTGTGTTGGTTTTGAAACACCCCAAACATCTCGCAAACTCAAGATTCATCATCTGAGCTACGAAATTATACCAATTACATCTTGAAACCTGGGAGAGTTGTTTAAAAAGAAACCAATACCTCCCTGGTACGGTCTGTGAAGTTGGCGGCACAAGAAATACGCCAAGGGCATACATAAGGTAAACTCTAGCCCAGTCATAATCACTTAACTCCTTCTTGCCTTTCCTTTTTAGTACATTCTCTAACTTCTTCACTTTTAGATAATAAGCGTCGGTTGGTTCCAAACCCAACATATTAGCTTCTGCCTTCAAGTTTTCCTTTTCTGTTGGAGTCAACCGTTTTATAAAATTAATATCCTCATTCCCAAATTCCAGTCCGTATATTCCTCTAACATGATCATCGGATAAAACAACCTTCTGCTTGACTCTACAGAAATTGACAACTTTCATCATGTCGCTCGAATCAGGATCGAGGGTAGTTAACTCCAACGGAAACCCGAATCCAGCCATTCGTACATACCCACTTCTTCGTTCCTTCGAAGCGGTAGAGGTTTGGTTGTGCAAAAACTCGTTGACACTGATAAGCTTGCTGGGCTTGCAAAACAGTACACAACTCCAACAACAAACAAAATAAAACAACTTTAATCAAGAACAATTTTAATAATTTTTTCATTCAAACTAATGATCTTTAGCACAAATATCAATAAATCTCCAAACCAATATCAATACAGTAAAAAACCAATATCCATACACCTCAAAACCAATATCTCTACAGCTCAAAACTAATTTGCATGCATCGTGAAACCAATATCTCAACATCTCAAAACCGATATCAATCCATTTGAAAACCAATATCTACACAGCGTAAAACCAATATCAATCCATATGAAAACCAATATCAATACATCAATCAATACGTTATCAAACCAATATCAATACCTCTAAACCAATATCGCAATAACTAGTTAAGAACCAAAAATAAAAACAAACAATATCGCAAACCATTGATACATCTAATATTCCTCGATATTGTACACCATTCAAACTACAAATAAATAAAAAATTAGTACCTTTTTTTTTCAGGTTCCATCTTAGCCTTTTCAGGCTCCATTCTGCTTCATCTTCAAATTCTTCGTCATTGAACTTCAATCATAACCGGTTAGCAGAAAACAACCAATTAATTCACAAAAACATAACTTGCATGTCGGAACATTGCAAAAAAAACACGGGTTAACCTAAAAGCACAGACGAGGACCCAGCAACATCAATCAATGTACCTTTGATTGTTTCTCGATTCGGGTCGCTTCTTGCCCGGAGAGAGAAAGGAGGGTGGTGCGCACATGGAGGGTGCTGCTCGCAGAGGGTCAGTGGCCACAGACAGGTGGAGGTTACGAACTAAGGGTTGGTGCGCACGGAGGGTTTATGCTACTGCAACGATGGTTTTTCGAGCAGGTTCAGTTCTACTGCAATGACAGTTTTTGAGCTTCTCACAACTTAAAATCAACACAAAACAGAACTAAAAAGAAGGGTAAATCCCTCTGGAAAGGCTGAATATATAGAGGACATTATATCGAACAAAAAAGAGATGACAAGGAACCGCAAGCAAGTGGAGATGCAACCAACAACACTTTACAGATCAAGAAGATCTTCTCTGACTCAATTTCGTGAAACCCTAGCAACCGAAGAGAAAGAATTTAGGGAGTGGGGGAGGATAGCATACTGTTTGGAAATGAGAGACGTGGGGGGTAATCGAGGGAGGAGAGGTTAAGTTTCCGAGCAGGTTCTCTTGCTAAAATGGTCACGGACAGTGGTGCTCCGTGAGGGTGGTGCTCACGGAGGGTGGGTAACGGATGGACGGAGAAGAAATGGAGAGAGGGGCGGAAGGAGATCAAGGAGAAGAAGAGGGGACAAACGGGGAGAGAGAGAAACATGGGTGAGAGGTTGAGCCAAAAATTTCGAAAATATGGGAGGGGGGAACAGTCGGCCCCAATTTTAGTAAAAATTGGTATTTCCTTGATTAAAAAAAGACTAAAAAGCCCCTCAATAGTTTTTGACTATTAGATTTAAAAATTAGGGCACCCCATCTAATTTAACGGTCCAAATATTAGTTCCTACCTATGGACAAAATTTCTTTAGTCCCCACTCAATCCGTCCTCGATCATATGATCTTCAGTTGGTAATGTTTAAGTTCAACTTGTAATTAGCTACGTTATCACTGGGAGTAATTCAATTGTAATAGGAGTCGACCGCATTGTTGTATTTATTTGCGTTTGATCAGTAATGAGAAGTTGCGGCGTACATTTTCTTCAGCGCTGTAGCCACTCATCCTCGATCTCGTAACGAGGTTGACTCCACTATGCACGAGAGTTCATTGCACGTGATTGGAAAGTCAAAAATCAATACAACCGGAGAGACATTTGTCCTCTGATTTACTGATTAAAGGCTAGAAAAACATTTGTCGATCGAGTCGTAACCCCAAAAAAAAAATCTTCCGGAACTGAAAAAAAAATAAAAGGTGAATTTTCCATTCAATAACAGTATCCAAACGTTTCCATTCAAAAATAAAACAAGTAAAAGCACGTATTGTTTGGTACAATAGTAACGTCTCTAATTATCAATTAGATCAGTTTGGTAACAGGCTAAGCACTAAGCAATTGTGAACAAGAATATAATAATCTTAGCCCTCATGTAGATGATCCGCTTCCCTCTAATCACATGGTCTCAACTCTAAAATAAAGGACAAAATGATAGCATGCATATTACATTGGAAACATGAAACTAGGCTATTTTATTACATTATCTTGGCTAATAATTGGATGGGATTTGTGTTTTAGTTTAAGATAATTGGACAGGATTGGCCAATGAATCTGTCTTAGTCTATGTTCTGTGCAATACTTGTATAAAACAAAAAATGATCTAGGCCATACTCCAAAATCTTATCACATTTATTTTCCTGGGCTGGCTATTCACCAAAATAAAAAAACTCCTTGGGCTAAAAAAAATGTCTTAGAGCACATTTATTATCCTATTTTATTTCACATTAACCCTACCTAATTAAAGATTTTATTTCTTTTCATATGATCTCTCTTCCTCTTGCACTATTTGTCTTTCAATTTGTATATTCATCATTTTTTTTCTTTTTTCTACAAATAAGTTTAATACTAAAATTCACTAATATTACCAAATTATGGATAGATCAACCGAAATAGATTGTTTTGTCCATTTCTTTATGTCTGTCCAGAATACCTCTCAGAGGATCAAGCGATTTGATTGTACTATCTATATTAATAATGTAAATTTTTTTGACAAATATTTTGAGAGAATTCCGAGATTAAACATATTTGATCGGAAATAATTTCATGATAATAACTTGCAAAAAAAGACTTGTGTTAATTTGTGGACTCATTTGGTCAAATCACATGGCATTACACGTTTGCTAAGAAGATGGCTGATCATGGAAAACAGCCATGTTGGTAAATGATGACTTATGGCTTGCATTTTACAATTCACTTAGTTTTAATTTGTTTTGTCACAATGCGCATGGAATTCACTTAGTGAACTAATCCCGAGTCCTTGCAAAGGCACATTGTGGTTCATTTTCTACGGGGAAAGAGAAACTAGTACAGATGCAAATCTAAACCTACTAGCCCAGAAAACACAACCGACGTTGCGTTTGCACTTCATATCAAGCCGGCCCCATAGACGGTTCGCGTTCTTGTTTTCTCAAGGAAATATATTGCATTATAGTCATGCAAATGTATGCGAATTTATTAGAAGAATTTTATTAACTTTTAAAATTTTTTGAATGTGGATTAGTCAGAATAACGAGCGTCCAAATTGCGGATGGTTTCAACCAAAATATATTGCACACATATGCATAGAAGCTATTAGGAAATTCAGCAACTAGAGAACAAAACGCGCAAAAAATACTGACGCAAGAGTTTACGTGGTTCGGCCTAATGCCTACGTCCACGGAGAGAAAGGAGAACTTTTATTGATGAGTTTCCGAGCCACAATGCCATACCAAACCTTAGGGTAACATACCTTTATATAGAGGCAAACCCTTGTATATCAAGTAAGATATCTAGGTCAAATTAGGAGTCCAAAATCTAGTTTGAATAGATTATGAAACAAGCCCACAAATCGTTTCCTCTTCAATTTCTCGACATCTTTAACAATCTCCATCTTGGCAAAAAATTATCCCGTGGACGAACCATAAAGTTCCATCCAAACTTCAACAAACTCTACCTTGATAAAATACTGTCCCATGAAGAACCATGAGAACTTGAAAAACCAAACCGACTCTACTAGCTCCACCTTGACCATAGATACACCACCATCAATAATACAATCTCAACTTTCTCTCTTCATTTTTTGTTCAATCACTTAGAGCCAGCCCCCAAGCTTGAGCAACTCTCGAGCTTACTTGGCGTATTCCCTCCAATCTCCATTGAACTCCAACTAATAAGTCTACCTGCTGAAGCAAACTTATCACCAATACATGCGCTCTCTATTTTTTGGTCAACTCCATGCTCTGCAATCTCGAACTACTTTTTTGCTGGATCTTCTTGCCTTGAACCAATGCTACATGCCATAGCATACAATGGGCAACCTTTTGTTCTACCAAGTAGAACCCTCGACATGTCACGAACTCCACTGTTCGTCCATGAGTGAGATACCCGATTCGCCCGTAATGCTACCAACGGCTTCGCATTCTCCATACAAAACCTACCCAATACCTTTGACGTGCACGTCCCTTTAGACAACTATAGCGGGGCCCAGCTAACAAAGTTTCTCTGAGACAACCATGGCACCTTGCCAACCATGCCTCCATGAAAGAACCTTAGCTTGCTATCCATGTCTCTACGAATCTCAACTGTAAATCATCCATGTCAAGCATTTGCTCCCTCATACGAACCAACCTCATATGACCTGAGCTTTTGCCAACTCCTTCAGACCCATTGATGTGACTCCACCTATAATAATATGCCTCACTAACTTGTAGGTATTCCCTTTCACCCTTCATCCCTACTATCGCATCCTTCTCCACCTTCATTAGCATACCTTTATAACTATCACTGTTATAATCTAAGGTCCCTAATGAAAAGAGATTATCAGGATGCATTGGACTTGATAAAACAGAAAGTCAGTTACCATCCGACCCGTCTGAATATGTGGCCATGGTTGTAGATGCCAATCCTTCCTCGTTGTCTTGATCCCTAGTTTGTCCTGGATAGTCAATTTCATGTGCCCTTCTCCACACTTAAAACTACTTCCATTAAACTTCTTTGACTCCAACCTGGATCCTCTTCTACAACCCAGCTGGTGGCTCCTCATCATCCGCCAAGCACAAGCGAATCTTTGCTACCGCCTTGGCCTCCAACTCCTCCCACTCTTGCTCCTCCATCTTCTCGGACTTTTTCTCCGAGAGCGCGATGACCATCTCTTGTTGCACGAGGAGATCTTTGACACGCCTTTGCCATAACCCGAAATTTGATGAACCATCAAACTTCACAAGAGCAAACTTTGCGCCGTGATGTGACGTCCTCCAACCTTAGCTCTTGATACCACTTGTTAGGAATTCAGCAACTAGAGAACAAAATGTGCAAAAAACACGGACGCAAGAGCTTACGTGGTTCGGCCTAATGCCTACCTCAACGGAGAGAAAGGAGAACTTTTATTGATAAGTTTTCGAGCCACAAAGCCATACCAAACCTTAGGGTAACATGCCTTTATATAGAGGCAAACCCTTGTATATCATGTAAGCTATCTAGGTCAAATTAGGAGTCCAAAATCTAGTCTGAATAGAATAGGAAACAAGCCCACAAATCATTTCCTCTTCAATTTCTCGACATCTTTAACAGAAGCATACGGCATACCGAGCCCAATAAAATTGGGAGACTAACTCAAGCCCATAAAACTAGGTCGGTGTTGGATTTCGTCCTTGAAATGTTTTAATCTCCCAAGTTAGTCCTCTACTAGCTTACCAATATTCCATTCCCCTTTTTCTGGGTGATGATATTGTATCCTAGTGTTATCGAGGCATCTATTTTTTCTATTGTCTTTTTTTCATTGGATTTTTTGACAATGTGAGTTTTAGTGAGGTCTCGATTGTAATTTACTAAATTACTATATATAAATAAAGAATTTATTTATTAAAAAAACCAAGATTCCCTTCCCTTTGTCTTGCTCAAAAAAATGGGAAGGGAAAACAGAGATTCTCTTTAGCTTATAGTCCTTACGGTGCTGAAATTGGCATGTTTGTGTCTTAAAAAGACAACGATAAAAAAGCCGCTCCCATTATAGGATTCGAATCTGAATACCAGAGGGTCATAGACTACAACCAAAATGTAATGGTTAAAGCACAGCTATGCCAACATGAGGTTCTTAGATTGATTTCTTGGAGAGTCGTTTGGTGGATGAAAAAGAGAAAGTTCAGGAAATGATCCTACTACTTCTTACTCTCTGTTCCTCCTTCATGTAGCTAGGAATTGTGTCCATTGTACTTCTCCTGTAAGGTCACATGTTTGTGTCCAATGAGAGACATTGGAGGTTGAAGTCGTGATTTATTAGGACAATGGAAGTCCTTTGTGCCAAAGGGCACTTGTCCGAATGACACAAAGCATAATATGAATTTACATGGAAGTATAAAGTTACTTCTGGAAAAAAAACTGTATTTCTGCTTTGTACAAGGTCTAAGTAGAGCAACATATAATATGAATTTACGTAATATGAATGACACAAGGTGGCGTAATATAAATTTACGGGGTATCACAGTATTGCTACTATACCTATAATTAACCCTTGTCTTGTTCTCTGCAGGAACCAACAGCATTGAGCCAATCAACAACTTCCTGAATGGTTGGCCTCTTGAAAGGGTTCTGGTTTACGCACAAACAGGCCACATCCAGCACTTGGAGCATCTCGTCGTCGTATCCCTTCCCCTTGAGGAGAGGATCAAAGCCTTGGTCTTGCTTGCCTTCACACCTCAGCTGTTGTATCCATCCCACCAGCTCTCTCGAATGCTTAGGCCTGAACACCTCGACGGGTCTCTTCCCGGTGAGAAGCTCGAGCATGAGGACCCCGAAACTGTACACGTCTCCTCTCAATGTAGCTACCCATGCTTGCCCGTACTCGGGAGGGATGTAACCAAGAGTACCAACAAGCTCGGTCGTCACATGAGTCTTGTAGGGGAGAATCAAACGAGCCAACCCGAAATCTGCTACGTGTGCTTCGAATTTGTCATCAAGGAGGATGTTCGCGGACTTGATATCTCGGTGCACGATGTGAGGTTCGCATATCTGATGCATATAAGCCAGGCCGTAACTAGTGCCTACGGCAATCTTTAGCCTGGTCGGCCAATCTAGTTGTGAAGCTCCACCATCCTTCTCGTGCAACCAGTAGTCCAAGCTTCCATTCTCCATGTAGGAGTATATCAGCATTCGAATCCCGTCATGGACAACATAACCTTGCAGAGAAACCACGTGCTCGTGTCGCGCTGTGGACAATGCTTCCACTTCTGCTTTGAACTCCCGTTCCATCATTCCCATATCCCCGGAGAGCTTCTTTACAGCCACCTTCGTCCCGTCGGCCAATGTAGCCTTGTAAACCAAACCAAAACCACCACAGCCGATAATATTCGATTGATCGAAGTTACCAGTGGCTTTCAAGAGCTCTGCTACTGTCAAATCCTTGACTTCGTTGGTTTTGATTGGAAACAACATGACTACACTCGCATCCTTTTCGGCCTCCGGATAGATGCCGCCGGAGTAAGAGTTGCTGGAGGTTGTTTGCATCTCCGTCCTGTCATCGTCCCCTCCCGGAATGATCCTTCTCTTCGACAGTATCCATAGAGCTAGAACAGCGATTACCAAACCAGTTACAAAACAGACACCAATGACAACCCCAACAACTAGTTTCGTGTCGGTTCCATCTCGTCCCGAGCTAGAATGCTTGGTGCTAGCCGGGTTGGAGCACGAGCGCTGCAGAATGGTACCGCATAACCCTGGATTCCCTTCAAAGCTGGAAGCTTGAAACGTATCGAATTGACCACCAGATGGTATAGCTCCTTGGAGATTGTTATCAACTACACTGAACAAAGACAAGAAGTGGAGACTTGT
The DNA here is from genome assembly GCA_963995505.1 of Hypericum androsaemum. Taxonomy (NCBI): domain Eukaryota; kingdom Viridiplantae; phylum Streptophyta; class Magnoliopsida; order Malpighiales; family Hypericaceae; genus Hypericum; species Hypericum androsaemum. Next base: position 10,855,337 of record OZ023193.1, on the reverse strand, counting down.
GAGCGATGGCGGGATCTCTCCAGACAAGTCATTGTAAGAGAGGTCCAGTTTCTCCAAGTTAGTGAGGTTTGATAATTCATCTGGAATGCCACCAGAGAAGTTGTTGTGACTAAGATCCAGCACATGTAGGTACTTCAGCTGGCCGACCTCGGCCGGGATATTCCCGCTCATGCTATTGTTTGCAAAGTATAAAGCCCGCGGCATGTTGGCTAGCTGATTGTACAGCTGATTGGTAGCGTTGCTTGGTGCAGCAAACACAGGCAGTGGAAGGTAAGTTCGGGTTGCGCTGTCGATAGCGCCATTCGTCGTCAGCGCTCTCACTCGAGTCAGCTGTACGGGAAATTCTCCTGAAAGTAGATTATTGGACAAGTCCAAGTAGAATAGCTTGGACAGAGTTCCCAACCAGGATGGAACTTTGCCTGTGAGCTGATTAACGGACAGGTCCAACAGCTGAACATTCTCAAGATAAACTATCCATTCGGGCACTTGACCAAGCAGATAGGAACCTCCCAGAGCAAAAATCTGGATACTTCCGAATCCATTCGGGTCGATTGCTTCTTTCTCCACCGGTATAGTCTCGTACTTAAAATTCGTAGAGAGGATCAAAGTCGTAAGGTTCTTGAAACCCATCAGTATCCGAATAGCTCCAGTCACATTGGACAGATTGTTATTGGAGACGGAAAAGAACGAGAGCAAATGCAGAGATAGAATGGCAGGCAAAATCTGCCCCTCTAGCTGATTATTGGCAAATCTAACTGCAGTCAACGATGTGCACGAGTAAAGGCTCGAGGGCAGGTTACCTGTGAAGCTATTGTTTCCCAGATCAATGGTGGCAAGCTTGGAGAAGCGGGAGAAGTCGAAATCCGACAGCTTTCCTTCCAGAGAGTTGACCCGCAAATTCAACACGATCAGCTTTGTGCAGTTAGACAGAGATTGAGGCAAGCCACCATGTAACTTGTTGATGTCTAGGAGAAGGTATTCCAAGTTGTGGAGCTTGCCAATATCTCGCGGGATTGTGCCCGTCAGATTGTTGGAGTAGAGCTCTAAAATCCGGATGTTGGAGAGATTGGTGATGGCATCGCTGATCTCCCCGACGAGGTGGTTGATTGGCAAAGAGAGTTCCACAAGAGACACGATGTAGAAGATATCATCCGGGATCTGATCGGTGAGGGAATTGAATCCGGCAGAAAGGGTCTCTAGATTGGTGCACTCTCCCAATCCAGGCGGTATGCTGCCATTGAACCCGTTGTCCGAGAAGTCGAGCAGCCGGATCGCGGGGGACGACGAAACCCGGCAGATATCAGAAGGAATCCGGCCGCTGAAGCTGTTGTTGCTGACATTAAAGGAAGTCAAATTCCAGGTTGCCTGAAGAAACATCGATGATGGAACTATAGCCCCGCGGAATCTGTTGCTCGAAAAGTCTGCAACTTGCAGGGCAATTCTCTTGGGACCATCAACAGGGTAGGATGGCAATTCCCCAGAGAGGCCATTATAGCTGAGATCAAGCACCCGGAGGCTGCTCAGTGAAGAGAGGAGCCTCTCCGGAACTGGCCCGAAAAGGCGGTTATACGACAGGTTCAAGTAAGACAGGCTGGTGAGGTTAGCCAAAGACGCAGAGAAGTACCCATTGATGCCTCTAGAAGGCAGCCAGAGGCGGATAACCCGCCCGTCGCGGCCATCACATCCAACCCCTTCCCAGGCGCAGCAATCACCATCAGCAGACCAGTTCAAAGCAGGACCAGAAGAAGACACAGACACGTTGGAGAAGAATGACAAGAGAGAAGCTCGATCACCTTCATTGCAGCTAACAGAAGCAGCTCCACCACAGGCAACTGCCAACAACAAGAACACCACCAAGATGAGGGGCTTCATGATCATGATCATCACAAGAACAAGAACATGGCTGTTGTGTTCTTCCTTGAGATTGCAGGGAAACCTCCATTAACCATTAAGGGGAGGTGTTGGGGTGGGGTGGGGCAAGAGAGTATGTGCCTGGATGACGTTGGTTTTAGCCGATATTATAATGGGGGGGTGCCACTAAATTGGACTGATATGAAATTTTCCATCGCTTTTGGGACCTCTGATGTAATTGTGCGCTTACTTTTCAGGAGAGGAGACAGGGGCTGGTTGTGCATTCCAACAATATTTTAAAAATTGGATTCGGATCGTTAGAGATTTTTTCTTTGTTGGATGAATTCAACGGTCAACGACAGTGATGATTTTGATTGATGAATGGACCAGATTTAATTAGAAGAGTGATGGGTCTGTTAGGATCCTTGGTTTTCTTTCTAAAGAGATTGAAATATGCGGTAATACTTCGCTGTATATTCATTGAGTATCGGAGAGTTAATTTATACAGGAGCTAGGGATGAAATCCTAATGGACGTTCCTTAGGAGGAAAGACTTCTAGCCTATCATGTATGTCTACAAGGAAATACCATACATGGACTCTTCATACAAGGTAATATCATATAATGACTCCTAATACTCTCCTTCAAGTTGGAGCGTGGAGATTGACAACGCCCAACTTGCGAATAAGCTCCTAAAATCTGATATGAATCTCAGCAGAAAAGACTCACAACTCGGACCGTTTGTTACTTCAGAATGGAACAGATCACAACTCACAAGAACTCACAAGAACTAAGGCGCGAAATTGAACCTTAACCCGCAGCAAGAGCTTCTGAACCTTGACCTAAGGTCGTATCACGCCACGAGCGGGGATGGATGATCCGCTTGATAAGTGAAAGATAAATTCCAGCCAAGACGACTCACCAGCCTAAGCAAGAACAAACGAGTATCTAAACTCACAATTAGCCAATGCTAAGTAATTCTCCGAATTGTTATGTCTTTATTGAATGAGGATGCCTCTTTATATAGGCTCCATAAGTCTTACAATTTCCTAAACGAAAACTAACTCCTAATAAGAAGTTCAAGGCTGGCCAAAACTCTCCTTCCTAATTTAAAGGGATTCTGGCCGAAATATTCAACTAAGTAGGAAAACAATCTAAACATAGATAACTAATAGACTATCTAGTAAATATCACGTCCTAAAACATAGTAGATGCAATTCCTAAAATTTAGGGACGCATGTCCAAGATAAGCTTGAAATTCACGTGCGCATGCATCCAGGAGATTGCGTGCATCTCAAACTTCCCATTTAGCTTCCAAAACGTGCATGGGCCTCCCTTGGACTTCTTGGACGTCCTTGGTCCTCCACGCACTTGCTTGAGCCCAAACTTCTTGCATTAATCCATTGAAGTCAGATTGCAACTTCCTAGCCCTTGCTCTTATCATTGGCCCAATTAGAACTTGAACTTGCTGCGAGTCTACAAGCTTGATAGTAGGTGTGTCCTTAGGCTTGCTCACATCAAAATCGATCTTGACCAAGTGCTTTAATAAACAAATCCGCCAGTTGACATGACGTATTGATCTTGAGCGGCATAATCTCCCGCGATTCAATGCGTTCACGAACAAAATAACAGTCCATCTCAGCATGCTTTTATCCGTTCATGATACACCGGATTCATCGTGATGTGTAGAGCAGCCTGGTTGTCATAAAATAATGGAGTGGGACGCCAAAATCGAATGCCCAACTCACGAAACAACCAGCGCAGCCATAAGATCTCATTGACAGCCACAGCCATGGCGCGATATTCAGCTTCAGCAGATGAGCGGGCGACTACTGGCTGCTTCTTGGTCTGCCATGATATAGGTGAACCTCCAAAAGACATGAGATAACCCGTTCGAGAACGTCGAGTCATGGGGAAATCTCCCCACTCAGCATCACAAAAGGCAATGAGCTCTAGATTTGGCAAATTATTAAGAAGAATGCCCTGTCCAGGAGTGGTCTTGATATATCACAAAACACGATCGGTGGCCTGAACGTGATGAGAAGTCAGACCATCGACAAATTGGCTCAAGATATTCACCGCATATGCAATGTCTGGTCAAGTGACCGTCAAGTACATCAGTTTTCCAACTAATCGCCTATAGCGGCGTACCACCAAAACTGCCTCCCCCTCATTACGAAGGCGATGATTTTGCTCGATCGTAAAATGAGCAGGTCGGGAATCATCCTTGCCAGATTCCTTAAGAATGTCAATGGTGTATTTCTGTTGACTAAGGACCAGCCCTTTTGAAGTGTTAGCCGCCTCAATTCCCAGGAAATATTTTAAAACACCAAGGTCCTTGATGCCGAACTATCATCAAGATATTGCTTCATGGACTGCAACTTCTGTATATGATCACCAACAAGAATGGCATCATCCACGTAAACAAGTAGCATTAGCAATTGATGACGCTCGCGAAACACGAACATCGCATGATCCGCGCGAGATCGGTGAAAACCTAATAGCAGTAAATAAGAAGTCAATTTGGAATACCAGGAACGAGAGGTTTGTTTTAGACCAAACAGTGACTTTCGCAATCGACATACCCGCGAATCACCACAGCGGGCAAAACCTTGCTGCATTTTCATGTAAACTTCCTCCGTTAAATCACCATAAAGAAACGCATTATCAACGTCCAATTGGTGTATGAGCCAACCCTTTTTCACAGCTAGGGCAAGAAGACATCGAACGGAGACCACATTTGCCATTGGTACCAACGTCTCATGATAGTCCACCCCTTCTATTTGCTTGAAGCCATGAGCAACTAGTCGTGCTTTGTACCTATCAACCATCCTGTCGGGCTTAAATTTCAACTTATACACCCATTTTGAATCCACTGCATTCTTTCCAGGAGGTAACTGAACTAACGTCCATATCCCATTTACCTCGAGAGCAGCAATTTCTTTCTGCATAACTGTCCGCCAACATCCATGTTTGACAGCTTCAAAATAAGACTGAGGCTCTTCATGAGTAGTTAGGGCAGTCAAATACACCTAGTGAGCACGTGAGAAATTTTTATAACTTATAAATTGTGTTACCTGAAGGAGCAGTAGGCGACAGAGATGGCATTGTAGGTGGTGTAGGAGCAAGCGAAGGGGGTAAACTGACTTGAAAATTATTGAGATGTGCTGGAGTCTGACGTGCACGCTCACGACGCCGTTGTGGAATGACAACCTCATCAGAAGTAGTCGAAATGGGCTGTGACTCACCCGATATCGGAAGGGACTGTTGTCTGGGTTCTTCTTCCGATGATGGAGCATGATTTTCTCCATTATTTTCTTTCTGTATCGGCTGACCAATAGAAACATCAAGGTCAATTGGGGAATTGCCAACTTCAACTGGCCTCTCAACTATCTTGATATGGAAAAACTGTCTCGACGAAAGTAACATCGCGATGAAAGTTGGCAAATGCTCTGAATTGGCCTTCCCTGCTAGTTGGCGCAATAAAATATTGACCTGCTCCTGAGTGAGTCTTGAGGCAGCCTGTTCGTCATGGCTGACCTGAGTAGCTCGTAGTTGTGTTTGCGAGCCAGCAGCATCTCGCTGCTTACTGAGATTGGACCGATTCGGGTTTCCACCATTCTGAGGGCAGCTTGCGTTACCTGCAGGTCTAGTGTTGTTTCGCCTCCATCCTGGAGGATATCTGATTATTTCAAAGCATGCAGCTTCAAGATGGCCAACCTTGCCACAATAAGAGCACCTCGGTCGATTTCCTTTCGGATCTCCATTATTCCTAGATGAATCTGAAAATTGTAAATCAGAATTTTGCGTCTGGAAAGTAGCTGCTTCGATGGAGGGACGATGAGATGCAGATATATTGCGATGCTGTTCATCTTCAGCAACAAGATGGTATGCTATCCTAATACTAGGGATAGGTTGACTGTTGAGTATCTGGGTTTTGACGGTTACGAGAGCGTCATCCAGACCCATAAGGAAATCATACAAGTGTGCATCTCCATCAACTGCTTCTTTATATTGCAGCTGCAACCATTGCAAGAGCACGTCTGAGGAGGGATAATGTCTTGTGCCTAATCCCAAAGACTCTTCAATTTTGTGTAGTAGGCAAAAACATTGAGCTTATCCTGGTGGAGGGTCACAATAGCTCTCTGAATCTCATAAGCCCGTAGTGCATTCCTCTTTCCAAATCTCTCATCGAGATCATTCTAGATTTCACAGGCAGTTTGGGCACTTCCAACACTGCTTCGAACATCTTTTTCCATGGATGATTTGAGCCAGCCACGTACCATGGCATCTGCTCGAACCCAGTACTTGAATTATTTAGAATCTGATGATGGTTTGGGTAGGGTGCCATCGACAAATCCAAACTTATTCTTTGCATAGAGGACTGTGCTCATGCCGTTGAGCCATTCACTGTAATTCCCTTCGTTTAGCTGGTCCGCGACATAAACTTGACTTGGACCATTAGAGGGGTAAATATAATAGTGAGATATGTGATCCATACCAATAACAACGTGCCCATCGGTGGTGGCTCGCTGAGATCCTCCAGAGAATGCAGAGCTTGCTTCAGTCATGTTCGTGTTGGCTCGGTCACAAGTACACGAAGAAGAGACTCGAAAATAGCTTTACTCTAGGTTTTGCTCTGATACCATAAAGAGATTGAAATATGCGATAGTACTTCACTGTATATTCATTGAGTATCAGAGAGTTAATTTATATAGGAGCTAGGGACGAAACCCTAATGGACATTCCTTAGGAGGAAAGACTTCTAGCCTATCACGTATATCTACAAGGAAATACCATATATGGACTCTTCATACAAGGTAATATCATATAATGACTCCTAATACTTTCCTACCTACGGGCAGAATGGCTTTACGGGAGTCCCCTCCTCCTTCTCTTAATTGTATTTCTGATTTAATTAGTAGTTCCACTAGAAGCTAAGCTGAAAGATTGATTTAATTCATAGTTTTTTCTCTTCAGATGAACAGATCACTATCTCCTCTATCTCTTTGGGTAGGTGGTCTTGCCGGGACAAGTTGGTCTGGAAGCATGGCGCGAATGGAGCCTACTATGTTCGTAAAGGATATCAGATCTTAAAGTCCCAATATCAAGCTGTGGGAATCTCGTCATCTAGTTCCCTTTTTGTCCCCTCTATGCCAAATTTTTGGTCTGAAGTTTGGAGTGCCAAAATTTCTCCTAAAATTCAAAATTTTATTCGGAGGGTTCTTAGGAATGATCTTTCCATGTCAAAGAACTTACATCGTAGAAATTTACCCCCTTCTTCTTTATGTCATATATGGAGTCTTGAGAATGAATCTATTATCCATCTCTTTTTTAACTGTTCTCATGCTACGCTACTTGGCTTAATAGTTCCTTAGGCTTACAGTTTAATTCTCTTTTGCATGATGATATTTATTCTTGGATGATTGATTTATTCACCACTTCTTCTACTATTGATTTAGATTACCTTATTTCCTTTGCCTTTCACCTTTGACACGTACCCCATATTGTTCATCTCAGATGGAGAACCCCACCCCCCAGCTTCGACTTGGATTGCACCTTTGGTCAGTTCTTTGAAGCTCAATTGTGATGCCTCTTGGATGGATGCCTCATCCGTCTCAGGACTCACTATAATTACTAGAGATAACTCAGGTCTACTTCGATTTGGCCATACGTCTCAGTGTTTTTCGGCTTCTCCTCTTCAAGCAGAGTTGCGTGCTATACAAGTGACCCTCGATCTGGTTAAATCTAACCTTGCTTGCGAAGTGTCATTTGTGAAGTCGGATTGTTCGGTGGTGGATTCCTTGCTGTCTTCGACTGCTCTTATACCATGGCAACTAGATATTCTAGTAAATGACATTAAACAAGCACTTGTTGATTTACTTCTTTGTAAGCTTATTGTAATCCCCCGATCCCAAAATCGGGAGGCTAACTGATTATGTAAGCAAGAGAAACTAGGTCTTCTTTCAAGGATTGGCTACATTCCCATCCTTTGGAACTAGATGCTCTCTTATTTACTAATTTTTCTATCCAATTTCCTAATATATATGGTTGGTATGGTTTAAAAAAAACTATGACCTTATTTTTTCAAAAAAAAACTATGGCAAAAAAAAACTATGGCCTTATTTTGTTTCATTTTTAAAAACAAAAATGCATATTAGTACCTTCTAGTTTTGCCTTTTCCTTTTAGGTCCATGTGGTTTAAAATTGATAATTCTGTCCCTATGATTCACCAAATTTTATCGGGGCACATTTTGGACAGCTTCCCAGCCAACTGGACTAAAAAAGCTAGCATTTTTAAGCCTACATAGTAGACATGTGACAATCGGGTGAGTTTAAGATGATGACGTGTAATCCAATAAATTTCCAAAATAGTCCATTTAAAAAAAACACCAATATAAACAACCAACCCCTATTTTAGTTTCTTCTTCTCCATGCTATGCATCTCAGTAACGACTCTCTCTCTCATCAACCACAACCACCACTCACTTCTTCATCCCTTCTCCCCTTCTTAAAATTCCCACCACCCAATCGACCTTCAAAACTCTAAATCACAAAGGTATGAAGGGGTCCCACTCCTACTACACCTCCCATAAGGCCTCACCCTCTTCACAAGGTCCTAGCTCCTCGAGGATCGTAATCTGCCACGTGGCCTTGTCTGCATGGTCCATGGGTACGGGAATGACATCAGCTGGACATTCCATGCCACCTCGATCTCCCTTGCCCGAGAGGGTTACCCTGCTTTGCCCTCGACCTTGAAAACCACAACAGGTTGGAGGGGATGAAGGCCAACGTGCCTAGCGTGGACCTCGTGGTTGAAGATTGCCTTCATTTTTGTACAAGGAGCCCATGGACTTCACATTATAAGATATCAAGTGGCCAATTCTGCAGGTGATGATTTTTTGTCTTTGTTTATGCCTACTCTGACTATAGTCCCCACGGGTGACCTTGTTTACAAGTTCATGAAGGTGGAGGAGAAGAAGCTTGTTGCAGATATGAACCCGGTTAGGTAAGAATGGGGATTTAGGGGTTTTAAAGCTAGATTGGGTGTCAAAATTTTTAGAGGAGGGGAGTAGGGAAAAAGAAGTGAGTGGTGGTGGAAGAGAGAGAGATCCGTTGAGATGCATAGGTTGGAGGAAGAAGAAACTAAAATATGGGTTGATTGTTTATATTGGGTTTACTGAAAAAATATAAAAATTATAGACTATTTTAGCAATTTACCATATTACACAGCATCATCCTAAACTTACTCGATTGCCATGTGTCTACCACATGGCCTAAAAATGCTAGCTTTTCGAGTCCAGTTGGTCGGATAGCAGCTATCTGAGACTTGTCTTGATAAAATTTGGTAAACTAGAGGGACTAAATTACCAATTATAAACCAAAGGGTCTGAAAGTGAAAAATGCAAACCTCATGGTACGAATGTGCACTTTTCCATTTTTAAGATTGTTTTTTCTGATGGTGCAAGTAGCTTGACATCTTGGGGAAGTTCTTGGTCTAGTGTTTTTTAAAGATGGCCCGAAGCCTAACATTAAATAAACGAGTTACACTAAAATAAAAGAAAATACATAGACATGTAACATAAAATAAATACTAGTCCGAAGATAATAAAGTGGCATGGGTGTGAGCGATGATCGAATAATTAGCTACGAGAGCCAACTACCTAAGCAGATAACTGCCGAGACAAACATCGGCTAACAAACACAAGACTATATCATAGATGCACCTTCGTGAAATCAAGCATTTGAATGCATACGAGATGCACGAAAATGAGAACAAATGTCGAACATGTTCATCCGATATAAGTTTATGCATACGCATCAACAGAAAAGGTACCGAGATCCATACGAATCTTAGACCAGATCTAATATAATCCAAACAAAGGACCATAACACACATAATACAATTAGAGGCAAAATCTAGGCAGATTAAAATCATACCACAAACTAAGCGACTAATCAAACGGTAGAGCCGTGGGCCTGGCGGGCGATCTGAGTGGGTGATAGGCTGGGTGGGTGGGGGAGGGGGCTGGCTAGGTCGAAAAAGAAAATAGGAGAGTGGGCGTAGAGGCGCGAAGAGGAAGAGATGTAATGGCAAGAAGGATGGAAAGGGAGATGGAAGAGAGTAGAGGAAGGTGGAAGAAAAGACATTGCGAAAGGAAGGAGAAGATGGTCAAATGATAAAATCTAAATAAAGGATAGATCTTAAATGGGAGAAAAGGGAAAGATACCTTTTTCCAAAAAGTTGTAGAGAGAGGTCATTTTTAAAGGAAAAATTACTGTGTAGTCCTTCGAATTTGCTTAAATATACTAAAAAGTCTCTCCTGTTTGCAAAATACACGCCGACGTCCATCGTATTTGATTTTATTATACTTTCGGGTCCCTGGCGCAAGTTAGCAGCTCTTTTTTTTCATTTTTTTCAATGAAATGACCAAAATACTCTTCAATACAAAAAAGAAAAGAAATGTTGACATCATTGAACTATTATACCCCTAAAATTAAAAAACAAAACCACTCCCGTCATCCCCTACCTATTCTCTGGTGCCGTCTTTCTTCTGCCGGCAAAATTACTAGGTAAAATCAGATTAACTCGGCCTGGGAACTAAATTTTAGATCTTGTAAACAAAGCAACAATCGATTTCCTTGCCAACATCTTTGGCTCCAATTGAACTTTATCAAAGTCTCCAATTGAAATCGGCTTCAACAAATCACTCTTATCCCAAATCCAAACTATTTCAAGGGTGGCAGACTAGGAGCCACCCTAGATAGAATGATCACGTTAGTGTGGAACTGTCAAGTCCTGGGTCGGGCCTCGACAGTACAAGATCTGAAGGGGATGCTTCAGTGATATAGAACAACAATAGTTTTCTTGATGGAAACCAAGCAGGATTCAAAGTTTATTGAAAAGATCAGGAAACAATGTCGCTTTACTAACTCCTTTTACATCAAAGGGGAAGGACTTGGAGGGGGTTTGGATCTGTGGTGGTTGGACTCGGTGTCCGTCACTGTAGAGAATAATTGTTCCTCTTTTATTGACACTACTTGTCAAGAGAGGGAATCAGGAAAATGCTGGAGAGCTGTTTTCATTTATGGGGAGCCAGTGGGCTCCAAAAGAAAACTGTTTTGGAGGTTCATGTCCACCAACTAGTGTGATGGATCTCCTAGAGTGTTTGTAGGCGATCTTAATACCATTGCTTACCCGAATGAGAAAAGGGGACGAGTTCCTGCTATTTGGAACAAATTTCAGTACCTGCAACAGTTCATGGATGATCAGGAGGTCATGGTCTTGGGGTACAAAGGAAACTATTTTACTTGGTGCAATAACAGCTATGGGAGACACAGGATTTGGAAGAGACTAGACAAAGCTCTAGCCAACTCTTCTTGGAGAGACGTATTTCCATACGCTCAGGTTCTTAATGGGGAAATCAATACCTCAGACCATACTTTTGTGGTGCTAGACTCTTGCATTCAGAGTGGAAGGAGAAAGAAGCTCCTCATATTCGAAGAGTGGTGGTCAAAGGAAGAGGGATATAAAGAGGTTATCCATGGGAGCTGGAACAAATAGGTTACAGGTGACCTGACTGATAGATTTCACAAGCACATCAATTTTATTGCATCTGACCTACTGGAGTGGAATAAAAACACTCTAGGATGTAGAAAGGAAAAGATATCCAAGCTGGCTAGGAGATTAGCAAAGGTGCAAAGATACCCAGAGGATGACCTAAACCAGGAAGAGGAGATCAATCTAAAAAGTGCCTTGGCTAATCTTTATAACCAGGAAGAGATATATTGGCACCAGAAGGAGCGAACAAATTGGATCCAACATGGCGATGCAAATACCAAATTTTTCCATCTTTCTGCTACGCAAAGATGCCAACATAATGAGATTATCAAGCTCAAGGGGGATGATGGAATTTGGATGGAGGATCAGAACAATATCAGAGCTACTATACATGCCTTTTTCAAGGATATGTACACCGACTCAGGAACATCAAATAGCTTTGAACTAATATCTTGCATCCCTATTTTTGTATCTCCATAACAAATTGCTGAGGTGCTCAAGAAAGAGATGTCAAGTAGCGAGACACAAGAAGCGGCCTTTCAAATGGGTGGATCTCGAGCTCTAGGGCCTGATGGCCTACCAGGTTTTTTTTACCACAAGTAATTGAGTATAGTAGGTCATGAACTTGTTGCTATGATTAAGAAGTGGTTCTCTGATGGGCATGTCCCTAAAGAGTTGAATAAGACCTATATTGTTCTAATTCCTAAGGTAAACAATCCTGAATGTGTGAGCCAATTTAGGCCTATAAGTCTATGTAACTTTGCCTATAAGGTGTATTCAAAAGTGCTTGCAAATAGAATCAAAGTCTGGATGCCGATGTTCATTTCCAATGCTCAAAATGCTTTCATTCGGGATAGATGCATCCAAGATAATATTATTATTGCTAATGAAATTTTTCACCATCTTAGGCAGGGTAAGAAAAAGAAAAAAGGTTCCATGGCAATTAAAATTGACCTTAAAAAGGCTTATGACATGGTAAATCGGTCCTTTTTGCATGATGTGATGATTAAGATGGGTTTCCCTACCCATTGGATTAAATGCACTATGAGCTGCATCGAAAGTGTTACATATTCTGTGATCGTTAATGGTTCTCCGCAGGATTGGTTTGCCCCATCTAGAGGAATAAGACAGGGAGACGCTCTCTCTCCTTTTTTATTCCTCCTTATTGCAGATTCCATATCCCACTACATCAATTGGTTTAATTCTACTGGGCAGATCAGGGGTCTCAAGATTAAGGGGAGTAGTCCAGTTATAACAAGTGTAATGTTTGCTGATGATACTCTCCTTACAGGTTGCACTAACTTGAGAGAAACTACCGCGTTCAAGAGTTTGCTTACTAAATTCATGCTTGCTTCTGGCCAACCTATTAACTTTGAGAAATCTAGTGTTAGATTTAATTCTGGTCTTGATAATAGCATGAAGTTATTGATCCTCAATTTGTTAGGGATGAGTCCTATGAATGATCATGATAATTATCTTGGGCTTGCTTCTTTCTGTGGCCAATCTAAGAGCCAAGCTGTCAATTATATTCATACTGCTATGTAGAATAAATCTATGTCTTGAAAATAAAAGATGCTTTCTAATACGGGGTGGGAAGTCATGATAAAATCTATGCTTGCTTCGATCCCTACTTATGCTATCTAGTGTGTTAAGTTTCCTAAGTCTATATGTAAGAAGATGGATAGCTTGATGGCTAGGTTCTGGTGGTTGGGGATGTCAAAACTGGCAAAATTCATTAGATGAATTGGGATAATCTGACTAAACCTAAGGGTGTGGGAGGCATGGGATTTAGGAGTATAGAGGCGTTTAATTGTGCTCTCTTGGCTAAACAGGCCTGGAGACTATTAAATGGCCAAGAGTCTCTTTGTTTCAAACTCTTACAAAGTAACTATTTTCCTAATTCATCCTTTATACAGGCGAGAAAGGGACAGCAACCTTCCTGGACTTGGAGTAGTTTGCTCAGAGGTTTGCAGTTCATAAAGCCCCAGATAATGTGGAAAGTTAGGAATGGAGGGAGCATTAGAATATGGGAGGATGCATGGCTGAACAACATGCCAAACAAAAGAATACAATCTAAAAAGCCTGAAGCAGCTGTAGCTAGCAAAGTCTCTGACCTGATACATCCGAGTGAAAACCAATGGGACCCAGAAACTCTGCAAAATTTATTCTCCCAGCAGGAGATCGATGAGATCTCAAGGATCACTCCGAGGAAGGAACTTGGCAGGGACCAAATCATTTAGTTCCCTGCCAAATTAGGGAAGTACTCAGTTCGTATGGGTTATCATTCTAACAGAGAAAACCTGAATAACCTTATCTCTCCTCCCGACCTTTTGTGGCGCAGGTTGTGGAAGATGAAAGTCTTTCAAAAAATAAGAACTTTCCTTTGGAAAGCTGCAACCAACTCAATCCCTACAAGCCAAAACTTAATGAGAGGGCATATCACTGATGATCAAAGTTGTAAAATCTGCAACACTGAGGTTGAAGATGTGCTTCATGTGTTGATTGAATGTCCCCACGCCAAAGCAACTTGGTTCCTATCCTCTACTGGTTTCATTCCAGAGAGAGTGGTGATCCAGGATGTTAAATCTTGGCTGACAAACTCCATCAAAGCACTTGAAGATGTGGACAGAGGGGACTTGTTTTAGCAGATTGCTTTTACCACTTGGCAGATTTGGTTGTCAAGAAATGAATATGTTTTTGAAGGAAGGCCTCCAAACCCAAAGCTGACTTGGTCAAAAAGTATGAAAAAAGTCTAAAATTCTCGAGCTTGAGGGAATATAACCATACGCCGAGTATGGCCAACAATGAGTGTTGGCGCCCTCCTGAGGTTAATGCTGTAAAAATTAACGTTGATGCTACATGGAACTCTACCTCCAGAGCCGCTGGAATTGCAGCAGTTGCCCGAGACCATGCAGGGAGGGTGATCAATGTCAGAACCCGGGAAAATCTCTCCTCATCTGCTCTTGAAGCTGAATGAGAAGCCATTGGTGAGGCTGCTGATCTTGTTAAGTAGCACTTCAGGTTTTGCTGGTCTGTTATCGAGTCAGACTATAAAAATGCAGTGGATTTCCTCACCATTTTGACTGGCAGGGACTTTGAGTGGGCTATTGAAGATAAGGCTTTGGTGATCCAATCTACCCTTTTGAGCTTACCTTTGTGTAAACTTATGTACATACCTAGAGATGCTAATAGGGTGGCGGATTTGATTACAAAAGTTACCTCGCTTCACTTTGATCATAAGAATTTAGTTAATAATCCTGCTTTTGAGCTTAAGCTCCTATTGTATGACTCTAATGATTAATATTATGGTGCTAGTTTTTTCTTTCAAAAAAAAGTCTTTGAATGAAATTGACTTGAAAAAAAGATTAAAAAATTGATTTTGGGATCGGGATTGAGTTTTTTTGTAATTCGGTATTCGAGATATTCGGTATTCGATATTTGGGATCAGGATATCCCGGATGCACACCCCTATCTCTGTCCCTTTCGAGCCCATTCCTCGGCCCCTGCCTTGAAAACAAAACGCTTACTGGGCAAGGGTGGCGTAATAAGAGATGGGTTGCAGTGACATCACCTCTATGGCCGAAGACGACGATGAGTTCTACTCCCCGAAGGGATCCTTGGGGACTGAGTCTGGGTCCAGGAGTGTGTTCGAGGCCCGACCCGCCGAGGAGATCGGGTCGAGTTTGAGTTCTTCCTCGTCGAGCTCCGATTTGGGGTCACCCGCTTGGAAGACGATGGAATTAGGGTTTGGAAATTGGGGATTTGGTTTGGTTAACTATGGTTAGCCGTAGTCAGAGGGGAGCGAGTGGTTTGAGGCAGCGATACAGGTTTTCAATTGATTTTAGATCTGGGTTATTAATTTTTCATGAAGAAGAAGAGATGATGTCATCTATATTTTTATTTTTTATTTTAAGGGTATTTTGGTAATTTTAATGACAAAAAAATTTATTGAGGGACCCGAAAGTATAATAAAAGCAAACTAGAGGAACGTTGGCGTGTATTTTACAAACCGGAAGAACTTTTGAGTATATTTAAATAAACTCGAAAGGTTAGAGAGTAATTTTTTCTTTTCTAATGTTCTCTCGTATTGACCCTATAGAAGAGCTGGCAATGTGTGGTTCTTGGTCTGGTTGGACTAGCATAATGTACCATAATATTAAAATCAAATTTTAAACCCGCATTCTACGCTTGTGAGTTGAGTCAAATTTCTGAGGCGTAATACAAAATGTCTTTGTGTTGTGATGCTATTGTCGATTTGACTTTTACAACTTGTTTAAATATATTTGTTAATACATTTGTTGTGCAAATAATTAAATTGACTACAAGGTATTAAGTTAGTGATTAGTATTAGTGCTGAAATCTTATTTCTAGAAGTTGTTGATTCGGAGCCAATAGTTATTGAAGTTAAAGAATGAATAATTGTCTCTTTTATATAATCTGATTGACTTGATAGACATTTATATTTACACAAAATAATTAAGACATATTTTCAAAGTATAATGGACTAAATTGAAATGTCAAAGAGTATTTAGCCTAGCGGCATAAGGCAAGGATTTAACGAAAGTTCAGATTTTAAACCATGTGAGAAGGGATGCCGAAGGGTAGGGTTGTGATATCCCGATCTGTTCTGTCTGAAATGCTTAAGTGATTTTATTTGGCTATCCATATCAACAAGGTGCACCTTCTTTTTTGGCACACATCTTGAGAGAATTTCAAGGTTAAACGCGTTTGGCCGGGAGTAGGATCAAGATGGGTGACCTCCTAAAAAGTTTTCCAGGATGCGTGTGAGTGAGGACAAAACACGCTGGAAAAGACTCGTGTTGGTTTGTGGAGACAGTCGGTCAAATCACGGGGCGTTATATTTGGTATCAGAGCGACCTCAACTTGTACGGTGTGGTTCGGAGATCGAACGCACCTGCAACCGAGAAATTCTGGGACTGTCTGTATCTGACGCGACGAGGACATCGCGTATTTAAGGAGAGGTGTATGTGATACCCCGATCTGTTCTGTTTGAAATGCTTAAGTGATTTGATTTGGCTATCCATATCAACAAGGTGCACCTTCTTTTCTGGCACACATCTTGAGAGAATTCCAAGGTTAAACGCATTTGGCCGGGAGTAGGATCAGGATGGGTGACCTCCTGGAAAGTTTTTCAGGATGCGTGTGAGTGAGGACAAAACACGCTGGAAAAGACTCGTGTTGGTTTGTGGAGACAGTTGGTCAAATTACGGGGTGTTACATCGGTAAAGTAGAGTATTGATATGACCATATCCATACACTAGTTTAACAAGTTGGAAACATACCCTACCCTAGACTCTCAAAAAATTTCATTACTAAACAAATACCTTTACCCTCAGGGTTCGTACGGTCTACAGGGTATGCAGGATCCGACCATTGAATTAAATACAAGATATTTTTGATAATTTTTAAACATAAAATTTAACTATATACAAAATTAAAATAAATTATAATGAATATGCAAAGATTAATCATAACATATCTAATATATCAATAAAAAAATTTAGAATTATATGAACCTCCAATTTTAGAGTCAATATTCCAGAATATTTGAAATTTATAAGTAAAAAAATAGAGATAAAATGGTCTAATCGGAGTCTAATTAGGGTTTAAGTATGATCTAGTTAGGATAGGGTCCAAAATATTGTAAAATAGTAAGGGTATAGTAGAAATTCATAGGATTGATACCCTACCCTTGACCTCACTTATAAAAGTGGACTCATACTCATACCCTATCATAGACCTAGTCAAAGTTAATATACCCTAGACTCACAGTGTAAGAGTAGGGTCCGACTCTCAGAGTATGAATATTTTTGTCATCTCTATCTCTCAGGTGTATTCTTAGTGTAAATAAATTTATCTTTAAAAAAGAGAACTAAATTGAAAAAAAGTGAAGAAGGGATATTAACATGAAGTTTCTCCAAATGTAAGATGGTGACAGGACGGAGGAGCACTTGCAATAAAAAAATACCAGTATCTGCCTCAAAATGAAAATATATAGAAAACTACAGGTCGAATGACAACATCAGGTGACAGTTTGCATTAAATTTGTCCGATTTATTAAGGATAAAATATCTAAAATTTGGATCGCCTGACACGTCGATTACTATTCAACGTTCCAAACATTGACCGTTTGTTTCCAAATGTTACGAGGTGATCTTCAAACTATTAGGACAATTTTGTCATGTGCCGAGATTTCACTATTTGAAACTCAATTAGTTTCCTTAAAAAACGCAAGCAGTTGATTTAGTGGGTTGGATTTGAAGATATAAATAAAAAAAATTACAAATGTTTTGTCAATTTTTAAAACATTAGACTCTTTGGAGAACATCAAATCCCCTTAAACTACTTTATTATCCTTAGATAACTCGATTCGTTTATTATTGGAATACAACATGAAAAAACTCCATCTTTCAAGTTATTTACGTATCTCAGTTCATTTATAGATGTATTTGACTCGATTAATGGTCGAGCTTAATCGATAAGCAATGATTAATTGTTCGAGTAAATTGGTAAGTTTAGATTTAAGAAACTCCTTGTTGTTGGATTTGGATTCAGGGATTTGGATTCAGGGGGGACTACATAAAAACCATCCCATGGTATGGACTAAATCTGAGCCTTTAGATTTGATCAAATTCTCTTTTTATAGATCTGATGGTCAGAATCTATTGAGGATATTTTCGAGTTTTTACCCAAACATACTTATTAGGGTTCCACCATTTTCCTATATAATCCCACCAAAAAAAACATCTCCCCCAAAAAAAATCATCCCCCTCGTTCCCGATCCGCCGCTCACCCCGAAGCCCCCCCTCCCCCACCCCCACCAAAAAAATCATCCCCCTCGTTACCGATCTGCCGCTCACCCCGACCCCCCCCCACCCTCCGCCGCTCCCCCCCTCCCACCGTCCCCGCCGCTCACCAAAAACCCCCACCGTCCCCGCCGCCCACCAAACAACCCCCCACCGTCCCCGCCGCTCGCGAAACAACCCCCCCGCCGTCCCCGCCGCTCACCACACAGCTCCCCCCCCCTCTTTTCTGAATCGTTGATTTTTTTAGTTTTTTTTTTTTGGTTTTTTTAGTTTTTCTTGAAGATTGGAACTTTTATGTTGGTTGTTGTTTGAACTTAGTGCTTATCATTGATCTCAATTTTTTTTTTGGATTCCTCTTCGTAGCTTACATTCTATTTCGAGAAGATAAAATCAATATCATAGTAAAATGAAACCAATATCCGAGAAGATCAAAACCAATATCACGGTGGAATGAAACCAATATCATAGTAGAATGAAATCAATATCCGAGAAGATGGAAACCAATATCATAGTAGAATGAAACCAATATCATAGTAGAATGAAACCAATATCCGAGAAGATGAAAACCAATATCGCGGTGGAATGAAACCAATATCATAGTAGAATGAAACCAATATCCGAGAAGATGGAAACCAATATCATGGTGGAATGAAACCAATATCATAGTAGAATGAAATCAATAGCATAGAAGATGGAAACCAAATCTGAGAAAATAGAAACCAATATTCCCATACTTGTATTTTCATAAATTATATTATTTTGCTGATATTTTTTTAATTATTATATTTCCAATATTGCCCATGTCCCTTTCAGTGGAGATTACCCATGTCCCCACTGAATTTGAACCCTGGATTTAGGGGGGACTACATAAAAACCATCCCCATAGTATGGACTAAATATGGGCCTTTAGATTTGATCAAATTCTTTTTCTACAGATCTGATGGCCAGAATCTGTTGAGAGTATTTTCGAGTTTTTATCTAAACATACTCATTAGGGTTCCACCAGTTTCCTATATAATCACACAAAAAAACCTTCCCCCCATCCCCCTCCTTCCTTCTCCGCCGCTCCCCCCACCCTCCCCCCCTAACTTGTGTGTCACGTAATCCACCATCTGAGAGGCCTTCTTCTCCCTTATATTCGCCTGCCCGTCGACCATCTTCGAGCTAAAGAGCTCGTTCCTCATTAGGGTTCGGAAGAACTTCCACTGGTCGGTGCACTCCACGGCCCATGCAATGGAGTCCTTGTTCATCGAGGGGTCCTTAGCGAACGACACGTCGGGGACCAACCGGCCGGAGAGGAGGTGGTCCTTGGTCTTGAGCATCTCGGCAGCCACCTCGGGGGAGGACCCGACGACGACCAGCTGGGTCCCTAGGCGGAGGGAGATGAGTGGGCCGTGGGTCTTGGCTAACTCGGCGAGTGCCACGTGGGGTTTGTTTCCCATCTCCGGTAGGTTTCCGATGATCGGCCATGGTGTAGGGCCGGGAGGAAGATTGGAAGAGGAGGACTTGCGTTTAAGGAAGATGAAGAAGAAGAGAACTGGAAATTTTGAATTAAAATTTTATTAATCTAAAAAATAATACTTGAAGATCTATTTGTTTTACGATATCATAGTTTTGTGATTTACGCAATTTGTGATTTACGATATCATAGTTTTGTGATTTACGCAATTGGAGAAAATGCTTCCATGGTTTTGTGATTTACGCAATTTGTTTTATTCAATATCATAGTAGAATGATACCAATATTCTAGAACGATGATACCAATATTCGAGAAGAATGAAACCAATACATTCAAATGGTTTACCGATACAAATATTGGAGGAGATGAAAACCAATATCACGGTGGAATGAAACCAATATTATAGTAGAATGAAACCAATATCCGAGAAGATGAAAACCAATATCATAGTAGAATGAAACCAATATCATAATAGAATGAAACCAATATCATAGAATGAAACCAATAACATAGAAGATGGAAACCAATATCATACTAGAATGAAACCAATATCGTAGTAGAATGAAACCAATAGCATAGAAGATAGAAACCAATATCCGAGAAAATAGAAACCAATATTCCCATACTTGTATTTCTATAAATTGTATTATTTTGTTGATATATTTTTTAATTATTTTAATTATTATATTTTCAATATTGCCCATGTCCCTTTCAGTGGGGATTACCCATGTCTCCACTGAATTTGAACCCTTGTTGTTGGGTAATTATTCTCTAAGCACTAACTAACCTGGAAGATAATCTTCTTCAATATGTAAGTGGTTGCCACTTTATTCTAAGTTCCCAGTGGGCAATTTTATATGTTTACGTGAAGAAAGGGAAAAGCTCAGTTCCAGTTGTCAATCCTTCTAGAAATTGTTAAAGTTTAAACCTATCAGAAAAAATTAGAATAACGAAAAAAACATAAATATGGTCAGTGAGTGGTGAAAGTTTTGGCTTTGGATTTGGTACGGGGTGAATGAATTGATTCAGAACGGATTAGAATGAAGGGGGACTGTAGCGGCAAGCGCAAGTATGTGATAATGTCAACTGCAGTTATGCGATAATGGTAAGTACAGTTATGTGATAATGATATTTATTTTTGTGAAAACGGCAAATCCCCGTTGATGATAATGACACGCATAGTTTTTTTCATTTTGGTCCTTGTATTTTAGCATGTTTGCAAAAAGACCATACTGGCATGTGTAGTTATGTGATACTGGCATGCACAATTATGTAATAGTGGCATGCACAGTTATGTGATAATGACATTTGTATCCGGCCTGTGTTTGTACATGGCTTTTTTATTTTGGTTCCTGTATTTTAGTGTATTTGCAAAAAAATCTCTACGTGTCTTCATTCCAAACAATTCGGAATAGTGACATTCCGTACCCAATCCAACCCCGAAAAATTTTCTATTGCCAAAGGAAAAAGAAGCAATTTCCTCCGTCCGTTACTGTAATCTTGGGAAATGTCAATTATTTTTTACATGTAAAATATTATTATCAACCCAAAAAAAATTATTAATTGTGAACAAATACACTACATCAATAACTTATGTAAATACATAATTAAAAATATTATATGTATCAATTTAGATAAAATATAGGTCTTTGTTACCAAGTACTTTTCTAGTTACACCAAATGTGTCTTCCAGTTTTTGACCACTTTATCAATTTGTCGTTGACCTTGCAAAAATCGTAATCAATCCTTTGCAAAAATGTTAGTTTTGCGCTGCCAAAAATATGTATATATATGTTTTTAGTAATTTGATGGGAATTAAAATTTATGTATCCAATTCAGAGTCTTAAAAGTAAAAAGTTTTTTAATTTATTACACTTATAAAGTTTAGTACATTCTCAATTAATCATGTGATAATATCCATGACTAATATCAATTATTTAATTAGATCTGTCATGTTTTAGTCTTGCTTTCATTTGTATAATTAGATTTTTTTGCTCCTTCAAAATTTAGACTATGCTTTCGGACTCATTCATATAATTGCTTTCGTATAATTCAGCTGGAACTCTGAAAACGTATCTATTTTAAAATTTGGCATGAAAATTATAAAATAGATGTTCCCGTTCAGTTGCAACCTTAATAGTTTGTTCATAGATAATTCGAAAAAATAGCTAGAGCCTAGGTATTTGCTTGATTTGAAGATTGACGCGCAGATCCTTAATTCCTTCAACTTGGACGGCACTGTATTTTTTTTTAAATCTTTAGGGAAAAAACTTTCAAATCTCTAAGTTTTGACATAATCTACTAAGAAGTTTAAACTTTAGTAAATTAGTCTTTAAGTTTTGAGAAATTGAATTCATTAGTCCCTCTAGTCAATTTTGATCTCGATTACCTCATGAAATTACCAAATAACTCCTTGATCACTTTAAAACTCTAAAATTACCATAAAACATAATAAATGGTGCCCTTAGAAAAATAATTTCACCCACTCTATCTAACTCAATCGATTAATCCTATGGGCATTCTCGTTCTTGGTCTTTTGATCCCCTTGACTTTTCGATAGGTGTTTGGTTGGATTTTGGCCTTCCTTTGTGGTGTTTGCCTGTTTGGTATTTGGTATTCGATGCTCTTGTGGGGTAACTCCAATTAGATAGCATTTATTTTATAGGTTTTCTACTTTGATAGGTTCTATCTGATTCCATAAGGATTATATTTCTTGGTTATAAATTTCTTTGAGATTTTTTGAGAAGTAATATACATTTACTTATTTAAAAAAAAGTCTCCGATAACTACCAAAACGTGAGCAGTAAATACTTGAATTTATTATCGGGATAGTCATTTTTTTTAAATTGAACCAGACAAGGTTTGAATATTAATGTAATACTTTCGTTAATAATGAACTTAATAAATTTAAAACAAAAATTTAAAAGTCCTACCTTTTCGCTCATCATCTCTCAATAAGAATAATAAACTAATAAATAATTTGTAATCTATTGTGTAATCAGTTTTTTTATTGCTTTCAAAGCAATAACAATCTTCTAAACAAGTCTTATCGCAATAGAGTATGTCCATACTAATTTGAAGGGAAAAGGTATCATAAAATAAACGATTTATATTTTAGTTTGCATTAATACTCAATTAAAGCGCTTATCTACTTCATTGATATATTCACTAAATGGTTAAGTACATAATGTTGGGAATGTCGAGAAATTGTTGCAAAGCGAGGAGCTAGCGACCGCCTAGTCTCCTAGCGAAAGTTAGGGATGTGTTTCAGAATGTAGCTGATTTTGGGACCTAGCTGCCTCTAAGGACCTACCGACCGCTAGGTGGTGCTGACAGCTATTTCCTATTTTGCTCGAACTCTTGTTTCAGACTCCTAGGATGACCTAGATAGGTTTCTTGAAGTACAAGAGTTTGTCTCTATATAAAGGTATGTTACCCTAGGTTATGTATGACTTTGTGGCTACAAATCAATAAAAGTTTGCCTTTCTCCCCGAGGACATATATATTAAGTCGAACCACATAATCTCTTGTGTCTATGTTCTTTGTGCGCTATTATTCTCTTGAGGGCGTTATTCCTAACAACTAGTATCAGAACTAAGGCCGAAGGATGGCAGATCAAAGTGCGAAGTTTGGCTTGGTGAAGTTCGATGGCTTATCGAATTTTGGGTTATGGCAAAGGCGTATCAAGGATTTGCTGGTGCAACAAAGGATGGCGAGCGCGCTCTTGGGAAAGAAGCT